>CM035162.1:6603331-7929334 GCA_020205615.1 Panax quinquefolius | reverse complement strand
ATACCATCCTCAAACCACGGACAATCGAAAGGACTATTCAAACTCTTGAAGATTTATTAAGACTCGTGGTCCTGAACTTCAAGGCGGTTGGGATAAGTATTTACCATTGGTGGAATTCTCCTACAACAACAGCTATCGAGCAAGTATAGGTGTAGCTCCATTTGAAGCATTATATGGACGAAAGTGTCGCTTCCAAAGTATGTTTCAGACGAGGTGGGTGAAGCAACACCGTTGGGACCCGAGTCAGTACGTATGACTACGGAAAGATCCAAATGATTCGACAACGATACAAAACGGCACAAGATCGACAAAAGAGTTATGCGGATCTTCATCGAAAGGACGTGGAATTTAGTGTAGGGATCATGTATTATGCGAGTTGCTTTCCATGGAAGGGAGTTACAAGATTTGGGAAGAGAGGAAAGCTCAATCCACGATTTATCGGTCCATTTCAAATTCTTGACCGAGTAGGAAATGTAGCCTATAGACTCGCGTTACCTCCGAGTATGTCTCGTGTTCATAATGTGTTTCACATATCCGTATTTCAGAAATATGTGAAAGACCCGAACCACGTTATAAAATTAGAACCCATTTAAATAGAAAAGAAGACTTAACGTATGAGGAGGTACTGTCAAGATCTTGGATAGGAAGGAGCATGTCTTACGCCAAGAAAGGTCATACCACAAGTTAAAGTTTTGTGGAGGAATCATGCTATAAAGGAAATGACAGAATTGGAAAGCGAAATGAAAGCGAGGTATCCTCACCTTTTCAAAACACCAGTATCGTGCATCACGTCAATTTCGAGGACGAAATTTCATAAGGAGGGAGGTTGTAAGACCCCAACTTATTATTAATGAAATTTAATTTTCTCTATTTATTATTTTGAAATAATAAGGGTTGATTTGATTAATGTGGATAGTTAGGGGGTAAGATACGCAAATATTTCAAAATAAGCGATGGTTATAAAATATTCATTGTTGTGGGAATATTCGTTTGGTCGTGGAATATTAAATCGCTGTTGGGAATATTCAATGACGGCATAGCGAAATGTGTGGGCCCCATAACGGAAAAGCGATTAGATGAAGAAAACGATAAATATAAGTTGTTTAAAAATAATGGTAAGTTGTTATTCAGATTATCTTTAAAAAAATACGATGGTTAAAACACAAGAAGCATACCAGTATTGCACCAATTATTGATTCTTACGTAAGAAGGCACTACTCAATAATGGTTACGAATTCTGCTCAAAGATTTTATTGAGTTAATAATTGTTGCGTTGATATTTTATATTCTTTGTTGTTTCAATAATTGTCATTACACAAAGATTTTTTTATTATCGAAGCAATAATTCATATTATCCTAATAATATTATTAGATAACATTATTGGCAATATCTAGAAAGTTACTCGTCTAAGGAGAGGTTTGGTCACCTAATTGGCTACCAAGTAGTAAGAAGAAATTCTTATTGAAAGCCCCCTCTTCTCTTTTCCTGAACTCGCCTCGTCATTATATTGTGATTTTGTAATATTATTTGTGAATAATTAATTATTGATTCATATGATGAGAAAATATTGATTTTATGTGGATATAGATGGAGAAAATTTTAATGTGACAATTATTGAAAATTGAAATTTTATCTTTTACGATAAAATAATTCATTTAAATATATTATTATATTTTAATAATATAATAATGGTGATATTTTTACAACGAATGTGGGATATATGAGTATACTGAGAAGGAAGAGTATTTTTGTTGCAATAAATGTTTAAAACATGTTAAACATGCTCGGTGGACCTATTTATTATCGATCAAATTTGATTATAGCTAATGTGAAATTGCCCGCTTTGTGGATTTCGGTCAATTTCATTTGGAATTCGGAAAACTTTCTTACGCAAAGTTGTAGAGAATTGAATTTCCTATAAAAACTCGTGAGATTCGAATTTTCTGATGAAAGGGCTATTTATTATGAATTATTGAAGTTCAAGCTCAAAATAATTGATTTTTGGAAGTTTAAAATATTTAAAATTAGAAAACGTTTTTCTTACTTTTCTAGAATGTGGCATGTGTTTGATGACTGAAATCAGATTCTAGGCATGTGTAGGAAATTTATATAATTATATTATTAATTTATTAAATTTTCTCTTTTATGTGTTCTAAGCAATTTCTATAAATAGGGTCTTGGGTTAGAATTGAAAATCACACCGTAAATCAAGTTTTCTCTCTATATTATCGGCGTATTCTTGTGAGTATTTTGAGTATACTTTGAGTATTGTTAGATTTTGCAAGTTCCTTCAAAGACTATACCCTAGATTCCAAATTGAAGTATTAATCTTTCGAGGTAAGGATGTTATTTTCTTCTACCAAATGATATTATTTCTTCAATATCATTATCTTTGAAATATTAGTTGAACTTTTTATCAAATTTGGAACTTTTTCATGTGGGGTTACTATTCATGAGTTACTATTCACGATTACTATTCATGAGTTACTATTCATGAGTTACTATTCACGAGTTACTATTCACGAAAGTCTATTCTATGAAGCGTGCGTGAAGATATTTTTTTGTGGAATTTCTATCTTTTGTGTCTGAGATTCTTATTCACGATATCGGCGACTATTCAATCGAAAAATAAAATTTTTTCTTTTGTCCAAAATATCTATTCTCGGATACTAGCTTTGATTGTATCCATGTTTTGATCATTCTTGAATTTTACACCACTATGATTATTTTTGAGGTATTTTTGAACATGGATAAAACAAAGTACGAATCCTTAATCCTTAATCCTTGTCATTTTTGTTTCATCGGATTCGCTTTTTTAAAAAAATATTTTCATCATCCTCGGTCTTAAATGATGATATTATTGAATATCTTTGGCCAGTAGTGCAAAGATGAATGATTTCTGAAGAATATCTTTGGTAGTAGTGCAAAGATGAATGTGTTTAGATGAACATGAATTAATTAATGAATATCTTTGGCCCGTGTAGTCACAAATGAATATTTGATTCAGATGTATATCGATTGATGTTACGAGGGATAAAAGATAGACGATGAACTTTTAAATTCATACATAGAAGATAGTAGTTTGCATTCTCTACTTAACTCTTCTAATGAATTATTATTTCAATTGCGAATATTGATTTAAAATTTGTTGTCTATCAGTATTCTATTAGATTTTCCTGTTGAAGACTAACTTGATAATTTGTTGTATATTATCTTAGTCATAATATTCTTTACTTGGGCTAGTTGAGCTCACCCTTTTCCTTTTTGTTCCATTTTTCTTCTTGGGAGGCGAGAATATAAATGAAGTACGCAGTTAAGGTATGGAATGAAGGTTTTAGAAAGGATTGTTTAGTAGTCCCTCACCATTTTTGTAAAATAATGTATCAATAAATGTGATGAGGATTTATTTGAGTATAGATATTATCTGTAAGATAATATTTGTATTCAAACTCACGCTTTTATTGTTGTAATAATAAAGTTGTAGTTGTTTCGTACACTACGATTTAACAACTCGTAATAGGTGATGTATACCTATTTTGGGGGCGCCACCCGGTGATGTGAAAAGAAAAGTGGTTTGGCGCTCAGAATGTGAAACGACAAGTGGTTCGACGCACAGTAATGTGAAAACGACAAGTGGTTCGACGCGCAGAATGTGAAAACAAAGTGGTTCGACCTTTGGTAAAGGTAATTACTATTGACGAAGGTAATTACTATTCACAAAGGTAATTACTATCGACGAAGAGACTTTTAGATGATGACATATGGGCCCCCATAAAATAATCAAACTTACCACAAACGTCCTGCATAATGTAATTCTTTATATACATCAGGATTGAATAAATATTACCACAAATTATTTTATTTTTAATCAACACATATTTAATCTTTCAACAATTATTAATCATTTATAACTTCATCATCTCAATTATTGATTTAATACTATAACATATTATACGATTTATCTTGTGACAATAATTGAATCAATAATATAAGAGATATGATCGTGATTCTTATCAGAAGAATAATCGAAAGATAAATGTGACTTCTCACGTAGCATCAATAATCAATATCGTGTCTTTCTATACAAATACGCCAGATTCGTATTTCTTTTCTTCTACCGGGTAGTTCAACGGTTTTAACATGAATACTTTCCGCCAAGTTATTTTTATAGAAAGATAATTTTGTCGTTTCTAACTACTTACAATACTTGGGTTAATGTGTCCACCAATGATTGAAATAGTCGTCGTTTAATATTCCCCGAAAAAAGAATATTCCCAATTAAAACTAATATTTTATAACAACTTTACTTACTTTGCAAAATTTATAAATATTACCCATAACTATAACATTATATCAAATTTATTCTATAATATTCAAAAATAATATTTATAAAAAATTCATCTTTATTTATAAAAAGTTAGGGTCTTACAAATACACTCAAATACACTCATGTTCACATAAAATTTTTGATATATAGGAGATGAGTTGACAGACGAAACCAAAACTCATGTGGGTGGGTTAATTAAACGAGTCGGGATATTTTTTGGGATCGGATTATTGGATATTTTCAAAAAAAAATTCTTATAATTTTTAAAAAATGTATAGTATTTATTCTAACTGAAATTTTTATAGGATATAATGTTATAGGTGTAATTTAAATATATATAAATATTTATATATAGTATTTATGTCGGACTAAACTTATTCTAATTAAACAGGCCTTCTGCACCAAAGGCCGAAGCTCTAATTCAGTTTGCAACAGTGACCGAGGTAAAAAATATTTGTTGTTCGTACTTTTATTATTTTATACTACTAATATTGATATTGATAGATCTTCTGTACGTAGTAGTCATAACCATGCAATAGTTATTGGTATGGCGTGGGAAAATGTAAGTTATCAATACGCATTATTACTGGAGATGGTAAAATTTTAAACTGGGCCTAAATTTAATTTATATAAAAAAAATTGAGTTTTAATTTAATATATTAAGAAATTAAGTTCTTTAATTTAATATTAATCGATAATGAGATTTCTCCGATAATCAGCTTTGATAAGATTTATAAACTAGCCTAAGTTTAATGTATAAATACAGCAAGTTTTTAACTCAAAATTAATTAAAATAAAAATAATTTGATCTTATATCATATATATATATATATATATATATATATATATGATATTCGATATGAAACAACTTATGTAGTCTAACATTAAATACAAATTTTAAAGTAATATATAACACTCTACCTTAAGTAATTTAAAATAATATTATTTCATCTCTTTCACAAAAGTACTTATTTATAATTTTATTTTGCTTTTTAAAAAATAGTTTCATGTCATTTTTATAATAAATAATTCTCAATGGAACATGCATTATCGTATGTAATAACTGTAAAGATATGATAAAAAATCAATCAAATTTTTGAGATTAAAAGAGTTAAAAAAGATGAAACTATAATAAAATCAAACTTGTAGAATCAAAAAGAAAAACAATTTTGTGACACAATATCAAGTAGTGGTTTTTTTTTCTCCCTAATAAAATAGATTATGTAATATTTTTAATTTTTATTAAAATTTCTTAATCATATACTTCTAAAAATAAAAACTTAATATTTCTAAAGATATATATCAAATAAAAAATGTACTATTAATTTTTATAAAATTTAAAATGATACAAAGGATCTTTCATGCATAGAATATAAAGTATTTTCTTGAAATTTAAATATTCGTATTCCTAAATTTATAAATTGTAATCCTTTATAGTTAATTACTCAACCATTACACGAACATAGTAAAATATTATAAAATTTAAGATATTAGTATTTCTTCATGTAATTATTATAAAAAAATATATTCTATAGAGTACATATTTGGAAATTAAAATTATTTATTTTAATATTTTTATACATAAAACCCATATATTAATTAGTGTATCAAATTTTTATTAATTAATACGTGAATTATAGATGTGAAACTATTAAAAAACGAGTCTATCCCTATTACCTATATAATACCTGCAAATCAGTCTATTCCTATTGAATTCGGTTAGAATGAAGTGAATTTTATAACTAATACAGTGTTTACACACAGGGGCCTTCTACACGATAAAATTCACTTCAACTAACCACTCCCATCCCTATTACGCCCCCCCTCTCTCCACTCGACAGCACATTTCTCTATACAATCCAATATATATACACAAAATTGCTTATATTCATACCTCTTGGTTCAGATTTCCTAACAAAATTTGCAATCTTTCAAAAATCCCAACTGAAAAGTTAGGGCTTTTTTCAATTTTCAAGATGAAGGTTCACCCAGTTCCGAAGAAGCGGAACATAACATTCCGATACGATATCGCATCTGCTCTGTCGCAAAACCTGCAAAAGAAGCTCCGAAGACTCCCTCACATCTTCGCTAAAGTTCTTGAGCTTCCTTTCCACTCAGACGCCGACGTTTTGGTACAAGAAACCTCCGATTCTCTCCGTTTCGTCGTCACCACCGACGATGATATCGGCGACGATATCACGGCCCACCCGATCGAGATCTATCCGGGTGTTACCAAGATCGTTGTTAGAGGAACCAACGTTCTCGATTTGTCCATGGATGAGCTGGAGCTAGATGTTTGGCGGTTTCGCCTTCCGGCGGCCACTCGGCCGGAGCTCGTTAGTGCGGCGTATATTGACGGTGAACTGGTGGTGACGGTACCTAAAGGAGATAATTCGGATGAGGAGGATGGGGATAATCAAGAACAGATTTTGGGCGAGGGGAATGGACGGCTTGTTCTTGTACAGTAATAATTGCATCTCTCTTGCTTAATTTTATGTTTTTGTTTAGATTAAAAAATGTTGTTTGAGGTTCATTAACTGTTACCCTCAAGGATAATTAGATAGTATATTTTGGCTTTCAATTTTGGTTTTGTATTATGCTTGAATCATTGTTAATTAATTACTTAAGCACATTCCAAGTTTCTTGAATTCATAACAAATGGAAATCTAATTGGCTCAATGGCATGTGCTCCATCCACCATGATAAGGGGGAGGCCATATGAACAACCCCTGCCAACTTTAAGGGGTATCCACACAAGCTTATGCCTAGATTTACATATGCCCTGTGCACACAGAGCTAGTGGGGGGTGTGTACAGATTAGTCGAATCCTCTAAGAGGTTCCAACACACATCTTAAAAATATAGAAAATAAAAATAAAATCTGGTTGATATGTATGAATCCTAATTTTGCTCTCAGAACCTTTGGTAATGGGTTATTTTGATATAGCTGACTTAGCGAGTAGCTTGCACCATATACATATATTGTGTAGAAGCTGGCTAATCCCGTCTTTATGAATTTGGTTAATTATCATAGAATTGTGCATGCATGTGCACATACAGACATAATTTAAATCTAGGCTATGTTTGTTTGTAAAAAATATGTTTGAGATTGGACTTTTTTGTCTTAATTTAATATTACTTCGGACTATTTAATCTTTTTATGAGGGACTATTAGTCCCTTAATGTAGGATAATTAGTTCCGTAAAGCCATTCGATAGCTTAAAATTGGGGGACTATTAATCCCACATTCATCATGAGATTATATAATAATTCCTCATAAATAGTCCTAGGAATGACACAAAATAGTCCATAGGACTATTTAAAGGATTATTAGTCCCCCATTATGGGATAAAATAGTCCGAAGTAGTGTTAAATTAAGACAAATTGTCTAATCTCGATTATATTTTTTGCAAACAAACATGGACCGAGTGCTTTAGTTTCAAATAAGTCATCTTCGGTTTGATTAATGGAGTTGAAATAATATAGTAGGATAGTTCTATATCTTTCTCTAAGGTTTTCTCTCTGATCAGTGTTTATCCCTCTCATTTATTGTTTTCTTTTTTGGAAAGATTTCAACTGATAGGATGATTTGCCGGCTATTATATGCTTATTTTTCAATCTTTTCCTATTCCTAAATATGCTGAAAAAAATAAGTGGGGTCATTTCTATACATGTTACTTCCATCCTTTCTCCTGAATCTTGATTATCAATTCCCATCAATATTGCTTCGGATAACACTCAATAATTTTTTTTGGAAATAAGTGTACATGTTATTGATCAGCTCCAGTGTTTCTGCAGTGTTCTGTGATTTTTTTTATTTTGTCTTGAGTTTTTTGCTTATAGTGTTCATTTACAGCTATATAGGTCCTTTCAAAATGCATTATACGTCTTAGTATAGGTCTGGGTCTTGTTGTTGCTGCTAGGTCTTGGATGGTCTTTTAAAGACTCGGATTCTAACTAACTGGTTGTGCATCACCTCTATTGTTGAGATACTTCATACCTTATATTGTGTTGTGCTTCACTTACTACAGCAACTCTGGATTCGCCACGTATCTTGACCTGGTGTATGCATAAAAATTGATGGTGTGCCTCCAATTGCTGAATGCATGAAATTTTCACTTCCACTGCTCAAACTGCTTGTATGGATGCAAATTGTCCAAAAAAGTCTTCTTTTGTTTGTGACAGTTCTCGACACCTATAAATCAATGGTGGCAGACATGGATATGGAGTAGTGTCGTTAGTGTTGCACAGTGACCCTTGAAAAGGGATTATTATTTGTTCTTTTATAGGCACATAGAAGATTCTACACTACAGGAAAGTTGAATAGATACCTGACCTTCAATAGAGTTGTCTATTAGAATTTAAATGTTATTTTTCCAGTAATTACTTGTTATTGGAAAAAATTAATGGCAAATCTATAATGAAATGGATTCATTGGCCATATTCTTCATGTGACACCAATATAATACGATACCTTATGGTCTTATATAAAGTCTAACATTTTCTTTCTCTCGTCAGTGTCAGTGTTTATACCTCTCTTTTGTTGTTCTCTTTTTGGAAATATTTCAACTGATAGGATGATTAGCTGACTATTATAAGCTCATTGTTTAATCTTTTCTTAATCCTAGATATGCTGAAAAATTTAAGTGGGGCCTTTTATTATACTCCACATGACTAGTGCTTGCTTTTTTAATCCTTTGATTGTGGGCATTTCTCAAAGCTGAGAAAGGGGAAACTTTTCGATTTCTAGTTCAAAGCTGAGAAAGGGGAAACTTTTGGATTTCTAGATCGAAGATGAACAATGGCTACATATCTTTTTGCTTTTGAGGTAATAAATTCTTCCACTTGGTGCAATTTAAGCTGGACCACTTTGGACTTTCTTCTAAACTGGGATATGGCACAGATTCTACTTGGAGAGCATGGAGTCTTGATACGGCTCTTCTACAATTTGCTTTGATGGTCGTTAACAATCTGTCTCACCGGAAGCATTAACTTTTCTTTTGGATTTTATTTTTTTTCAGTGTAATCATGTTTTACCTAGTTTTAAACTTAGAACCAGTGTTTATTTTTCTACTCTTTGCATAATTTCCATTTTTATTATATTTGTGCATTGTAGGCCAGTGGGAGGGTTGAAAAAGAGAAATAAAGAGGAGCGAATTTTGTTTTCCATATCTTCCATCTTTACAGATTGTACTGAAATGAAGGAGGATAAATAAAGTATATGTAATACTAATAGTTTATTTAATTCGAATCCTGTCCACCTCTCTTTTCTCGGTGCATAACAAATTAAAAACATTTTCGCCATCTCGTTTCTTTCTCAACTTAAAAACACCAAGGTCATCTTTGTTTGCAAAAAACGTGTTTGATATTGAACTATTTGTCTTAATTTAATATTTTTTTTTTGTCATTTTTAAAGCTATTTACGAGAAATTATATAAGATAAATGTGAGATTAATAGTCTCCTCAATTTAAGCTACCAAATGATTTCATGGGACTAATAGTCCTACGTCAAAAGACTAATAGTTACTCGTTAAATGATTAAATAGTTTGTAGTGTTAAATTATGACAAATAGTCTAATTCCACGCATGCTTCTTACAAACAAACATGACTAAAGGTAAATAAAATTTAATTTTTTTCTAATTTTCCCCCTTTTCCCTTAAATTTTTCTACTTAAAGTAGAAGTCTTGATTCATTTCCCATATCATGTTGTGGACATTAGACGTTTTAGAAAAGTTATTTGCTCAACTCCAAAAGATGGTTTAACTGTTGAAGGTTTAAAATCTTGCAATCGTTAAATTCAAGTTTCTTTGGCTGTCATCTAGTAAATAAAACTAGTGAAATTTGAAATATCAGTTTGAAAAGTCCTATTTTTGGATTGTAACGAAGACAAAGAATACTCAAATTTATAAATACTCGCCCAGTTCTAAAAATAAGACTTGCTCAGTTCTAAGAATAAAACGTATATCCTTCAAATTTACAAATGAGACTCTTTTAATGAAAAGAGAGATTAATTTATAAATAATTAAGTCAGGCCAGATGAAAAATCTCATTTACAAAATCCACCAACGAAATAAACTCTCTAAAACATTTCTCTATTTTAGACGCAACAACTCTGTTATTGTATATTTACACATATCCCAGGTCCGAAGCAACACCTACCTGCAATGGAGAAGCAGACTTTTTGAGTCGCAAAGAGACAACTCAAACCCTCTCTCACATTAAGGGGAAGAAAAATACAATATTCTGCACTGAATGCTAGAGAATTCAGGAACAGGAGAACAAAACAGGACTGAAATTGCAACCCCCAGGAAACTGAAGTGAAAAACCTGCCTCAAGGTTATATCAATGATTTGAAAAGGAGGTTAGCTCTCAACACTCGAACAGACTTGAATAAATGATGGTTGAAACACCATAATATCATTGACACCGGCTCTCTTATGAAATCAAACTAACTTTTGAATATCGACATTACAGAAATTGTAAAATTGTCTAAAGATAAATATATATTAAACTTTAGCTGAGTCACCAAAACAGTACAAATTACCAGATATGCAATGGGCTCATTAGTTCAAAACTTGTTTGATAATAGATAAATCCAACAGAACTGAAAGAACAATGGAGAAAGAGAATGCAAGTAAAGTCTATCGCTTCTTGGAGACAACAACAGTCTTTCCCCTGCGGCCAGTAGTCTTGGTATGCTGTCCACGCACTCGAAGACCCCAGTAGTGGCGAAGACCACGGTGATTCCTGTTAAAATTTAAATGACAAAACATGAAGAAGAAAAAAACTCCAACTAGGCAGCAAATTCTTTCTACATTTATAGGAACAAAATTCATAACTCCAAAAGAAGAATGCCTGACCTAATCTTCTTCAAGCGTTCAAGATCATCTCTCAGTTTCATGTCCAGGGCATTTGATGTCACTTGAGAGAATTTCCCGTCTTTGTAATCTTTCTTCCTGTTCAAGAACCAGTCTGGTATCTTGAACTGACGTGGGTTTGCAACAATAACCATCAGGCTATCAATTTCAGCAGCTGAAAGTTCACCAGCCCTACAAGTGATCAAAGAATAAGGTTAGATAATCAAGCAAGCAAAAATAGCTTAAGAGCAGATACTAGAGAGCCTAATAGATAACTTGCACATCCAAACAGAGCTCAGTAGATATTACAGTTGTGTATGACCAAAAAGATAGAAAAAGTTGCCAAAAAAAATTTGATAGATAAATGACAGTATCTATAGTCTCTTATTACTAGCCTTATTTATATACGTTTAAATAATCAACAACAAAGGCTACACCAATCACTCTTCATTCTTTAGTTACTATACTTTGGAACTTAAACTGCATCAGGAAATCTAAAAGAAGACATTTAAATGGGACAACAATTAATTACAAATTAAGTGCTGACAAATATGATAAACTTGGATCAAGAAAATGAATGATAGACTCCATACTTATATAACAGAATAGTAAAGGTAATACAAAACTAGCAACAAGTACACTTGCTTCAAAGATTACCTCTCCAAAATGTCAAAGAAAATACAAGCTTTTCCTACATGCTTTCAAAATTTTCATCTACAAGAACCAAAACTAGTAAATCACTTTCTATCATTACATTTTTAATTTCATAAATTGAAGAGCTACTAGAATCATAAATTCATACTCATACATAAACAGAAACATCCTATACTATAGTAAGACTTAACATAAACACAATTCACATTTGAGCTGTAAACTAAAGCAAATTCAGGTCATATCACATAGCATTTATATTCAGATGTGTAATATACAAGAGATAAATTAATATACCAGAAATAACAAGACCAGAAATAGTCATTACAAATATAAAACCAATAACAGATGCATATAAAACTAATTATTATATTTTCAAAAAACATTGATAAATCTATTAAAACTGAATCAGTTAAATTGACATGAACAAAGTTACCCATATGTAATCAACAGAACAGAATAAAATTAGATTGGTCACAAAAAATATTATGACAATGAAAAACAGCAGAGCAGGAAACGATTACCTTTTGTTCATGTCGACGTCGGCTTTCTTGCAGACGATGTTGGCGAAACGACGGCCGATACCTTTGATTGAAGTCAGAGCAAACATAATCTTTTGCTTTCCATCGACATTTGTGTTTTGCACACGAAGAATGTGTTGAAAATCTTCATTTGCTACTAGCGACTGCAACCAAAATTAACATCAAACCACAATACAAGATTAGATACAGAGTGCAAGTACGAAGATTGTTGAATCTACTGAGAAAATTCACTGAACATGGCTGCCTGGGATTGAAATCTCGCTAGCCGGTGCTAAGGAGCTCAAATATGGTCGCGGCTAGGGTTTTGAGTAGATGTGAGATTTTAGATCTGAATTTTATAGGGGTAGTGAGCTAGTAGTATGTTAAACACTATTAATCGACATGTAACAGAGGTTCGGGTTTTATTCGTATTAGTTGGATTAAAAATTTAATTTAAGTTAATTTAAAATATAAATTATTTAAATATAGATAAATTTTAAAATTTAATAAATTATTTGATTTTTTTAATTATAATTGTTTTTATTAATATTTCTCCAGAGTTGAAATTTCACTATTTTCAATTTTAAATTATTCTCGATTAGATTCCGACGAATTTTTTGTAAATTTTTCTTAATTTCAACACAAGTCCTTTATATTTCTTAATTTATGAGGTTATGGAATGCGAAACAGCTGAAGAGTCGTTTTTTTCTGTAAGTTGTTTACGGGGGTTCCTTGTGTCACATGTAACTCTCGTAAGTTGTATGTGTAGTTAGGAATTTTAAGTTTGTCAATTGTTGAAATAGACCATGTTTGATTATTTATAATTAAAAAAAAGTGAGCTTATTTAACAATTTATAGATTATTTATAAATTATTTTTAAATTCTAAGAATTGAGTGACAAGAATGCCTCTTATGTAAATTATTTAACAATAATATTATTATCACATAAAATAATTAAAAACCAATTTAAGTCTTTTTGGAGAACATTTAAATACCAAAATAAAATGAAACCAAACTAAACTCTTGGATTACAGTTTCATCTGTGAGAATGGATAACAATGAGCTTTAAAAACATGGGCAGCGTCTTGATCTGAAAAAAAGAGGTCTAGGAAATATCGGGTTAGTTATTTTTATTCTTTCTTACTCCATCATTTTCAAGCAAAAGTAATGACGGTTTGATAATAGAAAATAATGCCAAATTTTTAAAATGATTAATTCATACTACTAAATAGTATACATTATTTAGAACAGTAAAAAAAAAAAATTGTAAGTTTGGAACGAAGGGTATGCAAGAGTTCAATTTCTATCTTACTTGTTTAGTCATAGTAATGGTTTTGACAAGGAAACTAAAATATATTAAATTAGTTTATTAATAGACAAAAAAGTCTTATCAATTATATTTAACAAAACAGTATTTCCTTTATTAATTAAATTATGCCTAAATTTGTTATAACGAAACTTGAAATATATAATTTAGAGTTACTTTTTAATAAAATAAAAAATAATGTTAATGGTATCTAAAAAAGATTTAACCAATAAAATCTGAAAAATAAATAGGAAAAAAGATAAGAGAAAAATAGGATAGAAAGTTTTTGGAGATAATAGTAAAACATTCTGACATGCCAAAATCCATAAAGCTAAACTATTGATACAATAGCATAATGGCTATCTTTAACAACGGCCTAAACAATGCCAGATAAAAAAATAAAAAAAAAATTCCTATGTGAGGTCAGTGAGTCAATTTACAATCAGAGAAAATGCAACTAGTAGGAAGCAAAAGTTGCCATTATACTACTATTCCCAAGAACAATGTGAAGTTGCACTTTTTTTTAATCACCAAAATCCAAAGAGTATCTTTAACTTCTGAAGGGCATATATGACCAATGACAAAATAACAAAACTCTACCATTATCATCTGCACTAAGCATTCATTCCCCATGTTGGTATTGAAACTCTACTGTAATGTATATCATCTTTGCCTGCTATACTAATCATGTGCATTTCTGTACAGCCAGATACAACAAGATCCTGCAGCAAGCAAGAGAGAGAACAAAAAACTAGTAAAACAGGTTGAAACCAGTTCTTCTAAACATAAAAAAGCACCCACAGATTGTACTCAAAACATTATGTCAATTTCGCTATTGAGTTGGACATTTTCTTTAGCATAAATATGTGACAACAAATGAAGCAAAAATGCTACACAAGCTCAAGATTTCCATCAACTTGGCCCGCTTTGGCAACCTAGCACATAATGGGACACAAATATTTCAAAAATTTCCTTCCCAAAACGTAAGCTACCAGATACAGGTGGTGCCGGATGCCAAGAGCAAGAAAAAGCATTTTGGGTCTGCAATAGCGAATAATTGCACCACTGCTAATGCAAACCCGTTCATTTAA
This sequence comes from Panax quinquefolius, assembly GCA_020205615.1. NCBI lineage: Eukaryota > Viridiplantae > Streptophyta > Magnoliopsida > Apiales > Araliaceae > Panax > Panax quinquefolius. Next base: position 7,914,580 of record CM035162.1, on the reverse strand, counting down.
TTTGGGAAGTAGGGAGTAAAATATTCTTCCTAATTAGGATCTCAACATCTAGTTGATAAGAAAGTACAAAAAACATGGACCAATAGAAAAAATTAAAGTAAGAACAAAAAAACATACCTCAAAAAAGATACTCTGTTTCCCTTAAAGATTAGTATTTACATTTGTCATAGACAGGACTCCACAGCTGATAAGTTAGAATGCCAAAAGCTTGGGGTGTGCTTCATCTCTGGCAACCCCGTTAAAATTTCCCTAGAACCCGTTTTCAAGCAAAAGTTTTATTTACAAACATCTACTTTCCTACGACTGATTAAAACGTCCAAATAGTAAATGGAGAAACCTTCCAACAAGCATACATGCTCTTCAACATTAGCATTTAACGCTTTCATAAGCCAAATGAAGATTTAACATAGCTTACCACTCTTCAGCAGTCTACAGGGACCAACCTGTGAAAAAATAAGGACCGTCTTGTAAGATAACATTCTACAGTTAGTAAAAAGATGTTGACTTACCAACAAGCCCGTTAGCCAACACGATACAATAAGAATGAGAACTGAATAAGAACACCAGCCACTTGAAAAAAATGTCATAATGAAGAAAGCACTTCTATGAGAGAAATATATAACATTTGGATGTTTAATGTATTACTGATATACGTAAATGTATTGAATGACAATTGCCAGTGAGTCATCAAAAGTTCATTTTAATTTGGATGTCCAAATTCATAAATATTTATGAAATTTAATTCTAGTCTTCAGCTTAATGAGAAGATCAACTGAAGCTTAATCGAAAACAGGCCAAAACATAATGAGTCAGTAACACGTTTTAGAGAGTAATCACCTCAGTAACCCCAGGTGTGCTACAACTGCTAGAAGTACATAGACGATTCACATCAGGACAGGAGTTTGAGTTGCACAAGTGTACAGAATCATCTGGAGTGAGAATAGAGAGATCAACCTCAGACCCCGACTTAGACTGCTCAAAAGGTTTGGAGCAGAACTGAAGCTCGTTCGTAATGGTATTAGCATTGAAAGAAACGTGATTACTTTCAGTAACAACAAAATCTTCTTTCAGGTGATGCATAGCCTCGGAAGAAGTGTCACAGGTAGCACCAATAGGGCAAGTAAAAGAAGATGAATTTCCACCAGCTCTATTATCACCACTATCCACTCCTGGTTGCAAGTCTGAGGACTTGCGAAATCCGTTATTCATGCAAGAAGCATCAGAGCTAGGTCCAGTAGTTGAACTGGGGATGGCATCAGCCAAGCAAGGAAGTTGCTTCATGTCACATAAAGCAATAACTTTGGGTTCACAAGTAGTAAGATCATCCCTCTCAGAAGAAAAATTAGGGATATTATTGCCAGCAAAAGATGCATCTAAATCATGTGCAAAATCTTGTATTTTTCGAGGAGATGAGTAAGTATCATTAAATAATCCACCAAGAGAATTTTGCATTTGAGTTCCGCACTCAGCATCAAAAGACATTGTGCAACTCCCAGAAACTTGACACCCATGCACAACATTGACGTCCAGAGAATGTTGCAAATTTTCATCAGAACTGTGGAATGAGTCTTCAGCAACAGATATGCAATTGTGTTTAAAGTATTTAACTTCTTTCGTCTGCTCAAATTCAGTGGCATCTTTACCCTCTTCTGTTGCATAAATAAGCTTTTCCTCGAAATTTGATACATCAGAATCAATCTGAGGAAAAGCAGACTCCACGCTCGTCTTATCAGTAAGCACAGTAGTAACAACAGATGTGACATTTGGACATTCCGTCATTTTCTCTGGAGTTTGTTGTCCATTAAGTTCGAGAGCATCACAGATGGAACCAGCAGAAATCGTGTTATTTCCATCATGGTTCAAACTAAGATGAGATATGCATGATTCTTTATCAGCAGATTCTCGCAGAATGACTGAACCACTTTTCCTAAATATATCAATTAGATTATCAGGGGGATGCAATATGGATTTAACAGCACAGGCTTCTTCATTTATTCCACGTGCATGTTGAACAATGACCTTGCAGGAAGCACTGGTATGGCACCCAGCCATGTCAGAATTATCTGGTGTTCCATGTACATCTTGATGTTCCATGCTAAAGGCAGAGGACTTCCCAACTACTAAACAAATGTGGTTCAGAAAACTAATAATAATGTTGATAAAAGGACAATAAAAGCATACAATAAATACCTGCAGCTGAAATCAAGTTACGGTTAGCTATCTGCTCTTTCAGTATAGGTTTCTGCAACATATCTGTTCCAGGGAACACAATCACGCTCATATGTTTCATTTCTTGCCTCTTTGACTCTTCAAGGGGCTTGAAACCAAAAACCGATGTCCATGTTTGATGAAGTTCAGAGATAGCAGGTATCACCAGTTTCTCAACATCCAGAGAGCAAAGAGCCTGACACCAGATTGAGATATAGTGACACCAACACACAAGCAATGTTGCTATTAGTCAACCCAAATGATGAAAGACCGCTACCAATGGTCTTTATGATATATTATACTAGTACTATAAAAGAGAGGAATAAAACTAGGAAGAAAAGTTGTACCATCAATAAAAAGAAGTTCAGTGAAACAACATATACAATTGGTAAGGGTTATGCATGAGAAAACAAACTGAAAGGAGGCACTAAAAAACCAAGTAGAAGTTCGAAGACCATTATCTCAAGCAAGTCCTATCAACCTTTTCCACTTCTCTCAAACAAAAACCACAACCCTCTTGCTGTTTTTTTTGTCACCAGCTGCACGAAAGTTTTTAATCCTGCCAAGCATAAAGTAACTGCAACTCTATCAAGCATGGAGGATGGCTCAGAAGAACAAAATCCAGGATACTAAATTCTAACCCTTATGCTTACTTAATAAACTTATATTCAATTTAGACCTTATGAAAAGATAAATCTTTATAATACAGTAATGCACACTTTACGTGAGTATATTCCTGCCAATTCTCAATTCTGGTAGTCGTCCTGTTGCAAAATATAATATGAAAAGTAAAAACTGTTTCACACTTTATTATAAGGAACACCAGTCATCTAAACTTAAAGCAAGAAAAGGTGCACAAAATGCCCAAATATTGTATGGAAAGGAAAATGTGCATCAGATAATTTGCTATGATGAATAATGTCTTAAAACTTGAAAGAGGTAGTTTATTTTGGCAATTCAAATGTTAAACATAGGTGTAATAACACAAGTTTTACATTTATTTTTAATCCAACTTTTGTCAAGTATAATAGATTAAGTCATCCAAAAACTGTACAGCAGAAAAATATTAAGCATTCAATAGAAGTTTACATAGAAGAAGTCAACATACCAATTCAATTGCATTTAGAAGCCTACGGCACATCCCTTGACGCCTATATATATGGCGAGTCCCGATGAATGGCATCTCTGCTAACAGATTCCCATGGATCCTATTTTGAAAGAGGTAGCAAAAATGATATTGTTTGTATTAAGTTTCTAAGTCACCAAAATAACCATAAATAGGACAAACAGAAAAGGCATTTAGATTCTCCACTAAATAATATTGCATTTCATTATGGGCGCAATAGTATAAAAGACAACAAAACATTTAAGGTGTATTTGGCATTGAATACAAAACACCAGATAGAGAAAAACTAAGCCAATGTTAAGCTACAATTTTCAAATGCCATACATGTGCTTTCATTTCAAGGATGAAGTGTATGATGAAACAAAGATAAAGACTTCATTCACAGACGCTTATCTCTTTTAGTATTGGAATTTGGAACAGAAAGATTTTTTTAAAATACGTCACATTTGTGAGCAACTGAAATTCAGAAGTCATTAAAGATTGTGTCGGGAAAGGGGGGGGGGGGGTGAGGCCCACAGGGAAGCTACAACAACAAGATCCACTATGCATACATAGTAGTCAACCTCACAATTTAATAACAAGTTATTCAAGATTTGCAATCTAGGAAATAAAAGCCATCATAAAGTATAACTATACATGCAAACATCACTTGACCATATAAAGAAGTTACCACAAGCTGTTATTAGTATGCACAATACTGTTCTCAAAATACAAGATATGAAGCATAATGATGATTTAATATCACAAGTTATAAATACCACATAAATATGGATATTAGAGATGAGACAAATCACATCATAAAGTACATGCACCAGTAGTCCAACATAAATTTCTTATAATTCATGATTTATGCATGATTTGAATCTGAATTTAATATGTACTAAACAACTCCCTTAGTAGTGATTCAATTTTATTTATAATGTGGATAACAAAAAACTAGACACAAACTTAATTATAATAATCAGCATTATAATTGCATGAAATGTTATGAATTACTTTTTTAAAAAAATTATATGAAATATTAGACCACAATTTCTACTCCGGCCTATGACAACTCTATCACATTCATAGTTATTAAATTCCCAAAACACACAAAGGCATCGAAGTCTCCGAGGGCAAGGCGCGACTCATTGATGAGTGAACAAAGGTACATACGATATGATGTCACATATGATGAGTTGAAGCTTATGCTCTTGAACGAGTGACAACAAAGACGGTTTATGGTTTTGCTTTTGTTGCGATGCACAAAATAATAATTTAATTGTATATTAAATACTAATAATAAAAGTCAAACTAATCCCTAAACTATCAGTCAATTATTTAGTCAAAAGAATAGTAATGTGTGACATAAAGAAAAATTAGTACAAAATAATTGTCATACATTAAAAAATGAAACATGAAAAAAAAATCCAACAACCATTAAGAAAACAATAAGCCACACTTAATAGAAAGAAAAGGAGAAACATAATTACTATAAGTAATAATGATTATACTATAAATAGATTATAAAGTATAACTATAATGTAATACTCCCTCCCCTCCGTTTTAGGATAAAAGTTCTGGTTGACTTTTTGCGCATATTAAGAAATATGATAAAATAAAAAAATTGTCCATATTTAATTGCTTAGTTTTTTGCACATGACTATTGATACTCAATAAATATTCATAGAGGATAAAAATATGACAATTAATACTAAGGGTAATATAGGTAAATTAATGCAAAAAATAGATTATTTAAAATAAGTAGACATTTAACTTGGAACTATCTAAAATAATAATAATGACTTTTATCCTTGGATGAAGGGAGTATAACATAACAAGGCACATATTACAACTTTTTTGATTTAATTGTGAATACAAAATGTCTAAGGGATTACGTGCAATTTGGTCGAGTATAATTTAAACATATTATGTATAAAATGGTAAAAGATCATAGATGGAATTGTTGTGGTGGATCTCATTACACCTCTATTTTCACAAACAACTCGTACCTATAAAACTCATCTCACCTTTGTCTCCCAAGAAGTCGAACACCCCTAGCCAAGTCAATTGAAAGAGATGTTCGATGGTGATGGATATGGAATCACTCAACGACAATGATGGTTGAAGCCTTGAAGGGGAGTTGCTCAACAACGACAGTGGTCAAAGAAGACTCGATTAATGGCGATATCAGGTTGCCATTCTTTCTCCTTTTTTTTTTACTTGTTCTATACCGAGTCAAATACGAGTACCACAAAGCAATCGAGTCTCAACACCTACCAAGTTATATACTCCACAATTCTCAATCACACACCAACTCGGCTCGCTAGTCAACTCGTCCTAGACAAATCACTATAACAACTATGGGTGTGCTAGGACACACCTTAAGTCTATATCTCTATATCTTAAACATAAAACGTATGCACCTAATTAAAAGATATTGGGCTTGAGATTATGCAAAGCGCTCCATTGGAGATTTGCTAGAACCAATTTAAACAATATGATCACAATATCCAAGTCATGATGGTTTCAAATAAAAACTCAAATGGGAAGGCAAAGCCATTGTCCTAATAACCCTTCAATTATGATGCTAAAGCAAAAAAATATTAGGGGCTTACAATCCTGTAACTTCGTCATCATCGCAATTGAAAATCAAAATTTGCCTTGTCATGTATGCAAAGGTGTGCAAAGATAATTTGCCTCAGACCACAAGTGACAAGTCCCAAGATCAAAAGGCTAGAAATTTCACATTTTACAGTTACTTCATAATGGGTGTTCAAGCATGTAGAATTGGCTTACAAACTTAAATTTCAGTATGGAAATATACTTTACATTCATAATTAAGATAGAAAGTTTAATGAACCCGAAAGTAAATAAATTCTTAAAAGGCAACCCGATTATCAACTAATAAAGTCGATCCATAATTAATGATAACTAAAACTTCCTTCCAAGTTCCTTCCAAGTTCCTACCACATATGAGGTAAAATTGTATTCTTAGGTATGACACAAATTCTACCACCAATTGCCAAATTTTAACAAAAAAAAATCAAATCGTAACATTAAAAAATCTTTTACATCTTAGAAAGTGTCCAACTCCAACGAAGCATGAAACTGAAAAAAAAAATCAAAAAACATGTAGGTAAAACGAAAAAAATGTACATCTCTCAAGCACTTTACCAATCCAGCGAGAGGAGATATCTATCTATGAAAGTCAAAACATGTAAATAAAGCAAGAAAATATTCATGTAAACACTTCGCAAGTATTTTAATATCTTGCAAGATACTTCTTATAGTAGCATAGAAAGATTAACTTCTACCCTTAGTAAAACATAGTGAATTTTAGAAACCAATTTTTTCTCACAGATTTCGCTTTTAACACTTGTTATAATTTATATTTCATCATGTGTTAATTAAAGGTTACTCAATTCATTTGCATACAGTGGCGGAACCAAAAGGTTTTCGTAGGGGGGTCAAAATACATCAGTAAAAAAAAAAATTATTGACGCTTGAAGTGCTTCTTTCGTTATACGACTAAGAAGAGACAACTGTATCCTGCGAGTCTGTATAGTTTGAAAACGTCTCAAAATTTGTTCGTTTTCAATTGTTAAAAAAATATAATAATTAAATGTGTTTGTAAAAATAAAATATAATGAAAAATAAAACTATGACAACTTATCTTTAGTCGCTTTGTTTGTTATGGATCATAGTGCAAATGGTAACGAGGATTTTAGCTTGGTGCTCAACAGCTCAAACATGTTTATCCCTTCCTCAAAAGAATCAGATACGTGTCAGCCTCACAATCAACCCACCCCCACTAAAATTAATACAACCTCCTAACTTGACCATTAAATTCACAAACGTTGACGTGTCTTTTCCCCCTAACTCCCTCCACAAATTGTAACTAAAACCCGGCGGGGTCTCTCTGTCTGTCCTCTCTCTCTCTCTCCCTCTAAAAGACTAAAACCCCCATTTCTCATCAGTCATGATCAGATTATCCCCTCCTCCGTCTCCGGTGACATCACCGCCCCACAACCACCACCCGCACGGGCAAGGCAAAAATCGCAGATAGCAGAGGTACTCTAGCCTCAGAGAGTCGCTGGTACCAGCCTACCGGGGGCAGGTGCCCCCCCTGGCCCCCCTGGTTCCGCCTCTGTTTGCATATAGGTTTTGATTATGATTTCTTAGACTCATATTATTTCATTACAAAAAAAAATGTCCTAGTATTATTCTTTAGTTAATACATTCCTCTTAAAATTTAGTTTTTATAACTTGTTATAATTCTGGATCAATTGCTACTCAAAGACCATTAAGCCTATAGGACCTCAAACAAAGTTCATCCTAATGATGTTCAAAAAGTCTCCATTTTGGTATTACGGTTTAAAATAAGATTAACTAAATCAAATCAAAATTTAATCTCCCAATGACATGTATGTGAGGATATCATAACAAATAATTTCCACTACTTAACTTACCAATCCAAGTATAGCTTTTTTTAAAAAAAAAATTTGATGAACACAAAAAATATTGATAACACTATTTATTCACATAATCGATTACAAACAAACTCTAGCTCTAGTGGTAAAACTCTACTTTACATAGAAATGGTTAAGGGTACAAGCCTCGATAACATTATTTGACCTAGCCTCGGTGGAGACATTATTTTATAGCATACAAGGTCATATTTATTGTAGGTTTGAAGTAATCAAATCAATGTGATTTTAAAATTCAAGTATGTAAAGAGAGAACAACACAATTTTTCCTAACCAATTATAGAACTCGAAAAGAGCCTTAAGCTACCAAGCACATATGGTTTTCTCTACCATAGTGGTGGTTCAATAGCTAATAATAATTGATAAGCAAACATAATGCGAAAATGTAATGTGAAAGATGAATACTGGCACTTTTCAGACATCAACAAACCTAAAAACTCCTCTTGGTCATATTTATAACTCAAAAATGAGATTTTAATTTCAAATGCATCGAGTAACATATAGCATCTTGAATGCTCACCACATATTGGAAGTTTATATTTGAACTTTTTCAGCCGCAATTGAAATATAATTGGTAGGATCAATCAAATTAAAAAAGAAGAATTAAATCCCTTGAAAATTGTCTCATTTCTTTTTTTGAGAATTGAGATGACCTAGACTCTTGTTCACTTTGACAAATGAAACCATCATCAAGACTACTTTTTCAAATTTAAGTTCTTATTAATGCAACAAATTGGCGATACTTCGCAAAACACCCCCGTAATAACGAGCCTTACGAATTACGAAAAATATCATCAATTATTCAATAGTTTGTATGTATTCAAATTCGCTTTCCTATATTTAAGTGCAAAATCAAATAGCAAAATCATTCAATAACGAAGCGAGTAGTTTTTATCGTTTAAAACTAAAATTTCAAAAGAGAATAAGCAACAATTGATATAATGTCATCGCATTTTCCGTATCTTCTTTTCATATAAACATAAATTGAGGTTTTTGTCTCGCCAAATCAACATGTCATGTCTACGTCTATTTTCATGTTTCATGGGTTCAAATTTCACCAATATAAATACACGAGATATGTTTCAAATGGTGAAAACAAATAGCGAAAAGTTGGTACAAGAAGATAAAGAAGGTAACACCCTTACTTAAAGAATTTGACTATGGTAAATCTTATTTTAGTTTGGAGGTTAAGGTGGATTATGCTCGTATAGACTATATAATCCTTTGGTCCTTTGACTTGTTAAGGAAGATGTATAAACTTGTGTTAATATCTTAGTAAAGAATTTTCAGTTTTTACCTAGGGTTTCTTATAAACGAGGTTAAAGCACAACCTAAACATAAGCTCACTAGCTAAGTTACATGAACTTAGATGGCATGTACGATTGGCCACAAATACTTTAAAGAGTCCGATGCAAATACTTTTCGATTTGCCAATTTTTTACTGTAAAATGAAGTATCTAGAATTCATTCCTTTATTAAAGTATCCAATGTCCAACACGAGTACTTCGAGAGAAAGTGAAGAGCTCATGTAACATAATTCAATAGATTTCGAAAAATCTAGCATAACCATGATAAAAACATGGACGTCATTATATGCAAAAGACAAGTTAATAAACATAATATGTATATCAAACAAGAATTGTACAAACTATAAGAGAGAAGTTTGAATATTTCACCATTACAAAGGAAAGAAATTATCTTCATGAAACTAAAGCAAAGAACAATTTGCACAAGTACAAATTCTACCCGTGAAGCCTCCACAATGAAGGTCATGATTTGTTTTTTGCCTGAAAGTTGTATAGCGAGATCATGTATCACAACTTTTCCTACAAGGTCCGAGTCTTTAATTCACAAGGAACGACCCACGTATCCTTAATCATTCACTTCATCATGAAGTAAATCTGAAGAGTTCCCCTTAAATGCAGCTTTCCTCATTTGCTTAAGTTGTAGAAAGCCCCGTATGCACAATCACCTTCACACTTAGTAGCAAAATTTGTTAATATTGCCCAAAAGTGTAGACGGCGTAACCTGCATGACCCTCATGATACCACCTATGACGATCACATTTGAATTTTCTAAAGAACACCTTTTGATATTGAGTTTTATTCCAAGGAGACAATGATCCTGATTTGGCAAAGCGGCAAGCTTAATAGGCTAGCTTCTAGTCTCGTTAGATTAGTGAAAATGGAAATGCCCTTCAAGTCCTTTGCAAATTGCAATACACAAAAATTGATTAACTAGCAACAGTACACAAAAAAGAATCATACCACCAATTATATCCTCGAAGGATGAATAGCCAGAAAATTGAAGATATATAGATAAGCTCAAAAGTTGTTACACCTAGGTCCTTAAATGCCTCTACAAGTAAGATTTATAGTGTTACTGAAAAAACAAAAGCATGATTATTTAGTCAATGCTTCACAATGAAAGTAAGCTCAAACTCTTGCCAGATTCAATCCAAATTTATATTGTAATCTCTCTTAATCCCAATAACTATAGCATATTAGAAACTAAAAGCAGATACACTTCCACCAAGTAAAATCTCCATGTCGGACACATGATGAACAAGCTAACACTCTCAAAACACAATTAGACATTTGTCCAACAATTTCGGATCCAAATATTACTATTTCGTGTTCAGCACTTCAGGAAACTTGTCTCGCTATGCCACGTGTCTCCGAGGAAGAGATGTGCTCCTCCAGCCAAGATGCCACCTGGCACAACCAAGGAGTGGCACATGTCCAACGTGAAGTCACAGATCACTTGTACGATAACATGGACGCCTCGCTTGGCTCTCAAGGGAGCACATCAACCGCTAGGAAAAGCATCTACTTCTTCGAGGAAATCAGAGTATGTACGCCTCGATTGACCTAAATTATATTTTTTTTTACCTATTTGCTATGGAATTAATAAGTAAGGACATGATTAAAAGCTAGAGAGATATAGTAGCCCAGGTGTATGGGAGGTTTCGATCTGATCCTACTTGGCTTATAACAGTATAAGGAGCACATCAGGCACATGACTGGTAGGTGGCACATGGCCAAGTGGTACCTTGAGTCATATAAATACCCTCACTATGTGATGATGAGAAGAGGATTATGAAGCAAAATATATCGTCAGAATCTTTTCCGCTAGACAGTAAACTTATGAATTATGAAAAGCTCATAAGTAAAATTTGAAAACTAAGCTGGTCTATAAGCTTTGCAACAATAATAAAAACAACCAACTTTACTTCTATTTTGACAGCTACAAAATGGGTTCTAGAAATGCAATAAGGAATCTGCCTATTTTCTGCAAGAAACAGATAAATCTGAACGAAGTTAGAAATAACCTTATAGATGCTGCTGATATCATATCATCACCCCTCTCAAGAATAATGGTGAAGAATCTACCGAAATTTAGCCGACTGAAGTTTGACCTGACAACAGTTTTTCAAAAGGAGACATTATTACCAAGTAATACTGGAATTACGAAGATGTAAGTAATTAAAAATTTGTTACAGCTTACACAAGTTTCACAAATGCAGATAATTAAATAGACGCTGAAAAATCAATGAAGACACCAAGAAAAAGTTGGACAATATAAATTAAACCTTGACAACAAAGTATTAAAAGCCGAACAACCAACATAATATCCACGAGAACAACTTAACCAACAAGGAAGTCCAAATATAAATGTTGACTGTGCACCGCCAAGTTACAATCGCATTTAGAATTTAGAACATTACATTGTCACTGCTATTATGGTTTGATTTAGTAGTACCTTCTTAAACAGGAACTCAACTCAATTACGCCTTTTATCCCAAACTAGTTGGGGTAGGCTGCAAATGAATCCCATATGACAGCGAAAGAATAGAAAGATAAACAAACATTAAATAAATTCAGGAAAAGATTTAGAACATAAACAGGATGTCCATCAGCAAAACTCTAAAGAAATACCAAAAAGAAAGGGACATCGACATTTAGTTGTCTACATTACAATTAATATTTTTGTTAATCTTCTGTTAGTAGCATGGGCTTACACATATCCAACGGTGCTATCAAGGTGTTATAACTCATTTTAATGCACTTCGTACCTAAGTTGAATCTCACTTCTTGGATTAGTATCTGAGCTCAACAAAGAATTCAAAAGATAGTTGTTTTCCCAGCCAAGAAATGAAACACCTGATCGACTTGTTGTGCAATTTTAATTATTATGACAATTAATATAGATTAATAAAATATAAGTGTATAGCCCAGTGTTAAATGAAATCTCAAAATAAATCAATCATCATTTTCCCATTTTAATTATTCTTATTCTTTAAGGGGCGAAATGGCGCTCTGAGAATTTTTTTGTTCTTTTTAGAATTGAAAGAGTAGGACAGTTTCAGATAGAATAACTTACAAGGAAAAATCATTAACATTCAATGAAACTCTCACACTACCTGGAGCATAGAAGACAATAATGGAAAATAATATACCTGCAATATGCAACAATTGTCTAATGCAATGATCACACAAATTATTGCAAAATGTTCAGTCGCAAGGATCAAGAAGAAAACTAGAGGGTTCTATCCAATAAAAGCAACAGCAACCATCTCCAGTTGATTATATTTGTGTCTTATAATAAAATATTATATTAGCGAATCACAATAAGATATCAGATTGGAAAATCAACTCAAATCTCATATGCTATATGTTGGCTATGACATGAATTCTTGTTGGATTTGGATTCAAGTATTACCTAAAATCCATGTTGGTTTAGGAAAGTTATATTTCCTAGTCATACACAATTTCGTATTTCCTATCCTATTTGGTTATAGAATTTTCCTATGGCCTATAAATATAGGAATTAGGTTTTTAGAGAAGAGACATTCGGAAACATTCTAATAATAATCATAGTTCACTCTTTATCTTGTATTCTTTAGATTTTTATTTAGTGAATTTTTTCTGCCTTTCTCCGTGGTTTTTTCCCAATTTGAGTTTCCACGTAAAATCTTATGTTATTGTCTTTATCTTTCTGCGTTGATTTATTGTGTTTGTCATAGTTTGTCATAACACTATCTGAAGAGAATAATAAAATCCAATTCAACTATTTAAAGAAACATTTTAGCTCATAATTTGGACTACCAACGCCCATCTGTAAGGAATGAACTTCCAAATCAAAAAATAAGACGGCAAACGGGAAGGTTTCAGCTTCATTTCTCAATTTATAATACGGAGGTTCAAGTAGAAACAGTCATGCAATTCTTACCCACAACTGTAGACAACATTGTGAATCATATTGATCCCACTCCTCTGGTCAACAATGGGGCAGAAGCACTCGTCCATAATAGAAAATGCAACAGCTAATTTAGCGTTGCACTCAAGCTTAAGCGGAGCACCACTAAGTGACATATCTTGACTAACATCAGAATGCTGAAGAAGAGTCCATGAAAATCCATCTTCCATTTGATGTTTAACCCCGAGTAGCACATTAAGTTGCTCAAACAGCTGTTGAGAAACAGGTATAGATTCACTTAAGCGAACAATAAGTACAAAAGAGACATCATTTCATTCTAAAACCTTAATATTTTTACATTCACATAGATAAATATATGACCTTACATTATGTAAATCTACCAGAAAATAAGAAGACAGGGAATACAGAGAAAGACACACTCCAGGTCCAATGATCTACAATAAACACTGTTGATCAAAAATAGGCATGTCTACTTCTTTGAACTGCTAGTTATGCATAATTCAAAATTAATTTACAAATCTCTAAGATAATTCAAAGGTCAGAGTGCAGCTGCAACCAAACAGCAATATACATAACAATCGTGATGAAAAATCTCAATTAGGATATATCTATAACTGGGACATTTAATTATTCTGATCTAAATTATTAACACGCTCAACTCATCAAGTACAAAAGTTTATTAACAATCAAGTACAAAAAAGTATTAAATATAATGGTGATCAAAGAAGGCAATTCTAAATAAGCATCTCTTTATTTAATGATCACATGATCAAAATCATAAAGAATTCAACATAACACAACAAAGCTAATATTTACTACATGGCATAAATTTTGGAGTCAAATTTTTCATGCGTCAGCATAACCAATAGCAACTACCAAAATAATCTTCCCCGATTAGTTATGTGATAATATAGGATCCATAAAGACCAAGAGTTGTATAATTATTTAACTAATACTACTCTTTGAATTTGATCATTTTAGAAATAGTTTACTGAAATCGATGCAATATGCAATAAAAAAACACTCTGTAACTAACTTTAGATCATAAAGCCACCATATACTATCCTATAGTATGATATTGTCAGGCCATCTATTCTTCATCTTAGCAGATTGTCTTTCATCAAGTTAGACCTTATTATAGCATACTAAGAAGAGCTTAAGATTAATAGCCACCATGACATTTTAGGATAGTCCTAAGTTAACATCAATTACTTCAGCAGATATTCATTTTCAACAAGTCAAAATATATATGCTGAAATAGCTTAGAGAACTTTTTTTATCAGAAGATAAGCACTACTCTTATACAAATATAGCTACAAACGTTAAAGAAGTTCTATTAATCTTTCAAAAGCAAGGCAACAGTAATGCATTTACACTAGTAAACTCAAACCTATATGTCTACCACAATACCTTTTGGCAGCTTGTCCCACAGAAAGATGAACAGTAGGGATTAACTTTCATAGCATCCTCCCCTGGGATACAAAGTTGGTGGACTACATCGGGCAATAGTTGTTAATGATTGAGATACAAGTACCGCTTTGATATAATAAGATAAAATCGAAGATAAAAAGCTAGGCATATAAAAACAAATGGAGAACTACTAAAACTAAAGAACATACATTTCTCCTCACACAAACGGCATGTGAGCAAGTCAGAGGGTGTTCTGTGATTATCATCCATTTGTGAGACGTTCCCATCAATTGTCTTGCAGAATTTGCAAAAACAGTATATGCATCGCCACTCTCCTGAAGGAAACTTCTGCAAGACAAATATAAATAAGTTTTCTATCCACCAGAGTAAAATCAGTTGACAAATAAAATATGTCAATATTATATTACACCAGATCCAAATTGTTGGCTCTTGTGAATGACCTATTATACCAATATTATTCCAAAATAAAATATAAAAAGAAAAAGAGGGGGCGGGAGTGGGAGTGGGAGTGGGAGTGGGAGTGGGGGAACAAAAACTAAAACAAGGTGGTGTGATCTTACTTCAATATCTAAGCAACTTTGATGAAATGTTGACGGGCAACCATCGCAACAGATCAAGTCGCCCCCATCAGCGCAGATGTTGCATGTATCGTCATTGGGGTCCTCACCGCCAATATCCACAAAACAAAATTTAATTGGATCAGACTCCTCTTGTTTACTCCACGAATTCACTAAGCACTGTAATAGAGAAACTCCAGACCCTAAATGTATATCATTAAGTGGATGAGAGTCATGAGATACACTAGTTCCAGTGTGGGAAATAAACTCCAAAACCGGGACAATGTTATTACAACAGCCACAAAGAATTCCTTCTCTGGTAATTTTTCCTTCAACCAACACTTTTGTCCTACTATCCATATACTTCACCTTTGCACCACAAGGAGCAGTTCCCAAATCAATCATCCAAGACCACAGACTGCGCTTCCCATTATATGATCTAAAGCCATCACTATCTGGATGTGAACCCTTTGCAGCGCTACGAGCCAACAGAGCACATGGTTTTCTGCCTTTTCTAATTTCCTGATTTGATTGTGGCATTCCCCTACTATAGTAGCCAGCTGAATCATCTTGTTTACGGTCTGATGCATCTCCTTTCTTTCTCTTTTTTAATGATTTCTTACCTGTTTTTAAGGCAGAACTCAGTTTACCTTTGTGCTTTGAGATACTTATGCTCTTCGTATCATATTTTTTCTTTGATGACAGTTTTCCAGCGATTGTTTTGCCAGTCTTACTTCCACTCTTCCCTCCTCCCTTCAATTTCTTACCTTTCGTTGTCACCCGGAATAGTTTGCTAAGTATCTCCTCTGGTATTGTTATAAATGCAGAAACAGCCTTACTGTCAGCATTTCCATTTTCAACTTTCTCCTTAAGCTTACGGTAAGCCAGGGTGACTGACCAGTAAGTTCTTCCTTCACAATCAACATATACTGCATCATGGTAATCTTTGCCTTGCCTTGGTCTGTGATCAATGGTCCAGCCTGCATTAATAAGTATGCTGATTATTTGCTCTCTCAGTAACTGTTTCTCTTCCCTCCGACCCATTTCCCCTGTTTTATTTTCCTTGGGTGTTTTAATTGGTTTCCCAGTATCATTTTGTTTTTCAATCTGTGAGGCACTATTTAGCTTGTTCTGCCTTCCATCTACTGCAAACTCTGAATCCTGAATGGTGAGTTTGACTCTTGGCTGATCATTATTTTTCATGAACCCAGTGACCTTTTGTTTCTCATTAGCGATCACCTCTGATGTCCTTTGTTTCTTCTGCATCTTGGGAGACTTGGACCTGATAATAATGTCTTCCTTAATCACTGCCACTGTCCCATTTCTCCCCTGCACCTTAGGGGGTCTTCCACGGCGACCTTTTAACTTTTTTGGTGTGCCAATAGGACGAGACCTTTCATCCTTCTCAGTATCAAGGATTTCCACCACATCACCACTCCTGGACCGCAGTGCCCTTCCACTAACCTGCACTGCACCAACCCTGACCTTCTTTCTTCCATCTCTGTCATCCTTGTTGCAGTCAAAACTCTCAACATTTTTCCTTTTCCTCCCCCGACGACCTTTGGAAAGCTTTTGTTTACCTTCATCCATATCAACCCTACCATTGGCATCAACCCTACTGTTGCGGTCAAAACTCTCAACATTTTTCCTTTTCCTCCCCCGACAACCTTTCGAAGGCTTCTGTTTACCTTCATCCATATCAACTCTACCGTTGGCATCAACATCTTTAAGGCATTCCATGCCTTCAGGCTCACACTTCTCCTCCTTCCCATATCTTTCTAGGGCAGAAACCTCAGAATCTCTGGAAGGACCTATACAATTTGAATCCAACGAAGGTCCTCCCTCCTTTTTAACACCTTCACCAAATTCATCATCGCCATTCTTTGGACTCCCAACATTTTTTCTCTTTCTTCCCCTCCTGCCTTTACCAACCGTATTCGTATTTTTACTTGTCTCAACAGTGGCAACAACATTACCGTTGACACTAAATTTAACATCATCATCATGTTGGTAATTTAAAGGGGCCTCGGCCTCAACATCACCATTGACACTAACATCAACATCAGCAACAACAGCATCATCATGTTTGGCCTCAACATCACCGTTGACGCTAACATCAACATCAACAACAACATCATCATCATGTTTGCAATTTAAAGGGGCCTCGGCATCAACATCAATGTTGACACTAACTTCGACATCAGCAACAACATCATCATCATCATCATCATGATGTTTGGCCTCAACATCACCATTGACACTAACATCAACATCAGCATCATCATCATGCTTGCAATTTAAAGGGGCCTCGGGATCAACATCACCATTGACGCTAACTTCAACATCAGCAACATCAGCATCATGTTTGCAATTTAAAGTATCAACATCACCATTGACACTAACTCCAACATCAGCGTCAACATCATCTTCATGTTTGCAATTTAAAGAGGCCTCTTCACTTTCATCAGACTCACTCTTGGTATCAACAACCTCGCTCTTGGCATCAACAACCTCTTTTGGGAGCTGCAAACATTTTCGTTTTCTCTCCCGCGTGCATTTACCGAGCTGATTTCCAACTTTATCACCATTGCCACCCCCATTACCACCAACATCAGAATTTTGCCTGCATTCCTCATTTTTAAGCTCACATTCTCCCCTCTGACCCTTGACTTCTGAAGAACAAATAGCAGTATGACCAAATGAATCCCCGTCATTAGACTTGGACACCTTCTTCCCAGATCTCAATCCCTCTCTCATCTCATTCAGCAATCTTTAACCAAAGTCCAATTTCAAAACCCACGTCCTTAATTCAATAAAAAAATCACCGAGTAAATTATATAATAAAACCAGAAACACCCACAATCTTTAAAGTCTCAATCAACACAATGAGCTGAATAATCTCTAAAATTTAACAAAAAAAAACAAAAATCAATAAAAACAGATTTAAAGAGAATTAAAAGATTGTAAAGAATCAATTCGACAAACAGAGAAGAAGAAAAGAGTCTTACCAATGACACAAATCCTCCTGAGCTGTGAGTTGGCCCGAGAGGAGTATATGTATGTTGAAGTGTGAACGGAGAAGATGAAGAGAGGGGATCGGGAGGAATTTGGGGTTTTAGAGAGAGAAAGAAGGGGATGGGGGGTTTAAGAGAGAGAGAGAAAGGATTTGGGGCTTGGTGTCGTTTGTTGGATTTTTTTACTTTCCTGGTACGTTTATTTTGTTTGTATTACAAAGTGTCAAATTCTCAGCCCTGAGGCAATGAATGAGGGGGCGGGATTATATTTATTTCCAGATTTTCCCTCCCTCGCTCCCCACCCAAAATTGAATTAGGGAGTATTTTTTAGTGCAAATATCACTAACTTTTACTACAAGATAGACCGGGAAACACACAAATTAAATTTAATTTGTAAATTATGGTGTTTAATTTATTGACTTTTATTTATAAATGTTTTGTTTTTTGGTCTACATATTTTTTGATATAAAGTGATATTCGTACTCATAGATTGATTTTTTCACAATCTGGACCCACTTATTTTTCAATTGAATAAATCCCCTCTAATTAATGCAGTATCTTGGATAACTTTTTTATTTATTGAATAAACATCCTCATTAACTCTAAAATTACATTTATTTTTTTTCTGACACGGGACAGGGTGGAGGGGGAAGTGCTTATAATTTTAATCTTGGTACAAACGTTTAAATTGTGATATCATCACATGTTATGCCATTACATTTATTTTTTTTGGCCAATTATGACATCCTCACGTTTATATAGTTGAATATTTTTGTCAAATTATGACATCATCACATGTTATATTTTGTCCATTTATGACATCATCACTTGTTATAATGACTCATTGTTTTTTCCAACAATTATATGATATAATCACATTTTTTTTGATTTTGACCACAAGCAAAAATTAATATATTACTTTTCTTTTTGAAGTTCAAAATGAGAAATATAAAACAATATCATAACCGGAGTTTAGTATTTAGTATTTGTTCACATTGTAATAATAGAGTTTTTATGCCAGTAGTAGTAATTGCAGCAGTAGTAGTAGTAGTATATAATAATATATTATGGACACATTTTAATATTATATTGAATAATCGTTATAATTAATATTCTTATTGTGGGTTCAGTAATAAATAATTACGTGAAACTAAGTTTATATTTTAATTAAATTATTGTTAATATATAATAGTAGTTATGTAAATATTATGGTTACAACATATATATTAGTGACTAAGATTTAATTAATTTTAAAAATAAAAGTCATAATAGTAATTTATTATTTTACAACAATTTTATTCTTAAATAAGAATATAATTAAAATAGAGAAAAAAATTATGAGAAAATAATAATTAATCTTAAAAAACATAATATATATATATATATTATAAAATATATCAACGATTAAATTTTAGTTACCAATTTTATTTCAGATAAGAGATTTTTAGTTAACTGATGTTAAAAAAATTTAAACTATTAGTTATTAAAATTTAGTTATCTTTTAAAATTAATGGTAATTGTTTGTTTGACCAATATTTGTAATCATTCTAATAATAAAAATAAGTTAATTTGAAATTCAAAATATTTTATAATCATCATATAAACATAAATATGAATTAAAAATAATTTAATTTAAAACATAAAACACGGGACACTTGGCTAGTTAATTACAATACACACCATCTTTTATTCTCTCCCTATCTATATGTACATAATCCTGCCTCAGACCAGTGTTCTAATGGTCACAGAAAAAGCTATCCAAGACCTGTTTAGAGGTCTATTATGACCAAGAGCTTGTTGTTTAACTTTTTAAGTCCCAAACTCAACCCACAAAAAAGTGATGATGTAAGCTTGATACTTGAAAGCTGCACTTATGTTCCCAAAACCCCAAACCAAACATTCAGAATGTCTTATAATCGTCTTTAAAAATAAAATAAACTGGCAGCTGTTATAGTGGTCTGAGGTTGGAGGCTGGAGGGGAGCCAAGTTCAAAAGTTTATATTGATTACAACCCAATTCCAATTTAAGAAGAAAACTTCTATGAAAGATATAACTAAATTATAGTAGTATTCAGTCTATAACTCAACATTTACATGCCAAACCTTTTACTATCTATCTCATCACGAGAAAATTTAATATATATAATAAAACCCATTGCCTCTGCATTTGGCTGCACAATCACATTCCAGAAGCTCATTTCTTCTTGCCAGCCTTGGCTGCGTCTCCAGCCTTGGTCTGCATATTTAATTACAACGTCAGTTAAATTTGAATTTATATCTTTTTACTTCCCATAACTCGTGCTTTGAGTCTAAATTATTTTGGGAGTTTTTATATTTAAGACTGCAATGATTTGCTACTTTTGGAAGTAGTAGGAAATTAATAAGGGCAGGTTGACTAGTTAATCTGGATCCTACAAAAGCTAATGTTCTGAACCTTTTAGTGTATATTTCAATAATACATCAATTTTCCTCTCTTGTTAATAACGAATTTCAGATCTTTTACTTAGGTTTGTAAAGTATTAAACCTCTGCTTCAGTTTTCCCCTAAATCCTCTCATTAATCTTTCTGTAAGTAACAGTTTCTGGCTGCATCAAGTGCCCAATGACCATAAAAACCGGAATAAATTATTTCCCTTACCTTCTTTACACCACGGATCTTCTTGGTTCTGTTTTTTCTCTCCTTCAGCTGCTTCCTTGACCTCTCCACCTTGGTATCCAGACCATTCTGCCAAAATTAAAATGAAATAATATAATCATATGACGAGATAGAGAGCCTGGCTCTTTAGTGCATTCTATTTTACAATAACTCAACGAGTACTCAACTATATAAAAACATCAATTAATGAATATATCAATGATATTTTCTTGTGGAAGAACACAATACAACAACTTGACTATTTATATTATTAATTACATATAAAAACATAAAGCGAGTATAAACTAGACTTGACACCCAAGGAAAAAGAGCAGGGTATGAAAAAAGAAAGTTCGAAAAGACAATAGCTTTAATTGTTAGTTATGTGATTGGTATGAAGAATGCCCACTACACCTTTGAGGAATATGTGCAATTCAGTTAAGAGAACACTCTAATGAATTAAGTTGGAAAGAGGGAGGATGCAATTTGTAAATCCCAAATTCAGCAGTGCTGATGGTTTGAGACATGGAACATAAGACATGCACTTCCATAAAAGAAGATTTAAAATATATGGCAATATAACTAACATTATTATACACTTCAATTTGTTTCTTAAAGTAGCTGATGGCCAATAACCAAAAAAATTGATACGCGACAGCCGTCCCAAAAGCACAGTATAATTATAATCATAATTGGACTAAAACTACAGCAGAAGGAGAAGCATACAATTGCTAATTCTTACTTGAATCCATTTCCATGAAGGCTACATATTAAATTCCACTTCTTACTATCTATGATATTATCAAAAAAGTAGCCCCTAATAAAATTGTATGCAACAGAGAATTGTACTCTTTAATTCTCTTGAAGCAGTTGGATCCCATATAGAAAACCAAAACCAGCATGGCATTTTATAAGTTGAAAATATATGTTAGCACATTAGATCAAGTAAGTAGAGAGCCGGCAAACCAGTAAAACCAAAAAATTGGTCTATTGTTCAACAACTGAACTAGAAATTCGAAAAAAACAGCTTAAGCTATTCAACAATTAGCAGCAAAAGGTGACAACAGTAAGGCAAAACACTGAGGGGGTGTTTGATAAAAACTAAATGAATCTGAATGAGCTGAATCTGAATGAAAAAAGTTGTTTGATAATTAACATGTCTGAAGCATCTGAATGACAAAATTTATTATTTTACCCCACTGAAAAAATTCAAAGTTGTTGCAAATTTATTTAATTTTACTTAATATAATAATTTTTAATTTTTTTTATTTTATTCAGCTGCTCATTCAACCATTCAACTCAATCATCTGACTGATTCAACCATTCAGACGATTTTTTTCCAAAACAAACGCACTTAATGGTTGATAGATTCAGCCATTCAACCATTTAAATGTATTCAGTTCTAAACAAACAACCCCCGAGTATTTCCAAAAGAAAGGATTTTAATGTTAACTCGGACAAAATTAAGGCAGTGTTCGATTGCATCTTAACAGTCAACCTTTTAATGCATCTTAATGTTTGAAATTGGGATAAAAAAATTCCTTAATGCCTCTAAATCATTATCTACAAGTGGCCAATTTTTAAAGATTACTATAACAATCTATAATGAAGATAAAAATACCAAAAGTGATCTATTAGATCATTTTTTCTTACTATAGCAATATAAAATCAGACGATCTAATAATACTCATTATTAGTTATGTTTTAGTATAAATTTTTTTACGACTTAAACCAAAATCTGCAGATTTTTAAATCATATAACAGAAACAAAAGATCAGTAAATCACGCCAAGATTTTTACATGGTTCAGCCCCTATTCTCTACTCTAGTGACCTAATCTACGTCCAATACCAAATGATATTGGACTCACTTTATTAAAATAATATTCAGCAATTACAAATAAAATAAAACTCCCTGTTACAATGACGATCGATTGGACACCTCTGTCCCCTTTGAACTTCTGCAACAACTCTCACCTCTGAGACTTTGATAGCTTCGTTGAACAAACTGAATATTACTAAAATAAAACCTCAAGCCAACCTAGACTTGTACTATGTTTACAATAGATATTAAAAGAAGAAATACAAAAACTACACTGTAAACTGAGACCTAAAGAGTAATATAGTGACTTGTATGTATCTCAGATTAACTTTTTGATAAGTTACTGTTCTGCAGTCTTGTGTCCCTTTGAGCCGAGCAACCAGTATATATATATAAACGAGAGAAAGGCAACGGCTAGAACAAGCAACGACTAGTTCTTCTTAATTGAAATAGGAGATACATGTTAGCAATAAAATCTCATCCTGCTATAAAATCTAACAGATAAGATATACTCCCTCCTATCCAGATTAAATGACATTTTAGGGAGTTTAATTTTATTCTATATAAGTATCGTTTTAGAATCTCTATGCAATATTGCACTATTTTTTCCTAATTTACCCCTCTATTTAATATGCTTCGAGAGAGAAATAATTAATTAGGGACAATTGTGGAGAATGAGAAGAGACAATTGTGGAGAGAGAAATAATTAATTAGGGACACAAAAGACATTTTGTGTTATTTCTTAAGAAGTGTGCTCAACTCTAAAATGTCATTTAATCTGAATAGGAGGGAGTATAACATAAAACAGCTCAGTAGATATATATGAGATATATTGCTATGAAGGAGTTAAATAATATCCAAAGTCTAGCTGAAAGAATCCAAATAACTGTTAGCATGTTTCCTTCAAAAACACAGCTCTATCAACTTTGAATGATATTCCTTAACTATACAACTCCTAGAAAATCTCCAAATCACGTTCAAATTGGTAACCATATATATATATAACCCAACAATTTAAACAAATTTAGATATAAATATAACCATAAATTTCCTATGTATATTAGTTTCCATAAAAAAAACTGAAGCACGTGGCAAAGATAAACCAACCTGTTTTAGTCACTCTCCAACGTGCAGTAAACTTTTATGGGCTACCAAACAAAGTGATTATCAACCCATGTAATAACTCATGCAATCTATTAAAAAATATTTGATTAACATAGCTCAGTCAGATTATAAGCCAATATAAAATCAATTAAGCCCATATAAGAATTGTAATCATTAAAACCACAAATTATATATACTAACACAAATATGAGTCTAAACTATTCAGAGAATCTCTTAATACAAAAATGTGATACATTAAGAGGTGATATGTTAATTAAGATGCAATCAAACACCACCTAAACCTAAGATGCATACTAGTATGAACGTAAACACAAGGCGGTTAAACAAGAAAAGGTAATTACCCTGATGAGTCGATACTTTGGTTCGTACTTCTTCGCATTCTCGACCGAATCATAGATCAAACCAAAACCAGTAGATTTGCCCCCTCCGAAATGGGTCCTGAACTTGAACACAAATATGGAATTTTGATCTCTCACATCATACACGGTTGCTAGTTTCTGCTTCAATTCCGCCTTCAATGACAATAGAAAATGCACAAAGCCAAAAAAAATCAATTAAACAACAAATCTGTATGGTAACAACCAATGAATAATCACATGCCAGTATGCCACAAACATTAAAAGAAATCAAGTATAAGAACTTATAATCAAAATCAAAATTAAAACAAAACCATATATCTGGAAGAAAAAAAATTCATACTTCACATACATTAAGAAAAATAATCAAACCAACGCCCTGTAATCTTCATTTCTTATTTACATTGCTATCCTTTAGTGACCAAATAAACAAATTTTTCTTCCCTTCATTACATTTTTGGCACAAATACTACTTCAATCTAGCTCAAAATAACAAGTTCTTAATAAAAATTGAATTTAAGCAGCTAACCATAGTAAAATATATATACAACTACATTTGTTCTAAAAAATACATTAGAGGAAATAAAGTAAGATATCAAACCTCGGAAACATTAGCCTTTCCTGGATGTAAAACATCAATGACCTGCATCATCAAACCAGAAAGAAATGAAAAGTCAGAAAAACACATGGAGAATCAAACAGAAAATAAATGTTTACGAAGACTCACGAATTGCTTCCTGGAGAGGAGCCGATTTGTCATGAACTTCCTCGTGCGAATTGTAAATACCGACTGCTTGTCCGCCATTGTTATCCTAAAAATTACATCAATGTTATCTTCACGAATGTTTGTGCATATAAATATATATTACAAGTACATAATTATATATATATATATATTATATATATAAGGAGATGAAAGTTACTCTTATTTCGTGACCCTTTCGGTGACTGTTGTCTGGCCGCCGCCGCGAGGTTATTACCGTAGTGTCAGAGTGATCCCATTTTTAGGGTCTAGGCCTTTTAGAGAGCTACAGTATGGGCTGGGCCCGGGTGTTCATTCAGATGAACTGCTTTTTGTTTTGGGCCTTTGGGATTCCCTTCTAAGGTTTTAATTTAGGAACAATTACATTTTATAGTACATTTGAAAACATAATTACAAGAAAAGTGCACTCATTAAATATTTACATAATTAATATTTTTAAAATTTTATTTTCAATATTAGTACATATTTATGCTTCCTTTAATTATGGGATATGTTTTAATTTCTTGATGACATGGCAATTCAGTTTTTTTAAAAAAAAAAAAACTGATTTCGCGTTTTTTGGGGATTGTGTTCATTTTAAATTTTTTTTCTTCCGTATGTCTTCTTTTTCTATTTGGAAACCCTTATTTGTTGTTTTGTTTACTTTCTAAACAAAACCTTATTCTTCTTCTTCTCTGTGTTTCTGTCGATTTTTCGGGGTAGATTTATGTTGTCGACGTTTGATTTTTTCTTCATGATTGTCGTATTTTGCTTGAGATCTAATTATTCTCAAGTTTTTGGTTTGTTCCTATTTATCTATACCACATTTTGTGACTTCTTTCTCTCTTTTTCGTGATGGTCTCCACGGCGAAGAGCGTGGAGGAATGGGGGTTAAGAAAGGCGATAGGAAGAGGAAAAGAGTTTCGTAAGATAATTATTTGGAGGATTCGAAGTTATCTCAGAATGGTGAAGGATAGTAGTCCAAAGTCTTCTAAACAGGGGAAGAGGTTATTGTTGAAATCGGATGTTGATGATAAGAAATATTGGGAGACATTCGAGGAAGAAAGCGAAATCAATGGTTTATATTGATTCCGATTTTGAAGGTTCTGCTGAAAAAGTTGTCAAAGAGGATAAAGTTGAGGCTCATAGCCTAAAATGGTTCCACCAGTGAAACATTTGAAGGTTTGTAAATTTTTTTTAAGAATTATATTTTTTAGTTGTTTTTTGGTTTTTGTGTTTTTTATTTTATGCATGTTGGTGTTTTGGTTTGTATTGTTGTTTTTTTTGTTGTTCAAGAGTATTATTGATGTTGAATTTGTTGTTTGATAAAATCATTGTTTCCATTCGAGTGTATTTTCCTCAACACATTATATTATGTTTTAAGTTTTGTTCAATTTGTTGTTGTTAAAATTTTTGTTTTCATTCATATTTTAGTGTATCGATACAAGTATATTTTCTATTTGGTCCTTAAAGTTTCTTTTTTGTGATCATACAGAGGTTGTTATTTGTTGTAGTTACTGTTAATTGTTAGTTGGTTACCTTCCTTTATATGTTCTAAACCCATTTTTGTAATAGTTGTGAAAATGTATCATATTTTATTAGAGTTTGTGTTGTTTTAAGGATTGTTCAAATTGTTATTGTTTAAATCAATGCTTTTCATTTTATTTTAGTATCGATATACTATTAGATTTATTTTTGGTTACTACATTACATTTTTGTTATTATTTAGATTTATAATATAATTTGGTAACTTCTTATTTTATTTTTGTTACCAATATTGAAATGATTGAAACCGATGATACTATACTTGTTAACATGCATTTTGTTGCAATAAAGTAACATAATAAGTGTTATCTGGTTACCTTTCTTTGTTTGTTTGGAAACTGATTTCTGTAATAGTTGTTAAATTGTATAATATTTCATTAGAGTTTGTGTTATTTTAAGGATTGTTCAAATTGTTCTTGTTTAAATCACTGTTTTCATTCTATTTGAGTCTCAGATACTATTAGATTTTTTTTTGGTTACTAGATTACATTTTTGTTATTATTTAGATTTATAATATGCTCGTAACTTGATATTTTATTTTTTGTTACCAATATTGAAATGATTTGAAACTGCTGATACTATAATTGTTAATATGTATTTTGTTTCAGTAGAAGTAACCTGCTAATTGTTATTTGGTTACCTTCCTTTATATGTTTGGAAACTGATTTTTGTAATAGTTTTTAAAATGTATAATATTTCATTAGAGTTTGTGTTGTTTTAAGGAATTTTCAAAATGTTATTGTTTAAATCATTGTTTTCATTATATTTGAGTATCGCGATTACTATTATATTTATTTTTGTTAAATACTTTAGATTATTGTTATTATTTAGATTTATATTATGCATGTAACTTGTTATTTTATTTGTTGTTACCAACATGCAAATGATTGGAAATTGCTGATATCATTCTTGTTAACATGTATTTTATTCCAATAGACTAGGAGATCGATGATTGTTGATGATTTTTTATTTAAAAATTATAATTAATTTTGGTTATGATCAACTGCTGAAATTGTTTTGGTTATCATTGATATTGTTCATTTAAAAGTTTTTGGTTTAAAGTTTTAATGTAGTTTTTTAATTTGGTTAATGTGTTTTTAATGTAAGTTTTTGCATTTTCAGATTTGGGATCTATTCTATGAGGAGAATAACCGAAATTTTTCTGCAAAAGTAATTTATTGGTGTGATATGGATGTTCCTAATATTATCAAGAACAAATTGTCTGAGGTACAATTGAAAAAGTTTAGGTTGACATGTTTTGGAAAATTTTTAGAGTTTGGGCAGCCACAAATGTTTTCACAGATTATTCATCAGGCTTTGATTAGGGAAGTTTATCAAAGGGATGATGGGGAGTTGTGGTTTCTATTTGGTGAGAGGACTCGTAAGGTTTGGATTGCCTCAATTTTCTTTGATTTCTGGATTGAATTGGCTAGAAATGAAAATATTGATGGTTTTAAGGGATTCAAAACTTGTTGGTGGAGAAGTTTTTGGTGATGAGGTTGTCACCGCTTTACTATTGGGCAAGATATATAGGAGCGTTATTTTTGATGATGATGATGAGGCGCTTAGGATGTCCATTATTTTTTGGTTTTAATTTCATTCTAACTTCCGCTTCCGACAATTATCTTGATCAAACTTTGTTCAACTTTTTTGTCTTATGGGGATATTGAAAGTTATCCATGGGGTAAATTTGCATTTCAATAGACAAAAGAATTCTTTATCCATTGCAGTCAAGGGTCATGTAAGGAAGGGTAAGCACGGTGGGGTGATTTACAATTTTTATAGGGATGGTCATTGTAAATCTTACAAACTTAATGGATTGCCTTATGTGTTTCAAGTTTTTTTGTTTGAAACAATACCTACTTTGAAAGTCGAGGATTTGTGTTGTTGATGACCATGCTTTGCAGAGTTGAGATTATTTAGATGGAGGAGTTAGAAAGCCTCCCAAAAAATGAGAAATTGAATGACCTTGTTTTTGGATCTGGTCAGGTATGTTGGTTTCCATTTGCTTTATATTTGGTTTCTTTTATATTTATATTAGTTATCGTATTTTTTTTAATTTTGTTTTGCTTATGTTTTATATTTCTTGTTTTTTGACATGGTATATTTGTTGTTATTATTATTTTCAGTTGATCGTTCGAATATTGTTCTACGGTTGATGAAAAGGTTCTATTGGGGTTGGGGATTTCCATTTTTTAATGGAAATGATATTGCGAGCAAAATTTCTTATGTTAAAGTTGACTCATCAAGGAAGTTTAATGATATTGGGTTTTCTATTTCTGATGTGGAAGAAGTTATTGATAAACGGGTAAAACCTTTAGAAGGTAAGATGATGGAGATGAAAAAAGATATTGAGAATTTGGGTGTTGAGTTAAAAGACCAACTGCAAGTGTTTCAAATGCAGATTTGCATGGATATAAAAAGATGATTAGAAGTTGGTCAATGGTCGATTCTAGTTATAAAGAAACATAAAAATGTTTCTTTTGTTGATGATGATGATGATGATGATGATGATGATGATGATGATGATGATGATGATGATGATGATGATGATGGTGATGGTGATGGTGATGGTGATGGTGATGATGATGATGATGATGATGATGATGATGTTGGTGATGGTGATGGTGATGGTGATGGTGGTGATGATGATGGTGTTGCTAATAATGATGATGTTGATGATGCTGATGGTTCTGCTGCTGATGATGATGTTGGTAATATTAAAGGGAGTGTTGATCCTCCCGTTAGAGTTGTTGTTGGAAATCGATATGAGAAGAGGATGCACGAGTTTACATTTATTTAAGTTTTCATTTTATTTTTCATGATTATTAAGTAAATGCTTACTTCTTTTGTTTTTTTATTAATGATTCAAAGCAAGAATGTTGGTTTAAATTATTCGGGAAAGAGATAGTTGTTTATACTCTAGAGGGGTTAAAATTCATGTTGACGATGAAAAGGTTAATCATTTTTTTAAAATGTTATTTTTTTAACT
Source organism: Panax quinquefolius (assembly GCA_020205615.1). Taxonomy (NCBI): domain Eukaryota; kingdom Viridiplantae; phylum Streptophyta; class Magnoliopsida; order Apiales; family Araliaceae; genus Panax; species Panax quinquefolius. The sequence continues at coordinate 7,885,342 of CM035162.1, read as the reverse complement.
CGTTATATTTATAAACTGCTTTTTTTTAATAAATTTGAGAAGATGGATGATGTTCCTAGCTTTGATATTTTAAGTCAATCTAGTCGAAAGAAAATTGTTGTTTTTACCCCATTGAGGTTTGTTATTATTATTTTTTATCGCCAATTTAATTAATTTGTTGTATTAGTTAGTTTGCTATATAGTGTTTATGTTTGTATTGATCAAAATTTTTGTTTTGTGTCATGTATTGTAAAAAACATTACAGGTAATAAATTCAAGGATCGTATACATTTCTATACTTGATGAGATGGTGTTTACAACTCGTGATTTAATTCAATGTTTTGAACTATCTTGTAACTATCTTGTAACTTATATAATTTATATACACTATTAAGATACTAAAGCAACTTTATTAAGTAACCAAAGTATCAATTATTATGCATCGATCGCTTTCGGTTTGTTTATAAACAAAACACAATTTAAAATGCCCTTAAGATGAAATACTATATATTAAACAATAAAAACAAGTAATCCAAATATTTATATGAAGGTTACTAAATTTTGATATAAATGCTTACAAATTATGCATTTGTAAAAAATAGTATTCGATTACCGAAAATTAAAAAAGCTGTTTTATCAAGTTACCAAATTAACATTATTCAAGAACAAGAGATACGATTTTTTGTATGTCTGTTATTAGTGAAGCAATGTTTTCATTCATTCCATATACAAAACACAAATTATAATGTCCCTAAAATGTAATACCAAATATTAAACACTAAAAACAATAAATCCAAACATTTTATATAATTGTGGCCAAATTGTTGTATAAATGACTCCAAATTTTGCATTTGTAACTCAATAGTATTTGCTCTTCAAATTACAAAAGTTATTAACTTTCGCTTACCAATTTAACTTTATTCAAGAACTAAAATATAGGTTATTAGTATATTTGTAATCAGAAGTAATCTTTTCATTGCTTTCATATCCAAAACACAAATTATAATGTGCCCGAAAATGAAATACCAAATATTAAACACACTAAAACAAGGAATCTAAATATTTTTATATGAATGTGGCCAAATTGTAATACAAATGACTCCAAAATTGGCATTTGTAACCAATAGGTTATGGATAATGAAATTAAAAAAACCTATTTAATTGGTTACCAAACTAACCTTATTAAGTAACCAAAATATAAATTATTGGTTTTTTTTTGTAATGTAAAGTAATGTTTTCATTGCTTCCATATCCAAAACACAAATTATAAAGTCCTTGAAAATGAAATACCAAATATTAATCACTAAAAACAAGGAATCTAAATTTTTTTATATGAATGTGGCCAAATTGTTATACAAATGACTCCAAAATTGCCATTTGTAACCAATAGTATTTGATATCGATATTGCAAATGTTTTCTACTTTCGGTTACCAATTTAACATTATTTAGTAACCAAATTATAAGTTATTGTATTTTTTATTACTTTGTAAATAAATGTTTTAATTACTTCCACGAGCAAAACACAAATTATAATGTCCTCAAAATGAAATAATAAATATTAAACACTAAAAACAAGGAATCCAAATATTTATAATAATGTTTCCAAAGTTTTATATAAATGTTTTCAAAATTGGCATTTATAACCAATAGTTTTTGTCTCTTGAAATTACAAAAACTATTTAATTGGTTACCAAACTAACATTATTCAAGAACCAAATTATAAGATATTGGTATCTTTTTATTGTAAATTAATTTTTCATTGCTTCCATATTAAAAACAAAAATTATAATGTTGTATATTTTGAACACTTAAAACAAGGTAAACAAATCTTCATATTAATGTCCCCAAAACTTTGTATGCGTATCAAAATTGTAGTGAACAACAAATATTTTTTGTTATAAATATTTCCCAAAGTTGATTTCAGTAGGTAACAAAACATGATTTCAATTTATACATATTAACCGATTCTTACCTTTGTATTCAATGATCCAGATTCGGTTTTCAATCTTTGTTTATATATCTTCTTTCGGTTCAAAACCTCCGATCGGTTTTATGCGTATGCCGATTTCGATTCTTTGTCTTTCTTTCTCCGTGCTTCTAAACCACCGCCGACGGGTTTTATGCTTACATTTTTTATCGATTGATCTTATCTTGAAGATGATCAATCAACAGTAAATGATGATTATCTCAGAGAAATTTCGATTTGGTCCGAAAGTAGTATTCGCTTTTTTTTCGTTGAATTTTGGTGTTGTTTTAGTATATGAATCGACGTGAATAATGGAGTAGTTTTCTCCTTAAAGTAAGGTGTTTGTATTTCAGTTGATTTGGTTTATATGACGTGGATTGCACTAATATTGGTATTAATTTATATTATTGCATTATTAATATAATTAATTAATTGGTGCACTATTATTGTAATATCTTTCTAATACTTGTATACTTATGTAAAGGACCCTTTAATTTAAAATAATAAAAATTAACAATTAAAATTAGGAATAAGGTCCAAAAATGCCCCTGACATTTTCCCCAATGTCTACCGAGCACCCTATACTTTTTTTTGTCCAAAAATACCCTTAACATTATGTTTTTTGGGTCATTCATGCCCCTGCCGTTAACAAATCTGTCAACTAGACTAACGGGTGTTAATGTGGCTGACACATGGCAATATTTGCTGACGTGTACAAAAATTCATTAACACAAATAATTAAAAAATCCAATTTTTATTAATTATTTATTTTATTTTTCTTTAAAACAAAATAAATAATTAATAAACAAAATCTTTAGTTCTTTTCAACCTGAAGCTTTTCAATTAATAAACGAGAGAATCGGTGCTATGTTTTCAATCTGAAGTTTTTCTAGATCTCGGAGGTTCGAAAGTGACTAGATCATATTAGTGTTGCCGTGATCATCTCCATATCGCTTCACCACAACAACCCGTAGCAGCTGAGGATATTCCAGATCTGAGGTTACCGGTGGGTGGCGGTGATTAACCCGAGGCTGCTAATGCGGTAATCTTGGTGAGGTTACCGTGGAGGAGATGATGAGGGTGGCGCGCCACCGGTTTACAAGTGGTGGAGGAGGTGGTCACGCCGGACCATACTTCTTGGACCAACATCAACTGCGATGGTGGAGCCGCCGCCGCAATGTACCTCTACGATGTTGATTCTCGCCGTCAGAAGTTCGGTCCGTCATTGAAGAGTGTACCTTTCACTCCTACGATGTTGATTCAAGATAAATTTATTTTTCAAAAATAATTTTTTCTCAATCTAGATCTATTTCGGTGTCAAGATTTTTTGATTTGAGATTATTGGTTGTGCTTGAGCCTTGATGGTTCGGGATGCTTCTCTGTACGCAAATTTTTACGGACCGTTTGTGGGTTTGAGGCCGAGTCGTGGGAATGGATTGGTGGTACGAACGGGTCGACGGTGGCGGAGTGGGGGTTGGTGGTTGGTGGTGTTGTGGTGGGTCGACGGTGGCGGAATGGTTGGTGGCGTTAGGATTTTGCAGACTAGGAATTCATCAAAAGGAAGAAGATTGCAATTTTTATATTAATTAATTTAGGGTTATTTGTATTAATTAATTCAAATGGACGAATTTTTGTTATTTGTTGTTAATGAATTTTTGTGACTTATTTGTTGTTAATAAATTAAATATAAATATTTATTTTGTTTATTAAATATAAATATTTATTTTGTTTATTAATTATTTATTTTGTTTTAAAGAAAGATAAACTAAATAATTCATTAATAAAAAATGGGTTTTTTAATTATTTGTCTTAATGAATTGTTGTACACGTCAACAAGACCCAAAAAATATAACGTTAAGGGTATTTTTGGACCAAAAAAAAATATAGAGTATTCGGTAGACATCGCGGTAAAAGTCGGAGGCATTTTGACCCTTCTCCCATTAAAATTATGAGTATTACTACGCTTGCAAAGTAATGTGTCAAAATTTTAATTATGAGTATTACTACACTTACAAAAAAATAACTTATAATATCAAAGTAAAATTGTAAGACCCCAACTTATTATTAATGAAATTTAATTTTCTCTATTTATTATTTTGAAATAGTAAGGGTTGATTTGATTAATGTGGATAGTTATGGGTAAAATACTGCAAATATTTCAAAATAAAGCAAAGTGGTTATAAAATATTCATTGTTGTCGAGGAATATTCGTTTGGTCGTGGAATATTAAATCTTCGGAATATTAAATACGGCCAGCACCATGTGTGGGCCCCATAACTAGCGATTGGATGAAAAAAAACGACAAATATAAGTTGTTTAAAAATAATCTACGTAGTTATTCACAGTTAATCTTGTTAAAATACTCTTAGTAGTTAAAACACAAAGAAGCACCAGATTATTGCACAATTATTGATTCTTACGTAAGAAGGCACTACTTAATAATGGTTACGATAATTATCGCTCAAAGATTTTATTGATTTAATAATTCTTTGCGTTGATATTTTATATTCTTTGTTGTTTCAATAATTGTCATTACACAATATTTTTCATTATCGAAGCAATAATTCATATTATCTGAATAATATATTAGATAACATTATTGGCAATGTCTAGAAAGTTACATCTAAGGAGAGGTTTGGTCACCTAATTGCTAGCCAAGAAGAAGAGAAATTCTTATTGGAAAGCCCTCTTTTCCTAGAACTACACAGTTGTCAATATTGTGACTCTTTAATATTATTTGTGAATAAATAATTATTGATTCATATGATGAGAAAAATATTAATTTTATGTGGATATAGATGGAGAAAATTTTAATGTGACAATTGTTGAAAATTGAAATTTTATCTTTTTCCGATAAAATAATTCATTTAAATATATTATTATATTTTAATAATATAATAATGGTGATATTTTTTACAACGAATGTGGGATATATGAGTATACGAGGAGGAAGAGTATTTTTGTTGCAATAAATGTTTAAAACATGTTAAACATGTCATGGACCCCATTTATCGATCAAATTTGATTATAAACAGTAAAATCTCCGCTTGTGAATTTCGGTCAATTTCTGTTTGGAATTTGGAAAAACTTTCTTCAAAGAAAGTTGTAGAGAATTGAATTTCCTATAAAAACTCAAGAGATTCGAATTTTTTTGATAGAAGGCTATTTATTATGAATTATTGAAGTTCAAGTTCAAATAATTAATTTTGGAAGTTTAAAATATTTTAAATTAGAAAAACGTTTTTATTACTTTTTCTAGAAGGTGAGCATGTGGGAAATGCTAGGAGCTGAATTCTAAGAGGCGTAGGAAATTTTATTATAAATAATAATATTATATTAAATTTTCTACATTTTGGTGTTCTAAAGCGTTTCCTATAAATAGGGTCTTAGGTTAGAATTGAAAATCACACCGAAATTGAAATTTTCTCTCTATATATTATCGAAATGTATTCTTGTGAGTATTTTGAGTATACTTTGAGTATTGCTATACTCAGTGCAAGTTCAAGTTATAATCGATATCCTGTGTTTTACTAAGTAAGATCTTGTCTTTTGTGAGGTAAGGATATTATTTTTTTCAGTAATGATATTATTTCTTCAATATCATTATGTTGAAATATTGATCTGAAGTTTTTATCAAATTTGAAACTTTTGGTGTCTGAGTTACTTATTCACGATACTCTGACTTATTCACGTGATACTGACCTTTATTCACGAATCACGGCCTTATTCATCTAAAAATGAAAAATTTTCTTTTCGTCCAAAATATATATTCGGATACTAGCTTTGATTGTATCCATGTTTTGATCATTCTTGAATTTTACACCACTGTGATTATTTTTGTGGTATTTTTGGACATGGATAAAACAAAGTACGAATCCTTAATCCTTAATCCTCGTCATTTTGTTTCAATTGGATTCATTTCTTTAAAAATATTTTTCATCATCTTCATTTTTAAATGATGATATTATGGAATATCTTTGGCACGTAATGTAAAGATGAATGATTTCGATGAATATCTTTGGTAGTAGTAGTCTGAAGATGAACAGGTGTTTAGATGAACATGACCAACTGATGAATATCTTTGGCCTGTAGTGCAAAGATGAATATTTGATTCCAGATATATATTGATTGATGTTACAGGGATAAAAGATAGACGATGAACTTTAAAATTCATACATAGAAGATAGTAGTTGCATTCTCTACTTAACTCTTCTAATGAATTATTATTTCCGCTGCGAATATTGATTTAAAACTTGTTGTCTATTGTATTCTATTAGATTTTTTTCCCTGTTGAAGACTAATGATAATTTGTTGTATATTATCTTAGTCATAATATTCTTTACTGGGCTAGTTGAGCTCACCCTTTTCTTTTTTGTTCCATTTTTCTTCTCAGGAGGCGAAATATAGTGAAGATACGAGTCGAAATTATGGAATGAAGGTTCTAGAGAGAGTTGTTTAGTAGTCCTCACCATTTTTGTAAAATAATGTATCAATAAATGTAATGAAGATTTATTTGAGTATAGATATTGTCTAGAAGATAATATTTGTATTCAAACTCACAGCTTCTTGTTGTAATAATAAAGTTGTAGTTGTTTACATGCTATGTATTGACAACTCAAAATGGGTGATGTAAACCTATTTTGGGGAGTCACAGCTTAATATCGAGCTTAGGGATATGATATCCCATGAGAGATCGGGGAATAGAACTAGGAGGGAGAGACGAGTAAATCCTTCGCTAAAGTGTGTCCTACCTAAGCTTATTTGTTAGTTAATCAATATATAGGGATATTATGTGATATATTGATTTTCTTAATTAACCCTTGTTTTATGACGGTGATTGAGAATGTCGATGAGAATATTAATGTGGAAATGAGACCGTGGAGACGCTTTGTACTCACCAATAGAGAACGTGCAACAGTCGGCAATGTTCCTCCCGTGAACAACACCTTAGAGCGAGATGATGAACGAGGGATGTTTAGAAGCTTTTTGCGGTTCATGCAAAATCGCATTTGAGGAGACTCGTGTTCAAAATATAGGAGAAATGATAGCAATTCACGGGTTGTCACAACAAGCGCCAAAGAGTTGGGACCACCGAATTTAAGGAAAGCCGGATCCGATCATGGCGGAAACATGGGTCAAGTAAATTACCAAGATATTCGATGTCTTGGGATGCAAGGAGAACAGAAGGTTCCATTCGCCACCTTTATATTTCGTGGCGAGGTAGACTCATCGGTGGAGTCTGAGGCGTACCCATCCAGTACTTTTCAAGACGTGTCTTGGGAGACGTTTGAAACTATTTAATGACAAATACTTTCCGAAAGTGTTCGCGTATATGAAGGAAGTGGAGTTCATCGATTAGAGCAAAATAACATGGCGATTGTCTCGATGACGAGGCAAAGTTTGCAGAGTTATCCGTGTTCAGCACCTCATTTGGTGGAGAATGAAGAACGTGTGACGCGGATGTTTCTTAGAGGTTTGAAACCCAAGATACGTCGATATCTCATTTCTCATAAATTTTCTCTCTATTCGGATGTTGTAAATAGGGCTCAATTATTAGAAATGAGATAACGAAATACTGGTCAACCGAGGACCACAACCGAGATCATACCCCAGAGATGGCAACAACAAAACAACGATAATCACGAGAAAGAAAAAGACTTGGACAAAAATGGTAACCACTCGGTGGTAATCATGGCCATGAAAATAGAAGAAATGAGTCGGAGAAGATTTTAAAAGAGGAGATTTAACAACGACCATGTGAAGACGATAAAGCTTGGCGTGAAGAATCGGGTTCTAAGGGAGGAGAACAACCACCGGTCATATCTATAAATCACGGAAAGAGGGACATATCGGTCAAACTGTCCCACAACAGCTTCAAGGTATGCTATAATTGTGGAAAGGAAGGACATATCGCTCGAGATTAGACATTGAGAAAAAAACCTAGTTCAATGGGGGCGGTGACTCAAAAGATCCCCGGTAAAAGTCAAAGTCAATCTTCCTAAGAAGCGTTTGTTGTGATCGGTCATAATGCGAGAACCCAAACGAGGTGATCACGGTAAGCTATTTATAAATTTTTGCGAAGTTTATACCTTACTTGATCTGGTACCCATTCATTTATCTCTCTGCTTGTGCTCAACGCTTAAACTTGACTCAGGAGAAATTAGACTTTGACCTATCTATGGAAACTCCGTTAGGAAAACTTTCATCACATCCAACGCTTTATAAATCTTGTTTGATTCAAGTTGGCACCATCACCTTACCGCATTGACCTTATCTCTTTAAAGATACTTGCTTTTGATGTGATTTTAGGGATTGATTGGTTAACTACTCATCATGCCAAAATTGATTGTTTTCTTAAGGTTGTTAGTTTTCATATTCCTAACCAACTGTTGTATGCAATTCAAGCAACTAAACCATTAAAATCAATCAACATCATATCTAATCATAAAGCTATTCGTTTATTGAAAAACGGATGTCAAGCTTTCTTAGCCTATGTTATGGATTTGAATAAAGACACGTCAAATTTGAATAATATTCTGTTGTTATTGACTTTCACGACGTATTTCAAGAAGAACTTCCTTGCCTACCCCCGACGTGAAGTTGAATTCTTTATTGATCTTGAACACGATACAAAGCCCATTTCTAAAACCCCATATCGAATGGCTCTATTGAACTTCGAGAGTTAAAGGTCCAACTACGAGAATTGTTGGACATCGGTTTCATTCGTCCCTAAGACATCTCCTCGGGGTGCTCCTGCTTTATTCGTAAAGAAGAAAGACGGGAGTATCGACTTTGTATTGACTATCGGAATTGAACCATGTCACCATCAAGAATAGGTATCCTCTACCTCGTATTGATGACTTGTTTGACCAATTTCAAGGGCACAATTCTATTCAAAATCGATCTTAGCTTACGGATATCATCAATGAAGATTAAATGAGGATATTCCAAAGACCGCCTTGAACTCCGTATGGGCATTATGAATTCTTAGTCGTATCTTTCGGATGACTAATGCTCCTCGACTTTCATGGGTATGATGAACCGAGTATTCAAGGAATATTTGGATCGGTTTGTTGTTGTCTTTATTGATGACATCCTTATATATTCCAAAAGTCGTGAAGATCATGAGCACCATTTGAAGGTTGGTACTCCAAAGGCTTCGTGAAAACAAACTATATGCCAAATTGAAGAAATGCAAGTTTTGGCTTGAGGAAGTAGCATTCCTTGGGCACGTGGTGTCGAAACATGGAGTATCTTTTGATCCGGCCAAGATTGAAGCAATACAAAGTTGGGAGCAACCGAAAAGTCGGTGGTCAAGTCGTAGTTTTTGGGCTTAAATGGTTATTATCGGAGATTCGTGGAAGGGTTTTCTCGAATCGCTACTCCATTAACCCAACTAACTGGAAGGATACAAAATTCGTTTGGAGCGAAGAATGCGAGAAGAGTTTCCAAGAGCTCAAGAGAGACTCATTTCTAAGACTGTTTCTAACAATACCATCCGGTTCGGATGGATTTGTTATCTCTGTTGATGCTTGAGCAAAGGGTTAGGATGTTTTCTCATGCAACGTGGGAAAGTCATAGCCTTTATGCCTCGCGACAACTTAAAGAGTATGAGAGGAATTATCCTACTCATGATCTAGAGTTAGCGGCAATCGTTTAAGCGCTTAAAGATATGGAGGCACTTATCTATATGGGAGAAAGTGGAGATATATTCGCACCATAAAAAGCCTTAAATATTTCTTCACTCAAAAGAACTCAACATGCGGCAATGACGTTGGCTCGAGCTATTGAAAGACTACGACCACACTATTCAATACCATCCCGGAAAGCGAACGTGGTAGTTGACGCGTTGAGTAGAAGATCATATCTGCGGAATGAGTGCGATGATGTCAAGTATACGCGTAGAGCCAACTTTAATAGAAAAAGTTAAGGTTGCTCGAGCCACCCAATCCGGAAATCGATCGTATGAAGAAGAAAGTACAAGAAGGAGCTATTCCTAAGCAAGAATTTATGAAGAAGGAATACTTGAGTCCACTCCGCACTTTGTGTCCCTAACGACTCGATTTGAAGTACAAGATTATGATGGAGGCACACAATACACCATTTTCAATCCATCCTGGAAGTACTAAAAATGTATCGTGATCTTCTACATACATTTTGGTGGAACAATATGAAGAGAGAGATTGCAAAGTTTATCTCAATGTGTTTAACTTGTCAACGTGTAAAGGCGGAGCATCTAGTACCTAAGGGTCCGTTGCAACCACTTGAGATTCCGAAATGGAAGTGGGAACACATTACCATGGATTTACATTCGGGTCTTCCTACGGTTTCTCAAGGCATCAATGCTATTTGGGTTATTGTTGATAGATTAACCAAGTTTGCTCATTTCTTGCCGAAATCGGAGACTTATTCCTCGAGCGCCTCTTGCTAAGTATGACGTGAATGAGATTGTGAGGTTGCATGGCATGCCTGTATCCATAGTTTCGGATCGTGACCCAAGATTCACTTCAAGATTTTGGGTTAGCTTGCAAAAAGCTATGGGCACAGATTTGCGATTTAGTTCTACATACCATCCTCAAACCAGACGGACAATCGAGAGAGACTATTCAAACTCTTGAAGATCTATTAAGACTCATGTCCTGACTTCAAGGGCGGTTGGGATAAGTATTTACCATTGGTGGAATTCTCCTACAACAACAATTTATCGTCAAGTATAGGTGTGGCTCCATTTGAAGCATTATATATACGAAAGTGTCGCTTCCGATATGTTGGGATGAGGTGGGTGAAGCAACATTGTTGGGACCCGAGTTAAGACGTATGACTCACCGAAAAGATCCAAATGATTCGACAACGATACAAACGGCACAAGATCGACAAAAAGTTATGCGGATCTTCATCGAAAGGACGTGGAATTTAGTATAGGGATCATGTGTTGTTGCGAAGTTCTTCTCCATGGAAGGGAGTTACAAGATTTGGGAAGAGAGAAAGCTCAATCCACGATTTATTGGTCCATTTCAAATTCTTGACCGAGTAGGAAATGTAGCCTATAGACTCGCGTTACCTCCGAGTATGTCTCGTGTTCATAATGTGTTTCACATATCTGTACTTTGTAAATATGTGAAAGACCCGAATCATGTTATAGAGTTAGAACCGGATGAGATAGCCAAAGACTTAACGTATGAGGAGGTACATGTCAAGATCTTGGATAGGAAGGAGCATGTCCCTACGCCAAGAAAGGTCATAACACAAGTTAAAGTTTTGTGGAGGAATCATGTTATAGAGAAATGACACAGGGAATTGGAAACGGAAATGAAAGCGAGGTATCCTCACCTTTTGAAACACCGTGCGTCGCGTCGATTTTGAGGACTAAATTTCATAAGGAGGGAGGTTGTAAGACCCCAACTTATTATTAATGAAATTTAATTTTCTCTATTTATTATTTTGAAATAGTAAGGGTTGATTTGATTAATGTGGATAGTTATGGGTAAAATACGCAAATATTTTAAAATAAGCAAGTGGTTATAAAATATTCATTGTTGTTTGGGGAATATTCGTTTGGTCGTGGAATATTCAGATCGCTTGGGAATATTCGAATGACGACAGCTGTGACCATGTGTGAAATTTATGGCGCCCCAAAATTAGGTATCGCCACCCATCTTGGGTCGCCACTTACATGGTACATAAATTCAAATACAACTTACTAATATAACTGCTGGGTATAATACGACATAAACCGTGAGTTTGAATACAAATATTATCTACTAGATATTATACAAACTCAAAAGGAGTCCTCATTACAACTATTATCACACTTATTTCACGTAATAAATGAGGACTACTAATGCTATCCTCCGGACCATTACTCCGCTCCCCAGACTCGTCTCCAAATATGTTCTCATTTCACAGAGAATAAAGGTGAAAGAAAGGGTGAGCTCAACTAGCCCAAGAAGAAATATTATGACTAAGATAATGCGAGAATAAATTATCATTAGCCTTCAACAAAGTGTTAAACCGATAAAATACAATAGACAACAAGTTTAACTGCAATGAATAAGCAATCCATTAAAAGAGTCAAGTAGAGAATAAAGTCTACTATCTTTTAGGTTTTAAAAGGTTTTTCATCATTTGTTATAAATGAGACTCACTTTTTAATAAATAATCCACATCATCGAATCACCCCTCGCACTACGGCCAAGATATTCATCAAATTATCAATGGTCATGACTATACCGAATCACCCACGGTCATAATCATACCAAAAATTATCCATCACTACATTACAGAATACAATCGAGGACTTTTATCACATCATTTATAACAAGCCACGATTATACCGAATGATCCTCGTCATAATCATACTAAGTTCATCTATACACGTGGTTCAAGATAACATAATATAAGCATGAGGATGATGATAATGACATAATAATTCAATAAAACAAGTTCAAGAATTATTTTATCCGAGAATTATTAACGTCCAAATTGTCAAAATGATCTTGTTTTGTAGAGTAAAATTCAAGAATGATCGAAAAATATTTCCATGAAAAGATCTTTGGATGAAGCCAAAATATCAAGGATATTCCACTAATTTCATGGAGTATAGAAGTCAAAGATTTAACCAACCGGGTATAATAAAGAATGGAATAACAAAAGAAATCACCACGCATGCGGTGCTTGCGCATGTATGTGTTATTCAATGTAATAATAATAATAACGGAACCAGTCGGGTGAAATTCACACCGGCGGGGATGATCCAATGTAATAATAAATGCTTTGAATAATAAACAATGGAACCGTGTCCGTAAAACACATGACATGTGATATTCCAAATGTAATAATAAATGCGAATAATAAACAATGGAACCAGTCCTGTAAAACACACACGCATGTGATATTCCAATGAATAATAAAGAATGGAATAATGTAAGGAGATCACCAAGTATAGGGATTCAGCATATAAAAGTTATTCCAATGTAATAAATAAGAATGGAATAATATAAGGATTTCACCAAGTATAGGGTATCTCACATGTCACAGTTTATGTATAGGGTATACCACTTTTACAAAAGTTATTCCAATGAATAATAATGAATGGAATAATGAAGTTCTCTTCATGAATAAGAAAGAATAACACCCTTTACGGGTACAACAAATAATATTCCCTACCTTAGAAGAACCAATATTGGCGAGGTGAAGTAGCGTAATACTTTTCTTCTTTCTCTATAGTTTCTCTCTCGTAGTTTCAAAGAATTCGTGAAAATAATGAAGCACTAGGCCTCTATTTATAGAAGATTTCTAGCTTTAAGACCGCCATGTGAAAAGGAAAGTGGCTTGACGAATTTGGTGATGTGAAAAGAAAAGTGGTTTGACGCTCAGTAATGTGAAACGACAAGTGGTTCGACCTTTGTAATGTGAAAACGGCAGTGTGGTTCGACGCACAGTAATGTGAAACGGCAAGTGGTTCGACGTCTGGTAAAGGTAATTATTATCGACGAAGGTAATTACTATTCACAAGGGTAATTACTATTGACGAAGGTAATTACTATTCGACGAAGGTAAATACTATCGACGAAGGTAATTACTATTCACAAAGGTAATTACTATCGACGAAGGTAATTTACTATCGACGAAGGTAAATACTATTGACGAAGGTAAATACTATTATGACGAAGAGACTCTTAGATAATGACATATGGGCCCCCCATAAAATAATCAAACTTACCACAAACGCCTCATAATGTAATCTTTATATACATTAAGGATCGAATAAATATTACCACAAATTATTTTATTTTTAATCAACACATTTTTAATCTTTCAACAATTATTAATCATTTATAACTTGTCGTCTCAATTAATAATATAACATATTATACGAGATAATCTTGTGACAATAATTGAATCAATAATATAAGAGATATGATGCAAGAATTCTTCAGAGTAATAATTGAGCATAAATGAAAGTGACTTCTCACGTAAGCATCAATAATCAATACCGTGTGCTACTATGCAACTGACACGCCAGATTCTCGTACTTTTTTACCACCGGGTAGTTCAACGGTTTTAACAGAACACCTCCGCCGGTTATTTTTATAAAATATTTTTGTCGTTTTCTCAATCCGACAATAATTCTATTAGGGGTCCACCAATGATTGAGCCGTTGTATGAATATTCCCTAACAAAAGAATATTCCCCACCAAACGAATATTTTATAACAACTCGCATACTTTGCAAAATTTATAAATACTACCCACAACTATAATATTATCTCAAATTCACACCATAATATTAAAAATTATTTCGACAAAATTTAAATCTTTATTGATAAAATATGGGGTCTCACATGGGCCCCATAAATCGAAAAGTGATTGGATGAAAAAACGACAAATATAAGTTGTTTAAAAATAATCAGGCGTAGTTATTCTGATTAATCTTTGTTAAAATACTTTGCGTGGTTAAAACACGTAGCACACCAGTATTGCACCAATTATTGATTCTTACGTAAGAAGGCACTACTTAATAATGGTTACGATAATTATCGCTCAAAGATTTTATTGATTTAATAATTGCTGCGTTGATATTTTATATTCTTGTTGTTTCAATAATCATCATTACACAAGATTTTTTCATTATCGAAACAATAATTCATATTATCCTAATAATATTATTAGATAACATTATTGGCAATGTCTAGAAAGTTCTGTCTAAGGAGAGGTTTGGTCACCTAATCATGCCCAAGAAGAGAGAAATTCTTATTGAAAGCCCTTTCCTGTGAACTCGCCCCGTTTGTCAATATCAGTGATTCTCAGAATATTATTTGTGAATAAATAATTATTGATTCATATGATGAGGAAAATATTGATTTTATGTGGATATAGATGGAGAAAATTTTAATGTGACAATTGTTGAAAATTGAAATTTTAACTTTTTCGATAAAATAATTCATTTAAATATATTATTATATTTTAATAATATAATAATGGTGATATTTTTACAACGAATGTGGGATATATGAGTATACGAGGAGGAAGAGTATTTTTGTTGCAATAAATGTTTAAAACATGTTAAACATGTTCATGGACCCCATTTATCGATCAAATTTGATTATAAATTGTAAAATCTTTCGTTTGTGGATTTCGGTCAATTTATGTTTGGAATTTGGAAAAACTTTCTTCTGCAAAGTTGTATAGAATTGAATTTCCTATAAAAACTCGCGAGATTCGAATTTTCTCATAGAAGGGCTATTTATTATGAATTATTGAAGTTCCGAAGCTCCGAAATAATTGATTTTTGGAAGTTTAAAATATTTTAAATTAGAAAAACGTTTTTATTACTTTTTCTAGAAGGTGAGCATGTGGGAAATGCTAGGAGCTGAATTCTAAGAGGCGTAGGAAATTTTATTATAAATAATAATATTATATTAAATTTTCGCTTTTTGTTTCTAAGCGTTTTCCTATAAATAGTGTCTTAGGTTAGAATTGAAAATCACACCGTAAATTGAAGTTTTCTCTCTATATTATCGGCGTATTCTTGTGAGTATTTTGAGTATACTTTGAGTATTGCTATATACTAAGATAAGTTCAAGTTATAATCAATATCCTGTTTCAACCAAGTAGAAATCTTGTCTTTGGAGGTAAGGGATATTATTTTTTCAGAAATGATATTATTTCTTCAATATCATTATGTTGAAATATTGATCTCAAGTTTTATCAAATTTGGAACTTTTGGTGTCTGAGTTACTATTCACGATATCTATACTATTCACGATATACGACACTATTCACGAATACTAAGACTATTCATCGAAAAATGAAAAATTTCTTTTCGTCTAAAATATCTATTACGGATACTAGCTTTTGATTGTATCCATGTTTTGATCATTCTTGAATTTTACACCACCGTGATTATTTTTGAGGTATTTTTTGACGTGGATAAAACAAAGTACGAATCCTTAATCCTTAATCCTCATCATTTTGTTTCACCGATTCGCTTTTTTAAATATTTTTCATCATCTTCATCCTTAAATGATGATATTATGGAATATCTTTGGCTCCAGTAGTGCAAAAGATGAATGATTTCGATGAATATCTTTGGCCAGTAGTGCAAAGATGAATATTTGATTCCGATATATATCGATTGATGTTACTGAGGATAAAAGATAGATCGATGAACTTTAAAATTTATACATAGAAGATAGTAGTTGCATTCTCTACTTAACTCTTCTAATGAATTATTATTTTCACGCGAATATTAATTTAAAACTTGTTATCTATCAGATTCTATTAGATTTTTTTCGCCGTGAAGACTAATGATAATTTGTTGTATATTATCTTAGTCATAATATTCTTTACTTTGGCTAATTGAGCTCACCCTTTCCCTTTTGTTCCATTTTTCTTTTCGGAGAGGCGATAATATAATGAAATGACGAATTGGAGTATGGAAACGGGGTTCTAGAGAGAGTTGTTTAGTAGTCCTCACCATTTTGTAAAATAATGTATCAATAAATGTGATGAGGATTTATTTGAGTATAGATATTGTCAGAAGATAATATTTGTATTCAAACTCACAGCTTTCTTGTTGTAATAATAAAGTTGTAGAATGTTTACATCTACGATTGACAACTCAAAATGGGTGATGTAAACCTATTTTGGGAGCGTCACAAAAATAACTAGATAGTCCACCGTACATAACCAACTACAATAAGCATATTCTTTCTACATCAAAATATTTGAGAATAAATACAACAAAAATTAGTCTTCCTTATGTCGGAGAATAGTAAAAATTATGTTGCCCCCTCTATTTTAGAAAAAGAGTTGTTTTACAAGATTTATCAACTTTTAAGCGTATATTTGTGTTATGCGACAATGGTTCATAATATATTTATTATGGATAAAAAATAAACAAATATAATCTCTATCTTCTATTACAATTATCAAGGACCACCATTGTGTTGTTCCAAATCTGTTTTTTTTTTGTGATTTTCGCTCATTTTTTTTAATATCATATTTGAGTTGTTAGTGGTTGGTTGCACCGTGCTCTCACTTGGGTTGCTAACTATTAATGTTTTGCAATCGATTCTATCTTGTTCTTTTTAGAGACTCAGTGTTTTGGGCTGATTGGGGTATTACCATTCAAAATTATTTTTGATAAAGACCGCTAGTTATTATAGCGGATGACGAATTTGGATTTTCAATCCTGACCCTTGATAACTGTAATGGAAGGTAGAGGTGGTAATTTTTGATCTATAACAAATACATGTTATGAATCATTGCCCTATATATATTTTGCGAACTTGATTACTATTTTATTTGGTCAATTATGCCCCCTTAACAACGAGTTAACGGAACAAAAAATACTGTAAATAATTTGTTTTTAGCGGATGCATTGTTACGTCGCTCAAGAATAGTTGCTTATTTAATTTCTGATTTGGTTTGTTGGGGTCTGTTAGCTTTAGCTAATTGTTGTCGCCATCGCTCGCTATGTTTGTTTGATGGTTTGCGATCTATCTCGCCCGACTCTTTTGGTCCTTGCTGGAATCTGGGTCCGGTTATTGGGCGTTTAGTCTGGTAATGGGTCTTATATGTTTACGGTGGTCCTATTGCCTATCAAGGACCACCATTGTGTTGTTCCAAATCTGATTTTTTGTGTGATTTTAGCTCGCCCTTTTTTTGCATCATATTTGAGTTATTAATGGTTGGAATCAATTTTATCTTCTTCTTTCTAGCGGACTCCAGATTGGGATATTATCGTCCAAAATTATTTTTGATCCAGTCTGCTAGTTATTGCGGACGACAAATTTAATTTTTTAATCCTGACTCTTGATAATTATAATATAAGGTAGAGATAATATTTACCTATTTTTAATCCATAATACTTAAAATAGCATCATTGACACACACACATATAAAAGAGTTTAAAAGACACTTTTGAGCTATTATATAGATTTTTCTAAAATAAATAATTAATGCTTCGTCTCCATCTAAGTCAGATTTTGATGGCAATTGCAACAATTACAGGTAATTTATACCGAGATAAAGTTTCCATAAAATGTGAACGAAGGGAAGGTGTTAAAAAAAAATCCCTCCACTGGGCTTCGTTGATTAATCACAAACAAAACAAATTGAGAAGTGACATCTCAAAACAAATTGAGAAATGGCATCCCGAAATTAACATGGAGTTTCCAATAGATTTACTTGGTACATATACTTTGGGCTCCAATAGTCGAGTCCTAATAATATCATTATATCTCCATGATATTCCAAAAGTCAGACGAATTATTTGAATATCCTCCCTGAATCAAGGATAAAACAGCATGTTAAAGCAAAGGGAAGGCCATATATAAAATAAAAATACAAATACGGGAGAAACAATACTTGATCATAATGAAATTCAAAAGATGAGTTGTATGTGCCTCCATGCACACTACCTCCATTAATTATCACAATGTTGGTCTTTTCTGGTTAGAAATAAGACCTGGCTCAAATTGTTTTACCTACTGAAAATTTAGGCAAAAAACTCATCATAAACATTTGCATACAAGCTACTGACAGTAAACAGTGGTGAATTCTCAATTTAAAGAGAACAGAGCCACAAATTCCCAAATTTTAGAAACTAAACACAAAGCTGACACTTCCCCACAAGAGTGTGTGTGTGTGTGTGTGTGTGTGTGAGAGAGAGAGAGAGAGAGAGAGAGAGAGAGAGAGAGAGAGCAAATAAAAACTCACGGAGTATACTGAGGAATCACCCTCACACAGACAGAAAGTCCACCTCATCTGAACTTTCCTCATAACCTACAAAACTGGTATCCCGACTATCCTCATTCCCACTGCCCTGGTCGCTATTATAGCTACTCTCAGATGTATCCATGAAAAATGATCCATCTGAAGTAGGACTGCTTAGCTGTGATGGCAGACTTACATCTACATCACTGCTGATCATTTGTTCAACTTCGATGAAACTGCAGCAGAATAAATAATGAAAAGGTGCTTGTAGATAGTCTACTTGCTCATTTTTTATAGAAGAAAGAACAACCACTGGACAAACCTTCCTTCAAGAGGAAACTCGGCCAGCAGGCAGAAACCAGGCCTTTCTTCATATAATTTCTTTATAGGAATGAAACTGCACATCCAAGAAATAACAATAAGAAACCCAAACAATAATAAGAATCAGAACGTCTAGAAGGGGAAGAACCACCTTGGGCTGTAACACCTACTGTACCAATCATCTTCAGATGCTAGACCTTCCCGGTTGGATATGTCCTGTTTGAAGTACACGGAGTTATTAAAAAAAACAATTATATAATATTTGGGTAATATAATGTTACAACAGATCAGGAAAACATAGTTCTACTAACAAGATGTCTAAGGAACTTAAAATCTCCTGCAAGAACTGCTGAAATAAAACGTTCAACTTCTGCCTGCACATGAAAAACTTTTCTGAGACACTTGCACTGTGCATGCATACGACACAGATAGAGGAGGGAGAGATATATATAGAGAGAGAGTGAGATACAGAGGGAGGCTGAAGTTGGAACATACTTTTTTAAGATGCATACAGTCCCGTAAAATCAAAACCTCCAACAAGTTCCCACCTGAACCACCACTAAGCTTCCTAAAAGATGAAAGGTAATGAGTGTCACAGTAAAGAACCACTAAAAGATAACTAATGTGACGCCTCCAAATCCCTGTACTCGCTAAAGGCGATTTGGTGGTCACTATCTCAATACTACAACATTATAAGCTTATATTACAAGCTAAAAGCCATCTTACAACAGAATATATACATTACATTGTTCAACTGGTCTCTACTTCTATTACAAAAGTTGGATACCACTATCCAAAAACTATACACTATTACAACCTTTATTAACTACTCCTCTACCTTGAGAACTCCCTTAACCTTATCTTGGCTACAGGGATAGCCTGGGTTGTACAATGTAATGTATTATATTATGTTGTAAGATGGCTTTTAGCCTGTAATATAAGCTTATAATGTTGTAGTATTGAGATAGTGACCACTGAATAGCCTATAGCAAGTATAGGGATTTGGGGGCATCATAACTAACTTACCTGTTGAAAAGGAAAAATAATTAGTACTTGATGCAATATTAAAAAGAATCATCTGCAAGAACGAACTTACTTTAAAAAGACGCCAGTGATCGAGTATGATGTTGAAAAGTCAAGATATTTGAGCTTACGAAACCCCTGCTTATGTATATACACAGACATATAAAACACACTGAATCAAAAAAGCGTCTGCAACAGCACTTAAAGGAACCAATTCTTTTGAATTCTGTCTGTGGACCAACAAGAGTATATGCAGATAAGCAGTGATTTGGTGCTTTTTAAACAAGATTTTTCATCACCGATATTAGTTCTGGTTAAAATATTAGCAGTATTAAGATCAGCATTCACAATATATAATAATAGGATACTATGTATAGATCTAACATCACCCCGCATCCCTGACTGAAAATTTGGAATTCTTCAATACAGTCAGTCTTATACTACATTAAGAAAAAGGATGGGGACCCTCTGAATTTCCTCCAACATACAGCCCCTAAGCATTTGTATAACAACGAACACTCTTCTGTGTTCCCATATCTACCAACAAAGTCCCAAGTGACAAACATTGCTAACTTTTCCTATCAATACTGCTGATGTCAGCATAAAACTTTTTATGAAAATTAAATTTACTCACGACTTGAAGCAATCAACTAAATTGGGACCCAGTGGTCAAAAACTCCGTCCATATATTAACACTCAAGCTGTTAAATGTGCTTCCACTCCCTAACGAGCCACTACACAGTATAGTTTTCTTCTTCTTTTTTTCCCCTTTTTGCAAGTGATGGTTCTAATTGGAGATTTATCATTCAAAGAAATGAAGTATAAGCTCATAGGTACTTCTGAAAGAGTAAACAATCATAAAATTGTATCATCCTCCACTATTTTTACGGCTTTCAATCCTGAAATCACTTATCCATATGAAACTTCATCTAATTATTTTGTCTAGCTCCTAGGCAAGAGATCCAAGTTTAACAATACTATGATACTATCCACCAAAAAGGGCTAGTCTTCTTCATTGGTTGATGCTGGGTCCTTTAAACTAAGACGGAGAATAAAATTTTTAAAAGGCCAGTCCCTGAAATTAGAA
Organism: Panax quinquefolius; assembly: GCA_020205615.1. Lineage (NCBI taxonomy): Eukaryota > Viridiplantae > Streptophyta > Magnoliopsida > Apiales > Araliaceae > Panax > Panax quinquefolius. Next base: position 7,864,244 of record CM035162.1, on the reverse strand, counting down.
AGTTAAAATCAAGCAGCTAATCTTGAGTGCAATGAATGGCTAGGACCAGTTCCCTAAAATTAAAATTGAACTACAAAGCAAGAGGAAATTACTCATTAAAAGGGAGAAAATGAAAAGAATGAAGTCTAGAAATGGGGAAGAATATATAAATATTTGTTTACCTAACCATACATTACCTTAACGAGTGCTAGAACTTTGAAGTCCTGCAGCTTGAATCCCCTAAGTGCTAAAGAGTTTAGATTAGGACAATTGTGCACTAAATCACTGCAGGTTGGGGACAATTTCAAACTGTCATCTCTACCTACATATAAGACATCAAAAGTAAGCAAAAATTTATTTATCCTTGAAAATCCAGAACACCACGTCTAAAGAATATTACCTGTTTTTGAAGATTCGAAAAAGAGACGCTCTATCAAATGACAATATTTGCTTACCGACTCCAAAGTTTGCCTCAATTCAACATGACTGCAATGATAGAATTTGTTCCAGTAAACAATATAACTATTCAATTAAGAATAACAAGATGCAGAAACAGGTCGGATGAACTCAATCATAAAATAGATTTCACTTCATTGGTATCCTGACAATTTCATAGGTAAAGCAATATGTTTACCAAGTCGACTGAATAGATAAAAAAGAAAGACTACATTTTGAGAAACTTATTCAAATCCTGAATTAGTGCTCAATAAATATAAACAGTGTTGAATTCATTTGGAGTTTAGAATGCGCAAGTGCTGGAGTCCAGTTTCCAACACAACCACTCTTCAACAGGGACGAGGAAAATAATATGGAGATCTGAGCATTAGGGGCATGGCACAATGCCAAATAAAGTAAAATGTTTAGCAGCCAAGTAAACCCATAAAGTACCATCAAGGAGTTTCAAAGTTTCAAACCACAAAGCAGCAAAGCCACCCCTCCCATCAAATAAATACAAAAAAAACAAAAAGGAAAAGCAAAGGAAAACTTAAATGGGACTTACAGGCCTACAATCTCTAGATCAAGGAGAGACGGGCAGACTGATAATGCTGCAGAAAGTGCTGTATTATCCAACCGTTCAATATTATATAGGTGCAACCGTCTCAACATAGCCCTTAAAATAAATAAATACGAAAATACTTAAAACACAAAATAAAGAAAAATTAAATATAGAGCAGGATTTTTCTTTTGGTAAAAGACTAGAACAATACCCTGGAGCACCTGTGTCCAAACTTAAAGAATTTAAACAGGACCGTGAAAGAATAGATGATTCCCTTCCTTGTCTGGATCTCTTATCATTCCATGAGAAACCTGATACATCTGTGGAGTTCCTCATACTATAAACTAATGGTTGAGAAGAACCAAGTGATGTGGTGGGGCCAGGCACTAAACCAAGCTTAATAGACCTGAATCCAGGGGAAAATGTCAAAACAAAAATAATTATTAATAAAAGAAGCCACATAGAAATGAAATGCAGATGAACGGATGGCAGTACAAAAAGCAGCAAGGAACACATAAAACATAAACATAGCAAGTAACTAACAAAATTTGTTCATGTTAGAGGCTCATAGTCATACATATCTCAGTCTATAACAAAGCACAATATGAACTTAGAACCATTATTTGTTCCACACATACACGAGAATTATAAATGCCATCCTCGTTCTATGTACCTTTCCACCAATATAACTTGCTCATACTGAAGCATGTGACTCACAAGTGTACTACATTTATTTTATTTACTCAATTATTTTGAAGGAGGAATGGGGTAAAAAAAACACTGTCAGTAAGGTTGCAACAATTGTTAGAAGAAAATTTTGGAATGAACTCAACTGTAACTGCTATAATCCAAATCAGTAAACTAGAGACTGTGGTTATACTTACAATAATCAAAAAGAGCCATCAAGGTTCTCACAAGACTATGACCAAATGAAACAAAGAAATAAAGGTATGATAAAACAGCAGCTATAAAAAGAAAAACTATATGCCAATATGAATGAATAAATAAATCTAACCGAAGTGCTTTTCCAGCTCGTTGAATCATTGTAGAAACTACAAGATTATTAACTTTTGGGACTACTGTCATCAAGTCAATACTGGCATAGCACAACGGATCCAAGGCACACTTGCGGAAAAAGGAACAGGCTGCAGCAGCATAACACACGCTTTGAGTGTCAAGCATAGAGAAGACCTGGAAATCAGCATTACAATAAAGCCATTAGAATGCGATACTTCCAGCACTGTAAAAAGGAAAAGAAAACCTGTGTCCTGAAAACTGAGAGCTCACCACTTCATATTTCGTATGTCTTAAAAGTAATTCCACCTTCTAAAAGAATACCAAAAAAGTGACATACTCCTCTGAATTTACCTTAATGATAAAGCTAGTAATATCAATGTTGTAATTTAAATTGAGTTAGGCAAATAGACTGAAATTTGACAACTCCTCCAAAAAATAAAACTTTAAAAGTCCTCTCAATGTTAATATGTATATCCAACTTTTACTTGCGCTAATTTTGTTTCTCATAAAACAACAACTATAACTTAATAAAAATAAAGAAATAAATAAAATAAACAAAACAAGAAGAACAATGAATAAGCACAATAAAGTTATAAGCTCAAACATGAGCAACTGTATAAAGAAAAAATGCAGAAAAAATGTGACTGGAAATATCAGAATCATTAACTTTCACGCACCAATTAAATTATCAAAGACAACAAGCAATGCAGCAGAAAAACATTCAAATTCACATAACAATATGAATAAAGATAAAACTAAGGAATAACAAAAATAACCTCACAATTCAAAATCACATTCTAAAGTCGCATGCAGAACAGAAAACCAGCTAAAATCCAGAGAGACAACGGAATAGTATAATACCTTGATGGTAAGATCAGGAGGGAGGGGCCAAACGCCGGCGTTCTGGACGGAAGCACGCTTACGAGCAGATCGTTTGCCTGCTTCTAGTAGCGCGGAGCCTAACCGGAGAGCGCGCTCGATCATGTTATGCTGATCGGAATCGGAAGGTGCAGATTCGATCAATCGATCGAAAGAGAGATCGAGAGAAGGAGAGGAAGAATCGGAGAGAGATAAGAAAGATTCCAAAAGATCGTCTATTTCGAGAAATTCGTGGCGGCGTTTGGGAGACATTGGGGAGGTTGAATTTGAGGGTTTTGGGAGGATTTGGGGATCTGGCGCCGTGGCGGAGGAGCAGCAGGGGCGTTTGGCGGTGGATGGGGAGTAGATGAGGTGGAGGAGGGTATCCGTTTCGAGTGGAGGAGAGGGGGGTTTTAGGAGTGCGTGAAATTACGGACAGAGGTCGTCATCGAGTGCCACGTCGGTGTTGGGAATTTGTGTACGTGTTGGTGAAGCGAGTGAGTGTACGCAAGCGCGAACCGGTGGCCGGCAAGGGGGCTTGTGATTGCGTCACCCACAGAGGAATGAAGTCGTCGTCTTTTTAAACGTGGTTAACTTTTCTAAACAGTGGATTAGATTTTACAAGCTTGCGACTGTGTGAGGCCTGGTTAGTTTCTAAAATATTTTATTTGTATTATTAAATATTAGTAAAATTTTAGATATATTTTTGTTAATTTTATAAGTTATATAGTAATTATATTTTTTAAAAAATTGAAGAAATTATTAAAAAAATAATAATTTATATTAATTATTTTTGTAAAATTTACCGATTTGATTTACCTTCCACCATTTTGTTGCATGTCTTATGACTATCAAATATTTTGTTGGTGTTTATAAAATATTTTTACAAAATGAGATTGTCATATGAACCAAAATATTTAATATCATAGTATTTACAAGGATACATAATATAATAATATCATATTTAAAAAAAAGAGCATTATTTTCAAATAAATTTTTGATATTTTCACATCATTCATTTTCATTTTATTTTTTTAATAAGAGAAAATTATGTGAAATATTAAAATACACGTAAAAATATTATTTAAAAAAAATACATATTATAATGCTATTAATTAATAAGTCGTTTTTAAAACAATTTATTACGAAAATAAATTGTTATGTTTGACAAATAAATGAAATATATATATATATATATATATATATATATATATATATTTATTAGGTGTATAATAAAAGCCAGTGTTTTTTAATTTTATTTATATAGTATATTGAAAGTTTCGATAAGCTGCAATAAACGGGACCTTAATCTTTTAAACCCGGCAGTCCGGGCCAGGGAGGATATTGGATGTCGGGAGGGGTCGGTATGCAAATTTCTTCAGACGCCCCCCGCCTCAGTGTCATCCTAGCTACACGTATATTCTTGGCTTCCGCATCTGCAAATCATCTCACCGAGAGTGTAAAAGTTTATTTATTGATAATGGATCAAGAAAGGGGAGGATTTGTTAGTTCTTCATTTTGATACGACGTGTCCAGTTCAATGTCACGTTGGACAATATTGCAATTTTCCGAGCTCCGAGCAACTGACTCATGGGACAGTAAGTTCCCCTTTTACCATTTCGGTTTATTGGCATTTCTGTTCGAATTTTTGTTCTACTGGTTTCTTTAATTCAGTTGTTTGCGATTTTCTGTGGACTTCTAAAGATTTATTCTGAATCAAATTATTTACCATGATACTGCAGCAAATTGGGCTAATCTAAGTCGTACATTTATTTAGGTAATTTCTACGTTTCCAATAAGATAAATTTGCATGTAGTCTTGTTTAGGTAATGTGCTCAAAGCACTTCAAAGAGTGTTACTCTTTTTTTTGATGGTGAAGTTATTTTAGAACAATCTAAATCCCATAATGCATGGATTGGCTTTAAATTTGTAGTCAACTGGTACCATTAAGGTACATTTCATGGTTTATGTTAGTTGGACCTAAGGCTTCTGATATATTTGCAGTCATGAAAAAGTTGAAGGGCAAGGGGAGTCTTGGAATGGTCATGTCCCCTTAATACGACTGGCAGTAATTGGCCAATAAACTGATGAACCTTCTTGAAATATATCAGTGACAATATTTAAGTTGGGTGACCTATAAAAGTCTTACCAAGAAACCTAGCTTGATTCCGCCATATAAGAGTATCAATTATTTATTCATTATGTCCTAATTCTTACTATATGTTATTTGTTTATGATAAGTTAATATTATGTGCTTTCGTTGACCCTGAAGCGTGCCAAATATTCACAAGTTAAAGGAGTTGAACTACATAATAAACTCATAAAATTCCATCGTTAAGTCTCTACTGCTAGAGACAACATACGTGGAAAGGCTATATGCATCTCTCTCTGTAGCTGTTTGGCTTCCTGTTTCAGTGTGAATATTTTTATAGTGCTGTGTCAGGTGTACCAAATTTTATTGGGAAGTGGCAATTATAGTTTTCTTTCATCTTATATAAGAGGAGGAAGTTTTACCAGAAATTAACCTGCTTAACACCAAAAATGGAGCAATTGAAGTAGCACAAATCATAAGAAAGTGTACTGCGGTGACAGTTTTGAAGCAGTTAGGCCCTCACGCCTTTTTTGTTGTAACTTAGGTTCTTTTACCATCTTTAGTTAAAATTTGACTTAAGGAGTGTAGTTCTTGATCCTATATTGATTAAGCGTAATATTGAACGTTTGATGTTTTGGCTCCAGTTTTGAAAATCTGATCTTTCAGATGAACTAGAGAAAGGAAGAGAGAGAATAATAAATTTGCGCTAAATGCAATTCATATATTTATTAAATTACAACATTTATAACTAAAATTTCATTATGGCCGTGAGATGACAGTTATGTATATTATAAAGCCGGAGGAAATTGGGCAGTTGTTTTGGTGTAAACTCTAAAAGTGAAGCTTTTTTTAACTTTCAAATTTACCCTTAGATAGGAGTAGCTACTTTTTAAACTCAAAAATTTCTATTTTCCCTCTCTCCACTCCTTTATCAATCCTATTTTCTCTACAACATTTTCTCATTCAATCTACACACACATAGTGTGCGCCAGAATACTAGTTAGTATAAAATAGTATTGCAGTCTATGGTCTTTGTTTACTGGATTTTAATGTCATTTGAGTTTTTCCCCCTATTCCGTGGTTATTAATAGTTGCTTCCTTTTGATAGTGATAAGGCTTACTTTGTAGACCTTTTTGTTAGAGCATCACATACATCGACATGAAAGATGTATGAAAAGGAAATTCTTCATCTTCATTCTCTTCATCTTCTGTATGCAATCTGCAGAAAGTTTATTGCTTATACCATCTTTCTCTGACCTGCCCAAATCCATGTCATGACCCTCTTGGTTGGGCCGTGGAATTGCAATTTCTCATGCACACGAAACCCTGTCAAATTTGCGAATTCAAATAATCGAATCTGCAAACTTACCAATGTCTCTGCTTTTAGTGAGTAATATAGTGCAACATTATTTTAGCACTGCAATGCACTGAGTCACTGTTGTGTAGCTTTGTTATCATCGGATATCAAATCCACAGATAAAATGACTTAGAAGGGAAAAGGTGCTAGCTATAGTAGAAGTTTACACCCTTCATAACATAAACATGACTCCTCCTGCCGAGCTACAAAGAATTACTTGGTTGTTTTGTACATAAATTATTATTTATAGATACTTAACCAGTGTATGGTATATATATTATTTTCAAACAAAGAATTAAAATATATTTATGTAATTAATGCGTTGGAGTTGCTCTCGAAGGGTTGTATTATCAAATTAAATGCTCTCGTGCTTTCACCGGGTAATAGGTCCCGTAGAATGTAACTATGCATTTTAAAGTTGTGTTAGTGAAACTGTCAATATAGGTTTCTTCTCTTGAATGATTGGTGTCTGCATCCAAGATTACAAGGATATATGCACTTTGGAACAAGATGTAGAAAAGAAACTGATCTTGGCTAATTCTTTCTTAATTAAATTCCTCTCAATTACATTGGTTTATATATACAAGTATAACAATCCCTAATTTACAGTTATGGACATCCCTAATTTACAGTAATATGTACAGAGTAATTATGGGATAAGATTAACTACAATTATGGAAATCATATCTTCCAACACTCCCCCTCAAGTTGGTGTATAGATGTCTCATATACTCAACTTGAAACATAATGGATGAAACATCTTACTAACTAAGACCCTTAGTCAAAATATCAACAAGATGATGTTATCTTTTGACGAAAGGTAAACAAATAAGACCACTAGTTAACTTTTCTTTAATGAAGTGTCTGTCAATCTCAATGTATACTGGGTCGTTTGCAATACTAATGAATGCTTTATTATCACAAAATAACTGCATAGGCCTTTTAGTTGTAACACTCAAATTTTCTAACAAGGTTCGAAGCCACATTAGTTCACATATATCCAAGGCGATAGCTCGATATCCGACCTTAGCACTGGATCTTGCCAGTACAGATTGTTTCTTACTGTGCCAAGTAACAAGATTGTTTCCAACAAATGAACAATAACAAGATGTAGAACGACGATCCTCTAAAGAGCCAGTCCAATCTGAGTTGCGAAAGGCGATAGCTCGATATTCGACCTGAATACTGGATCTTGCCACCACAGATTGTTTCTTACTGCGTCAAGTAACAAGATTAACAATAACCAGATGTAGAACAACGATCCTCTATAAAGCGAACCCAATCTGAGTCGGAAAATACTTCAACTCTCATATGACCACCATGAGAAAAATATATTAGTCGATATCAGATATATCAGGTCTATTATGAGAAAGATATATCAATCGTCCCACCAAACGTTGATATCTTTCTTTATCAATCATAGGTCCTGAGCCACCTAGTAGATGATGATTAACTTCAATAGGAGAATCAACATACTTACATCCCAACATGTCGGTATATTTCCTTTGAAATAGAAAAATCCCACTGTCTCGCAACTTCAATACCAAGAAAATATTTTAAAGGACCAAAATCTTTGATCTCAAACACTTTGGTCAGTCTTGCTTTGAGATTAACTATTTCTTCTCTATTATTCCCTGTCACCATAATGTCATCAATATACACAATAAGAATGGTAGTCTTACTTTTTATATGTTTGACAAATAGAGTATGATCTGTTCGACTTTGCTTGTACCTAATTCTTATAATTGCTTTGTGGAATCTATCAAACCAGACTTTGAGAGATTGCTTCAGACCATATAAAGCCTTTCGCAGCTTACAAACCTTACCCTTGGTGACAGATGAAGTAAAATCAGGGGGTATTTCCATGTATATTTCCTCTTCCAAGTCACCATGAAGTAACACATTTTTTACATCCAATTGCTGAAATTCCAGCCGAAGTTTGTTGCACATGAGATTATGGTACGAACAGAGTTCATCTTTGCAGCTTTCATTGAACCCCATCTTGCTAGCCTGGCTTAGTATGAAACTTTTTCAGATTTCCCTAAAGAGGACGTTGCCACTGAGCTAGCCTCAATGGAAATGGATCTGCCCTGGATAAAAGCGGATTGCCTTCCATCTGTCCACAATCACTTTGGAAATGAACCCGTTGCTCCTTGATTTCACGTAAACAATTGAGTGCCTTCTACTCCTTTTGGTCTTTTCTTTATGTGTTTATGAATCTCCTGCCCACTCACATTCTCTTTATCGAATCCTTCTAAGCAGATAGGACTACTCCTCCAGCTTGCTCTTGGCCTTGGCTGTTTTCCCTTTAGTTCGTCTTCTTCTTCATTTAAATCCACGTTGTTACTAGCTTTGTCAGTATGATCATCGATCATAAAAAAGAAATGAAGGGATATTTTAATTCTTACCAACTTGATCTTGTCGCCCCCGACAACAAACATGTATGAACCATTTCACGAAGTATGTATGAGGAAAACGTGAAGAATTGTTGTTTTATAAGCTTGTGAGGCCCATTGAAGTCCTCGGGAAAAAAAAGCTATAAGTAGGCCGTGTGTTGTTGCTATAAGGGTTGCTTGCCTTTATACGGCTTGGTTCGCTATCGCTTCTATGTAGTGGTTGGCCTAAAAGGTATTCAGCTTCTGTTTGACTGTATATACCTATTTACAACCAAATGTTTTTTTTTAATAAGGAAGAGTAACTAGTTCCCATGTATCATTCTTTTTCAAAGCATTCATCTCATCTATCATAGCATGTTTCCAGTTCTCATCACTAATTGTTTCTTTCCACCCCTGAGGAACAAATATTAAAGACGAGGAAGAAACAAATGAATGGTAAGATGTAGATAATTTATTATAGGCTAAGAAATTAGAGATATGATGTTGAGTACAAGATCTAATCCCTTTTCTAAGAACAATAGGAAGGTCAGTATCATCAGAAGAACAAATTGAATTAGGATTCTCACCATTAATATTATCAGGACTAGGTTCTGAGCATGGTTAGTGTAATGGTACAGAAATGGTGACCTTATTTTTGTCTCTTCGAACATAGGTCCTTAATTTAGGCTCATTCTGTCTAGCATATGACTCCTGTAACTCCCCCTGTGTAGATTTATCAGAGACAACAGCAGGAACAAGAGAAGAGTTTATAGGATAAAGTGGTATAGTACTACTTTTAATACCAGCCTCAGGGGAAAGCTTCTCCTCATCAATAACATCCTCCCCTTAGTAGAAGGTGAGGAAGAATAAAAAGGTTCCAATTCCCAAAAAGTTACATCCCGAGTGACAAATACTTTGTTTGAAAAGAGGATGATAACATTTATAACATTTTTGGGTTGGAGAATACCCAATGAAAACACACCTAAGAGCCTTGGGATCTAGTTTTTCCCTAGTGGGAGATTTATCGAGGCGAAGGATAAGGACTTGTCGTATGTTGGAGGAAAGAGATATGACTTATGTTCCCAAGAATTCTAAAAGGAAATGCAGCAGTTAGAACATCTCCCCATAGAATTTTAAGTGTGTTTATAGTGAACATAAGAGTGTGGGCTACCTCTAGTAAGTGTCGATTTTTAATTTTTTCTGGAGTTTTGACACAGGAGGTTTGAAGAATGACGCCATACTGAGAGAGATAAGATGCAAAAGCATTATTATTTACTATATTCACGATCATTATCACTATGGAGAATTTTGACTTTAGCTTCAAATTGGGTTTTTATGAAATTCCTGAAAACAATCAAACACCTCATTTTTGGAACGAAAAAGATAAATCCAAGTAACACGAGAATGACAATCAATAAAACCAACAAACCATCTATAACCAGAACGGGAAACAACCCGAGAGGGTCCCCACACGTTAGTATGTATAATAGCAAAAGATTCAGAATGTCGACTGTTAATAACAGAATAAATAGAACATTTTTGTTTACCCAATTCACACGGTTCACACAAACTGAGTTTTATTACACTGCTTAACTAAAGATGGAAATAAAGACTAATACTGATAAAGAGGGATGTCCTAAACGTCGATGCCATTGATGGAGAGAAGTCAAGCTGGAGTCAGAAGTAGATTGAAGAGCCTGATTAGCAGTCCCATCTGTAATTAGAGACATGTTAGACAAGGAAACATCTAAATAATATAGACCACCAACTTCACTACCACTGCCAATCTTATGTCCCGTCACCAAGTTCTAAAAAACACAATGAGTTGGGAAAAAAGTTACTGAACAATGTAAGGATTCAGTAAGACGTTAGACAAATAATAAATTTATACAGTAAATGAAGGAATATGAAGAACATATGATAATGTTAATGAAGGAGTACAAACTACTGAACCACTCTCAGAGATAGAAGAAAGGGAACTATCAGCTACTCGAATCTTGTCTTTGTCAGAGCAAGGCGTATATAAGGTAAAGAGGTTGGATGACGTAGTCATATGTTCGGAAGCTCCCGTGTCTATGATCCAACTAAGGCGTTGATAAAACATTAAAAGCACAAGAATGTATACTTGATTGGGCATAATGAGAATAAATAGATTTGAAACAGAATTTCTGGAAAGCTGAAATTTCCTCAGGAGTGAGTGTAGTAGTAGTTTCTGAAGTACTGGATGCATCAACATGAAGTGTTGTAGTAGATATATAGGCATGAGATCCACGTTTACGATCACTACTTGACCGACCTCCTCGTCCTTCAGGACGTCCATGAAACTTAAAACAACGATCCTGATATGATTCTTTCCCTTACAGTAGTCACATTCACGGGACTCCTTCTCAACAGGAGATTGAATGGGGAAGTCAAGCTTAGGATACGAAGCAACAATGACTAATTTGTCAACATGATTTAAATTTAGAACCATCACTTGATGTCTACTTTCCTCTTGTTGGACTCTGGCATGAGCCTCTCGCAGTGATGAAAATGGTATCTGACCAATCAATTGTGGTCGAACTTGATCATACTCTATGTTCAAACCAGCCAGGAAATCCACAACTCTATCTTCACTAACTAACTTTTGACAAGCTAATGCATCTTCCGTACATTTAACTGAAAAAACTCGGTAATGATCAAGCTCATGCTATAGTGCATTAATCTCCACAAAATACTGAGCCACAGTCTTCTCCCCTTGACCCAACTCATGGATTTGTTTATGAATGTCATATACCTTAGACATCACCAGAGACGGAGAAAGTTTGAGAGATAGCCTCTCAAAGCTCATAGGCAGTGTCTAAAAACATGTAACTACTCTGCATACTAGGTTCCATCGAATTAAAAATCCAGGTCTTCAGCATAGAATTATCATATTTCCATTCTTCTTGGGCCATACTCGGTTTTTCAGGCATAGTAGTTGTTCCCTTGATGAAGTGTTGTATACGATTAGCCTCAATTGACATGCGGCACGCTTGAGACCATAGTTAGTTCCATCAAGTTTGAAGGGACTTAGAACCAATGCTGTATTAAGAGTATGATTTATAACAGCTTCTTGTTGTCCCATGTTACTGCTATGAACCCCATTGCTAGTACCACTTTGTTCCGCCATATAATAGGTAGATATAATATATATCCGAGGAGGATAAACTTTCCAAAGGATATCAAATAAGGGCACTGTATTGAGAAACAAACTTTATGCAGAAGGAGAATCACAGTAGTAAAAGTAAGCCACGAAAACAACCGACTGAAAGGAAAAAATTGAATAAACCTGAATCAAGCACCTCAATGCTACTGTAGACAACAAGAGGTGAGAGACGAACACCATGGAAATGGTGGCGTCGTCAGAAGCTTGTCGGAAAAAGGCCCTCGCGCCGGTTGAAGGTGGCACACGACATCGACACACTGCGAGTGAGGTGGTGCGTGGGGACGAGTGCAGTGGTGGGTCACAGGTCTAAAACCTCTATGATGGTTGCCAGACACTGAGTAACCCAATTATAATCTTAAGTTCTTCATATAGATTTGTTCAACCTGATTTCTAATAAGAAATAAGGTTGATAGTGGAAAAAGAAAATAATAGGCTAGTTTTCTGGTAAAGAACGAGGCTCTGACACCATGTAGAAAAGAAACTAATCTTAGGTAATTCTTTCTTAATTAAATTCCTTTCAATTACATTGGTTTATATACACAAGTATAGCAATTCCTAATTTACAGTAATGTTTACACACTAATTATGGGATAAGATTAACTACAATTATGGAAATTATATCTTCCAACATGAGATTTCTAGATGAGCTTCAACCGCAAGGAGACATCATTTTAGTTCTCTGTTGATAGGTCGCACAATGTAAATTGTTCCTGCACCACGATTCCTTCTATTAATTTTCTTCCCAATTCTTTAAAGCCAGTTATATAAGTTCTGTTACCATGACTTCCCAAGAACTATTGTCCTTCACCCCCAAAATAATCAAATTCAGATCTGCCATCGAGTCATTGCCCATTCAGATTGGATATTATCATTGTTTTTTAAAAATTCAACAAATATATGAAGGTAACCTAGTGGGTGAGCTCTACAACTGCCATTACTACCGTGAGTAAAATGGTCCAGGGTCTATATTTCTCAACATTTTAACTTATGATATCCCTATATTAATTAAATATACCTAGGCTATCATGTGAACTATAGCTGTAGACTGACCGAGTCAGTATGATTTAAAAATGAGAACAATGGTTTACATTTCTGTTAGATGTTCCTTTGAATCTTCAATTTTATAAGTAGATTGAAAAATCTCAAGTTTTGAAATCGGCTATGGTTCGCAAGGGGGAGGTTGAAATGCATGGATTAGACTATTAGCCAGTACTAATGTTGTTTAGTGCTGAGCAAATAGAAATTCTCAAATGGTGCATGCTTAAACGTATCAACTTTCCATTGAAATGTTTTAATCTATAGGAAGCAGGGGTGCGCTTACGCCCTGTTGCATTGTGCACGGTGTTTGTTAGGTGCACGGGGGTGCGTACGGGGTGCGACACCAGCCGTATTCCCAAATTTTGCTTCAGGGGTGCTTGGGGTGCGCCTATGGGGTGCTGCTGTATCACATTTTGTAATTATGAAAAAAAAATAAGAGGGGAAGAGAAAAGACAAATCCTAAGAACGTATCTTTTAGGGCTTCGGCGATAGAGAGGGAGAGACGAGTGATGACTTCGCAGCAGAGAGAAGGACTCCTGCGGCTGCTCGACTTAGGCAGTGGCGCGACTTCGCTGACACTCTTCTTTCTTCCTCCTTTCTATCTTCTTTTAGTCACTAATACGCTGCCTTTTCTTCATTTTGTTTTTTGGTTGTTGGGTTATCTTTTATTGAAATTATCTTTGCTGCCTTTTTTTTTCTTTTGGAAATTAGCTTTGCTGCTTGCTTTGGTTATTTTTTTTGGCCTCATAGAATTATCTTTTTTTGTTGTTGTTGAGATTATGATAATAATCTTTTGCTGGGTTATCTTTTGGTGATTATTGTTGCCTTGCAGGTTGGGTTATATTTGTTAAATATTTAATAAATTTGTTTTTGACTTTAAGACCGTGGATTTTGTGTGACTTTATGGTTTCATGTTTTGCTATTGTGATGTAGGATGTTGAAATTATATATTTTGTTGGAATAACATGAAGTATTTAGTTTTATTAATGTTTTTTTTATCATATATATATTTATATATATATATATATGTATATATTAAATATGTGTCGTATTCCCGCCGCACCTGAATCCCTATTTTTTCAAATTTGGCAAATCCATGTATCCTCGTACTGCGCACCCATATCCACACACTCGAATCCGTGCTTCTTAGGTTTTGATCATAGACACGTAGGACTACCTATATTCGATAGTGGACTTCTTCACAATATATATTATTCATTCTTCTTGCAGCTTAAGTATGTTACTTCACGTGTGCTGAGGTACTTCTTTGGGGAGGAAGACGGTTTGGGTGAATAAACTTATTGCCTTTAACTTTTATTTAATCTGTTGTTCATTTTCAGATATGAGAACAGCATTATTTCAGGACGTTGTCACTCCCCTCAAGAGGCCAGTTACTCCTGATGAATTAGAGTGTGATGAAGTCTGCTTTCTTTTGAACATACATTAACCACAGTTGGTGTTAATTTGCTATGCTTGTGACATTTGGAGATGTGATATAGGACTTTAGTTGTGTAAAAAATGAGGGATGAACATGTATGTCTTGATCTCGATTCAGTATTGCAAACTTGAGGTGAGTTGTAGGGTACTGCCTTAATCTCAATGTTTAAACTTGTCATTTGCATTCTAATTGCTGATCAGTTACAGAAACATTCTTTCTCTACTCTAGATTGTTTGTTGTCATTTTTCTCTTGAGTGGTTGTTGATGCAGGATCCTATATGAACTACTTCTATACTTAAAGTCATGCATGTGTTTTAAGGAACGTCGCGTATATTTAGTAGACCAGAACCAAGCCTCCAGACTGGTATCTAGTCTGATATTCCTATTACTCCCAAGTGAGCCATTTTCTGGTACTTATCACGAAAAATTTTCATGACTGACAGTTGAATTCACTCTTTGACTCGAATGCCATTCTGCGCTTGGCCATTATGCTACATTAAGTCTGATTAACCAGAGAATTGTCTGGCCTCTAGCTCTCTCTTTTATTTTAGATTTTATGGTCCTTTTGTGAGTTGTATCTCTGTTAGGCCTGTAATGCAAATCAGCTTGGCTAGTTTAAGGTTTGTAGATGAACTTTTAGTATAAACAATCTGAAGATTGATTTATTTTATTTTAATTTGAACTTGATTTTTAATTCATAATACCATGTAATCCATATGAGTTGTACATAATGATGACGTTAATGGTGCAAAATCCTTTTGGCTCTCAATTAGTGATACTGATAGTGTTTTGTTCTCCCTTTGACTGCAGAAATAGGCGTGGACCATGGAGTTGGGGCCGGTTATGTGTTTCCCCATGGAGTGAGATGGTGGCTCCACGTGCTATTTGAGGTGGCAATACCAAATCTGGTATTCATCCAAACAGAATAAAGCAGATCGATTTTGCTTTTGCCGTACTCATGAGTGATGATTCTGGGCTCATCATGTTTTGAGTGTTGAATTTCCCACTTTGTTTCTTTCCTATCTGCCTAATGGTACTTTTAAGGATTTTTTTTATTAACCACAGTTTTATCATTTTGTATTATCTGTGAATTGTATTATTGTCCCAGTCAACTAGTTGTGATAACCACAATTAGCTATTTGGGCAACCACAGTCATGATGTTTCGCCCGCAAAATTTAGACATACTTTCTTTATGTATTTGCATAATATCAGAGTTGTAAATCAAATCAAATCAAATGTACTTAACATTTGCTATTATATGAAATTGAAATTTAGTTAAAAGTAAAGTTCTCAAGCTCAAGTGTTTCTGATACGATGAAGTTCTTACAGTTAACAAGATCAAAACCAATAAATCCCAAATACAAGTTAAATGTCTATTTTTACTTTACTGTGTTCTCCTGCTTTTACTATGACATCTCAAGACAAGCTCTGCAGTTTGGAATTGGAGCTTTGCAGTTTGGTTTTGGATTTCAGTATCTCTTTCCTTTGTCAGTTCAACAATATTTTTAGCTTTCTTGATCCTCTCTTATCTAGTCGTTTAATGGTAATAACAACAGGAGGTTAATTTTGAGGTGTAAAAAGGGCAAAATAGAGTTGGAGTTGGACATTAAGCATGCATTCCATTTAGAATTTAGATAGAAACGCAACCGAATCTCTGTGTCGAAGTGAAGACGAGCCCACTTTGTCATGTCATGTAGTTTAATGAGTTTGCCTCATTGCCTGCCATTTTTGCCAACTCATAAGCAATGCAGGAACCCACCAAGTAAGACAACCAGCTAGCTGCCTCAAAAGAGGCAAAAACTAGTAAATGAGCCTTTTCTCATATCTATCCACTAAAATAAAACTTGTACAACCCACTTTTTAAGCTACTCTTACAGCTACCTAGATTTGGCAAAAAGTAGATTTAGTTTGGTTTTGGGTTACAAAATATTGTTATAGTTTCATTAAGAACTAAAATTATATTATTTATTTTTAAAATGAGTTATATGAGTTAGAATCAAATGGTTATGGGTCCAATATTGATAAACCCATTTTAATATAATGGCTCAATTCATTCTCTCAACTGCCCAAATATGGGTCTAAACGTTAAACTTCAATCAACCCAAATAATTTAATGTAGATAACCAATTCAATTCAATGATTTTAGTTAATTTAGATTGATCCGTCGGTTTATAAACCACATTGTCAGGTCTACAACTAGCATACTACTCTACGTTTCAAAATATAAATTAATCAATATCATATATTTTGAAATAGATATAATTAGTATATGATTTAAACCAACATATATAGATTGAACTTGTGCAAGAAGTTGATGAAAAAATGAAACTTTTAGATCTTCTATTTGATCTTATAATAGTCCATCTTTCACATTTTCCAAATCCATTCATTTTGAATCTATGAATGAAGCAAGAGCTCAAACTCATGATACTATTACTCAATTTTTCTTAACATGATTTTTCCATTAATTCTTGTTCTATAACCAGGTGCTAATTGCCCTAATCGATGGTCAAACATTATATATATATATATATATATATATATATATATGCAGAGAATTAAGATAACGATATTTACAAGGAACTGTTGATCTATCAATAAATGCTCTCAAAGAGAACTTTGACGATATGGGAACTGATAGTTTCGGGATTACAGTAGGCAGTGTAGTAGAAATTCCTTGCCACCATAAAAAATGTTTGCTTCAACTTGCGATCGAGACCATCCGGTGAGTTGCTGAGCACGAGCTGCACTAGTTCTTGCATGCTTGATTCTATTATTTCCATGCTTGATTCACCATTCACCTGATCATTTAGAAATTTAAAGACAAATTAAAATTAGATATATTTTTGTTTGAATGTGTCTTATATAAACAAATATTATATATATATATATATATATATATATATATATTCTTATTAAAAATTAAATATAATCGATAAAACATAAAAGGGAATCTATTTGGAGAGGTGTCATTTTTGGGAGTAGCCGATTTTGAAGACAATGTGAATATTGTTAAGCTTTAGTATGTAATTTACCTTGTGGGACTGAAAAAGACGAAGTTGGTGGCAGACTGAATTGGTGATGTTGGAGAGACGTTGATACTCAGGATGCGACAATAATTCCTTCTCCGATGCCCAACGCCCGGCGCATATATTTATGGTTCGCACAAGGAGTTCTGCTTCTCCTTGGTACACGTCGCCTCCCTCTTGCCATGTCACCAGCCACATCTCCCACTTTATTTGGTAATTTAAACAGAAGAAATAATCAAAATATTTGAATTAATGAGCACCATATTTAATTAATTTAATTTGACTTTTATGTGTGTGAATGATCAATAATCACAGTTAGTTGGTACTGATCACATAATATTTTATATTAATTATCCGATATATAATACTTCCGATTTATAAGATTTAAATTGACTTTTAAAAATTATTTTAAACATTTTTAAACTAAAAATTGAAATTGATGAGATGAATTGTATTAATTTTTAAAATGTCTTTAATTAGTTTTTCAAAAATCAATAATGTTCTTTTAATTTAGAAATGAGGAACAAGTGAATAAAAATCGCCCAACATATAAGTTGGCTACTAGCTAGCTAACATCGCTTATAATTAAATCAAATCCATATATTGTCTATATGTATAAAGATTAGAGAGAGAAACTCACAGAGTGATGGAGGTGGCGGTGGATGTCTATACCGTGCGCTACCAGTGCGTCCAATGAGAGTTGCTTTAGGGTTTCAAGGATTGTCCCCATCAGTTCCTGTCCAGCTGCTTTGTACCTGCAAAACCACAGTTTCAGATATATATATATATATATACGGAGATGCTCTAAAACGAACGTTAAAAAAATCTCAAAGACGAATCAGTTTTTGTGTATATATATGACGGTTCGTCGCCGCCAAAGACTACATGACTATAACGACGGATCGAACCGTCACCATGCACCAAAGGCGCACGAAATCTTTTGATTCGCTTTAAAGTTCATTTTAGACGGGACAAGATATATATATATATATATATATATATATATATATATATATATATATATATATATATATATATACACTACTACTACCATGCATGCAATGTACATAAAACTTTTCACAAAAGCTATTTTTGTCCTAAAAAGACTAAAATGATTGTATTTTTGTCCTAGAAAACTTTAACAACTGTCACAAATGCCTACAGAAAAATAATAATTAAATCAAAACGAACAACGTCCTTCAATATTGAATTGAAATATTGATTAAATGAGATCATGTTACCTCCTATAATTGATCACCCGGTCGAAATTGGCATTATTTTTCTTGAACTCATTAACAAAGGCTCTCCTTTGGTCAATGGAGATTTCTTGTCTCCCAAAATAGGATCTGATTGTCTCAACCAAGGTTGCGGTTTTAGCCCAAGCAAATCGCCCGGCTGATAATTCCTGCTCGAATAAACTTGATGTGGCCAGATAATATGCTAAGAGAAGGCTCCTTTGGCTCACCCCAAAATCCTCAAGATTGCATTCTGCATACCATCTGCATGGCATGTATATAGCTTATGTAATCAGTTCACTATAAAAAAATGAAAAAATATTAGTACTCCTCCTTCCGTCCAGAAATAAGAATTCCATCTTCCGATCGACAGAGGGGATATATATATACTTTGTAGGTGTGTTTAATCAGAATTTTAGATGATATGATCTTACTGTTTCATATGGCTCCATTCCAGCTGATGAATAGCCTGGCATTTAGCGTAGTCCAGTTTTGCAAGCTCAAGGAAGATGTTATTGTTCACATAAGGCATTCTGCAATAATACATAGTAGTCCATAAACGGCACAAGCTAATTTCTTACGCTTTCAACTACTACATGCATGAGTAAATATGTTATCATGATGATCATAATATCCTTAATTATTATGACGTACGTGTCTATCATCTCTTTCAATATTCCTGTGAAAAATTATTCATAAACTACTGTTAATATATATATATATATATATATATATATATATATAATTTAAAGAGGAGTCCTAGCATCATGCACAAGTATTTTAATAATAGATGAGACAAATGCTGACTGTTGTATATCTCAAAGACTAGTATATGCACTCGTGGCTAGACTAATGGAGAATCGGACATGCATGGACATAATTACATTAAATGCTTCCAAAATTCAGTAATAAACTAAGCCAAGCTAGCTTCCATGAAATAATATATAGGCTATTTGGCTCAATCCACTGAAATAAGGAAAATATCCCAGCTGAAATCACATAAGTAGCTAGTAGGTACCTATACAAAGTCTTTCCAATCCAAACGTCGTCTTGACCGCCATATTGTTCCAAATAGAACCTCGTCTCCAGACGAGGTAAGCTGGCGTACCATGGCATTTCTAGTGCATAACCCACCTATATATATATATCTCAGTTTAATTATTTTGATAAAACCTATGTTTTGGATTTTCACTGCAAACAAAATCTGGCAGTACTGACAATTACAGAAGTGTTACAAAAAATAATAAATATATAATGCATGGTGATAAAATTTTCCTGTATTAATTATATTTTATTATACGTATATACCTCGCCTGGTAAATCCTTGATTATTATCCATTTATCCAGGAGCTCGTTGACTGCTTGTTTTTCTCTCAAGTATTTGGATGAAAACTTTTTGGCATTCTCGAGTGTACTTTCCCCAGGAAACAGCACCTGAGAAGCCCTGTAAAGGTTAAACATTCCGGTAACTGCCTGGTTCGACTGTCCCGCGAAGCAAACGAATTCTCCGTTGTTCTCAAAATTTTGAAATACATCTGCCAATCACAAACAAAGCGGTAGGGTTTATTAGATCTTAATTTGCAGATTTTATTAAATTTTTCCTATTTTTAATTCTTCTTAAAATACTTTAAGAGGGTTATAACATTGTAGCTGCCTCCCAAAATAGAGTTTTATTTGACATTTTAACTACTTCAAGCATATTTAAAGATTTTGCCACATGGAAATTTTTTATAATTAAATGTACGTACAATGATATGTCTTCCGACTTTTCTTTTTGCTACCTATATATATTGCTGGATAGACTTAGCGAACATAACTGCCCTTGAAATTACAAATATTTACTAAGCATGCCATTATCTAGTCTTATTAAGGCTGCTGGATATGTAACATCGAGTCCTAGTTTCCCACTTTGAGAAGAGGGACTAGTAAACTAACCTTCAGAAACCTGATAACCGTGCAACCTAAGAAGCCGAAAACCCATAGCGGTGTCATCAATATCATGAACGCTTGAGTTTCTAGCCCAACAGATACCTTCTTTGGTCCAATACCTGAAGATTAGTATGAATATTTTTCATTTATATATATATATATATATATGGCCATGGTTGACAATTAAAGTTCAATCTGTATAATATTATGTAGTTAATTAATCGATCTATTATTAGTACCTGAAGACATAATCAAGACAGTCTTTAATCTCCGACTGGAAGTACCGTGAAATTCCCAGGCGTTGCAGCCTATCAACAACCCAAATGTGCTCAAACAGGTCCACAGGGTATACATTGGGGACTGAATTAATGAAAAGTGTACAAAATTAGAAAAACAAAAACATTATAAAAAAAGGAAAATTAATTATACATTTTAATCAATCAATTAATCAATAAATATATATACCTCCCCATTGAATTTTTCAACAGCTTTGGTAAGATATTTCAGGCAATTAGCATCTTTAGTCTGCTTGAGTGCATAGGCAGTGGAGGAGGGGGAAAATAGGAATGACCCATCTGGACATTGTAATTTCAGTAACTTTTCCCATTCCAAATCTGGCATTCCTTCCAAACTATGGAGTAGTGTTGTGGACACAGTATGCATTATGTCCTTTGGTATCCTATTTTACAAACACAATTATTACATACATGCATGCATGATTACAAAAAAACACAGCTATATATATATATATATATATATATATATATATATATATATATATATATATATATATATATATATATTTATCACCCGAGCTCACCCCTTTAGCTTTAGGACCCGTGATGACCGGTGGCGATTTGGTACAACCGTCATATATATTTTATAACATATATATATAAAAAGTATATACGATTGTATGATATAACTGTCACGTCATCTCCCGTCATAAAGTGATAATGAGCTAAATGAAATGTAAAGATCCTGACTCTCTCTCTCTCTCTCTCTATATATATATATATATATATATTGGGACATAACCTTTCTTCCTGAATGGATTTGAAAGGCGAGCTTACTTTTGTTCACTTAATTCATTATATCCTCTAGGATAGTGGAAATTAAAGCAACAAACCATAATCATGTGGATGAGTTATATATAGCTCATATATAAGTGGTATTCTACCTGCGTTATTCACTTGCATGTACAGCCTGCATGTTTGAGATAAGTTTTACTTTTGGGGAATAGATTTCTATCCATTCTCATCCCTATATATATATATATATATATATATATATATATATATAACTCATCAACAGGCTCTAAGTACAACCTTCTAGGTTAATTTCTATGTCCCATGCATCTGTCGACGCTGGTAACAATAATTAATTTTTTAAAACAAAAACATTAACAAGTTTGAAGTTCATGAGTTATGTAAAATCTACCTTGTAAGCTTCAATTCCCTTTGAGCATAAATTTCTTGCAAGACAGGCAAATCATCCGGGACTTGAATGCCTAAACTTTGAGCCATTTGAATAAGCGAAGGGAAAGCAACTTCAAACCCTATCGGCATGTGCTCAATATTTTCATCTCCGAGCCTATGTATGTTTTCTTTAATAAACGACATTCCTACAAATTAAACGACGAATTAATCCCCATTAGCTTCACTAACACGTACGTGGCTAGGACTTTTGATTATTTAGATACCTCTTTCAATTTTGTGGTGATGAAGATTCCATGATCTCAAAGCAATAACACAAGCCAACGTGTTGATTATCCGGTCATGAGCCAAAAAAATGTCATTGTCTCCCCATGAACCATCAGGGAGTTGATTATTTGCTATCCATTCAAGGCTTGAAGGGAATTGAGGATTTCCACTCCCATTAATGTCCTCCACAAGAGCAACCCATGCGGTGTCATAAGCCGACACACTTATTTCTCCATCATCCATGGAACGAAACATTGCTCGAATGAAACCCACAAATTCCTTAAATTTATTTGAAGATGACAACTACAAATAATTTGGACAATATTATTGAGTTTTATGCATGCACCACACACACACACACACACACACACACACACACACACACATATATATATATATATATATATTAATGACATATTAAAAGAGAAACAAAAATAGGAATTTTAATTTGATTGCACAACGCACCTCAAGATTTTCTGTTTTTGTGTCAGCTTCCAAAATCGCATGCCAATTTATCACTGATAATTCACTCTGGAAAACATCTGTATATTCTGCACATATATATACATGACCTTAATTAGTTATATACGTATGATTTTGTTAAATTCAGCAAATGAATTAATTAAATTAATACTGTACCTTTAGTGCGTGGTTTTGAAACAGCATTGCATACAATACTAAAGCTGGAGTTAACCCATTTATCTTTAGCTCCCACCGGCCATAAACGTCCTACAAATTAAAGTTGATATTAAATTCAAATACTTGCAATTTAACTGACGATATCTATTGGTGTATATATATATACTTAATTGGCTGAATAAAACTTCAGTCTCTCTAAGTTGTCATTCATTTTTAAAATCGACAATTAACTCTTTAAAATTACATTTTTTTGGCTTTTATCTGATTTGACCTTTACCCGACTCATTTTGATAAATTTTGACTCCACCCCAATTTCACCAATTATTTTTTTTTAAAATTAAAAAGTTTTAAAATAATAATTAATTTTAATACTTTAAATAAATATTATTTTTAAAATTATTATTATTTTCAGGAAAAATATTAGAAACTTTTATTTTTTCAAAAATGAGTAAAGTTTCAGAAAATATAGTTTCAAAAAAATTAAAGTTTAAAATTTTAATTTTAATTATTTTTATGAAAATTTAAGCATCTTTTAAAAATAAAATTTTTCTATTTTTTGTTTTATGAAACTAAAGTTTTTATTTAATTTTTTGGAATCTATATTTTATCATTTATGAAACTTTAATTACTCATTTTTAAAAAATAAAATTTCCATTTTTCCTAAAATAAAGTTTACTTTTTAAATCTATATTTTATAAAATTTTAATCATTTTTTTAAAATGAAAAAATTCTATTTTTTCTGAAAATAATAATTATTTTTAAAACTTTTAATTTTTTTTTTAAAAATTGAATGAGTTTTTTTTTTTTATCTTTTACTGTTTTTTGTATTTTAATTTCTATTTTAATTTCTAGTTTTTATTTTTGTTTTAAAATTATAATATTAAGAATACATATAATAATGATAAATACATATTTTTTTTTCTTCTGAAATAAATTTTACATAAAAATGAGAAAATATCTACTTTTTTTTGAAAATAAAATTTTATTTTCTTAATGAATTTTTGGAATATATGTTTTATGAAACTTTACTCATTTAATGAAAAAATAAAAAATTTCTAATATTTTTCCTTAAAATATTAATTATTTTAAAAAATATTTAAAATAATTATTATTATAAAACTTTTTTTTTTTTTAAATTAATTGGTGAAATTGAGGTCGGATCAAACTTGGTAGGATTGGGTAAAATTTTTGTCAAAATGGATAGGGTTGTGGTTAAATCGGGTAAAAAGAATGAAAAAACTAAAAATATCACTTTAATGACCTAATTGATAAAAAAATAAATTTAGAGACGATTTTAAAAATGAGTACAATTTAAAAGGAAATAAATATCATTCAGACTACTTAATTTGACCCAAGATACAATAACTATTCCGCAACCGCCAAAACCAACAATTTAACTTTAATATTAAATTTAAATACTTTTTATCTATTCACTTTCACAAATATTTTATCCGTGTTCAAAAGATAAGCAATATATAAAACAATTTGTACACATATTTAAAAAAAAGTAAAAGTAGAAAAAATAGAGTTAAAATAATTTAAATTTATCGACTTTAGTGGCCCTACAAAATTATATTAAATGATGAATATTCTTTTAATATATTAATGGACCCCATTAATACGACTAAGGTATTGCATAGCTAACAAAATATAGAAAATATTTAATGGTATATTTTATTTTTTATTTTATTTTTTTAAATACTGTTTTGTGAATAATTTGATGTGTATAGTTTGTATCCATAGTATCTATTTAACAAAAAATAATAAGAATAATTGTATGACTGCCCAAACTATGCACAAAAATCCAAAAGTTATATAATTAACGCAAAGATTAATAGATGAGACGAGTCACACACATATATCACACAACGAATAGTTTTAACGAGTCACACGCATTTATCCAAAAGTTATATAATTAACGCAACGATTAACACACACACACACACACATATATATATATATATATATATATATATATATAATAAAACATGACTTACCGGTGAAAGGCTTGGGAGATTGATTTGGCGGTGAAGGGAAGGTAGTGGTGGCCGGGGAGAATTTGAGAAGGGAAGTGGTGGTGGAATAATTAGCAGCAACACTCATTTTGTTTTGCTAGCTGCGGTACTGAAGAGAGAAAAGATGGAGAAGGGGGTTTTAAAGGGAGGATAGAGAAAAGAGAGAGAGAGAGAGCAGTAGGAAGCAGACAGAAATGAATTCCCAATAGATTCCCGCTTCTGAATGCATGGGATCATCCGATTCCATATATATATATATATTCCTTTCTACTTTCTCTGTTTATATACTCCATTTCGAAGTGAGTGAGGGTGATACTGTCCTTTTATTTTCTACGTGGAAATTTAGATTTGTTTTTTTTTTCTTTGTGCATTGCATTTATTGATTGCACTTTTGGTACTCGAGAGAGTACCATCTAGCAATTAATTTTTACTAATATTGTTCCTTTTTTTCATTATTTTGACTATTTAAACTCAATTTGAGATATTTTAATTTCAAAATTTGGTATGATTAATTTTACTTTTAAAACAATAAATGTTATAATTAATAATATCTTAAATAATTTGTAATTTCTATAATTATACTATTTAAAATTAAATGATTTTATATCAACTTTGACTTTAAATGGAATCAAGAATTAAAACTTTAAAGACAATATTGAATGCAAAATGGATAAGCACATCATTTAACATTACACATTTATATATCATGGATATATGAGAGCAAATTTACGAGTCACTGCTAAATCAAACATACTGAGAACAATATTTGAAATATATATTTTCTTTTTCATTACGAGTAATTAATACATGATATTTACTTTTTATTAACGTTTGGCCATGATTACTGAAGATTGCTCGACTTGTTATGATGAGATTTATTTATGTGGGGGTGTAATGTCAATATCGTTCCTCACGGACTGACAAGGATTTCTAATTAATTTGACTGGTTAAAATTTTCTACTTTCTAGTTTGATAATATTAATCCTAGCTAGCTCGTTTATCTTATATAGATGTTCTTTGATTATTATGAATAAAAGGCTTATGATAAAAAAAAGTTTGCATACCACGGTGCTATAGTGTGAACCACATACAACTGCTCATCTGGGAAGAAGTTATTGATATCTGTCTCGTTTTTTTCTGAGTGAGTTGGGTTCTCCAATCTCGATAGGTGATCCGCAATTTCCTTTTCTATCGTGAATTTCCAAATTGAATTTTGGAGGAGAAGGACTCATCTAATTAACCTTGGTTTTACATCTAATTTCTAAGAGATTATATATTTGATCGCCGAATGGTCAGTATACACAATGACTTTAGTTCTGATGAAATATGAGCGGAACTTATCAAAGAGATATACATTACCAGAAGCTCTTTCTCAGTAATAAGTTAATTAAAGTATCTGTCAAGGTTTTATTGGCATAGCAGTATATAGTGTGAAACAATTATCCCTCCGTTGTCCCAACACTGCCCCAATAGCATAATCACTAGCTTCACACGTGAGTTCAAAAGGCAATGTCCGGTTAGGGGCCACTACAATAGGATCTGAGACTCTCCTTTAACAATTTAAATGTTTCTAGGCAGGTCTCGTCAATATTGAAAGACACGTCTTTTTCCAATAGACTACAGAGCGGCTTTGTAATTTTAGAGAAGTCTTTGATGAAACACCTGTAAAACTTTGCGTGCTTCCAAAAACTCCTTACTCCTTGACGATAGTAGAAGATTATCAATAACATTAATTTTTGCTCTGTCTACTTCAATCCCAAGAAAAAGAAGGTTATATGCCCTTTGGATTTATAAATAAAGAAAAACGAGCTAATTTATTTGTGCATTATGAGTTATGATGAGATTGACAAGAAGCTAAATCCTTTCCTCTGAACGTTTTGGACTCCACTACCTATATACTTGGGGATAGTAATGAATTTTACGACCCATTTAGATATTTAATCCTCATTTTGGACCTATTTCTGAACCAGACTATAAAGGCTCATTAAAGATTAGCCATAAATTAAAATTTTTGGTAAACACAATATCTCAACATCAAAAGCAGTGAATGCCATGCCAAAGGCCCAAAACCAAAACAAAGTGAAGAAACCGGATGGGAATCGATCAAGCTAGCAAGCAACCATGCAAAAATATGATATATGTAACCAACCACAGAAATGAAATAAGTTTGTTCCTGAATACGGACGGGAGGGTCGATCGTTCTGAGCCTCTGATCAGAGAGACCTCAATTTTGTTCTTAAACACGGATAGGAGGGTCGATCGTCCCGAGTCCCCGATCAGAGAGGCCACAATTATATATATATATATATATATAATAGGATTTTGAACATTTGATTAAAGATTTTGGCTTTAGAAATATTAGAAAAAGTATATTTCAATGAATGTATTATCATATATATTTTGTTGTAATCAAACTTCACATATATTTTGTTTGTCGAATTAGCTTCTATATATTGTTGTTAGTTGTAATAAACTATTATGTTTTAAGTTCTCCTAAATGCTTTTTTTTTATACAACTTTTATTTTTATTTTTCTTCTTTTATTTTTTAGTAAAGACAATGTTTCAAAAATTGTCTCGTTCTTATTTTTTGGCCTGAATCATCAAAAAATCTCAGGAATGACTCTGAATAAGGTGTGTCGCACTTTTTAAGGACTACCTTGTTAACGATGTCTTACCCTAATTAATATGTAAAACAAAAGTTTCTAAATAATTTGGTTCCATATTCAATTCTTATGAATTATTTAAATCTATTTTCATATTTTATTGTTTACCATAGAGTGAGTTTTTTCTATCTGGTTATTGTAAAGTTTTCTTATACTCTTATTCAAACACTTATATCATGAAATTCATCTATATTTATACTAATCTACTCTAAAGTAAAAGATTTAAAATATATAAAAAGAAGAAAGAAGTAGCAGGTAAGAGCTCGTGTTCCAGAAGTTGGTATAGAAATGTCAAATGATAATATAAATGTTCTTAATAAAACAAGTGGGGTCGAATCTTGAGTTGGAAATAAATTTTTAGTCAAATACCAAGTTCGAATTGAATTAAATTTATCTAAACAAGATCTTAAATCACTAGCACAATAATATTTTAAACGAAGTTCGAATCGAATTAAAATAGTATTATGACTCACCTAAATGGTTAGGTCATGACTAATTCTACTATTGCTAAACCACTAGCGCAATAGTATTTTCTTGGGTCATCTTAATCCACCACATGTTCGTCAAAAAGATCATAATAGAATGTATTATTGTTAATAATTCAAATGAATTCATGCAAAGTACTAATTGATTTTACTATTAATGTACAATACTTTTACTTACTACCAATTGATTTATTATTATTATTATTATTATTATTATTATTATTATAATTATTAGTACATGCTAATGAATTCATGAAAAGTACTAATTGATTTTATTATTAATGTATAATACTTTTATTTACTACCAATTAATTTATTATTATTATTATTATTATTTTTATTATTATTATTATTATTATTATTATTACATGCTAATGAGTTCATGAAAAGTACTAATTGATTTTATTATTAATGTACAATACTTTTACTTACTACCAATTGATTTATTTATTTATTATTATTGTGGACGCCTTAAAAAATAGGTATACATCACCTATTCGAGTTGTCGAATAAATAAGTCTGAAAACAACTACAACTTCATTATTACAACAAGAAAAATCGTGAGTTTGAATACAAATATTATCTTCTGCATAATATCTATAATCAAATAAATCCTCATCACATTTATTGATACATTATTTTACAAAATGGTGAGGACTACTAAACAATTCTTTCTAAAACCTTCATTCCATACCTCGACTCGCATCTTTCGCTATATTCTCGCCTCCCGAGAAGAAAAATGGAACAAAAAGGAAAAGGGTGAGCTCAACTAGCCCAAAGAAAGAATATTAGGACTAAGATAATATACAACAAATTACCAATTAGTCTTCAACGAGGGAAAAATCTAATAGAATACAATAGACAACAAATTTTAAATCAATATTCGCAATGAAATAATAATTCATTAGAAGAGTTAAGTAGAGAATGCAAACTACTATCTTCTATGTATGAATTTAAAGTTCATCGTGACGCCCCAAAATTAGGTATACGTCACCCATCTTGGGTCGTCACTTACATGGTATACATAAATTCAAATACAACTTACTAATATAATCGTAGGTGTATAATACTTACATAAACCGTGAGTTTGAATACAAATTTTGTCTACTAGATATTATACAAACTCAAAAGGAGTCCTCATTACAACTATTATCACACTATTTCACGTATAGTGAGGACTACTAATGCTATCCTCTGGACCATTACTTGCGTTCCCCGACTCTCGTCCCAAATATGTTCTCATTTCCTCAAGAGAATAAAAGGAAAGAAAGGGTGAGCTCAACTAGCCCAAAGAAGAAATATTATGACTAAGATAATGCGTAATAAATTATCATTAGCTTTCAACAAATGTTAAACCGATAAAATACAATAGACAACCAGCTTTAATCTGCAGCTTGGTAATAAGCAACCCATTAAAAGAGTCAAGTAGAGAATAAAGTCTACTATCTTTTAGGTTTTAAAGGTTTTCATCAATTTTTATCACCGAGACTCGACTTTTATAAATAAACCACCATCTAATCATCCTCGTACTACACGGCCAAGGATTTTCATCAAATTATCAATGGTCATGACTATACCGAATCACCCCCAGTCATAATCATACCAAAAACTATTCATCATCGCATTATGAGCCATCGAGGACTTTTGTCACATCATTTATATCAAGTCATGATTATACCGAATGATCCTCGGTCATAATCATACTAACTTCATCTATGCACGTAAGCCAAAAAGATAACATAATATAACATGAGGATGATGACAATGACATAATAATTCAATAAAACAAGTTCAAGAATTATTTAATCCATGAATTATTAACGTCCAAATTATCAACATGATATTGTTTAGTAGAGTAAAATTCAAGAATGATCGGAAGAATATTTCCATGAAAGATCTTGGATGAAACGCAAATATCAAGGATATTCTACTAATTTCATGGAGTATAGAAGTCAAAGTTTTAACCAACCGGGTATAATAAAGAATGGAATAACAAAAGAAATCACCACGCATGCGATTGCAGATGATGGCAAGTTATTCAGCAGTAATAATAATAACGGAACGGTCGTCGTGAAATTCACAATCGAAGCGGGATGTTCCAATGAATAATAAAGATGGAACCGGATCCGGTGTAAAACACATGAATGGGATATTCCAACAGAATGATAAAGATTTTAACCAGTCCTGTAAAACACATGCATGTGATGATGTCCAATGTAATAATAAAAAGCGAGTAACCAGTCCGTGTAAAACACACATGCATGTGATGTTCCAATGTAATAATAGAAGAATGTCACCAAGTATAGGGTAAACCACAGATACGTGTTATTCCAATGTAATAATAAGCAATGGAATAACATAAGGATTTCACCAAGTATAGGGTATCTGCCACATCTACAAGTTATGTATAGGGTATGCCACTTTTACAAAGTTATTCCAATGTAATAATAATGAATGGAATAATGTAAGTTCTCTTCAAGAAGAAAGAATAACACCCTCACCGTAAAAGAACCGAATATAGAAGTAGTGAAGTAGCGAATACTTTCTTCTTTCTATAATTTTCTCTATATAGCTTCTCTCTATAATTTCTCTCTCTAGAGTTTCAATGAATTCGTAAAGAAAATAATGAAGGAATGAGCTTATTTATAGGAAAATGGAATGCATAAGAATTAATCCATGAACTATCTGATTGATTTACTTTAATCGACGGTCCATATTTAAAGAAAAATCTTTTAAATAAAATATAATATATTCTATTTATATAAAAACATTTTACTATGCAAACACTATGCAATACTATGCAAAAACACTATCGCAAAACACTATGCAACACTATGCATAATAAAATATAATATATTCTATTTATAGAATAACTTTAATAAAGTATTCTATTTTATATAAAAGATGTTTCGCTTTTATTACGTTAATAATACTAATAAAACAAAACGTCATTATCGCTATAATAATTCATATTATTAATCGACAATAATGGAATCAAACCGGAGTGACTTCTCACATAAGCATCAATAATCAATACCGGTAATATTTCTATGCAACCACACGTATTCTTGTACTTTTACTACCGAGTAGTTCAACAAGTAACCACGGTAAAACTTCCGCCGTTATTTCAATAAAATATTTTGTGTCGTTTTCTCGATCCGACAATAATTACATTGTGGGTCCACCAATGATTTGAGTTATTGCAGAATATTCCTCGCTAAACCGAATATTCCCCACCAATCGAATATAATATAACCACTTGCATACTTTGCAAAATTTATAAATACTACCCACAACTATAATATTATCTTAAATTCACACCATAATATTAAAAATTATTTCAACAAAATTTAAATCTTTATCGATAAAATCTGGGGTCTCTGCTAATCTCCCTCCTTATGGAATTTCGCCCCTCGAAATTAGTGGGTACGTGACTGGTATGATAAAGAGATGAGGATACCTCAATACCTTTATCGCTTAAAAATATTAAATTCATCTTTGAAATCACCAAAGCTATTCATTAACAATTCATCTTTGCACTACAAAAGCAAAGATATACAACCAGAAAAACCAATAATGCTAAGACGCGACAATAAGATCACGACCACGAATTATCCATGCACCAATCGGCCAAGGATATTCGTGTTTTTCAATTACTACGCTATGATTATACCGAACAATCCCTCGGTCATAATCATACCAAGTCCATCTACGCACGTAAGCCACGTATGACTTTGAACGCATCCATGAATTAATATTTCATTCACAGACTCACCAATAATTAATCCACATCATCGAATCATCCCCGCACTACTGTGCCAAGGATATTCATTAAGATCACGACCACAAATTATCCACGACTACTACCAAGAGATAATTGTGTTTTTCAATTACTACCATGTTTATACCAAACAATCCTCAGTCATAATCATACCAAGTCCATCTATGCACGTAAGCCATGATTGACTTTGAACACATCCATGAATTAATATTTCATTCTTTGAGACTCACTTTCAATAATTAATCCACATCATCGAATCATCCCCGCACTCTACGTGCCAAGGATATTCATTAAGATATCACGACCACAAATTATCCATGCACTACTACTAAAGATAATTGTGTATTCATTTACTATTATGATTATACCGAATAATCCATGGTCATAATCATACCAAGTCCATCTATGCACTACAAAGCCACAAAATGACTTTCAACATAATATAAACATGAGGATAATGATATAAAGAATCAATCAAATGAGATAAAGGATAAATATTAAAAATTTATAATATAATTTATCTAGGATTCAAGAATATCCCCATGTTATCAATCATTTAATAATCTCATAATCTAATAACATTAATATTATAACAATATTTTAATCACTTCTTAAATTTATAAACAATTTATCTTAATTGTTTACACTTTACCATATAATGCATTTAATCATTCAAAATGTCATACTCAAAGATATCATCACCAATTATCAAATCCTCATCAAAAATATGCATATACTACTATATAGGATTCTCTAGCCATAAAATCCTATTTTCAACTTTCATTCTTCACATAACATATTTAACTCATATGTTCAGAATTAAACTATTTTCATGAAAAATACCAAATCAGCCCCAAAAATATTTCTTTTCTGGGATTTAGCATAATATAGTCCCATAATGAAAATATATTTTTCTCGAATTTTTAAAATTTATTTACTATTTTTAAAAATCAATTTCCACTTAATTCCTTAAGAAATTAGCTACCTCAAGTTTAACTCCAAAATTCCCAAATCTTGGCAGGACCTTACACATGTTAACGTGAGCTTCCAGTTTAAATTTCATGGTCATCGGAGTTATAGAACTCCGGTTATAAGCGTTTTAAATCGTGGAAAACCTAAATATTGAAATAGTCATAACTTGCTCATTTTAAGTCAGAATGAGCTCATTTTTGGACAGGAGGTACTTTATACCATATACTTTCGTGTCCCAAAAGGCCAGAATTTTTCTCATAATTTAAGTGGCCGAAACAGTCCCTTAAAGTTTCTGGGCAGTATCATTTTCGAAATTTACAGCTTTGGCCTCCTTTGCTAAAATCAGTCCACACAAAAATCTACAACACCTTTTCCAGTAATTCCACTTGGATTAGTTAGGTAACTCATAGGTCTAACTCTAGGACTTGACCACATTCAAAAATTCAAAATATAATAGGAGATATGGTCTATTGAATTTCATGTTACGTTTTTCACCAAAATCTGATTTTCAACTCTTTGTGATTTCTAAGAAACTTTCATGTTTTCACATAATAACCTACATAACTCATCATAACACTTACTAATACTTTATATACCAATGATTTTCATTAGTCCAATGCTTTTATTATGACTTTCATCATAATCCTCGTAAAATGCATCCTTTTAGTTGAAGAAATATTTGAGGTTTAAGAAATGGGTTTTTGACTCTTGAGAATCAATACAAAATTCGATTTCACGCTCTAGGTAGGCTAGAAATCTTCAAGAATACGTCAAGAAATTTATTAATGATAGAAATATCATTCAAAACTATTCTTCTCGTCTCAAGACTTGGATAGTACGTCACATTAATACCAACCGTGACTTCTATCCCTTAACCCAGATGGCACCTCACAATGATACCTATCAACTTGCCATCTTCATCACGGCGTCGCCTCTGAAAAGTCCGCTTCGGTGCATTCCACACAAGAAAGTTAACAACGAAAGGATCGGGCTCTTTACTTATGGCTTGATATAACGTTGATTAACTTTAGGGTTTGGTTACTTTGAATTAAGATAACGAGTTGGTTAGGAATATGAAAAGCTAACAACCTTACAAAAGAATAATGAGTAGTTAATCAATCGTTTTCAAAAATTACCTCAAAGGCAAGTATTTTCAAAGAGATAAGATCGACAGTAACGTGAAAGTGTTTATTTGAAACAACAAGATTAATAAACAATTGGAGGTAACGAAGGTTTCTCCCAACGAAGTTTCAATAGATAAATCAAAGTCTAATTTCTCCTGAGTCAAATTTAAACGCTGGACACAAACAAGAGATAAAAAGAATGGGTAGAACCCAGATTCTAATAAGGTATAGACTTCAAAGAGCTTATGATTAACTTACCCGTGATAATTTTATTCGGGTTCCTCGTCACGAGAAAAAAACGCTCTCTTAAACTACTGGCTCTGGTTTGTCTTCAGGGATGACCTTTGGTGCCTCCATCCTAGTTGAATTAAGTCTTCTGATGAAACGACAAAATCGAGCTAAGTGGCCTTCTCTTCCACAATTATAACATGCTTTGGATGGCATGGCAAGATTCAAACCGATGTGTCCTCTCCTCCGCATTTGAAGCATATGATGTGGTCCTTCTCCTTCCTTAACAACAAAAGTCTTTGGTGTTTGACGCCTTTCCATCATTGTTGAATCTCCTTTTCTTGAAATGTCCATTCTTATTATTTTGGCCCCGATTACCACCGGGTGGTTACCATATCTCGCCCGTTGATTCCCTCCACGCTTGTTGTCACCGCTTGATGACTACTTTCCGGTATTATAATTTTGCTTCATTTTTCTTTTAGTTGGTTGACTCGTTATCGCTACCCACTAATCGAGCCCTATTTACAACATCCGAATAAAAACACAGCTTTATGAGAAATAAGATGTTGACGTATCTCTCGGCTTCAAACCTCTTAAAAACATTCGCCATTCTCTTCATTATCCACCGTGGGACGAAAATCGTGATAACTCGCAAATTTTGCCTCGTATTGCGACACTACCATATTGTTTTGTTCCAATTTGATAAACTCCACCTCCTTCATGTGGCGAATACTTTCGGAAAGTATTTGTCGTTGAACGACTCTGGAACTTCTCCCAAGATATCTTCAAGACAAGTTGTCGAGTACGTTTTACCGATTCCCACCAATGAATCCTCTCACCGCAACATAAAGCGCGTGAAAGGGAACCTTTTGCTCTCGGAGCATCCCAAGACATCAAATATCTTGGTAATCTGCTTTATCCATGCTTCCGCCAAAGTGGTTTTGCTCTCCTTAAACTCCCGGTGGTCCCAGCTCCTTGAATTGTTTAGCGGTGACCGCCGAGAGTTTTCGTGTTTCCACCCCACGTTTTGGATGCGAGTCGCTTTACCGATGTTGCATGAATTCTAAAACCTTTTAAACGCATCATTCATTCATCAATTGATCGGTGTGTTGTTTACAGGAGGATTATCGCCATCCCGTCGCACATTGTCCCGATTATTGATATGTGGAGAATCAACAGTCTCGTGTGCTCCATTCTTATTCTCAACATTCTCGGATGCCATTTTCAAACACCGCCACAACACAAGGGTTAATTAATATATCAAATATTATCCCTATACTCGACCGACCAATTAAATACCAAATAAACTTAGGTAGTCATACTAAGCGAAGGAATTTCCGTCTCTCTCCTCCTAGTTCTTATCTCACATCTTAGCTGTGGATCATATCCCTAAGCTCGATACTAACCGCATGACTCGGACACCAACTTGTGTCAAGACCTCACATTGGTACCTATTAGCTTACCATACGAAAGACGCAAGGCGTCCCTACGGAGAGTGCGGCGGTGCATTCCCCATCAACAGAAGTCACCAAATGAGAGGCTGGGGCTCTTCACACTTATGGCTCGATACC
Source organism: Panax quinquefolius (assembly GCA_020205615.1). Lineage (NCBI taxonomy): Eukaryota > Viridiplantae > Streptophyta > Magnoliopsida > Apiales > Araliaceae > Panax > Panax quinquefolius. The sequence continues at coordinate 7,828,530 of CM035162.1, read as the reverse complement.
AACCGTGATGCCCCCAAAATTAGGTATATCGTCACCCATCTTGGGTCGTCACTTACATGGTACATAAATTCAAATACACTTACTAATATAACTGCGTAAGTAATAATCGACATAAAATCGTGAGTTTGAATACAAATTTTGTCTACTAGATATTATACAAACTCAAAAGGAGTCCTCATTACGAATATTATCACACTATTTCACGAATAGTGAGGACTACTAATGCTATCCTCTGGACCATTACTACGCGTTCGACTGGCTCCCCAATTATGTTCTCATTTCACAAGAAAACGGTGAAAGAAAAGGGTGAGCTCAACTAGCCCAAGAAGAAATATTATGACTAAGATAATGCGAATAAATTATCATTAGCCTTCAACAAAGTTAAACGATAAAATACAATAGACAACCGGTTTAATGCTGCGGTGAATAAAGCAACCCATTAAAAGAGTCAAGAGAGAATAAAGTCTACTATCTTTTAGGTTTTAAAAGGTTTTCATCAATTTTTATCATTTGAGACTCGACAATAAATAAACCACCACATCTAATCATCCTTGTACCACGGTCGAAGGATTTTCATCAAATTATCAATGGTCATGACTATATACCGAATCACCCCCGGTCATAATCATACCAAAAACTATTCATCATCGCATTACGAAGCCATCGAGGACTTTTGTCACATCATTTATATCAAGTCACGATTATACCGAATGATCCCCGGTCATAATCATACTAACTTCATCTATGCACGTAAGCCAAAGATAACATAATATAACATGAGGATGATGACAATGACATAATAATTCAATAAAACAAGTTCAAGAATTATTTAATCCATGAATTATTAACGTCCAAATTATCAACACGACATCTTTTTTAGTGAGAGTAAAATTCAAGAATGATCGTAAGAATATTTCCATGAAAGATCTTTGGATGAAACGCAAATATCAAGGATATTCTACTAATTTCATGGAGTATAAGTCAAAGTTTTAACCAACCGGGTATAATAAAGAATGGAATAACAAAAGAAATCACCACGCATGCGATTGCCATGTATGAAAGTTATTCCAATGTAATAATAATAACGGAACCGGTCGTGAAATTCACTGCAAGCGAGGATGTTCCAACAGTAATAATAAAGATGGAACTGATCCTGTAAAACACACGATAGGATATTCCAACAGAAATGATAAAAGATTTTAACCAATCCTGTAAAACACATGCATGGATGTTCCAAATAATAATAAAAAGAACCAGTCCTGTAAAACACACGCATGTGGATGTTCCAACGAATAATAGAAGAATGTCACCAAGTATAGGGTAAACCATGATACAAAGTTATTCCAATGTAATAATAAGCGATGGAATAACATAAGGATTTCACCAAGTATAGGGTATGCCGCAGTATAAAAGTTATGTATAGGGTATGCCACTTTTTACGGTTATTCAAATGTAATAATAATGAATGGAATAATGAAGTTCTCTTCAAGAAGAAAGAATAACACCTCTTACCGTAAAAAGAACCTAATATAGAAGTAGTGAAGTAGCGAGAATACTCTTCTTCTTTCTATAATTTTCTCTATAAACCTTCTCTCTATAATTTCTCTCTCTAGAGTTTCAATGAATTAAAAGAAAAAAATGAAGGAATGAGCTTCATTTATAGGAAAATGGAATGCGTAAGAATTAATCCATGAAATCGGTCCAGATTGATTTACTTTAATCGACGGTCCATATTTAAAGAAAAATCTTTTAAATAAAATATAATATATTCTATTTATATAAAAATATTTTACTATGCAAACACTATGCAATACTACTAAAAACACTATCTGTGCAACACTACGCAACACTATGCATAATAAAATATAATATATTCTATTTATGTAATAACTTTAATAAAGTATTCTATTTTATATAAAAGATGTTTCGCTTTTATTACGTTAATAATACTGAATAAAACAAAACGTCGTTATCGCTTATAATAATTCATATTATTAATCGATAATAATGGAATCAAACCGAGTGACTTCTCACATAAGCATCAATAATCAATACCGCGTGACTTACTTATCTGACCACACGACATCTTGTACTTTTTACTACCGAGTAGTTCAACAAGAAACACGGTAAAACTTCCGCCGTTATTTCAATAAAATATTTTTGTCGTTTTCAATCCGATAATAATTACATTGTTGGGTCCACCAACGATTGAGTAGTTGTATGCGAATATTCCCTCGCTAAACCGAATATTCCCAGACCAATCGAATATAATATAACCACTTGCATACTTTGCAAAATTTATAAATACTACCCACAACTATAATATTATCTTAAATTCACACCATAATATTAAAAATTATTTCAACAAAATTTAAATCTTTATTGATAAAATCTGGGTCTCACATTCATCATCTATCTTTTATCCCCTGTAACATCAATCAATATATATCTGGAATCAAATATTCATCTTTGCAGACTACAAAAAGCCAAAGATATTCATCATTAATTCATGTTCATCTAAAACACTGCTCATCTTTACTACTACCAAAGATATTCTTCAAAATCATTCATCTGCACTACAGGGCCAAAGATATTCAATAATATCATCATTTAAGGCCGAGGATGATGAAAAATATTTTTAAAAAAACGAATCCAAAGAAACAAAATGACAAGGATTAAGGATTAAGGATTAAATACTTTGTTTTATCCATGTCCAAAATACCTCAAAAATAATCATAGTGGTGTAAAATTCAAGAATGATCAAAACATGGATACAATCAAAGCTAGTATCCGAATAGATATTTTGGACAAAAAGAAGAAATTTTATTTTTCGATTGAATAGTCTCAGATATAATGTCTTATATCGTGAATAAGTAACTCCGACACCAAAAGATAGAAATTTCCCAAAAAACATCTTCACGCTTACATGAATAATACTGTGAATAGAACTCGTGAATAAGAATCATGAATAAGAACTCGTGAATAGTAACTCGTGAATAAGTAACTCATGAATAGTAGCCTCCATACATGGAAAAGTTCCAAATTTGATAAAAAAGTTTCAACCAATATTTCAAAGATAATGATATTGAAGAAATAATATCATTTGAGAAGAAAATAACATCCCTTACCTCGAAAAGATTAAGACTTCTAAATTTGGAATCTGGGATATAGTCTTTGAAGGAAACTTTGCACCGCCTAACAATACTCAAAGTATACTCAAAATACTCAGTGAGAATACGCCGATAATATAGAGAGAAAACTTGATTTACGGTGTGATTTTCAATTCTAACCTAAGACCCTATTTTATAGAAATTGCTTTAGAACACCAAAAAGCAGAAAATTTAATAAATTAATAATATAATTATATAAATTTCCTACGCATGCCTAGAATCTGATTTCAGCCATCAAACACATGCCACATTCTAGAAAAAGTAAGAAAAAACGTTTTTCTAATTTTAAATATTTTAAACTTTCAAAAATCAATTATTTCGGAGCTTCGGAACTTCAATAATTCATAATAAATAGCCCTTTCATCATAAAATTCGAATCTCACGAGTTTTTATAGGAAATTCAATTCTCTACAACTTTGCAGAAGAAAGTTTTTCCAAATTCCAAATAGAAATTGACCGAAATCCACAAACGGAAGCGATTTTACGGTATAATCAAATTTCACCAATAAATGGGGTCCATGAGACATGTTTAACATGTTTTAAACATTTATTGTAACAAAAATACTCTTCCTCCTTGTATACTCATATATCCCACATTCGTTGTAAAAATATCACCATTATTATATTATTAAAATATAATAATACCTTTAAATGAATTATCTTATCAGAAAAGATAAAATTTTAATTTTCAACAATTGTCACATTAAAAATTTTCTCCATCTATATCCACATAAAATCAATATTTTCCTCATCATATGAATCAATAATTAATTATTCACAAATAATATTACAGAATCACAATATTGACAACCAGACAGTTCCCAGGAAAGAGGAGACTTTCCAATAAGAATTTCTCCTTACTGGCGCGCAATTAGGTGACCAAACCTCTCATTAGACAGAACTTTCTAGACATTGCCAATAATGTTATCTAATAATATTATTCGAGATAATATGAATTATTAGCTTCGATAATGAAAAAATATTGTGTAATGACAATTATTGAAACAACAAAGAATATAAAATATCAACGCAAAGAATTATTAAATCAATAAAATAATCGAATAAAGAATTACCGTAACCATTATTGAAAGTAGTGCCTTCTTACGTAAGAATCAATAATTGGTGCAATAATACGGTGTCTACTCGTGTGTTTTAACCACCGGAGTATTTTAACGATTAATTGCAGAATAACTACTGTTGTTATTTTTAAACAACTTATATTTGTCGTTTTTTCATCCAATCGCTTTTTTCAGTTATGGGGCCCATACATGGTCAAGGGTCGTATTTAATATTCCCCCCTACGATTTGAATATTCCACGGCCAAACGAATATTCCCCGACAACAACAATGAATATTTTATAACCACTTGCTTATTTTGGAAGTATTTGCGTATTTTACCCTAACTATCCACATTAATCAAATCAACCCTTACTATTTCAAAATAATAAATAGAAAATTAAATTTCATTAATAATAAGTTGGGGTCTTACAATTATTATTATTATTATTATTATTATTATTATTATTATTATTTACTTTATGTAGGTTTCTATTCTAATTCTACTACTGTTAAACCACTAGCGCAATAGTATTTTCTCGAGTCATCTTAATCCACCAGATGTTCATAAAAAAGATCATATATAATGGAATGTATTATTGTTAATAATTTAAATGAATTCATGCAAAGTATTAATTGATTTTACTATTAATGTACAATAGTTTTACTTACAATCAATTGATTTTTTTTTTATTAATTATTATTAGTACATGCTTATGAATTCATGAAAAGTACTAATTGATTTTATTATTAATGTATAATACTTTTATTTACTACCAATTAATTAATTATTGTTATTATTATTATTATTATTATTATTATTATTACATGCTAATGAATTCATGAAAAGTACTAATTGATTTGATTATTAATTTACAATACTTTAACTTATTACCAATTGATTTATTTATTATTATTATTATTTACTTTACGTAGGCTTCTATTCTAGCATACAAATTAACCAAGAAATCATACTCTTTAATATAAGCACAGAACAGAATCATCATGTGGAAACAAGGGAAATACTCTCTTACTAAAAAGTGGTCAAGACTTTTGAAGGAAGTAAAAAGATTAGCTCCCTCTACAACCTGTAGGCTGTAGCAGCAGGAGTAGTTCATTATACATTAAAAATAGAGGGGCAAAGTGATAATTAATCCCAAGGTTTTTTTTTAATCAAGGGTTGCTTTAATAATAACCTTAGCAACCAATTTGTTATAGATTGACACCCATATATATATATATATATATATATATATATATATATATATATATATATATCCCTTCTCGAATAAAAAAAAATTAAATTAAAGGCGAACCGAACTATAGCGACGATTTTCAAAGATATAGCCACGATTCGAACCGTCTAGGTGTCTTTTCTTTTTCAAGTATTGAAATTAAATCAATCAAAAGTGGCTTTTTATAGAGATGAAAGTCCAGAACTCCAAGACTATGGTTGTTTGCAAGAATTATAATTTTGAAATTATAATTGATGGGATTATAATTTCAAGATTATTAATCCTAATATTAAATAGTCCTAGTCAGGTGTTGTTTTTATAAGATTATTCGTGTGATAAGTTAAAATAATAGCATGTTACGTTTGTTTTTTAGGATTAATTAAAGTATTGGATTAAAAAAATATCGTTTCAACTATTATACCCTTACCAATAATAACATATTTTAAATTTATTTATACATAAAAAAAATTGATGTTAATTCTTTCGTACTAACACAATTTTTTTCCTCATAATTTAAAAGTTTGTATACACATGAAATGTAAGATTTAGTGATACTAAAATTGATGTTAATTCTTTAAAGTTGGGGTTTGAAGTTTCTAAAATATATTATAATTATTTTAATACGTCAGAAGTATGAATAAAGTAAAGTAAAATAAATTAATGTGGACCATGTTGTTGTCGTTTTAGGACAAATTTTTTTTCTTTTAGTAATTAAGTTATCATTTGAGATAGAAAAATAAAATAAATTAACGAGCTTATTTTCACAAATGGAGTCGATAGAGCAAGTGACGACGTAGTATAGCTGTATAGACAACAACTTGTATAAACCAAAAAGCAAAAAGGTCAAGTGCATTAACAATAGGATACACCAAAAATGGTTTCTTTGCGATTTCCATTCTTATTTTCTCAGTCCTCAAGGTCACCCAACTCCAGCGTCTCCTCCCGCTTCCGCCCCTTCTCCGCCTCAGCCGTCGCCTGCTCCCTCGCATTCGCCGCCGGTGCCGGTGCAGTCACTGCTGGCGTTGCCATCTCCCAAAACCCCACCAACCCATTTCTGCAGAACACGTTGAGTTTATTGCTAACCAAATTCGCACCCAACAACAATAATCCAATTTGGGGGTCACTCTCTTTATCTCATACCCAGCCGGTTGTTACTGAATCGAGGACGGGTGTCTCATTTCCGTCGGTTGTGAAAGATTCTCAGCAACTTCTTGGAGTTGGGTTGCGGAAAAAGAGTGTAATGGGGTTGAAGAACATTAATGTTTACGCTTTTGGTACCTACTACCTTTCCTCTATTTCTCATTTTTTTATCTATTTTTTATAATTCCGAATTCATTTTTATTTATTTACCTAGTTATCTTAGTATCTGTTGTTAGTAGGAAAGTACATTGTATGCTCAATTGGGTATCACAATTTTAGTATATTCCTTCAACATGTCTTCATCTTGATGTTAATTGGCTTTGATCTGTATTCACACACTTTGTTTATTTATTGGCATAATTTGGAACCCATAACTTGTACTGGCATTTATCCTTATTACGATGTGGGGATGTTAAGGTCATTGTAACACCCCAGTCCCAATAGAAAAGGTTAATTTGATATGTATAACCAATGTTATCCTTTGACTTTTTGGGTGAGCCTGTGTTGGGTTGGGTTAAGATGATCCAAAGATTGAGTCTTGGTATGATTTGATTTGATTCGGAATGGGATTTGACCCTAGTTGTTACTGTCACTCTATTATCAAGCACTTCAGTGAAATTATATTAGTTCTTGTTTGATTATATGAAAACAATACTAGTGCTTGTATGAATTATCTTGGTGTTTATGCGAATTTCAGGAATTTGAGAGAGAAATTATGTCATTGCACTGTGGAAAAACATGTAGCTTAGTGCACTGATTGAATTAATATTGCTGTGTGACATACATGACAAGGAATGGAAAGGCTCATTTGAATCCTTTTTTTGACATTATGGCTATCCTTTTGGCTAACTGGGCCAATTGGTCCCCAGTTAGTGATGAGGAATGCTAAATGAACTGTAATATTTCGAATCCTTATAAGACTTGTAATGTAACCTTATATGATAAATAAAGGATGTTTTTGTGATTGAAATTATGTGTTCTGTGATTGAATGTGTATGGTTTCATTATAAGTATAAATATAGAAATTTTTTGTAAAACTTAACTAGGAAATCAATATTCATAAAAACGCTAAATCATTATTCATAAAATATAAAGTCAACTTTGGGAAAGTCAATAATTTTTGGCTAACGAGATTAGTTAGGAAAAGCTAACTAATGAGTAACTAGAAGTTAACTAGAAAGTAAACTAAGTTTGGAATAACTAAACTAAGGGCTTGTTTGATAGCTCTTGAATGGATCTGAATGACCCAAAAGCTGATTCGGTAAGTGATTCAGTGTGTTTGTTTGAATCAATTACACTCTGAATGGAACCAAATTGCTTTTGACCGAACCAACCCAATTTTCCTGGCTGCTTCGCTCAGTTGGCTTCTGAATGAGCCTTTTACTTAAATATCCTCTCACTTTTGAACAATTGCTTGCTATATCCAGCACTTCCTTCTCGATCTCATCTCCCAGGTTTGATCAGTAATCTCCCATTAATTTTGTAGATGAGAAATTGAAGAGAAGGCTTGGGTTTCATCTTCTAAAATTGTCAAAATCCAGCTCTCAAAGAAATGGAAATTATAGCCTCTAAGCCAAAGAATAATCCAAATCAAAGCCTTCCCCCAAAAAGAGGGCAGATCAAGATGAGGATATTAAGAAAATTGCTCAAATCGATTTTCGGCGGATCAAAAAGAAAAGAAAAGGAAAGGAAAATCAGTGTTCTAAAAATTCCCGCCAAGGTCCACCTAGGCGTTAGGCCTCCCCTTGGCGCCTCACCTTAGGCTCAAGGCGGCAAAAAAATTCTCCCAAGAAACTAAATCAAATCTTGATATATTTATTTTTCTAATGATTTACCATATTCATAATACACGTTGTAGCATATCAAATCACAACAAAAATTGAACAATATCAAGTCAAAATCAATAATTTTATTATAGTTCTAATTTTTTGAACTTGTACCAACTTTAAATTATATAAATGATGATACATTTGTAATACTTAGTTTAATTCAATATAATTCTTAAATTTATGTTTAGTTTCTTAAGTTTTAATATTAAATTAAATTCTTGAAATTTTAAATTTTATTATTTAATATCAATCTTGTTTATGAATAAAACTAATACATTAAAAATATGTTTGAACTTTGAACAATTGCGTGTTTGTGTTTGAACTTTAAGCAAAGGCTTTTATTATCTTTATTATAGATTGTTTTGCTTTATATTATTGTTTTGTTTGGATAAATATAAGATAAAATATTAAAATTGACTTAAAATAAAAAATTCTTCCTAGGCCTCGCCCGAGCCCCCTGTATTAGCCCCCCATTACCGCCTCTCTCGACTCCTTTGAAAAAATGAAATGCCTCTTAGCTCAACTTCCGCTACTCCACAGGAAACACCAAGTGGGTATAACTCACTATGTTCTAAAAATCGACCTAGGCGCTAGGCGGGGGCCTGACGTCGTGCCTAAGTCAAATCGGTGAAAAAAAAGCGGGCTAAGCGGGGCCTAAGTGGAGTTTTTTTTTTTTTTTTTTAAATTACTACCAAAATCAAATCTTGATATATTTAATTTTCTAATGATTTACTATATATTCTTAATGCAAGTTGTAACATATCAAATCACAACAAGAAGTGAACAAGATCAAGTCAAAATGGATAATTTTATTATAGTTATAATATTCTGAACTTGTACCAACTTGAAATTCTATAAATGATGATACATTTGTAATATTTAATTTAATTCAATATAATTCTTAAATTTATGTTTAGTTTCTTAAGTTTAAATATTGAATCAATTCTTAAAATTTTAAATTTTATTATTTAATACCAATTTTGTTTATGAATAAAACTAATACGTCAAAGATATGTTTGTCATACTTAGTATATGGTATTTGTCATTTTCTTTAAGTTCTCGATTTTGAAAATTACACAAAATGAAATAATTTCATAATTAATAATATCAAATGTCTCATTCAATAAACTTCACACTAATTTTTAAAAATAACATTTATTTAAATTTTTGAGAGAGAAGAAATACGTATATAATTATATATATGAAGATTTCAAGATTTTTACTAGTAACACTAATTCTATAATTTAATTATTTCAAGCAATGGATATATATCTTACTACTTAAGTGCAATTACTACTAATTCTATAATTTAATTATCGTCTTTATTATATATTATTTTGCTTTATATTATTGTTTTGTTAGAATAATGTAAGATAAAATATTAAAATTGTCTTAAAATAAAAAATTCCGCTTAAAGCGCTTCGTCTGAGGCCCCCCGTAGCGCTAGGCCTCAGTCGCCGCCTACCGCCTAACGTCTTTTAGAATATTGATAACTCAGATGACCATTCTGATGGATGAATTGAGGAGGGATGAGAAAGAAAATGAATAGATTGGCAAATGGGTGGAAGTAGTTTGTGTTTTCATTAATTTAACTTGAAAGTAGAAAGCTTTATGTTGAAAACTAGTGCATTTTTTGTGTTTTTGGAGATTTGAGTTTTACTGTATTTGATTTTTGCATTTAGTAGGACTGAGGGGTAAAATAGTAAAAAATTGTTATTCAGATGTTCTATACATATCAATTATCAAACAATTTTTTTCATTCAGTATTTAGAATTATGTTTCATTCAACTCATTCGGATTGCTTAAACGTTCAGAACTATTTCATTCAGTTTTATCAAACACCCCTTAAGTGAGATCCGATTATGGTGTAGAGAATGGGAGGGCTTTTTGGCCAATATGAAAGTATGTAATATTTACAAACTTGTAAGTATTGATACTTGTTTCGTAGAGTTAGTCATCAAATTGATTTTTGCTTGCTTTGTAGTGCTGTTAAGCAATGGGAGGTGAGATGTGGCTTAATGTCTTGCTTGAGGTGTGTTGTCTAGATTTAAAAGGTGAGATGTGGCCTCTTGTATGGCATGTCATTGTTGCAAGACACAAGTGATAGGGTTTGGCCTTGTTGGCCAATTGTAAGTGGTGGAGTTGTTAGGCATTGGTGGCCTTATGTGAACCATGGCTTGGTGGCCACTTTGGTTGGTTGTGGTGTGATGACCATTATACCCTAAGTCTTGGATGCCTACAAATAAGACTCTCATGTTATGCTAAATAACCTTCATTAAATCCCAAAGCAATTCTAAGAGAGAGCATATTAAGTATACTTAATTGAGAGGAAGATCAAGTCTTGTTTATTCAAGATATACATAGAGCTTGCAACTTCAAGAGGTTGATCGAAAGATGCAAAATTTAGCGTAAACTATAGAAGCGGAATCAAGCAAGTTTTTCGAACTATATGCAAGTTTCTAATTGTTTTTATGTGCAACGATGTGCTATAAAATTGTTTTGAATTTCAGTTGTTGTGTGAGGTTAATTGTGATATGTGAATTAGTTGTATAACTTGAGTATTGTGAACTCTATAACTTGGGCACTGTGAACCCTATAACTTGCAGTGTGAACTCTATTACATGTATAAACTTAAGAAGTGTAAAATGTATTATCTGTTAGACTTGCTGAGCATTTGTGTTCATTCTTGCGAATACAATCTTATTTGCAGTTAAGCAAGAATTACCAGCAGAATCTGGCAGTAAAGAGAAAGTGAAAGAAGAGTAGTTATGTATCTATTATTATTGTTGTCTTCTTTTTAAGTAATAGAACTTAAAATTATAATAACTTTAGAGATATGAGTAAAAGAGTGAATTATTATAAGAATGTATTGTTTGTGTATTATACATTTAAGCTAGTAGATGTAGGAGTCAGATTAATATTATTGGTAATGTCTAGAAAGTTTTGTCGAGGAAAATGGTTAAGGTATCTAATTGTGCTCCAATTAGGAGAAATCCTTATCGAAAAGTCCCCTATTCATAGGAACTGACTGATTGCTAATATTAAAAGTCTAGATTAGATAAATGGTGTTAAAGTTGAGAAGAAGGGTTAGTGTTGGATTGTGAGTTATAATTTATATGACTTTGGAATGTAATAGGAAATTGGAAATTGTAAAGTATACGATTCTTGAATAAATATTGTGTTGAAAGTTTTAAATAAACGAGTTTTTACCAAGCATATTTTTGGTGAATGTTATGGAAGATTTGGGGAAGTCAGCACCAGATCAGGGGTTGAAGTAGACCCTGATTTGGTGGCGTGACATGAACAGTAAATATGTTAAACAAGGATATTTTTTACTTTAATAAAGTCGTTTGAGTTTTTTGATTAAGGATGAATTGAACAAGATGTGAAGAAGAATGGTAGAAATGGGTAGACATACGTTATAGAATGAGTTGAGTAAGAAGTTGAAGGGGATGATGGTTCATGGGCCATTGACTGTTAATCCTCATCTTACTCCACTGCATAAACGGAGGTGTAGCGCTCATATTACTAAACAAAGTAAATTTTGGACTGCAATTCATATTTAGAAAAGCTAAAGATGAGAATTATGAAGCATTGCTTATGGCTCGAATCTGTTTCATTAACATTTTAAACTGTACATAAGGATGATGGCTTTCATAATCTAACACAGTTCTCTTCCCATTTGTCTGGTTTGAAATATTTCCCAAGTAGTCAAGTAGATGAGAATTGTATTGGTTCCTGTTTCATTCATATTGTTGTCTCTTCATTGCTGAAATGGCTGTTTGTAGATATATATAATACCATTCCTTATATCACACAACCTAGCGACCCATTTCAAGCAGATCATCTCTTGTTTATTGTGCATTAATCTACTATTTCATATCACTTGCCTCAGTACTACCTCGCCAGATTTGGTTTTACTTTGCAAAAATTATATTTGTAAAACAAAGTTGTCATCATTCCTTCAAAATTCTTTTCGTAGAACTATGTCACTGTACAGGTGTATATGCTGATGAAAGTGATGTAAAGAAATGTCTGAGTGAGAAATATGGAACACTATCGGTTGCTCAATTGAAGGAAAAGGAGGTCAATGGTGATCTCATGGAATGTGATATATGCATGACTATCAGGCTTCAAATTGTCTATAGCAGATTAAGCATTCGTTCTGTCCGTAATGCTTTTGAAGAATCTGTGGGAAATAGATTAAAAAAGTTTGGGGGATCAGATAATAAAGAGTTGCTTCAAAGGCATGTCATTCTCTTAATCAACTTCCATAGAGTTGTTTGCATCCTTATTCAAAAGATGAAAAAAAATACTAATATTTACTTTTTATTGCAGTTTCACTTCTCAGTTTAAAGATGAAATCAAAATACCTCAGGGATCTACTATAGATCTCTCAAGGGAACGTGGTTTTGTACTTCGTACAACAAGTAAGATGATTTTGCTTTCAAAGTAGTTCAACATCTCATATTCACTGTATTATGCTTATTTTTGTTCTTTACTTGTTGCTGCATTATTATCCCGTCAACATAATACCTTTTAAAAACTTGGGTCGTTAATGAGTTCCTTCAGACTAAATCAAAAGATGAGACTTTTTCAATCAAATTGTTGCATATTAATAGAAAGACAAAGGAAAAAGAACTGAAAGACAATGTTTGTCGAAATCGGTTGAAATATCAGAATGCGTTATTTGGAGATAGTTTGCCATTTGTAATAGTTATACTCTTTCAGCCTTATATTAGCTATAAAATAGCGTTTGAATGTCATGCCCTTTTGATTGCAGAAGGTCTTCAGGTCAACATTGCTATCTCCCAGTTACCGGAATCCGTTATTAGTTTATGTTTCTCCTTTTCTGCTCTATTTAGGAAAATTAGTTATCAAGTCAAGTAGTTATCTACATAGTTGTTACTGACAAATAATGACCTTGTAGTTGCGAAGCTCCTTAACAGTAAATAACCATGCAAGTAACAAGCATCTAAAGTTTACACCTTTGATCATGCCTCAAGAGTCTAGTATGAAATGTAGTATTCTGTTTCGTTCTGCTTTGATTGGAACCATGTTTGTGTCTTGGAGTTTAAAACTTACTATTGACTTATTTAGATATGATATTTTCCTAAATTTTTAGCTTAAAATTGCATTTTAGATGTTCAACAATAATATAGGGAAAAAAAACTATATTGTAACATATTTCTTCCAAATGTGTTTTTTGTATGTCTTAAAATCTGTGAGACAAAATGACATTCAAAGTGGAATAAAGGGAGTATTTGATTCATCTGATTCCCCAGTAGCTTTTTAAATAGTTGGAGTTCTAATGTTTTCAGCACAACTTTTGATTAGCAAGGACTGAAGCTATGTGAACTAGGACTTTTTTTTGTATCATGTTTCGTCTCCATTATCTAAAACCCCATTCAGTTAAAGTAGCATTAGTCGGTTAGGGGAGAGATTTTATACAAGTCCGAAAGGTAATTGGTGAAGAAGAAAGGAATGGAGTATTGAGGATGTGAGTATATTAAGTTTGATGTCATATTTTGACACTCGTCTTCCGGTGCTGAAGTAGTCAATATGATCTTGCACATTCAGGCTGGTTCGGGCTTTTCAGGCCTTGACCGTTAGACCAAGCCAGACCAGTTGAGCCTCTTATACAGTTATACGATTAAGACTACTTATTTATGTACCCACTGTTTAACCGGTTTCATTTTGCTGAACCGAGAGCTTTTCTTCTTTTGTATTTTCAGTGAAGTTAATACTAACATTGTACTATTCATAACTGTAGTTGACGGAAAAGAGGTGGGAAGCATCCAGAGCAAGCTCCTCTGTCGTTCCATTTTAGATCTGTATATTGGCGATGATCCATTTGATCGACAAGCCAAAGACAATGCCGAATCGAACCTGGCTTCCCTTCTAAAAGACTAGTTTACTGCTGATAAAGATTTCCTGATAGTGGCATTATTATCTTTCTCGGAATGTTAAGGGATTAAAAGTTATGCGACCAGACCAGATGAGACGAGACGAGAGAGACGAGCTCAAGTATTTTCTTTTCTAAATGTTAATAATAAGAATCCTTTTTTGGTAAGTCATACTGTTAATATACATAATTCAATTTTTGCTCTCTATGGAGGGAAAGTTGGACCGAAACACGTTTTGGGCTCAACCCCAAATGATTCATGCACATGTTTGAACTTGGTCCAACCCAAAAGCTTTACTACCTTGCCTTAGGCAATTTTTAAAAATGTATTATTATTTTTCTCAAAACTAAAATAAAGTAAAATATGAAGATCGATAGAATTAATAATCTTTCTTCAATAGTGGGTCCCAGAAAAATATATTTAATTATTTTATTGAGAAAAGTACATTTTAATAGTATGTCAAAAAAAAAACAATATTTGATTTTTTTTTTTTTTTTTAATGAAATACAAAAATATTTTACATGCATGGGTGTAAAATGTGTAGCCAAATAACCATGTGACCAAAATAAAATATTTTAGAAAGGAAATATAAGAGCGAGAAAGAGATGATATATATATATATATATACCCTATCTATTGGTATTGTCTGAATTAGAGTATCCTAACAACTCCAGAGACATATATACCAACCAGCTAATATAATGAAATTAATTATAGTATGATATATGTTCCTATATATTCTTAAGGTTGCATGGGTTATAATTAAATTAAGGAAAGAGAATCAAGACTACATATATGACAATTAAAAGTTATATATGAACGTGATTTATGCTCTTAATTTCATTGTACCTTTCTACACGTTATACGCTTATATACAGCCTCGATCGCACCCTACCTACCTACGTCATATATATTCTCATCCATTCATTTTCCCAACTTGTTATTTCGTCTTCGATCTGTCTAGCTAGCTAGGGTTTAATTTTAGATAGAAATGGGGTTGGGTAAGCTTAGTAAGAAAGGAATATTGATGGTGTACTTTGCAATATTTGTTGTGACGATGCAGGTTGAAGGTGAAGTGTATAAGGTTGGTGATTCTGCTGGTTGGACAGATATCGGCCATGTCGATTACACTACATGGTCCGATACCAAATACTTCCATGTCGGCGACACCATTCGTAACTAATCTCCTTCTTTTCTTCATGTATATATATATATATATATATATATATATATATATATATATATATATATATATATATATACTTGTATTATTTAACATTTAAATACTTGGATCCAAAATAATTAAGAAAAAAATGACCTAGTTTCGTTCAATAATATTAAGATCAAATATAAAACAAGTCATTCATTAATCTTATTAACTTTTATTTTTAGTTAGTTGTTATATTGATAATCATATTAACTAATTAGTGTTTTTTTTCATTAAAATGATAATTTTTTGTTAATTGTGAAATCTTAAAACTCAAAATTGATACTACAATTTTATTAGAAGTTTTTATACTAAGTTTACAATTGTTATTCAATAATTTAAATAATTATTCAATAATTAAATTTTGATCTCAAATTTGAAGGATAAAAATAATTAAATATATATTTTTTTGGGGTATTTTTTTAAAGTATTATGCTTGTTATTTTGGGATTCAAAATTGAGAATATTGTTGTGTTTTTTGATTTACTTAAAAATATACTTCAGATATTGTTTTGAGAACTGGGAAAATTTTTATGTTTGTATAAAAACTTAGAGAGACTTAAGAAAACAGTAGTTTAATGACTAAATTTCGATAAAAACCAACCAAGACATAAATTCATTCTTATTTTTCACGGTCACTAATTAATCCGTCTAGCTACATGCAGGCTCTCTTTTTAAATAATTATAATAAAGAGTAAAGTATCATAATTGGAATTAAGATATATTTTGATCTTTTCTTATATAGTACTCCGTTCCCATTAAGATTATGCATCCCATACAGTTTTACGCGAAAATGACGTTTTTGTACAAGATTTTGTTGAAATATATATAGGTCACGGGGAAGATACATAATTAATAATGAAAGAATTAATTGAAATCTTTTTCAAAAAAATAGACCATTTTTTAGTCCATATGTTGTACTCCATATGTAATATGTAATATAAAATATTGTGTCCTAAAGTATGTTTATTCCATTAATTTAATTTGGGTTGGTGGTTAATTGTACAAATTTAAGAGAAAAATAAACAAGTTACATTATTTAATGATTGAATTGCATATTTATTTATCATTTTACACCAATGTTTTCTTTGTGCTATTAGTTTTTGAGTACAACAAGCAATTCCACAATGTTGTAAGAGTGACCCACAAGAATTACAGAGCATGCAACGGAGTAGCTCATCCTAACTATGGCACCCTCACCACCGGCAACGATTCCTTCACCGTCAACCACCCCGGACACTACTTCTTTATTTGCAGCCTCCCTGGCCACTGCCAGGCCGGTCAAAAGGTCAACATCAGGGTCCCATCTCACCCTGCTCCGGCACCAGAACCTCATTCAACTTCCCCACGTTCCAGCCCGATCCCAGTTCCGAAAACTCCATCGCCGTCGCCATCACCGACAAATGCACCTCCCCCTAAGAACGGTGGGTCCCCTCCGACCAGCAAGCTTTGGTTGATAACTTTGGTTTTATCGGCATTTTGTGTTTCTGGCATTGCATATTAGGAAGGTTTCATATTCTAGTGCGTCTCTTATTTGGAACTCGGCAGGACTTGGTTTTGACTTTTGACTTTAATATTTTATTATGACATTTAATTAATTTCACGCAGTAATATCTTATTTTTATATTTTGTGACTTTTTGATATGTTAATGGATAGTTGATTATATTAACATAATTTAAAATTATTTATACTGTTAAAAGTTTAAGAGAATTCTCAGCCATAAACCTATATTTTTATCAAATGGTAAAAAAACAAAAAAGAAGAAGACATGTTCCAAAAGAAAATTGATGTTC
Source organism: Panax quinquefolius (assembly GCA_020205615.1). NCBI lineage: Eukaryota > Viridiplantae > Streptophyta > Magnoliopsida > Apiales > Araliaceae > Panax > Panax quinquefolius. The sequence goes on along the minus strand of CM035162.1, from coordinate 7,811,193 downwards.
TCATTTTGGGTGTGAACCCTTCAATCATATTATGAACCTAGAGATCTGTTTAGTTGGATCATTAATTAGGGCTACAAGTTTTTATTTTAGTTAGATAGTATTTATATACTTAATATATTGTTGAAATATTTGTTGTCTAATTAGTTTGGGTTGCCATTTTGAAAAATGATTTGATTATTTTGCTACTTTTGTTTGATTTAACAAATTTGTACTGAAAAATAGAAGATGCAATTAATATATAAAGAAAAATTAAAATCGTCAAGTAACAAAGAAAGCAATTGTTTTTAATTTAGATACCGCCGCGTTACATTACAATTATTTAATGGTTATGGCATTACATTATGCAATTAATAAAATAAAATAATTATTTAATGTTGTTATGGAAATTACATTAAGAAAAATGGGAAAAAATCTATAATTAAACAATAATCTTTAATTTGTACCTCTCTAATTAATATTTTATTGTTTTTAAGAAATTTTTAATTAAATAAAAAATTTTAATTTTTTTCCAATTTATATTCTTGTTTTTTTCAATTAAAAAATTTTAATTTTTTTATTACGTCTAATTAGCAATTTAATTTGTAGACCTAAATATAAATTAATATTGTCCTAATTTTACTTTTATTCAAAAAAAAGGGTAAATATAAAACTATTATTAGTTTTTAAAGTAAATTTTATAAAAGGTATAAAACTTAATTATATTAATTATTAACGATTATAAAATTAACTTAAAGTTCAAAATATTAATTAATTTAATTAATATTGATTATTTATTTCAAGTAATCTTATAGGTTCAATTTATAGAGTATCAATTTATCATCGGTCCAAACAAAAATAATGGCTTCCTAGTTACTCCTATTTATCTCGTATTCTCGTGGTTGAAACCAAAAATATCTAAAATATATATATATATATATATATATATATATATAGAGAGAGAGAGAGAGAGATAGAGAGAGATAAATTTTTAAGACCAAATTTAATTATAATTTATATAGAATTTAATTAAAATTCATGAAAAAAAGAATGTACGAGTTTTCCTTAATTTTTTATTTTATATATTTAGATACGTCAATATTTAATAATATTCACTGTTGTTATTTATTTTTTACGGCGTATTTTACGAAGAATTTCTTGCTTTACTCCTCAAAGCTCGATATTAAATTTTATATCGAATTTGAACCCAGGTACAAAACTCATTTCTAAAATCTCATGTCGAATGGCTCTATTGAACTTGGGAGTTAAAAATTCAATTATAAATTTGGTACTGAGCCTTTATCGGTGACTTCCTTTGTGGAATGCACCAAAGCCGAGACTCTCTCCATAGGGACACCCATATTAGATGCGATAGTAAACCTGATAGGTGTCATTGTAACGGCTTATCCAAGGTTGGGTAAGTCACGATTGAGAACAACCTAAGTCAGTAATCGAAATCGTAGCTTTCAGGCTTAGTTGGTTATTATCGGAGATTCGTTGAAGGATATTCTCGAATCGCTATTCCATTAACGCAATTGACTCGTAGAGATACAAAATTCGAATGGAAGCGAGGAATGTGGGAAGAGCTTGAAGAACTCAAGAGGAGACTCATTTCAAACATGTTACGACCATGCCATCCTGGAAAAGCGAGCGTGGTAGTGGGCGTGTTGAGTAGAAGATCGTATATCTGATCTGAGTGCGATATTGTCAAAGACTCATTTCGAATAATTTACAAATAATAGAGATGGAGATGAAAACTCTAGTTACCCACGTGATGATATCTGAGTATAATCGACTTTAATCGATAAAGTTAAAAGTTGTTCAAGCTACACAATGGAGCCGATGAATTTGAAGAAGGAGGTGCGAAATTGTTATTTCAAAAGCGAGAGAATCGGTGAGGTGAGGAAAAGCTCGAACCTTTCGATTTATTAATCCATTTAAAATTCTCGATCGAATAGGAACGCGGCTTTATAGACTCGTTTTACCGCCAAGTATGACGCGTGTTCATAACGTTTTTCACGTGTCGATGTTACGTAAATATGTGGACGACCCGAACCACGTCGTTGAGTTAGAACCGGACGAGATAGAAGACTTAACGTATGAAGAGGTACTGTCAAGATTTTGGATAGGAAGGAGCATGTCCTACGTCACGAAGGTTGTGGCGCCCCCAAAATAGGTATACATCACCTATACGAGTTGTCGATACATGAATACGAAACAACTACTAACTTTATTATTACAACGGTAAAGCGTGAGTTTGAATACAAATATTATCTTACAGACAATATCTATACTCAAATAAATCCTCATCACATTTATTGATACATTAATTTACAAAAATGGTGAGGACTACTAAACAATCCTTTCTAAAAACTTCATTCCATACCCAGGCTAAATACTCGCTTTATATTCTGCGCCTCCGAGAAAAAATGGAACAAAAGGAAAAGGGTGAGCTCAACTAGCTCGATAAAGAATATTATGACTAAGATAATATCTGACAAATTATCGTTAGTCTTGACGAGGAAAAATCTAATAGAATCTGATAGAGGCAACAAACTTTAAATCAATATTACATTGAAATAATAATTCATTAGAAGAGTTAAGTAGAGAATGCAAACTACTATCTTACATGTATGAATTTAAAGTTCATCGTCTATCTTTTATCCTGTAACATCAATCGATATACATCTGGAATCAAATATTCATCTTTGCACTTCTGAGCCAAAGATATTCATCGATTAGTCGTATTCATTTAAACACACATTCATCTTTGCACTACTGGCCAAAGATATTCTTGAAATCATTCATCTTTGCACTACTGAGGCCGAAGATATTCTTAAGAAATCATTCATCTTTGCTTCTGAGTGCCAAAGATATTCCATAATATCATCATTTAAGGCGAGGATGATGAAAAATATTTTTAAAGCGAATCCGATTGAAACAAAATGACAAGGATTAAGGATTAAGGATTAAATCTTTGGGTTTTATCCACGTCCAAAAATACCTCAAAAATAATCATAGTGGTGTAAAATTCAAGAATGATCAAAACATTTATCTGATCGAGCTAGTATCCGAATAGATATTTTGAACAAAAAGAAAAAATTTTATTTTTCGATTGAATAGTGCCGTATATCGTGAATAGTCTTGATATCGTGAATAGTAACTCAAACACCAAAAGATAGAAATTCCACAAAAACATCTTCACGCTTACGTGAATAGTACTAGTGAATAGTAACTTTCGTGAATAGTAACTTCGTGAATAGTAACTTCGTGAATAGTAACTCATGAATAGTAACCCATGAATAGTAACCCGACATGAAAAAGTTCCAAATTTGATAAAAACTTGGATCGACATTTCGATATAATGATATTGAAGAAATAATATCATTCTGAAAAAAAATAATATCCACTACCTCGAAAGATTAGTACTTACAGGTTGGAATCTTGGGGTATAGTCTTTGAAGGAACTTACTTGCAAATCTAGCAATACTCAAAGTATACTCAAAATACTCACAAGAATACGCTCAAAATATCGAGAGAAAATAGAGAAAACTTGATTTTACGGTGTGATTTTCAATTCTAACACCAAGCACTTATTTATAGGAAAATCTTAGAAACAAAAGCGAAAATTTAATATAATATTAATATAATTATACAAATTTTCCTTAGCCCACCTTTTGGTCAAAACACCAGCCACACATGTTAATGATGTCCAAAAAAAATACAAAAACGTTTTTCTTAACAAAAATAATTTAAACTCCCAAAATCGATTATTTGAACTTGAACTTCAATAATTCATAATAAATAGCCCTTTCATCAGAAAATTTGAATCTCGCGAGTTTTTATAGGAAATTCAATTCTCTACAACTTTGCGAAGAAAGTTTTCCAAATTCCAAATAGAAATTGACGAAAAATCCACAAGCGGGTGATTTTACAATTTATAATCAAATTTACATCAATAATTGTGTCCACCAACACACAAAACATGTATTAAACATTTAATGCCACAAAAATACTCTTCCTCCTCATATACTCATATATCCCACATTCATTGTAAAAATATCACAGTTAATATATTATTAAAATAATATATTTAAATGAATTATTTTATCGAGAAAAAGATAAAATATTAATTTTCAACAATTGTCATTTAAAAATTTTCTCCATCTATATCCATATAAAATCAATATTTTCCTCATCATATAAATCAATAATTAATTATTCACAAATAATATTACGAATCCTGATATTGTGACGAGGCGGGTTCAAGGAAGAGGGGCTTTCGATAAATTTTTCTTCTTCTTGGCCTATGATTAGATGACCAAACCTCTCCTTAAGCGAGAACTTTCTAACATTGCCAATAATGTTATCTAATAATATTATTGAGATAATATGAATTATTGCCGATAATGAAAAATACTATGTAATGACAATTATTGAAATAACGACAATAAAATATCAGCCTGACAATTATTAACTTTCGATAAAATCTTTGAGCGATAATTCTTTGGTAACCATTATTGAGTAGTGCCTTCTTACGTAAGAATCAATAATTGGTGCAATCTGGTGTCTTCTTCTTGTTCAGACAATAATAGTGTGTTTTAACCATAAGGGTATTCAATGATGATACTTGATATAACTTCTGTAGTTATTTAAAAACAACTTATATTTGTCGTTTTCTTCATCGATAAACTTTTAGTTATGGGGCCCACACATGCCATTTTACCTTGCAGTAAATACGAATATTCACAAACGATCTGAATATTCCACGACGAAACGAATATTCCCAAATGACAATGAATATTTTATAACCACTTGCTTATTTTGAAATATTTGCGTATTTAACCCTTAACTATCACATTAATCAAATCAACCCTTCTTATTTCAAAATAATAAATAAAGGAAATTCCTTTTTATTTAAAAATTTGAGGGTCTTACTGAAGGACATACCACAAGTTAAAGTTTTGTGGAGAAACCATCTTATTGAGGAAATGACACGGGAGTTGGAAAGCGGAAATGAAAGCGAGGTATTCTCGTCTTTTGAAACACACCGCATGCGTGCGATCGTCGATTTAGGACGAAATTTCATAAGGAGGGAGGTTGTAAGACCCCAAATTATTAATAAATGAAATTTATTTTCCTCTATTTATTATTTTGAAATAGTAAGGGTCGATTTGATTAATGTGGATAGTTATGGGTAAAATACGCAAAATATTTCGAATAAGCAAGTGGTTATAAAATATTCATTATTATTAGGGAATATTCGTTTGGTCGTGAAATATTAAGATCATCGGGAATATTAAATGACGATTTGCAGATCTTTTTTGGGCCCCATAACTGAAAGCGATTGGATGAAGAAAAATCGACAAATATAAGTTGTTTATAAATAGCAGGCGTAGTTATTACAGATTATCTTTGTTGGAATACCCGGTGGTTAAAACACACTAATACGCGTTGTTGAAGCGATAGCTGCGGTATTGCACCAATTATTGATTCTTACGTGAAGACACTACTCAATAATTGTTACGATAATTACTGCTCAAGATTTTATTTTATTGATTCAATAATTGTTGCGTTGATATTTTATATTGTCATTGTTGTTTGATAATTGTCATTACGGTATTTTTTATTATCGAAGCAATAATTCATATTATCTCGATAATATTATTAGATAATATTATTGGCAATGTCTAGAAAGTTACTGGTCTAAGGAGAGGTTTGGTCACCTAATTAATTGGCGGATAGGAGAGAAATCTTATTGGAAAGCCCCTTCCTCACTGGAAGCTGCCCTGGTTGTCAATAATGTGATTACTGTAATATTATTTGTGAATAATTAATTATTGATTTATATGATGAGGAAAATATTGATTTTATGTGGATATAGATGGAGAAAATTTTTAAAATGACAATTGTTGAAAATTAATATTTTATCTTTTACGATAAAATAATTCATTTAAATATATTATTTTAATAATATATTAACGGTGATATTTTTACAACGAATGTGGGATATATGAGTATATGAGGAGAAAGAGTATTTTTGTTCCAATAAATGTTTAAAACATGTTAAACATGTCGGTGGACCCCATTTCTTGACCGAAATTTGATTATAAACTAAAATTGTCCGTATGTGGATTTCGGTCAATTTCTGTTTGGCATTTGGAAAAACTTTCTTCTGCAAAGTTGTAGAGAATTGAATTTCCTATAAAAAGTCGCGAGATTCAAATTTTCTAATAAAATGACTATTTATTATGAATTATTGAAGTTCTGAAGTTCCGAAATAATTAATTTTTGGAAGTTTTATTTATTTTTATTAATAAAAACGTTTTTTATATGTTGTTGGCATATTTAACATGTGCATGGTGGCTGAATTCAGATTCAAGATGTGGGCGTATGAATTTTGTTTATATATAATATTATTATATTCAATTTTACTGCTTTGGTGTTACAGCGAATTTCTATAAATAGGGTTCTTAGGTTAGAATTGAAAATCACAATGTGAATGAAGTTTTCTCTCTATATTATCGAGCGTATTCTTGTGAGTATTTTGAGTATACTTTGAGTATTGCTATACTATGTCTGAAGTTCAAGTCATAAATTTTATATCCTGTTGTTTAACTAGAAGTAATGTCTTTCGAGGTAAGGGATATTTTTTTTTTTCGTAATGATATTATTTCTTCAATATCATTATGTTTGAAATATTGATCTGAAGTTTTTATCAAATTTGGAACTTTTGGTGCTCTGAGTTACTATTCACGATATCTGACCTTATTCACGTATACTGACAATTATTTACGAATCTGACCTTATTCATCGAAAATGAAAATTTTCTTTTTCGTCTAAAATATTTATTACGGATACTAGCTTTGATTGTATCCATGTTTTGATCATTCTTGAATTTTACACCCTATGATTATTTTGAGGTATTTTTGGGCGTGGATAAAAGCAATCTGAATCCTTAATCCTTAATCCTTGTCATTTTGTTTCACTTTGGATTCGTTTCTTTAAAATATTTTTCATCATCTTGATCTTAAATGATGATATTATGGAATATCTTTGGCTGTAGTGCAAAGATGAATGATTTCTGAAGAATATCTTTGGCCCAGTAGTGCAGATGAGAAGGTGTTTAGATGAACATGACCAATGATGAATATCTTTGGCTTTTAGTGCAAAGATGAATATTTGATTCCGGATGTATGTTGATTGATGTTACGGGGATAAAAGATGAGCGATTTAACTTTTAAATTCATACATAGAAGATAGTAGTTGCATTCTCTACTTAACTCTTCTAATGAATTATTATTTCCATTGCGAATATTGGTTTAAAAACTTGTTGTCTATTGTATTCTATTAGTTTTTTTTTCCTGTTGAAGACTAATGATAATTTGTTGTATATTATCTTAGTCATAATATTCTTTTACTTGGGCTAGTTGAGCTCACCTTTTTCATTTTTGTTCCATTTTTTCTTCTCAAGAGGCGAGAATGTAGCGAAATCTTAGTCGATTGTATGGAATGAAGGTTCTAGAGAGAGTTGTTTAGTAGTCCTCACCATTTTTATAAAATAATGTATCAATAATTATGATGGGGATTTATTTGCGTGTGGATATTGTGCTAGATGGCAATATCGTATTTAAACTCATAGTTTATATGTTGTAATAATAAAGTTGTAGTTATTTACGTACCATGTATTTGGCGACTCGAGAATGGGTTGGATGGAATGGACCTATTTTGGGGGCGTCACGGTTGGTATCGAGCTTAGGGATATGATCTCTGGCGGAGATCGGGGAATAGAACTAGGAGGGAGAGGCGAGTAAATCCTTGGCTAGTGTATCCTACCTAAGCTTATTTGTTAGTTGGTTAGTATATAGGGATATTATGTGATATATTGATTTCCTTAATTAACCCTTGTTTTATGGCGATGTTTGAGAATGTCGAATGAGAATATTAACGATGGAGTAAATGAGGCCGTGGAGATGCTGTACTTACAGCGAGGAGAGCGTGCAACAGTGTGACAATGTACCTTACATGAAACAACAACACCATTGAAAGCGAGATGATGAGCGAGGGGATGTTTAGAAGCTTTTGCGATTCATGCAAAATCGAATGAGGAGACTCGTGTTCAAAATCTGAGGAGGAAATGATAGCAATTCACGGGTTGTCCACGACAGCGATTCGAAGAGTTGGGACCACGAATTTAAGGGAAAGCGAATCCGATCATGGCGGAAACATGGGTCAAGCAAATTACCAAGATATTCGATGTCTTGGGATGCGCGGAGAAACAGAAGGTTCCATTCGCCACCTTTATGTTACGTGGCGAAGCGATTCTTCGGTGGGAATACGTGAAGCGTACCCATCCAAATTGCACTCAACATGTGTCATGGGAGACGTTTGAAAGCAGTTCGATGACAAGTACTTCCACGAAAGTATTAAATCGTATGAAGGAAGTGGGTTTATTAGGCGGAAGCGAGAATAACATGGCGGTGTCCCAAAGACGAGGCGAAGTTCAGCGGAGTTATCGAGTTTGCACCTCATTTGATGGAGAATGAGGAACGTATGACGCGGATGTTTACGAGAGGTTTGAAACCCGGCGTCGTCGATATCTCATTTCTCATAAATTTTCTCTCTATTCGGATGTTGTCAGCGAGGGCTCGGTTGTTAGAAGCGAGATAACGAAAATGCGTTCAACCGGGGACCATAACGAGGATCATCTGAAGATAGCGCAATCATCGAAATAACGATAACCGGCGGAGAAAGAAGAATACGAACAAAGCGGTAACCACTACGGTGGTAATCGTGGCATGAAAATAGAAGAAAGCGAGTCGGGAGGAGATTTTAAAAAGAGGAGATTCAACAACGACCATTTGAAGACGTCGGCGCCCGATGCAACTAGTTCCAAGGAGGAGAAAGACCACCGGTCAGATATGTTACAAATCACGGGAAAGAGGGACATATCTCATTGGCCTGCCTAACAGCTTAAAGGTATGCTTTAATTGTGGAAAAGAAGGAGATATATCTTCGAGATTATGCGATATCGAAACCATCCAGTGGAATGGTGACTCAAAAGGATGTCCCGTAAAGTCAAAGTCAACGGTTCTGGAAGAAGCGTTTATCGTGACCGGTCAAAATCGAGAAACCCGAACGAAGTTAGCATGGGTTAGTTAATTATAAATTCTTGAAGTTTATACCTTACTAGATCTGGGATTCTACCCATTCTTTTATCTCTCTTCTTTACGCTCAACGTTTGAACTTGACTACGGAGAAATTAAACTTTGACTTTATCTGTGGAGACTCCATTGGGAGAAACTTTCATTACATCCGTTGTTTAAAAATCTTGCTTGATTCAGGTTGGCATTATCACATTACACATTAACCTTATTTACATAGAGATATTTGCTTTTCATGTGATTTTAAGGTTAACTACTCATCAATGCCGAAATTGATTACTTTAAATAAGGTTGTTAGTTTTCATATTCTAAGCAACTTTGTTATTGAATTCAAGCAATCAAACCATTGTAGTCAAACATTTTCATATCAAGCCATGAAGTCATTCGTTTATTACGGATGTCAAGTTTTCTTAGTCCATGTTATGGATTTGAATAAAGACACGTCCGATTTGAATAATATTCTGTTTTTATTTATTTTTCCGATGTATTTCTGAAGAATTTCTTGGCTTACTCCCAAAGCGATATTAAATTTTGTATCAATTTGAACCCCAGACAAAACTCATTTCTAAAATCTCATATCGAATGGCTCTATTGAACTTCGAGAGTTAAAAATTCAACTATAAATTTGGTACTGAGCCTTTATCTGGTGACTTCCTTTGTGGAATGCAAAGCAGGACTCTCCGTAGGGGACACCATATTCGATGCGATAGTAAAGCGATAGGTGTCATTGTAACGTCTTATCCAAGGTTGGGATATGAGTCACGATTGAGAACAACCTAAATTCGGTAATCGAAATCGTAGCTTTCTGAAGCTTAGTTGGTTATTATCGGAGATTCGTTGAAGGATATTCTCGAATCGCTATTCCATTAACGCAATTGACTTCGTGAGATACAAAATTCGAATGGAGCAAGGAATATGGGAAGAGCTTGAAGAACTCAAGAGGAGACTCATTTCAAAGATATGTTACGACCACCCATCCTGGAAAAGCGAACGTGGTAGTGACGCGTGTTGAGTAGAAGATCGTATCACAAGTGCTGAGTACGATATTGTCAAAGACTCATTTGAATAATTTACAAATAATAGAGATGGAGATGAAAACTCTAGTTACCCATGTGATGATATACGAGTATAATCGACTTTAATCGATAAAGTTAAAGGCATTCGAGTTCACCGGGAGTGATGAATTTGAAGAAGGAGGTCAAGAAGTTGTTATTTCAAAAGCGAGAGAATCGGTGAGGTGAGAAAGCTCAAATGTGGCGCCCCAAAATTAGGTATCGTCACCCATCTTGGGTCGCCACTTACATGGTACATAAATTCAAATACAACTTACTAATATAAGCTGCCGTGTAATAATACGACATAAACGTGAGTTTGAATACAAATATTGTCTACTAGATATTATACAAACTCAAAAGGAGTCCTCATTACAACTATTATCACACTTTTTTTCACGCAATAGTGAGGACTACTAATGCTATCATCCGGACCATTACTCCGTTCCCGACTCGTCCCAAAATGTTCTCATTTCACGAGGAGAAACGGTGAAAAAGAAGGGTGAGCTCAACTAGCCCAATGAAAATATTATGACTAAGATAATGCGAATAAATTATCATTAGCCTTCAACAAAGATTAAACCGATAAAATACAATAGACAACCAGTTTAATCTGCGTATGAAATATGTAATCCATTAAAAGAGTCAAGTAGAAAATAAAATCTACTATCTTTTAGGTTTTAAAAGGTTTTCATAAATTTTTATCATTAAGACTCTGTTTAAAGAATAAACCACAATATCTAATCATCCCTGCATTACTACGGTCAAAGATTTTCATCAAATTATCAATGGTCACGACTATACCGAATCACCCCGGGTCATAATCATACCAAAACTATCCATCATTTTGCATTACAGTAACCGAGGACTTTTATCACATTATTTATAACAAGCCATGATTATACCGAATGATCCCCAGGTCATAATCATACTAAGTTCATTTATGCACGTAAGCGAAGATAACATAATATATCATGAGGATGATGACAATGACATAATAATTCAATAAAACAAGTTCAAGAATTATTTTATCCGGAATTAATAACGTCCAAATTGTCAACAAATCTTTGTTTTGTAGAGTAAAATTCAAGAATGATCGGAAGAATATTTCCATGAAAAGAATCTTTGGATGAAACATGAATATCGAGGATATTCTACTAATTTCATGGAGTATAGAAGTCAAAGTTTTAACCAACTGGGTATAATAAAGAATGGAATAACAAAAGAAATCACCGTAAATGCGGTACTTATGCATAGACAGGTTATTCAAATGAATAATAATAACGGAACGAGTCGGTGAAATTCACACAAGCGGCAGGATGTTCCAACGAATAATAAAGATGGAACCGGATCCGGTGTAAAATACACGATAGGATATTCCAACAGAATGATAAAGAGCGGAACCGGTCCGGTGTAAAACACACGAGCATGTGATGTTCCAACAGAATAATAAAGACGGAACCGGTTAGTGTCCTGTAAAACACACGACATGGATGTTCCAATGAGAATAATAATAAAGAGCGGAACCAGTCCGGTGTAAAACACACGAGCAGGATGTTCCAGCGAGAATAATAAAAAGAATGTCACCAAGTATAGGGTAAACCACGTTATCAGAGTTATTCCAGCGAATAATAAGCGATGGAATAACAACGATTCTCTTCATGAATAAGAAAGAATAACACCCACTTACGGATACAACAAATAATATTCCCTACCTTAGAAGAATCGAATATTGGCAAGGTGAAGTAGCGAGAATACTTTTCTTCTTTCTCTCTCTATAGTTTTCTCTCTAGAGTTTTCGATTGAATTAAGTGAAAAATAATGAAGCACTAGCCTCTATTTATAGAAGATTTCTAACTTAAGACCTTGTGTGAAAAAGGCAAGTGGCTTGACGACCGTGATGTTAAAAGAAAAGTGGTTTGGCCTGTAATGTGAAACGACAAGTGGTTCGGCGCTTTGTAATGTGAAACGACAAGTGGTTCGGCGCTTTGGTAAAGGTAATTACTATTACGAAGGTAATTACTATTCACAAAGGTAATTACTATTGTGAAGGTAATTACTTATTGATTTAAGATAATTACTATTCACAAAGGTAATTACTATTGACGAAGGTAATTACTATTCACAAAGGTAATTACTATTGATCGAAGGTAATTACTATTGACGAAGATAATTACTATTCACAAAGGTAATTACTATTGACGAAGGTAATTACTATTGATGAAGAGACTCTTAGATGATGACATATGGGCCCCCATAAAATAATCAAACTTACCACAAATGTCTCATAATGACTCTTTATATACATTAAGGATTGAATAAATATTACCACAAATCATTTTATTTTTAATCAACACATATTTAATCTTTCAACAATTATTAATCATTTATAACTTGTCGTCTCAATTATTGATTTAATACTATAACATATTATACGGATGATCTTTGTGACAATAATTGAATCAATAATATAAGAGATATGATCGAAGATTCTTTGTAGCGATAATTGAAAGCATAAATTGGTGACTTCTCACGTAAGCATCAATAATCAATATCGTGTCTTCTTATACAACTACGCCAGACATTCTTTTGTTTTTACTACCGGGTAGTTCAACAGCTTTTAACAGTAACACCTCTGCCGTTATTTTTATAGAAAGATAATTTTGTCGTTTTTACTACGACAATACTTAGTTAATGGGTCCACCAATGATTGAGTAGTCGTCTGAATATATTCCCAGACAAAAAAAATATTCCCCGACCAAACGAATATTTTATAACAACTTGCATACTTTGCAAAATTTATAAATACTACCCACAACTATAATATTATCTTAAATTCACACCATAATATTAAAAAAATTATTTCGACAAAATTTAAATCTTTATTGATAAAATCTGGGGTCTCACATCAAACCTTCGATTTATTAATCCATTTAAAATTCTCGATCGAATAGGAACTGTGGCCTATAGACTCGTTTTACCGCCAAATATGACGCGTGTTCATAACGTTTTTCACGTATCGATGTTACGTAAATATGTGGACGACCCGAACCACGTCATTGAGTTAGAACCGGGACGAGATAATAAAGACTTAACGTATGAAGAGGTACTGTCAAGATTTTGGATAGGAAGGAGCATATCCTACGTCTGAAGGTCATACCACAAGTTAAAGTTTTGTGGAGAAACCATGCTTTATTGAGGAAATGACACGGGAGTTGGAAACGGAAATGAAAGCGAGGTATTCTCATCTTTTCAAACACACCAGTATCGTCGTCAATTTCGAGGATGAAATTTCATAAGGAGGGAGGTTGTAAGACTCAAATTATTAATAAATGAAATTTATTTTCCTCTATTTATTATTTTGAAATAGTAAGGGTCGATTTGATTAATGTGGATAGTTATGGGTAAAATACGCAAATATTTCAATAAGCAGTGGTTATAAAATATTCATTATTATCGGGGAATATTCGTTTGGTCGTGGAATATTAAATGCTTGTGTAGAATATTAAATGCGACGGTAGCGATCTTTTTGTGGGCCCCATAACTGAAAGCGATTGGATGAAGAAAACGACAAATATAAGTTGTTTATAAATAACGGCGTAGTTATTCTGCAGTTCATCTTGTTGGAATACCCGGTGGTTAAAACACACTAATACGGCGTTGTTGAACGATGACCTGCGGATTGCACCAATTATTGATTCTTACGTGAAGAAGGCACTACTCAATAATTATTACGGTAATTCTTGTTCGATTATTTTATTTTATTGATTCAATAATTGTTGCGTTGATATTTTATATTGTTGTTGTTTCATAATTGTCATTACACGATATTTTTTATTATCGAAGCAATAATTCATATTATCTGAATAATATTATTAGATAACATTATTGGCAATGTCTAGAAAGTTACATCTAAGGAGAGGTTTGGTCACCTAATTGCTTGCAGCCAAGTGAGGAGAAATTCTTATTGAAAGCCCCTTCTCTCAGAGGCTGCACGGTTGTCAATAATGTGATTCTGTAATATTATTGTGAATAATTAATTATTGATTTATATGATGAGGAAAATATTGATTTTATGTGGATATAGATGGAGAAAATTTTTAAAATGACAATTGTTGAAAATTAATATTTTATCTTTTTCTGATAAAATAATTCATTTAAATATATTATTTTAATAATATATTAACGGTGATATTTTTACAACGAATATAGGATATATGAGTATACGAGGAGGAAGAGTATTTTTGTTGCAATAAATGTTTAAAACATGTTAAACATGTCGGTGGACCCCATTTCTTGACTGAAATTTGATTATAGCTTGTAAAATTGTCCGTATGTGGATTTGGTCAATTTACATTTGAAATTTGGAAAAACTTTCTTACGCAAAGTTGTAGAGAATTGAATTTTCTATAAAAAATCATGAGATTCAATTTTACGATAAAATGGCTATTTATTATGAATTATTGAAGTTACGAAGTTCAAAATAATTAATTTTGGAAGTTTTATTTATTTTATTAATAAAAACGTTTTTTATATGTTGTGGGCATATTTAACATGGCTGAATTCAGATTCAAGATGTGGGCGTATGAATTTTGTTTATATATAATATTATTATATTCAATTTTACTGCTTTTGATGTTAGCGAATTTCCTATAAATAGGTCTTAGGTTAGAATTGAAAATCACACCAAAGCTGAAGTTTTCTCTCTCTATATTATCGAGCATATTCTTGTGAGTATTTTGAGTATACTTTGAGTATTGCTATACTGTGCAAGTTCAAGTCATGCTTTATATCCGGTGTTTTTCATCTGAAATCTTGTCTTTTCGAGGTAAGGGATATTTTTTTTTAAGTAATGATATTATTTCTTCAATATCATTATCTTTGAAATATTGATCCGAAGTTTTATCAAATTTGGAACTTTTGGTGTCTGAGTTCTTATTCACGATATCTATGACCTTTATTCACGTATCTGACACTTTTATTTACGAATCTGACCTTATTCATCTAAAAATGAAAATTTTCCTTTTCGTCCAAAATATCTATTCGGATACTAGCTTTGATTGTATCCATGTTTTGATCATTCTTGAATTTTACACCCCCTATGATTATTTTTGAGGTATTTTTGACGTGGATAAAACAAAGTACGAATCCTTAATTCTTAATCCTTGTCATTTTGTTTCACTTTGGATTCGTTTTTTAAAAATATTTTTCATCATCTTGATCTTAAATGATGATATTATGGAATATCTTTGGCACATAGTGCAAAGATGAATGATTTCTGAAGAATATCTTTGGCCGTGGTGCAAAGATGAGCAGTGTTTAGATGAACATGACCAATCGATGAATATCTTTGGCTGTAGTGCAAAGATGAATATTTGATTCCGGATGTATGTTGATTGATGTTACTGAGGGATAAAAGATGAGACGATGACTTTTAAATTCATACATAGAAGATAGTAGTTGCATTCTCTACTTAACTCTTCTAATGAATTATTATTTCATTATGAATATTGGTTTAAAAACTTGTTGTCTATTGTATTCTATTAGTTTTTTTCCTGTTGAAGACTAATGATAATTTGTTGTATATTATCTTAGTCATAATATTCTTCTTTGGCTAGTTGAGCTCACCCTTTTCCTTTTTGTTCCATTTTTCTTCTCGGGAGGCGAGAATGTAGCGAATCTTAGTCGGGGTATGGAATGAAGGTTACAGAGAGAGTTGTTTAGTAGTCCTCACCATTTTGTAAAATAATATATCAATAATAATTATGATGGGGATTTATTTGCGTGTGGATATTATACAGATGGCAATATCCGTATTTAAACTCACGATTTATATGTTGTAATAATAAAGTTGTAGTTATTTACATATCACGTATTTGGCGACTCGAGAATGGGTTGGATGGAATGGACCTATTTTGGGGCGTAATATATATATATATATACTAAAGTATAAAGTATTAAAAAAATTGGCTTAAAGGTATACCGCCTAAACCCTCCAACTTATTTGTAATTCAATAATAATTTCGACTCCATTGACAAAATATCTTGACTTCGCCACTGCTCACATATATATTTTGATAACACATGTAATTTATTCTCCACGTAAACTATCAAAATATGAAAAAGTCTAGGGGGACCGGCGTTTTCCGATCGGGGTAGTAATCAAGGATTTTTTTTTTTTTTTGCTTTGACTAGAAAATAATTAATGTGATTTATTAGACATGAAATTTTTACAAAATCAATTGATTTATGTGTCGTTTGGATCTGGCGTAAAAAAATAGGGTTATCAGTATCGTATAACTTGTTTGTTATGCCAGATCCAAAAAATATCTAAATCATCATATTTTATAAAAATTTCAATTCAAATAAATCACATTAATTATTTTATAGTTAAAAACAAAAAAAAAAAAAAATTCCGACCGGTCACTACCCCGGTCGGAAAACGCCGGTCCCCTAAAAGGACTCTCAAAATATATACGAGTGGTTATATGTGTATAGGAGCTGAACAAAAACACACGTCGAATCAGTTGAAAGTAAACGGGCGAAAGAAAAAAGAAAAAAGAAAAAAGAAAAAAGAAAAAAAAAAATCATATGATACTTTGCAGTACAAAATAATAGAGTACTCTCCCTACAACAAACATCGAAAATCGAGCAGACGCGAGGGAACAAACCGCGTATATAAATAGCTACCCCGCCCTTGCCCACACTCCTCGTTTCAGTAGTGAGAGACTCCACTTGAAGTGTGACTGAGTTGTAGAGAGAGAAAGTTAAATATAAGCACATATAGATATAGAGAGAGAAATAGTGAGAAAGCGCATTGGTATGCCATTAATTTCGTTCAGCAAGAAAGCGTGATCTATCGCTATTTCAAGGATACTCTCTGAAACTGCAACCTCTCACTCTAGTACTATTCTATTAGTCTATAAGCTTCAAATTAACGGATTTGTCTCTTCCTAGATATATAAAGTGAGAGAAAGCGATGGAACTGATGAGTAAGGTGACGCAGGAGATCTTCTCAAAGCTTGAGCAGAAGTGGCTCTACCATTGCGAAGGCAAGAAGACGTGCGTTCTCAGCATCGACGGCGGCGGAACTACCGGCATTGTCGCTGGTGCCGCCTTGATCCATCTTGAGGACCAGATCCGCACAAAATCTGGCGATTCGAACGCCAGAATCTCCGATTTCTTTGACATTGTTGCAGGTACTGGAATAGGAGCTTTATTCGCCGCAATGCTCACCGCCGACGATGGTAATGGCCGTCCGATGTTCACCGCCAAAGAAGCCGTCGGATTCGTCAACGAGAAGCATTCTGAACTCTACAAGGTCAGAAACGTCGGCGTTTTCCGTCGGCGACGTAAGTTTTCCGGTAAGAGCATGGATAAAGTATTGAAAGAGGCGTTGACGAGAGAAGATGGCGAGGTTGTTACGCTAAAGGACACGTGTAAGCCTCTCCTCGTCCCGTGCTTTGATCTCAACAGCTCCGCGCCGTTCGTTTTCTCTCGAGCCGACGCGTCCGAGTCACCTAGCTACGACTTTGAGCTATGGAAAGTCTGCCGTGCGACATCCGCTACTCCTTCCATGCTCAAGCCGTTTAGCTTAACGTCTATCAACGCTAAAACCTCTTGTTTGGCCGTAGACGGCGGTCTCGTCATGAATAATCCGACGGCTGCCGCCGTCACTCACGTTTTGCATAACAAGCGTGACTTTCCTTCTGTCACCGGAGTCGAAGACCTCCTAGTCCTATCGCTCGGTAACGGTCAGTTATCCAGTCCGTCTCAAACAAAATTCCGTCATGAACACGGTAAATGCACAACCTCTTCAGTGATCGACATTGTTCTCGACGGCGTATCAGAGACAATAGACCAAATGCTAGGAAACGCCTTCTGCTGGAACCGAACAGATTATATGAGAATTCAGGTAATTAAAATTGTTTTAGATTTTAAAAACTTCTAATTAGAGCTTAAATTTGGTTTATATGTTAACTGACGGCGTCAAAGTACAGGTGAACGATTTGGGACTGAGGACGGATGAAGTGTTGAAGGAGAGAGGAGTGGAGTCGTTTCCGTTTGGAAGGAAGCGGTTACTGACGGAGACGAACGGAGAGAGAATCGGAAGTTTCGTGCAACGGCTTGTTACCTCAGGAAGGAGTAGTTTGCCCACAAGTCCGTGCAAAGATACCGCCGTTAGCCTTCTTACTAACGGTCGTTAGTGTTTTGTCCTTATGTTTTTAGGAGTATTAGTTTCTTAAGTTTTAACCCTTGTAATATCCTTTTTTTTTTTTATATATATTTTGTTCAAACACCTACTGATCAGGCTACTTTTAACCGTCTCTTTTCCACAGTTTAATAGATCCAAATAACATGGTGAACCGTTTTCATCTAATTTCTTCTCCCTCTTAGTGTTAATTTTGTGTTAAATATATAAAGTCCAGTTATTCATTTTTTATATCAGACCATCAGTTAATAGAATTAATGTCATTAAAAGGTATGGCAAATGGGCTTTCAAAGGCCAGTTATTTTTCTATCAGACCATTTAATTGTTGATATCTAACGATGAATGCCATTAAAAGGTATGGCAAATGGGATCTTAAAAGCAAAATGCATAGGGTCCTGGCATCAATTCCTGCTTTCATTACATTGCTTAAAATAATACTAGTATGAAATAGAATCAGATCTAAGCATATAAAGGTTAGATATTGATGTAACCAAAACACAGATTCCCAATTGTCCTTTGGAATATGGAAGTACAGTTTTAACACCAAACCAGTCTCAAGATGTATCAGACCTTTTTCTATTCCACTGTTCATAGTTGTAACTTTCAAGTCCAACCATCTGAATCATTACTTCACCCACACACACAAAAACAGAGGATTAGACTTTAGCATATACTTTATTAGTTCGAAAATGTAAGAGACTGCAAAGATGGAGTATAAAAAATGTAAAATAAAATGCTCCAATATACTGAATTAATTAACTTGGTACTGGTTAAGAGTAGAACTGTAGGAGTAGAAATTTGTGATCAGAAAGAAAGTGTTTTTCCCATGTCCAGGAAAAGAAAAAGAAAAAGAGTGAAGTAAAACTTTATGGAATTTTAGTCCTTTCTAAATGGAATACTAGAGAATAGTTGAATGTTTCTGTTTGTGCTCTCTAATATTAATATAGAGAGAGATCCATAAACCGTAGTGTTGGGTTATTACAAGTAGAGAACTGGAGGAATTTGGATTTTGCCTGTGTTTGGAATAAACTGTGGGCATATTCCCAACGAGACACAGAAACTACTGGAAAGGAAATTTCCAAAGACCTTGTCAAGTTATACTAGTTGTACCTTGCCCAAGATCAGTTTCTCAATTTAATCAATCTTAATTGTAAAAATATATGAAAATTTTGATTTTTTATACGTTGGGTACACAAAAGAAAGGACTGAACTTTTTGTCTATTAGTGAAATGAGAGAGAGTGGCACTACTGACTGGTAGTGTGTAGGGGTGTAAAAAATGGTCCCTAAGATTTGTTGGGTTGTGACTTTCTTCCCCTCTACACCATATGTAGAATTTTCTACTGTAATTTAACGTTGTTAGGAGGTAGATAGTTGTATTAGTTAGGTAGATGATGCTCCTTTTTCTCAATTAAACTTAATCAATTGTTATTTAATGACAGACATTGGCAACTAGGTTTTAGCCCTGACTCAGCCACCCCTGGCGGCGAGACGGAAGGGGGTGGGGGACCTCAAGGAAGGAGACTAGAAGGAGCATTAATTAAGATAATGCAGAAAATAATGGAATTGAGTTCTTGCTAAAATATAAAATACCCCCTCGGTATAATTTCATTTAACCAGTGTTACCAATGGAGGACAATATTGTACATAATGTTCAAATTTCCTTTATTTTTTTCCACGATATTTTAGTCACATAATTAACATTAAGACCAAGAAATCGTAAATTCAATTTTCAAAAGTTTTATCAACTTTATTCCTTTGGTTGCTTCTTGTGCGAGTTTTATTAATATTGTGATCTAATGTTGATTATGTAATTCATTTGTCAATTATCCTAATATTCTTTGTCAAATAATTAATGACTCCATTTTTGAACAAAAAGATTGCATGGGATGTTTGGGTCAAATATGTGTTTCTCAACCCACTTGAACCTTACAATAATGAAAGTGGGTCTATCTTCTATAATCCCAGCAGAGTGACTTGTGAACACAGATTAAAAAAAAAAGAAGAAATTATGGCGATATTTTTTATGTAAAAATATTATGAAAATATTAATTTTCTTTAAAAAAATGTTTCACTGGAGTGGGCTCAGTGGGGGTGTCTGGATAGATTCCGGTCAGTTTTGTACTAATAGTTTTAAAATAATTTGCCTGTTGTTGTTATGGAGTATATTGTTATTAATTTGGTACCCATTAACCCACTTGTTTTTGGCTTTAATAGCCACCCACAGTTGGAGGAGAAATAATGAATTTTTTACTGGTTTGTTCTGCATTACCATAGATTGAAAACCATTTATGTAAAAATACTGATACCGAGACTTCACTATTGAAATAATATTAAAATATAATTTAATTTTTGTAAAAATTAAATCATTTTTTATACAAAAATTGACACCCATGTGTTTTTTTTTAAAAAAAATTATAAAAATTTATTATCAAACAACATGATACGATAGTTTAATTTTTTTTAATCAACTATATTTTAATAATGTCAAAGTAGTGTGGTCACCAAGACTAAAAGCGAGATTCTAAGCCTAGACAACGTTCACCACCTCTACCATTTTTCACCTATAAATTAAGTATAATTACTGCATTCTCTCGACCTCTCTTGCTTTATTAGTAATAATAAATATAGATCAGTCCTATCAAAGCTAGTTATAGCTTAACTAGATAGATTTTTTTATTTTTTCTTTAAATTTGGTACGTAAAGTAGATGCAATATTCAAATTAATCCTACTGACAATGACAATATATATAACCATTTGTTTCAGCTTTACAATTTTTATTTGGATTACATCATATTTGGATTATTATTTTTAACTTAGTGTGTTATGTTTAGGGAATTAATATTTTCACATTAATTTTAATATTTGTTGCCAAATTAATATTAATATTTGATTAAAAGGTAAACCCTACATACGAAAAATATAAAAAATTAATACGGAAATATCAGTTGCATATGTTTAAAGTATTTGTTTTCTTTCTTTTACGCTTTTGTAGTTTTGATATTCAGATTTGTTTAGTTGCATCATTTTATGTGAATTATTTTTTAATCCAAGTTTCTTGGATTAGTAGTTTTCAGAAATAAATTTATTTTGCATAGCACTTTTGTTTGTAAAAATATTTTAAAAATAATTATAAATTTAACTTTTCAATGTATGAATAATAAATAAATAATAAATAAGTCTCACGTACATACGAAATAAATTTATGTATGAAAAATTTATATAATCATATGACGGTTGTATTGCAAAAGAATTTTTTTTACCATTAAACTACTACATTACCTAAATTTATTGTTGATGTGAAGTACTACTATTACCATTGATCAATAGATGGTTTGATGATGACCGCGTAATCTAAATTCCCATACTTTTAGTGTTGTGTCATGTGTGTAAGAGATAATTAATAACGCGAGGCTATTATGTTAATTACGGTGGGGTGGGGGCATGTACATTAGATTAAGACGCAAGTAAGTAATTCTCTCTCTTTCTCTCTCTCTCTCTCTATATATATATATATTAAGAATCCTAGCTATATATTCATTCCTCCCCCATTCCCATCAACCCAAGCATTGAGGATATGACCCTTGTTTATTGCATCTTTTCTTTGGCTTTTTGCATATATAATTTAAATTAGAAGAAGAAACAATGCCAAAATTAAGGAAGAATGTATTTTCTTTTTAGATGAGGGGAGATGTATGTAATTAACGCACTATATATATAAAATATAAGCACCAACTTGACTACCCCTTTTTAATATATATTCAATAATTTCGTCCTTAAATTTTTGAAGAAAAATAATAATTATACGACGTTAATCACACACCTGTCTATAAATTCATCCCTAATTATTTAAAAGCATTTTAATTTATACCAAACCCACAAAATATTTCTACACTTTTACATATCTCACCATAAGATTAACACAACAGCATTACACAAACGGCCTCCAAGCCTACTCTGAGCAAGATCATCGTTCTACGGTTCTTTTGAGTTATAAAAAGGTCAGATAATCTACTTAATTTCGGGCATTTTAATGATTATGTTGTAACAATTGTAATGCTTATGTTTGATTTATTTTAGCCTTCGGACATCATTTGAACCCCCAAAAAAAATTAGTTATAAAAAGGTAGTTGGTTTGTAAAGGTTACATTAGTACCATATGGTATCATTACTAGGAGGATGACTATATATGAAGGAGCACAAGTATTTACATGTTAAATTAATATGAAGTTAATTTTAGTCAATTGATCAATATAGTTTCGACATACGGGTAAAAGGTGATCTCTGTTTGTTTGCGTGTTAGTACTGTATTGATCAATTGACTAACTTACCATGACGTGACGTTAAATTTATGATAACCGAATCCGTTACTTTATGTTGTAATTTATGTATTTTTCCCAATTATGTGCTCTGGACTGTTCCATTTTTGTGTAAACCATTTAATTAGGCCAAGCAAAAAAATCAATTCAACAAAGATAGAAGCTTGGAAGATTATCTTCCAAAAAAGTATCCATGCAATTTTTTCCTATAAAGATAAAAAAAAAAAAATTAAAAGCAATAAAGAACAAAATATCAACTAACCATATATCTATATTAATTTACACATTATATTTAGTCGTAACAAGAGTACGATATATATTTTTGTCTCCATATATAAAAGATGGACGTACGCGGTTCAGCCTTTTAGCGTACGTCCAGAAGATGAAATTTACTAATTAATTACAAAATAAAAATTTATGTTTTATAACTAATTTACACACTCTACTTACATACTATGACTCGAAAATCTCATGGTTGAATAATAACACCTTCAATAAAGTAAAGAAAGTGATAAAGGATCAGACCAAGTCCAAACAGAATGACAAGAAATAAATTCAAAAGATTATCTTGCAACAACAGAAATAGCTTTGTATTTGTGTACGTATATATATATCTACTCAATCTAGTCTTTTACTTTATCAATGTAACAATATTTTTCTCTTCATCACTTTCTTATATATTTTCTATCAAAAACTTTTGACAAGCTCCAGTCCAATAAATTAATACCCAAACGGTAGATTATAAAAATAATTAACACAAACTGACGTGACTCGTAAGCAAAATCTGAGTCATTCGGCTCAATTGGGCTGGCAACATACACCTTTTTATCTCCGCTGGCGAAACTAGAATATTTTTAGAGTAGAGTCAAAATATATATGTCAGTAAAAAAAATTATTTATTGATGCTTGTGGTTCTTCTTTCAAATTCATTTTGTCCAATATCATATTCCAACCCTTGTCAACCTTTGAGTTGTAAGTCTAATGACTTTAAATATATATATATATTAATTTCCTCCGAACTATGAGACTATATATTAATCAGACTTTAAAGTTTTTAATTTTTTAATCAACTGATTAGCTACTAATAAGACCTTATATTGTGGTTTTGATCATCTTCCTTAAGACAACTGAGAAGAGCCACTCAAAGCAAGAAAATGAATTAAGTTATTCTCATTTATAAAAAAAATGATACCAATGTATGATTAAATCAGTAAGACAAATGGGTGTAATATTAATTAATTAATTAATTATCAATCTTATTTAACATTATTTTATCTTATAAAAATATTGTTAATTTATTATAGGTGGAATAATATGAGCAAACAAATGAATTAATATCATCTCATAACAAAAATCAAATTTAATTAATATTGGCCTGCTTCATATTTTAGGGTTGGGGGATCATATGACCTACCTGCCCCCGCCACCCCCCCCCAAAGTTCCGCCAGTGTTTATGCCACAGGCCACCCATTCCGCCATGTCTCCAGATCATGCACTCGTGCGACTCACTCTCACATTCACAAATACGGTAAAGACAGTAGGTGTACAAACGTAATGCGTAATTTTTAACATTATTTTTATTTTTGCTATAGTTATTACTCCTTCCTTTCACTTTTAGGGATAGCAATTTAAACAGTAATCAATCTCAAATCAGTCCAATGCATCGTATTAATCGTTTTTTATTCGAATCGGTGCAGTTCCAAATTATTGAAAAACCAAAACCGTACTGCACAATTTTCATCCCTACTCAAAATTTAAAAGTAAAGATGTACTTTTGTTTCATATTTACTCTTAAAAATAATATGTTTCATATTTACTCACTTATATATATATATATAGAGAGAGAGAAATCGATTGAAATGAAGGCTTTTTTTGTTAAAATGCGGACCTTTTTTTTTTAGTTATTTTAAAAAAACAAAACCAAAAAAAAAGATAGGCATTTTAACAAAATAAAAGAACCCTTACAAGAACCGGACCCTATATATATATATATATATATATATATATATATATATATATATATATATAGTGAGTCATAGCATTAAACAAAATAGTTATCAGATCAAAATTTTACGTACCGTCTAATTTTACTTATGCATGTGGATTTTGCTATTTTATTAAATGTAAAATAAAAAACACGCGTCCAAAATTAATGTAAAACTTTTAATTTTTTTAATACGATTACATCAAATTAATTTGATATGTCAAATCATGCATGCATCCAATAATTATCAATAATTAACCCAAAAAACATCATCAGTTTTAGCTATTGTTATAAAACTTTAGCAAAGTATAGAAATAAACACTTATAATTGCTGCATAAATTTAGAGAGAATAAGCAAGAGAAAAGAGAGAGAATTCTTCGAGAGAATTACATGTGTCTTTCCTTCAGATTTCCTTCCTTTATATAGAGAATGAAGGAGAGGAGGATGAGGAGAGAGTAGGAGAATGAGGGAAAAGGAGGAGATCACGAGTGGGGAACAAGAAAGCGAAAGAGAGAGAGTGGTTCCCTTATCTTGAGGGAATCATTATTATAACACTTCCCCTGATTCCCTATGATAGAAGATTATGTCTCATTAAAAATCTTGTTAAGAAAATCGAGCGGGAAAAACTTAACGAAGGGAAAAAGAGTACATATCTTTTACATAAATATCTTAATTGACTGCCTCGTTAAAATCTTGTCAGAAAAAACCCATTGGGATAAAAACCGTGACTAAGAAAAAAGAGTACAGTCTTCCCCTCAAAAGGAATTCATTATTCCTTAATGAAATGTTGTCATAAGTCTTTCAGTCGACACATTCCGATCCTTTTCCGAAGTTTTGCAAACGTTGCATTTGGTAGCGATTTTGTGAATAAGTCGGCTAGATTATCACATGATCGAATTTGATGCACATCTATATCACCCTTCTTTTTGTAGCTCATGTGAAAAAGAATTTAGGGAAATGTGTTTGTTCAATCTCCTCATGTATCCTCCTCCTAAAGTTGAAAGCAACGCATGCGGCGTTATCCTCATCTGTAATTGTAGGAATGTCTTTGATTGATGGTAATCCACATGATTATTGAATATGCTAAATAATTGATCTCAACCAAACACACTCTCTCTTTTGCTTCATGTATAAGCAGTATCTCCGAGTGATTTGAAGATGTAGCTATCATGGTTTGCTTTATGGATTTCGAGGATATAGCCGTGTCACAATATGTAAATACATAACCTTTGTTTGTGATCTTCCATTGTGTGGATCTCGATAAATATCCCGTAAGACCCCGAATTTTATGAAATAAAAGTATTCAATTTTTCTTATAATTACTATTCAGTAAATGGTTAAATTGATAAAAGTTAAAGTTAAGGGTGATATATGATTTTTTTTTTCAAAATATGCAAGTGGTTATAAAATATTCATTTCGCCGGAGAATATTAGTTTGGTCGTGGAATATTCTTCTTTGTCGGGAATATTAAATGCACGACAAATTTATGTGCAGGGCCCCATAACTGAAAAAGCAATTGGATGAAGAAAACGACAAGTATGAGTTGTTTATAAATAACGGCGTAGTTATTACTGCTATTAATCTTGTTGGAATACCCGGTGGTTAAAACACAAGAATACTGCCGTTGTTGCAGACAAGAAGATATTTGCAGTATTGCATCAATTATTGATTCTTACGTGAAGACACACTACTCAATAATTGTTACGAGAATTACCGCTCAATATTTTATTTTGATTCAATAATTGTTGCGTTGATATTTTATATTATTGTTGTTTTAATAATTGTCACTGCACAGTATTTTCCATTATCAAATCAATAATTCATATTATTTGAATAATATTATTAGATAGCATTATTGGCAATGTCTAAAAAGTTATGTCTAATGAGAGGTTTGGTCACCTAATTGCGCGCCAGTAAGGAGAAATTCTTATTGGAAAGCCTCCTCTTTCTTGGAAACGGCCTGGTTGTCATTATTGTGATTCTATAATATTATTTGTGAATAATTAATTATTAATTTATATGATGAGGAAAATATTGATTTTATGTGGATATAGATGGAGAATTTTTTTTTAAAGTGACAATTGTTGAAAATCGATATTTTATCTTTTCTGATAAAATAATATTTTATTATATTATTATAATATAATAATGATGATATTTTTACAATGAATGTGGGATATATGAGTATATGAGGAGAAAGAGTATTTTGTTGCATTAAATGATTAACACATGTTTTGTGTGTCGGTGGACCCCATTTCTTGACCAAATTTGATTATAAATGTAAAATCGTCTGCTTATGGATTTCGGTCAATTTTTGTTTGGAATTTGGAAAAACTATCTTCTGCAAAGTTGTAGAGAATTGAATTTCCTATAAAAACTTGCGAGATTCGAATTTTCTGATAAAAGGGCTATTTATTATGAATTATTGAATTTCTGAAGTTCCGAAATAATTGATTTTTGAAAGTTTTAAATATTTTAAATTACAAAAACGTTTTTTTTATTTAGTTGAGGGGGGTCACTCTTGGTGGCTGATATTTGAATCAGATATTGTGTGCGTAAGAATTTAATAATTATATATTATTATTTTATTAAATTTTCTGCTTTGGTGTTCTAAACATTTTCCTATAAATAGGGTGCTTATGTTAGAATTGAAAATCACACTAGAAACTAAAGTTTTCTCTCTCTTTCTCTCTCTATATTATCGAGCGTATTCTTGTGAGTATTTTGGTACTTTAAGTGTTGTTATACGGTGCAAGTTCCTTCAGCATTATATCCAATATTTCAGTCAGAAGTTGTAAGACCCCAACTTATTATTAATGAAATTTAATTTTCTATTTATTATTTTGAAATAGTAAGGGTTGATGTGATTAATGTGGATAGTTAGGGGTAAAATACGCAAATATTTCAAAATAAGCAAGTGGTTATAAAATATTCATTGTTGTTTTGGGAATATTCGTTTGGTGGTGGAATATTAGATGCGTCGGAAATATTCAAATACGACAAGTAGCGACCATGTGTGTGGGCCCCATAACTGAGCGATTGGATGAAGAAAACGACAAATATAAGTTGGTTAAAAATAACTGCCGGCGTAATTATTCTGTTAATCTTTGTTAAAATACTCGGTGGTTAAAACACAAGAAGATTACTGCAGTATTGCACCAATTATTGATTCTTACGTAAGAAGGCACTTTACTCAATAATGGTTACGATAATTCTTCGTTCAATATTTTATTTTATTGATTCAATAATTCTTTGCGTTGATATTTTACATTCTTTGTTGTTTGAATAATTGTCATTACACAATATTTTTCATTATCGAAGCAATAATTCATATTATCTCGAATAATATTATTAGATAACATTATTGGCAATGTCTAGAAAGTTACGCTCTAAGGAGAGGTTTGGTCACCTAATTGCTGCTACCAAGAAGAGAGAAATTCTTATTGAAAACCCCTCTTTCCTGGAACCGCACTGTTGTCGATATTGTGATTCTCGTAATATTATTTATGAATAATTAATTATTGATTCATATGATGAGAAAAATATTGATTTTATGTAGATATAGATGGAGAAAAATTTTAATGTGACAATTATTGAAAATTGAAATTTTATCTTTTACGATAAGATAATGTATTATTATATTTTAATAATATAATAATGGTGATATTTTTACAATGAATGTGGGATATATGAGTATACGAGGAGGAAGAGTATTTTTGTTGCAATAAATATTTAAAACATGTTAAACATGTCGGTGGACCCCATTTATTGACTGAAATTTGATTATAGCCTGTAAAATCGCCCGTTTGTGTATTTCGGTCAATTTCTGTTTGGAATTTGGAAAAACTTTCTTCTGAAAAGTTGTAGAGAATTGAATTTCCTATAAAAGCTCGCGAGATTCGAATTTTCTGATGAAAGAGCTATTTATTATGAATTATTGAAGTTCCGAAGCTCCGAAATAATTGATTTTTGGAAGTTTTAATTATTTTAAATAATAAAAACGTTTTTGATTTGTTTGGTAGACTTATTTGTTGTCAAGCATGGCTGAATTCAGATCATAGATTGTGTGCGTAGGAATTTATATATAATATATTAATATTATATTAAATTTTATAACTTTGTGTTCTAAGCAATTTCCTATAAATAGGGTCTTAGGTTAGAATTGAAAATCACACGAAGCTGAAGTTTTCTCTCTATATTATCGGCGTATTCTTGTGAGTATTTTGAGTATACTTTGAGTATTGTTAGACGGTCTGAGTTCCTTCAAAGACTATACCCAGATTCCAATTTAAAGTCTTAATCTTTTTCGAGGTAAGGGATGTTATTTTCTTCTCAAATGATATTATTTATTCAATATCATTATCTTTGAAATATTAGTTGGAACTTTTTATCAAATTTGGAACTTTTTCATGTCGGGTTACTATTCATGAGTTCTTATTCACGAGTTACTTATTCACGAGTACTATTAAGCATGAAAGCGTGAAGATGTTTTTTTGTGGAATTTCTATCTTTTGGTGTCGTGAGTTACTTATTCACGATACTAAAGACTATTCACGATATCTGACCTTATTCAATCAAAAAATAAAATTTCTTCTTTTTGTCTAAAATATCTATTCGGATACTAGTTTTGATTGTATCTATGTTTTGATCATTCTTGAATTTTACACCACTATGATTATTTTGAGGTATTTTTGAACATGGATAAAACAAAATACTAATCCTTAATCCTTAATCCTTGTCATTTTGTTTCAATTGGATTCGTTTCTTTAAAAATATTTTTCATCATCCTCGATCTTAAATGATGATATTATTGAATATCTTTGGCTGTAGTGCAAAGATGAATGATTTCTGAAGAATATCTTTGGTAGTAGTGCAAAGATGAGCAGTGTTTAGATGAACATGACCAAATGATGAATATCTTTGGCTGTGAAGTGCAAAAATGAATATTTGATTCCGGATGTATATTGATTGATGTTACTGAGGGATAAAAGATAGAGCGATGAACTTTTAAATTCATACATGAAGATAGTAGTTTGCATTCTCTACTTAACTCTTCTAATGAATTATTATTTCCAATCGTGAATATTGATTTAAAATTTGTTGTCTATCAGATTCTATTAGATTTTTCACCGTTGAAGACTAACGGTAATTTGTTGTATATTATCTTAGTCATAATATTCTTTATCGGGCTAGTTGAGCTCACCTTTTCCTTTTTGTTCCATTTTTCTTCTCGTGGAGGCGAGAATATAGCGAGTACGAGTTGGGGTATGGAATGAAGGTTTTAGAAAGAATTGTTTAGTAGTCCTCACCATTTTGTAAAATAATGTATCATTAAATGTGATGAGGATTTATTTGAGTATAGATATTGTCTGAAGATAATATTTGTATTCAAACTCACGCTTTCTGGTTGTAATAATAAAGTTATAGTTGTTTACATGCATTCATGTATTGACAACTCGGAATAGGTGATGTATACCTATTTTTGGGGCGTCACAGAAGTACTATTTTTATGAGATAAGGAGATTATTTTCTTCATAAATGATATTATTTCTTGATATCATTATGCCAAAATATTGGTTTGAACTTTTATCAAATTTAGAACTTTTTCATATCCGGGTTACTATTCATGAAAGTTACTATTCACGAGTTACTATTCATGAGTTACTATTTACGAGTTCTTATTCACGAGTACTATTATTCATGAAGCATGATGATTTTTTTGTGAAATTTCTATCTTTTGGTGTCTGAGTTACTATTCACGATACTCGGACTTTATTCATGAATATCGACACTATTCACGTAAAAATTAAGTTTTC
This sequence comes from Panax quinquefolius, assembly GCA_020205615.1. NCBI lineage: Eukaryota > Viridiplantae > Streptophyta > Magnoliopsida > Apiales > Araliaceae > Panax > Panax quinquefolius. The sequence continues at coordinate 7,780,669 of CM035162.1, read as the reverse complement.
TTTTCTATGTCCAAGATTGTCTGTTATAGTTCCTATCTTTGATTAGATCTATGTTTTGATCTTTATTCTTGAATTTTACTCCACTCTAGTTATTTATGAAGTATTTTTGAACTTGGATTGTTTAAAGTATGAATCCTTAATATTTGTTCTTTTGTTTCACTTTGAATTCGCTTTTCTTTAAAATATTTTTCATCATCCTCGGTCCTAAATGATGATATAATCAAATATCTTTGGCCGTAGTGCAAAGATGAATGATTTTATGATGAATATCTTCGGTCAGTAGTGCAAAGATGAACAGTGTTTTGATGAACACGCACTAATCGTGAATATCTTTGGCACAGTAGTGCAAAGATGAATATTTGATTTATGATGTATATTGATTGATGTTACAGGGATAAAATATCGATGATGGACTTTTAAATTCATAGATGATAGTAGATTTCATTCTCTACTTAACTCTTCTAATGAATTGTTATTTCCGCTACAGTTGTTGATCTAAAAATTATTGTCTATTGTATTCTATCAGATTTTTTCTTGTTGAAGACTAAGGATAATTTGTTGTACATTATCTTAGTCATAATATTCTTTACTGGGCTAGTTGAGCTCACCCTTTTTCTTTTTGTTCCATTTTTTTCTCAGGAGACGAGAATATAGCGGGAACTAGTCGGGGTGTGGAATAATGGTTCAAGACAGTTATTTTAGTAGTTCTCACTAATTTGTAAAATAGTGTATCAATAATTATAATGAGGACTTATTTGAGTGTGAATATTGTCTAGATGACAATATTTGTATTTAAACTCATAATTTTTATGTTGTATTAATAAAGTTGTAGTTGTTTCTGTACCATGTATTTGGCGACTCAGAATGGGTGATGTATACCTATTTTGGGGTCGCCATCATGGTATCGAACTTAGGATATGATCTCTCCAGCGAGATCGGGATTAGAACTAGGAGGGGAGAGATGAGTAAATCCTTCACTAGTGTGTCCTACCTAAGCTTATTTGTTGCTCAGTCATAATATCGGGATATTATGTGAAATGTTAATTTGTTAAATTAACCTTTGTTTTTGAAGTCATATTCTAGAATGATATCCTCGAAATACGAGAGATGAGCAATGGAGAAATCATGATGACGGAAAGATGGAATCTAAAATGAAAGCAAGGTATTCTCAACTATTTGAAATACCCGGTACGTAAATTTCGGGGACGAAATTTCATAAGGAGGGGAGATTGTAAGACCCCGAATTTTATGAAATAAAAGTATTCAATTTTTCTTATAATTAATATTCAAAGAAATGGTTAAATTGATAAAAGTTAAAGTTAAGGGTGATATATGAATCTTTTTTCAAAATATGCAGTGGTTATAAAATACTCATTTCGTAGGAGAATATTAGTTTGGTCGTGGAATATTCTTTCTTTGTCGGGGAATATTAAATGCGACGTAGCAAAATTATTGTAGATTCCTATAACGGAAAGTAATTGGATGAAAAAAAATGACAAGTATGAGTTGTTTATAAATAATTGGCGTAGTTATTCTGAATTAATACTTATTGGAATACCCGTGGTTAAAACACAAGAATACGTCTGGCGTTGTTGCAAGAAGCGATATTTGCGATTGCACCAATTATTGATTCTTACGTGAAGGCACTTTACTAATAATTTATTTACGGTGATTCTTCGCTCAATATTTTATTTTGATTCAATAATTGCTTTGCGTTGATATTTTATGTTATTGTTGTTTTAATAATTGTCACACACAATATTTTCCATTATCAAATCAATAATTCATATTATTTGAATAATATTATTAGATAGCATTATTATTGCAATGTCTAGAAAGTTACATACAAGGAGAGGTTTGGTCACCTAATTGCTTGCCAAGAAGGAGAAATTCTTATTGAAAGCCCCTCTTTCTTAGGAGCGGCACAGTTGTCGATATTGTGATTACAGTAATATTATTTGTGAATAATTAATTATTAATTTATATGATGAGGAAAATATTGATTTTATGTGGATATAGATGGAGAATTTTTTTTAAAGTGAGAATTGTTGAAAATTGATATTTTATCTTTTCTCGATAAAATAATATTTTATTATATTATTATAATATAATAATGATGATATTTTTACAATGAATGTGGGATATATGAGTATATGATGAGAAAGAGTATTTTTGTTGCATTAAATGATTAACACATGTTTTGTGTGTGTCGGTGGACCCCATTTCTTGTTGAAAATTAATTATAACTCATAAAATCGCCTGCTTTATGAATTTCGATTCAATTTACATTTGGAATTTGGAAAAATTTCTTACGTAAATTTTAGAAATTGAATTTTCTATAAAAATTCATGAGATTCAAATTTTCCGATAAAAGGGCTATTTATTATGAATTATTGAAGTTCAAGTTACAAATAATTGATTTTGAAAGTTTTAAATATTTTAATTTACAAAATGTTTTTTTATTTAGTTGAGGGGGTCACTCTTGGTGGGTGATATTTGAATCGAGATATTGTGTGCGTAAGAATTTAATAATTATATATTAATATTTTATTACATTTTCTACTTTGGTGTTCTAAGCATTTTCCTATAAATAGGGTCTTGGGTTAAATTTAAAATCACACCGTAAACTAAAGTTTTCTCTCTTTCTCTCTATATTATCGAGCGTGATTCTTGTGAGTATTTTGGTACTTTGAGTGTTGCTATATCTGGTCTGCAAGTTCCTTCAAGACTATATCCATATTCTAGTCGGAAATCTTTGTTTTGCGAGGTAAGGGAGATTATTTTTTTCATAAATGATATTATTTCTTCAATATCATTATCTTGAAATATTGGTTTAAACTTTTTATCAAATTTGGAACTTTTTCATGCTCAGGTTACTATTCATGTGTTACTATTCACGAGTTACTATTTACGAGTTACTATTCATGAAATACTATTAAGCGAGATGATGATTTTTTTTGTGAAATTTCTATCTTTTGGTGTCGGAGTTACTATTCACGTATACGGCACTATTCATGTATACGAAACTATTCACGAATACGACACTATTCACAGAAAAATTAAGTTTTCTTTTCTATGTCCAAGATTGTCTATTATAGTTCCTATCTTTGATTGGATCTATGTTTTAGTCTTCATTCTTGAATTTTACTCCACTCGTTATTTATGAAGTATTTTTGAACTTGGATTGTTTAAAAGTACGAATCCTTAATATTTGTTCTTTTGTTTCAATTGGATTCGTTTTATTTAAAATATTTTTCATCATCCTCACCCTCTAAAATGATGCTTATTTTTGTGAGACCCCAGATTTTATCAATAAAGATTTAAATTTTTGTCGAAATAATTTTTAATATTATGGTGTGAATTTGAGATAATATTATAGTTGTGGGTAGTATTTATAAATTTTGCAAAGTATGCAGTGGTTATATTATATTCGATTGGTCGGAGAATATTCGGTTTAGCGAGGAATAATCGTATAAACTGGCTCAATCATTGGTGGACCTAGCGTAATTATTGTTTGATTGAGAAAACGACAAAAATATTTTATTGAAATAACGGTGGAAGTTTTACCGTGAATCTTGTTGAACTACTTTGGTAGTAAAACAAGATGTCACGTGTGGTTGCATAAGTAAGATTACCGGTATTGATTATCGATGCTTATGTGAGAAGTCACTCGGTTTGATTCCATTATTGTCGATTAATAATATGAACTATTATAGCGATAATGACGTTTTATTTTATTCAGTATTATTAACGTAATAAAACGAAACATCTTTTATATAAAATGAATACTTTATTAAAGTTATTCTATAAATAGAATATATTATATTTTATTATGCATAGTGTTGCATAGTGTTTTGCATAGTGTTGCATAGTGTTTGCATAGTAAAATGTTTTTATATAAATAGAATATATGATATTTTATTTAAAAGATTTTGCTTTAAATATGGACCGTCCGATTAAAATAAATCAATCTGGATGGTTCATGGATTAATTACTATGCATTCTATTTTCCTATAAATAGAAGCTCATTCCTTCATTATTTTCTTACGAATTCAACGAAACTCTAGAGAGAGAAATTATAGAGAGAAGCTATAGAGAGAAAATCTATAGAGATAAAGAAGAAGAGTATTCGGTACTTCACTACTTTGATATCCAAAGGTCTTTTACTAGTAAGGGATATTATTTGTTGTACAAGTAAGGGGTTATTCTTTCTTATTCATGAAGAACTTCATTATTCCATTCATTATTATTACATTGGAATAACTCAGTAAAAGTGGCATACCCTATACATAACTTCAGTGATACGCCAGCATACCCTATACTTGGTGAAATACTTATATTATTCCATTCTTATTTATTCTGGTGGAATAACTCAGATACGAATCCCTATACTTGGTGATCTTCTTCATTATTCCATTCTTTATTATTACATTTGGAATATCCATCATGCATGTGTTTTACAGGACTGGTTCCATTGTTTATTATTCAACATTTATTATTACTGTTGGATCATCCCGCTTGGTGTAATTTCACGACTGATTCGATTCCGTTATTATTATTCATTGGAATAACTGCCATCATCAAGTACCGCATGCACGTGATTTCTTTTGTTATTCCATTCTTTATTATACCCAAATTGGTTAAAACTTTGACTTATACTCCATGAAATTAGTAGAATATCCTTGATATTTGCTTTTCATCCAAAGATCTTTTCATGGAAATATTCTTCGATCATTCTTGAATTTTACTCTACAAAACAAAGTATCATGTTGACAATTTGGGCGTTATTAGTTCTGAATAAATTAATTCGTGAACTTGTTTTATTGAATTATTATGTCATTATCATCATCCTCATGTTATATTATGTTATCTTTGGCTTACGTGCATAGATGAACTTAGTATGATTATGACGAGGGGATCATTCGGTATAATCATGGCTTGATATAAATGATGTGATAAAAGTCCTCGATGGGTCTGTAATACGATGATGGATAGTTTTTGGTATGATTATGACCGGGGGTGATTCGGTATAGTCATGACCATTGATGATTTAATAAAATTCTTGGCCGTGGTATACGGGGATGATTAGATGTGGTGGAATATTTATTAAAAGTGAGTCTCAAAATATAATAGTGATGAAAAACCTTTTAAATCATAAAAGATAGTAGACTTTATTTTCTACTTGACTCTTTTAATGGATTGCGTATTCACTGCAGCTTAAACCGGTTGTCTATTGTATTTTATCGGTTTAACATCTTTGTTGAAGGCTAATGATAATTTATTCTCGCATTATCTTAGTCATAATATTTCTTCTTGGGCTAGTTGAGCTCACCATTTCTTTCAATTATTCTCTTCAGAAATGAGAATATAGCCGAGACGAGTCGGGAACCAGAGTAATGGTCCGGAGGATAGCATTAGTAGTCCTCATTATTCGTGAAATAGTGTGATAATAGTTGTAATGAGGACTCCTTTTGAGTTTGTATAATATCTAGTAGACACAATTTGTATTCAAACTCACGATTTATGTCGTATAAGATATACCACGCAGTTATGTTAGTAAGTTTTTTGAATTTATGTACCATGTAAGTGGCGACCCAAGATGGGTGGCGATATACAATTTTGGGGCGTCATGGGTTGGTATCGAGCTTAGGGATATGATCCTGGTGAGATGTGAGATAAGAACTAGGAGGAGAGACGGGAATTCCTTCGCTAAGTATGACCTACCTAAATTTATTTGGTATTTAATTTGTCGGTTGGAGTATAGGGATAATATGTTGCATGTCAATTAACCCTTATTTTGTGGCGATGATTTGAAAATGGCATCCGAGAATGTTGAGAATAAGATGGAGCAAAGGAGACCGCTGATTCTCCATAGATCAATAATCGAGACAATGTGCAACAGGATGGCGATAATCCTCCCGTAAACAACAACACTAATCAATTGATGAACGACGATGCGTTTAAAAGTTTTTTTAAATTCATGCAACATCGGTAAAGCGACTCATCCAAAACTTAGGTGGAAACACGGAAAACTCTCGGCAGGTCAACGCTAAACAATTCAAGGAGCTGGGACCACCGAGTTTAAGGGAGAGCAAAACCACTTCTCACGGAAGCATGGATAAAGCAGATTACCAAGATATTTGATGTCTTGGGATGTTCCGAGGAGCAAAGGTTCCTTTTGCGCGCTTTTATGTCATTATACTTAAAGAGTGGCGATTCTTGGTGGGAATCAATAAAACGTACTCAACTTCTTTGTCTTCAAGATATCTTGGGAGAAGTTCCAGAGTTGTTCAATGACAAATACTTTCTGAAAGTATTCGCCACATGAAGGAGGTGGAGTTTATCAAGTTGGAACAAAACAATATGGCCGTGTCGCAATACGAGGCAAAATTTGCAGAGTTATCACGGTTTCGTCCCCACTTGGTGTGGATAATGAAGAGAGAATGGCGCGAATGTTTTAAGAGGTTTGAAACCCGATATACGTCGAATACCTAATTTCTCATAAACTTTGTTTGTATTCGAGATATTGTGAATAGGGCTCGATTATTGGAGCGCGATAATGAGTCAACCTGACCAAAAGGTAACGACCAACAACACAATAATAATCGTACCCGATGGGTAATTCGGCCATCGAACAACGATAACCATCGTGGGGAAATTATCATTTTGGTGGTAACCATGGCGAAGATAATAGGAATGGAAATTTCAAGAAGAGGAAATTCAACAATGATGGAAAGCGCGTCGACCAAAGACCAGTTGTTAAGGAAGGAGAAAGACCACCTATCATATGCTTCAAATGCGGAGGAGAGGGACACATCGATCCGAACTACGCCATGTCGTCTAGTCAAAGCATGTTATAATTGTGGAAGAAAGGTCACTTAGCTTGATTTTTTCGTTCATCAAGACAAATTCAACTAGGATGGAGGCACCAAAGGTCATCCCGGACAAACCAAAGCCGTAGTTTAAGAGAGCGTTTTTTTCTCGTGACGAGGAACCCGAATAAAATTATCACGGGTAAGTTAATCATAAGCTCTTGCGAAGTCTATACCGTGTTAGATACCGAGTTCTACCCACTTTTTATTCTACCTAGTTGTGTTCAATGTTTAAATTTGACTCGGGAAAAAAATTAGACTTTGATTTATCTATTGAAACTTCGTTGGGAGAAACCTTCATTACCTCCACTGTTTATTAATCTTGTTGTTTCAAATAAACACTTTCACGATCTTATCTCTTTGAAAATACTTGACTTTGAGGTAATTTTTGAAAATGATTGATTAACTACTCGTTATTCTTTTTGTAAGGTTGTTAACTTTCATATTCCTAACCAACCTGTTATACGAATTCAAAGTAACCAAACCACTAAAGTCAATCATTGTCATATCAAGCCATAAGTAAAGAGCCCGATCCTTTCGTTGTTGACTTCCTTGTGTGGAATGCACCAAAGCCGAGACTTTCATGAAAGCGGCGTACGTGGTTGAAGATGGCAAGTTGATAGGTATCATTATGAGGTCTTATCCGTGTTAAGGGATAGAAGTCATGATTGGTATTAATGTGACGTCTTATCCAAGTCTTGAACGAGAATAATGATTTTGAATGATATTTCTATCATTAATAAATTTCTTGGCGTATTCTTGAAGACTTCTAGCCTACCCTAGAACGTGAAATCGAATTTTGTATTGACCCAAAGACAAAAAACCCATTTCTTAAACCCTCAAATATTTCTTCAACTAAAAGGATCTGTTTACGTGGATTATGATAAAAGTCATAATAAAAGAATAGAACTGATGAAAATCATGGGTATATAAAGTATTAGTAAGTTTTATGATGAGTTATGTTGGTTAGTATGTGAAAACATGAAAGTTTCTTAGAAATCACAAAGAGTTGAAAATCGATTTTGGTGAAACCGTAACATGAAATTCAATTGACCATATCTCCTATTATATTTTGAATTTTTTGAGTGTGGTAAAGTCCTAGAGTTAGATCTATGAGTTACCTAACTAATCCAAGTGGAATTACTGGAAAAGGTGTTGTAGATTTTTGTGTGGACTGATTTTAGCAAAGGAGTGCAAAGCTGCAAAAATCGAAAAAATCTTCTACCATGATTTTAGAGGGCTGTTTCGGCCACTTAAATTATGAGAAAAATTCTGGCCTTTTGGGACATGAAGGTATATGGTATAAAGTACCTCCTGTCCAAAAATGAGCTCATTCTGACTTAAAATGAGCAAGTTATGACCATTTCAATATTTAGGTTTTTCCAACGAAAAAAGCTATAACCGGAGTTCTATAACTCCGATGACCATGAAATTTAAACTGGAAGCTCACGTTAACATGGGTAAGGTCCTGCCAAGATTTGGGAATTTTTGGAGTTAAACTTGAGGTAGCTAATTTCTTAAGGTATTAATTAGAAATTGATTTTTGAAAAATAGTAAATGAATTTTAAAAATTCCGAGTAAAATATATTTTCATTATGGGACTATATTATGCTAAATCCCAGAAAATAAATATTTTTGGGACTGATTTGGTATTTTCATGAAAATAGTTTAATTCTTAAAACATATGAGTTAAATATGTTATGTGAAAATAACAAAGTTGAAAATAGGATTTTATGGCTAGAGAATCCTATATAGAGTATATCATATTTTGTTTTGAGAGATTTGATAATTGGTGATGATATCTTATGAGTATGGCATTTTGAATGATTAAATGCATTATATGGTAAAGCGTAAACAATTGAGATAAATTGTTTATAAATTTAAGAAGTGATTAAAATATTGTTATAATATTAATGATATTAGATTATGAGATTATTAAGTGATTGATAACATAGGGATATTATTGAATCCTGGATAAATTATATTATAAATGTTTAATATTTATCCTTTATCTCATTTGATTGATTCTTTATATCATTATCCTCATGTTTATATTACGTTGAAAGTCATCGTGGCTTCAGAAATAAGATAGATGGACTTGGTATGATTATGACCGAGGATTGTTCTAAGATAATCATAACCGTAATTGAAAACACGATTATCTTTAATAGTAGTGCATGGATAATTTGTGGTCGTTGATACTAATAAATACACGATTATCTTTTAGTAGTAGTGCATGGATAATTCGTGGTCGTGATACTCTTAATGAATACACGATTATCTTTGGTAGTAGTGCATGGATAATTTGTGGTCGTGATACTAATGAATACACGATTATCTTTGGTGCGTAGTGCATGGATAATTCGTGGTCGTGATATCTTAAGGAATACACGATTATCTTTGGTAGTAGTGCTGGATAATTTAATGGTCGTGATAATCTTAATGAATACACGATTATCTTTGGTAGTAGTACGGGATAATTTGTGGTCGTGATACTAATGAATACACGATTATCTTTGGTAGTAGTGCATGGATAATTTGTGGTCGTGATACTAATGAATACACGATTATCTTTGGTCGTAGTGTATGGATAATTAAGTGGTCGTATATCTTAATGAATATCCTCGGCACGTAGTGCGGATGATTCGATGATATGAATTAACTATTGAAATGAGTCTCAAAGAATGAAATATTAATTCATGGATGTGGTAAAAGTCATCTTTGGTAGTAGTGCATTGATAGACTTGGTATGATTATGACGAAGGATTATTCGGTATAATCACGATCAATTGAAAACACGAATATCCTTGGCGTTAGTGCATGGATAATTCGTGGTCGTGATACTATTAAGTCTGCGTCTCAAAGATTATTGGTTTTACGATTGTATATCTTTGGCACGTAGTGCAAAGATGAGTTGTTAATGAATATCTTTGGTAGGATTAGAAGATGAATTTAATATTTTTTTAACGATAAAGGTATTCAAGGTATCCTCACCTCTTTATCATACCAGTGTACGTACCCTAATTTCGAGGGCTAAATTCCATAAGGAGGAGAGATTGTGAGACCCTGATTTTTATCAATAAAGATTTAAATTTTTGTCGAAATAATTTTTAATATTATGGTGTGAATTTGAGATAATATTATAGTTGTGGGTAGTATTTATAAATTTTGCAAAGTATGCAGTGGTTATATTATATTCGATTGGTGGGGAATATTCGATTTAGCGGGGAATAATCGTCTAACTACTCAATCATTGGTGGACCTCATAATGTAATTATTATCGGATTGAAAAAACGACAAAAATATTTTATTGAAATAACGGCGGAAGTTTTACCGTGGATACCGTTGAACTACTTTCGGTAGTAAAAGTAATGATGTCGTGTGGTTGCATAGTAAGACACTACGGTATTGATTATTGATGCTTATGTGAGAAGTCACTCGGTTTGATTCCATTATTGTCGATTAATAATATGAACTATTATAATGATAATGACGTTTTGTTTTATTAAGTATTATTAACGTAATAAAACAGTAAACATCTTTTATATAAAATGAATACTTTATTAAAGTTATTACATAAATAGAATATATTATATTTTATTATGCATAGTGTTGCATAGTGTTTTTGCATAGTGTTGCATAGTGTTTTGCATAGTAAAATGTTTTTATATAAATAGAATATATGATATTTTATTTAAAAGATTTTACTTTAAATATGGACCGTCAGATTAAAGTAAATCAATCTGGACCGTTCATGGATTAATTACTATGCATTCTATTTTCCTATAAATGAAGCTCATTCCTTCATTATTTTCTTTAATTCATTTGAAACTCAGAGAGAAATTATAGAGAGAAGGCTATAGAGAGAAAATCTATAGAGATAAAGAAGAAGAGTATTCTGGTACTTCACTTTACTTTGATATCCAAAGTCTTTTTACTAGGTAAGGGATATTATTTGTTGTACCCGTAAGGGGTGTTATTCTTTTATTCATGAAGAGAACTTACATTATTCCATTCATTATTATTACATTGGAATAACTTTGTAAAAGTGGCATACCCTATACATAACCTCGTGATACGCTGCAGACACCCTATACTTGGTGAAATACTTATATTATTCCATTCTTATTTATTACATTGAATAACTTTTGATATCTGAATCCCCTATACTTGGTGATCTTCTTCTCATTATTCCATTCTTTATTATTACATTGGGAATATCCTCGCGTGTGTTTTACACCCACTTGGTTCCATTGTTTATTATTTCGCATTTATTATTACATTTTGAATATTACGTGCATGTTTTTTACACCTGACTGGTTCCATTGTTTATTATTCAAGATTTATTATTCTACATTGGATCATCCTGTCTTGCGTGAATTTCACCGATCTGGTTCCGTTATTATTATTACATTGGAATAACACATGCATGTCGCAATCTGCATTTACGTGGTGATTTCTTTTGTTATTCCATTCTTTATTATACCCAGGTTGGTTAAAACTTTGACTTCTATACTCCATGAAATTAGTAGAATATCCTTGATATTTGCTTTTCATCCAAAGATCTTTTCATGGAAATATTCTTCCGATCATTCTTGAATTTTACTCTACAAAACAAAGATCGTGTTGACAATTTGGGCGTTATTAGTTCTGAAAAAAAATTAATTCGTGAACTTATTTTATTGAATTATTATGTCATTATCATCATCCTCATGTTATATTATGTTATCTTTGGCTTACGTGCATAGATGAACTTAGTATGATTATGACCGAGGATCATTCGGTATAATCATGGCTTGATATAAATGATGTGATAAAAGTCCTCGATGGCTTTAATGTCTGATGATGGATAGTTTTGGTATGATTATGACCGGGGGTGATTCGGTATAGTCGCGACCATTGATGATTTAATGAAAATTCTTGGCCAGTAGTACGGGGATGATTAGATGTGGTGGAATATTTATTAAAGTGAAGTCTCAAACTATAATAGTGATGAAAACCTTTTAAATCATAAAAGATAGTAGACTTTATTTTCTACTTGACTCTTTTAATGGATTACGTATTCCGTTGCTTGATTAAACCGGTTTATCTATTGTATTTTATCGGTTTAACATCATTGAAGGCTAATGATAATTTATTCTCGCATTATCTTAGTCATAATATTTCTTCAAGCTAGTTGAGCTCACCCTTTCTTTCACTGTTCTCTTCAGGAAATGAGAATATAGCTGGGACGAGTCGGGGAACGGAGTAATGGTCCAGAGGATAGCATTAGTAGTCCTCACTATTCTGTGAAATAGTGTGATAATAGTTGTAATGAGGACTCCTTTTGAGTTTGTATAATATCTAGTAGACAAAATTTGTATTCAAACTCACGCTTATATGTAAATATAAGACACGACAGTTATGTTAGTAAGTTGTATTTGAATTTATGTACCATGTAAGTGGCGACCCAAGATGGGTGACGTATACCTAATTTTGGGAGCGTCACAATTTTAGTAGTTCTCACTATTTTGTAAAATAATGTATCAATAATTATAATGAGGAATTATTTGAGTGTGGATATTGTCTAGATGACAATATTTATATTTAAACTCACAATTTTTATGTTGTATTAATAAAGTTGTAGTTGTTTCTGTACCATGTATTTGGCGACTCAGAATGGGTGATGTATACCTATTTTGGGGTCGTCACATATCCTGCATCGGCATATCCAACCAATCGCGACGTTGAATTTCTTGGATAAAATAACCCAAGATCTATACTTCCACGGAGGTATCTCAAAATGTGTTTGATCCCATCCCAATGTCTCTTAGTCGGAGAAGAACTGTATCTTGCTAACAAGTTGATAGCAAAAGTAATATTAGATCGTGTACAGTTTGCAAGATACATAAGAGCACCTATTGCACTTAGGTATGGAACTTCTGGTCCAAGAACTTCTTCCCCACTTTCTAGAGGCCGAAATCGATCTTTATCAACTTCTAAAGATCGAAAAACCATCGGGGTAGTCAAAGGATGAGCTTTATCCATACGAAAACGACTGAGAATCTTTTCAGCATATGTGGATTGATGAACAAAAATTCCAGACGCTAAATGCTCCACTTGTATTCCCAAATGCAATTTTGTCTTTCCAAGATCTTTCATTTCAAATTCATCTTTTAAATAAGTAGCAGCTTCTTGTGAGTTCTTCAGAGTACCTACAAGATTCAAATCATCCACATATACTGAAGAATAATGGAAAATCCACTTTGTGATTTCTTAATAAAAACACATGGACATACTTGATCATTTATATATCCATCTTTTATTAAATAATCACTAAGTCGATTATACCACATACGCACCGTATTGTTTCAACCCATACAATGATGGCGTTGTAACTTGATTGAATATATGTGACGTGGCCTTTGTGATTCACCATTTTCAATCCTTGAGGATTCTCATGTAAATCTCATCATCAGTGAGCCATATAGGTATCTTTGTTACAACATCCATCGACGTGTTTCCAAACCTTCCATGGTTGCCATACCTATCGAAAGCGAAAAGTGACTCCATCCACTACTTTGAGAGTATGTCTCGATAATCAATACCAAGTTTTGTGAAAACCCTTGAGCTACAAGTCGGGCTTTGTATCTCACAATTTCATTTTTCTCATTTCGCTTTCAGACAAATACCCATTTGTTTCCAACCGGATTACACCCGGTGATTGCTTGGACCATCGGTCCAAATACTTCTCTTTTCAATAGAGATTGTAGCTTTCGGTTTGAATAAAGATCTTTCCATTTTGGCTAATCTTTTCTTTTCCCGATATTCTTTCACGTTTTGTGGTTCAGGATCCGTGTCAGGAATCAAAGTAATATCTGATGCTATAGAGAAAGCAAATATATCGTCAATCATGACATTGTTTCGATCCCATATTTTCTCATCATGTACATAATTTATTGAGATCTCTTGGTGTTCATCTCTTATCCCTTCACCGAGATTTTGAACCTCTTCCGAAATTATTCCCACTCTTGGAATATGTCTTTACTGGGAGGCGATTTTCACCTCTTCACAGGCTATTACCACTCTTGGAATAAGTGCTACTTCTGGAGCGGGTATTCCTTCTAGGATTCTCTTATTTGCTTTTGATTTTCGTGGTACAGTGTCTTTTGCACCAACCGGTCTTCCACACTTCTGGCGTGGTTTAGATTCTTCTATTACCTTATTCGTCAATTCTCCAGGAATTGATTTTTCAATAGGTATTTCTATCCTTGTTGGAGTATTCACTGCAAGTGTATGTGACTTTATCACTTTTCTAGCATCATTAAATGCATCTGGCATTTGATTTATAATATTTTGTAAATGAATAATTCTTTGAACTTCAATTTCACATTGTCCTGTACGAAGATCAAGTGAATTTAAATCTGATGCATTCCATGATATTTTAGAGGATTTTTTATTTAAAACTTTCCCTCCTCTTAATGTTGGAAATACAGATTCATCAAAATGACAATCTACATAACGTGCAGTAAAAACATCTCCAATTAAAGGTTCAAGATATCTGATAATAGAAGGAGAATCAAAACCAACATAAATACCTATTCTTCGTTGGGCTCCCATCTTAGTTCTTTATGGAGGTGCAATTGGAACATATACTGAACTTCCAAAAACTCGAAAGTGTGATATGTTGGGTATCTATCCAAGAACTAATTGTAGAGGAGAAAATTTATGTAGAGCCGTTGGTCTTACTCGAATGATGGTCAGTTTGAAGACCCAAAATTTTTAAATAAAAAGGAATTTCCTTTATTTATTATTTTGAAATAGTAAGGTTGATTTGATTAATGTGGATAGTTAAGGGTTAAATCACGCAAATATTTCAAAATAAGCAAGTGGTTATAAAATATTCATTATCGTCGGGAATATTCGTTTGGTGCGTGGAATATTAAATGCGTCGGGAATATTAAATGCGACGGCCTTGACCATGTGTGGGCCCATAACTGAAAGCGATTGGATGAAGAAAACGACAAATATAAGTTGTTTTTAAATAATCTGCAGTAGTTATTCTGAATTAATCTTATTGGAATACCCTTTGGTTAAAACATAAGTAATGCTGCGTTGTTGCAAGAAGATGATTGCAGTATTGCACCAATTATTAAAGGTACTACTCAATAATGGTTACGATAATTCTTGCTTGATATTTTATTTTATTGAGTTAATAATTGCTGCGTTGATATTTTATATTGTTGTTGTTTCATAATTGTCATTACACAAGATTTTTCATTATCGAAGCAATAATTCATATTATCCTAATAATATTATTAGATAACATTATTGGCAATGTCTAGAAAGTTACATCTAAGGAGAGGTTTGGTCACCTAATTGCTGCCAGAAGATGAGGAGAAATTCTTATTGAAAGCCCCTCTTCCTGAACCTGCTGCCACGTTTGTCGATATTGTGATTACAGAATATTATTTGTGAATAATTAATTATTGATTTTTATGATGTGGAAAATATAGATTTTATGTGGATATAGATGGAGAAAAAGTTTAATGTGACAATTGTTGAAAATTGAAATTTTATCTTTTTCTGATAAAATAATTCATTTAAATATATTATTATATTTTAATAATATAATAATGGTGATATTTTTACAACGAATGTGGGATATATGAGTATACGAGGAGGAAGAGTATTTTTGTTGCAATAAATGTTTAAAACATGTTAAACATGTCAAATGGACCCCATTTATTGGTGAAATTTGGATTATAGCTGTAAAATCACCCGTTTGTGGATTTCGGTCAATTTCTATTTGGAATTTGGAAAAACTTTCTTCTGCAAAGTTGTAGAGAATTGAAATTCCTATAAAAAATCGCGAGATTCGAATTTTCTGATGAAAGGGCTATTTATTATGAATTATTGATGTTCTGAAGCTCCGAAATAATTAATTTTTGAAGTTTTAAATATTTTTAATAAGAAAAACGTTTTTTTTGAGTTAGGCAAGGTGAGTCACTCTTGATGGCTGATGGTTTGAATCAGATTTTGGGTGCGTAGAATTTAATAATTATATATTAATATTTTATTAAATTTTACCTTTTTAATTTCTAGCGATTTCTATAAATAGGGTCTTGGGTTAGAATTGAAAATCACACCAAAAAGCAAGTTTCTCTCTCTATATTATCGGCGTATTCTTGTGAGTATTTTGAGTATACTTTGAGTATTGCTAGATTTCAAGTTCCTTCAAAGACTATACCCGGTATTTCTAAGCTAGAAGTATTGATCTTTCGAGGTAAGGGATATTATTTTTTTTCAGAATGATATTATTTCTTCAATATCATTATGCTAAAATATTGATCTGAAGTTTTATCAAATTTGGAACTTTTGGTGTTGGAGTTACTTATTCACGATATCGACCTATTCACGTATATCTGACACTATTTATTTATAATCTGACTATTCATCGAAAAATGAAAAATTTTCTTTTAAGTCCAAATATCTATTCGGATACTAGCTTTGATTGTATCCATGTTTTGATCATTCTTGAATTTTACACCACCGTGATTATTTTTGAGGTATTTTTGGGCGTGATAAAACCAAGTACGAATCCTTAATCCTTAATCCTTGTCATTTTGTTTCACTGGATTCGTTTCTTTAAAAAAATATTTTTCATCATCCTCAGTCTTAAATGATGATATTATGGAATATCTTTGGCCAGTAGTGCAAAGATGAATGATTTCTTAAGAATATCTTTGGCACGTAGTGCAAAAGATGAATGATTTCTTAAGAATATCTTTGGCTGTATAGTCTGAAAGATGAATGATTTACGAAGAATATCTTTGGCCCGTAGTGCAAAGATGAGCAGTGTTTAAATGAACATGACCAACTGATGAATATCTTTGGCCTGTAGTGCAAAGATGAATATTTGATTCCAGATGTATATTGATTGATGTTACGAGGGATAAAAGATGAGCGATGAACTTTTAAATTCATACATAGAAGATAGTAGTTTCCATTCTCTACTTAACTCTTCTAAATGAATTATTATTTCATTCTCGAATATTGATTTAAAATTTGTTGTCTATTGTATTCTATTAGATTTTTCCTGTTGAAGACTAACGATAATTTGTTGTATATTATCTTAGTCATAATATTCTTTTCTTGAGCTAGTTGAGCTCACCCTTTTCCTTTTTGTTCCATTTTTCTCGGGAGGCGAGAATATAAGCGAAAGTGCAGTCGGGTATGGAATGAAGGTTTTAGAAAGGATTGTTTAGTAGTCCTCACCATTTTGTAAAATAATGTATCAATAAATGTGATGAGGATTTATTTAAGTATAGATATTGTCTAGAAGATAATATTTGTATTCAAACTCACAGTTTTACTGTTGTAATAATAAAGTTGTAGTTCTTTCTGTACCATGTATTGACAACTCAGAATAGGTGATGTATACCTATTTTGGGGGCGTCACAGCTGCAGCATGAAGAATTGTATGACCCCAAACTGAGGTAGGTAAGTTAGCCTTTAACATTAATGGTTGTGTAATTAGTTGAAGTCTTTTTATTAAAGATTCAGCTAAGCCATTTTGTGTATGAATATGAGGAACGGAATGCTCAATGAAAATTCCAATAGTCATACAAAAATCATTTAAGTCATTGATGAAAATTCAGCTGCGTTATCAAGTCGAATTGACTTGATTGGATGATCCGGGAACTGAGCTCGTAACTTGATTATTTGATCAAGAAGTTTTGAGAAGGCAGAATTTCGAGAAGAGAGAAGATAAACATGAGACCATCTAGTTGAAGCATCTATTAAAACCATGAATTATCAAAATGGGCCAGACAATGGGTGAATAGGTCCACAAATGTCTCCTTGAATTCTCTCTATGAATTTTGGGGCTTCTTTATAAACTTTTACTGGTAATGGTCGAACAATTAATTTTCCTCGAGAACACGCAGCACAAGGAAATTCACTACTAGGAAAAACCCTTTTATCTTTGAGAGGATGACCAGTAGAATTTTCAATAATACGATGCATCATAGAAGTACCTGGATGACCGAGTCTTTCATGCCAAAGCATAAGTGATTTGGGATCTATGATTTTTAGAATCATAACAGTATGAGACTCAATTGCTCTAATTTTTATAGTATATAATCCAGAAGAAATTGAATGAAGTTTTTCTAAGATATTCTTTTTTCCAGAAATAGTAGAAGTAATGAGAGGATATTCATTATAATTCTCAATGGTTGTTTCAATGTGAAAACCATTTAGTCGAATATCTTTAAAACTAAGCAAATTTCTTCTTGATTTACTAGAATATAGAGCATTTTTGATAAAAACTTGTGTCTCATTTGGTAGCAAGAAACTAGCTTTTCCAAATCCCTCGATTAAATTTGATGTGCCAGAGATAGTTCCTACATTTCCCTTAGCTTTGATCAGTTGTGAAAAATATTTCTCACTTTGAAGGATTATATGAGTTGTTGCACTGTCTGCTAAACATATATCCTCCATATCCATTAAAAAAAATTATCTGACACATATAAAAACATAAATAAGAAAAGTTACATTTCAAATATAATTTTATTCATGAGAAACACATACCACATATAGAATGAAAACTAATAATATTATACATGCAAGGTGTTTAATTAAAACAAGAAATTAAACGATATCCAAAAGATACTCTCAGAAGGTTCAGTAATATCATCAACATTTTCCTCATTGTTAGTCATTGGTGAATCATCAACAATATTCAATTGATAATTAACAAAGTTTGTTTCTGCCTCCATTACTTTGTTCTTTTGAGACTCGTAGAATAAATTAGCCAGATGCCTCGGCGTACGACAGATACGCGACCAATGCCCATTCATCCCACACCTAAAACAAACATCTGGTTTGTTCTTTTTCTGTGTTGCATTTTCTTTATTTTTACCCGACTCAGACACTTGCCACTTCTGGTGGCCTGAATTGTCGCGGTTCTGGAATTTGTTGTTACGATAGTCTCGTTTATTCTTTCGTCCCCAAGTCTTCTTTTTATATGACCATCTATTGTCACGTTTATTCTGCTGGAATGACGTGCTGTTAATATCCGACAATGAGGTAGCACCCGTTGGCCGTACTTGATGGTTTTTCAACAACAATTCATTATTCTTTTCTGCAACAAGGAGGATAGACAACAATTCACTGAATTTTGTGAACTTACTCTGTCTATATTGTTGTGACAGAATCATGTTGGTGGGATGAAAAATTGAGAGCGTTTTCTCTAACATTTGGGATTCAGAAACTGGATCTCCGCACAAAGCTAAAGTAGAGGTTATTCTATAAATATTGAAACTATATTCCATAATTGATTTGTAATCTTGTAGCCTTAAATTAAGCAACTCAAATTTGGCATTAGGGAGAACAACCAATTTTTGGTGATCAAATCTTTCCTTCAGTTGCGTCCATAAAGACAAAGGATCTTTGACTGTTAAATACTCAGTCTTTAATCCTTCATCAATATGGTGACGAAGAAAAATTATGGCTTTTGCATTTGTTGCCGAAGTAGCTATATTTCCTGATTCAATGGTCTTTTCTAACTCATTTGCACTAAGGTGCAATTCTACATCAAGTGCCCAAGCCAAATAGTTGTCTTCAAATATTTTCAAAATAGAAAAATCTATTTTTGCCAAGTTTGCCATCTATTTTGGGTTAAAGCACAATTTTATTATTTATTAAAATAATAAATAATTGCATGTATGATATATATAAAAATAAACTAAATCACGACTTCATGTGGTAATAAAGTGCAAATATAAATATTCTTATATATATGTTATTAGCATATTATCTTAGTAAAAAGAATATGCAAACGTTAATGTATATATACTATTACAATATCTACCTATATAAAACACAAATGATTTTAAAAAAACTTAGTTTCCCACTTGATCTGGGCCCTCAAAACTTTGGGATAAATCTAGACATCGATTAGATAAGTTAGCTTCACTAATACAAAGGAAGAGAAAGATAGCCCGCTAGAAAGAAGGGAGAAACCAAGGCCTGACGGGAAGGGAGAAACCAAGGTCTGGCGGTCACGAAGGCATCGATTGCAGTTCCTCTTCATCGTTAACCCTATATCATGCCTGGCGGTCACGAAGGCGTCGGGATCTGCTCCACCGCCAAGCGGCGGAGGTTACGGAGGTGGATATGGCGGAAGTGGGGGAGGCGGCGGATATGGTGCCAGCGGTGGATACGGTGGAAGTGGTAGTGGGGGAAGGGGTTATGGTGGCAGTGGGGGAGGGGGTTATGGCGGCCGTGAGGATGATGGTCGTGATGGTGGAGGCAGAGGAGGTAACTAATACTCTGCTCCTTTTCTTCTTTAAGTTATTTGTGCTTCTGGAATTGTAGATATTTGTGCTTGAATTCTTCTTAATGAGTCTTCTTAATTCCGGCATTTGTGCTTCAATTCTTCTTTCCTGTTTTTGAAAGAAATCATTTTCTATATTCAGAGCTTTAATTTTGATGCTTCATTAAATAAATAACTATGATTCAAAGCAATTTCTTCTTGAGTTCCTATATTCAAGATTTTTTTAGGCTAGAGATATCCTATTCTTCATTTTCTACTGATTTGCTCAAGACACATGATATGGGGTAAAGACATGTGGCTACTGATTTGCTTAAGTTAGATTACTGCTCTGGTAAATGTGTATTGTGAAAGTGTATTATTTAATTCACCTTAATTGATAGGTTTGAATGTGTTTTTCATGTAAAAAAATCTTTTAGTTCATGTATTAGTGTTTGAAAAACTTCTGATTTCTCTTTTTCTTACATATTCTTGAAGGTGTTTTGTGGAGTGAGGGGTAGCCTTCAACCTCCTTTTAATGCAGTTGGCTTGATTGATCGATTTTTTCTTGGTGAACATCTTTATAAGCATCCTGTCTACAGAAGAACACAGGTTATCTCTCGTACTTTTTTTTATGACTCAGCTTACATATTTTCGTAATAGGTTAGATAAGCTCTCTCTGTGTGTCTAATATGTTCTTTTTTTTTGAAAATTGTCAATGCCTTGCTTCGGTAAGAGTGTGAAATACACAAAACCCCGACAATAGAGTCTATATGTAGCTAGAAGAAATGATGCTACCCAAAAAGTTGTTGTGTCCTTTTGGATGCAACTTTTCACACTTTTGGCCACTTCGTTTCGTGTCCAATTACAATATGACGAAATGGTTTTTCAAAAAATTCCACAAGTGACATGGTTTATCGAAAAAGACTCTTATCCCATTTACTCTGCATGCCAAGTCTCTGTGAAGCTTGAACATACGATTGGTTATGGAATAAATATGATAACTAGCATAAGTAGATGCATATAGATAGGTATCATTGTTGTCGATTATTTCTATTTGGCTCTATTTGTAAAGCTTATGGAATGAAAATGTTTGCTATATTGATTTATCGGTTCATTTTATGACTTTGTGGACATTACAAGTATTGGATTCTTTATTATTATTCTTGATAGCATTCTATTATATTTGTATACATGAAAATCAAAATAAGACCTCTGATATTTTGCAGTGCCTTTCTAGGGTTCTCGCTTCACGTATTACCAATTAATCATATATGAAGATTTTCGGACTCAAAGATCTATCATTCTTGAAGCTAGGTTCTCTTATCAAATTGCTCATTTATTTTATTGGATGAAATTTTTAGTTCGTTGATGGTACAGCATTACGTGTTTTTTGGAGTACGTATTATGGGCACATCATTGTACATTCTTAAAGCACGAATATAAGAGAGAACGAAAACTACGGGATGCTGCGTTGCGAGAACTTAACATGGATAGTTAAATCGACTTGATGCTCTTATGATTGTGCTATTCTACCGATTATTTCGATGTTCTAGAATAATGGTTCAGATAATTCTTTATTCGATATTTTATTGATTTAATAATTCTTTGCGTTGATATTTTATATTAACATTTGTTTGATAATTGTCATTACACAATTATTTTTCATTATCGAAACAATAATTCATATTATCTGAATAATATTATTAGATAACATTATTGGCAATGTCTAGAAAGTTCTGCTAAGGAGAGGTTTGGTCACCTAATTGCTTGCCAGGAAGGAGAAATTCTTATTGAAAGCCCCTCTTCCCTGAGGAAGCTGCACGGTTGTCGATATTGTGATTACAGTAATATTATTTGTGAATAATTAATTATTGATTCATATGATGAGGAAAATATTGATTTTATGTGGATATAGATGGAGAAAATTTTTAATGTGACAATTGTTGAAAATTGAAATTTTATCTTTTACGATAAAATAATTCATTTAAATATATTATTATATTTTAATAATATAATAATGGTGATATTTTTACAACGAATGTGGGATATATGAGTATATGAGGAGGAAGAGTATTTTTGTTGCAATAAATGTTTAAAACATGTTAAACATGCTCGATTGGACCCCATTTATTATTTGAAATTTGATTATAACTTTTGTAAAATCGCTTGGTTTGTGGATTTCTTGTCAATTTCTATTTGGAATTTGGTAAAACTTTCTTCGAAAAGTTGTAGAGAATTGAATTTCCTATAAAAACTCATGAGATTCAATTTTTTACGATGAAAGGGCTATTTATTTTGAATTATTGAAGTTCAAGCTCAAAATAATTGATTTTGGAAGTTTAAAATATTTAAAATTAGAAAAAAGTTTTTTTTTTTTTTTCTAGAATGTGGCATGTGTTTGATGGTGAAATCAGATTCTAGGCATGCGTAGGAAATTTATATAATTATATTATTAATTTATTAAATTTTACGCTTTGGTGTTCTAAAGCGATTTCCTATAAATAGAGTCTTGGGTTAGAATTGAAAATCACACCGTAAACTGAAGTTTTCTCTCTATATTATCGGCGTATTCTTGTGAGTATTTTGAGTATACTTTGAGTATTGTTAGGCGGTCTGAAGTTCCTTGACCTTATATCCCAGATTCCAAAATAAATCTTAATCTTTCGAGGTAAGGGATGTTATTTTCTTCTCAAATGATATTATTTCTTCAATATCATTATCTTTGAAATATTGGTTGAAATTTTTTATCAAATTTGGAATTTTTTCATGTCGGGAGTTCTTATTCATGAAGTTCTTATTCATGAGTTACTATTCACGAGTTACTATTAAGCGAGTTCTTATTCACGAGTTCTTATTCACGAGTACTATACTATTCATGAAGCGTGAAGATGTTTTTGGGAAATTTCTATCTTTTGGTGTCGAGTTACTATTCACGTATCTGCACTATTCAATAGAAAAATAAAATTTCTTCTTTTTGTCCAAAATATCTATTCTGGATACTAGCTTTGATTGTATCCATGTTTTGATCATTCTTGAATTTTACACCACTATGATTATTTTTGAGGTATTTTTGTATCCAAGTACGAATCCTTAATCCTTAATCCTTGTCATTTTGTTTCACTGGATTCGTTTCTTTAAAAATATTTTTCATCATCCTCGGTCTTAAATGATGATATTATTGAATATCTTTGGCCGTAGTGCAAAAAGATGAATGATTTCTCAAGAATATCTTTGGTAGTAGTGCAAAGATGAGCAGTGTTTAGATGAACATGACCCGGTGATGAATATCTTTGGCACATGTAGTGCAAAGATGAATATTTGATTCGGATGTATATTGATTGATGTTACTGGGGATAAAAGATGAGCGATGAACTTTTAAATTCATACATAGAAGATAGTAGTTTGCATTGTCTACTTAACTCTTCTAATGAATTATTATTTCAAATGCGAATATTGATTTAAAATTTGTTGTCTATTGTATTCTATTAGATTTTTCCTGTTGAAGACTAACTGATAATTTGTTGTATATTATCTTAGTCATAATATTCTTTCTTGGGCTAGTTGAGCTCACCCTTTTCCTTTTTGTTCCATTTTTCTTCTCGGAGAAGCGAGAATATAAGCGAAATGCAATTCGGGGTATGGAGTCGATTATGTATAATATATATATTTCCTTGGCAGTTCTATGAATGCCAAAGGAGAACTCTATATATATTTTTTCATTTTTGTTCTTTGTCGTTATGTTCTTTTATAGGAGAATTTGTCAAATTGAGAAAAGTGTATTTGTTAATTAGGAGATAAGGTATCGAAGAGGCTCTTTTGTTAGGTTTGTTTGTTAGAAAAAGGAGATCTTGAATTCAAACATGGCATTTATTTATCTGATACAATTTTGTTAGGACAACGGCAACATTTTACCAAATCCTACAGGAACATTTCCTCTTTTTATTTATTTGTATCAAAACAACAAAGGTGTTAATTAGTAGTATTTCATAGTTAATTTATAATTGTTAGTAGTAGTGGAGATGTGGAGGAGTGCTTTTAAATGTTCTTAAAGAAAATATGAAGGTCATTGGCATTGAGATTGTTTCGAATTTAATAAATGTAGTTAACTGGCCTAGGTCAATTTTATTGTTGAGTGAATGTGAATGTTGGTTTTAGTTGTTTCTTTAACAAATTCATTTTTTTTTGTCAGTCTCGATTTGTAAATAATGAGCATGTAGATACTCTTTAATCATTGTAAGTCACATTTTTCATTTAGATTCATCTTTAAGTATTAAATAATTACACGAGCATTAAATGAGTGCAGGAGGCACGGAGTTAATCTAGTATATATATATATATATATATATATATATATATATATATATATATATATATAAAACTACAAATAGATCTTCACACAAATGCAGTAATCTACTTAGGCAGATCATTTCAACGTAATAATAACGACGAACCAACGAATCCGATGTAAAACACACAGACAAGATATTCCAACAGAATAATAAATGCGGAATAATAAATAATGGAACCAAATCGGTGAAATTATGCAAACGGATATTCCGACAAAATATTAATTGCGGAATAATAAATAAAAAGGTTCCCACCAAGTCTTGTAAGATTAACAAGGATAGATGGTACCATTGTAAATAACAGAATTTAATGACAATTATAAGAATAAAATTATATTATTGGTAGCACAGCCCAACCAGTAGTATAATAATAAATTGCAAGAATTTAATTTTACTGCCCTACCGGTTGGTTGAAACACGTCTTGATAACGTGTTATAAAACATTAGTAAAGTATAGAAATAAACTCTTATAATTGCTGCATAAATTTAGAGAGAATAAACAAGAGAAAAGAGAGAAAATTCTTCAGAGAATTCTGTGTGTCTTTTCTTCTGTATTTTCTTCTTTTATATAGAGAATGAAGGAGAGGAGGATGAGGAGAAAGAGTATGAGAATGAGGAAAAAAGGAGGAAGATCACGGAATAGGAAACAAGAAAGCAGAAGAGAGGAAAAAATGATCTCTTATCTTTGAGGGAATCATTATTATAACAGCTATATATATCTTGACGCAAGTAGCTTTCACAGTGTACGTACCTAAAACATTTTTTTGGATTTGGTATACACTTTGAAGACCATTAACTTTACTACCTGAACAAGGAGAGACATATAAAAAGAAAGTTAAAAGTAATAATATAGTGTATGTTTAATTGGATACCTTAGCAATATATATATTTTGCCTTTTTATGTTGGGAAACTTTCAAATAAACCCAGAGAAATGTTAATCCAACGATGATCAATGAAATAGTTAAGGCTAATTCGTCGTTTTTATAAGTGAAAAATTGCGTGATTTATACATTAATTTTCTAATAATTAAGGTACTGTGGATTTGCAACCAAGCTTATACATTTTTCTAGCAATTGAATGTGTATTAATCTTATCTTTGACAATAATTCCATTCGGAAGGTAGCTCGCATCCAATCTAGTTATACATTTTTTTAATGATTAATGAAAAATTAAGGATATGCAGTTGAGAAATATGTGATCACAACATTTGTAACAAGGGGCTGAATCAATAATAAATAATGTTGAATGATATTTTTATCTATTTACCCTCATAGATAATTAAAATTAAATTTAATATCTATCTTTTTTTTACTATTGTAAACGAATTTTGTTGTGTACAAATTATTATTATTACTACTTTCATTCAATAATAAGTAATTTTTTAGCTTAAATCATACATACCAATACACAAGCTAAAATGGCAAAAATACCCTTAATATATTTTCTTTGAATTTGAAAAGTTAATGAGTGTCATTTAATTGTAGTGATTGCAATATGCAATAAATATCATTGAATGCATAAGGGCATATATGAGAAAATATTATAAAAATTGTATTGGAGTTTTAACACATCACTTATTTTGAGAAAAAATATTAAGTCTAAAAAATCACTTATTGTGGGACGGATGTAGTATTATTTTAACAAATTAGTCAATAACCAATTTAATGAATGTTGTTGTAGTCTTTTGTTTTGGTTTTATAGATTAATAGAATATTATTGAAAAAATTTATATCTACATAATATTGAAAATTTTACTTTCTTGACGTTTTCCCCTAATTGGATTTGTATTACTAATTAGGAAGTTCAAATGAGAGTATATATATATATATGGAGAATACTGTTCGTCTTCTCAAGTAAATTAAGATAGAGGCCCAAAAGTGATGGTTGGCCCTTGAGAATGTAAATTGAGGCATGGAATTCTGTTGATGGGATCAAGTTGAAGTTGGTGAAAGATGAGAGACTTTTTCTGAATTAATGAGTACCCTTTTTTTATGTTTTTGAAACTGTAAATATACCCATCGAGGTTAAGTACATGCAAGACACTTGGCACACATGCATGCCATCGAGGGGGTGATCCTCGTGTGCTTCGTTACTCCATCATCATTATTTGCTCATTATTTAATATTAAGAGCTTATTTTAAAAAAAATAAAATTGAAACGTCTTAAAATCTTGCAGTCTTGTCACATGCATGTCATGTGGCTAGTTGCTTGTATAAGCTAGCCTAGCTAACACAAAAGCTAATAATGTCTGGACGAACAGATTTTTGGGTATGGAACTGTCAACTGTGTGTGTTTTTTGAACAGATGAGGAGGACAAAAAACAGAGGAAATATATTTTGGCATTTATTAAAAATTTATGGAGAAGCTCAAGGATGGATATATAGAGATGAATATTAGTAATAAAGCCAATGAGGACTGGAGACTAGACAAAAAAAAGATAAAGAAGGTGCATATATGCGGAGGTTTTGAGGCCACGTTTTGTAGGAAAGAGTAAGGAAGCAGCTTCTGTCACTGCCGACACTAGTACACCAAATTTTTGTACTGCACCCAACCCAACAGCTAGCTTTGAGTATTTCACCATTACCACTCCAGTCCTCCAAATTTAAGTACGTACGTACGTACAGAACCAACCGGTGGATCCGTAAGACTTTAAAATTTCTGCAACTGGACATTCACATTTTTCTTTTTCATTGTTCATGGAAATGCAAAAAACATATATAATGCTTGGGACTTACTAATTAAGTTTCTATAAATTAAATATTCCTCTTAATTACACGACTCCAACTATATACTTACTATCCAAAAATGTCCATCAAATATTAACCTAGTAAGTAATTAAGATTGAAATATTGTATTCTCATTTAGGTCTTCTTTTATGTTTCTAAATACATGACATTATGATGATTACTTCTTAATATTATAATAATGAATAATGCATGTACTTAATTATATTGTACTTTCAAAAAAAAAAAAGGTGTCGGGAAAAATGAAATGCTTTAAGCCCATAAATTTAAACATTTATTGGTGTTGGGCCTAAAAACTTTACATTAAAAGTTCCGTCTTTCATTGGGCTTCATCTTAGTCCAAGTCTTCTCTGGACAAGGCCGACAAACTTCCAAATGAAACACTTCATTCAATCGGATCAAGTGTACTATTATCATTTTTATTGAATTTGTAAAAAAAATTCATTTAAAGATGACACGTTTCAATTTATGAATAAAATAAATCATTTCTTTCCTTTCTCTATTCTATTATTTCGTCACTTCCATTTTGTTATCCAACCGTAGCATAGGTGATTATAATCAATGATCACAAGTATCTTTAAAAAATAATTCTTTTGACTATATAAGAATATGTGAAGTTTAACTTGTCTAAAAGCACAAAAGAAAGTTTTCTTTATATCATTTTATCCTCAATAAAAATGTTGCATGGGAATATTTATGTAGCCACGATTACATGTTTATTGTAGTAGAATATTACTTATTCCGTTCAATTTTATTTGTCTTAATTGATTTTTTGTTGTTCATTTTATATGTTAACAATTTGCGCAAGCAATACAATGGTAATAAATGATATCGAACCCGCAAGGAATAAATACTAACAATTACTCTAATTATCAATTTAACCCACTTAAACAGTCACATCAGTTGATTTGTGAAATTGTTTAAAACAAAAGAAATAAAACTAAATAATCTTACAAAGATTGATCACCAAAACATAGAAGTACAATTTCTCCAATTATGTTCTTAAAAGTAACATTTTCACATAATTTCACTAATATGAATAGTGACTAACTAATATATATTCATGTGAGATAGATGTTAATGCGAGATTGTCATATTTTTATACTCATAAAATTATTTATTTTTAGTTATATTCGGTCAAACAAATGTGATGTTTCTCCATAAATACATTTTAAATTTAGGCCACATTTATAAACACCAAATCCTATTTTCATATCTATTAAATTATAAATAAATGATTATACATACAAGTTTAGTCGCAAATAGATAATAAATGGAGGACAAGTTGAATCCGCAAATCAGACACACCAATTTAAGAAAACAAAAGTCAAACACGGGACCCGTACATAGTTCCAACCTTCCACCGTTCCACGTGGCTGTCATGTCATCAAAAAAAAATTAAACTAACCTACGAACTAAACAATCATGCGTAAGTTATCATTTCAATTAAAGCGGGAGCGCACGTTAGAAAGAAATCTCAAAACATTTTATGGGTGTCAATTTAGGCCAGGTATAAAAGACCGACAAAAAAGCCCACAGATTTTGTTTCAGAAAATACATTCAACCAATCACTTTACCATTCTACCCTTTGCGCACTCCTCACTACTCCCCCCTCTCTTTCTCCCACCCATCGTCTTTCTCACAAGCACCGAGTCACTGGGAGAGAGATGGAGAACCAGGAGCAACCGACAACTTCCATGAGAAGAAGCTTGAAACGAAAGCTTGATGATGTAACCGAACAAGATATCAACGTATTTTCTCTCTCCTCTGACCAAGATCTCATTCAAAAAGTTCGTGCTCAAGTCGAAATCCTCGACTCCACTTTCTCATCGATCGAAGCAGATCGAGCTTCAGCCAAGTGCGCAATCCATATCGTCTCTGAACTCGCCAAAACAGGTAGATTAGACATTTCAATTGCTCGACTTCTTCGTTTCGGAGAAATCACTTCGCAATTCCCGTTGTTTATTTGACATGCATGTTGAATTATTGTGTTATATTGGTGGTTTAGGGTTTTTGATTTGTTTTTCTGTGCTTTGCAGAGGAGTATGTGAACTTGATTGTTGATTCAGGTGTCGTTGCGGCTCTGGTGAGGCATCTTCAGGCGCCGCCGCCGCCGCCAAATCATGGTGGCCCGATTCCATACGAGCACGAGGTTGAGAAAGGAAGCGCTTTTACGCTTGGACTTCTCGCAATAAATGTAATTCATCATTCAGAACTGTATTTTTTGATCTTTCGCCTTTATTTTTCAAAATGCATTTGACAATTTTTGAAGTTGCTCTTGAATTGACAAGTCAGCTAGCGTAACTGAAATTTTGATTTCTAGTAATTTCTTATTTTGTTTGAAATGGTGGGATTATGTTATATGTATAAATTGAGTTATTAAATAAATAAAGAAAGAAAGTGGAGGATAGTCTATTAATTTTATGTATTTCAGTGGTCAATTAATTGATTTTGTGTACTTATCTGCAGGTAAGAGTGGCTGGTTATTGTTAAAAATATTTAATAGAATTTGTTGATTGAACTCCCTTGCAATTCTTGGAGTGTTATCTACATCCATTCCTTACTTCCAAGTACTCCGGAACAGTTATTGTATATCTTGTGCCTAGTGAATCCACTTGTTTATCTGTTGGTTCCTCCAGAACCGTTAGAGCATCCTGACAACTCTTTTCATGCTTCATATTTTTATTTATATTTTTTGTCGTTTTCATGTTTAAGAAGGCAGGGGATTCGGGGGTGGAGTCTAGGTCAGGGGATTTGGGGTCAACGTGTCTTACATAGAATACGTCAGAAAACACGATAGTATGACATTTATACGAAAACTACCGGGACACATGATTTAATGATTCTCGTGGTTTTGCACAATCAGTACAAGATTTCATTTTACAGTTTACTAAATTGGGGAGATTTTGTCGTTCAACAATTTGGATCCTTGTTAGTTATCGGAATCTAGAAAGAGATGGCTTTATTAATTTATTAGTTTTTGCAATCCTTCCTTTCTTTTTTCAAAGCTTAAACTGTTGCTGCCAGATGGTGTCATTTTACGATGGTTTCACCATGGTGGACCTTCATGGGACTATAAGAAATAACACATTCTATCCTTGATCCAATTGCCTTTTTCAGGAAAGAAGTGAAATTTTTCCTCAAGCATCATTTCTTATATTCTTGAGATTCCCTGCGGCAACTCAATAATTTTGTCTGATGATTTTGTCTTTTAATTATCCTTTTGAAATTTATGGAGATGATGTATGAGTATTAGTTCAGATTATAGGATTTTTCTTGCTTAGTTGAACCTTAAGAACAAACAAAGTAATTCATATAATAAGTTGAGTAGAATTAGTAAAAGTAACCAGCAATGAAAGGAAAGTGTAATCAGCAGTGTTTTTTTTTCATAAAGAGTATGATGAAACAAATATGTTTGGTAGATTATTTTCTTTTTCAAGTTGTTAGGATTTTTTTTGAAGTAATTTATCCTTTATCTACTGTATAGTGAAATCTATGATAAAGTAATTTGTCTTTTGTTTCTTTTTATCTTTTCTTGATTACACTTTTATGGACATAAAATATAGTGTATGAAATAATGAAATCTAATTATTGAGGTATTGTATTTGATATTATGTTCAATGTTCAATGGTGGATTTTCAAATCTTGGATGAATGATGATGAAAAGGAAATTAGTGATGTACCATTTAAATTATTTGATTCTACTATATTCCTAATCAGATTGAAATAATATTCTCTCTGCATATAAGTATATGCATATATTTAATGCGTCACAGCGTGGTGTGTCCAACATTTCTAAAAAATATTGTCATTGTGTATCTGAGTTGGTGCTTCCATAGGCTAGCTGCATTAAAGCTAATAATAAATTGATGAAGATGCATTACTTTGAGATGCTAAAGCCCATTGCAGCCATACCATTATTTTGGTCAAATTATACATATGTAACTCAAAAATGTTGATTGTTTTTTATTTATTTATTAATTGAAGTAGTTCTTTAATTTATATGTGGTGCCAATATTGTGTTTACATTGAATTTTGTATTTTATGATCACTTGATTATTAAACAATCTTTGCTAGTCATCTTGAAGTTTTATAGTTGTAACATTTGTTTTTATTAGGTAAGGAAAAAAGGGGTTTGAACTTTCTCTCTCTACACACACACACACACAAACGCCGACACGCGCATACTAACTAGTTGGTTGTGGCAATGTCCCTAAGCGACTTAGTTTTTGCTATTTCATTGATAGTTTTGCCATCTCACCAATGACAATTTTGACATTTCAACATTTATCACTCAAAACTATGTCATTTGCGTGTTCCCACAGTCATATGTGTTTGTGTGTCTATATGTATATATGTATATATATAGAGAGAGAGTGAGAGAGGAATGATCCATAGTCAGTTAGCCACAGTTGGCTATAGGGCGTTCTTCAACCAACCCATCTTAATTCTTACACCATTGAAGGCTATCAAACGGTGTGATTGAGGACTTCATTAAGCTGTCCGCCAAACGGTTTGGAGGAACTTGCAAACTGTTTGGCAAACATGGACAAAGACTATTTTGCCCCTTTAATAAATAAATAAAAGTACCCCTGACACAATGTAAGATGTGGTAACCACAAAAACACTGTTTGAAACATGAATTCTAACGGATCTTGACGGATAACCCTTTATGTGTCAACTCCCTCTGTCCACAACTTGTTTTAATGGATGGGAATAAAATCTTTAATAGATCGCGATCACCCAAACCCTCATTTGCTTCATACTCTCTGTAACCTTCTCTGCCAATTTCTGTTAGTTTTTGCGATTCAGCTTGGTATTCTAACATTGAATCACAAGTTTCTGTTCACCAATAATATGATGGGAATAGAGTGCGTCCCCATGTTTTCTTTGCCATAAAAGTACAGATTCCTAATTTCATATAATTTCCCAATCAAACATAATATACTTTAAATAATCAAAGTCATGTGAATAAAAGGCATCAAATAATACTAATAAGAAATACAACAGCCAAGTTTTTAGACAAATCGAACTGTGTGAAAAACTCGTGAATTGAACGAATTCTAAGATAAATGTGAAACTAATCAAATCATGAAACTAATCAAATCAATAGCAGAAAGAAAATTTGAGGAGATGAAGAAATAGTGTGTTAAAGACATGAATTAAGACCTTGGGATCTTCATCAATGGCGGAGATGAGATCCGAAAGGAAAGCGAACAATTTGTGAGCTGTGGATGCAAAAATGCCCTCCCTTTGTCAAATAGTTTGGCAAACAGCAGGGTAGTATTTTTTTTCTTTTACAAAAAAAAGGAATAATAACATTTGTCCATGTCCGCGAAACTGTTTGCACTGCCTTCCAAATTGTTTGGTGGACAGTTTAATGAAACCATTCCATATAGCCTTCAACGGTGTAAGGTGGATTGGTTGGGAAATACCCCATAGCCTACTGTAACTATTGATCATTCATTATATGTGTGTGTGTGTGTGTGTGTGTGTTTGTTTGGATTGACTTCAGCTGGACGGTAACTTATAACTTCCAAAAATAACCTGTTATAAAATACAAACCTGCTGCATGCATTCTTTGAATTTATGTATTTATATTATATTTTATAAATCTTTAATTAAGTATATGTTCTAAAATATGGTATCTTCTTGTGCTAAATTTCAACAATTAGACTGTGCTTAGATTTTGGCGTCTGGGCTTGAGTGCATGGATTCGCCCTCTTTGGTTTGCTATTTAACAATCGCTCTTGTTGTCTCAATTGAAGGTCTTTTCAGACTTCCTCTTATCTTCTTAGCACCTTCAATTGGCTTAAAGCTTAAATTTACTTTCCTGTAAAATCCAAATATGCTGGTTCATTCATTACTTTTATTGCTTTTCCTGATTTTTGGTAAGCATAGCGGCTTAATCATTTGATTAACTTTTGTTGCATGAGGTCTGTACTCTCTTTTTTATTTTTATAAGTGAGGTTGTGGTAATTATATTTTTAATGAGTTGTGGCCTAGTTAACACTTACTTTTTTTTAGGTATTTTGTTACTTAACATGAACTTTGGCTGGCACCTTTATTGTTTGACAGCCGGAACATCAACAACTCATTGTTGATGCTGGAGCTCTTCCCCATCTTGTAAATCTGCTAAAGAGGCACAAGGGTGGTGAAAACTCTCGAGCAATCAATGGTGTTGCAAGGAGAGCAGCCGATGCAATAACCAATCTTGCTCATGAAAGTAGCAGCATTAAAAACCGTGTCAGGTTTGTTTGTTTCTCTGTTCTAGAGCAGTCCTTACTATGATATAGTATAGGTTTTCATGCCTTGGAGTTACAGCTCAGAGTATCATATTGTCCTTATGACCAAGTGTATAATCAGGGCCCAAGGTGGTATCCCTCCCCTTGTTGAATTGCTTGAGTCTGCTGATGCAAAGGTGCAGAGAGCAGCTGCAGGGTCCCTACGAACCCTTGCATTCAAAAATGATGAAAATAAGAATCAGGTTGATGGATAACTTTCTCAGTGAAACATTTTTCAGGATCCACTTTCAGTTACCAATTTTAAGATAGTGGATGATTTGATTCATATATTTTCCAGATAGTGGCAAGCAATGCTCTGCCTACCCTTGTTTTGATGCTTCGATCTGAGGATGTTACCATACATTATGAAGCGGTTTGGTTCCCATCTCAGTTTTCTGTTACTGAATGTTGTACTTAACATATTTTAATATCTATAAATCTTAGCTTCACTTTGTCTGAAACTTACATTGACATCCAGTTGGTTTTGCCAGGTTGGTGTAATTGGGAATTTGGTGCACTCGTCCCCAAACATTAAGAAAGAAGTTCTGCAGGCTGGAGCTTTGCAGCCTGTTATACGATTACTTCGGTACAATTAATTTCAGTCTCTTGTTAGCACTTTTACTCAATTTATGATTCCATTATTTTTGGGTTTGCTTTAAAATTGCTGGAGTATGTTTATTGTTGCGCCCTTTAAATGTGGAGCTGTCTGGAAGTGAAACCAGAATTGGAGTAGGGATTCAATTTATTCAGACGACACGCCTCTTTTCAATCTACTCACATGTGATATGCAGTTACGTAGCTAGAGCTGAATAGACGATGGGTGTAAGAGGTGTCAGTATGTTGATGGCCTATCAATACATCCCCACATTCTCGTTATTATTTCCTCAACTATAGAAAGGTTCACTTTGTAATAGTTGTTAGATATGGGAAAAATTCTTATTACAGACAGACTTAATTAGGTGAGATATTGCAGATTTTAACCCAGCTATGGAATTTTTCATACCCAAGTTAGAAATAAATGTTTAGAATCTTTAGATATATAACAAAATTCGTAAGAATAGGAAATAAGAATGTTCTCAGCATGAAGATTGTAACTTCGAGTGGAAGTCGTTGAATCCTGTGGACAGTTGTATACATGTCTTGCATGAAGCAAGCCTTTACCAGTTAGTTTTGGGGAAGGGAAAAACCCATGCCATTCTGCTATCAAGTTTTTCATGAAGTAATCCTTTATATCCATTTTTCTATGGTTATTAAGTCATGGGTTTGTGTTTATAAAATAGCTCAATCTGAAAGTATAGATTTGCGATTCTCACATTTTCAATACCATGCTCTGACTATACCCTGACAAAAATAATTGTTCCATTGACTTGCTCCCTTCCTCCCTTTCCCTTCCTCCGATATTTGTTGATCATATCAGTTTTGTGACTGTGTTTACAGTTCCTGCTGTTCAGAGAGTCAAAGAGAAGCTGCCTTGCTACTTGGGCAATTTGCTGCCACTGATACAGACTGCAAGGTGGATTGAGATCATCTTTCACATTTAACCAAATTATTTTAATTAGTAGCAAAGTAAAAAAATTGTAGCCTCTGTTTGTCCAATTTATGCTGTTTGTTCTTTTGTAATTGTGATTCTCCATTTTTGTTTTGTCTATTCCTTCTTTAGTTTTATCTTTGTCCTACAAATTGAAGAAAATGTTGGTGTAGGTGCACATTGTTCAAAGAGGTGCTGTCGGCCCATTAATTGAGATGCTTCAGTCCTCAGATGCTCAACTAATGGAAATGTCAGCTTTTGCACTAGGGAGATTGGCACAAGTAATTATTCATTTGTTTTCTTGTGCTCTTGTTCATATGTATCTTGTTTGGTGAACAAAACTTTAGCCCTTCTTTGCTGTCCATAATAACATATTTTCTTCTATACTGATCGGGCCTTCTTGCTGCCTCATTTCTTTCAAAATAGCTTAGAGCTATGCAAATGACTTGACTTGTGTGCTAAGGTTTGAGCATTTTTTCATAAACCACCACCCTGTAAACTGTAGTTACTCAGTTGTATACTGTGTTAATATGGTGAATGGATCATGATGGAAAAGTGTTGTTTTCATCTTTCCATTATGTAATATGTGTCTTACATCTGCTTCCTTTAGTATTAGGTGGCTACGTAATGTAAGCCCTGGTCGTTTCTTCTACACTAGATATCTGAGGAACTTGTAGAAGTGCAAATTTGATCTGTGTGAACCATGTTTGTATGAATGAATTGAGTTACCAGAATACTTGCTTCTCAATGGAGATATTTCGTCTAAAAGCCGAGTCTGGCGCACTTGATAATTCTTATTTCCTTATTAGTGACAATGACAGGGTTTTTCCGAAACATATGTGTGTGTGTGTGTGTATATATATATATATACGTGTGTGTGTGTGTGTGTGTGTGTGTATTAATTATTAGAAATTGATATTTGCACAAGGTAAATTGATATTTCCGCTAGGCGTCACATAAATAGTGAATGAGTCATTCATGTGATTGAGATCTTGTGGAAATATCAGTTTTTCCTTGTGGAAATAACATTTTCCTAATTAAGATGCTTTTCTCGGGGTTGATGAATAAATCTCATCTTTAGGATACGCACAACCAAGCTGGTATTGCCCATTGCGGTGGCATAGTGCCATTGCTAAACCTCCTTGATTCGGAAAATGGATCTCTGCAACATAATGCTGCATTCGCTCTTTATGGGCTTGCAGATAATGAGGTAATGGTAAACATGCTGGATGATTTGTAGTATTTCACTTCAATTTCAGTTTAATTTGGTGCTCTGTACCTTATAACTTATTGTAAGCTTCATTATAGGATAATGTTACTGACCTTATCGGGGTTGGAGGTGTTCAGAAACTTCAGGACGGAGAATTCCTTGTCCAAGTATTTTTATCTTACACTTTCGATTTTTCAGTTTAAATAAATTCCAGTTCATCAATTATTTCTTTGCCCCTAATATGTAAAATTAAAATTTTACCTGCAGCCAACAAGGGATTGTGTAGCCAAGACACTGAAAAGATTGGAGGAGAAGATCAACGGGAGAGTGAGTTTGCTTTATCATTATCATCTTCCTCTTTTCTGCTACTTCTCTTCCACCAATAAATGTTGATATTTATTATTCCCTTTTTAGTCCTCACATGTACCCCCTTAACATGAAAGAACTATACGTATCTTGAGAGTTTCCTAGGAATACTAAATAAGCAACTTTCTTGGCAGAATTGCAATGATATAATGATTAAGCTGTCTTTTGAGTTTTTAAGGTAACCAAGATCTTTAATGGATTATTTTTAAAGCTCAAATCACACCATACTATGTCTTTTTCTTTTGAAAATGTAGAGTTGTCAACATAGATGGAGTAATGAATTAGGTGAATAATTCATTTACTGGTTATTTGTTAACCCACCAAAATATTATAAATAAAATTAAAAGATAAGAACTTGTGTTTGATTGCTATGCATTACCATATACTCCATCCGCCACCAAAACCTATATTAAGTAAATTTTTACACAAATTAAGAAATTTTAAGTAGAGGAAGGAGTATAAAATTAGTTAAAAATTTACCTATAGTGGAACCCATGCAAGTAAACTAATGATTCTTTCTTTTCTTAAACTAGTGGCCCCGCTTAAGTGCACTTTTGAGACTAGTATTTGGTATAACACTTTGCATTTGACTTGTGTACTTAAAACTGAAAAGACATCTAGTGGACAAAATTTTTTTTTTTGGTACTGAAGACATATTTTGGGGGATGAAGGTGTGTGTGTGTGTGTGTGTGTATATATATAGTGCCTACAGGCTACAACATTGTAGAGAATGAAGAACTTTGAATAAACTATCACGTGAGAAATCATTGGTATATTTGTCTAACGAATGTAGGTTTTATACATATTTCAAACTCAAGGTTGAATACTATACCGACAAGGATAAGTTTCTAAAAGAATTTAACATTGGAAATGCATGAGGAGAAAAGTTTCCGATAAATTTTGTTATAAACTGTTGAGCCCCAACTTGGTTCCTGACTTGAGATTAAGATAGAAATAGAAACAGGAAGATAGAATAGAGAGAAAACATAGAAATTAGGGAGGAAGAAGGAGAAGAACTGAGTGTTTTAATTTACACTGAAACACTGAGTTCGTGAGAGAGGAAGAGAGAAATAGATATAAAAGAAGGAGAAGCAGCTGAGAGCTTCATTCCTTACTTCATTTTACAACTCATATATTCAATACTTGGGGAATACTCTTCCCTTTACACATTTATAGCTAACAAATGCTGGGAAAAAAAAACACTACTAACCTACACCATTCTTTTTTCCATCACTCACATGCTGACAAACTATCCATGTGCTTATATGTGCACCAATATATACTAATTCTAGAATATACTACTACTTTAGTTATGCCCAGTTTTACCCTTTCCTGACATTCCCTTCCCCTTAAAAGATTTCATGTCTTCTGAAAGAGTTCTTGGCTAGTTCCCTCTTCTAACTTCATTGATAGACTGTCTGTGTTATCTTTTCCCCTTTTGTAAGTGATGTAGTCATATCCCAAGAGCTTGTTCATCCACCTTTTTTGTAGGCAAGTTACCACCTTTTGTTATAAAAAATATTTCAGGGAAAGGTGGTCTTTCTAATAATGAACTATTTCTGTCCCAAATAGGAAGACATCTTTTGATAGCTTCAGCCACAATTATGGGGACGGGTTTTGGGACAACGGATTAATATTACACAGACAATTCTTACACAAAACTCAATCAATTCTAATTATTCAATGTCTCAAAATAATGAAGTACATCACTATTTATAGTACGACAATTTTTCTAGCCTAAATTGGACTCTAATAAGATAACTACAAATTAAAGAGACTAATTAAAATACAACTTCTAATTCATGGGCTTCTAAAGCCTTTTATATTGTTTTAATCAACTTTCATGGACTCGTCTTGCATCACACAACCATTAGTTCTTTCTCATAGGTTGAGTAGGACTGAGCTTTAAGTCCCAAAGCTTTGCTAAAATAGGTCAGGGACCTTCCTTCTTGCATGAGAATGGCTCCAAACCCTGTTCTAAAAGCATCAGTTTCTATTTGAAAAACCTTGTTAAAATTTGGTAGAGCGAGGACCAGCTGTTGTGAGAGCCTTCTTTAGAGATGTGAAGGCTTGTTGGGTTTCTTGATTCCACCCAATTTTCCTTTTTGAAGTAGAGTGGTGAGAGGTTTGGCTATGGCTCCATTTAGTACCCAGTTAGTCCAAGGAAACCTCTGAACTGTTTGACAGTTTTTGGAGTAGGCCAGTCTGACACATCTTGTTCTTTAGAGGAATCCACTGCCACTCCTGAGCTTGATATGACATGCCCTAAATACTCAATTTGGGACTGTGCAAAAGCACATTTACTTGGTTTTGCATAGAGCTGATTTTCCCTCATAGTCTGCAACACTTCTCTCAAGTGTTTACAATGCTGCTTTAAGTCTTTAGAGTATACTAGGATGTCATAAAGAAGACTAACATATGTTCTCTGAGGAGGGACTGAAATCCCAAGTTCATGAGATTCTGGAAGGTAGCTGGGGCATTGGTTAGATCAAAGGGCATAACAGTGAACTCAAACAAGCCTCCTAAAGGATGTTTTCTCAATGTCTTCTTTCTCATTCTCAACCCTCATGTTTAACTTGGTGAAGAACTTGGCCCCTTGTAGTTCATCTAGCAATTCATCAATGAGAGGGATAAGGTATGTATTCTTGATAGTAAGAGAGTTGAGGTACCTGTAGTCCACACAGAATCTCCAACTCCCATCTTTCTTTTTGGCTAGTAGTATTGGGGAAGCATAGGGCTCTGACTAGGCCTTATTATCCCAGATTGCAGTATCTCAGTTACCAGTCTTTCTATTTCATTTTTCTGGTCATATGAACACTTGTATGGTCTGATGGAAAATGGAGAGGAGTTTGTTTTTAGTGTTATGCCATGATCTAGGGTTCTTTTTGGTGGCATGTCTTTTGGTTCTTGAAAAACATCAGCAAAACTTTCAAGGAGAGTTTGTATTTCTGGGTAGGTGTTAGTACTTTAGGAACAACATTTGGGGCTAGTTGTTTGGGATATATCTGGTGAAGTAATATTTGGGGTGAGTGTACCACAATAAGAAACCCATTTTTCCGGTCATTGATGTGCTCAATTATTCCTTCTAGAGTAATCATCTTTAGTTCCCTCATTCTCACTTGATGATACCCAACCCTCATGTTTAACTTGGTGAAGAACTTGGCTCCTTGTAGTTCATCTAGCAATTCATCAATGAGAGGGATAAGGTATGTATTCTTGATAGTAAGAGAGTTGAGGTACCTGTAGTCCACACAGAATCTCCAACTCCCATCTTTCTTTTTGGTTAGTAGCATTGGGGAAGCATAAGGGCTCTGGCTAGGCCTTATTATCCCAGATTGCAGTATCTCAGTTACCAGTCTTTCTATTTCATTTTTCTGGTCATATGAACACTTGTATGGTCTGATGGAATATGGAGAGGAGTTTGTTTTTAGTGTTATGCCATGATCTAGGGTTCTTTTTGGTGGCATGTCTTTTGGTTCTTGAAAAACATCAGCAAAACTTTCGAGAGTTTGTATTTCTGGGTAGGTGTTAGTACTTAAGGAACAACATTTGGGGCTAGTTGTTTGGGATATATCTGGTGAAGAGGTAATATTTGGGAGTGAGTGTACCACAATAAGAAACCCATTTTTCCGGTCATTGATGTGCTCAATTATTCCTTCTAGAGTAATCATCTTTAGTTCTGGCAATGAGCTTGCACCATTTCCCCTCCATAGTTAAACTGCATGGTTAAGTTTTCATAATCAAATGTAGTTGGTCCTAGTTGCTTCAGCTATTGTACTCCAAGAACCATATCACATCCTCCCAAAGGCGGAATCCTCACTCCATCTTTGAAGAAAACCCCTCCCATTTTCCATTTAAACTCTATTCACTGTTGGCTACTTCTGACTAGTTGGCTCCCATCTGCTACAGAGACTAACATGGGTTGAGTAGGATCCAGAGCACACTTGAGTTTTTCTGTTGTTTTAAGGTTTGTGAGTACACCCCCCATCAATAAGTATGGAAATGGGCCTTTTCCCTATATACACAGTCATCTTCATGGTTTGTGGATTGGACTGTCCTTCAAGGGCATTGAGAGATGCTTATAAGTTTTCCTCAGTTAGTGAATCTTCTAGATTGCTGTTCTTGGGCTCTTCAACATATTGTGGAGGCCCAAAGTAATCTTAACACTCTTGAGTTTCTTCACAAGTAATCATTTAATTCTGGGGAGCTTCACATTGATGTCCCATGGTGTACTTTTCATCACAGGTCTTCCTCTCATCTCTTTGGGCTGCAGTGATGGGTCTAGGTTTATTGAACTCTTTTCTGGGATAAGTGAGTAGTGGTGTTTTGGTTGCAGGTGGTGCATGGAGGTCTTTTGTAGTGCTGGACATAGTGTTTGTGTTAAGAGTTTGGGCTTTAGGATAGCCGTGGGTCAAGCAACTTCAACTTCACCATTTTCTTAGTTTCTTCCTTAAGTCCACCAATGAAATTCCCCACAAAGAACTCATCAATCAGGTGAGGTAACTTCTCCAGCCTCTCAAACTCATTATAATAGGCATTTACTGTACTTGTTTTAACAATTTGAATTGCTCATATGTTTTCCACTGTAGCCTCAGTTAAATCACTTGCAAACTCCCTCCATGTAAGCCCATCCATACGATTGACATAGGACTTGTTCCAGTACTTTGGAGAACCATGGAGGTGCATTCCAGCTATGGTAATCCTCCTCTGGGATCCTATAGATGCTAAAGTACTCTTCACAGTCTTGAATCTAACTCTTTGCATCATCACCCTCAGTAAATGAAGGAAACACCAATTTAAGATGCTCAAGTTCTCTCCCCTCTTCACCATCCTCAACATTTTGGTTCCTTCTCCTCCATTGAACATCATCTTTTTCATGTCTCCTTCCTCTTTCTTGCCCAGCATGTATAGGGTCTCTAAAGAAACCCTTATCTTTGCCTTATATGAATAGGTCTCTTGCCCCTTTCCTTGTTATTAAATGGATTCTCAAACCCTTCTTCATTATCTGAGCCTCTTTGCTTCAACAACTCATTCATATGACCAATGAAGCAGTCCATCTTTTCATCAATGAGTTGCAACTTCTCAATAGTGTACTCCTGTAGCTTAGAAAATCCTGATGCAATATTTGTGATGGTCCAGCCATGTCCACAGAGAATAGGAATGAAATGAATCACATAATTCTGAGTTTGCAAACTAATCCCAAGCAGTAGCAACACTGCTTGAGTAAGAGTAAGTGAGCTTGAGTGGTTGTTTAGTCAGAAATGGACTTCCTCAGTGAAACAAGCCGAGTATCTGAGACTTTTAAATTTAACTAGCTGAAGCGTAGTTGAATTTTAAAGAGTAAAGCACCAAAGGATCAAAACTAATATCATCACTAGTTACCAGAGAAGTAACAAGTTCTAATACCAGAAAATAGCATAAATTGTTTAGTTTTTGGAATTTTAAAGCAACTAGAAATTTAGAATGATGTTTTTGGTTTTTTGAATGGTTAGACTAATGCTAGATATGCTAAACAAGTTAATTTGAATTAGTAAACACAAACAAAACTGGTCAAATAACATTAATTTCTAGAATCTAGAAATTTTTTGCGGACAAAGTTGAAATGCTAATTTGTAGTTTGAAACATGTTTAGGTGTTGTTGTTTATGGAAAATATACTATGGGCTATGTATATTAAAAGAGATTAATACCTGAAACAAGTTATTAATCACTTAATTTTACTGAGTTGGAGGTTCGGCAAAAAAACATAGCCTCCAAAGTTGCCATTTCTGCTTCTTTGTGGCTGTGATCTGTTGTTGTTGTTGAAATGTCTGGGCTGGTTTTGGGTTGTGTTTGAAGAGTAGAAGAGAGTGGAAGAGATAGATTTTAGTTTGGGTTTGTAGTAGAGAAGAATTTAGAACTTGAAGATAGAGAAGAACAGAGGATTTAGAGGAGGAAGATGATGAGTTTGGATAGAACTTGTGCTTTGATACCAATTTGTTAAGCCCCAACTTGGTTCCTGACTTGAGATTAAGATAGAAATAGAAACAAGAAGATATAATAGAGAGAAAACAGAGAAATTAGGGAGGAAGAAGGAGAACTCAGTGTAAAAACACTGAAATCGTGAGAGGAAGAGAGAAATAGATAGAAAAGAGGGAGAAGCAGGTGAGAGCTTCATTCCTTACTTCATTTCACAACTCATATATGCAATACGTGGGGAATACTCTTCCCTTTACACATTTATAGCTAACAAATGCTGAAAAAAAATAAACCCTATTAACCTACGCCATTCTTTTATCCATCACTCACATGCTAACAAACTACCCATGTGCTTATATGTGCACCAAAATATACTAATTCTAGAATATACTACTATTTTAGTTATGCCCAATTTTACCCTTTCCTGACATAACGGTAGAGTT
Source organism: Panax quinquefolius (assembly GCA_020205615.1). Taxonomy (NCBI): domain Eukaryota; kingdom Viridiplantae; phylum Streptophyta; class Magnoliopsida; order Apiales; family Araliaceae; genus Panax; species Panax quinquefolius. Next base: position 7,737,621 of record CM035162.1, on the reverse strand, counting down.
CATGCATCTTATAATATGAAAGTTCTAGTTACAGAAGGACGATAGATATGGTGATATCAGTGTGCGCTCATTAAAGTTTGAGCTAAAAATGTCACCTTTATCTTGTGGATTAATGGATATAAATTTCCATATTAGAAATTTGTATCTACAAAAAAAAAGGACATTTGAGTTTGAAAACAAGAGAATGAAGGTTATTATTATTTCCGAATGTGAAGCCGACACAGGAATTACTTAACTCATTAAATTTCCAATCCTGTCAATAATTGTTGTCACCAATTAATCTATTTCTTCAATATTTTTGTTGTCAGGTATTGAGCCACTTGTTGTACTTGATGCGGGTTGCTGAGAAATCTATTCAAAGACAAGTTGCCCTGGCTCTTGCTCATCTTTGTTCGCCTGAGGATCAAAAATCAATTTTTGTTGATGGCAACGGTAATTTCCTTGCACCATCTTTGATCTTAGCATCATATTTCATGTTTGGGATTACCACTGTCACTTGCTACATGAGGTTCAGACATATTACCGTCTCTCTGCTCCATTTACATTGTTCGTGTTGCAGGACTAGATTTACTTTTGGAGCTTCTAGAACTACCAAATGTGAAGCACCAACGAGTCGCATCAGTGGCTTTGTTCAAGTTGGCTGACAAAACCCGCTCATTTTATCCGATTGATACAGTTCCTCCTCTCCCCGTGTCTCAGGTCTGTCCAGAGTTGTTTTATGGTTGAATTATGTGATGGACATCCAACTGTTTCTTCTAAAAGTATTGCTCAAGTATTTATTGCTCTTGTCTACTTTTTCCAGCATCAGTTTACAAGTTACTGCTTAAATAGTGGTTTCAGTTACACGATAGGTTTATGCTACTCTAACCTAATTCTTTGTTTAGTTTGGGATTCGTACATTAATGTCTTAGATAGTACACTTGTGTTCCTCCCATAATCTTGTGGACTACTGACTACGTCATGATTATAAATCTCCATGTTCCATAATGGTTGTGTTGAAAGCATTGATCACCGATTTGATAGTGTTTAATACCACACAATTGGTGCAGGTTTACTTGGGTGAGAAGTTTGTAAACAATCCTACACTCTCAGATGTTACCTTCTTAATTGAAGGTAACAAATTTCTCGTGCCTGAATTATTTGTACACATAAGTTGCCGCCAGTCTTTGTGCTGAGTTTTATTGCTTATTGTTCTTGTGTTTCACTGTCAGGTCAACGGTTCTACGCTCACAGGATTTGTCTGCTTGCTTCTTCTGATGCATTTCGCGCAATGTTTGATGGTGGTTACAGGGTATTATTTTTTTTTGTTTTACACTCCGTCTGATTTTATCAGATGGGGACTGCATCTCTGTCTTGAATTTATGTTTCATATCTATTTATTAAATAAATATAATTTTTTGTTTCATATCTATTAATTTTCTTACCACTGAAACACACATTACAAAGGTATAATGTGGAAAAGGTGGGTGTTGTGATTAGAATACGAATGATGAGATATCTACACTTTCTTGAAATCTTAATAAGTTAATATTGTCTAACTAATCTTTACATGTGCTATGTTTGCAATTGTTTTCCCAAACTAGTTCTTCTAAAAATGACTAGATACATTAGTTCTTATGAATATTCTTTTCTGTTTATTTTGATGAATACCTTTCAGGAAAAGGATGCAACGGACATAGAGATTCCAAATGTTAAGTGGGATGTGTTTGAGTTGATGATGAGGTGCAGTTCTTTTTGAAACACCCCCCTCCTCTCTCCTCTATCGTTTGAAAGGAAAAGAAGAAATTGGGACTTGTCTAGTGCTGATAACTATACTTTCATCTGTCTACACTTACAGATACATATACACAGGATCAGTCTATGTAGATTTGAATGTTGCACAGGATCTTCTAAGAGCTTCTGATCAGTATCTTTTGGATGGGCTTAAGCATATGTGCGAGTGTGCTCTTGCACGGGTGAGTTAGGAAGTTACTTTGATATACTCTTATGTGCATTAATGTTGATTTGTTGATTTCTTATCTTTTTCTCTTAAGAGTACGTCGGTGGAAAATGTCACTATCATGTATGAGTTATCAGAGCACTTCAATGCAATTGGATTAAGGAATGCATGCTTTCTTTTTATACTGGAGAAGTTTGACAAATTGATTGCTTTCCCATGGTATGTTACCTTCTCTTTGGTTGCTCCCTCCATCTTTCTTTACTCGAATCATAATAAAAATGGTTGACAGCTGCACAGAAAGACAGAAATGTTGCAACTAATTGTACTTCTGTTGGTTCCTTATGAAAACATGTTATTTCAAATTAAGTTATCATTTATAAGCTAGGTTTCATATTCTGAATACTCATTGAGCATAATGTTACGCTATGTTTGAGCTGTATGCTGGCTTTCCTGATTATACACAATTTCTTGATTGGCCCGATTTACATTTCCATATCGCAGGTTGTCGTAATGTTATATTGAAATTTGGATGTTTTGTTGCATTTTATTGTTTGAAGGGTTAGAGTAGGAAACTAGGTGGAAAGTGGTAAAACAAATTGCTGGTCTTCATTAGCTAACAGCTTAGATGGTTGGAAAGGATCAGGGTTAACACTGGTTTGTTAGTTTAAGAAAAGCTAGAAAAGAAAGTAAAACGGATGATTTTAAAAGCTTGCCTTCCAAATAGCATATTTATGAGTTTTATTGAAGGAGAAAAAGTGATGGAAAACGGTGGAAAGTAACCCCAACTTTCAGCCAAAACTTTCCGCCCCAAAAGGGGGAGATTTAGGTGGAAAGCAATCTTGCCTCATTAGAAAAAAAGATCTTTATCCCTGTTCTACCCTTGAAATAGCACATTAAATTCTCAGTTCCAACCTTCTCCTACTTTCTCTCCTTAACTCACCAGCACAAGGAAAGAAAGTTACTATCACTCCCCTCGATTTCTCATGATGATTTTAACTCTCTTCTTTTAGCCAAACTCATAAACATAGTGCAAGTCCTGGTAGGAACAACGGTTTTGGGAAAGGGGCCAAGCTAGCATATGTTTCCTGCTTGGTAAAGAAGATAGGGACGGCAAACAAGAAAACAACTAAAAGAAACTTATGTTTGGAGCACAGATTGATTTTACTAAACGTTATTGTTATTTAATATATTTATATTCTTTTTTGAATACTTGCATTAAAACTGAATGTAGATATCTCTTCTCTTTTAGAAGAGATCCTTGATAATTTCATCAACTGTTTGAACATGTGGGGAACATGAAACCCTTTGTAGACCCTGTCCAAAATAATCCTTATGGTGGCTTTCGATTAAAAAATAACCATTATGTAACATTGGCCCCAGATTTTGACATTGTGAAGGCCCATGTCTTATCAAGTTCCATGGATGTCATTATTTGTAGGTCCACTGATCGAGTAGATTCCACTGATATTTGGGTGTAGTTGATGCTTGTTACTCTACATCTACTGATGATTTGTTGGATGTGTTATAATGACAGGTACTCTGTCCTGATACGCGGTATTTTACCAGAGATGCGCAATTACTTTCTAGGGGTACTTACTAGGCCTGTCTAAGCTTAATTACCGGGTAAAACTGGTTCGTGCTTCAGTTTTGATGGGCTGATTAGAAACTAACCAAAGAAGAGGAAGAATGTATAGAAACTAGTAGCAGACTTGTTTACATCTAGGTCTGGAAGCACATTTGTAATATATCTTTAGTGCGAAGTCCAGATTCTGGTGGCAGTTATAATGAACTACAGGAAAGATGTTATCTTGGTCCGCAATGTTGAATGAACTACAGGAAAATTGTTAATTTTACTTGTGTAGACTTGGAAAGAAATAGAAGCTGTAAATTTGCTTAGCCATACTTTCTGAGTCTGGTCTCTTCGTTTATGTTATATTTTAATTACCTTTCACATATTCATTTTCACATAGAAAGTGGTGCTCTTATTACACAGATGGAGTAATAGCAAACGCATGTATTTTTTTTTAATTTTTTTTTTCTATGTTAATAATATTTCCTAGTAGGTAACTAACTAGAAACACACAAGGACTATGAAAGAGATGCAGAGTTTGCATCCCTAGTTTTGTAATACCCTGTTTGGAATTTTGGAATAATAAGGCCTTTTCACTTTTTTAATGCATATTATCGAAATCAAATTTTGAACTAATGATGTTATTAATATATAAAAATATATATTATTAATAAATAATAAAATTTTTAAAAAAATTGTTTTTATAAATTAAAATATAATAAAATTGAGTTATGATATTATTAAAAGTAGTTAATTTTAATATTAAAAAAAATTATACACAAAATGAAAAATCGGGTCATGGTTTAATAACGACTCGTAGACAGTGTTAGAATTATGTTTTTACCGAGTCTTAGTTATAGACTTATAGGTAAATCTTAAATGATTAAAATTTACCATGCCAAAAGAATTATTATATATCTCTCATACTAAAGTCATCTCCGGGAAAAGGGCTCATGTTCTCCGAGAATGATCATCTCAAAGTTGAGGGATACACATACTCAGATTGGGCAGGAAACATATCAGACAGAAAATCCACCTCGGGTACTTCATGTTTGTTGGAGGAAAACTGGTTACGTGGAGAAGCAAGAATCACGTGTTGACTTTGTCAAGTGCTGAAGGTGAATTCAGAGGGATGACTAAGGGTCTTTGTGAGCTTCTCTGACTTGAAAGATTATTAACATAAATTGGCTTTGTCCAAAACAGTGAGATGGACGAGGGGGAGTGTTGGCATCCGAAGTTTGTTATTGGAAGAAAGATCCATGATTGTCAATCAGTACGAATCCGAATTATTGATTGATAACCTGCCATATAAGGATGAAATCCTTTTTTCTAGCCTTAAAATTAGCTTAGCCAAGAATAGGTTCATTTGTAATACTATTTATACATGTTCAAAGATTTGTAAAGTAGTGAGAAATAAATATACAGTAGTTTTCCTCTGTTTTCATCACTTCTTAAGTATCTTCCTTTCTAGGAAACAAAGTAGTTTGCAAACTCAATAAAATTTGACTCGTATTCTCACTGCTAAAATTTACGTTCTACTTTCGATAGTAGTTCAGATCCCATTCATTTTATTATATAGGGATAGCTGCTATGCAACAAGGATTACTCATCTGGAGAAATATTTTAGAACAGGAACAAATTTTGCTACTTGCGAGAGCCTTGTGTAGGTACAGCCTAATAACACTGTTCTCTCGACCTTCAGTACTACCTACCTACCTACCTATTGCAACAATGTCAGGCGCTAAAAGTTGAATTGTAGAAAGTTCCATCCTTACAAAATCAATGGCTGTCAAAAACTGAACGCACACTCGAACACCAACATTTCTAAGCATACATGTAAATCTTTTTATATACAACAAACTTTGGAGAACCACCAAATGAAACAGCGCAAAACTAACTTGGGGGGTGGAAGCACTTGGGAAAGAGCCAAAGAGGAAAAGTTGATATCAAAAGAACCTAGAAATCCCTTGCCAACCCATGCACTGCCATTACCTGTGGCTCTAACATACAAATTTACTCATCTTTTGCAAACTTTATGGCAGGTGACAAATTGTGAATTTATGGATTCTCTATGATCTACTCAAATCTTCAACGACCAATTGTCTGAGCACAAGCTGAATCTTCACTGTTTGACCAGCAGTCTTTAATACCGCATGCCCGTATTGGGCGCTCCACCGGAAGACCTGCAGAAACTTCCTTTTCCAACTGTGAACAGTATGTCCCGAATGTTTGAAGACTAACACTAAGCCGGAAATCCAGGCCAAACAGGAATTTCATCTCCAATTTGTTCATCTCCGCAGTGCTTACCCCTCCCACTTTGGCAAAGTATGCATTATTAAAGAATCTGCAAAAATATGTATATTATATGTCCAAAAGTTTTTGTTGAGAGAAACAATCAAAAATGTTTAGGAGTATAAATCATGCATGATGAAACAGCTCTACTTCTTCTTTTCCAAATGAATCAATTCATTTTTTTCTACTCCCATGTCAGAATTATATGCTCACAGATGCTCCTTATGGCAAGACACGGTGCAAATAACATGTCCATACAGAATATCTGGATTTGTTGTTGGTACTTACGCATCATCAATAAACTTTGCTGCCACCGTTACACTAGTGATTAGAAGCCTGTGGACACTAAGGGAAGTTAAATGAACATTGGTGCGTTGAATGAATCTATCTACATAAATCTGTGCAACAACAAAACAAGACGGGCTGCAGCATGAATACTTGAATATGCGATCAATATATTGTTGAATGCCCAAAGAAGGCGCTCTTGAACCATGAAATATTGTGAGAACCTCTTCAACCTGTGTTGCTTCCATTAACATTTCATTTTTCTGAATGCACCTCTCAAGAAGTGAAGAAAGAAGTGCTAGAACTCGGGGATTTCTAGGACTACGTTTGCCTAAATCTTGAAGCCCCAAACCAAAGCAAATATCTGAGGCCAATGTCTCAACTTCAAGTGCCAAAGTTCCCATATCCAAGCAAAGCTGCAACAGAGAAATATCAATAACCAATTTGTTCTTCACATACAACACACCATCCCAAGAAGGTAATAAGAATGTACAAATCTAAAGTAATTGCAGACGTCCCAGGAAAAGGTAAGAGAACTCACATGTAGGTGACTCTAATAAATAAATTTCTATCTTTGTTATATTTAAAAAGTAGAGCTAGATAACTATCTACTATTTTATGTATAGAATTGTTGACCTCACAACTGGCAATCAATCTGGCAAGAGAAAGAGTTGTTTTCATTTTCAGTTGTCTGATCTAAACCGAATTGGTCATATTAAAATGGAAGTTAAGTTTTAGTGGCTGATGAAATTTTCATAGTGTAACAGCGAAGGCATCTGTGACCGCATTGCTAATATGGTAATTCATAAGGCTAGCACCGTAATTAACGGCAACTTTTTTAATAGTTAATATAAGCAAATAGCGAAATCCAAGAAAAAGGGCGTGCGGGTACGACAATCTTGCGTAGCGTACACTCTAAGAAATCTTTAGTCTAACTACTTGGCGCCAAATAACAGTCCTTTTTACAACTAAGTGACTAAATCTATCTTACACAATTTCATCTGTAGAATCAGACGCCACCAAGTCCTTTTTGACTTCTCAATTTGGCATTTCCCGACTCATTATTACTGGTGCATTCATTTTTCATTCCATAAGTTAGCTAGCTTCCAACCAAGGCTACCGTAATTTCGTGATAACAGACTTTCCCACCAACATATACCAATAGGAACAGAACAGGAAAAAAAATCCACTTAGTAACATTTGACAGTAAAAAATCAAAATTATAGAACCTCCTCCTTTACTTGGTAAAACTAAATTACTAAACTAGAATAAAATTCATCAAGTTTCCCTGCTACTTGTGTGAGGGGTTTCTGAGAATACGAAATTCCTTTCTCCCATTGTCTCATCTGTTGACAATAATCCATGTAACTAAATATAGAAAAAGTTGTGAAGATATTACCATCACTCTAACTGTAGGCATTCCATTGATCTTTAGCCCTTTACGCAGTAAAGAATTCCAAATAACAAGTTAGATCTACCTTCTATTTAAGGCACTTTATTGCCAAAGGGGGAGAAATTGACATGGCAGATGTTAAATAAGAGTATAACTGGGTGAGGGGAACTTTTTTTTACCTATCCATTTCTTTGACATTACCCATAATCATCAATTAATTACAATTTGACACCTCATTGTACTTAAAACTTTTTTTGGTATTTGTAGCAAATCACTTCTTCTTTAACTTGGCAAAATTTTCTTTTGACTAGTTAAACTAAGAACTATAAAAAACATAAAAGACCAGCTATATCTGGAAATCAAGAACGCGTTGAATATATGGGTAAACGAATAGATCCAATAGATACATTACATTAAAGAAAACCTAATAATAAGTGAACTAATTGTATGCAGAACATTACAATCTAGTCTAGATAAAAATCCAAAGCAAAGAGAAAACCCAATAAAGAATGCAAGTGAGCAGCATTAAAAAAAAAGAAAATCCAAGAAAGTAAAAACTTACAGAGGAAGAAAGTTGAAACAGATCTATAAATCCCCCAGTGAGTCCGTTCTTGAATTATCTACATATAAGACCTGAGAGCCAGCAATGAAAATGATACTGTGGGTGTGCTATGGAGAGAGAAAAGATAGCAGCTTATTTGAGGAAACCATTAGTATTATTATTATCATTATTTACCATTCCCCCTCTTCTTTATTGATCCCACAAGCAACTATAATCTCCTTGCTCTTTCTCGCTGTTCCTCCTTCCTTTTTCTTTTCAACAAGTCTTGGCGGACAGGTCCAATGGACCGGAATATTGGACCGGTTATTTTTTTTTTTGTGTTTCTTATTACTTCTAAAAAATATATACGGGTAGTATTTATTTTAATTAAAATTTTTATAAAATACAATAATTTTAAGTTTAATTTAAATATATATACAAAATAATATTATACAGTTTGGACAACACTATTTTGCATATCTATCTATCTATCTATCTAATAAAATACAAATAATTTTAAATTTTCTGTTCACTCAATAAATTATCTGAGCCGTTTAAAATTTGAGATAAATCTCACCGTCCATACACTGCGGAAGGCACGGAACACAGCTAATGTATTCAAATTATATCAGAAAGATACACTTTCTCTATCTGAGTTTTTCTCTCCCTAAATCGAGCCGCTGTCGGTGGGCCGTGTGAAGTGTTGGGATACAGCTTTTGTGTACGCAGTAGCTGGACCTACTTCCACCTATTCTATTCTCCCTCCATGGATCTCTGTCTTAAATAATAAAAAATTATGTTAATTTTAAAATTAAAAATATTTTAATTTGATTTTTGAAAAATAATAATAAATTTATATTTTGAGACGAATTGAGTATATAGAATTAAACAACACTTATTTTGAAGAGGAAAAAATTTAAAATATTTTGGTATGATTTTTCTAAGTATAGTAGATTATGAACCAAAAGAATTCAATCAAAACTTTATATAGAATAATTTAGGGACAAAAATAATCTTTTAAAGAAGAATATATATAGTCATTGAGACTAAACTTACTTGCTTTTAGGCGAGTAGAGTGCACTCGCAGGTAACTCGGACGGAATTGAGTTAATTTGCTATGTTTATAAAATTATAAATAATTTAATTTTAAATTGCATGCATGCGATTACAAGTAATTTTGAATATAAATTATAGGTTAAAGTTGGAACACATTTTAGATAATGGTGGGAATGGAGTATGATCCAATTCAATATTAGTGGGATGATTAGATTGACACATTAAGAGGTTTAGCTTCATTCAAAAAGTTAAGAAAATTATATATCTATCTATCTATCTAGGTTGGATATAATTTATTTAACTTGTTAAATGGGGGACAAGGACCGGAAGAACGTCCGTCCGGTGCACCTAACTGTGACGATAGCGTCGTCCCAGCATGTTTGGTGTATGTAATATTATTATTATTAGTTAAAAAATAGGAGCAATTTATTTTAAGTCCTCTATTTAAAACCCAACCCATTTCCATAATGGCCCACGTCCCTGTTTTTTGGACTAGCCGCTAATTCAATTGGAAATGGCCCAGTGCTATGCCTATGGTCTCTGGCCCATTGGCAATAGCCATATATATTAGTCCACAATTCCTCTGTCCTATAAAAATAAGGGTCCTTTACATAAGTATACAACAAATAGAAAGTAATTACAAGAAAAGTGCATCAACTAAATAATTACAAAAAGAATGTAATTATTACAAAAATAGTACAATTCACATTAATAAGGAAACCTAAAATCAAGGATAACTAATAATTCAAATTCAAATTCAAATCTTGTCTCTAACAACAATTTCAAATCCATGTTTCAAAATTCAAATCAAAATGAGAAAATTAAAAATAAAAATTATGAAGGAGCTAATGTTCATCATCCTCCTCTCTCGCCGCCATCATTGCCATGCCACATCATGTCATGGCCACATGGGAATTCTTATTCTCAATTTCTTTTGATGATTTGGTTACCCACAAAATTGAAATGGTTACCTTTATACTAATTTTGACTAGTAATTGCATCACATTTAAAATAAAATTGGTAATCAAATAAAACCCCGAATTGATTACCTTATCAAATGGTTTAAGAACCAACTATATGAAATTTGGTTACCAATTGCATCATATCCAAAATAAATTAATAACCTAATAAACTAAATTGGTTACCTTATCGGAAGATTTAGTAACCAACTGCATAAATTTTGGTTACCAACTGCATCACATTCAAACTATATTAGTAAACTAATAAAACTGAAATTGGTTACCTTATCAAATGATTTGGTAACCAACTACATGAAAGGGGAGGAGGGGGGAGGGAGGGGTGGAGGAGGGGGGAGGAGGTGGAGGCGGAGGGAGGAGGAGGCGGGAGGAAAGGGAGGAGGCGGGAGGAAGGGAGGAAGGAGGGAGGAGGAGGCGGAGGAGGTGGAGGCGGGAGGAGGAGGAGGAGGAGGAGGCGGGAGGAAAGGGAGGGGTGGGGAGGAGTGGCGGGAGGAGGTGGAGGTGGAGGCGGGAGTAGGGGAGGAGGGAGGCGGGAGGAGGAAGGAGGCGAGGAGGAGGAGGAGGAGAGGTGGAGGGAGGGGGGAGGTGGGAGGGGTTTGTTTATATATATATATATATATATATATATATATATATATATAACTACTGATTGTTATAGATGAGAAGAGAGAAAGAAGTTATGGGTATAACTAATCCATAAATTAATGAATCCTAATTGAATACTAATTCCTTAAATTAAGGAATCCTAAATGCACTAGAATTATAAATAAATATGGTAGTGTATTAGTTGTGTAAAAAAGTTTTATGAGGACTTTTTGTTATAATTTTTTTAAAAATGTAATAGAATATGTAAATCACCCTAAAAATAACTTTATATTACCTTATGTATATCGGTATATGTAACCATAACTTGTAATTTAATTACACCAAAATAACTATCAGCCTATAATTATTACTCCTATTTTATATAAATTTAATAAATTTATCGCCATATATATAAAGAGTCAGAATATTTTTATTGTTTATTTTTTTGAATTTATTGGAAGATATAAAAGAATAAGCGCTATAATTTTATTATAATTTGAATCTCCTTAATAAATTACTCTATATAAGATCACTAGTTGGGTCCCGTGCCTCCGGCTCTATATGGACGATGTAATTTATCTCAAATATTGAACGGTCCAGATAATTTATTAGTGAGGTGGAAATTCAAAATCATTTATATTTTATTAGATAGATTTTTGAATTTATTAGAAGATATAAAAGAATAAACGCTATAATTTTATTATAATTTGAATTTTGAATCTTCTTAATAAACTATTCCATATAAGATCATTAGTTGGGTCCCGTGTCTCCGGCACTGTATGGACAGTAGGATTTATCTCAAACTTTGAACGGTTCAAATAATTTATTGAGTGAGCGAAAAATTCAAAATAATTTATATTTTATTAGATAGATAGATAGATACATAGATTACTTTAAAAAAATATTCATTTGTTTAAAAATTGGCAGTATTTTTTATTTAAACAACTTGTGAAATCGAGGAAAAACTCCGAGAGAAAAAACGTGAGAAAAAACGTGAGTCTCATTTCCCTCCAAACACTTTTCCCAAAATACATTTCAATTTTCCGAAAGTTTTCTTTCCCATGCACCGGGGGAAAAAAAGAGAGCTGAAACCCCCAAGTATTTAGAAAAAGCGCTCAACAAAAAGGGCACTTTCTGTACACTTCACTTGCCTAGGGTTTACAGTTTCTCTCATCGTTCGCGAAATCTAGGGTTTGGACTCCCTCTGATTGTAAGTAACTAACCATTCTCAATACCCGTCAAATTAAAATTTTAACTTTATTGGTCGTTTGATTTATACTGTGTATATGTGGCTCATTTCGATATTTTCATCAATTTTTAACGGATCTGTTAATTCTTGTTTTGCTTGCTATTCAAAATTGCATTGTGACACCTGTACGCTGCACCGACTCTGAATTAAACTTGTGTATTTGTGTTGATGCACATTTTATTTTTGATTATCATTGATATCAGTCTGAATTGGTACTTATTTTTGTATATTAGAACCTTTGTTCCTAGACAAATAATAGTATTGATTTGTGTAGGTCTAAGAGGAATATCAATATAATTTATTTAGTATTTACTTCATCTACACAGGTTTATCTATAATTGTTGAGCATATTAGCTGCATTTTAAGGCAATTTCTGATTGCCATGACTTGTGGTGATAATTTGAGGGTACATTTCTCATATTTACTGTTGCTTTGGAATATTTGGGTTGTTTGGAGGATACTGGAAGTATGCTTTTTAACTGGGGTTCACAAGTTTTTTCTAGGACTGAAATGTGTAGTAAAGGATTCTTTAAACTAACCTAGATGGATGCCATAGGAAAAAACATGCTTTCACGACATTGTTTATCAAGGGATTATATAAATTGATTGGGAACGTTAGGAGTTGTTTGTATTATATGAACTTTTACATTATGTTGTTTTTGCCATGGGTCAAAGACCATTAGTAACAAGACAGTGCCATCATTTAGGAGATTGCAATATAGAGGATTGACCCATTCAAAACTCTATGGGCACAGCTTCATTACACAGCTAAAACCCTAATTTGGGATTACCCTACTGAAGATTCCTCGTCTAATTTGGACTCCAACTAATCATAGAGCTATTAATATAAGCTACCAGACAAGAGGTAAGGATTTTGTACTCATTATAAAGCCTCCTTGCTGTCAAGTTCTCTCCTCTATCCTCCTTTATTGCCTTCTAACTTAAGCATCGAAGAGTACCGTTGGAGTAAACTCTAGAAAACTTTTGTAGCATATTTCATCCTTTCAGGTTTTTGAAGTGTCCAATCTACCCACCAGGATACATTAGGCAGATTTACTTTAACAGGTTTTTGTTTTTGGAAGTCAATTTTAGCCGTACTGTTAGGCTTTGTTTGGAACTCGAAAAGTGCGAGGAAGAAGAGCAGGAAATCAAAATGAAGTGTAAAGTAAATATGTCAGCTTTGTCAACCATTACTTACACTTGTGCTATTGATATACTTGATTAGAGCTATGTTTATTGAGTGAAATTGTGGATTTTTTTCTTTCAAAAAAAACTATATACCTTTTCACTTATTTTAAGAGCGATGATTATGAAAAGTTAATTAATATATTTTATCTTAAAAACTGGTCAATTTGCATAGGTTTAGAAACTCAGTTTTAGGATGTGTAATAACTAATAAGTTGAAAATATATAGGATTCGGGCTATGAAAATGGTTAGAATTGGCTTTTTATATGACAAGTTGCAAGATTTTATTAACAATGAATTCTGAGAGTTGTAACTTATATTACAAGTTGCAAAATGGTTATAAGAATATTTAAACAGTTCTACTGAGCTGGATTTTTCCCCCTGGGATGACTTGAGAGGTTATTCAGTGAATCGATTCCAACTGAAGGTATTATTAATTTTATCATTTGATATTTCACATTTTGAACTTTTTGAAGAACATATTAGCTTTTGTAGGCAACAGTCTGAGGAGTTGAATCAAAAACCTCTTTATTAGTTGTTTAAAATTTACAATTTGGCATAAAAGTTCTCCTTTATTCTGTAAATTACATGTTGCACCATTTATTGTTTTTATTCAAGGTTCACAAGTTTGGCTATTCTATCATTCCATACTGTTGAAACCCTTTTGGGTGATTTCTACTGAAATTATTATCTGGGAAGGGTGACATGTCCATTCATATTATCTCTATACTGCATTAGTGAACTTTTGTTATTTGGGGGAGAAGAACCTCTGGATACTTGTGACTGTATTTTGCTGTGCATACTGCATAATTTTGTATCTGAAAATAGAGAAACTCATGACCGGAAAATCTGAAAAAGCTACTGTAATTTCTGATTTCAGCGGTTGCTGGCTTCTAATTTTTTGTTGATTTTGTGTTTATTTTAAGCTCTTAATATGGTTGTGATACATTGTTTTAGGTTACTTTGAGATGGATACTGCAGCTCTAAACCGCTCAATTTCAATCAAACTGTGGCCCCCGAGCCAAAGTACGAGGTTAATGCTTGTGGAGCGAATGACCAAGAATCTTGCCACTCCTTCTATTTTATCCAGGAAGTATGGTCTTCTCAGTAAAGAAGAGGCTGAGAAAGATGCCACGAAAATAGAAGCACTGGCTTATGCTTCTGCAAGCCAACACTTTGAGAAGGAGCCAGATGGTGATGGAAGTTCGGCAGTGCAACTTTATGCTAAAGAATCCAGTAAGCTTATGCTGGAAGTTGTCAAAAGAGGCCCTAAAGCAAAGGAGGATGGAGAAGTAATTATAGCTGAGAAAGTTACAGCATCTCATGAAACTGTATTTGATATATCTGGAGGTCGTCGAGCCTTTATTGATGCAGATGAGGCTGAAGAGCTGTTGAAACCACTGAGGGAGCTGGGAAGTAAATATACAAAGATATGTTTCAGCAATAGAAGTTTTGGCTTAGACGCAGCACGCATTGCTGAACCCTTTTTGTCATCTCTCAAGGATCAGTTGACAGAAGTGGACCTATCAGATTTTATTGCAGGTAGGCCGGAAACAGAAGCTCTCGAAGTCATGAAAATATTTTCATTTGTCCTGGAAGGTTGTGAACTGAGGTATTTGAATCTTTCTAATAATGCCTTGGGGGAAAAGGGTGTAAGAGCATTTGGGAGCCTCTTAAAGTCCCAGCGTAATTTGGAGGAGCTTCATCTGATGAATGATGGTATCTCAGAGGAAGCTGCTCGAGCAGTGTGTGAATTAATTCCTTCAACTGAGAAACTGAGGGTCCTTCAGTTTCATAATAACATGACTGGTGACGAAGGGGCAATTGCTATTTCAGAACTTGTGAAACATTCTCCTTTGCTGGAGGATTTCCGGTGTTCTTCCACAAGGGTGGACTCTGAAGGGGGAGTTGCTTTAGCTAAAGCCCTTGGGACATGTTCCCATCTGAAGAAGCTTGATTTGCGTGACAATATGTTTGGCATTGAAGCTGGAATTGCTTTAAGTAAGGCACTACTTGGATTTGCCAATCTCATTGAAGTCTACCTGAGTTACTTGAATCTAGAGGATGAGGGGTCTATCGCTCTTGTTAATACTCTGAAGGAGTCTGCTCCTTCACTTGAAGTTCTGGAGATGGCTGGAAATGATATTACTGCTGAAGCTGCTCCTGCTTTGGTGGGCTTAATAGCTGCAGGACATTCACTAACTAAATTAAACTTGTCCGAGAATGAATTGAAGGACGAGGGTGCTATTTTAATCGCAAAGGCTCTGGAACAGGGGCATGGCCAGTTAAACGAAGTCGATTTGAGCACAAACTTGATCAGAAGGGCCGGTGCTAGGGTCTTGGCCCAAGCTGTCATAACCAAACCTGGGTTTAAGTTGCTGAATATCAATGGAAATTTTATTTCTGATGAAGGTGTTGATGAGGTCAAGGATGTATTTAAAAGTTTCCCTGATATGCTGGGTCCTTTGGATGAAAACGATCCCGAAGGAGAAGACTATGATGAGGATGCTGAGGAAGAGGGTGATGAAGATGAACTGGAATCCAAATTCAAGGACCTTGAATTCAAGCATGAGGAATAGCCGAGTAGTTGCAATATGTCAGCCATCTCGGCATCATTAGCCTTGCTATTTTGTTGTCATAACTCATACGGATATGGATCAACAAATTTGTGTGTAAGCTAGTACAGCTTATGCAACAATTGTTATAACAGACTCATTTATGAATAGGTTGGGACCATAAATCTTTGTTCATGTACTTCCTCAATTGCCTTGCTGCATACTTTGGTGCAGCTGCTGGATTGGATTTAGTTTTAATACATTAAATTGTTCTCTCATTACCAGCTTAAAATAAATTCATAATCCCTTTGTCACATGTTAAATATATTAATTTGACTTATGTGATCAAATTAATCATTTTCAATATTATTAATTAAACAATGTAAAAAGGATTTAAAGTGCATTTAACTCCAAATAAAAATACATGTTACATTTCATCTGTAAATTACTACTACTATAAAGCTATCGAACATTCCAGAACCATAAATTCAGGGTCGTATAGATTTTTTTTAAATTAAATAGTAGTAACATTTATTTTGTTACAAGGATTTGTTCATTTACATGTAGTAACGTTTTGCAAACACATCTGAATGCGCGTTTAAAAAGATAGAATCTTTTTTGGTTACTATCAACTTATACAATTAAATATAAAATTTTTGTTCACCTATAATTACAACGTCTGCAGTTAAAATGTTGCTAAATGACTAAAAAAGACAAATACTTGTCGTTATTAAAATACTATATATATATATATATATATATATATATATATATATATATATATATATATATATATAATTAGCTTTAAAGTGCGGGTATTGAGTACATGCGGACCACCTATAGCATGTATTTGATTCGATCTGTTATTATAGAAACGATAAATTGTATATATCGTTAAATCTGTTTGCTATAGGTGACCATGATCACGGATAACAAACTCTCCGTATATATATATATATATATATATATATATATATATATATATATATATCGAGAGAGAAATTTAAAAGCGAACTTTAAAAAGCGAACCAAAAAGACGCAATCATTTTTTTGGTGTCTATGGCGTGATTCGACCAATCGTCATAGAACTATGGCTATGCTGACGGATCGAGCCGAACCGTCGCCATAGACACCAAAGAAGACGGTTAAATTTGGTTCGCTTCTTTAAGATTCGCTTTGAGACGAGACCGATATATATATATAGAGAGCCCTTCCATAGCAACCTCTTTATGGGTCTTCATCTAACACCCCTTTTTGGATAGTTGATAAACTTATTGGAAGGTTGAGATTGAAATATAAATATTGTAAGACCCCATTATTATAAATAAAGATAAATTTTCTATAAATATTATTTTTGAATATTATGGAATAAATTTGATATAATGTTATAGTTATGGGTAATATTTATAAATTTTGCAAAGTATCTGCAAGTTGTTATAAAATATTCGTTTGGTGGGGAATATTCTTTTTTGTTAGGGAATATTAAATCTGAACTACTCAATCATTAGTGGACCCACAATGTAATTATTGTCGGAGTAAAGAAAAACGACAAAAATATTTTATAAAAATAATGGCGGAAGGTATTACTGCAATTAAAAGCTGTTGAACTACCCGTAGTAAAAAATACGATGTCTGGCGTGGTTGTATAGTAGCACCAGTATTGATTATTGATCTTTACGTGAAAGTCACTTAGCTATACTCAATTATTACTTCTGATAATTCTTTGCATCATATCTCTTATATTATTGATTCAATTATTGTCACAAGATCATCATCAGATAATATGTTATATTATTAATTGAGACGACAAGTTATAAATGATTAATAATTGTTGAAAGATTAAAAATGTGTTGATTAAAAATAAAATGATTTGTGGTAATATTTATTCAATCCTTAATGTATATAAAGAGTCATTATATGAGACGTTTGTGGTAAGTTTGATTATTTTATGGGGGCCCATATGTCATCATCTAAGAGTCTCTTCGTCGATAGTATTTACCTTCGTCGATAGTAATTACCTTTACTAAAGGCGTCGAACCACTTGTCGTTTCACATTACAAAGATCGAACCACTTTTCTTTTCACATCATCACGGCCGACCCCACTTGCTTTTTCAAGGCGGTCTTAAAAGGTTAGAAATCTTCTATAAATAGAGGCCTAATGCTTCATTATTTTTCACTAATTCATTCAAGCTTTAGAGAGAGAAAGTATAGAGAATAAGAGAGAAGAAGAAGAAGAGTATTTTGTTCTTCTGTTACTGCGATATTCAATCTCCTACCAAATGTAAGGGGTGTTATTCTTTCTTATTCATGAAAAGAACCTGTTGTTATTCCATTGCTTATTATTCTGTTGGAATAACCTTGTATCGTCGTGGTTTACCCTATACTTGGTGACATTCTTCTATTATTCTACATTGGAACATCTTGTCATGTGTTTTACACCGACCAGTTCCGTCTTTATTATTATTTTGTTGGAACATCCTCATCATGTGTTTTACACCGGGACTGGTTCCGCTCTTTATTATTCTGTTGGAACATCACGCTGCATGTGTGTGTTTACACGGACTGGTTCCGCTCTTTATTATTCATTGGAATATCCTATCCGTGTGTTTTACACCGGATCCGTTCCATCTTTATTATTACATTTGGAACATCCCGTTGCGGTGTGAATTTCACGACCAGGTTCCGTTATTATTATTACATTGGAATAACTTGTACATCTGCAAAGCACCGCAAGACGGGTGATTTCTTTTGTTATTCCATTCTTTATTATACCCAGTTAGTTAAAACTTTGACTTCTATACTCCATGAAATTAGTAGGATATTCTTGATATTTGCGTTTCATCCAAAGATCTTTTCATGGAAATATTCTTACGATCATTCTTGAATTTTACTCTACAAAACAAGATCATGTTGATAATTTGGGCGTTAATAATTCTGGATAAAATAATTCTTGAACTTGTTTTATTGAATTCTTATATCATTGTCATCATCCTCATGTTTATATTATGTTGAAAGTCATCATGTATTCTGTAGTGCATAAATGGACTTAGTATGATTATGACCGAGAGACTATTCGGTATAATCATGAGCGATAATGTTACAAATGATGTGATAAAAATCCTCGATGGTAGTAGTGCATTGATGGACGATTGTGGACATGATCATGACCATTAATGAATACACAACTATTCTTGGTAGTAGTAAATGAATAATTGTGGTCGTGATACTAAAGAATATCCTTGGCCGTAGTAGTGCGGGGGTGATTCGATGATGTGGAATATTTATTAAAGTTTGAGTCTCAAATTATAACAAGATGATGAAAACCTTTTAAATCATAAAAGATAGTAGATTTTATTTTCTTTGACTCTTTTAATGGATTGCTTGTTCCTTCTGATTTAAACTTGATGTTTATTATATTTTATCGGTTTAACATTGTTGAAGGCTATTGATAATTTATTACGCATTATCTTAGTCATAATATTTCTTCTTGGGCTAGTTGAGCTCACCCTTTCTTTCATTTGCTCTCTTGAGAAATGAGAATATAAATTTGACTTAGCCTCGGGAAGCGGAGTAATGGTCCGTAGGATAGCATTAGTAGTCCTCACTATTACGTGAAATAGTGTGATAATAATTGTAATGAGGACTCCTTTTGAGTTTGTATAATATCTAGTAGATAATATTTGTATTCAAACTCACGCTTTATGTCGTATTATACCACGGCAGATTATATTAAGAAGTTGTATTTAAATTACATACCATGATATCGACTACCCAAGATGGGTGATGTATGTGACGCCCCAAAATAGGTGTACATCACCTATTCCGAGTTGTCAATACATGGTACGTAAACAACTACAACTTTATTATTACAACAAGAAAAGCGTGAGTTTGAATACAAATATTATCTTCTGACAATATCTATACTCAAATAAATCCTCATCACATTTATCGATACATTATTTTACAAAAATGGTGAGGACTACTAAACAATCCTTTCTAAAACCTTCATTCCATACCCCGACTGCATGCATCGCTTATATTCTCGCCTCCCGAGAAAAATGGAATAAAAGGAAAAGGGTGAGCTCAACTAGCTCAAGAAGAATATTATGACTAAGATAATATACAACAAATTATCGTTAGTCTTCACAGGAAAAAATCTAATAGAATACAATAGACAACAAATTTTAAATCAATATTCGCAATGAAATAATAATTCATTAGAAGAGTTAAGTAGAGAATGCAAACTACTATCTTCTATGTATGAATTTAAAAGTTCATCGCTCATCTTTTATCCTGTAACATCAATCCATATACATCCGAATCAAATATTCATCTTTGCACTACAGCCAAAGATATTCATCATTGGGTCATGTTCATTTAAACACTGCTCATCTTTGCACTACGGCCAAAGATATTCTTCGAAATCATTCATCTTTGCACCACTACGTGCCAAAAGATATTCTTAAGAAATCATTCATCTTTGCACTACAGTGCCAAAGATATTCCATAATATCATCATTTAAGACCGAGGATGATGAAAATATTTTTTTTAAAGAAACGAATCCAAAGGAAACAAAATGACAAGGATTAAGGATTAAGGATTCGTACTTGGTTTTATCCACGTCCAAAAATACCTCAAAAAATAATCATAGTGGTGTAAAATTCAAGAATGATCAAAACATGGATACAATCGAGTTAGTATCCGTAATAGATGTTTTGACGACTTAAAAGAAGAAATTTTATTTTTCTATGAATAAGATCAGATATCGTGAATAGTCCGATACGTAATCGTGAATAAGTATCTCACACCACCAAAGATAGAAATTCCACAAAAACATCTTCACGCTTCATGAATAGTACTTTGAATAAGAATCTCGTGAATAAGAACTCATGAATAAGAACTCGTGAATAGTAACTCATGAATAAGAACTCATGAATAAGAACCCCATACATGAAAAAGTTCCAAATTTGATAAAAACTTCAGATCAACATTTCAAAGATAATGATATTGAAGAAATAATATCATTTGAGAAAAAAATAACATCCCTTACCTCGAAAGATCAATACTTCAAAAATAAATCACCTGATATATAGTCTTTGAAGGAAACTTGCACCGCCTAGCAATACTCAAAGTATACTCAAAATACTCACAAGAATACGCTCGATAATATAGAGAGAGAAAACTTCAGTTTTTGGTGTGATTTTCAATTCTAACCTAAGCACCCTATTTATAGAAAATTGCTTAGAACACCAAAGCAGAAAATTTAATAAAATATTAATATATAATTATTAAATTCCTACGCACCCAAAATCTGATTCAAACCATCAGCCACCAAGAGTGACTCACCTTGCCTAACTCAAAAAAAAACGTTTTTCTTATTAAAATATTTAAAACTTCAAAAATTAATTATTTTGAGACTTGAACTTCAATAATTCATAATAAATAGCCCTTTCATCGAAAAATTCGAATCTCGCGAGTTTTTATAGGAATTTCAATTCTCTACAACTTTGCATAAGAAAGTTTTTCCAAATTTCAAATAGAAATTGACCAAAATCCACAAACGGGTGATTTTACAAAGTATAATTAAATTTCACCAATAAATGGGGTCCACCGACATGTTTAACATGTTTTAAACATTTATTGCAACAAAAATACTCTTCCTCCTCAGATACTCATATATCCCACATTCGTTGTAAAATATATCACCATTATTATATTATTAAAATATAATAATATATTTAAATAATTATTTTATCGTAAAAAGATAAAATTTCAATTTTCAACAATTGTCACATTAAACTTTTTCTCCATCTATATCCACATAAAATCAATATTTTCCTCATCATATAAATCAATAATTAATTATTCACAAATAATATTACGAGAATCACAATATCGACAACCGTGCGCTTCCTCAGAAAGAGGGGCTTTCCAATAAGAATTTCTCCTTCATCGGGCGCCAATTTAGGTGACCAAACCTCTCCTTAGATGTAACTTTCTAGACATTGCCAATAATGTTATCTAATAATATTATTCGAGATAATATGAATTATTGCTTCGATAATGAAAAATACCGCAGTAATGACAATTATCAAACAACAAAGAAATATAAAATATCAACGCAAAGAATTATTAACTCAATAAAATAAAATACTTTTAAGCATTATCAGTAACCATTATTGAGTAAAGCCTTTAATAATTGGTGCATAATCTGGTATCTATCTTGTCAACAACAACGCCAGACATTATGTTTTTAACCACCGGGGTATTCCAATAAGATAATCTGTAATAACTACGCCAAGTTATTTAAAAAATAACTTATATTTGTCGCTTTTCTTCATCCAATCGCTTTCACATGGGGCCCACACATGGTCGCTACCGTCGCATTTAATATTCTCCCCACAAAGCATTTAATATTCCACGACCAAACGAATATTCCCCGACGATAATGAATATTTTATAACCACTTGCTTATTTTGAAATATTTATGTATTTAACCCTTAACTATCCACATTAATCAAATCAACCCTTACTATTTCAAAATAATAAATAAAGGAAATTCCTTTTTATTTAAAAATTTTGGGTCTTACAACCTCCCCTCCTTATGAAATTTCGTCCTCGAAATCGACGTCGACGCACTCTGTGTTTCAAAAGGTGAGGATACCTCGCTTTCATTTCGCTTTCCAATTCCCAGTCATTTCCTATATAGCATGATTCCTCCACAAAACTTTAACTTGTGGTATGACCTTTTCATAGGACATGCTCCTTCCTATCCAAGATCTTGACAGTACCTCCTCATACGCTAAGTCTTCTGGCTATCTCGTCCTGGCTTCTAACTCAATAACGTGGTTCGGGTCTTTCACATATTTACGAAGTACGATATGTGAAACATATTATGAACACGAGACATACTTGGAGGTAACGCAAGTCTATAGGCTACATTTCCTACTTCCTATCAAGAATTTGAAATGGACCAATAAATCGTGGATCGAGCTTTCCTCTCTTCCCAAATCTTGTAACTCCTTCCATGGAGCAACTCGCAACAATACATGATCCCCTACATTAAATTCCACGTCCTTTCGATGAAGATCCGCATAACTCTTTTGTCGATCTTGTGCCGCTTTGTATACGCTTGTCGAATCATTTGGATCTTTTCGGTAGTCATAATACGTCTTAACTCGGGTCCCAACAATGTTGCTTCACCCACCTCATCCCAACATATTGGAGAACGACATTTTCGTCCATATAATGCTTCAAATGGAGCCACACCTATACTTGCCTCGATAACTGCTGTCAGTAGGAGAATTCCACCAATGGTAAATACTTATCCTAACTACCCTTGAAGTCTAGGACACGAGTCTTAATAGATCTTCAAGAGTTTGAATAGTCCTCTCTCGATTCCCGTCTGCTTGGGGATGGTATGCCAAACTAAATCGCAAATCCGTGCCCATAGCTTTTTGCAAGCTAACCCAAAATCTTGAAGTGAATCTTGGGTCACGATCCGAAACTATGGATACAGGCATGCCATGCAACCTCACAATCTTCATTCACGCATATACTAGCAAGACGTTCAAGGAATAAGTCTCCGTGACGGCAAGAAATGAAATGCGCAGACTTGGTTAATCTATCAACAATAACCCAAATAAAGATTGATGCCTTGAGAAACCGTAGGAAGACCCGTAACGAAATCCATAGTAATGTGTTCCCACTTCCATTCCGGAATCTCAAGTGGTTGCAACGGACCCTTAGGTACAAGATGCTCCGCCTTTACACGTTAGCAAGTTAAACACATCGAGATAAACTTTGCAATCTCTCTCTTCATATTGTTCCACCAAAATGTATGTCAAGATCACGATACATTTTAGTACTTCCGATGGATTGCAAATGGCGATTGTGTGCCTCCATCATAATCTTGTACTTCAAATCGTAGTCGTTAGAACACAAAGTCTAGAGTGGACTCAAGTATTCCTTCTTCATCAATTCTCGCCTCCTAATAGCTCCTTCTTGTACTTTCTTCTTCATACGCATCACCCCTGCCCAAGTGGTGGCTTGAGCAACCTTAACTTTTTCTATTAAAGTTGGCTCTATCGCGATACTTGACATCATCGCACTCGCTCCTCGCATACGATCTTCTACTCAATGCGTCACCTACCACGCTCGCTTTTACCGTGATGGTATCAAATAGTGTGGTCGTAGTCTTCAATAGCTCGAGCCAACGTCACGCCGCATGTTGAGTTCTTTTTTGAGTGAAGAAATATTTAAGGCTTTTATGGTCCGAATATATCTCCACTTTCTCCCCATATAGATAGTGCCTCCATATTTTTAAGCGCGAACGATCACGCCGCTAACTCTAGATCATGAGTAGGATAATTCCTCTCATACTCTTTTAAGTTGTCATGAGGCATAGGCTATGACCTTCCCACGCCAGCATGAGAACACATCCTAACCCTTTGCTCAAGCATCATCAGAGATAACAAATCCATCCGAACCGGATGGTATTGTTAGAAACAGTCTTAAAATAAGTCTCCTCTTAAGCTCTTGGAAACTTTTCTCGCATTCTTCGCTCCAAACGAATTTTGTATCCTTCCGAAGTTAGCCGAAGTTAATGGAGTAAAGATTCAAGAAAACCTTCCACGAATCTCCGATAATAACCAAATAAGCCCAAAAAGCTACGTGACTTCACCACCGACTTCGGTTCTCTAACTTTGTATTGCTTCAATCTTCACGATCAACAGATACTCCATGTTTCGACACCACGCGCCCAAGGAATGCTACTTCCTCAAGCCGTAACTCGCATTTCTTCAATTTGGCATATAGTTGGTTTTCACGAAGCCTTTGAGTACCAAATTTCAAATGGTGCTCATGATCTTCACGGCTTTTGGAATATATGAGGATGTCATCAAAAAGACAACAACGAATCGATCCAAATATTCCTTGAATACTTGGTTCATCATATCCATGAAAGCCGCAGGAGCATTAGTTAGTCCGAAAGACACGACTAAGAATTCATAATGCCCATACCGAAGTTCTAAAGGCGCGCCTTTGAATATCCTCGCCTCTAATCTTCACCGATGATATCCGTAATCTAAGATCGATTTTTGAAAAGAATTGTGCCCTTGCAAATCGGGTCAAACAAGTCATCAATACGAGGTAGAGGATACCTATTCTTGATGGTGACATGGTTCAATTCCCGATAGTCAATACAAAGTCGCATACTCCCGCCTTTCTTCTTTACAAATAAAACAGAGCACCCCAAGGAGATGTACTAGGATCGAATGAAACCGATGTCCAACAATTCTCGTAGTTGGACCTTTAACTCCCGAAGTTCAATAGAGCCATTCGATATGGGGTTTTAGAAATGGGCTTTGTACTGTGTTCAAGATCAATAAAGAATTCAACTTCACGCTCGGGGTGTAGACCGGAAGTTCTTCTGAAATACATCGTGAAAGTCAATAACAACAGAATATTATTCAAATTTGACGTGTCTTTATTCAAATCCATAACATGGGCTAAGAAAGCTTGACATCCGCTTTTCAATAAACGAATAGCTTTATGATTAGATATGATAGTGATTGATTTTAATGGTTTAGTTGCTTGAATTGAATTGCATAACAAAGTTGGTTAGAATATGAAAACTAACAACCTTACGAAAAACAATCAATTTTAGCATGATGAGTAGTTAACCAATCAATCCCTAAAATCACATCAAAAGCAAGTATCTTTAAAGAGATAAGGTCAATGTGTAAGGTAATGGTGCCAACTTGAATCAAACAAGATTTATAAACGAAGGATGTGATGAAAGTTTCTCCTAACGGAGTTTCCACAGATAGTCAAAGTCTAATTTTTCCAGAGTCAAGTTTAAACGCTGAGCACACGCAGAGAGATAAATGAATGGGTAGCACCGGTATTAAGTAAGGTATAAACTTCGCAAGAATTTATAAATAGCTTACCCGTGATCACCTCGTTTGGGTTCCTCGCATTATGACCACCACAACAAACGCTTCTTCCTATTCGCTGACTTTGACTTTTCTCGATGTTTTTTTGAGTCACCGTCTCCTCATTAACTAGGTTTCGCATCGCATAATCTCGAGCGATATGTCCTTCCTTTCCACAATTATAGCATACCTTGAATCATTGTGGGCGCTTTGACCGATATGTCCTCTTTTCGCATTTGTAGCATATGATGGGTGGTCGTTTCTCCTCCCTTAGAACCAAGCTTCTGCCGACCGCTGTCGTCTTCATATAGTCGTTGTTAAATCTCCTTTTTAAAATCTCCTCCCGACTCGCTTCTTCTTTTTCACGGCCATGATTACCACCAGAGTGGTAACCATTTTGTCCGTCTGCTTTTTTCTCCGCAGGTTATCATTATTCTGCTGATCGCTATCTCCGAGTACGATCCTCGGTTATGGTCCTCAAATGACCGTACTCGTTATCTCGCTTCTAATAATTGAGCCTCATTTACAACATCCGAATAAAGAGAAAATTTATGGGAAATGAGATATCGACGTGTCTGTGTTTTCAAACCTCTAAGAAACATCCGCCATAATGCTCCTCATTCTCCACCAAATGAGGTGCAAACCGATAACTCGCAAACTTTGCCTCGCATCGACACCGCCATGTTGTTTTGTTCCAATCGATGAACTCCACTTCCTTCATACGACGAACACTTTCGTGAAAGTATTTGTCATTAAATAGCTTCAAACGCCTCCCAAGACATGCCGAGTGCGGCCGGATGGGTACGCTTCACGTACTCTCACCAAGAGTCCGCCTTCGCCACTTTAACATAAAGGTGGCGAATGGAACCTTCGTTCTCTCCGCATCCCAAGACATCGAATATCTTGGTAATTTGTTTGACCCATGTTTCCGCCATGATCGGATCGCTTTCCTTAAATTCGTGGTCCCAACTCTTTGACTGCCACATCGTGACAACCCGTGAATTGCTATCATTTCTCCTCAGATTTTGAACACGAAGTCTCCTCGCCTCGATTTTGCATGAATCGCAAAAACTTCTAAACATCCCTCGCTCATCATCTCGCTTCAATGGTGTTGTTCACAGAGGAACATTGCCACTGCTGCACGCTTCTCCTCGCTGGTGAGTACAGCATCTCCACTACCTCATTTCCATTGTTAATATTCTCAAATGACATTCTCAAATCTTGCCATAAAACAAGGGTTAATTAAGGAAATCAATATATCACATAATATCCCTATATATCGACCAACTAACAAATAAGCTTAGGTAGGACACACTAGCTAAGGATTTACTCGCCTCTCCCTCCTAGTTCTATTCCCCATCTCCGCCAGAGATCATATCCCTAAGCTCGATACTAACCGCGACGCCCCAAAATAGTATACATCACCCATTCTCGAGTCACACATACATGGTATGTAAACAACTACAACTTTATTATTACAACAAGAAAACTGAGTTTGAATACAAATATTATCTTCTGATAAATATCTATACTCAAATAAATCCTCATCACATTTATCGATACATTATTTTACAAAATGGTGAGGACTACTAAACAATCCTTTCTAAAACCTTCATTCCATACCCCGACTGCACTTCGCTTATATTCTCACCTCCTCGAGAAAAATGGAACAAAAAAGGAAAAGGGTGAGCTCAACTAGCTCAAGAAAGAATATTATGACTAAGATAATATACAACAAATTATCGTTAGTCTTCAACAGGAAAAATCTAATAGAATACAATAGACAACAAATTTTAAATCAATATTCGCAATGAAATAATAATTCATTAGAAGAGTTAAGTAGAGAATGCAAACTACTATCTTCTATGTATGAATTTAAAAGTTCATCGCTCATCTTTTATCCCCTCAGAACATCAATCAATATACATCTGAATCAAATATTCATCTTTGCACTACAGCCAAAGATATTCATCACCGGGTCATGTTCATTTAAACACTGCTCATCTTTGCACTACTACGCCAAAGATATTCTTCAGAAATCATTCATCTTTGCACTACAGCCAAAAGATATTCTTAAGAAATCATTCATCTTTGCACTACAAAGCCAAAGATATTCCATAATATCATCATTTAAGACCGAGGATGATGAAAATATTTTTTTAAAGAAACGAATCCAAAGAAACAAAATGACAAGGATTAAGGATTAAGGATTCGTACTTGGTTTTATCCACGCCCAAAAATACCTCAAAAATAATCATAGTGGTGTAAAATTCAAGAATGATCAAAACATGGATACAATCGAGTTAGTATCCGCAATAGATGTTTTGACGAAAAAGAAGAAATTTTATTTTTCTATGAATAAGACCAGATACGTGAATAGTCAGATATCGTGAATAAAGGCCGTATATCGTGAATAGTAACTCAGACACCAAAAGATAGAAATTCCACAAAAACATCTTCACGCTTCATTAATAAGACTCGTGAATAGTAACTCGTGAATAAGAATCTCGCTTAATAAGAACTCGTGAATAAGAACTCATGAATAATAACTCATGAATAGTAACCCCATATGAAAAAGTTCCAAATTTGATAAAACTTCAGATCAACATTTCAAAGATAATGATATTGAAGAAATAATATCATTTGAAAGAAAATAACATCCCTTACCTCGAAAGATCAATACTTTAATAGAATAATACCGTATAGTCTTTCAAGGGAACTTGCAGACCGCCTAAGCAATACTCAAAGTATACTCAAAATACTCACAAGAATACGCCGATAATATAGAGAGAAAAACTTCAGCTTTTGGTGTGATTTTCAATTCTAACCCAAGCACCCTATTTATAGAAATCGCTAGAACACCAAAGCGTAAAAATTTAATAAAATATTAATATATAATTATTAAATTCCTACGCACCCAAAATCTGATTCAAACCATCACCCACCAAGAGTGACTCACCTTGCCTAACTCAAAAAAAACGTTTTCTTATTAAAATATTTAAAACTTCAAAATTAATTATTTCGAGCTTCGTAACTTCAATAATTCATAATAAATAGCCCTTTCATCAGAAAATTCAATCTCATGAGGTTTTTATAGGAATTTCAATTCTTTACAACTTTGCGTAAGAAAGTTTTTCCAAATTCCAAATAGAAATTGACCGAAATCCACAAACGGGTGATTTTACAAAGCTATAATCAAATTTCACCAATAAATGGGGTCCAATTTACATGTTTAACATGTTTTAAACATTTATTGCAACAAAAATACTCTTCCTCCTCAGATACTCATATATCCCACATTCGTTGTAAAATATCACCATTATTATATTATTAAAATATAATAATATATTTAAATGAATTATTTTATCGTAAAAAGATAAAATTTCAATTTTCAACAATTGTCACATTAAACTTTTCTCCATCTATATCCACATAAAATCAATATTTTCCTCATCATATAAATCAATAATTAATTATTCACAAATAATATTACAGAATCACAATATCGACAACCAGTGCGGCTTCCTGTGAAAGAGGGGCTTTCCAATAAGAATTTCTCATCTACTTCTGCGCAATTAGTGACCAAACCTCTCCTTAGATGTAACTTTCTAGACATTGCCAATAATGTTATCTAATAATATTATTCAGATAATATGAATTATTGCTTCGATAATGAAAAATACTGTAATGACAATTATCAAACAACAAAGAATATAAAAAATATCAACGCAAAGAATTATTAACTCAATAAAATAAAATAATCGAATGAAGAATTATCAGTAACCATTATTGAGTAAGACCTTTAATAATTGGTGCAATACCGCATAGCATCGCTGCAACAACGCCATTACTATGTTTTAACCACCGGTATTCCAATAAGATATTAATTGTGAATAACTACGCCAAGTTATTTAAAAACAACTTATATTTGTCGCTTTCTTCATCCAATCGCTTTCAAGCATGGGGCCCACATGGTCGCTACTTCAGCATGCATTTAATATTCCCCGACAAGCATTTAATATTCCACGACCAAACGAATATTCCCCGACGATAATGAATATTTTATAACCACTTGCTTATTTTGAAATATTTATGATTTAACCCTTAACTATCCACATTAATCAAATCAACCCTTACTATTTCAAAATAATAAATAAAGGAAATTCCTTTTTATTTAAAAATTTTGGGGTCTTACAATGTATACCTAATTTTGGGGGCGTCACAGTTGGTATCAGAGCTTAGGGATATGATCCCTGGCTAAGATGTGAGGATAGTACTAGGAGGGGAGAGACGGGGAATACCTTCGCTAGTATGACCTACCTAAGTTTATGTGCTATTTTATTGGTTGGTTAGAAGATAGGGATAATTTGTTACATTTCAATTAACCTTTTGTTTTGTGGCGATGTCGAAAATGACATCCGAGAATGTTGAGAATTGAAATGGGCAGAAGCATCGTTGATTCACCACATATCAATAATCGGGATAATGTGCATCGAGGCGCATAATCCTCACGCAAACAACAACACCGACTAAAATGATGAATGATCAAATGTTCGGAGGCTTTATGCATTTATGCAACAATGAAAGAGAGCGACTCACATCCCAAAACGTGGGTGGAAACACGAAAAACTCTCGGCCAAGGTCACCGCTTAAACAATTCAAGGAGTTGGGACCACCGAGTTTAAGGGAGAGCCAAAACCACTTCGCGCGAAGCATGGATAAAGCGATTACAAAGATATTTGATGTCTTGGGATTCTCCGAGAGCAAAAGGTTCCTTTGCACGCCTTTATATTCAAGCTTGGAGAGGCGATTCTCGGTGGAAATCGGTAAACGTACTCAACTCTCAGATCAAGATATCTTGGGAGAAGTTCCAGAGTCGTTTCAACGACAAATACTTTCCGAAAAGTATTCGCCACATGAAGGAGGTGGAGTTTATCAAGTTGGAACAAAACCGTAAGACCCCAACTTATTATTAATGAAATTTAATTTTCGATACTAACTCATGACGCCCCCAAAATAGGTATACATCACCCATTCTGAGTTGTCAATACACGGTATGTAAACAACTACAACTTTATTATTACAACAAGAAAAGCGTGAGTTTAAATACAAATATTATCTTCAGACAATATCTATACTCAAATAAATCCTCATCACATTTATTGATACATTATTTTACAAAAATGGTGAGGACTACTAAACAATTCTTTCTAAAACCTTCATTCCATACCCCACTGTACTCGCTTATATTCTCGCCTCGAGAAAAAATGGAACAAAAGGAAAAGGGTGAGCTCAACTAGCTCAAGAAAAGAATATTATGACTAAGATAATATACAACAAATTACCATTAGTCTTCAACAGGAAAAAATCTAATAGAATACAATAGACAACAAATTTTAAATCAATATTCGCAATGAAATAATAATTCATTAGAAGAGTTAAGTAGAGAATGCAAACTACTATCTTCATGTATGAATTTAAAAGTTCACCGCCTATCTTTTATCCCCTCGTAACATCAATCAATATACATCCGAATCAAATATTCATCTTTGCACTACTACAGCCAAAGATATTCATCGTTAATTAAGTCATGTTCATCTAAACACTGCTCATCTTTGCACTACGGGCCAAAGATATTCTTCAGAAATCATTCATCTTTTACTACAAAGCCAAAGATATTCCATAATATCATCATTTAAGGTCAAGATGATGAAAATATTTTAAAAGAAACGAATCCATTGAAACAAAATGACAAGGATTAAGGATTAAGGATTCGTACTTGGTTTTATCCACGTCCAAAATACCTCAAAAATAATCATAGTGGTGTAAAATTCAAGAATGATCAAAAACATGGATACAATCAAAGCTAGTATCCGAATAGATATTTTGAACGAAAAGGAAAATTTTCATTTTTCGATGAATAGTCCGTATTAAGTAAATAATAGTGTCGTATCGTGAATAAAGGTTAAGATCGTGAATAAGAATCTCAGACACCAAAAGTTCCAAATTTGATAAAACTTCAGATCAATATTTCAAAGATAATGATATTGAAGAAATAATATCATTACGGAAAAAAAATATCCTTACCTCGAAAGATCAAGATTTCTAAATTTGAAACACCTGGATATAGGCTATGACTTGAACTTGCAATCGTATAGCAATACTCAAACTATACTCAAAATACTCACAAGAATACGCCGATAATATAGAGAGAAAACTTCAGCTTTAAAGTGTGATTTTCAATTCCAACCCTAAGCACCTATTTATAGAAATTGCTTAGAACTCCAAAAGCGAAAATTTAATATAATATTAATATATAAAATTTTTTCTACGCACATTCTTATAAACCGAAATCACCTTCATTTCAACAACCAAACAAGCCCACCAAACATATCAAAAACGTTTTCTAATTTAAATTATTTTAAACTTCAAAATATCAACGCAAAGAATTATTAACTCAATAAAATATCTTGAGCGGTAATTATCGTAACCATTATTGAGTAGTGCCTTCTTCGTAAGAATCAATAATTGGTGCAATACCGCAAATCTTCTTGTGTTTTAACCAAAGGTATTTTAACAAGATTAATTGGTAATAATAACTACGTCATTATTTTTAAACCACTTATATTTATCGTTTTCTTCATCCAATCGCTTTCCGTTATGGGGCCCATACATGGTTTTACGTCGTTTAATAATATTCCCCGATAAAGACATGAATATTCCACGACCAAACGAATATTCTCCGGCCAACAATGAATATTTTATAACCACTTGCTTATTTTGAAATATTTATGTATTTTACCCCTAACTATCCACATTAATCAAATCAACCCTTACTATTTCAAAATAATAAATAGAAAATTAAATTTCATTAATAATAAGTTGGGGTCTTACAAAAGAGTATGAGAGGAATTATCCTACTCATGATCTAGAGTTAGCGCAATCGTTTCCGCTTAAAGATATGGAGGCACTATCTATATGGGGAGAAAGTGGAGATATATTCGCACCATAAAAGCCTTAAATATTTCTTCACTCAAAAAGAACTCAACACGCGGGCAATGACGTTGGCTCGAGCTATTGAAAGACTACGACCACACTTATTCAATACCATCCCGGAAAAGCGAACGTGGTAGTGACGCGTTGAGTAGAAGATCATATGCAGAACGAGTGCGATGATGTCAAGTATAATGACAGAGCCAACTTTAATAGAAAAGTTAAGGTTGCTTTCAAGCCACCGACCTTGAGTCGATGCGTATGAAGAAGAAAGTACAAGAAGGATCTATTCCTAAGCGAGAATTGATGAAGAAGGAATACTTGAGTCCACTCTGCACTTTGTGTTCCTAACGACTCGATTTGAAGTACAAGATTATGATGGAGGCACACAATACACCATTTGCAATCCATCCTAGAAGTACTAAAATGTATCGTGATCTTCTACATATACATTTTGGTGGAACAATATGAAGAGAGATTTGCAAAGTTTATCTCAATGTGTTTAACTTGTCAACGTGTAAAGGAGAAGCATCCGGGTACCTAAGGGTCCGTTGCAACCACTTGAGATTCCGAAATAGAAGTGGGAACATATTACCATGGATTTCGTTACGGGTCTTCCCACGGTTTCTCGGGCATCAATGCTATTTGGGTTATTGTTGATAAATTAACCAAGTCTGCTCATTTCTTGCCGACACGGAGACTTATTCACTGAACGTCTTCTTTAGTATGTACGTGAATGAGATTGTGAGGTTGCATGGCATGCCCATATCCATAGTTTTGATCGTGACCCAAGATTCACTTCAAGATTTTGGGTTAGCTTGCAAAAAGCTATGGGCACGGATTTCTGATTGATTGCAGCGTACCATCCTCAAACAGACGGACAATCGAAAGGACTATTCAAACTCTTGAAGATTTATTAAGACTCAGGTCCTAGACTTCAAGGCGGCGGTTAGGATAAGTATTTACCATTGGTGGAATTCTCCTACACAACAACAGCTATCGAGCAAGTATAGGTGTAGCTCCATTTGAAGCATTATATGGACGAAAAGTGTCGCTTCTCCAAAGATGTTGGGGACGAGGTGGGTGAAGCAACACCGTTGGGACCCGAGTTGGTACGTACGTATGACTACTGGAAAAGATCCAAATGATTCGACAACGATATACAAACCGCACAAGATCGATAAAAGAGTTATGCGGATCTTCATCGAAAGGACGTGGAATTTAGTGTAGGGGATCATGTATTATTGCATGAAGTTGCTTCCATGGAAGGGAGTTACAAGATTTGGGAAGAGAGAAAAGCTCAATCCACGATTTATCGGTCCATTTCAAATTCTTGACCGAAAGTAGAAATGTAGCTTATAGACTTGCGTTACCTCCAAGTATGTCTCGTGTTTCATAATGTGTTTCACATATCTCGTACTTCAGTAAATATGTGAAAGACCCGAACCACGTTATAGAATTAGAACCTGATTAAATAGCCAAGACTTAACGTATGAGGAGGTACCTCACAAGATCTTAGATAAGAAGGAGCATGTCCTACGCCAAGAAAGGTCATACCACAAGTTAAAGTTTTGTGGAGGAATCATGCTATAGAGGAAATGACCGGGAATTGAAACGGAAATGAAAGCGAGGTATCCTCACCTTTTGAAACACTGTACGTACGTCGCCAATTTCGAGGACGAAATTTCATAAGGAGGGAGTTGTAAGACCCCAACTTATTATTAATGAAATTTAATTTTCTCAATTTATTATTTTGAAATAGTAAGGGTTGATTTGATTAATGTGGATAGTTAAGGGTAAGATACGCAAATACTTCAAAATAAGCAAGTTATTATAAAATATTCATTGTTGTCGGGAATATTCGTTTGGTCGTGGAATATTCGTCTTTGTCGGGGAATATTCGTATTTATTGGCCAAGACCATGTGTGGGCCCCATAACTTGAAAGCGATTGGATGAAGAAAACGACAAAAATAAGTGGTTTAAAAATAACTACGTAGTTATTTACCAATTATCTTGTTAAAATACCCAAAGGTTAAAACACGTTAGCACACCAGATTGCACCAATTGTTGATTCTTACGTAAAAGGCACTACTCAATAATGGTTACGATAATTACTTTATTCGAGATTTTATTGATTTAATAATTGTCAAGCGTTGATATTTTATATTGTTGTTGTTTCAATAATTGTCATTACACAAGATTTTTTATTATCGAAGCAATAATTCATATTATCCTAATAATATTATTAGATAACATTATTGGCAATGTCTAGAAAGTTCTCTACAAGGAGAGGTTTGGTCACCTAATTGCGGCATGATAAGAAGAAATTCTTATTGGAAAGCTCCTCTTTCTTGGGAACCGCCCGTCATCAATATCAGGATTCTGTAATATTATTTGTGAATAATTAATTATTGATTCATATGATGAGGAAAATATTGATTTAATGTGGATATAGATGGAGAAAATTTTAAATGTGACAATTGTTGAAAATTGAAATTTTATCTTTTTCGATAAAATAATTCTTTTAAATATATTATTATATTTTAATAATATAATAATGGTGATATTTTACAACGAATGTGGGATATATGAGTATACGAGGAGGAAGAGTATTTTGTTGCAATAAATATTTAAAACATGTTAAACATGTCAATTGGACCCCATTTATCGACCGAAATTTGATTATAAATTTAAAATCCCCCGCTTGTGGATTTCGGTCAATTTCTGTTTGGAATTTGGGAAAAACTTTCTTTTGCAAAGTTGTAGAGAATTGAATTTTCTATAAAAACTCGCGAGATTCGAATTTTCTGATAGAAGGGCTATTTATTATGAATTATTGAAGTTCAAGTCTCAAATAATTAATTTTTGAAGTTTAAAATATTTTAAATAATAAAAACGTTTTTTGTTTGTTTTGTGGGCTACAACATGTGCATAATGAGCTGAGATCAGATCTAGGAAGGTGGGCGAGAAATCTTAATATATATATTAATATTATATTAAATTTTCTGCTTTGTGTTCTAAAGATTTTCCTATAAATAGGTGCTTTAGGTTAGAATTGAAAATCACACCGTAAATCAAGTTTTCTCTCTATATTATCGAAATATATTCTTGTGAGTATTTTGAGTATACTTTGAGTATTGTTAGACTAAGTAAGTTCCTTTCAAAGACTATACCCTAGATTTCCACCTAAAGTACTTAATCTTTCGAGGTAAGGGATGTTAATTTCTTCTCAAATGATATTATTTCTTCAATATCATTATCTTTGAAATATTGGTTGGAACTTTTATCAAATTTGGAACTTTTTCATGTCTCTAGGTTACTATTCATGAGTTACTATTCATGAGTTACTATTCACGATTCTACTATTCACGAGTTACTATTCACGAGTTACTATTCACGAAAGTACTATTCATTTAAGCGTGAAGATGTTTTTTTGTGAAATTTCTATCTTTTGGTGTCGGTTACTATTCACGATACTCTTGAACTATTCACGATACTGCTAATTATTCACCTAAAAAAAATGAAATTTCTTCTTTTTGTCAATATATCTATTCGGATACTAGCTTTGATTGTATCCATGTTTTGATCATTCTCGAATTTTACACCACTATGATTATTTTTGAGGTATTTTTGGACATGAATAAAACAAAGTACTAATCCTTAATCCTTAATCCTTAATCCTTGTCATTTTGTTTCACCGGATTCGCTTTTTTAAAATATTTTCATCATCCTCGGTCTTAAATGATGATATTATTGAATATCTTTGGCTCAGAGTGCAAAGATGAATGATTTTCGATGAATATCTTTGGTCAGAAAGTGCAAAGATGAACAGTGTTTAGATGAACATGACCAAATCGATGAATATCTTTGGCACAGTAGTGCAATGAATATTTGATTCCATGATGTATATTGATTGATGTTACAGTGGATAAAAGATAGACGATGAACTTTTAAATTCATACATGAAGATAGTAGTTTGCATTCTCTACTTAACTCTTCTAATGAATTATTATTTCATTGCGAATATTGATTTAAAATTTGTTGTCTATCAGATTCTATTAGATTTTTCCTGCTGAAGACTAACGATAATTTGTTGTATATTATCTTAGTCATAATATTCTTTACTCGGGCTAGTTGAGCTCACCCTTTTCCTTTTTGTTCCATTTTTCTTCTCGTGAGGCGAGAATATAAAGAAATACGAGTCTGGGGTATGGAATGAAGGTTTTAGAAAGAATTGTTTAGTAGTCCTCACCATTTTGTAAAATAATGTATCAATAAATGTGATGAGGATTTATTTGAGTATAGATATTGTCTGTAAGATAATATTTGTATTTAAACTCACAGCTTTCATCGTTGTAATAATAAAGTCAGTAGTTGTTTCGTACATCATGTATTGACAACTCGTAATAGGTGATGTATACCTATTTTGGGGCGCCATAAAACAATACGACCGTGTCGCAATACGAGGTAAAATTTGGAGTTATCACGGTTTGGTCCCACTTGGTGGATAATGAAGAGAGAATGGCGCTTAATGTTTTTAAGAGGTTTGAAGCGGAGATACGTCAACATCTTATTTCTCATAAACCGTGTTTGTATTCGATGTTGTAAATAGGGCTCCGATTAGTGGAGCGCGATAATGAGTCAACGCAACTAAAAAGAGAGCAAATGAAAATTATAATACCAAATGGTAGTCATCAAGCGGTGACAACAAGCGTGGAGGGAATCAATGGGCGGATATGGTAACCACTTCGGTGGTAATCGTAGGCCAAAACAATAAGAATGGACATTTCAAGAAAAGGAGATTCAACAATGATGGAAAGACGTCAAGACCAAAGATCCGTTGTTAAGGAAGGAGAAAGACCACCTATCATATGCTTCAAATGCGAGAGAGGACACATCACCCAAACTCTACGCCATGACGTCCAAAGCATGTTATAATTGTGGAAGAGAAGGTCACTTAGCTCGATTTTGTGCCATCAAAAACAAATTCAAATTTAGGATGGAGGCACCAAAGGCCATCCTGGAAAAGTCAAACCCAGAAGTCTGCAAGGGAGAGCGTTTGTTGTGACCTCCCAAAGAGCAAGGAATCCGAATGAAGTCATCACGGGTAAGCTTATCATAAACTCTAATGAAGTCTATACTTTATTTGATACCGGGTTCTACCCATTCTTTTATTTCTCCTACTTGCGCCATCGATTAAATTTGATCATGAGAAATTAGACTTTGACTTATCTGTGGAAACTCCGTTGGGAGAAACCTTCATTACATTCAATCGCTTATAAGTCTTGTTTGGTTCAAATAGGTACCCTCACATTACCCGTCGATCTTATTTCATTAAAAATACTTGCATTTGACGTGATTCTAGGATTGATTGGTTAACTACTTATCATGCAAAAATTGATTGTTTTCGTAAGGGTTGTTAGCTTTCATATTCCTAATCAACCTATTATGCTTAATTCAAACGACCAAACCATTAAAATCAATCACGGTTGGCCATCTCAAGCCATAAAGCTATTCGCTTATTGAAAAACGGATGTCAAGCTTTCTTAGCTCATGTCACGATTTAAACAAAAATACGCGATTTTGAACGATATTTCTATTGTTAATAAATTTCTGACGTATTCCCCGAAGAAGAACTTCCCGGTCTACCCCTGTAGCGTGAAATTGAATTTTGTATCGACCTTGAACCCTGTTATTAAACCTATTTCCAAAGCCCTATATCGAATGGCTCTATTGAACTTCGTGGAGTTAAAGACCCAACCGCAGAATTGTTAGACATCGGCTTTATTCGTCCTAGTACTTCTCCTTGGGGTGCTCTGTTCTATTCGTGAAGAAGAAAGATGGGAGTATGCGACTTTGTATTGATTATCGGGAGTTGAATCATGTCACCATCAAAATAGGTATCCATTGCCACGTATTGATGACCTGTTTGACCATTGCAAGGAGCCAAATTCTTTTCAAAGATTGATCTTCGTTCCGGATATCACCAATTGAAGATTAGAACCACGACATTCCAAAGACGGCTTTAAACTCGATGACGGGCATTATGAATTCCTAGTCATGTCCTTTGGATTGACTAATGCTCCTAACCGCCTTCATGGATATGATGAACCGAGTATTCAAGGAATATTTAGATCACTTTGTGGTCGTCTTTATTGATGACATCCTTATTTGTTCCAAAAGCCGTGAAGATCATGAGCAACACTTGAGGCTGACACTCCAAAAGCTTCGTGAATATAAGCTTTATGCCAAGTTGAAGAAATGTGAGTTCGGCAAGAAGTAGCATTCCTTGGGCACGTGGTATCAAGTCATGGAATATCTGTTGACCCAAAGAAAGATCAAGCTATTCAAAGTCGGGAACAACTTAAATCGATGGACCAAAGTCGTAGCTTTCTCGGTTTAAATTTGGTTATTATCGGAGATTCGTGGAAGGATTTTCTCGAATCGCTACTCCATCGACTCAAATGACTTCTAAAGATACAAAGTTCGGTTGGAGCGAAGAATGTGAGAGGAGTTTTCAAGAACTCAAGAGAGACTTATTTCAAAGACTGCTCGACAATACCATCCGCCTCGAGGATTTGTCATCTACAAGATGCTTCTAGCAAAAGGGTTGGGATGTGTTCTCATGCAACATGGAAAAGTTATAGCCTATGCCTCATGACAACTCAAAGAATATGAGAGGAATTATCTTACTCATGATCTAGAGTTGGCAATTGTTGTTCTTCTGCAGACTTAAAATTTGGAGGCATTACTTGTATGGGGAGAAAGTGGAGATCTTTACGGATCATAAAAGCCTCAAATATTTCTTCACTCAAAAGGAACTCAACATGCGACAACGACGCGTTGGCTAGAACTGTTGAAAGATTATGATTATACCATCCAATACCATCCCGAAAAAAGCGACGTGGTAGGCGACGCATTGAGTGAAAATCATATGCAAGACGAGTGCGATATTGTCAACGCAAAGGCCCATTTTGTGTGACTTGCAAAGGATGGAGATAGAGTTAAAGACTCTGGGACGCATGTGATGATAAGCGAGTATACGAGTAGAACCGACTTTAATCGATAAAGTTAAAGTCGCTTTCTACGACTGGAGTCGATGCGTATGAGGAAGAAAGTGCAAGAAGGTGCTATCACAAGCAGCAGAATCGATGAAGAAGGAATACTTCGAGTCAACTCCGGACTTTGTGTTCCTAACGACCACGATTTAAAGTATAATATCATGATGGAGCGCACAACACACCATTTGCAATCCATCTCGGGAGTACCAAAATGTATCGTGATATTCGCCATACATTTTGGTGGAGCAATATGAAGAGAGAGATAGCGCTTTATCTCAAGGTGTCTAACTTGTCAACGAGTTAAAGCGGAGCATCAAGTACCAAAAGGTCCATTGCAACCACTTGAAATTCCGAATGGAAGTGGGAGCACAT
Organism: Panax quinquefolius; assembly: GCA_020205615.1. Taxonomy (NCBI): domain Eukaryota; kingdom Viridiplantae; phylum Streptophyta; class Magnoliopsida; order Apiales; family Araliaceae; genus Panax; species Panax quinquefolius. Next base: position 7,697,629 of record CM035162.1, on the reverse strand, counting down.
TACCATGGATTTCGTTCTGGGTCTTCCTAAGGTTTCTCAAGGCATTGATGCGATTTGGGTCATTGTTGATAGATTGACCAAGTCTCGCTCATTTCTTCCGATAATCTGAGAAACTTATACACTTGAACGTCTTGCTCAGATGTACATAAAACGAGATTGTAAGATCGCATGGTATCCGCAGATCCATAGTTTCGATCGAGACCTAAGATTCACTTCACGATTTTGGGTTAGTTTGCAAAAAGCTATGGGCACAGACTTACGATTTAGCTTCGGCATATCATCCTCGACGGACGGACAATGGAGAGGACTATTCAAACTCTTGAAGATCTATTAAGACTCAGTCCTTGATTTCAAGGGAGTTGGGACAAGTTCTTACCATCAGGAGTTTTCCTACAACAACAGCTTATCAAGCAAAGTATTGGCATGGCTCCATTCGAGCGTTGTATGGAAGAAAGTGTCGCTTCTCCAAGTTTGGGATGAGGTGGGTGAAGCAACGTTGTTGGGACCGGAGTTGATACGTATGACTACGGAAAAGATTCAAACGATCCGACAACGTATAAAAACCTCACAAAATTGATAAAAGAGTTATCTTGATCTTCATCGAAAGGACGTGGAATTCGATATAGAGATCATGTGTTGTTAGAGTTGCTCCATGGAAAGGAGTTACAAGATTTGTTAAGAGTGGAAAACTTAATCCTCGATTTATCGGTCCATTTTAATCCTCGATCGAAAGTAGGACTGTGGCCTATAGACTCGCTTTCTACCGCCAAATATGTCTCGTGTTCATAACGCTTTTTACATATCCATGTTACGTAAATATGTGAAAGACCCGAACCATATTATTGAGTTAGAACCCATCGAAATAGCGGAAGATTTGACGTATGAAAAGGTTCCCTGCTCAAATTTTGGATAAGAAGGAACATATTCTACGCTCCAAGGTTATACCTCAAGTCAAAGTTTTGTGGAGAAACCACGATGTTGAGGAAATGACTTGGGAGTTAGAATCAAATGAAATCAAGGTATCCTTACCTCTTCGACATACCGTGTCGCGTACCTAATTTCGAGGCGAAATTTCATAAGAAGGGAGGTTGTAAGACTCCAAATTTATTATAAATAAAGATGAATTTTCTATAAATATTATTTTTGAATATTATGGAATAAATTTGATATAATGTTATAGTTGTGGGTAATATTTATAAATTTTGCAAAGTATGCAAGTTGTTATAAAATATTCGTTTGGTCTGGAATATTCTTTTGTTAGGGAATATTCGTATAAACTACTCAATCATTGGTGGACCCCACAATGTAATTATTGTCGGATTAAGAAAAACGACAAAAATATTTTATAAAAATAATGGCGAGAGGTGTTACTAAAAAACTGTTGAACTACCCCTAGTAAAAAAAGTACAATGAATACGCCGTGAGTTGTATAGTAGCACTGGCACCATTGATTATTGATGGTTACGTGAGAAGTCACTTAGCTATACTCAATTATTGCTACAAGAATTCTTTGCGTCATATCTCTTATATTATTGATTCAATTATTGTCACGAGATCATCTCAGATAATATGTTATATTATTAATTGAGACGACAAGTTATAAATGATTAATAATTGTTGAAAGATTAAAAATGTGTTGATTAAAAATAAAATGATTTGTGGTAATATTTATTCAATCCTTAATGTATATAAAGAGTCTCATTATGAGACGTTTGTGGTAAGTTTGATTATTTTATGGGGGACCATATGTCATCATCTAAGAGTCTCTTCGTCGATAAGATTTACCTTCGTCAATAGTAATTACCTTTGTAAATAGTAATTACCTTCGCCATAATAGTAATTACCTTTACCAAAGGCCGAACCACTTGTCGCTTCACATTACGGTGCGCCGAACCACTTTTCTTTTCACATCACCACCGCCGAGCCACTTGCCTTTTCACATGGTAGGTCTTAAGCTTAGAAATCTTCTATAAATAGAGGCCTAATGCTTCATTATTTTCACTTTAATTCATTCAAGCTTTAGAGAGAAAGTATAGAGAATAAGAAGAGAAGAAGAAGAGTATTTTGTTACTACACTACTGCGCAGATTCAATCTCCTACCAAATGTAAGGGGTGTTATTCTTTCTTATTCATGAAGAGAACTGTTGTTATTCCATTCTTATTATTCTCATTGGAATAACTCAGATACACGTGGTTTACCCTATACTTGGTGACATTCTTCTATTATTTTGTTGGAACATCCTCATGCATGTGTTTTACAATTTTACTTGGTTCCGCCTTTATTATTATTTTGTTGGAACATCCTCATGCATGTGTTTTTACACCTACTGGTTCCGCTCTTTATTATTATTCTTGGAACATCCTCGTGCATGTGTTTTACAATTTGACTGGTTCCGCTCTTTATTATTCTCGTTGGAATATCCTATCGTGTGTTTTATACCGGATCCGGTTCCATCTTTATTATTCTGTTGGAACATCATGCTTGCGGTGTGAATTTCACCGACCGGTTCCGTTATTATTATTCTCATTGGAATAACTCGCTTGCGCAAGGCACTGCATGCGTGGTGATTTCTTTTGTTATTCCATTCTTTATTATACCCAAATGGTTAAAACTTTGACTTCTATACTCCATGAAATTAGTAGAATATCCTCGATATTTGCGTTTCATCCAATATCTTTTCATGGAAATATTCTTCCGATCATTCTTGAATTTTACTCTACAAAACAATATCATGTTGATAATTTGGGCGTTAATAATTCCCCGGATAAAATAATTCTTGAACTTGTTTTATTTAATTCTTATATCATTGTCATCATCCTCATGTTTATATTATGTTGAAAGTCATCCATATTCTGTAGTGCATAAATGGACTTGGTATGATTATGACACTGAGACTATTCGGTGTAATCACGACCGTAATGTTACAAATGATGTGATAAAAATCCTCGATGGTCAGTAGTGCATTGATGGACGACAGGACACGATCATGACCATTAATGAATACACAACTATTCTCGGTCGTAGTGCGTATGAATAATTGTGGTCGTGATACTAAAGAATATCCTCGGTAGTAGTGCGGTGATTCGATGATGTGGAATATTTATTAAAGTGAGTCTCTCAAATATAACGATGATGAAAAAACCTTTTAAATCATAAAAGATAGTAGATTTTATTTTCTACTTGACTCTTTTAATGGATTGCTTGTTCTGCTGCAGTTAAACTTGATGTTTATTATATTTTATCAGTTTAACATTGTTGAAGGCTATTGATAATTTATTCTGCATTATCTTAGTCATAATATTTCTTACTGGGCTAGTTGAGCTCACCCTTTCTTTCACTTTATTCTCTTCGTGAAATGAGAATATAAATTTGGACTAGTCGGGGAACGGAGTAATGGTCCGAGGATAAGCATTAGTAGTCCCTCACTATTCGTGAAATAGTGTGATAATAATTGTAATGAGGACTCCTTTTGAGTTTGTATAATATCTAGTAGATAATATTTGTATTCAAACTCACGCTTTATGTCGTATTGCATACCTACGCTTATATTAAGTAAGTTATATTTAAATTACATACCATGTATCCGACTACCCAGATGGGTGATGTATACCTAATTTTGGGGCGTCATGAAATATACCAATAAGCCTGACTTATATGGCTTTTATTTTAATATGAGGACCCCATAGTCGACGTATTTGTCGGTTTATTTAAATAAAAGCAATTTTTAATATTAAATAATGCTTTAAATAGGACAAGCTCTTCTTTTATTTAAAAAAAAAAAAAAAAAAACTAAGCAAGCATGACCTCTTAGAAACGTATAAAAAATCTAATAGTGGCACAAGTTCTTTTATTTGCTATTTTTTTATAACAATATTTGTTATTTTATAAAACAAATATTTTTATAAAAACAAATATTTTATAATAACAAATAAATAATATAAAATATTTTATAAAACAAATATTTTATAATAACAAATATTTTATAATTCTTTATTTGCTATTTTTATAAAAATATTTGTTATTTTATAATAGGATATAAAATAGGATATAAAAATATTTTTATAATAAAAATATTTTATTATATAAAGAATTATAAAAATATTTTTATATCCTATTTTATATCCTATTATAAAATAATAAATATTTTTATAAAATAGCAAATAAAGAATTATAAAAATATTTGTTATTATAAAATATTTTATATTCTTTATTTGTTATTATAAAATATTTATTTTTATAAAATAACAAATATTGTTATAAAAATAGCAAATAAAGAACTTGTGCTAATTATTAGATTTTTATACAAGTTTCTAAGAGGTTTTTATTAGATTTTTTTTTTTTTTTTTTTTTAATAATGTAGAAGAGTCATTCCTTATTTTAAGATTATTTAATATTAAAAATTGCTTTTATTTAAATAAACCGACAACATATTGACTATGTGTATCCTCATATTAAAATAAAAGTTCGCCATAAGTCAGCTTTACTTGCATATATTTATGCTTCAATCTCAACCTTCCATCAAGCATTCTATAAGAACTTATCATGGAAGGCTCCCATATATATATATTCATTTAAAGGTGTATAACTTTTAGATATTTCTTTTTCAATCACAAGATAATTATTGATTTTTAAAAATTAATTTTTAACTTTTTTAAATTCAAAATTGATAAGATTTTTTAAAATTATGAAATAATAAATATTATATGAGTATTATACAACGCAGCTATTCCGCGTTTGGTTTGCCGAACGTACGAGTATTACTCTTGTTGGTTGAAAGTTGATAGTAGTAGTAACGCTGCCTCCGTCCCATAATATATGATTGGTTAGATAATTTATTTTCTAAAATTATTCTTAGAGAATTAATCATAATTAATTTTTTTTATCTCATAATATATGATGTTTTATAATTGTGCATAAGAATTATACTACGTTGAATCGAAGGAATAAAATAAAGAGTAAAATGATTAATTTCATTCTAGTTCGAATGAGTTATTTCATGTTCTCTCTAACTAAGGAACGAAACACAATTTTTTTCATTCAAATCGCAGTCAAACACAATTTTTTTTATTACTATGAAATGAGTCATTCCATTCTCATCTTCATTACTCCAATCCAAACATAGCATAAAGAAATGATTGTATAACATTACATATAGTATTAGTTGTTTATAATATAATTTACTATATAATTATGGCAAGTAATTTTAAAAATATTGTGATTAATTCTCCTAAATTATTTAAAACGTTAAATAATTTGATAAAAATAAAATTATTTAAAATTTGTGGAGGGAGGTAATAATACTACGAAATATCAAAATTTAAATAGAAGAAAAATAGAAACAAATGATGTAATACTACAACTTTGATACTCGAAATTCAAAGTTTTACTCCTAGCCCCTAGGCAACAGTCTACGGTAAATGTGTATATATCAAGTTAACCGCCAACGGAAGGAAAAAAATTCAACAAGTGGGTCCTGCCCCTTATTGACAAAACAAAAGGATTTACTCACCACTCCCGTAATTTCAAAATAATTATACTCATTTATCATTATGAACATGAATTTGATAACTAATATTATAAGTGGGAAAATTTCTTTAGAAATGAAAGAATTTATGCATAATGCTCTTTTGTTTTAAAATTAAATATATAATTTAATTTTTAAGATAAAATAATGACATATTAAATTTTAAAATTAATATGTATAATTCATAAAAATTTAGAATAAAATAAAATCAGTAATTAATAATTTTTGTTGTATACTATATAATTATAATAATTTTATCAACTAAAATTAAATAAATTTACATTAATTTAAAGTTTAATATAATGTTTGATCTTAAAAGTCAAATTATATCTATAATTTTGGAATAGATAGAGTATAAATAAACAATTTTTTTGTTATATACAATACATAAATTAAAATTTTTTTTAAATAATTAATTTTGATTTTTATTATGGAATCCACGAAGTATTAAAATAAAAAAATATCCATGTTGAGAGAGCGTCGTTTGGGTCACCATCTACTCCTTTTTAAATTAAATTAAATTCAACTACCTCAACTCACAAGTGGTTCCCCTGAAACTAGCCGTTATACCCCTTCTTAAGTCTCTCTCTCTAATATTTTTTTTCACTTTCTCTCTCTTAAAATCCTCAAAGCTTTAATGGCAGCAGTTTCAGTGGAATCATCATCTCCACATACCCTAACCAAGGTCTGATTTTCTCCCTCTTTATTTAACGAACCCAATAAATAGATTCAGTTCAAAATCGCTTTTTATTAATTTTTCTATAAGTAGTATGGCTTCTTCATTTCACAATCTAATTACAGGAATCAGCAAGATTAACGGATTCATCTCCAATGCTCAGCCCATCCTCGGATAAGCGCTTCTGGAGCGCTCTGCGTAATCGTGTTGAGACGCTTCTCGAGAATCAGAAACCTATTGATCAAGCTCTGCCCATACAATCGGTAAAAATCTCTTCTTTAGTAATAATTTGAATTTTATTTTATTTATTTTTTAAAAAAAAGTTTGATTTTAACTCGAATCTTTTGCCTGTGATAAGAATGAACTAATGGGTAATATGTAAAATTGACATTGTTTGCAGAATGATGGAGGAATGGACCTGGGGAAGCGATTGAAAGAGGACTCGATGCTTCTGCTTAGAGGGTTTGACTCTGTTTCTAATTCTCTGTCTCAGCTGTCTAGCAACCTCGAATCTGCCCTTCAGGTTATTAATCTTATTTATATTATCTTGAGTTCTAAAACTTAAATTGGGACTAAAATTATCGTATTATTATTGCATAAAAATGAAACATTCAAAACAGGAAAAAGAAATGGAAAATTAAGGATGATGGATTTGAAATTAAGTTTCTAATCATGAATTTTCTTTCTATTAGTCTGAAAAATGCTATAACCAATACTCTAAAAGTGAAAATTATTATATGCTTACACTTTTATATTATTTTCAGGGAGCAAGAGATCTTGCTAGGCCACCCACATTGTCTGAAATAGTTCATAGCACTGTGGAGAACGCGAAAAGTAAGAAACAACAATCAAAAGGAGGAGGAAAGGAAGAGGCTGAAGAAGGTAATAGAGGATTGAAAAGGAAGATTGATTCTCAAGAATCTCCTGAGGATACAGGGAAAGAGAATGGGGAAAGTCCAAAAGAATTGGGGAAGCTCAAGAAAGCTAAAAATGTAAGCTTCATCTGCTCTGCTGTTATATCCCATATTTGATGAGTTCAGACAATAGATGTATTATGTTAATTACTCATTGCTTGTGTATCTTCTGAAGATTGCAATTTCCATGGCGAAAAAAGCAGCTTCACTTGCAAGAGAACTGAAATCAATGAAATCAGATTTATGTTTTATGCAAGAGAGATGCACTTTTCTTGAGGAGGAAAACAGGAGGTTCAGGGATGGATTTGCCAAAGGAATTCGACCCGAGGAAGATGATCTGGTAATCTGTTCCACTCCAATTTTTCTGTTTAATAAATTTATAAGCACTTCCTATGAACATTCTGTGATTCCTATGGAATTTATTTGGGCAGATGAGGCTACAAATGGAGGCACTTCTTGCTGAAAAGTTCAGATTGGCAAATGAGAATGCTAACTTAACTAGAGAAAACCAATGCCTTAACCAGCTTGTGGAGTACCACCAGCTCACCTCCCAGGATCTCTCAGAAGCCTACGAGCATGAAATAAGAGGTATGTGCTTGGATTTTTCATCTCCCCCGCCAACCATACCAGAAGAGAACAGTGAGGATTATTAGATGGAGATGGCAATGAAGTTCCCAGTACGCCACGTACAGTTATATATGGATTGTCAGCTTCTCCGGATGATGATGAAGAACAGTAAATGGAAGATTATTGAAATGTAATCATATTTTGCAGTTTTGTTTGTGTTTTCCTGTTCATCTCATCCGATTTGTATTGATAAATTTTGAGTAGGAAGAATATTTAATGTCATTGTTTGTAGTAATGCTAAGCTGTTATATATAACTCATAAAAATGGCTGAATGAATTTTGCAACACTCCTTTTAAAAAATCTTCAAGTATGATCTCTACAATAATACACTAGATAGCACCTTGCAGAAATTATCTTGAAGCAAACATGTATTCCCTCCGCCTCACAAGAATGAACAAAAGTACAATTTTCAAACAAATTAAGAAAAGTAAAAGTAGAGAAAAGAGTAAAAAAAAATCAAATTTATCATTAGTGACAAGATTATATAAATTGATCAATACTTTTACTTTTTTATACTAATGAACCCCCACTAAATCGACATACTTTTTGCTCGTCTTTTTTAGAACAAAAAAATTCGTACATCCAGACTCTGGATTATGATTTTAGCAAGAATTTAACATACAACACCACTCAAACATTAGGATACTAAAATATTTTAATGACGAATATGTTGACTTTATATGTTAATCTTTTAATTACGAGTTACATAAATGATTATAGTTAATAATATTTTAACGACATATCTGATATAGTGAGTCAATTTTATAATCCTAGGGCAATAAACTCTAGCAATACATAGTATCATTAGTATGACTCCAAACATCAACATAGAGATGCAAAAGTTTCAACTACTTTAACAACCATCAAGTACAAGGATCATATTGTTTCCACCACCAGTAAAACAGCAGATCTTAGAATACATTGATTAGAATTAGTAACAACCAAGAGGATCATATAGTTCGCATAACTACTAAACAACTGAACTCCAAATACTTACTGACCAAACAATTCTAAGAGCCCTCCCGAAAGTTCAACCACAGCACATAGTTTTCTCTTTGAAGTTCGAACCCTATTTATTTCCTTTGTTACCCCTCTTTTTCTTAGCTGGAGATTCTGGTACATCCGTGGGGTCTGGCTCAACGGAAGCACTAGGAATAGAAGCTCCAGTAAACATAGCTTTAGATGATAGGTTCGCCATTGCTTCAGTTGCTTTTGTCAAATTTGATGCCATAATGACATCCCTCAATTTGTCCATGACGTCCTTCACGTTCTCATACTACAAGGAAGAATAAGAAATTTAGAACTCTAATAAAATGTTGATTCGGAATTAAACAAACTGTTTATATCAACTGATAACTATAAACAGTGAGCCATAGACCAGTTGATTGCTTAACCAACCAAATTGAGTAAAACAACCAAGATAATTTAATCTTTAGCTTCTACCTTTTAAGGTAAAATTCTTATACTAGCCCATAAAACATTGATTATTAAACTATAGAACCACCATTCTAGTGTGGTTCAGTCAACAAAAACGGTGAAGACATTGTGCACATTATGTCTAAAATAATGTACCGCTGAAACTTTCATCCTGACAATATCACCTTCGTGACACAATGATCACATACTATGCAGTTAATTAAGAAACAGAGAAATTTAATTTAATTTTTGTTATACCAGAGAAGAGTAATCAGAGGTATTTCAAACTAGTCCATGTCCCCACCTAATCCAAACAACAATTGATGGTCTTAATCTATTCCATTATGAACAAGGAGCTATAAGTCCGATCAATATGAAAATGTGGGAATACATGCAGGCAGCTGTTGATTTGCACTCATTTGAAAGAATAACCATAAAAGCAATAATTCAAGCTATGATTGAATGGCCACTTTGGACATACAAATTAAATTGAACAAGTTTCAGGAGTGACTATATTCATAAATGCCCATTCCAGCCTTCTTAACTCACAACTGGTAAATTATTTGTTTATTAGTCATTTGTAAGATATTACGTATATGTCAAAATAAATTAGACGTGCATGTAAAGCGTGTGCATAGCAAAGACGTTCTCTTGAACATTAAATGAAAACATAAGTGCATTACTGTGTGACAAGTGAAACTATACCGCTTCAATTTTTGCCTGAGCAATTTGCAATTGATTATTGAGCTGACCATTTTCATTTGTCAAGGCTTCAATCTGAAATTCGTAAACTATTGAAATTAGATAGAAACATTAATAAGAATAAAACAGAAGATGCTAATGGCAAGAGAAGCATAACCTTCTTTTGAGAATGTATGTAAAGGCTTTTGTACTTACGGTCCGAAGATGGACCTGCATCTGAGAAGTTCCACTTGCTCTCCTACTCAGTAATTTCTTCATAAGAATGAGTTTCATAACCATAATTGTGCAAGCACAAGAAAATATCAAATACCTTAGATTTTAGTTCTTCAACATCTTCAACAAGCTGGTCAACTTTTTCTTCCAAGCTTTTTCCAACCATGATTGGCTCAGTGGTAGTTCCTTCCACCAAAGGCTCATCTTCTCTCTCACTTTCATCAAGATATGTCTCATCTTCCCTATCACTTTCTACAAGATTTATCTGCTCAATGACGGTTCCTATCTCTTGGCCTCGAGCAGGCGGAACTGAATTCTGACGACGCCCTGATCGCCTAAGGATCATGGTTTTGACCTTTGAAGCTTTCTTTCTCATTGATAAGCTGGAAGAGCTTTTCTGCATTTCAGGCTCAGATCTCTTCAACTTTGAAGGCACACTAGAGATTTTGGGCTGCCAGTATAATGACATCATTAGCAAACTGATAATGTGAAAGACCAAAAGCTACTTCATTTCAAAGTATACATCAAAGACAAGAACATGATAAAATGAAAAGGATAATTGAGCACATGCAACTATTATGCTTCTCCATTCATTAAATGTTCCAATTCCAAATAACAACAAATTCTTATTACGTGAAAGATCTTTGAATCATAAAATAACTCCCACACTAAAATACATTCCATACAAACTGAGCTATCCGAATAAATCTACATTCTACCCTACGGCCCTATAGTACTCTATACCAACAGAAAGTGATATGTTTTGTTCCCATTTTAGTTTCGTGAAACGTATCGAATCACAATCTAGATAAAGTTGTTGTTTCCCCTAGTATAACACACAATAATTAAGAAATAATCCCCTCCCTTTCTCAAACTCTCTCTAATAACAATTCCTACAAAATAGCAAGGAGTGAAATTTAACTCTCAGAAGCACAATAAGAAAATCACAACTCTATCTCCGGAAACATGACAAAAACAAATAGACAACAACGAAATAAAGATTTACCTTTTTGATCGAATGCTTCCTGCCTTTGTTTGTACAAACCCTAAACCCCTTTTCAGTCTCTAGTTCAACTCCAACCCACACCCACGTGCATCTATTCCTATATATACAAACCCTTATATATCCTTTTTCCACATGAAATAAATAAGAGAGAAAGATATGCAATGTTATACACAGAGCAAGCATTCAGGTTTAGTCCATCTTCAGTTACATGGGGAAAACCCAACAAAAAATACCAAACAATTATATATGTTGTATATATATGTATAGAGATCACACTTGAAAAACCCACATTGAAAACGATGATCAAATACTACTAACAGGGGAGTAATCAATACAAAGAAATCAGCTTTTCTTTTTTCTTTTTAAGGTAAGGGGTATATAAAGGGGCGAGTGTAGAAATTACCATGTCAGACGACATAGCCTCAAGCTTTGCTTCTTTTGGTTTCCTCCCCATTCTTCTCTCTCTGTCTCTCCCCTTTTTCTTCTCACACGCCGTTTGCGAGTTTCAAATTTCTGGCCGAGGAAGGAAAACAAGTGAGCGTAGAAAACGACAGCCCCTATTTTAAAACTTTTTTTAAGGATAAAAATAAAATCATGTAATTTTATAAATAGTGGAAATTAATTACATTAATAATGTAAAAAGGTTTAATAAATGAGTGTTTAGACTTTTTATTTAAAATAAACATGTCAAGATACATGTTTCCAAGGTAATTTTATTCATCTCAATATCCAATTAAATGGATAAAATCTATATAATAAAATAAATATCCATTTTGAATCTTTCGTTTCGACAAAAAATGTTAACGAAGCTCCTGATTCATTCTAACTTAATTCTTCCAACTTAATCTAAAGGCTCATATTTCTTCCCGCCCAAATCAAATTCACTCATACACCTTACTCTCTCTCATGTTCACACACAAAATCATTGTATCTCATCTCTTCTTCACACACACACACACACAAACAAATAATAATAGTACTAAAAATAAATATTATTATAATAATAATAATAGTACTAATAATAATAATTATTATTATTATTATAATAATAGTAATAGTAATAATAATAATAATTATTATAATAATAATAGTAATAATAATAATAATAATAACAATAATAATTATAATAACAACAACAACAACAACAACAACAACAATAATAATAATAATAATAATAATAATAATAATAATAATAATTATTGTGGTGGTGTGATGAATTATGATAATTGTTATTGATAATTGTAAGTTTTGTATACAAGTTTAAATTTTTACGGATATCTATTTTTAAAGAAAAATTAATTATTGTGTAGTGTGGTAAATTATGATAATTATTATATGCGATTGTAAGTTATTTTAAGTTGCAAAAGAGTCTTTAGATAATAAAATATTTTTAAATTTTAATCTAATTTTTAAATTCTGTTATTTGTCTTTCGAGCACGGACAATTACTAATATATTATAAGTTGATTAATATTTTCAAAATAAAAAATAACTAGTTCATTTAACCCAATATAACTTAACAATATCATTTACTATAGCAAATACAAGTAGATTATCAAACACTATTGAAAAAACATTTACATTGATTAAGACTTTTTTATAACCTATACTATTACAAAGTAGTAATAAATTAAAAAACAATACATCTTATAACTTTATGTATCCAACTTTTATTGTTAATTATGTGAAAAATAACTATTGTTAGTAGTAATATTTATATATTGATTTATAATTTATTTTGAGAACTTATCAAAAAGTCACCTATCCTTCTCTCCTCTTTTTATCTCTCGCTCCATCTATTTTTTATTTTACTTTTGTAATTAAAAGTTTGTTTTCTTTCAATTATTTTGAGTTTCGCATGTAGAAAGAGTAGACAAAAGAGAATAATAATATATTAAAATATCTACAAAAATAGTAACAATAGTATAAATTAATAATTCATGGATATTATGACGAAAAAACAAAAACAAAAAGTTCATGGATATTGAAATTATGCTTCTTTTTAATATCTTATTAATGTTGGAATAGTGATTCTTAGTATGAAATATTGAATCAACTTATTTTTATAATAATGTTTTTTTTAATAATTTCAACCAAATACTTTAGGTCAAATTGGTGTTGAATATATATTTTTTTATTCACAACTAAAAATAACTTAAAAGACATTTAACTTGAATCTTAATTCATATTTGCGTCTGGGCTTTAGACTGTTGAGCTTCAGTTCAAAAAACATTAGTTGGTCTGGCCCGTTTCAACTAAAAATATATTTTGCAAAGAAGGGACATAAAAGAACAATTGAAAGATGAAAAAAATAATTAGTCCTACATGTATGTGGAGCTCAAACTCGATTCAGGCTCGATCGAAAAAAATATAAATATTCGTTAATAATATAATTCAATTTTGAGCATAAAAAAAAGGGTCTTTTATAATAATATACAATATTTAGAAAGTAATTACACTATTAGTGCACTCATAAAATATTTACACAATTAATACACTTTCTATATTTATTTACAATATTAGTGCAATTATGATTCCTTAATTTAGGGAATTAGTATGCAATTAGGATTCAATTCATAATAATAAGGAAACCTAAAATCAAGGAGAAATAACTACCATAATTAATAATTCAAATTCAAATATCTTGGATCTAACAACAAATTCAAAAATAATAATTAAAATTCAAATATTCAAAGTTTGGCAACGTCATCTTCCTCCCCCCATTCGCCGCCGCTCAACACCATGGACGCCGATCTCCTCATCCATTACGGCCACAGCTCCTATTGTGACAAAGGTTGATTTAGTCCATAAATTAAAAGGAGTAAAAGATAAATTTTATTGCAATTGGTATCCAAATATTTATACAAAGGTAATCATTTTAGTTTTTGTAGGTAACCAATAAAATTTTAGTGCAGTTGGTAACCAAAACTTTCAAAGGTAACAATTTTAGTTTTTGTTGGTTACATTTGTATTAAGGTTTAGGCTACTATTTGCTATTTATGAAAAAAAATTATAATATATTTTTTATAATTAATTGGTAACCCAATAAAACTGAATTGGTTACATTTGTATTAAGGTTTGACTACCAACTACATTATAAAAAAAATCTACAATAGATTTTTTTTAATTAATTGGTAACTCAATAAAACTGAATTGGTTACATTTGTATAAAATGTTAGCTACCAATCCTTTTATTAAATAAAAAAATCTATAATAGATTTTTAAAAATAAATTAAAAACCTAATAACACTGAATTGGTTACCTTGGTATGAATGTTTGGCTACCAATCTCTTTATAAAAAATTACAAGAATCATTTTATGAAAAAATTACAGTGGAGGATGGCGTTAATGGTGGAGGAGAAGGGCGTTAATGGTGGAGGAGGGCGGAGGATGGGGACTGTCTGTTAGGTTTGTAATATTCAAGATCGCAATCAAATTGCAAAAATTAGCGGAAGCGTGTAAAATCAGAGTTTAAAAAATTTACAAACCATATACCCGAATCATCCTTTATGCACAATTATTAATTAAACGAAAAGATAAAGAATAAAATCATACCTTTGAAGATCGAGCTTCCTCAGGTACAAGTTCACCTCTAAATCCTTTCGCGTTCAACTTGAATCCACCGGGGTTTTGTTCCTTCCTTTGATCAACGTTAGTCACCCATATGTTTGGCCTCTAGAGGTGATCCACCAAGAAAGAAAAAGATTCAAGAAGAAAGGGTGGTTGGCTAAACCCTAGTTTTTCTATCTCTATAGAAAGGCGTACTCTCCAACAAATTGGAATTATGTCGTAGTTGTGAAAGTCAACAACCCCCACCACCCATAATAAGACTCCTCTTATTTATAGATGTAAGCAACCCACCTTAACAATTAAGGAATTGGGATTTATTTAATTAATTAAATTCTTTTAATTAATTAAGCTCCCTAATCTAATTAGGGATAATTAATTAAACTCTTTTAACTAATTTTCCTTCCTAATCCAATTAGGAATAAATGAGAGTACTTATATTGAATTAATTTCTAAACTCTTTTAGAAATTAAAATAATAATAATTGTAATAATATTAATAAGACTCCTCTTATTAATTTATATTTAATATTTCTAAAATATTAAATAATAAATATTAAGCTATTTAATTTATTCTATCACCATAGATTAAATTAAATATACATAACATATTATTACGATTATGCCATTAACTTCTTAAATAATTATTCTTCCTTTTATGGTGTGACCCTTTTAGGTTCTCCATATTAAACCTATTGTGAATAAATCAATTAGAACAATTCTAATCTTATTTAAATAAATAAATTAAACAATTAATTTATTTAAATAAATAATATTTATTCTACAATAGGGATAAGCCTCCCTAGCGATCAACGACTTTCCAGATAATATAGATTTCAACATTAATCATTAAAGAACCTTTGAGTAAATAGTTACTGTACAATTCAATCATTCCACCATACAATGTCCCAATTAAATATAAGACATGGAATTCTTTGTCAAGTCTTATTTTATTTAATTATATGTATTTCGATCCTTAAATGCACTGACTCCAAATAATGCAAATTAGAAACTCCTTTCTAATTTCATTCGCCTTAACCAAGGACTACTCTTGGGTTGTCATTTATCGAATCACATAGGACATTTCTCTTCTTTTATTAGAGTGGTAAATTCTTTATTGATCATACATTATCTCCATGTACAACTTATTATACCCAAGCATACCCTTTGATATACCCTAAGGGTCTTAAGGAATAAGTCAAAGTATAACTCATCATACACAAGATACTTTATGATGATCTCAAGTCCAAGGATTACTTGTCTTACTATCACTACAGAATTCTATTGACGAGCAAGTAAAACTCCATTAGGTATTCCTTAGCGAGACACGTTCGATGAAACTTATTCTCTAATAAGCACCTACATACTTGCTTTAGTGTCTCCACACAAATGATCGTGAGATCAATCATCCTCATCCAATGAAGCGAAAACGACGTATGTACCCGATCTATCCTGGATTCACTAATCCCCAATTTAGTAATCCAATGATTGGGAACTATTTTAGTTTTAAGCTTTCTAAGAATTTAGATCTCATTAGAATGATCATCATCATTATTCTAAAAGCATTGCTTAAAACTATGGGTTTATCACATATTATAAAACAAAGATTATGTAGATAATTAAAAGCCTTTAATAAATTAATACTTTTTATTAATAAATGAATAAGATTGTTACAAAATATATGCTTTATCATCAAACATGATTGGCTTGTGTGCATACTACTTTCAATCTCCCACTTGCACTAAAGCCAATCGTCATGGTAACTCATACTCTTCTTCTACAAGTGGCGATTATCCTGTTTGTTGGATAAGCTTTAGTTAATGGATATGTAATGTTGTTCTTGAGAGTCCACCATCTCTATAGTGATTTCCCATCTTTCAATGATTCTAATAATCAAATGAAAGTGCCACAACACATGTTTAGATCCAAGATGAGACTTAGGAACTATTCTAGTTACAGAATGAACTTTTAATCCAAACAATCAACTTGCGACTTCATTTATAGCTATATACTTTTGTCTTTATCACTAAACCAAGAACTCTTTCTTTGTTTGGAACCTTTCCAATTCAACGCACCAATTATTCAAGATAACGCTTTACCTTAAAGTGGATTTTTCTGTAAATCTTAGTGCATCTGAAAAACTTGAGTCTATTAAGCCCTCTAGTTTTAATTAAGACCCACCATGAATATGATTACATCCTTAGTCTTGCCTAAGTTAAGCACTTTAAGATGTTTTCAACGACTCATAGTGAACTTCTCTATAATATGACCGATCAACATCAAGTCTCATACATTTCATTCGCATGCATGATTGTCACTTTCATGCGACCTCTCTTTTCGAGAGTCTCCAGGGGACTATTAAGAAAGATACACTCCATAGCTCATCGACGTGAGACATCTCTTGGGAGTTTGCCATGCTAAACGACTTTAGCATCAAATGAATATCGTTCCTTGGGTTAAGTCGAGCATCCTCTTAAATCTATCTATATAGATTTATATCCCCAATTAAGATACTCTTCCCAAACCATTCATGGAGGAATGTTTGAACAACTTTATCATTCTTGATTGTAGCATTAGTATGTCATTCCTTATCCGTAGTATATCAACATATAATATTAGGAATGTCACGGCGCTCCTCTTTTGTCCCTTTTGTACACACTAGAACTCTTACCTCATCGTATGTAATCGGATCATCATCTTACATGATGCGTACCTCATCATCATCATCCATGATGAATCCATACCTCCTAGGTATCTTCGGTCTTATTCCGATTTACGATTCTTTTGTGGTACAATAGAATCATCTATAGGTTCCTCTTATTTGACTTATAGTATTTTGTGGTTCTTGAACTCTTCAAGATCTATTATCCTCCCACTAGCCCTTTCAATGATAAACACCTTTATCTTAGAAGGAAGCGTGTTTATGACAAACACCTTTTGCTAAGTAGGATTATAGAACATATGCCCTAAACTTACTTTAGGATGTCCCACAAATCATACATATCAAATCTTGTCCCAAGCTTATCCTTGAAACCTTTTCACATAAGTTGGACAACCCCTTATCTTAACATACTTAAGATTAGGAATCCTCCTCATCCATGACTTTTATGGAGTCTTGGGGCGGATTTTGAGGTTACCATTTTCGTGGATACGACCGTTTCTAGGACATTATCCCGAAGGATCTTTGGAATGTCGGTAAAATCATTATGAAACGACACCATGTCCAACAAGGTACGATTTTTCCTTTCGGATACATCAATCAATTATTATGTATCGAGGAGGTGTCCATTATGAGAAAATCATTTGAGATGATCTAGAAACTTATTGCACAAGTATTTATTCCTTGATCTAATCAAAGAACCTTAATACTTTGCTAATTTGTTTCACTTTTGAATTCTTTGAACCTTTCAAATAATTCACACTTGTATTTCAAAGAAATACACACATTCAACTCTTTGAATGATCATCTCCTTTTCTTATACTAGTTTGTTCAATTTGCAAAATATATTTTCACGTAAGTCAGTATACAAAATCCATTAAGTAATATTTCAGGTTCTATACAAAACATTATTATTATAAATAGAACAACAATTGTTCTTAATTATAATACCAAAGATTTCATTGTCCAACAATAAAATGGAAATAATATTTTTAACAAGAACTGGAATACAATAATAACTTATTGACTTAATAGATTTGCTTCATAGGCATTGCTAAACTATAAGTTTCTATGGCTAATATGGCAACCTTTTCTTACTTTTCCCGCACATGATTACTTATATTTGTTTAGCTTTCTACTTCTCTTTGGTCCTTTCATAAATCTATATTTATGATAACCAAAGTTGGTATCCAATACCCAAGTAGAACATTGACTTAAAGAAAATTTTATTTTAAATCATGAACAAATTTGTATTTATAACCTAAACTTCACTAAGCTTCTTTTGATTAGCCTCGTGAGATGCTTCTTGCAGCTTTCTTTCCATGTCCAGGCTTATAGCGAAGTGGAAGCAAACTCCTTTCTATCCGTGTCGATTTTTCTTCTTATTATCCTTTGTTTATGCCTTTCTATTTACCTTCTTTGAATCGTTCTTCTTTTCAGAAGATTATTTGGCCCCTACCAGTAAGACTTGGTCTTTCTTGGTTGGAAAGTAACTCTCATCATTTTTCAACATGTTAAGCAAATCAACGGTGATATCTAGTTTGTTTATATGAAAATTCACAACAATTGTGAAAGGAGTCTTGGAGTGAGTCTGAAGATCAAATCTTGGCTCAACTCTCCATCCATGACAAAACTTCGTTGTCCTAATTGATCAATCAAATTGATAATGTTAAGGACTTTTATCTCGCTTCAGAAGTTGTTAGGTTTGTAATATTCATAACGCATAACGCAATCAAATTGCAAAAATTAGTGCGGAGCGTGATAAAATCGAGTTTAAAATTTTACAAACCATATACGGATCACCCTTTATGCATAATTATTAATTAAACGAAAAGATAAAGAATAAATCATACCCTTTGAAGATCGAGCTTCCTCGGTACAAGTTCACCTCCAAATCCTTTCGCGTTCAATCTTGAATCCACGGGTTTGGTTCCTTCCTTTGATCAACGTTAGCCACCCAAATGTTTGGCCTCTGAGGTGATCCACCAAGGAAGAATAAAATTCAAGAAGATGGGTGTTATGGCTAACCCTAGTTTTCTATCTCTATAGAAAAGGCATACTCTCAACAATTTGGAATTATTACGTATTTTGTTAAAAAGTCAACAACCCATCACACCCATAATAAGACTCCTCTTATTTATAGATGTGGGTAACCCACCTTAACAATTAAAGAATTGGGTTTAATTAATTAATTAAATTCTTTTAATTAATTAAGCTCCCTAATCTTATTAGGGATAATTAATTAAACTCCTTTAACTAATTTTCCTTCCTAATCCAATTAGGAATAAATGAAATACTTATATTAAATTAATTCCTAAACTCTTTTAGAAATTAAAATAATAATAATTGTAATAATATTAATAAGACTCCTCTTATTAATTTATATTTAATATTTCTAAAATATTAAATAATAAATATTAAGCTATTTAATTTATTCTATCACCATAGATTAAATTAAATATACATAACTATATATTATTACGATTATGCCATTTACTTCTTAAATAATTATTCTTCCTTTTATGGTGTGACCCTTTAGGTTCTCCATATTAAACCGGTTGTGAATAAATCAATTAGAACAATTCTAATCTTATTTAAATAAATAAATTAAATAATTAATTTATTTAAATAAATAATATTTATTCTACAATAGGGATAAGCCTCCCTAGCGATCAACGACTTTCCAGATAATATAGATTTCAACATTAATCATAAAAGAACCTTTGAGTAAATAGTTCTGTCTGATTCAATCCTTCCACCATACAATGTCCCAATTAAATATAAGACATGGAATTATTGTCAAGTCTTATTTTATTTAATTATATGTATTTCGATCCTTAAATGCACAACTCAAATAATGCAAATTAGAAACTCCTTTCTAATTTCATTACTGCGCCTTAACCAAGGACTCTTGGGTTTGTCATTTATCGAATCACATAGGACATTTCTCTTCTTTTATTAGAAGTGGTAGATTCTTTATTGATCATACATTATCTCCATGTACAACTTATTATACCCAAGCATACCTTTGATATACCCTAAGGGTCTTAAGGAATAAGTCAAAGTATAACTCATCATACACAAGATACTATGATGATCTCAAGTCCAAGGATTACTTGTCTTACTATCACTACTGAGAATTCTATTGACGAGCAAATAAAACTCCATTAGGTATTCCTTAGCGAGCCACGTTCGATGAACTTATTCTCTAATAAGCACCTACATACTTGCTTTAGTGTCTCCACACAAATGATCATGAGATCAATCATCCTCATCCATGAAATGAAGCAACGTATGTACCAATCTATCCGGATTCACTAATCCCCAATTTAGTAATCCAATGATTGGGAACTATTTTAGTTTTAAGCTTTCTAAGAATTTAGATCTCATTAGAATGATCATCATCATTATTCTAAAAGCATTGCTTAAAACTATGGGTTTATCACATATTATAAAACAAAGATCATGTAGATAATTAAAAGCCTTTAATAAATTAATACTTTTTATTAATAAATGAATAAGATTGTTACAAAGTATATGCTTTATCATCAAACATGATTGGCTTGTGTGCATACTACTTTCAATCTCCCACTTGCACTAAAAGCCCGATCGTCATGGTATCTCATACTCTTCTTCTCTAAGTGGCGATTATCCTGTTTGTTGGATAAGCTTTAGTTAATGGATATGTAATGTTGTTCATGAGAGTCCACTATCTCTATAGTGATTTCCCATCTTTCAATGATTCTAATAATCAAATGAAAGTGCCACAACACATGTTTAGATCCAAGATGAGACTTAGAACTATTCTAGTTACGTAATGAACTTTAATCCAAACAATCAACTTGCGACTTCATTTATAGCTATATACTTTGTCTTTATCACTAAACCAAAGAACTCTTTCTTTGTTTGGAACCTTTTCAATTCAACTGCACCACTTGTTCATGGTAACACTTTACCTTAAAGTGGATTTTCTATCGTCTTTGATGCATCTCGAAAAACTTGAGTCTGTAAAGCCCTCTAGTTTTAATTAGGACCCACCATGATATGCTCACATCCTTAGTCTTGGGTTAAGAACTTTAAGATGTTTTTCATTGTCTTTATGATGATCTTCTCCGAATATGGTAGTCGATCAACATCGGTCTCATACATTTCATTGCATACATACATGATCATCACTCACATGCGAATCTCTCTTCTTTGGAGTCTATGGGGACTATTAAGAGATACACTCCATGGCTCATCAACATGAGACATCTCTTGGAGTTTGCCATGCTAAACGACTTTAGCATCAAATGAATATCGTTCCTTGGGTTAAGTCGAGCATCCTCTTAAATCTATCTATATAGATTTATATCCCCAATTAAGATACTCTTCCAAATCATTCATGGAGGAATGTTTGAACAACTTTATCTTTCTTGATTGTAGCATTGGTATGTCATTCCTTATCCGTAGTATATCAACATATAATACTAGGAATGTCACGACGCTCCCAATTGACCCTTTTGTACACACTAGGTTCATTCTTATTTTTGATAAAATCAAACTCTTTTGATTGCCTCATTAAAACGAATGTTCCATACTTGAAACTTGCTTCATCCATTTCTCCGAGTGTGATCACTTACCTCATCGTATGTAATCATCATCTTCTATGATGTGTACCTCATCATCATCATCTATGATGAATCCATACCTCCAGGTATCTTGATGTACTATTCGATTTACGATTCGATTTGTGGTACAATAGGTATATCTATAGGTTCCTCTTATTTGATTTATAGTGTTTTGTGGTTCTTGAACTCTTGAAGATCTATTATCCTCCCACTAGCCCTTTCAATTATAAACACCTTTATCTTAGAAGGCGGCGTGTTTTCATAACAAACACCTTTTGCTAAGTAGAATTATAGAACATATACCTAAACTTACTTTAGGATGTCCCACAAATCGACACTTGTCAAATCTTGTCCCAAGCTTATCCTTTTGAAACCTTTTCACATAAGTTGGAACCCCTTATCTTAACATACTTAAGATTAGGAATCCTCCTGTCCATAACTTTTATGGAGTCTTGGGTGGATTTTGAGGTTACCATTTTAAATGAATGTCACGACCATTTCTAGGACATTATCCAGAAGGATCTTTGGAATGTCGGTAAAATCATTATGGATCGCACCATGTTCAAATAGAGTACGATTTTTCCTTTCGGATACATAAATCATTTATTACATATCGAGGCGTCCATTATGAGAAAACCATTTGAGATGATCTAGAAACTTATTGCACAAGTATTTATTCCTTGATCTAATCAAAGAATCTTAATACTTTGCCAATTTGTTTCACTTACGAATTCTTTGAACCTTTCAAATAATTCACACTTGTATTTCAACAAATACACACATTCAACTCTTTGAATGATCATCTCCTTTTCTTATACTAATTTGTTCAATATGCAAAATTATTTTCATGTAAGTCAGTATACAAAATTTATTAAGTAATATTCGATTCTATACAAAACATTATTATTATAAATAGAACAACAATTGTTCTTAATTATAATACCAAATAATTCATTGTCCAACAATAAAATGGAAATAATGTTTTCAACGAGAACTAAAATACAATAACAACTTATTGACTTAATAGATTTGCCCGTAAGCGATCTTAAACTATAAGTTTCTATGGCTAATGTTGCAACCTTTGCTTCATTTCCCACATATGGATTACTTATACTTGTTTAGCTTTCTACTTACTGTTTGGTCCCTTCATAAATCTATATTTATGATAACCAAAGTCGGTATCCAATACCCAAGTAGAACCTTGACTTAAAGAAAAATTATTTTAAATCATGAACAAAAGCGTATTATGTAACCAAACTTCACTAAGCTTCTTTGGTTAGCCTCTGCAAGATGCTTCTCATGATTTCTTTCCGATGTCCGGGCTTATTGCGGTGGAAGCAAACTCCTTTGCTATTCGTGTCGATTTTGTTCTTATTATCCTTTGTTTATGCCTTTCTATTTACCTTCTTTGAATCGTTCTTCTTTTGAAAGATCCTTTGGCCCCTACCGGTAAGACTTGATCTTTCTTGGTTGGAAAGTGACTCTCAACATTTTTCAATATGTTAAGCAAATCGGTGAGGCGATATCTAGCTTGTTCATATGAAAAATTCACAACAATTGTGAAAGGAGTCCGGAGTGAGTGCAAGATCAAATCTTGGCTCAACTCTCCATCCATGACAAAACCGGTTGTCTAATTGATCAATCAAATTGATTATGTTAAGAACTTTTTATGCATCTTATAGTGCCATTGGCCGTTCTAGATCGGAAGAGCTCCTTAGATATCGATATCTATCGGTCCTACTTTCCTCACCATCAACTACTTGATGTGCGGGAATATAGTAGGAGCATCCATAGTTTCATCTTGTGGCTTGAAGCTCGTTACTCGTGGATCTGAACATGATGCGTTGAGCCAATCAGTGTATCATCTTGCCACTTTCTAAAAGTAGCAATCTCTTCCTCGGAGGCATTATGCGCAACCATTGCGAGGATAGGCGTATTAAGGACATAAGATAGCTTTTTTCACTATGAGAACTATTCTCAAATTCCTTAACCAATCATTTAATTGATTACGGTTAATTTAGCATTTAATATGCTTTGCGTTGATAGTAATTTTTAGACATTGTAAAATTACGTAAATGAATTTGTAATCAACAACATTTTAACATACATTCTTTTATTAATTACCAAAATAAATTAGGTCTTGTTTTAAATTGGTATCTCCCACTATTTTCTTCAAACTATATTACCTCACTTATATAGTTCTACAAAATCTAATTAAAGATTTGCTAGTGAGAATAAGGATCCCATTTCAAATGTATATAGCCTTGTGGTGACATAACAAACTATATATAAATAAATAGGTAGACAACTTTTGTCAATTACATCAACTATCTGAACTCCTTTTATTTTGCCTCTTAGATTATTTTGATCAGTGGTGGCACATCCAATCAAAATTATCCAAGTTAAGTCCGACCTAGCACTCCATATATTCAAAAGGAAAATATCATCCTTGTGGTGACACAACAAAACAATATTGTTCAATTTTCTTTATAAGCATCAAATGTGATAAATTAACATCTTAAATACTTAATACTTGCCTTGTGGTGACACAACAAACTCATATTAAATATTTAATACTCTATTAATTTTATCATGCTAGAAAGCGACGTTCGATATTCTAAATATCTTTGAACTCTTAGGACTTAATATAAAAATTGAGGGGTTTGTTATTAATTTATCTCATCTTGTTTAGCGCATATACATATATATATAAAAATACGTCGTCGTATTAATTAACATCTGAAGCATGTTTGCATAATATATAATATATATATAGTATAAGCATGCAGATATAGAATCTATATTCTACTTCGGATTGATTATGGACTTTTATTCTAGTTTGGTTCACTAGAGCCACCAAGTGAACCAAAAGGTCAAACCCTAGGGGTGCAAGAAATAATATTTAAATATAACTATTACATTTAAACTCGGGCTCCATTACAACGGGTTCTTCAAGCGCTCCTTGCTCCTTGATCTCTAATTCTTCAAAATTAATTCTAAATATTCCTATCACAAAACTATTTAAAATAAATAGAAACCTTGATCGTGATCGAGGGAAATGCATAGGAGAGATAGAATTTACATTAAGAAAAATTAGAGAAGGCGAGATCTGCAGAGACCCCATTTAATAAAACCCATACATTCATGCATCCAACTAAAATAAAATCCAATCACATTGGTCGATAGTCCATAATCAATCCCATTTATTATCATACACATCACCATATGCATCAATAAATAACATTCATCTCATGAATAATAAACATTTAATATATATATTGATATCATTTAATGGGCAAATTTAGTTAGTATAAAATCTATTTTTGAATCAAAATAAACTCCTTTATTTTAATCCAAATTTAAATCAAAATAAAACTATTTTATTTTAATTTATCCAATTTTGAATAAAATAAACTATTTTATTTTAATCAAAATTTTAATCAAAATAAACTCCTTTATTTTAATTAATTATGGAATCCAATTCCATATATATATATAAAAAAATCTTTAATTAAAATAAACTCTTTTATTTTAATTAATTATGAATCCAATTCCATGTAAAAAAAAATCTTTTATTAAAGGAAACACGGATATTCTTTCCTATTCACAAATAAACTCCTTTATTTTGAATAATATGAAATCTTATTCCATATTTAAATAAACTCTTTTATTTAAGGAAATACGGATTTTCTTTCCTATTCACAAATAAACTCTTTTATTTTGAATAATATGAAATCTTATTTCATATCTAAACAAACTCCTTTATTTAAGGAAAAATGGATTTACTTACCTATTCACAAATAAACTCCTTTATTTTAGGAAAAATAAAATCCAATTTCAACTCCAATTAGTTATTATGGAATCCAATTCCAACTCTAATTAGTTAGCATGAAATTCTAATTTTAAAATTAAAATAAATCTTTTATTTTAATATTTAAAATAAACCTTTTATTTTAAAATTAAAATAAACTTTTATTTTAAGATTAAAATAATTATATATATATATATAATATTCAATTTTAAAATTAAAATAAACTCCTTTTTATTTTAATATTAAAATAAACTTTTATTTTAAAATTAAAATAAACATTTTATTTTAATTATAAAATAATTAAGAATAATATATATATATATATATATATATAACTATTATATATATATAATATAATATAATAACCGAATAAGCAACTTTTACCTTTTATGTTGCTGACTTCCGTTATTTCCGTGAGTTTGTTAATTCAACAAACACATATCCTCAAAAAAAAAAATGTCGACTTTACTTTTTTTTTCTCAAAACCCATATATTGAAATTTGCTTTTTTTTTTTTTTTTTTTTTTTTATAAATTTTATACTGATAAAATTATGCCCAATTAAATTGTTCTAAACACATATCATATATATAAATTAAAACAATTAATAATTCGCATAAAGGTTTGGCTCTGATGCCACTGTTAGGTTTGTAATATTCATAACGCAATCAAATTGCAAAAATTAGTGCGGAAGCGTGATAAAATCAGAGTTTAAAAATTTACAAACCATATACCCGGATCACCCTTTATGCATAATTATTAATTAAACGAAAAGATAAAGAATAAATCATACCCTTGAAGATCGAGCTTCTCTCGCACAGTTCACCTCCAAATCCTTTTCGCGTTCAATCTTGAATCCACCGGGTTTGGTTCCTTCCTTTGATCAACGTTAGCCACCCAAATGTTTGGCCTCTGAGGTGATCCACCAAGGAAGAATAAAATTCAAGAAGATGGGTGTTATGGCTAACCCTAGTTTTATATCTCATAGAAAAAGCGTACTCCCAACAACTTGGAATTATTACGTACTTTGTTAAAGTCAACAACCCATCACACCCATAATAAGACTCCTCTTATTTATAGATGTGGGTAACCCACCTTAACAATTAAAGAATTGGGTTTTAATTAATTAATTAAATTCTTTTAATTAATTAAGCTCCCTAATCTTATTAGGGATAATTAATTAAACTCCTTTAACTAATTTTCCTTCCTAATCCAATTAGGAATAAATGAGAGTACTTATATTAAATTAATTCCTAAACTCTTTTAGAAATTAAAATAATAATAATTGTAATAATATTAATAAGACTCCTCTTATTAATTTATATTTAATATTTCTAAAATATTAAATAATAAATATTAAGCTATTTAATTTATTCTATCACCATAGATTAAATTAAATATACATAACATATTATTACGATTATGCCATTTACTTCTTAAATAATTATTCTTCCTTTTATGGTGTGACCCTTTGGGTTCTCCATATTAAACCTGGTTGTGAATAAATCAATTAGAACAATTCTAATCTTATTTAAATAAATAAATTAAATAATTAATTTATTTAAATAAATAATATTTATTCTACAATAGGATAAGCCTCCCTAGCGATCAACGACTTTCCGGATAATATAGATTTCAACATTAATCATAAAAGAACCTTTGAGTAAATAGTTACTGTCTGATTCAATCCTTCCACCATACTGATGTCCCAATTAAATATAAGACATGGAATTATTGTCCAAGTCTTATTTTATTTAATTATATGTATTTCGATCCTTAAATGCACAACTCTCAAATAATGCAAATTAGAAACTCCTTTCTAATTTCATTCTACGCTTAACCAAGGACTACTTTGGGTTGTCATTTATCGAATCACATAGACATTTCTCTTCTTTTATTAGAAGTGGTAGATTCTTTATTGATCATACATTATCTCCATGTACAACTTATTATACCCAAGCATACCCTTTGATATACCCTAAGGGTCTTAAGGAATAAGTCAAAGTATAACTCATCATACACAAGATACTATGATGATCTCAAGTCCAAGGATTACTTGTCTTACTATCACTCTGAGAATTCCTATTGACGAGCAAAATAAAACTCCATTAGGTATTCCTTAGCGAGCCAATGCGTTCGGTGAACTTATTTTCTAATAAGCACCTACATACTTGCTTTAGTGTCTCCACACAAAATGATCATGAGATCAATCATCCTCATCCAACGAAATGACAACGTATGTACCAATCTATCCGGATTCACTAATCCCCAATTTAGTAATCCAATGATTGGGAACTATTTTAGTTTTAAGCTTTCTAAGAATTTAGATCTCATTAGAATGATCATCATCATTATTCTAAAAGCATTGCTTAAAACTATGGGTTTATCACATATTATAAAACAACATCATGTAGATAATTAAAAGCCTTTAATAAATTAATACTTTTTATTAATAAATGAATAAGATTGTTACAAAGTATATGCTTTATCATCAAACATGATTGGCTTGTGTGCATACTACTTTCAATAAGAGTGTCATCATCGTTCTAGATCGGAAGAGCTCCTTAGATGTCGATATCTCATCGGTCCTCATTTTCCTCACCATCAACTACTTGATGTGCGGGAATATAGTAGAAGATCCATAGTTTCATCGACGTTGTCATACTTTCATTAGATGCTCGTAGATCTGCATGATGCATTGAATCAATTGTGCATCATCTTGCCACTTTCTAAAAGTAGCAATCTCTTCCTCAGAGGCATTATCTGCAACCATTGCAGGGATAGGCGTATTAAGGACATAAGATAGCTTTTCAGCTATGAGAACTATTCTCAAATTCCTTAACCAATCCGTTTAATTTGGTCTGGTTAATTTAACATCTAATATGCTTTGCAGTGATAGTAATTTTAGACATTGTAAAATTCTGTAAATAAATTTTGTAATTAACAACATTTTAACATACATTCTTTTATTAATTACCAAAATAATTTAGGTTTTGTTTTAAATTGGTATCTCCCACTATTTTCTTCAAACTATATTACCCTCACTTATATAGTTCGGCAAAATCTAATTAAAGATTTGCTAGTGAGAATAAGGATCCCATTTCAAATGTATATAGCCTTGTGGTGACACAACAAACTATATATAAATAAATAGGTAGGCAACTTTTGTCAATTACATCAACTATGCAACTCCTTGTATTTTGCCTCTTAGATTATTTTGATCAAGTGGTGGCACATCCGAATCAAAATTATCCAAGTTAAGTCCGACCTAGCACTCCATATATTCAAAAAGAAAATATCATCCTTGGGGTGACACAACAAAATAATATTGTTCAATTTTCTTTATAAGCATCAAATGTGATAAATTAACATCTTAAATACTTAATACTTGCCTTGTGGTGACACTACAAACTCATATTAAATATTTAATACTATTAATTTTATCATGCTTGAAGGCTTGACGTTCGATATTCCAAATATCTTTGAACGCTTAGGACTTAATATAAAAAAAATGAGGGTTTGTTATTAATTTGTCTCATCTTGTTTAAGCGCGCATTTATATATATATATAAAATACGCGTCATATTAATTAACATGCGAAGCGTGTTTGCATAATATATAATATATATAGTATAAACATGCATATATAGAATACTATATTCTACCCGGATTGATTATGGACTTTTATTCTAGTTTGGTTCACTAGAGCCACCAAGTGAACCAAAAGGACAAACCCTAGGGTGCAAGAAATAATATTTAAATATAACTATTACATTTAAACCCTGCTCCATTACAAACGGCAGTTTGAAGCCTTTGCTCGCTTGATCTCTAATTTTTCAAAATTAATTCTAACTATTCCTATTACAAAACTATTTAAAATAAATAGAAACCTTGATCGTGATCGAGGGAAATACATAGGAGGAGATAGAATTTACATTAAGAAAAATTAGAGAAGGCAATCACTGAGACCCCATTTAATAAAACTCATACATTCATGCATCCAACTAAAATAAAATCCAATCACATTTAATCAATAGTCATAATCAATCCCATTTATTATCATACACATCACCATACGCATCAATAAATAACATTCATCTTATGAATAATAAACATTTAATATATATATTGATATCATTTAATGGGCAAATTTAGTTAGTATAAAATCTATATTTGAATCAAAATAAACTCCTTTATTTTAATCCAAATTTAAATCAAAATAAAACTATTTTATTTTAATTTATCCAATTTTGAATAAAATAAACTATTTTATTTTAATCAAAATAAACTAAACTTTATTTTAATTAATTATGGAATCCAATTCCATATAAAAAAAAACTTCTTTATTAAAGGAACCACTTTATACTTTTCTTATTCACAAATAAACTCTTTTATTTTGAATAATATGAAATCTAATTTCATATCTAAATAAACTCCTTTATTTAAGGAAACACGGATTTTCTTTCCTATTCACAAATAAACTCCTTTATTTTGAATAATATGAAATCTTATTTCATATTTAAATAAACTCCTTTATTTAAGGAAATTAGTATTCTATTTCTATTCACAAATAAACTCCTTTATTTTGAATAATATGAAATCTTATTTCATATCTAAATAAACTCCTTTATTTAAGAAAAGATCAATTTCAACTCCAATTAGTTATCATGGAATCCAATTCCAACTCTAATTAGTTAGCATGAAATTCTAATTTTAAAATTAAAATAAATTTTATATTTTAATATTAAAATAAACTTTTTATTTTAAAATTAAAATAAACTTTTTATTTTAATAATAAAATTATTGAGAATATTATATATATATATATATATATATAAACGGTAATATACTTATATAATATATATATATATATTAATTTCGTTGCTGTGAAGCTCGTTTCACAGCCTCCCTTGATTGCCGTGCACATGGAAAAACCATGAATCCTTTTGCTTTTACTTGATATAGCAGGTGGTATAGAAAATCTATCCATAAGTCCATAGTACATACCAATTCCGTGTTTAACATCAAGCTTTGCCAGAAAATTGATTTCGGTCCCTTTTTTTTTTTTTTTTTTTTAATTAAGTGCTGCACGGATATATATACTAATACTATAAAATAACCGATTGAAATCCGTGCAAAAACCAAATTGAATCAATATGAATCATTCATATTAATTGCCACGTTAAGATGGTTGCCCAAGTCCCTTTTTTTTTTAATTAATTTTATACAATAAAATTATGTCCAATTAAATTGTTCTAAACACATATCAATATAGATATTAAATTAAAACAATTAATAATTCGCATAAAAGTTTGGCTCTGATGCCACTGTTAGGTTTGTGATATTCAAGAACGCAATCAAATTGCAAAAATTAGCGGAAGCGTGTAAAATCAGAGTTTAAAAAATTTACAAACCATATACCCGAATCATCCTTTATGCATAATTATTAATTAAACGAAAAGATAAAGAATAAAATCATACCCTCAAGATCGAGCTTCCTCGTACAAGTTCACCTCCAAATTCTTTCGCGCTCAACTTGAATCCACCGGGTTTTGTTCCTTCCTTTGATCAACGTTAGCCACCCATATGTTTGGCCTCTGAGGTGATCCACCAAGAAAGAAAAAGATTCAAGAAGAAAGGGTGGTTGGCTAAACCCTGGTTTTTCTATCTCATAGAAAGGCGTCTTTCTCCAACAAATTGGAATTATGTCAGTAGTTGTGAAAGTCAACAACCCCACCACCCATAATAAGACTCTCTTATTTATAGATGTGGGCAACCCACCTTAACAATTAAGGAATTGGGATTTATTTAATTAATTAAATTCTTTTAATTAATTAAGCTCCCTAATCTAATTAGGGATAATTAATTAAACTTTTTTAACTAATTTTCCTTCCTAATCCAATTAGGAATAAATGAGAGACTTATATTGAATTAATTTCTAAACTCTTTTAGAAATTAAAATAATAATAATTGTAATAATATTAATAAGACTCCTCTTATTAATTTATATTTAATATTTCTAAAATATTAAATAATAAATATTAAGCTATTTAATTTATTCTATCACCATAGATTAAATTAAATATACATAACATATTATTACGATTATGCCATTAATTTCTTAAATAATTATTCTTCCTTTTTTATGGTGTGACCCTTTAGGTTCTCCATATTAAACCTAGGTTGTGAATAAATCAATTAGAATAATTCTAATCTTATTTAAATAAATAAATTAAACAATTAATTTATTTAAATAAATAATATTTATTCTACAATAGGGATAAGCCTCCCTAACGATCAACGACTTTCCGGATAATATAGATTTCAACATTAATCATTAAAGAATCTTTGAGTAAATAGTTACTGCATAATTCAATCCTTCCACCATACAACGTCCCAATTAAATATAAGATATGGAATTCTTTCACAAGTCTTATTTTATTTAATTATATGTATTTCGATCCTTAAATGCACAACTCCAAATAATGCAAATTAGAAACTCCTTTCTAATTTCATTCTCGCTTAAACAAGGACTACCGGGTTGTCATTTATCGAATCACATAGGACATTTCTCTTCTTTTATTGAAGTGGTAGATTCTTTATTGATCATACATTATCTCCATGTACAACTTATTATACCCAAGCATACCCTTTGATATACCCTAAGGGTCTTAAGGAATAAGTCAAAGTATAACTCATCATACACAAGATACTATGATGATGATCTCAAGTCCAAGGATTACTTGTCTACTATCACTACAGAATTCCTATCGACAGCAAAGTAAAACTCCATTAGTATTCCTTAATGAGCCACGCTCAAATGAACTTATTCTCTAATAAGCACCTACATACTTGCTTTAGTGTCTCCACACAAATGATCATGAGATCAATCATCCTCATCCAACGAAAAGAACGTATGTACTAATCTATCCTGGGATTCACTAATCCCCAATTTAGTAATCCAATGATTGAGAACTATTTTAGTTTTAAGCTTTCTAAGAATTTAGATCTCATTAGAATGATCATCATCATTATTCTAAAAGCATTGCTTAAAACTATGGGTTTATCACATATTATAAAACAACATTATGTAGATAATTAAAAGCCTTTAATAAATTAATACTTTTTATTAATAAATGAATAAGATTGTTACAAAGTATATGCTTTATCATCAAACATGATTGGCTTGTGTGCATACTACTTTCACTGTCTAGCTAGGTTAATGGTGGAGGATGACGTTAATGGTGGAGGAGGGCGGAAGAGAAGGGAGTTAATGATGGAGGAGGGCGGAGGATGGCATTAACAAGTTGGGACTGTTAATGGTGGAGGAGGAGAAGATTGACAAAGGCGAAGGAAGCTTGATTTTTATTAAGGAAAGAGATGGTGTGCTATATAATTTACTTATTAATTACTTAATTTAATAAGTAAATCAATATTAATCCCATAAATTAAGGAATCCTAATTGCATACTAATTCCCTAAATTGAGGAATCCTAATTGCACTAATATGGTAAATAAATATAAAAGTGAATTAATTGTGTAAATATTTTATGAGTGAACTATTGTTGTAATTATTTTTAAAAACGTAATAAAATATGTAATTGTTCCTAAAAATTACTTTGAAAAAAATATGAATAGAATCTGAGCAAAGTTATATTTAACTCATTTAAGATTCAAACTACTCGAATTCTCGACTGTGATTCGATATATACTCGATTGATATAGATTCAATTAGATATTCGATCCATACTCTTATAATATATACAAATTAAATCAAATTAGGATAAATAATTATTATTATTTTATTTTGATTTTAATTTTTAGTGTGATTTTATATTTGTAAAGTATAATAGTAAATATATTTTCTTATTTCTAAGTAAAATAACAAATTCAGTTTATAATTATATTTGGCAAAACTAATGATTTGGCCACCGTTTGGCATTTTTTATTGAATACCCGATTTAACTTTTAATTTGTCAAATTAACTCACTAAACTAATTTTTATTTTTAAATTGGATCATTTTGTTAAAAAAAGTTGACAAACGTTAAAATATTGCTTATGCGGCGCTGGCGTGGCAAAAAAAATAAAAAATATTGTTTATGTGGCAAAAAAAATCAAAAACAGATTTTAAAAATAAAATAATTAACATTTTAAAAATAACAAAAACATAATAAAATAAAAATAAAAAAATCAAAATATCTTTTCTTCTTCAACTAAAAAAGATTTAACCATCTTGATTATTTGGCAAAAAACATAATTTTTAAAAATATATTTTTAAAAAACAGAATTTGTTAAAAATAGATTTTTTAAAAACAAACTTTTTTAAAAATAGATTTTTTTAAAATAGATTATATTTAAAAACAACATTTTTTAAAAAAACAGACTTTTTTAAAAAAAACAGAATTTTTAAAAACAGAATTTTTTTAAAAATAGAATTTTTTTATAAAACAGAATTTTTTTAAAAAGCAGAATTTTTTAAAAACAGATTTTTTTTAAAAATAGATTTTTTTAAAAATGAATTCTATTAAAAAATAATTTTCTTAAAAACAGATTTTAAAAAAAAAATAGAATTTTTAAAAACGGATCTTTTTTAGAAAACATAATTTTTTAAAACAGAATTTTAAAAAAAAAATCCGTTTTTAAATAAGCTGTTTTTAAACAAAATATATTTTTAAAATTTTGTTTTTAAAAACTTTTATTTTTTTTTAAAAATGTTTTTAAAAAGATTATTTTTTTAAAAAAATCTGTATTTTAAAAAATTTGTTTTTTTAAAATATCTGTTTTTAAAAAATCTATTTTTTACAAATTCTATTTTTCAAAAAATTATGTTTTTAAAAAAAATTAAGTTTTTTTCCAAATAATCAAGATGGTTAAATCTTTTAGTTGAAGAAGAATAGATATTTTGATTTTTTTTTTGTTTTATTTTATTATGTTTTTGTTATTTTTAAAACTTTAAAATGTTAATTTTTTTTTAAAATCTGTTTTTGATTTTTTTTGCCACATAAGTATTATTTTTTATTTTTTTGCCACATCAGCGCCACATAAACAATATTTTAACGTCTGTCAACTTTTTTTTAACGGAATGACCCAATTTGAAAATAAAAATTAGTTCAGTGAGTTAATTTAAAAAATTAAAATTTCAATCGGGTATTCAATAAAACGTGTCAACTTCGGTGGCCAAATCATTAGTTTTGCCAATTATATTTATTACAAAACTAGTTATTATGTGGAGACTTGAATTTGAAGTTCGCGAGTATGAATATAATTTGATTCGAGTCGGACCGAATTTGAGTAATAAATATTCAAATTAATTCGAATTTGAGTAAAATTTTTCAAATATAATTTAAATTTTATTTAAATTCAAATATAAATTTAACGTTTGGAGTCGAACTCAAACAACTCTTTATCCGCTTCGATTAGATTCCTTTATGTTAATTCTTAGGTGCTGTGGCATTTTGGTGCTTCTATGTGATATCGTTATTATAATTGAGTTTTTATTAATAAATAATTTAAAAAGATATCTCAGCGATGGAATGTTACTAGTGCTCACCACACTAGCCAATAATTTAGACATATTAGTAAGTTTATATAATTTTAAAATAAAATATATAATCATAAAATAAAACAAATGTATCTTTAATTTTAAAACAGAAAAAAATAGAAAAGTTAATGAGAAAATCAATCCAAACGCAGGGTTATATGTATTCCAACAGATAAGAAATGAGAAGATATCACGATTCACAGCCATAAACCCAGCACACCTCCCAATTACGCTCCTACAGAGATAAGCCTCTCTTTTACTATTATTATTCTTCTTCTTCTTCCTCCTCATCATCTCCATTTGTTATTCCCAATGGTATCACTAGTTTCTCATTCGACCTCCATAAACATACAATACTCACTCTTCTTCAACCGCCCAAACCACCAACGACCGCCACCCCAATTCAAATTCCGCCATCGCAGAACCACCAGTCTTTCCATTAACTCCTCGGCTATAAACAACAACCCTTTTTCTTCCAACATTCAAAGCCAACCCCAGCCAAGAACTCTCTTTCCCGGCGGTTACAAGCGGCCGGAAATTAAAGTACCAAATCTCGTGCTTCAGTTAAGACCCGAGGAGGTATTGGCAGATAATAAAGCCGCATTAGATTCAATTGACGCGGCGGTGTCGAAGAATTTCGTCGGGATTGTGGTGCTCAGTGGCGGGGAAGGAAGTGGCGGGAAATTGTATGAAGCCGCCTGTTTGTTGAAGTCGGTTATTAGGGACAGAGCTTACTTGTTACTTGCCGAGCGTGTTGATATTGCCGCAGCTGTTAATGCTAGTGGCGTTGTTCTCTCAGATCAAGGTTTAAACTTTAGCTAATTCATGCTTTTTTACGAAGTATATTTTCACTCATTATCCTTTTACTTTATTCGCCATTTTACTAAATATTGGCTATGAAAGAAAAATAATTATTTTTATAAGTGAAAATAGAAAAATCATTTGTGATAAGAAAGTGTCGAAGTGCACTTAAACAATGCAACTACATTGTACATTGATGCGAGAAGGGTATCGGTGAAGTTAATTAAATATTGAAGTCTCATTATTTGTTAGATTAAAGAAGAATCGAAGGAGTCAGGGATTAGGTTAGGTGTTTGCAGCGGTGCTCTTTAGATAATTATAAGTTCTATAAATGGGAATGTTATGCAAGAGCAGCTTATATTACTGCTGAAGCAAAGTAGAAATCTTGACAGCATGTAACAGTATATTGATCTAGTAATAATAATGATTGATTTGGCTTTAATGTTCAGTGGATACAATGTGCATAAGTTTGTTTTATCCGGGAGAAGCTAGGAAGGTAGGGCTACCAATTTTAAATTATTGGCACATCTATATTTTTGGACTTGTTGTACAGATGTAGTTTAGTACAGCTTCTCTTTACTAGTTTATCATCCGCCACTAGTTTTATGATGATTTTTTGGTTGATATTGATAGTGACCACTGAATAAGAAACTCTCGGGGCCTTAAAAGAAATAACTTTTTGTGAAATTGCAGTTTGGATTGCTCGAGTGCTAGGAAATCTAGTAGCATCTCACGTCTACATTTAAAGAGCATGAAGATAGAATTTTTTAAATATGAACTCTAGGTCAATGTGAAGTTTTCAACTGTTATACTATGTTAAGCTGTTAGAGAGATTACCCAACAATGGATACCATGCTTTAACACTCACTTGCAACCTCCACTTGCATGCGGGCAGACAAAACAAAATGAATCATACTGCACATACCAAACACTGCAATTCTAACAATACAAGGGAAAACAATTATAGCACTTGTCCCTAAAATGCATGCCCAAAGCTTTGATGTTTCAACTGCTCTAAAAGCTTTAGCTGTTAGAGAGAATACCCAATAATGTATATCACACTTTAACACTCATGAATGCACTGTATTGCATGGGAGGCCCAAGTTTCTCATATATTAGTGCAACATGTGTTTCAGTGAAAATCCAACTCAAAAGCTCCGAAAATTTAGATTCTGTATCAAGGAATGATTTCTATTATATTAAACTATATGGCACTTAGGTGTTTTTGGAACTGTTAGCATGAATTATTTCATCCATAAATAACAAGCTTCTCCCCACAGGTCTTCCTGCTATTGTTGCGAGAAATACAATGATAGATACCAGATTTGAATCAGTTGTTCTTCCATTGGTTGGAAGAATTGTGCAAACTCCAACTGCTGCTGTAAATGCTTCTAGTTCTGAAGGTGCTGATTTTCTTATATATAATATTGATGGAGTAAGGAATCTCGATGAGCTGGTGAGTTCTGTTTTCAGTCATGTGAAAACTCCAACTTTTCTCATGACTGATTCGCTCAAGGATGAAAAACTATTTCCTGAAGCATCAAAATTACTGAAATCAGGTGCTAGTGGATTAGTCATTTCACTGGATGAATTGAAGTTGTTGGGTGATGACGTCTTCAACAAAATGTTTAACAGTGTAAATGCATCAAATGAGAGACCACAGGAAAAAATGCAGAACTCGGATAAGCTCAGAACAGTGGATGCAAGTAATGGTTCTCTTGGGAAAGAGGGAGTAGCTGGGTTTGTTAAACTGGAGGATAGAGAACAACAATTCATTGAAATGGAGAGATCCGTACTGATTGAAGCTATAGATGTTATCCAGAGAGCTGCACCACTGGTGATCTTTTAATGTTAACATTTGGTAGCTAAAGTTGTTCTTTTGATTGCACCAAATTATTCTACTTTATTTCAGTGGTTTCTAGCTTACACTAATTTGGGGAAATATTTTTTTCGAATGGCAGATGGATGAAGTCTCACTTCTTGTTGATGCTGTTTCACAACTAAATGAGCCATTTTTACTGGTTATAGTGGTAATTGTGTGCTGAACTTCAACAAATTCTGGTTGCACGGATATACATGGGTATTAGCTCTATATTTCAAATAATTTCTCTAGACTTTATTTGATCCTATCTAAAACATAACTTCTAAAATCCCCCACACATCTTGTTCATTTTACTGTAACAATTTTTTTATTGGGCTTTTAATAGTTTTACTTGAACGTTTTGTTGTCCTTGAACTTTAACAATGGAATGGGATGGACATCACTAGTACCTTCTTCACTTACTCAAATCTCATGGTAATAGAAGTCCCTTAAGGGACATCTGATAAAAAAGAATATAGAGAAAATTGGCATGGCCCTTACACAATGATGACAAGCACATATAGAAAAATCTCAGGGAAAGTTAACAAAGATATATCTTAATAATCTTTAATGAGTTATGCTGGTTTGGCCAAAAAAATGATTGGCCATGTAACGTTGTGTAAATTACTTCATTGACAACTGTGCAATTGTACTCGTAGTAAGTTTAAATTCTAGTTCAAGTGCTATAATTATTCTGTCTGATCTGTCTGATGTGGTGTATATTGTATTATATCCTTGGGATTCATCTTCCAAAAAGATAGCCATTTTGTCACTTCATATTTTCATGGTAGAGTGTCTTCTTGAAAAGCAATTATATGAGGCTTATGGAATAATTTACTTTCATAAGAAAATGAGTGCTTGAATTATGCAGCAATTACAAGGACTAGTGGAGCAGTCCTTTGGTTGCAACACTTTTTGATTATAAATAAAATTAAATCCTAAAAGAATTAGTGAACAATTGGTTTATCTTGCAGAGAGAGATGAAGCTGCTTGATTTTCATTTATGTGGTTCTTGCTTGTTATTTGGGATCCTGTTATACTCAAATCTGCTGTTAATACTATTTCCTTTCTGCTTTGGAAAAACTTTTATTTTTCTTTTGGGAACATTGATTGTAATGCTGAAATCATTTTGTTTTCTATTGTTTGCTCTTGAAAAAGTTTCTCCTTCTACGTATGAAGAAGAGAAAAAAAAAGAGAAATTTCTCCTTTAGGTGTTTCATCAGTTATTTTTATTTCTTCCATGAGTTTTACCTTTGCTTGATTTTAACAGGGTGAATTCAACTCTGGCAAGTCAACTTTCATCAATGCTCTTCTTGGGGAAAAATACCTAAAAGATGGGGTTGTTCCTACAACAAATGAGATTACATTTTTACGCTATTCTGAACTGAATTCCAATGAGCAACAACGTTGTGAAAGACATCCAGATGGTCATCTTATATGCTACCTTCCTGCTCCCATACTTAGAGAGGTGAGTTGCTTCAAGACTTTCACCTTCTAGTTGTTAAAGTCAATTTCGAAAAATAATTCTCCTCTGCAACATGCACCTGTACAGATTCGTCATGTGGTTTTGTTTGTTTTAAATTAACACTCTGTTAAAGTGATTTCACTTCTGAGTTACTCTTGTTTATTCAATTGTG
The DNA here is from genome assembly GCA_020205615.1 of Panax quinquefolius. Classification (NCBI taxonomy): domain Eukaryota; kingdom Viridiplantae; phylum Streptophyta; class Magnoliopsida; order Apiales; family Araliaceae; genus Panax; species Panax quinquefolius. Next base: position 7,658,066 of record CM035162.1, on the reverse strand, counting down.
CTCTACTGCTACTATTTACTACATACTGCAGTTATTCAGTTAGTCTGTATGTTTTTTTTTGGTTTAGAAAAATATACATATTGCATTGTTGGACTCTTCAAATTCTTTTTATCAGATTGCATGATGCCCTGCTAATACTTTGAGAAAGTACCAAATTTGTTACTTAAACTCTTTATCATCATTGTCCTCATCTTCATCATTTACTCTGTACTTTTTTGATTAGCAATAAAGGATATATCGATAAAAGTCGTCTAAAAGGGGTCACCCATGTATGCATGGCATATGAGAAAAGGCATAAGAGTACAAAAACACCCAATCCCACCACCAAAAACGAAACAACAAAATTGGGTATATTTCCTCTGAAGTGGGTAGACTTAACCTGATGTGTGGTAACATGTAAACCCCAAAAGCTGTTCCTGTTCTTGTCAGGGGTGATGAAAACCATCTCTCCTTTCTATGAACACTCGTCACACCATTTCCTATGAACACTCGTCATCACCATTTATTAGTACTGCCACTGTTATTTCTAAAAGAATTGTGCCGATATGTCAATAGATTAGTTTATGGTAGGATCTGGTTATCTACAATGGTTGTAAAGATACATAGGGTAATTTTTGTAGAGCGCTGATAATTGTTTGTCTTCTGAAAATGATCTTAATGCTAGATGCGCCAGAAAGAGAGCGTTACTGACTGTAAGTTAAGGAATATGATAAAGAAGTTATTATCTTGGTGGAGCTTGATTAAAAAAATTTAGAATTGGGGAAAATTGAAAAGAAGTTTACAAAGAGTGTTTTTATGGATACTTTTAGAAATTCTACTGTGCAAGTATATCCACTCTGAATCTGATACATTTGCATGTCTATCTTAAGTATTAGCTTCTCTAAAATTTCTCTACTTGTTTCCTTATCATATGGATGTAATTTCTTACTCGAAAAGATTAATCATTTTCAATGTTTTGCAGATGATAATCGTGGACACGCCTGGAACTAATGTGATTCTTCAAAGGCAACAACGTCTTACTGAGGAATTTTTACCCCGTGCAGATTTGCTTCTCTTTGTTATATCAGCTGATCGCCCATTGACTGAAAGCGAGGTATGAGTGTTGAGCACTGGTAATTGATGTGAAATACCATTCTCTCTTTCTTTTGTTAGAAGCAATAAAGTTGATCACTAATTTTCCATTTATTTAAGAATTGATCATTTAATTATAGAATAATATAATCATTGAGTTGTTATTAAAAGAAATCAAATTCTATCAAATACCAGGTAGATCTGCCAGCTTTAGAGTTGTAACTAAAAGGATGATATTGCAAAAATAAATATATTTTCACATATTTATCTGTTTATTTGAAGCGAAGTTGGTTGAAGAATTCAGTTGACCTTAATGTTCTTTGCTTTTTCCCAAGTTATTTTCGAAACACCTTTCTTTCTCAAGATACTATTCATTTTGAATGATTATGCATCAAAGAGTTCAGCTTCAAGGATCCATCCTTGTTGGAAGTTAAGATGATGAATCATCAATACATGTATTTCAGTTTTTCTGTGATTTCATCTTCTTAACATTAACATAAGTTGTAGAATTAAGGATGTTCCACCATAGTGCTACTAGCGCAGGACATTATTACGTATTATACTGTTTGATTTTTATATAAACATAGGGTTTATAGTTTCGAAGTTGATTTTGGTTCCACTTCTGATGCATTTCAGGTTACTTTTCTTCGTTACACTCAGCAGTGGAAGAAAAAGGTTGTGTTTGTGCTGAATAAATCTGACATTTATCAGAATGTCACAGAGGTATGATCATGTCAGTTTAATTAATTATATTGAGGGAGTGAGGAACCATTGAGCTTCCCAAGTTTTACTTTTGACACTATTGATGCAGCTTGAAGAAGCTATAGCATTTATTAAGGAAAATATCAAGAGGTTGCTCAACACTGAACATGTGACATTATATCCTGTATCTGCTCGTTCTGCTCTTGAAGCAAAACTTTTGGCTTCCTCCAATGTTCATGAAAGGAATGAAGAAGTCTCCATGAATCATTCTCATTGGAGAACCAATAGCTTCTTTGATCTTGAAAAGTTCTTGTATAGCTTCTTAGATGGGTCGACAAGTACAGGAATTGAAAGAATGAAGCTCAAGCTTGAAACACCAGTTGGGATTGCAGAGCAAATACTCTCAGCTTGTCAGAAGCTTGTGAGGCAAGATTGCCAGCAAGCCAACAAGGACTTGATGTCTGTCAATGAACTAGTTGGCAGTGTAAAAGAGTATGCACTGAAGATGGAAAGTGAGAGCATTTCTTGGAAGAGGCAAACTTTAACTCTGGTATATTATTATAATTAGTTTTGTGAATTTGGTGCAATCGTTGGTTCCTAATTTATTTTTTTAACCAATGATCAACTTTTGTAATATTGTTCTCTGTAATTTGCAACTGTTTCCCAGATTGATACTACACAAAAACGTGCTGTGAAGCTTACAGAATCAACTCTACAGATATCAAATCTTGATCTTGTCACTTCTTATGTTTTCAAAGGAAATAAAGCTGCTCAGAGGCCTGCAGGCTCAGTTATTCAAAATGAGATCATAGGTCCTGCACTCTCCGAAGCACTAGTAAGTGGCCAACATTCACTTGTGTGTCCTATGGCTGGCACTTTACTAATACTCAGCTCAGAGGTTTCACCCATGTCTATTTTTCTGTACCATTCTTCTGTGAAGCTGCACGTCTGATCTTTGGTTTTCTTTTCTTTTGTTTGTTTGACATGTAGAAACTCCTGGATGAATATGTTACATGGCTCCAGTCAAATAATGCTCGTGAAGGAAGATTGTATCTGGAGTCTTTTAAGAAAAGATGGCCTTCCTTTGTCAATCCTCGGATCCATGTTGAGTTTGAGACCGATAAGTTGTTGGGTAGAAAATATGAACTGAGCACAAAAGCAATAGAAAACTTTAATGCTGCAGCTGCTTCCAAACTGTTTGAGCAAGAAATCCGTGAAGTGGTGAGCTTTAATATCCTTAGGATAATAACCTAATTATTTAGTCGTGTTAGGGGTCCCAATTGGGATCCTAAATGGACGTGTCATTATTATAATGGTTTTTCAATAATTTACATGTATTACACGTGGGTCCATTATGATGTTGTTAGCCAGTGTTATAGTAACACATCAATTTGGGACCCTTAACAGTAATAAATCATTATAATGGATTCCACGTAAGTTGTGCACCTACATGTATATAATGCACCTACACATATATAATGCATCCATTCCCCTCCGCTATTAAAGATTTATTTTTCAGCACACTGGGTTGAGCCATGTGATTACTATGCAATATAATTAATTCGCATTGGTGCTTTATTATTTTTTAATTTGTGAGTTTCACTAATCTGATGTTAGTCTCTGGAGCCATGTAGAACTTCTGTTATGAAATAATGGTTTTGATAAAAGCTGCAATAATTTCCAGAGTGTTTTTAAAGTGCTGTATTAATTTTGTGCAGTGTTAAAACCTTTTGGAATTTAGCTGCATTAAACTAATTTTTAGATCATGCAGCGAGTGCTTCTTTGAAGAATTACCTCAGTGGTGAAAATTTTCGTATTATTCTTGATACTGAAATAAAATCTAACTGTGAAATTATGTTGCTTTAAGACAAACAAATTGGAGAAGGGAATTACAATGTGAGCATGGACATAACTCATGTCCTCGCCTCTAATATTTCATATGATAACTAACTGATGGTAATGGATTCTGTTTCTTTTAAATTTCAGTTCCTGGGAAGTTTTGGAGGACTAGGAGCAGCTGGTTTATCGGCATCACTTCTGACATCTGTTCTACCTACCACATTAGAAGATCTTCTCGCTCTTGGCCTATGTTCGGCTGGCGGGTATTGTAACTTTTCCTTACTGTATTATTTACGATTTCATCTAAGAGTTTCTTTTTAATTTTCTTGTTGTTGCATATGCCACCACTCTACTCATTACCAATCAAAGTCCGAGTTAGTTGACGCTAATTACCACTTTCTTATGTATATATTAGTCTTTAGCTAATCATCCCAGTGAAGTTTCAGTGAGCACGTGAGTAGCAGAGTTTAACAATATGGTGTACATCTAGAAGTTGTAGATATACAAATTATTGCCGATATTTAACGTTTCTAATGTTGCTTAGCTTTTTCCTTGTAAATAATGATTGTAGTTTACATAACTTGATAACTATTCAGTCTGATACTACCTATTTATAATCTGTGATAGTTTATTAGCGATTTCAAATTTCCCAACCCGGAGGCAACAAGTGGTAGATAAAGTCAAAAGGAGTGCTGATGCCTTGGCGCGTGAAGTTGAAGAAGAAATGCAGAAGGATCTCCTGGAAACAACCGAGAGCCTGGAAAACTTTGTAAAACTCATTGGCAAGCCGTATCAAGATTTAGCACAACAAAGGCTAGAAAATCTTTTGGCGACGCAAGATAGATTAACAAGTGTTGAGAACAAACTTAAAACATTACAGATTGAAATCCAAAATCTCCATAATATTATTATTATAGATGGATTCTGAGTGTGTGCGGAGCTGCTGTTTGAAAACTTGTATAAAACATACTATCTTACTATCATTAATGCAAATATAATTGTCTTTTGGTGGGTCTTATTATCTTAATACCATTGCATCTAATTCTTATTAATGATGCTAGTTTGTCTTTTGCATTGTTTAGTTTAACAGTTAAATCGATATTAATGGTTCTCCTTTCTGTGCCGAAACATCTACTAAAATGGAGTATAGTTTTAGTATAGAAATATAGATGATGGGAAGTTGAGATTGGATTGAAATGTTTGGTTTATTGGGTATAAAGTTAGCTTAAACATTTGTTTATGGAACATACATAAAGTTTTGTCGTAGGAATGATGCGTCAAGTTTTATGTCCTTCATGTTTAATTAATTTTAGATTCGTGCTAAAGACAACCGGTGATGCCTCGACACGTTAGATTGCACGGCCATTTAATATAGTAGTTGTTTCCCATGTGAAACAAGCACGACCCTTGGAACAAAAACAAAAGGTGACACTAGTCAAAAAGGTTGAGTACAACCAGAGTCAAAAACACACAGAGTACAACACACATATGATATATATATATATATATATATATATATATATATGGGATATGTATGTGTGTTTATTTTATAAGTTGTATTTACACAATTATATGATGTTTTTTTTTGCATGCTATACAAATTGTACATGTACAGGTTACGACATTAATGATTAATAATATTTTAGTATTACTCAACATTATGTCGGTAGTAATTTGTGCCATTCTCTTAGGAAAGGGTAATACTAGTAGTTGTTTTTCGTTATTTTTTGGACTCTAGTATTACTTTTGTTTGGGTCAAAAATTTACAACTCAGAATGTATGGATGATATGTTTGCAAAAATAAAATAAAATAATTTATATGGATATACATGTAGAAATATGTCAAAAGAGAGGTTTGGGGAAAAGAGGAGATGGCATAATTAAACAGTACCATTTGTTTAATTTTATTTAATGTCACATCATGAAACTCTGCAACACACATACATATATATACGAGAGAGAGGGGGAGAGAGAGATTGTTATTTGTGGTTATAAATTGGCTTAGCCAAAAACAGAATGCTTAGTGGAAATATCAGTGGCTTGTGTGTCAAGACTAAAGAAAGAAAGTGAATATTTTTGGAGGGAACAAAAATAGTAGAGCCAAAAACAAACCTATACTTTTACAACTCTCGCCTACTATGTCTCTAAAATCTAGTAACTTCTATTGGCTACCTAAGCTAGAGCCTAAAACCAAAGGGATGCCGGTTCCTCTTTTGCTAAAACTTGATTCTGGAATTCATTAAGGAGCACAATAAAGTTAATATACTACTACTACTTATACCCTATCATCATCATTAGTTTAGAGTTTAGACAAAAAATAGGACATACCCCTCTTGCTTTTCAAAGGGAGTTGAATATGTATTATGTACACTCGTATTATAAGGTTTGCACAATATACATTCAACACTAATTTTTAAGATTACAAACTAAAATTCAATACCAATAGTTATAACAGTAAGACTGGGCGAAATAGTACAACACTCATAAACCAAAAGAATATGTACAAGTAGAATTAGTTGGCGAGGGATATAAATATGTAATTGGAATTTCTTTTAGAAATTGAGGGAAACTATTTGGGGGCAAGAATTTCTTTGCCTGTACTCATGTCGAGAGTTTGTGCAATAAAAGATGTGCTCGGTTTGGACGGGCTAAAAGTAAGTTGTTTAAAGTAACCAAAAGTTAAAACTTTTCAAACTAGCCAATCAAATCCTTTACTTTCAAACACACAACCAATGAAGACTTTGAAATAAATAAATAAATAAATAATTGATGCAGCTTTCTTATTGAATACTTGCTTTTTTCTCATAGAATTTATAATTGTGCGGCCTAGTTAAAGCTGTATAATTTTAGTGGGCATAAAAAGTTCCCTTTTCAACTCTCTGCATCAACCTTTTGTCCAACTATAAATTCACCCTCACCCATTTCACTTTTCTTTCATCTTCTCTCCTTTCCTTCCCTACCTCCTCATATATCTTCTTCTCTCTCTTTCTCTTCAACTTACCATTATATTTCTCAAAAACCAAAACTTGGGTTTTGCTTAGTACCCAATCTCCATTTCTCACTCAAATATATCCAATCCCCAAAAATTCCTCTGTTTTCCCCTGTTTCCAATACATTGTATTCAACTATAACAAACTATGTCGTCGTCACTTGTGTGTCAAGAATTGCAATCATGTCTTGAGCCGCAGCCGCGTGTTTTAAGGCACAAATTGTCTCTACCACCCAAATCAAAGATTTGCCCTCAAAACCCAAACTTGTCCCAACAACATCAACTTGAAAAGAATTCTCACAACGAAAATGAAGGCAATGGTTGCGATGACAGTAACCTCAAAAGTAGCAAAAATGGTGGCTGGAATTTTATTCAAGCGCTAACCAACTCATCATCAAACAATACCAAACAAGTGACTGACCAAACTGAAAAGGTATATGTCCATCCTCTTGTGAAGCTCTCTGCTTCGGCATTAAGCTCAAAAAGCTTGGATATGTGTACCGAGAGTTTGGGTAGCGAAACGGGTAGTGACATTAGGGGCAATGATGAATTCTCTTTGCTTTCGTGGGAGAGGGAGAAAATGCAGCTACCAATTGAGGAATTCAGTTCAATTTCTTGGGAGAAAAGGAGCATAAATCGATCAGATTATCGTGAAATATTCACTAAGAAACTAAATCCTAGCCGTAGTTTCCCTCCTCCCCTGACTTCATTTAGTGGGTTGGACGGTGGTGTTCAAGTAAGGCCTCATCGCGAAGGCGGTCGGCTAGTTATAAAAGCTGTGGCAGTTTCTCCTTGTCACACTCATTTTCAAGCTGACCGTACAAATGGCAGACTTAGGCTTTCTTTAATAAAGGAATGTTCAGTTAATTCTGACACTGCTGACATAAATAAGCAGCAAAAAGAAGAAATAACATACAATGAGCAGGAAGAAGGTGATGAAGAAGTTATTGACCATGGAAATTCTAATGATTTAACTGAAGAACAAGAGGAGGTTGATGAAGATGAAGGTTATTGGGGGGAGGAGGAAATGGAAGGAAATGGAGGGAAAACAGGGAGTGAAATTGGGATTGGAGAGTTGGCTAGGCCAAGCAGGTGCAAGGAAAGTGGGAGTGGGAGCGGGAGTTGGGGCCCATTTTGGGTTGCCATTTCTTAAAAGTGAAAAAACTTTTTTCTTTCTATTCTAATTGGAAGTTTGAAGTTTTAGCAGTTGAGGATTTTCACCTATTCTTAATATTATGTTTTTCATTTTGTTGTACTCCACTCTTTATGGTTTCTTTTGAGGAATGTTAGTACAGTTATTATGGTTATCGGACATTATTCACTCTTCTATCTCTAACCGGTTACGGAAAGCTAAAGTGATTTAAGGAATAAAAGTTTGACCTTTTAGAGGACTCACATAACTCATATATTAATTAAAACTAGCATAAGTCATCATTAAAATTCATATATTAATCTTTTAGCTTTAACACCTTTTTTTAATTTGGGAAATACTTAATTATTATTGTTTTTTACATTCAATCAAGAATTTCTACTATACGGGTTCTTTACAAAAATATACAATAATTAGAAAATAATTACACAATTAGTGTATCAATAAAATAATTACAAAAAGAGTGTAATTAGAATCCATATTACAAAAATAGTACAATTCACATTAATAAGAAAACTTAAAATCAAGGAGAAATAACTGTTATAATTAATAATTCAAATTCAAATATTTGGGATCTAACAACAAAAACAAATTCAAATTCTGATTCAGGAACATCAGGAACTTTATAACTCTCTGGCGTTATCTCCGTCAACCATAATCCAGGAACAAGTGCCTGCAAAATTTTGGTTTCAAAATCATGTAATAACTAATCAAATATACAACTATATTAAATACAACTATATATAGCAAGATATCAATGTATATACATATACAGACATTAAAATATCTATACATGTAAATTGGGTTCTATTTCAGTTTTTACTTTTTTAGTTCTCTCTTCCCGCCGACTTCTCTTCCGCTACTCCGTCGCGAATCTCCGTTGTCCAAAACGACAAGAAAAAGATACTATTTAAAAATTTAATCACGATGACAAACGCGAATTCACGGGCGATTAGATTCGGTTGAAAAAGATTGAAAATTTTGATTTACTATATGAAGCTATAATAAAATATTCTAATAAAACGAAAATTTTAAATATAATATATATATATATATACATTTCTTTTCGTCATTTTTCTCCCATACATGTTTTTATATATATATATATATATATATATATATATATAAACATATGTGTGTATATATATGTATATGTTATATGCCATGCCGTATAAGGCATGGTAGATATATATATATATATATATATATATATTATATTTAAAGTTTTCGTTTTATTAGAATATTTTATTGCATAGTTCTGCATAGTAAATCAAAATTTTTAAACTTTTCAACCGAACGAATTCGCTCGTGAATTCGTTCTGTGCGTCCGTGATTAAATTTTCAAATAGTATCCTTTTCATTTTCCTATAAATAGGATGCTTATTTAGAATTGAAAATCACACCAGAATTATAGAATTATTCTTCTATAACATTGAGCGTATTTCTTTCGAGTTTTAGAAAGTTTTGAGTTTAGAAAATAGTGAAAGTTTTCTTCAAGAATATTCCCGCTCTATCAGTTTGAATACTCTTCTTTTCAAGGTAAGGGGTATTATTTCTTTCGTATTCATGAAGAGAGTTATTTTCTTTCAATACTCATAAGGGGTATTATTTATTTCATATTCACTTACGATATTATGTTCGTATTCGTAAGAAATTTTATTTCGTTCAATATTTGCAAGAAATATTATTTTCGTTTAATATTCATATTGTTTTCATTTAATATTCGTAAGGAATATTATATTCGTTCAATATTCGAAAGGAATATTATTTTCGTTTAATATTCGTAAGGGATATTATCCGTTGCTTGGATACTTGATTCAAGATCAACGAATCATATGACTTTTGATGCAAATGATTTTTCTCAACACTCCTGTGATGCCCCCAAAATTAGGTATACATCACCCATCTTGGGTCGCCAGATACATGGTACAGAATTCAAATACAACTTACTAATACAACTGTCGTGTACAATACGACAAAATATAAACTGTGAGTTTGAATACAAATATTATTTACTAGAGATTATACAAACTCAAAAAGAGTCCTCATTACAATTATTATCACACTATTTCACAGAATAGTGAGGACTACTAATGCTATCCTCTGACCATCACCCTGCTCCCCGACTTCGTCCCAAATATATTTCTCATTTTCCGAAGAGAATGAAAGAAAGGAAGGGTGAGCTCAACTAGCCCCAGTAAGAAATATTATGACTAAGATAATGCAGAATAAATTATCATTAGTCTCCAACAATGTTAAACTGATAAAATATAATAGACATCAAGTTTAACTGTAGCGGAATAAGCAATCCATTAAAAAAGTCAAGTAAAAAATAAAATCTACTATCTTTTATGATTAAAAAGGTTTTTCATCACTGTTATCGTTGAGACTCAGCTTAATAAATATTCCACATCATCGAATCACCCCTGCACTACGGCCAATGATATTCTTTAGTATCACGACCACAATTATCCACGCACTACGGGCCAATAATATTTGTGTATTCATTAATGGTCATGATCATGCCAACAACTGTCCATCAATGCACTACGGGCCAATGAGAACTTTTACCACATCATTTATAAAATTACTACCATGATTACACGTAATAATCCACAGTCATAATCATACCAAGTCTATCTATGCACTATAGGCCATGATGACTTTTAACAAAATATAAAACATGAGGATGGTGACAATGATATAAGTATTCAATAAAACAAGTTCAAGAATTATTTGATCCGTGAATTATTAACGTCCAAATTGTCAACATGATCTTCGTTTTGTCATGCAAGAAAATTCAAGAATGATCGGAAGAATATTTCCATGAAAAGATATCGGATAAAGCGCAAATATCAAGGATATTCTACTAATTTCATGGAGATGTAAGTCAAAACTTTAACCAACCGAGTATAATAAAGAATGGAATAACAAAAGAAATCACCATGCATGCGATTGCTTGATGACATGAGTTATTCCAATGTATAATAATAATAACGGAACCAGTCGAGCAAAATTTGCAAGCGGCTGGATGTTCCAACGAGAATAATAAAGATTTTAACCAGTCCTGTAAAAAACACACGCATGTGGATGTTCCAACGGAATAATAATAAAGACGGAACCAGTCCCAGATAAAACACACGCATGTGATATTCCAAATGTAATAATAATAAAGATGTAATAATAGAAGAATGTCACCAAGTATAGGGTAGTCCTCATATATCTTTGGTTATTCTAGCGAAATAATAAATAATGGAATAATGTAAGTTCTCTTCATAAATACAAATGAAATAACACCCCTTACGAGTACAACAAATAATATTCCCTACCTTAAGAAGAAGAGTACTGGATATATAAGTAGTGAAGTAGCAGAATACTTTCTTCTTTCTCTCTATAGTTTATCTCTCTGTAGTTTCAAAGTGATTCAGTAAGAAAATAATGAATGAATGAGCTTCTATTTATAGAAAAATGGAATGCATAAGAATTAACTCATAAATCGGTTTAGATTGATTTACTTTAATCGGACGGTCCATATTTAAAGCAAAATCTTTTGAATAAAATATAATATATATATATTATATATATATTACATGCGAAGAAAAATATCACGGGTGAAAATCCCCGTGAACCCACATCATTTGTTTCTCGCTAAAATTTCAAACCTTATACAATAATAATACATATAATACTCCATTATGTGTTTTCCTCCCCCACCAACTTCAATCATCATAATATATAATATATATATATATATATATATATATATATATATATATATATATATATTATACTACTCCATCATTCCCACATTCCGCCTAATATACTGAATTGGAATTCCTCCCACCTAAAACAATCCTTTCATTCCCCATCTTTATCAAATCATATATATATATATATATATATATATATATATATATATATATATATAATACATTCCACCACCCACCATCTTTTTTTTTTTCTTTTCCTTTATTACCACATTGTACATCCCTTCCCCATTTGTCAATTCACATGCACCTCCACACATGCTTTTTTATATATATATATATATATATATATATATATATATATATATATATATATATATATATAAAATAACTTCCTACCGATTATTTTGAAAAATGGATAAATAGGGTCTATAAAATAAGCAAAACCGAGTGACTTCTCACGTGACGCGCATCAATAATTAATACCGGTAATATCTCTACTATGCAACCACGCCAGACATCGTATTTCTTTACTACCAAGTAGTTCAACAAGATTAATCTGGTAAAACTTCCGCCGTTATTTTCATAAAATATTTTTGTCATTTTCTCAAAATGATAATTTCCATTGTGGGGTCCACCAATGATTACGCTGGCATGTACTAAATATTCCCTCGCTAAAACGAATATTCCCCACCAATCGAATATAATACAACAACTTGCATACTTTGTAAAATTTATAAATATTACCCACAACTATAACATTATATCAATTTTACTCCATAATATTCAAAAATAATATTAATAGAAAATTCATCTTTATTCAAAAAGTTGGGGTTTTAAATCTCCCCTTCTTATGAAATTTCGCCCTCAAAATTAGGGTACGTACCTGGTATATCGAAGAGGTAAGGATACCTTGATTTCATTTCAGATTCTAACTCCCAAGTCATTTCCTCAACATCGTGATTTCTCCACAAAATTTGACTTGAGGTATAACCTTGGAGCGTAGAATATGTTCCTTCTTATCCAAGATTTGAACATGAACCTCTTCATACGTCAAATCTTCCGCTATTTCGTCCGGTTCTAACTCAATAATGTGGTTCGGGGCTTCCAAATATTTACGTAACATGGATATGTGAAAAACGTTGTGAACACGAGACATACTTGGCAGTAAAGCGAGTCTATAGGCCACGCCCTACTCGATCAAGGATTAAAATGGGTAGATGAATCAAGGATTGAGCTTTCCTCTCTTTCCAAATCTCGTAACTCCTTTCCATGGAGCAACACGTAATAAATACACGATCTCCTATATCGAATTTCACGTCCTTTCGATGAAGATCAACATAACTCTTTTATCGATCTTGTGAGATTTTTATACGTTCTTAGGATCGTTTGAATCTTTTCCGTAGTCATCATACGCATCAACTCTCTCGTCCCAACAACGTTGCTTCACCTACCTCATCCCAAAGATATCTCGAGAATCGACACTTTCTTCCATACAACGCTTCGAATGGAGCCATGCCAATACTTGCTTGATAACTGTTGTTGTAGGAAAACTCCACCAATGGTAAGAACTTGTCCCAACTTCCTTTGAAATCAAGGACACAAAGTCTTAATAGATATTCAAGAGTTTGAATAGTCCTCTCCGACTGTCCGTCCGTCTGAGGATGATATGCCGAGCTAAATCGTAAATCTGTGCCAATAGCTTTTTGAAAACTAACCCAAAATCGCGAAGTGAATCTTGGGTCTCGATCAGAAACTATGGATACTGGCATACCATGCAATCTTACAACCTCGTTTATGTACATACGAGCAAGACGTTCAAGTGTATAAGTTTTTCGTATTGGTAAGAAATGAGCAAACTTGGTCAATCTATCAACAATGACCCAAATCGCATCCATGCCTTGAGAAACTTTGGGAAGACCAGTAACGAAATCCATGGTAATGTGCTCCCACTTCCATTCTGAAATTTCAAGTGGTTGCAATGGACCTTTTGGTACTTGATGCTCCGCCTTGACTCGTTGACACGTTAGACACCTTGAGATAAACAAATGCTTATCCCTCTCTTCATATTGCCCCACCAAAATGTATGTCGAAGATCATGATATATTTTGGTACTCTCAGGATGGATTGCAAACGGTGTGTTATGGGCCTCCATCATGATTTTATACTTTAAATCAGGGTCGTTAGGAACACAAAGTCCGAGTTGACTCAAGTATTCCTTCTTCATCGATTCTTGCTTCCGTGATCGCACCTTCTTGCACTTTCTTCCTCATACGCATCATTTCCGGATCTCAGAATTTGAGCAACTTTAATTTTATCAATTAAAGTCGGTTCTACTCGTATATTTACCATCATCACGTGGGTCCCTGGAGTCTTTATCTCTATCTCCATCCTTTACAAGTCATACAAAATGGGCCTGTCGTTGTTGACAATATTACACTGCATTCGCATATGATCTTCTACTCAATGCGTTAGCTACCACGTTAAACTTTTTTTCAGATGGTATTAGATAGTATGATCATAATCTTTCAATAGCTTCAAGCCAACGTCGTTGTCGCATGTTGAGTTCCTTTTGAGTGAAGAAATATTTGAGGATTTTATGATCCGTAAAGATCTCCACTTTCTCCCCATACAAGTAATGCCTCCAAATCTTTAGTGCGAAGACAACAGCTGCCAACTCTAGATCATGAGTAGGATAATTCCTCTCATATTCTTTGAGTTGTCGTGAGTCATAGGATATGACTTTCCCATGTTGCATGAGAACACATCCTTACCCTTTGCTCAAGCATCACCGTTGTAGATGACAAATCCTTCGAACGGATGGTATTGTCGTAACAGTCTTTGAAATGAGTCTCCTCTTGAGTTCTTGAAAACTCTTCTCACATTCTTTGCTCCAACCGAACTTTGTTTCTTTCCGAGTCAGCTGAGTTAGTTGAGTAGCGATTCGAGAAAACCCTTCTGCGAATCTACGATAATAACTAGCTAAGCCGAGAAAGCTACGTACTTCGGTCACTGATTTAGGTTGCTCCCAGCTTTGAATAGCTTCAATCTTTGTTTGGGTCAATAGATATTCCATGACTTGATACCACGTGCCCAAGGAATGCTACTTCCTCAAGCCGTAACTTCGCATTTCTTCAACTTGGCATAAAGCTTATATTCACGAAGCTTTTAGAGTATCGACCTCGTGTGTTGCTTTCATGATCTTCACGGGTTTTGGAATATATGAGAATGTCATCAATATAGACGACCACACAAAGTGATCCAAATATTCCTTGAATACTCGGTTCATCATATCCATGAAGGCGGCGTAGGAGCGATGAGTCAATCCAAAGGACATGACCAGAATTCATAATGCCCGTCTGGGGTTCTCGAAAGTCATCTTTGGAATGTCATCGATTCTAATCTTCAATTGGTGATATCCTGAACGAAGATCAATCTTTGAAAAGAATTTGGCTCTTTGCAACTAGTCAAACAGGTCATCAATACGTGGCAATGGGTACCTATTTTTGATGGTGACATGATTCAACTCCCGATAATCAATACAAAGTCGCATACTCCCATCTTTCTTCTTCACGAATAGAACAGGAGCACCCCAAGGAGAAGTACTAGGACAAATAAAGCCAATGTCTAACAATTCCTGTAATTGAGTTTTTAACTCCTGAAGTTCAATAGAAGCCATTCGATATGGGGATTTAGAAATGGGCTTTGTACCGGGTTCAAGGTCGATACAAAATTCAATTTCACGCTCTGGGGGTAGGCCAGGAAGTTCTTCAGGGAATACGTCAGGAAATTCATTAACAATAGAAATATTATTCAAAACTGACGTATTTTTGTTTAGATCTGTGACATGAGCTAAGAAAGCTTGACATCCGTTTTTCAATAAACGAATAGCTTTATGGCTTGAGATAGACAAAGATTGATTTTAATGGTTTGGTTGCTTGAATTCGCATAATAGGTCGATTAGGAATATGAAAGCTAACAACCTTACGAAAACAATCAATTTTTGCATGATGAGTAGTTAACCAATCAATCCTAGAATTACATCAAATGCAAGTATTTTTAATGCAATAAGATCGACAGTAATGTGTGGGTACCAACTTGAACCAAACAAGACTTATAAACCGTGGATGTAATGAAGGTTTCTCCCAACGGAGTTTCCACAGATAAGTCAAAGTCTAATTTCTCCTGAGTCAAATGTAATCGTTGAAATGCAAGTAGGAGAAATAAAAGAATGGGTAGAACCGAGATCAAATAAAGTGTAGACTTCGCTAGAGTTTATGATAAGCTTACCCATGATGACCTCATTAGGGTTCCTTACTTTCTCGAGGTTACAACAAACGCTTCTCAGACTACCGACTTTGACTTTTACCGGGACAAATTTTTTGGTGCCTCCATCCTAAATTGAATTTGTCTTCATGAACGACAATGTGATGACCCCAAAATAGGTCCATTCCATCCAACCCATTCTCGAGTCGCCAAATACATGGTACGTAAACAACTACAACTTTATTATCACAACAATAAAATCAGTGAGTTTAAATACAAATATTATCTTCTGCATAATATTTATACTCAAATAAATCCTCATCACATTTATTGATACATTATTTTACAATAATGGTGAGGACTACTAAACAACTCTCTCTAGAACCTTCATTCCATACCCCGACTAAGTACTCGCTACATTCTCGCCTCCCGAGAAGAAAAATGGAACAACAAGGAAAAGGGTGAGCTCAACTAGCCCAAGAAAGAATACTATGACTAAGATAATATACAACAAATTATCGTTAGTCTCCAATGAGGAAAAATCGATAGAATACAATAGATGACAAGTTTCGGATCAATATTCGCGGTTGAAATAATAATTCATAGAAAGAGTTACGTAGAGAATGAAATCTACTATAATCTATGAATTCAACGATCCATCATCAATATTTTATCCTCGTAACATCAATCAATATTATTCTCAAATCAAATATTCATCTTTGCACTACAGGCCAAAGATATTCATCAATCGGTCATGTTCATCTCAACACTGCTCATCTTTGCACTAAAGGCCAAAGATATTCATCGATCACCATGTTCATTTAAACACCGCGCCATCTTTGCACTACAGGGCCAAAGATATTCTTGAAATCATTCATCTTTGCACTACAGTGCCAAAGATATTCAATAATATCATCATTTAAGACCGAGGATGATGAAAAATATTTTTAAAGAAATCGAATCCAAAGAAACAAAATGACAAGGATTAAGGATTAAGGATTCGTACTTTGTTTTATCCATGTCCAACAATACCTCAAAAATAATCATAGTGGTGTAAAATTCAAGAATGATCAAAACATGGATACAATCAAAGCTAGTATCCGAATAGATATTTTGACGAAAAGAAGAAATTTTATTTTTCGATGAATAGTCAGATATCGTGAATAGTCTGCGTATACGTGAATAAACTTCAGACACCAAAAGATAGAAATTCCACAAAAAAACATTTTCACGCTTCATTTAATAGTACTCGTGAATAAGAACTCGTGAATAAGAACTCATGAATAGTAACTCGTGAATAGTAACTCATGAATAAGAACTCCATATGAAAAAGTTCCAAATTTGATAAAAAGTACCAACCAATATTCAAAGATAATGATATTGAAGAATTAATATCATTTGAGAAGAAAATAACATCCTTACCTCAAAGAATCGATTATTTGGAAGGAAAGGCTCAAGTGATCTTTGAATGAAACTTATATTTAACAAAGAACTCTCAAAGTATCTAAATACTCACAAAATACGCTCAATAATATAGAGAGAAAAGAGAAAAACTTTGTTTACGGTGTGATTTTCAATTCTAACTTAGCCATCTATTTATAGGAAATGTTAGCCCACCAAGGCAGACTTGACCACTACCGATGGCTTTTACCTCGCTACTATTGCCACCCACCACATTTGAAATAAAATTCAGCACATTTTTTCACCAACCACAAGTGGGGCCCACTCAATTCTAGAATTTTCCACCAAAATCAATTATAAACCTAATTTCCGAATCCGACACCTCTTAAAATTCACAACAAATCATTCGTGCATTTTTAACGGTTCAAAATTTGTGGACATATACTCAACTTATGTATGTATAACATACCCAAAAATTACCATTAATCCAACGGTTTGATTAAAAATTATAACCCCAATATATATCTCAAAACCCCGATTTAATTTTAATACCTCGAACTCGATAAAATACTTGATAAAACATCTCAAAGATTAATTCCTTCATTAATAACCACATAAATAAATCCATCATTTATATTCATATAAAATAAATATTTCCTTATCATATGAATCAATAATTAATTATTCACAAATAATATTACGTAATCACAATTATAATAACCAGTAGTTCCTGGAAAGAGGGGGCTTTCCAATAAGGATCTCTCCTTCTTGGCGCAATTAGGTGACCAAACCTCTCCTTGATGTAACTTTTAGACATTGCCAATAATGTTATCTAATAATATTATTCAAATAATATGAATTATTGATCCGATAATGGGAAATATCGTAAGTGCGAAGGATTATTATCAAACAAAGAATAATATAAAATACCAACGCAAAGAATTATTGAATCAATAAAATAAAATATCTTTAGCAATAATTACTGTAATAATTATTGAGTAGTGCCTTCACGTAAGGATCAATAATTCAACAATACTTGTCTGTACAATACCGTCTTCTTTATCGACCAGCAACCACGCCAGACATCAGTATTTTAACCACCGGGTATTCCAACAGATCTTAATTGTGAATAACTACGCCAATTATTTATAACCACCCAAACTTTGTCGCTTTCCTCATCCAATCGCTTTCCGTTATGGGGCCCACACATATGGTCATGCAACATACGAATATTCCCTCGACAAAGACGAATATTCCACGACCAAACGAATATTCCCCAACAACAATGAATATTTTATAACCACTTGCTTATTTTGAAATATTTGCGTTTTTAACCCTTAACTATCCACATTAATCAAATCAACCCTTATTATTTCAAGATAATAAATAAAGGAAATTCCTTTTTATTTAAAAAAATTTTGGGGTCTTACAACCTCTCCTCCTTATGAAATTTCGTCCTCGAAATTGACGTACGTACCTGGTGTTTCGAAAAGGTAAAGATACCTCGCTTTCATTTTCGTTTCCAACTCCAGTCATTTCTTCAATAAAGCATGGTTTCTCCACAAAACTTTAACTTATGGTATAACCTCAGACATAGGTCATGTTCTTTCCTCTATAAAATCTTGATAGGTACCTCCTCGTGACGTTAAGTCTTCTACTATCTCGTCCGGTTCTAACTCAATGACGTGTTTGAATTGTCGTCCACATATTTACGTAACATCGATCGTGAAAAACGTTATGAACACGCGTCATACTTGGTGGTAAAAGCGAGTCATAGGCCACGGTTCCTATTCGATCGAGAATTTTAAATGGATTAATAAATCAAGGTTTAAGCTTTCCTCACCTCACCGATTCTCGCTTTTAAAATAACAACTTCTTGCACCTCCTTCTTCAAATTCATCATCTCGATGTGTGTAGCTTGAATAACTTTAACTTTATCGATTAAAGTCGATTATACTCGTATATCATCACGTGGGTACCTAGAGTTTTCATCTCCATCTCTATTATTTGTAAATTATACTGAAATTAGTCTTTGACAATATCGTATCTGATCGTGATTATATCGATCTTCTACTCAACACGTCGACCACCACGTTCGCTTTTCCAGGATGGCATGGTCGAACATGTGCTTTGAAATGAGTCTCCTCTTGAGTTCTTGAAGCTCTTCCCACATTCCTTTCCATTCAATTTTGTATCTCTACGAGTTAGCTACGTTAATGGAATAGCGATTCGAGAATATCCTTCAACGAATCTCCGATAATAACCAACTAAGCCTGAAAGCTACGATTTCGATTCTTCGACTTAGGTTGCTTCTCAATCGTGACTCATATCCCAATCTTGGATAAAGACGTCACAATGACACCTATCGATTTACTATCGCATCGAATATGACGTCCCTACAGAGAGTAAAACTTAGTGAATTCCACAAAGGAAGTCACAAGATAAAGGCTCAGTACCAAATTCTATAGTTGAATTTTAACTCTCAAGTTCAATAGAGCCATTCGATATGAGATTTTAGAAATGAGTTTTGTCTGGGTTCAAAGTCGATACAAAATTTAATATCGATCTTTGGGAGTAAGCGAATAAATTCTTGAAATACGTCAGGAAAAATCAATAACAACAAGAATATTATTCAAATCTGACGTGTCTTTATTCAAATCCATAACATGGACTAAGAAAACTTGACATCCGTAATAAACGAATGACTTCATGGCTTGATATGAAAATGTTTGATTACAACGGTTTGACTGCTTGAGTTCGAATAACAGGTTGCTTAGGAATATGAAAACTAACAACCTTACAAAAGCAATCAATTTTGGCATGATGAGTAGTTAACCAATCAATCCCCAAAAGCAAGTATCTTTAAAGAGATAAGGTCAACAGGTAAGGTAATGGTGCCAACTTGAATCAAACAAGATTTTTTAAACAACGGATGTAATGAAAGTTTCTCCTAACGGAGTCTCCATAAATAGGTCAAAGTCTAATTTCTCCGTAGTCAAGTTCAAACGTTGAGCGCAAGCAGAGAGATAAAAGAATGGGTAGAAACCCAGATCTAGTAAGGTATAAACATCGCAAGAATTTATAATTAACTAACCTGCTAACTTCGTTCGGGTTCCTCGCATTTTGATGAATTCGCGACAAACGCTCTTCCGAAATCGTTGACTTTGACTTTTACGGGACATCCTTTTGAGTCACCGCCTCACAGCACTAGGTTTCAATATCGTATAATCTCGAAAAGCGATATGTCCTTCCTTTCCACAATTATAGCATACCTTAAACTGTTGTGGGATGATTTGGAATGATATGTCCCTCTTTCCGCATTTATAACATATAATGGGTGGTCGTTCTCCTCCCTTAGAACCAATTCTTTGCCGAGATTTTCGCCTTCATACGGTCGTTGTTAAATCTCCTCTTTTAAAATCTCCTCCCGATTCGCTTTTCTATTTTCACGGCCACGATTACCACCGGAGTGGTTCACCGCCTTGTCCGTATTCTTCTTTCTCCGCCGGGTTATCGTTATTCGATGGCTCGCTATCTTCGATATGATCCTGGTTATGGTCCTCGGTTGAACGCACTTCGTTATCTCGCTTTCTAACAATCGAGCCACATTGACAACATCTCGAATAGAGAGAAAATTTATGAGAAATGAGATCTTGACGTATGTCGGGTTTCAAACCTCACGAAACATCCGCGTCATACGCTCCTCATTCTCCACCAAATGAGGTGCTGAACTGGATAACTCCGCGAACTTACGCCTCGTCTTTGGGACAATCGCATGTTATATTCTGCTCTAGTCTAATAAACTCCACTTCCTTCATATGACGAATACTTTCGAGGAAGTACTTGTCATTGAATCTGCTTTGAAACGTCTCCCATGACATCTTTGAGTGCGGTTTGAATGGAGTACGCTTCATGATTCCCACCATGTCTCGCCACCATTTTACATAAAAAGTAGCGAATGGAACTTTACGTTCTTTCGTGCATCCCAAGACATCGAATATCTTGGTAATTTGCTTGACCCATGTTTCCGCCATGATCGGATCGGCTTTCCCACTTACGTGGTCCCAACTCTTTGAATCGCTTGGCTGTGACCACCCGTGAATTGCTATCATCTCCTCCCAGTATTTTGAACACGAGTCTCCTCAAATGCGATTTTGCATGAACTGCAAAAAGCTTTTAAACATCCCCTCGTTCATCATCTCGCTTTCGGTGGTGTTATTCACGGGAGGTACATTGCCACTGTTGCGCGTTCTCCTCGTTGTTAAATACAGGCATCTCCACGGTCTCATTTACACCACTATTAATATTCTCGATTCGACATTCTCAAATCCGCCATAAAAAAAAGGGTTAATTAAGGAAATCAATCACATAATATCCCTATATATCTTGACCAACTAACAAATAAGCTTAGGTAGGACACACTAGCAAAAGGATTTACTCTCTCCTCCCTCCTAGTTCTATTCCCCAGATCTCCGCCAGAGATCATATCCCTAAGCTCGACGATACCAACCGTGGCGCCCCCAAAATAGGTCCATTCCATCCAACCCATTCTCGAGTATGCCAAATACATGGTACGAAACAACTACAACTTTATTATCACAACAATAAAACGTGAGTTTAAATACAAATATTAACTTCAGGCAATATTTATACTCAAATAAATCCTCATCACATTTATTGATACATTATTTTACAATAATGGTGAGGACTACTAAACAACTCTCTCTAGAACCTTCATTCCATACCCGACTAAGACTACTACATTCTCGCCTCCCGAGAAAAAAAATGGAACAACAAGGAAAAGGGTGAGCTCAACTAGCCCAAAGAAAGAATACTATGACTAAGATAATATACAACAAATTATCGTTTGTGAGACCTCGATTTTATCAATAAAGATTTAAATTTTGTTGAAATAATTTTTTAATATTATGGTGTGAATTTAAGATAATATTATAGTTGTGGGTAGTATTTATAAATTTTGCAAAAGTATGCAAGTGGTTATATTATATTCGATTGGTCGGGGAATATTCGGTTTAGCGAGGGAATATTAAATACAACTACCAATCATTGGTGGACCCTAGCAAATGTAATTATTATCGGATTGAGAAAACGACAAAAATATTTTATTGAAATAACGGCGGAAGTTTTACTGCAGTAGTTCTTGTTGAACTACTCGGTAGTAAAAATACGATGTCACGTGTGGTTGCATAGTAGCACACGGTATTGATTATTGATGCTTATGTGAGAAGTCACTCGGTTTGATTCCATTATTGTCGATTAATAATATGAATTATTATAGCGATAATGACGTTTTGTTTTATTACATTATTATTAACGTAATAAAAAGCGAAACATCTTTTATATAAAATAGAATACTTTATTAAAGTTATTCTATAAATAGAATATATTATATTTTATTATGCATAGTGTTGCATAGTGTTTTTTGCATAGTGTTTTGCATAGTATTGCATAGTGTTTGCATAGTAAAATGTTTTTATATAAATAAAATATATTATATTTTATTTAAAAGATTTTTCTTTAAATATGGACCGTCAGATTAAAGTAAATCAATCTGGACCGTTCATGGATTAGTTCTTATGCATTCCATTTTCCTATAAATAGAAGCTCATTCCTTCATTATTTTCTTACGAATTCATTGAAACTCTGAGAGAGAATTATAGAGAGGCTATAGAGAAAAAGTTATAGAAAAAAGAAGAGTATTACTCGCTTCTTCACTACTTCTATATTCAGTTCTTTTTACGGTAAGGGGTGTTATTCTTTCTTCTTGAAGAGAACTTACATTATTCCATTCATTATCATTACATTGGAATAACTTTTGTAAAAGTGGCATACCCTATACATAACTTTGTATGCATGGCGTACCCTATACTTGGTGAAATCCTTATGTTATTCCATTGCTTATTATTACATTGGAATAACTTTTGTATCTGCCATTGTTTACCCTATACTTGGTGACATTCTTCTATTATTACATTGGAACATCCATGCATGTGTTTTACACCGACACGGTTTCCGCTTTTATTATTACATTGGAACATCCTGTGCATGTGTTTTACACCGGACTGGTTCCGCTTTATCGTTACATTGGAATATCCTATCATGTGTTTTACACCGGATCTGGTTCCATCTTTATTATTACATTGGAACATCCCGCCGGTGTGAATTTCACGACTGGTTCCGTTATTATTATTACATTTGGAATAACACATACATCTGCAATCTGCATGCATGGTGATTTCTTTTGTTATTCCATTCTTTATTATACCCAGGTTGGTTAAAACTTTGACTTCTATACTCCATGAAATTAGTAGAATATCCTTGATATTTGCGTTTCATCCATAGATCTTTTCATGGAAATATTCTTCCGATCATTATTGAATTTTACTCTGAAAGCGATGTCGTGTTGACAATTTGGGCGTTAATAATTCATGGATTAAATAATTCTTGAACTTGTTTTATTGAATTACTATGTCATTGTCATCATCCTCATGTTATATTATGTTATCTTTGGCTTACGTGCATAGATGAACTTAGTATGATTATGACCGAGGATCATTCGGTATAATCATGACTTGATATAAATGATGTGACAAAAGTCCTCGATGGCACTGTAATGCGATGATGGATAGTTTTTGGTATGATTATGACCGGGGTGATTCGGTATAGTCATGACCATTGATAATTTGATGAAAATCCTTGGCCAGTGATGCGAGGATGATTAGATGTGGTGGTTTATTATTAAAATTTGAGTCTCAAATGATAAAAATTGATGAAAATCTTTTAAAACCTAAAAGATAGTAGACTTTATTCTCTACTTGACTCTTTTAATGGGTTGCTTATTCATTGCAGATTAAACCGGTTGTCTATTGTATTTTATCGGTTTAACATCTTTGTTGAAGACTAATGATAATTTATTACGCATTATCTTAGTCATAATATTTCTTCTTGGGCTAGTTGAGCTCACCCTTTTCTTTCACTTTGTTCTCTTGTGAAATGAGAACATAAATTTGGGACGAGTCGGGAACGCAAGTAATGGTCCGAGAGGATAGCATTAGTAGTCCTCACTATTCGTGAAATAGTGTGATAATAGTTGTAATGAGGACTCCTTTTGAGTTTGTATAATATCTAGTAGACAAAATTTGTATTCAAACTCACGATTTATGTCGTATTGTACCACAGCAGTTATATTAATAAGTTGTATTTGAATTTATGTACCATGTAAGTGGCGACCCAAGATGGGTGACGTATACCTAATTTTGGGGCGTCCACAACAGTATCGAGCTTAGGGATATGATCCTGGCTAAGAGGTGAGAATAGTACTAGGAGGAGAGACGGAATACCTTCGCTAGAATGACCTACCTAAGTTTATGTGCTATTTTATTGGTCGGTCGAATATAGGGATAATTTGTTACATGTCAATTAACCCTTGTTTTGTGGCGGTGTTTGAGAATGGCATCCGAAAATCTTTGAGATAAGCAATGAAGCACATGAGAGTGTTGATTCACTCAAACAAAAGGTAACGACCAACAACACGATAATAATCATCTTGGTGGCAACGGCCATCGAAACAATGATAACCATCGTGGGGAAATTATCATGCTAAGAATGGTAACCACTTGGTGGGTAATCATGGCAAAGATAATAAAGTGGAAATTTCAAGAAGAGAAGGTCATTTAGCTCGATTTTGTCGTATAGTGAAGTCAAGTCCAATTTGGATAGTGGCACCAAAGCGGATATGAGACAAAACAAAGTCGGTGGTTTCAGGAAGCGTTTTTTATGACTTCTCAAAAAGTGGGTAACCCGAACGAAGTTAGCACGGTTAGTTAATTATAAATTCTTGAAGTCTATACCTTATTAGATACCTGGTTCTACCCATTCTTTTATCTCTCTTTGCTTGCGTTCAACGTTTAAATTTGACTCGGAGAAATTAGACTTTGATTTATCTATTGAAACTTCGTTGGGAGAAACCTTCGTTACCTCCAATCGCTTATTAATCTTGTTGTTTCAAATAAACACTTTCACGTTACTGTCGATCTTATCTCTTTGAAAATACTTGCCTTTGAGGTAATTTTTGAAAACAATTGATTAACTACTCATTATTCTTTTTGTAAGGTTGTTAGCTTTCATATTCCTAACCAACCTTGTATACACTAATTCAAAGTAACCAAATCCTAAAGTTAATCACCTTGTTATATCAAGCCATAAGTAAAGAGCCCGATCCTTTCGTTGTTGACTTCCTTGTGTGGAATGCACCGGCCGCACTTTCAGTAAGCGACGTCGTGGATCAAGATGGCAAGTTGATAGGTATCATTGTGAGGTGCTATCCAGTTAAGGGATAGAAGTCACAGTTGGGTATTAATCTGACGTCTATCCAAGTCTTGGACGAGAGTAATGAGTTTTGAATGATATTTCTATCATTAATAAATTTCTTGGCGTATTCTTGAAGACTTCCTAGCCTACCCTAGAGCGTGAAATCGAATTTTGTATTGACCCCAGTACAAAAACCCATTTCTTAAACCCTCAAATATTTCTTCAACTAAATGAACAGTTTACGTGGTTTATGATGAAAGTCATAATAAAAGCATTGGACTAATGAAAATCATGGGTATTCGTGGTATTAGTAAGTTTTATGATGAGTTATGTTGGTTAGTATGTGAAAACATGAAAGTTTCTTAGAAATCACAAAGAGTTGAAAATCAGATTTTGGTGAAAAACGTAACATGAAATTCAATAGACCATATCTCCTATTATATTTTGAATTTTTGAGTGTGGTCAAGTCCTAGAGTTAGATCTATGAGTTACCTAACTAATCCAAGTGGAATTACTGGAAAAGGTGTTGTAGATTTTTGTGTGGACTGATTTTAGCAAAGGAGGCCAAAGCTGTAAATTTCGAAAATACTGCCCAGAAACTTTAAGGGACTGTTTCGGCCACTTAAATTATGAGAAAAATTCTGGGTTTTTGGGACATGAAAGTATATGGTATAAAGTACCTCCTGTCCAAAAATGAGCTCATTCTGACTTAAAATGAGCAAGTTATGACTATTTCAATATTTAGGTTTTTTCGATTTAAAAAAGCTATAACCGGAGTTCTATAACTCCGATGACCATGAAATTTAAACTAGAAGCTCACGTTAACATGTGTAAGATCCTGCCAAGATTTGGGAATTTTGGAGTTAAACTTGAGGTAGCTAATTTCTTAAGAATTAATTAGAAATTGATTTTTGAAAAATAGTAAATGAATTTTAAAAATTCCGAGAAAATATATTTTCATTATGGGACTATATTATGCTAAATCCCAGAAAAGAAATATTTTTGGGACTAATTTGGTATTTTTCATGAAAATAGTTTAATTCTGAACATATGAGTTAAATATGTTATATGTGAAGTAACAAAGTTGAAAATAGGATTTTATGGCTAGAGAATCCTATATAGAATATATGCATATTTTTGATGAGGGATTTGATAATTGGTGATGATATTTTATGAGTATGACATTTTGAATGATTAAATGCATTATATGGTAAAAGCGTAAACAATTGAGATAAATTATTTATAAATTTAAGAAGTGATTAAAATATTATTATAATATTAATGTTATTAGATTATGAGATTATTAAGTGATTGATAACATGGGGATATTCTTGAATCTGGATAAATTATATTATAAATGTTTAATATTTATCCTTTATCTCATTTGATTGATTCTTTATATCATTATCCTCATGCTTTATATTATGTTGAAAGTCATCTCATGCCAGATGCATTGGATAATTTGTGGTCGTGATACTAATGAATACACGATTATCTTTGGCCGTAGTGCATGGATAATTTGTGGTCGTGATACTAATGAATACACGATTATCTTTGGTAGTAGCATGGATAATGGATAATTTGTGGTCGTGATACTAATGAATACACGTATTATCTTTGGTAGTAGTGCATGGATGGATAATTTGTGGTCGTGATATCTAATGAATACACAATTATCTTTGGTAGTAGTGCATAGATAATTTGTGGTCGTGATACTAATGAATACACAATTATCTTTGGTAGTAGTGCATGGATAATTTGTGGTCGTAATACTTAATGAATACACGATTATCTTTGGGTCGTAGTAGTGCTTGGATAATTTGTGGTCGTGATATTAATGAATACACAATTATCTTTGGTAGTAGTGCATGGATAATTTGTGGTCGTGATACTAATGAATATCCTCGGCCAGTAGTGCGGGGATGATTCGATGATATGGATTAATTATTGAAATGAGTCTCAAGAATGAAATATTAATTCATGGATGTGGTAAAAAGTCATCTTCTTTAGTAGTAGTGCATTGATAGACTTGGTACGATTATGACCAAGGATTATTGGTATAATCATAGTCAGTAATGAAAACACGAATATCCTTGGCGATGGTGCATGGATAATTCGTGGTCGTGATACTTATTAAAATGCGTCTCGGCATTATTGGTTTCTGATTTGTATATCTTTTGCTTTGTAGTGCAAAGATGAATTGTTAATGAATATCTTTGGCGGATTGCAAAAATGAATTTAATGTTTTCAACGATAAAAGGTATTCAAGGTATCATCACCTCTTTATCATATCAGTATCGCACCCTAATTTCGAGGAAATTCCATAAGGAGGGAGATTGTGAGACCTCGAGATTTTATCAATAAAGATTTAAATTTTGTTGAAATAATTTTTTAATATTATGGTGTGAATTTAAGATAATATTATAGTTGTGGGTAGTATTTATAAATTTTGCAAAAAGTATGCAGTGGTTATATTATATTCGATTGGTGGGGAATATTCGGTTTAGCGAAGGGAATATTAAATGATAACTACTCAATCATTGGTGGACCCTAATAATGAATTATTGTCGGATTGAGAAAACGACAAAAATATTTTATTGAAATAACGGCGGAAGTTTTACCGTGGTTACCGTTGAACTACTCCTAGAGTAGTAAAAGTACAGATGTACGATGTCGTGTGGTTGCATAAGAGCACACCTGTATTGATTATTGATGCTTATGTGAGAAGTCACTCGGTTTGATTCCATTATTGTCGATTAATAATATGAATTATTATAATGATAATGACGTTTTGTTTTATTCAGTATTATTAACGTAATAAAATGAAACATCTTTTATATAAAATAGAATACTTTATTAAAGTTATTACATAAATAGAATATATTATATTTTATTATGCGTAGTGTTGCATAGTGTTTTTGCATAGTGTTTTCGTATAGTATTGCATAGTGTTTTGCATAGTAAAATGTTTTTATATAAATAGAATATATTATATTTTATTTAAAAGATTTTTCTTTAAATATGGACCGTCGATTAAAGTAAATCAATCTGACCGTTCATGGATTAATTCTTATGCATTCCATTTTCCTATAAATAGAAGCTCATTCCTTCATTATTTTCTTACGAATTCATTGAAACTCTACAGAGAGAAATTATAGAGAGAAGCTATAGAGAAAGTTATAGAAAAAAGAAGAGTATTACTACTTCACTACTTCTATATTCAGGTTCTTTTACGGTAGTGGTGTTATTATTCTTTCTTCTTGAAGAGAACTTACATTATTCCATTCATTATCATTACATTGGAATAACTTTTGTAAAAAAAGTGGCATACCCTATACATAACCTCGATACGCCAGCGTACCCTATACTTGGTGAAATCCTTATGTTATTCCATTGCTTATTATTACATTGGAATAACTTTGTATCACGCGATTTACCCTATACTTGGTGACATTCTTCTATTATTACATTGGAACATCCTCGTCATGTGTTTTTTACCGGACACGGTTCCGCTTTTATTATTCTGTTGGAACATCACATGCATGTGTTTTTACACCTAGGACTGGTTCCGCCTTTTATCATTCTGTTGGAATATCCTATCATGTGTTTTTACAGGATCCGTTCCATCTTTATTATTACATTGGAACATCCTGCTTGATTGTGAATTTCACCGACACGTTCCGTTATTATTATTACATTGGAATAACTCATATCTGTCACGCAATCTGCATGCATGGTGATTTCTTTTGTTATTCCATTCTTTATTATACCCAAATTGGTTAAAACTTTGACTTCTATACTCCATGAAATTAGTAGAATATCCTTGATATTTGCGTTTCATCCAAAGATTTTCATGGAAATATTCTTCCGATCATTATTGAATTTTACTCTACGAAAACAATTATCATGTTGACAATTTGGACGTTAATAATTCATGGATTAAATAATTCTTGAACTTGTTTTATTGAATTACTATGTCATTGTCATCATCCTCATGTTATATTATGTTATCTTTGGCTTACGTGCATAGATGAACTTAGTATGATTATGACGAGGATCATTCTAAGATAATCACGACTTGATATAAATGATGTGACAAAAGTCCTCGAAGGGCACATGTAATGCGTTGATGGATAGTTTTTGGTATGATTATGACCGGGGTGATTCGGTATAGTCACGACCATTGATAATTTGATGAAAATCCTTGGCCAGTGAATGCGGGATGATTAGATGTGGTGGTTTATTATTAAAATTTGAGTCTCAAATATAAAAATTGATGAAAATCTTTTAAAACCTAAAAGATAGTAGACTTTATTCTCTACTTGACTCTTTTAATGGGTTGCTTATTCCACCGCAGATTAAACCGGTTGTCTATTGTATTTTATCGGTTTAACACTTTGTTGAAGACTAATGATAATTTATTCGCATTATCTTAGTCATAATATTTCTTCTTGGGCTAGTTGAGCTCACCCTTTTCTTTCATTTGTTTCTTGAGAAATGAGAACATAAATTTGACGACAGTCTGGGAACGAAGTAATGGTCCGAGGATAGCATTAGTAGTCCTCACTATTACGTGAAATAGTGTGATAATAGTTGTAATGAGGACTCCTTTTGAGTTTGTATAATATCTAGTAGACAAAATTTGTATTCAAACTCACGGTTTATGTCGTATTATACCTACGCTATATATTAGTAAGTTGTATTTGAATTTATGTACCATGTAAGTGGCGACCCAAGATGGGTGGCGTATACCTAATTTTGGGGCGTCATCGTTAGTCTCCAACAGGAAAAATCGATGAATACTGATAGACAACAAAGTTTTATCAATATTCGCAGGCGGTGAAAATAATAATTCATAGAAGAGTTACGTAGAGAGTGAAATCTACTATAATCTATGAATTCAACACCCATCATCAATATTTTATCCTCAGTAACATCAATCAATATTCTTCTCAAATCAAATATTCATCTTTGCACTACAGGGCCAAAGATATTCATCAATCGGTCATGTTCATCTCAACACTGCTCATCTTTGCACTAAAGGCCAAAGATATTCATCGATCGGTCATGTTCATTTAAACACCTCGCTCATCTTTGCACTACGGGCCAAAGATATTCTTCAGAAATCATTCATCTTTGCACTACAGTGCCAAAGATATTCAATAATATCATCATTTAAGACCGAGGATGATGAAAATATTTTTAAAGAACGAATCCAAATGAAACAAAATGACAAGGATTAAGGATTAAGGATTAGACTTTGTTTTATCCATGTCCAACAATACCTCAAAAATAATCATAGTGGTGTAAAATTCAAGAATGATCAAAACATGGATACAATCAAAAGTTTAGCTAGTATCCGAATAGATATTTTGACGAAAAAGAAGAAATTTTATTTTTCGATGAATAGTCTCAGATATCGTGAATAGTCAGATATATCGTGAATAGTCTTGATATCGTGAATAAGTAACTCAGACACCAAAAGATAGAAATTCCACAAAAAAAACATTTTCACGCTTACTTAATAGTACTCGTGAATAAGAACTCGTGAATAGTAACTCATGAATAAGAACTCGTGAATAGTAACTCATGAATAGTAACCCGACATGAAAAAAGTTCAAATTTGATAAAAGTACCAACCAATATTCAAAGATAATGATATTGAAGAATTAATATCATTTGAGAAGAAAAATAACATCCCTTACCTCAAAGAATCAAGATTTCTTGGGAAAGGCTCAAGTGATCTTTGAATGAAACTTGTCTTCAACAAAGAACTCTAAAAAGTATCTAAATACTCACAAAATACGCTCAATAATATAGAGAGAGAGAGAGAAAACTTTGTTTACGGTGTGATTTTCAATTCTAACTTAGCCATCTATTTATAGGAAAATGTTAGCCGTACCAGCGGACTTGACCACACTACGATGGCTTTACTCGCTACTATTGCCACCCACCACATTTGAAATAAAATTCAGCACATTTTTTCACCAACCACAAGTGGGGCCCACTCAATTCTAGAATTTTCCACCAAAATCAATTATAAACCTAATTTAGAATCCGACACCTCTTAAAATTCACAACAAATCATTCGTGCATTTTAATTCGGTTCAAAATTTGTGGACATATACTCAACTTATGTATGTATAACATACCCAAAAATTACCACAATCCAATCCAGTTTGGATTAAAAATTATAACCCCATGATATATCTCAAAACCCACGATTTAATTTTTAATACCTCCAACTCGATAAAATACTTGATAAAACATCTCAAAGATTAATTCCTTCATTAATAACCACATAAATAAATCCATCATTTATATTCATATAAAATAAATATTTCCTTATCATATGAATCAATAATTAATTATTCACAAATAATATTACGTAATCACAATTATGACAACCAGCCGCTTCTCAGAAAGAGGGCTTTCCAATAAGGATCTCTCTTATTGGCGCAATTAGGTGACCAAACCTCTCCTTAGATGTAACTTTTTAGACATTGCCAATAATGTTATCTAATAATATTATTCAAATAATATGAATTATTGATCCGATAATGGGAAATATCATGCGCGTGACAATTATTGAAAACAAGAATAATATAAAATACCAACGCAAAGAATTATTGAATCAATAAAATAAAATATTGAACAAGAATTCTTCGTAACAATTATTGAGTAAAGTGCCTTCACGTAAGGATCAATAATTCAACAATACTGCAATACCGTGTGCTTCTTGTCATGCAACCACGCCAGACATTCGTATTTTAACCACCGGGTATTCCAATGCCTTAACGGTAATAACTACGCCGTTATTTATAACCACCCAAACTTTGTCGCTTTCCTCATCCAATCGCTTTCACATGGGGCCCACACATGGTCGCTACTTTGCATTTAATATATTCCCGAAGCGATCTGGAATATTCCACGACCAAACGAATATTCCCCACAACAATGAATATTTTATAACCACTTGCTTATTTTGAAATATTCGCGTTTTAACCCTTAACTATCCACATTAATCAAATCAACCCTTATTATTTCAAGATAATAAATAAAGGAAATTCCTTTTATTTAAAAATTTTTGGGGTCTTACTGAGACAAAATCGGCCTAAGTGACCTTCTCTCCCACAATTATAACACGCTTTGACTAGTATCGCTGAATTTGGATCGATGTGTCCCTCCCTCGCATTTGAAGCATATGATAGGTGGTCTTTCTCCTTTCTTAACAACGGTCTTTGGTCTTGACGCTTTTCCATCATTGTTGAATCTTCTTCGAAATGTCCATTCTTATTGTTTTGGCCTCGATTACCACCGGAAGTGGTTACCATTTCGCCTGTTGATTCCTTCACGCTTGTTGTCACCGCTTTCACGATCGCTTCTCACCGGTATTATCATTTTCACGTACCGCTCTTTTTGGTTGCGTTGACTGACTAAGTATCGCTACTCCACCAACCGAGCCCTATTTACAACATCTGAATACAAACACGCTTTATTAGAAATAAGATGTTGACGTATCTCCGCTTCAAACCTCTTAAAAACATTCGCGCCATTCTCTCTTCATTATCGACCAAGTGGGACGCAAACCGGGATAACTCCGCAAATTTTGCCTCGTATTGCAACACGGTCATATTGTTTTGCTCCAATTTGATAAACTCCATCTCCTTCATGTGATGAATACTTTTGGGAAAGTATTTGTCGTTGAACAACTCTTGGAACTTCTCCCAAGACATCTTCAATCTGCAGAGTTGAGTACGCTTTTGGAATTCCCCACCAAATCTCTACCTCTCCGCAAGCAACAAAAGGCGACAAATGGAACCTTTTTCCTCCTCGAGCATCCCAAGACATCAAATATCTTGGTGATCTGCTTTATCCATGCTTCCGCCATAAGTGGTTTTGGCTCTCCCTTAAACTCCCGGTGGTCCCACTCCTTGAATCATTTAATGCGGTGACCACCGAGAGTGTCCAAAGAGTTTCCACCTACATTTTGGACAGAGAAATGCTCTTGCTCATTGTTGCATTAATTGCATAAAGCCTCCGAACAATCCATCATTCATCATTTGGTCAAGGTTGTTGTTTGCGTGAGGATTGTCGCCTTCTCGATGCACGCTTCACGATTATTGATATGTGGAGACTCAATGGTCTCTTGTGCTCCATTCTTATTCTCAATATTTTCTTCGATGTCATTTTCGACATCGCCACAAAACAAAGGTTAATTGACATGTAACATAATATCTCTAAACTCGACCAACCAATTTAAATACAAAATAAATTTAAGTAGGTCTTACTACTAACGAAGGAATTTCCGCCTCTCCGGGCCCTAGTTCTAGTCTCACATCTTAGCCAGGATCATATCCTAAGCTTTGATACTGAACCGTGGCGCCCCAAAATTAGGTATACATCACCCATCTTGGGTCGCTGCATACACGTAGTATGTAATTCAAATACAACTCTTAATACAACCGTGCCGTACAATACGACAAAACATAAACCGTGAGTTTGAATACAAATATTATTATCACACTATTTCACGTAATAAAGTGAGGACTACTAATGCTATCCTCTCGAACCATCACTCCATTCCCCGACTCGTCCCAAATTATATTCTCATTTCAAAGAGAATAAAGAAAAGGAAGGGTGAGCTCAACTAGCCCAAGTAAGAAATATTATGACTAAGATAATGCAGAATAAATTATCATTATTCTCCAACAATGTTAAACCGATAAAATATAATGACATCAAGTTTAACTGCAATGAACAAGCAATCCATTAAAAGAGTCAAGTAGAAAATAAAATCTACTATCTTTTATGATTAAAAGGTTTTCATCATCATTATCGCCGAGACTTAGCTTAATAAATATTCCATCATCATCGAATCACCCCACTATGGCCGTGGATATTCTTTAAGATCCGACCACAATTATCCATGCACTACGGGCGAGAATATTTGTGTATTCATTAATGGTCATGATCATGCCAACAACCGTCCATCAATGCACTACGGGCCAATGAGAACTTTTACCACATCATTTGTAAAATTACTATTAAATGATTACATAATCAATAATCCTCGGTCATAATCATACCAAGTCTATCTATGCACTACAGTGCCACGTATTTACTTTTCAACAAAATATAAACACGAGGATGGTGACAATGATATAAGAATTCAATAAAACAAGTTCAAGAATTATTTGATCCAGAATTATTAACGTCCAAATTGTCAACACGATCTTGTTTTTGTAGAGTAAAATTCAAGAATGATCGTAAGAATATTTTCATGAAAAGATACTAGATGAAGCCTTGAAAAATATCAAGGATATTCTACTAATTTCATAGAGTATAAGAAGTCAAAACTTTAACCAACCGAGTATAATAAAGAATGGAATAACAAAAGAAATCACCACGCACGCTGATTGGCATATGCGAAGTTATTCCAATGAATAATAATAATCTAAACCAAGTCGAGCAAAATTTGCACCGGCTGTGATGTTCCAATGTAATAATAAAGATTTTACCAAGTCCTGGTAAAACACATGCATGTGATGTTCCAACGAAAATTATAATAAAGATTTAAACTGTGTCCAGGTGTAAAACACGCATGTGATATTCCAAATGTAATAATAATAAAGCATGAATAATGAAGAATGCCACCAAGTATAGTAGTATTCACAGATACCTGGTTATTCCTGCAGAATAATAAATAATGGAATAATGAAGTTCTCTTCATGAATACAAAAGAAATAACACCCTTTACGAAAGACAACAAATAATATTCCCTACCTTAAGAAGAAGAAAGACTGGATATATAAGTAGTGAAGTAGCGAGAATCACTTTCTTCTTTCTCTCTATAGTTTATATCTCTGTAGTTTGGTTAATTCGTAAGAAAATAATGAATGAATGAGCTTTTCATTTATGTAAAAATAGAATGCATAAGAATTCAACTAAATGAATCAGTCGAGATTTGATTTACTTTAATCTGACTGGTTCCATATTTAAAACAAAATCTTTTAAATAAAATATAATATATATATATTATATATATATTACATGCGAAGAAAAATATCACGGGTGAAAATCCCCGTGAACCCACATCATTTGTTTCTGCTAAAATTTCAAACCTTATACAATAATAATACATATAATACTCCATTATGTGTTTTTCTCCCCCACCAACTTCAATCATCATATAATATATATATATATATATATATATATATATATATATATATATACTACTCCACCAATCCCACATTCCACCCAATATACGGGTGGAATTCCTCCCACCTAAAACAATCCTTTCATTCCCCCATCTTTATCAAATCATGTCATATATATATATATATATATATATATATATATATATATATATACCAAATTACTTCCTACCGATTATTTTGAAAAATGGGTAAATAGGGCCTATAAAATAAGAAAACCGGTGTGACTTCTCACGACGCGTCAATAATTAATACCGTGTCTTCTTACTCAACCACGCGCGACATCGCATTTCTTTTTACTACTGAAAGTAGTTCAATGATATTAATCTGTAAAACTTTCACCGTTATTTTCATAAATTATTTTTGTCATTTTACCAATCCGATAATAATTCCATCATGTATTCCACCAACGATCATTGATGATTGTATTATAATATTCCCCACCAATCGAATATAATACAACAACTTGCATACTTTGCAAAATTTATAAATATTACCCACAACTATAACATTATATCAATTTTACTCCATAATATTCAAAAATAATATTTATAGAAAATTCATCTTTATTCAAAAAGTTGGGGTTTTACAACTCTCCTCTTCGGCGAACTAGCATTGCTGATGCTAATGGAAGCATCTATTCGGTAACTGGGACTGGGACTGTGATGTTGTCCCCAACCCTACCACTATCTAATACTTTACTCGTGTCATCCCTTTCTCATAAGTTGTTATTCGTGAGTCAAATTACTAAATACTTGAATTATGTTGTGCTCATTTATCATACGTTATGTCTTATTCTGGATATTCTCACCAAGAAAATCATTGGTCATGGTACTAAGAGAGGGGGAATCTATTATATGGAAGATTTCAGTCGGCCAAGCACACCACATATACCGCTCGAATGACCTCTAAGTGGAACAAATTTTGCTTTGCACCGTCGGTTAGGCCATCCTTCGTTTAGTTATCTATGACGTGTGTTTCCTGATCTATTTTTGGATTTGTCTTTTTTGGACTTAAATGTGAGACTTTCATTTTAGCTAAAAGTTATCGAGTCATTTATCCGTTGAGTATGAATAAGAGTGATGTTCCTTTTGCTTTGATTCACTCTGATGTATGGGGTCCTTTCGCAAAATCTATTATATATGCTTTTTGCTGGTTTGTGATATTTGTTGATGATTGTACTCGAATGACTTGGATTTACCTATTAAAACATAAAAATGAGTTTTTTCACGTATTTCAATCATTTTATAAAATGATTCAAACTCAGTTCTCTACTAAAATATGAATTCTTCGCTCTGATAATGGTAGATAGTATGCGAATTAGCTGGTTTGTGATTATTTCCAACACCATGGACTACTTCACGAGATCTCATGCCCAAGACTCCATAACAAAATGGTATTGCAGAGCGCAAAAATCGCCACATCCTCGAAACTGCTCAAGCTCTGTTACTTGGAGCTCACGTACCTAGTGACCACTGGGTTGATGCTATTGCCATGGTTGTCCATCTCATTAACCGTTTGCTCTTAAAAGTTCTATAGTTCAAGACTCCACTACATGCCTTGTCAACCTATCAAGTCATCACCCATAATAATGATGTTCCCGCATCGCGTCTTTGGTTGTGTTGCATTTGTTCACTTTTGCAAGGACCAACGAACAAAACATGATCCCCATGTCATCCGTTGTCTCTTTTTGGGATATGCTCTACACCAAAAAGGGTACGTACCGATGCTACGACCCATCTACTCGGCACACCTATATAACTATGGATGTCACGTTCCTTGAATTCGACACTTTTTATTCTTCTAGTGCATCCGATTCTTCTTTTCAGAGGGAGACACAAAAAGAAGAGTTGAATTAGTTGACATTTGACTAGTTCAAGGACATGATACGACACTTAATCAATCGATTATCAAGGAACCTAATTTAGAGCTAACATCTCTATAAGATGAAGTACCTCACCCCTCTTCAGTATCTAATGACCCATCTCTTGAGAATATCATTCAGGTAAATTTATCTATCACACCTTCTATCACCCCTCACATTTCTAATGATATGGATACTATTGTTGTGGATACCCTTATTGGCTTTAAGTTACCTTCCAGGCACAATCGGGGCAAACCACCAAACAAATATTTTCCAGAACTAGAGGAACAAAGATCGAGATATCCAATTGCCAATTATGTTTCTATAAAGGAGCTTTCTGAACCCCTCATGAACTGTGTGAATGGACTCTCCTCACATCATATTCCTACAAGTATTGAAAAGGCTTTGGAAGACCTGCGGTGGATCCAAGCTATGAAGGAAGAAATGGAGACATTACTGAAAAATGAGACGTGGACTCTTGTTCCCCTACCAAAAGGTAAAAAAATCGTGGGGTGTAAGTGGGTATTTTCAATCAAATACAAAGCCGATGAATCAGTGGAAAGGTGCAAAACAAGATTGGTTGGAAATCGCTATTCATAAACCTATGGCGTAGATTATCAAGAAACATTCTCACCAGTTGCCAAGTTAAGTACTGTCAGGGTGCTATTATCTCTTGCAACGAATCTTGATTGGTCATTGCATCAGTTTGACGTTAAAAACGTTTTTCTCCATGGAGATCTTGAAGATGAAATCTATATGGATGTCCCTCTAAGATAAATGACAAACTCTAAAACTAAGATTGTGTGCAAGTTACAACACACTTTGTATGGTTTGAAGCAATCTTCTAGAACGTTGTTTGGGCGCTTGAACTCGCCAATGAGGAAATATGGCTTTCTACAAAGCAACTCAGATCATGTGCTATTCTTAAAGCATAGCAGGGGAAAGATAACCATTTGATAGTTTATGTAGACGATTTGATCATTACAGAAGATGACACAGAGGAAATAACAAGACTTCAAAAACAATTTGCAACAAAATTTAAGATGAAAAATTTAGGAGGATTACTGGATTTATTATCAGAAGTTGGATTACTGGATTGTAAGCCTGCAAATACACCAATAATCCAAAATCACAAACTTGAAGAATACCCAGACCAAGTGCCAACAGACAAAGGAAGGTACTAAAGATTAATTGAAAAACTTATTTATCTCTCTCATACACGGTCTGACATTACATACGCAGTGAATGTAGTAAGCCAATTTATGCACTGTCCAAGTGAATATCATATAAATGTTGTTATTCGGATTCTTCGATACCTAAAGTCCTGTCCTAGAAAAGGAACTTATGTTTACAAGGAACAATCACCTACGGGTGGAAGGCTACACAGATGCTGATTGGGCAGAAAATATCTCCGATAGAAAATCTACCTCAGGCTCATGGAGAATTAAGTAAGAAGCCAAAAATGGTAGCATTATTAAGTGCTAAAGTCGAGTTTCGTGGGATGACTAAGGGACTTTCTGAGCTTCTCTGGCTTCGAAGACTATTAACCGAAATTGGCTTTGCTCTTGGCTTCGAGATGAACCTATTCTATGATCGATAACAAGATTGTTATTGACCTTTTTCATAATCTAGTCCAATATGATCGGACCCAACACGTGGAAGTTGACCGACTTTTCATCAAACAGAATCTTGAGGCCAAGACAATTTGATTCCTATTTGTTAAATTTGAATACCAGTTGACATACATACAAAAGTTGTATGTAGCAAATGCTTCTACATCTAACTTGACAAGCTGGGCATCCGAAATCTATATGCACTAATTTGAAGAGGAGTGTTGGCGTGAGTTGTCTTCCGTGAGATTATAGGAGGAAGGGATACACTATATTAATTAAGCCTTAATATATGTATAGCCAAATTTAAATCTTTTCATTCTATATATACCCACCAGTCTTGTAAAGTTTTTTTTGTTGTTGAAGATTTCAATATATATTTTTTTGTCAAAAAGACTGAATATATATCTACTTGGTACATTCTGAATATTGGCTCATTTACTTTGGCCACTGAAATCACTAAACAACCATCTCTTGAAACGAACAAGGTTAAAATGGTCATTCAGTACAAGGGTGTCCCATGAGGGACTGGGGTGGGGACTGGGCGTGGGGACTGGGGGTGGGGGGTACTTAAGATATTATATATGGGCTATATGGAATATGGGCCAGGTGAGGAAAGTGGGTAACATTACTTAAAAGAGGACCGTGAGGGCATCACCATATCCATACACTAAGGTTTCTTGTGAGGGAGAGAACAGATCGAAGGGAATAGGAAGGAGGCACTTGCTATCACAACAAACAAACATGCAAATGCATTATTGTGTCTCTATTCATCATGTGTTTTGAGAAAGGAATAAAAAGGCATATTTTTGGTCCATCAATATCATATATATATATATATATATATATATATATATATATATATATATATATAATCCTGGATCTTAAACTCACCCTTTATCTAACTCAACCAACTCACAAATGTCTGTTTATATATATATAACTTCAATCCCATATCATGTAACAAGTTACCAAAATCTTATCCCAATGCACAATGTCTGCTTATTTTTATTCAAAATGCGTACTTTTACAAAACATGTTATACCTTCTTCTTCTTTTTTTTTTTTGCTAAATCAAAACATGTTATACCATATATATATATATATATAT
Organism: Panax quinquefolius; assembly: GCA_020205615.1. Taxonomy (NCBI): domain Eukaryota; kingdom Viridiplantae; phylum Streptophyta; class Magnoliopsida; order Apiales; family Araliaceae; genus Panax; species Panax quinquefolius. Next base: position 7,617,806 of record CM035162.1, on the reverse strand, counting down.
ATATATATATATAATAAAAATCACAAAATTTTCAAAGAACGCACGAAAATTATAACTCAAACGCCAACTTTTATAAACTTGAAGTTGAGGATCGAAGATCACCACAATAAAAGTGGAGCCCAAAGGAAAATCAAGAGGTGTTCATATCACATGGAAGTAGTACTCACACTGATACTCCATAATATTCCCTCTGTAATATACGTACAATAATGTTCCGATCTCGTGTTAAAGAAATAGTATCTCAAATTAATTATTACCATAATTAATTAATACATATACATATATATATACACTTAAGTCGCTGTTAACGCCAAGATCTTCAGTCACGTCTCAATCACGTAAGACGCTTCGATCATGTAAGAAAACACGATAAACACCACAAAACGGCGATTACATTTCGTCGGGTCATATAGCTTCAAAGCGTGAGAAATCGATATATCGTGTTCACGCTTAACAATGGAGGATGTAATGTCTACAGTGTATTGAGAGAAAAGAATAAATCTTAGTTATGTGTATGTGATTATTATTTAGCATGTTTATGAGAACGTCACTGTAAGACCTCAAATTTTTAAATAAAAAGGAATTTCCTTTATTTATTATTTTGAAATAGTAAGGGTTGATTTGATTAATGTGGATAGTTAAGGGTTAAATCATAAATATTTCAAAATAAGCAAGTGGTTATAAAATATTCATTATCGTCGATTAGGGAATATTCGTTTGGTCGTGGAATATTCGCATCGTCGGAATATTAAATGCGTGACGACGCTAGCGACCATGTGTAAGGGCCCCATAACTGAAAGCGATTGGATGAAGAAAACACACAATATAAGTTGTTTAAAAATAACTGCGTAGTTATTCTGCAGATTAACACTATTGGAATACCCGTTGGTTAAAACATAAGAATACGCGTTGTTGCTTGCAAGAAGATACCCAGTATTGCACCAATTATTAAAGGCACTACTCAATAATGGTTACGAAATTACCGCTCAATATTTTATTTTATTGAGTTAATAATTGTTTGCGTTGATATTTTATATTCTTTGTTGTTTCATAATTGTCATTACACGATTTTTCATTATCGAAGCAATAATTCATATTATCTCGAATAATATTATTAGATAACATTATTGGCAATGTCTAGAAAGTTACATCAAGGAGAGGTTTGGTCACCTAATTGCGCCGCCAAAGAAGGAGAAATTCTTATTGAAAGCCCTCTTCCCGAGAACCTGCCTCGATCATCGATATTGTGATTCTGTAATATTATTTGTGAATAATTAATTATTGATTTATATGATGAGGAAAATATTGATTTTATGTGGATATAGATGGAGAAAAAGTTTAATGTGACAATTGTTGAAAATTGAAATTTTATCTTTTTTCTCGATAAAATAATTCATTTAAATATATTATTATATTTTAATAATATAATAATGGTGATATTTTTACAAACGAATGTGGGATATATGAGTATCTGAGGAGGAAGAGTATTTTTGTTGCAATAAATGTTTAAAACATGTTAAACATGTATGGTGGACCCATTTATTGATCGAAATTTGATTATAAACACAGAAAAATCACCCGTTTGTGGATTTCGGTCAATTTCTATTTGGAATTTGGAAAAACTTTTTTCTGCAAAAGTTGTAGAAATTGAAATTCCTATAAAAACTCAAGAGATTCGAATTTTCTGATGAAAGGGCTATTTATTATGAATTATTGAAGTTACGAAGCTCAAATAATTAATTTTGAAGTTTTAAATATTTTTAATAAGAAAAACGTTTTTTTGAGTTAGGCAAGGTGAGTCACTCTTGGTGGCTGATGGTTTGAATCAGATTTTGGGTGCGTAGGAATTTAATAATTATATATTAATATTTTATTAAATTTTCTAACTTTGGTGTTCTAGCGATTTCCTATAAATAGGGTGCTTGGGTTAAATTGAAAATCACACCAAAATCTGAAGTTTTCTCTCTATATTATCGAGCGTATTCTTGTGAGTATTTTGAGTATACTTTGAGTATTGCTAGATTTGGTAAGTTCCTTCAAAGACTATACCCTTTATTCTAAATTTGAAGTATTGATCTTTCGAGGTAAGGGATGTTATTTTCTTCTCAAAATGATATTATTTCTTCAATATCATTATCTTTGAAATGTTGATCTCGAAGTTTTTATCAAATTTGGAACTTTTTCATGTCGGGGTTACTATTCATGAGTTACTATTCATGAGTTACTATTCACGAGTTACTATTCATAAGTTCTATTCACGAGTCTATTCAATGAAGCGTGAAGATGTTTTGTGGAATTTCTATCTTTTGGTGTCTGAGTTACTTATTCACGATATCTGACACTATTCACGATATCTGACACTATTCACGTGATACTAGATTATTCAATCGAAAAATAAAATTTCTTCTTTTCGTCTAAAACATCTATTCGGATACTAACTTTGATTGTATCCATGTTTTGATCATTCTTTAATTTTACACCACTATGATTATTTTTGAGGTATTTTTGGACGTGGATAAAACCAAGTACGAATCCTTAATCCTTAATCCTTGTCATTTTGTTTCACTGGATTCGTTTCTTTAAAAAAAAAATATTTTCATCATCCTCGATTCTTAAATGATGATATTATGGAATATCTTTGGCACAGAGTGCAAAGATGAATGATTTCTTAAGAATATCTTTGGCCCAGTAGTGCAAAGATGAATGATTTCTGAAGAATATCTTTGGCCCGTAGTCTGAAGATGAACAGTGTTTAAATGAACACGACCAATCGATGAATATCTTTGGCTGTAGTAAAAGATGAATATTTGATTCCGTATGTATATTGATTGATGTTACAGGGATAAAAGATGATTTATGAACTTTAAAATTCATACATAGAAGATAGTAGTTTGCATTCTCTACTTAACTCTTCTAATGAATTATTATTTCATTCTGCGAATATTGATTTAAAATTTGTTGTCTATCAGATTCTATTATATTTTTCTCTGTTGAAGACTAACGATAATTTGTTGCATATTATCTTAGTCATAATATTCTTTACCGAGCTAGTTGAGTTCACCCTTTTCCTTTTTGTTCCATTTTTCTCGGGGAGGCGAGAATATAAATGAGTATGCAGTCTGGGTATGGAATGAAGGTTTTAGAAAGGATTATTTAGTAGTCCTCACCATTTTGTAAAATAATGTATCAATAAATGTGATGAGGATTTATTTGAGTATAGATATTGTCTGAATATAATATTTGTATTCAAACTCACGCTTTCTTGTTGTAATAATAAAGTTATAGTTGTTTCGTACCATGTATTGACAACTCGTAATAGGTGATGTATACCTATTTTGGGGGCGTCACAAGATTCTTCTTTGTGAAGACTTCCTTGCTAGGTTATACTCTCTTCGCCTGGGATTACGTACCACCCACTCATCGTCGTCTGATCCCCCGATCCGATGGGTCCTGCCGACTGCATGTAGTCTATCTACTACTTTTGGTCACTGTTTCTACCGCCGACCGGTTATGATCCCATCCACATTAATGCATGGCAGGTGCTCTAGTCAACCGTCATGCTTTTTCATCATTACAAGTCAAAGTAATAGATATTAAAATATCTGATGGGTTAGTCCAGTGAACCGACCCGATTCCATGAGGTTAAATAGCCCAATGACTTTCAAGGTTCAATAATAGAGGCCCAATAGACTAATTAAATGAGTAAGCTCAATTAACTCGGCCCAGGGAAGAGAAATATCATGACCCAACATTGCCTCCTAGTTTTTTGTTGAACGGAATGTTTAATAGAAAACTATAAATGGTCCATGATATTTTACTAAAAGCCCATAGTGAGAAGTAATCGAAATGTACCCGGTTACTATTCATGAGATGAAATGAGAGGAGAACGGAGGCCCAAATCAGAAAGGCCCTGCCTGATAAATATCTGGACCTGGAACTGGACGTTTCTCATTCAAATTCCAAATCATTAGTAACATTTAATGTGCTGGCCTTGTACAGACACCGTGGTAAATCACAAGATAAAAGATAACTTTACCAAATTCGATATTCTACCACCATGCCATTTGAAATTGAAATAGCTTTTATGTTTTCTTCTCCTCTGAATTATCTGTCCTCCTCTGCAAACTGTCAAAAATGGCTTCCCAAGATTCTGAACAAAGTTCACCCATCCTAGTAACACCAATCAGCATCGTTCCACCAAACCCCAACCCCCGCGAAGAAACCTCGACCTTGAATCCCAAAGGAACAAAAACCGACAAGAATCCTCCTCCAAAAATCTCCAAAACCCCCTCTGAATATTACAGGAATACGAAACGCTTCTCGCACGCCAACACTCCCTCCATAGTCACTGAAGCCGAGTTAAAGAAGATTCGATCTCGGTACCACATTCCGGATACTCACGTAGCTAGGGCTCCCAGGTCCGGTGAGAAAATGTACCAATGGCGGAGAGGTTGGACAAATAGTCCCCGTGACCACCTTAAGAAGGGGTTCGCTTCCTCTACACGTCTTCATAGTGACTATACTGGGGTTTCTGGGCGTGGGGTTTGCCCAATTGGTACCAAATTCTTATATTCACATCCTGGCCTTTGTTGCTTTCTGCCATGAGTTGGGCGTTGAGCCTTCCCTCGACTTCTTCTTCACCGTGTACAAGATCGTCCAGTCCAGAGAAAAAGGGTTCAAGGCCCTCAGTAAACACTCTCCGAAGTCAGGAGAAAAATTCGAGAGACGTTCGTTGGTGAACACTCTCTCGAGCAATAGGGGATGGCACGAGAAGTGGTTCTTCGTCAAAGGTCCTGAAATCTCTTCTTTACCGAACTGGGCCACTGACGAGAAGGTCTCTGCTGACTTCGGAGATATTTCTGAAGAACGGGAAGTTGAGATGATGGAGCTATTTGATAATTTTCCTAAGGAGGAGTGGAAGTACGGTCTCCTTTCGAAGCAGGCATGGTTATATGACCATAAATGTAAGTATCAGTCTATTTTATATATGAATATTTGAAAATGTTCTTATGATGTGGAATTTAACATAGGATTTATTTTGCTGCAAATATCTTTGATCGAGGCGAGTTCCTTAGAAATAAAGGAATTTGAAGATTTTTTCTGGGAAGTCTTCTAAGTCGTTGAGAGCCTCGCCAGTGAGGTTATCCCGAAGTCGAAACAACCCTTTAAATATATGCCGATGAATTTGAATGTAAGATGCGAAGCTAATGAGACTCTCAGATCGGAAGAGACCCTCCGTCTCGCCGAAGAGGAGGGTCATTAGAAAACACAGATCAACACCTACCCCACTTTACCGGGCCATCCAGAAACCGAGCCGATCACCAAACTAATCCCGACGAGGAGGTTTTCGCTCGATCGTCCCGATCGAAGAAGTGTCCTCCGAACCAAGAAATTAAAACCAAAATAACCCCCGACCACAAGAACTCGGGGTGCCCCGATCCTCGCTTCATCCCACCCTTCGTGTCATCAGAAATACAAATTGCCGAAGAAGGTGAGCAGGACGAAATTATTCCAATGCTATCCAGGAAGAAGAAGCGTACACCTGACAGTCACCCAAGTTCTGCCTATGCCCCATCTCCTCGAGAACCCATTCCAAATAAATCTCCTTCTATCGAAACGGTATATGCGGACCCCACTCCTCCCGAACAGCCACCCACTTCTCCCGAAAGACCGAGACCTCCCCGAACGGCCTTGGCCTTCGTGTCGTGGTTATCATCTTTGAGGCTATGGGGTCCCAAACTCAATGGTTTAGATTCAATGCAAATTTCCCATTCGATCTCTTCGAGCTTTAAATCAGGAATGCCGATGATCATCGGTTTAATGACCATACGGATGGAAATCTGCTTGACGAGGGGATGAGCTATCTGAAAGTAGTATGCACACAAGCCAATCATGTTTGATGATAAAGCATATACTTTGTAACAATCTTATTCATTTATTAATAAAAAGTATTAATTTATTAAAGGCTTTTAATTATCTACACGATCTTTGTTTTTATAATATGTGATAAACCCATAGTTTTAAGCAATGCTTTTAGAATAATGATGATGATCATTCTAATGAGATCTAAATTCTTAGAAAGCTTAAAACTAAAATAGTTCCCAATCATTGGATTACTAAATTAGGGATTAGTGAATCCGGATAGATTGGTACATACGTTCATTGCTTTCATTGGATGAGGATGATTGATCTCACGATCATTTGTGCGGAGACACTAAAGCAAGTATGTAGGTGCTTATTAGAGAATAAGTTCAATTGAACGTTGGCTCGCCAAGGAATACCTAATGGAGTTTTACTTGCCTGTCAATAGGAATTCTGTAGTGATAGTAGTACAAGTGATCCTTGGACTTGAGATCATCATAGATCTTGTGTATGATGAGTTATACTTTGACTTATTCCTTAAGACCCTTAGGGTATATCAAAGGGTATGCTTAGGTATAATAAGTTGTACACTTGAGAGATAATGTATGATCAATAAAGAATCTACCACTTCTATTAAAAGAAGAGAAATGTCTTATGTGATTCAATAAATGACAACCCAAAGAGTCCTTGGCAAAGCGTAATGAAATTAGAAAGGAGTTTCTAATTTGCATTATTTGAGTTGTGCATTTAAGAGTCGAAATACATATAATTAAATAAAATAAGACTTGACAAATAATTCCATGCCTTATATTTAATTGGGACATTGTATGGTGGAAGGATTCAATTGTCTGAAACCATTTACTCAAAGGTTCTTTTATGATTAATGTTGAAATCTATATTATCCGGAAAGTCGTTGATCGCTAGGGAGGCTTATCCCTATTGTAGAATAAATATTATTTATTTAAATAAATTAATTGTTTAATTTATTTATTTAAATAAGATTAGAATTGTTCTAATTGATTTATTCACAACCTGGTTTAATATGGAGAACCTAAAGGGTCACACCATAAAAGGAAGAATAATTATTTAAGAAGTTAATGGCATAATCATAATAATATGTTATGTATATTTAATTTAATCTATGGTGATAGAATAAATTAAATAGCTTAATATTTATTATTTAATATTTTAGAAATATTAAATATAAATTAATAAGAGAGTCTTATTAATATTATTACAATTATTATTATTATTTTAATTTCTAAAAGAGTTTAGGAATTAATTTAATATAAGTACTCTCATTTATTCCTAATTGGATTAGGAAGGAAAATTAGTTAAAGGAGTTTAATTAATTATCCCTAATAAGATTAGGGAGCCCCTTTAATTAAAAGGGTTTAATTAAATAATACCTTATTTTAATAGGGTTACTTGATATCTTTATAAGAGGAGTCTTATATCAGATATCAATAATACGTAATAATTCCAATGGTTGGAGAGTACGCTCCTTTTCTATAGAGATAGAAAAACTAGGGTTTAGCCAACCACCCATCTTCTTGAATCCTTCTTCTTCCTTGGTGGATCACCTCTAGAGGCCAAACACTTGGGTGGCTAACGTTGATCAAAAGAAGAAACCAAACCCGGTGAATTCAAGTTGAACGCGAAAGGATTTGGAGGTGAACTTGTACCTGAGGAAGCTCGATCTTGAGGTATGATTTTATTCTTTATCTTTTGTTTAATTAATAATTGTGCATAAAGGGTGATCTGGGTATATGGTTTGTAAAATTTTAAAACTCTGATTTTTACACGCTTTAAACTTATTTTTGCAATTTGATTGCGTTAAGCGAATATTACAAACCTAACAGTGGCATCAGAGCCAAACCTTTATGCGAATTATTAATTATTTTAATTTGATATGTATATTGATATGTGTTTAGAACAATTTAATTGGGCATAATTTGTTGTATAAAATTTATTTAAAAAAATAAAAACCTCATGGTGGCATGTTGCTGTACTTCCGTTAGTAATATGAATATGTCATGTTATCTTACCTTCCACGTGAAAGACATGATGGGAAATCATATGAGCTTAAATTTTGAAGCAACAGGAAATCACGAAAAACAATAATAAAAAAAAAAAATCCGGCAGCGTGGACAAGGGAGCAGGATCTTCATATGATATATAGTTAATATTAATTATATATATAATAGTTATATATATAATATATTAACGTTATATATATATATAGTTGTAATCTGTTAACTATATATATATATATATATATATCCGGTTTATATTATATATATAATAGTTATATATATATATATTAATCTTAATTATTTTATTATTAAAATAAAAAAAAAAGTTTATTTTAATTTTAAAATTAAATTTCATGCTAACTAATTAGAGTTAGAATTTGATTCCATGATAACTAATTGGAGTTGAAATTGGATTGTCTAATTTCCTTAAATAAAAGAGTTTATTTAGATATGAAATAAGATTTCATATTATTCAAAATAAAGGAGTTTATTTGTGAATAGAAAGAAGAATCATAATTTTCTTAAATAAAGGAGTTTATTTAGATATGAAATATGATTTCATATTATTCAAAATAAAGGAGTTTATTTGTGAATAGGAAAAGAGAATCCGTGTTTTCTTTTAATAAAGGATTTTTATATATGGAATGGATTCCATAATTAATTAAAATAAAGGAGTTTATTTTGATTAAAATAAAATAGTTTATTTTATTCAAAATTGGTTAAATTAAAATAAAATAGTTTTATTTTGATTTAAATTTGGATTAAAATAAAAGAGTTTATTTTGATTCAAAATTAGATTTTATACTAACTAAAGTTGCCCATTAAATGATATCAATATATATATATTAAATGTTTATTATTCATGAGATGAATGTTATTTATTGATGCATATGATGATGTGTATGATAATAAATGGGATTGATTATGGACTATTGACCAATGCGATTGGATTTTATTTTAGTTGGATGCATGAATGTATGGGTTTTATTAAATGGGGTTCTGCGTACCTCGCCTTCTCTAATTTTTTCAATGTAAATTCTATCTCCTCCTCCATGCATTTCCCTCGATCACGATCAAGGTTTCTATTTATTTTAAATAGTTTTGTAATAGGAATAGTTAGAATTAATTTTGAAGAATTGGAGATCAAGGATCGAGGCGCTTGAAGACCCGTTTGTAATGGAGCCCGGTTTAAATGTAATAATTATATTTAAATATTATTTCTTGCACTCCTAGGGTTTGACCTTTTGGTTCACTTGGTGGCTCTAGTGAACCAAACTAGAATAAAAGTCCATAATCAATCCGGGTAGAATATAGTATTCTATATGTGCATGCTTATACTATATATATTATATATTATGCAAACATGCTTCGCATGTTCATTAATATACGCGTATTTTATATATATATATAATAAATGCAGCTAAACAAGATGAGATAAATTATTAACAAACCCTCAATTTTTATATTAAGTCCTAAGCGTTCAAAGATATTTGGAATATCGAACGTCGCTTTCTAGCAAGATGATAAAATTAATAGAGTATTAAATATTTAATATGAGTTTGTTGTGTCACCACAAGGCAAGTATTAAGTATTTAAGATGTAGCGCCCAAAATAGGTATACATCACCAATTACGAGTTGTCAATATACATGGTGCGAAACAACTACAACTTTATTATTACAACAAGAAAAGCGTGAGTTTGAATACAAATATTATCTTACAGACAATATTTATACTCAAATAAATCCTCATCACATTTATTGATACATTATTTTACAAAATGGTGAGGACTACTAAACAATCCTTTCTAAAACCTTCATTCCATACCCCAGACTAAATGCTTCGCTATATTCTCGCCTCCCGAGAAAAAATGAACAAAAGGAAAAGGGTGAGCTCAACTAGCTCGATAAAGAATATTATGACTAAGATAATATGCAACAAATTATCGTTAGTCTTCAACAGGAAAAATATAATAGAATACAATAGACAACAAATTTTAAATCAATATTCGCAATGAAATAATAATTCATTAGAAGAGTTAAGTAGAGAATGCAAACTACTATCTTCATGTATGAATTTAAAAGTTCATCGTCTATCTTTTATCCTCAGTAACATCAATCAATATACATCTGGAATCAAATATTCATCTTTTGCACTCAGGGCCAAAGATATTCATCATTAGTCATGTTCATTTAAACACTGTTCATCTTTGCACTACGGGCCAAAGATATTCTTCGAAATCATTCATCTTTGCACTACTGTGCCAAAGATATTCTTAAGAAATCATTCATCTTTGCACTACGGGCCAAAGATATTCCATAATATCATCATTTAAGGCGAGGATGATGAAAATATTTTTTTTTAAAGAAACGAATCCAAAGAAACAAAATGACAAGGATTAAGGATTAAGGATTAGTACTTGGTTTTATCCACGTCCAAAAATACCTCAAAAATAATCATAGTGGTGTAAAATTAAAGAATGATCAAAACATGGATACAATCGAGTTAGTATCCGGAATAGATGTTTTGACGAAAAGAAGAAATTTTATTTTTTAAATTGAATAATCTGGATATCGTGAATAGTCAGAGTATCGTGAATAGTCTTAGTATCGTGAATAGTAACTCAGAGCACCAAAAGATAGAAATTCCACAAAAACATCTTCACGCTTAATGAATAGTACTCGTGAATAAGAACTCGTGAATAAGACTTATGAATAGTAACTCGTGAATAGTAACTCATGAATAGTAATTCATGAATAGTAATCCCGACATGAAAAAGTTCCAAATTTGATAAAAACTTCATATCAACATTTCAAAGATAATGATATTGAAGAAATAATATCATTTGAGAAAGAAAATAACATTCCTTACCTCGAAAGATCAATACTTCTAAATTTAGAATCTAAGATATATAGTCTTTGAAGGGAACTTGCACCGCCTAGCAATACTCAAAGTATACTCAAAATACTCACAAGAATATGCTCGATAATATAGAGAGAAAACTTCGCTTTTTGGTGTGATTTTCAATTCTAACCTAAGACCCTATTTATAGGAAATTGCTAGAACACCAAAGCGAAAATTTAATAAAATATTAATATATAATTATTAAATTCCTACGCACCCAAAAATCTGATTCAAACCATCAGCCACCAAGAGTGACTCACCTTGCCTAACTCAAAAAAACGTTTTTCTTATTAAAATATTTAAAACTTCAAAATTAATTATTTGAGCTTGAACTTCAATAATTCATAATAAATAGCCCTTTCATCAGAAAATTCGAATCTCATGAGTTTTTATAGGAATTTCAATTTTCTACAACTTTGCAGAAGAAAGTTTTTCCAAATTCCAAATAGAAATTGACCAAAATCCACAAACGGGTGATTTTACGGCTATAATCAAATTTCGATCAATAAATGGGGTCCATAGACATGTTTAACATGTTTTAAACATTTATTGCAACAAAAATACTCTTCCTCCTCGTATACTCATATATCCCCATTCGTTGTAAAATATATCACTTAATATATTATTAAAATAATATATTTAAATGAATTATTTTATCGTAAAAAGATAAAATATTAATTTTCAACAATTGTCATTTTAAAATTTTCTCCATCTATATCCACATAAAATCAATATTTTCCTCATCATATAAATCAATAATTAATTATTCACAAATAATATTACGAAATCCATGAATATTGTGACAGAGCGGGTTCCGAAGAAAGGGGAACTTTCCGATAAAATTTCTCATTCTTGGTAGCATGAATTAGGTGACCAAACCTCTCATTGAAGCAGAACTTTCTAGACATTGCCAATAATGTTATCTAATAATATTATTCAAATAATATGAATTATTGCTTCGATAATGAAAATATCGTGTAATGACAATTATTGAAACAATGACAATATAAAATATCAACGCAAACAATTATTAACTCAATAAAATAAAATCTTGAGCAAGATATTTCATTATTGAGTAGTACCTTTAATAATTGGTGCAATCATCATACCAGTATCTTCTTGTCTGCGACAATGCGTATTCTTATGTTTTAACCATAAGATTTCGATAGTATTATTTAGTAACAATATTCTGTAGTTATTTAAAAACAACTTATATTTGTCGTTTTAATCATCCAATAAAATTTCAGTTATAGGATTTTTGGTCTTACACCTCCTCCTGTAAATTTCATCTAATATTCGAACGATGCGAATATTCCAGACCCTAAATATTTTAAATAATGAATAATTTCCTAACCATTTATTATTTTGAAATATTTGCGTATTTAATTAATATCCATATTAATCAAATCATACGCAAATATTTCAAAATAATAAATAAATAAAATTCCTTTTTATTTAAAAATTTTCGTTCGTCGTGAATATTCTCCCTCGCTTATGAATATTCGCATTTAAATTGGCCTACATTACAATGTGTGTGGGAAATTTAACTAAAAAAAAACCTTTATTGATGATTTTGAAAACGACAAATATAAGTCAAGTTAAAAATAACTATGAAAATTGTTATCAAGTAAGACCAAGTTTGGAATACCTGCCGTTATTAAATACGAAGAATACGCTGGTCGCATGGCGAAAGACACCTATATCTGATAAAGATTGTTGAATTATTGATTCTTACGTAAGATGGCACTACTCAATAATTTTCACAAGAAGTTATCGCTCAATATTTTATTTTATTGATTCAATAATTGTCATATTGATATTTTATATTATCATTGTTCAATAATTGTCAACGCACATTTCCCATTATCGATCAATAATTCATATTATTTGAATAATATTATTAGATAACATTATTGGCAATGTCTAGAAAGTTCTCTGTCTAAGGAGAGGTTTGGTCACCTAATTGCGCGCCCGATGTGAGAGATCCTTATCGAAAGCCCCTCTTCCTGAGAACTACTACACGTTATAATAATTGTGATTCGTAATATTATTTGTGAATAATTAATTATTGATTCATATGATAAGAAATATTTATTTTATATGAATATAAATGATGGATTTATTTATGTGGTTATTAATGAAGGAATTAATCTTTGAGATGTTTTATTTGTATTTTGCCTGATTGGAGGTATTAAAAGATCAAATCGGTGTTATTATAGCTTTATTGTGTGAGTTATAATATTTAATCCGACCGTTGGATCGTTGTAATTTTTGGATATGTTATACATATATAAGTTGAGTATATGTCCACAAATTTTGAACCGTTAAAAATGAACGAATGATTTGTTATAAATTTTGAGAGGTGTTTGATTATTGAAAAGTAGGGTTATAATTGATTTTGGTGGAAAATTCTAGAATTGAGTGGGCCCCACTTGTGGTTGGTGAAAAAAATGTGCTGAATTTTATTTCAAATGTGGTGGTGGCAATAGTAGCGTAAAACCATCGTAGCAGTCAAGTCCTGCTTCTTGGCAGCTAACATTTTCCTATAAATAGAAATTAAGTTAAATTGAAAATCACACCGAAACAAAAGTTTTCTCTTTCTCTCTATATTATTGAGCGTATTTTGTGAGTATTTAGATACTTTGAGAGTTCTTTGTTCAAGATAAGTTTTATTCAAAGATCACTTCCGACCTTTCCTTCCGGCAAGTAATCGATTCTTTGAGGTAAGGGATGTTATTTTCTTCTCGATGATATTATTTCTTCAATATCATTATCGCCGAAATATTGGTTGGAAGTTTTATCAAATTTGGAACTTTTTCATGCTCTGGTTACTATTCATGAGTTACTATTCACGAGTTACTATTCATGAGTTATTATTATTCACAAGTTACTATTCACGAGTACTATTCATGAAGCGTGAAAATGTTTTTTTGTGGAATTTCTATCTTTTGGTGTCGAGTTACTATTCACGATACTCTGGCCACTATTCACGATATCTGACAAGACTATTCACGATCATTCAAGACTATTCAATCAAAAATGAAAATTTTTCTTTTCGCTCTAAAATATCTATTCTGGATACTAGCTTTGATCAGATCCATGTTTTGATCATTCTTGAATTTTACACCACTACGATTATTTTTGAGGTATTGTTGGACATGGATAAAACAAAAGTACGAATCCTTAATCCTTAATCCTTGTCATTTTGTTTTTTTGGATTCGCTTCTTTAAAAATATTTTTCATCATCCTCGCCTTAAATGATGATATTATTGAATATCTTCGGGCCCAGAGTGCAAAAGATGAATGATTTCTGAAGAATATCTTTGGCCCAGTAGTGCAAAGATGAAAGCAGTGTTTAAATGAACATGATCGATCGATGAATATCTTTGGCCTTTAGTGCAAAGATGAACAGTGTTGAGATGAACATGACCGATTGATGAATATCTTTGGCCTCAGAGTGCAAAGATGAATATTTGATTTGAGATGAATATTGATTGATGTTATAGGATAAAATATATTGATGATGGATCGTTAAATTCATAGATTATAGTAGATTTCATTCTCTACGTAACTCTTCTATGAATTATTATTTCACATGCGAATATTGATCCGAAACTTGTTGTCTATTGTATTCTATCGATTTTTTCCTCGCTGGAGACTAACGATAATTTGTTGTATATTATCTTAGTCATAACATTCTTTATCGGGCTAGTTGAGCTCACCCTTTTCCTTGTTGTTCCATTTTTCTTCTCGTGGAGGCGAGAATGTAGCGAATGTACTAGTCGGGGTATGGAATGAAGGTTCTAGAGAGTTTGTTTAGTAGTCCTCACCATTATTGTAAAATAATGTATCAATAAATGTGATGAGGATTTATTTGAGTATAAATATTGTCTAGAAGATAATATTTGTATTTAAACTCATAGTTTTATTGTTGTGATAATAAAGTTGTAGTTGTTTACATGCACCATGTATTTGGCGACTCGTAATGGGTGTGGTGTATACCTATTTTGGGGCGCCACACCGGTGTTTCGAAAGGTGAGGATACCTCGCTTTCATTTCCGCTTTCCAATTCCTGTGTCATTTCCTCTATAGCATGATTCCTCCACAAAACTTTAACTTGTGGTATGACCTTTCATGGCGTAGGACATGCTCCTTCCTATCCAAGATCTTGACAAGTACCTCCTCATACGTTAAGTCTTGGCTATCTCGTCCGGTTCTAACTCAATAACGTGGTTCGGGTCTTTCACATATTTACGAAGTACAGATATGTAAAACACATTATGAACACGAGACATACTTGGAGGTAACTTTGTATTGCTTCAATCTTCGCCGGATCAACAGATACTCCATGTTTCGACACCACGTGCCCAAGGAATGCTACTTCCTCGCCGTAACTCGCATTTCTTCAATTTGGCATATAGTTGGTTTTCACGAAGCCTTTGGAGTACCGAATTCAAATGGTGCTCATGATCTTCACGGCTTTTGGAATATATGAGGATGTCATCAATAAAGACAACAACGAATTGATCCAAATATTCCTTGAATACTTTGCCTTCATCATATCCATGAAAGCCGCAGAGGAGCATTAGTTAGTCCGAAAGACATGACTAAGAATTCATAATGCCCATACCGAAGTTCGAAGGCGCTTTTTGGAATATCCTCGCCTAATCTTCAAATTGATGATATCCGAATCGAAGATCGATTTTTGAAAAGAATTGCCTTGCCCTTGCAAATCGGTCAAACAAGTCATCAATACGAGGTAGAGGATACCTATTCTTGATGGTGACATGGTTCAATTCCGATAGTCAATACAAAAGTCGCATACTCCCGCCTTTCTTCTTTAAAAATAAAACAGGAGCACCCCAAGGAGATGTACTAGATCGAATGAAATCGATGTCCAACAATTCCTGTAGTTGGACCTTTAACTCCTGAAGTTCAATAGAGCCATTCGATATGGGGTTTTAGAAATGGGCTTTGTACAAAGTTCAAGATCAATAAAGAATTCAACTTCACGCTCGGGGTGAGGCCGGAAGTTCTTTGGGAAATACATCGGAAAGTCAATAACAACGGTGAATATTATTCAAATTTGGCGTGTCTTTATTCAAATCCATAACATGGGCTAAGAAAGTTGACATCCGCTTTTCAATAAACGAATAGCTTTATGATTAGATATGATAGTGATTGATTTTAATGGTTTAGTTGCTTGAATTAAATAACAAAGTTGGTTAGAATATGAAAACTAACAACCTTACGAAAACAATCAATTTTGGCATGATGAGTAGTTAACCAATCAATCCCTAAAATCACATCAAAAGCAAGTATCTTTAAAGAGATAAGGTCAATGTGTAAGGTAATGGTGCCAACTTGAATCAAACAAGATTTATAAACGATGGATGTGATGAAAGTTTCTCCTAACGGAATTTCCACGAGATAGGTCAAAGTCTAATTTTTTCCGAGTCAAGTTTAAACGTTGAGCACATGCAAGAGAGATAAATGAATGGGTAAAGCACCAGATCAAGTAAGGTATAAACTTCGCAAGAATTTATAAATAGCTTACCCGTGATCACCTCGTTTGGGTTCTCTTGCATTATGACCCATCCACAACAAACGCTTCTTCCGGAATCGTTGACTTTGACTTTTCGGGAGACGATCTTTTGAGTCACCGTCCCTCACGAACTAGGTTTCGCTACTCGTATAATCTCGAAGCGATATGTCCTTCCTTTCCACAACTATAGCATACCTTGAACTGTTGGGGCGCTTTGACCGATATGTCCCTCTTTTCCGCATTTGTAGCATATAATGGGTGGTCGTTTCTCCTCCCTTAGAACCCGATTCTTCTCAAGCATCGCTCTGCCTTCACATAGTCGTTGTTAAATCTCCTCTTTTAAAATCTCCTCCCGACTCGCTTCTTCATTTTTCATGGCCATGATTACCACCAGAGTGGTAACCATTTTTGTCCGTCTGCTTTCTTTCTCATTTGGTTATCATTATTCTGCATTGATCGCTATCTCTCGTACGATCCTCGGTTATGGTCCCTCAGGTTGGACCAGTACTTTCGTTATCTCGCTTCTAACAATTGAGCCTCATTTACAACATCTCGAATAAAGAGAAAATTTATGGGAAATGAGATCTTCGACGTATCTTGGGTTTCAAACCTCTAAGAAACATCCGCGTCATCGTTCCTCATTCTCCACCAAATGAGGTGCAAACCTGGATAACTCGCAAACTTTACCTCGTCTTCGAGACACCGCCATGTTGTTTTGTTCCAATCGATGAACTCTACTTCCTTCATATAGACGAATACTTTCGTGAAAGTATTTGTCATTAAATAGCTTCAAACGCTCTCCCAAGACATGCGAGTCGCGGTGGGATGGTACGCTTCACGCATCTCCCACCAATGATCTACCTCGCCACGGAACATAAAGGTGGCGAATGGAACCTTCTGTTCCTCCGCATCCCCAAGACATCGAATATCTTGGTAATTTGTTTGACCCATGTTTCCGCCATGATCGGATCCGCTTTCCCTTAAATTCGTGGTCCCAACTCTTTGAATCGCTTGTCGTGACAACCCGTGAATTGCTATCATTTCTCCTCAGTATTTTGAACACGAGTCTCCTCGTCTGCGATTTTGCATGAACTGCAAAAACTTCTAAACATCCCCTCGCTCATCATCGCTTTCAATGGTGTTGTTCACGGGAGGAACATTGCCACCTGTTGCACGCTTCTCCTCGTTGGTGAGTACAGGCATCTCCACGGTCTCATTTCCATTGTTAATATTCTCGATCGACATTCTCAAATCATGCCATAAAACAAGGGTTAATTAAGAAATCAATATATCACATAATATCCCTATATCTTGACCAACTAACAAATAAGCTTACGTAGGACACACTTGCGAAGGATTTACTCGTCTCTCCCTCCTAGTTCTATTCCCCGATCTCCGCCAGAGATCATATCCTAAGCTCGATACCAATCATGACGCCCCCAAAATAGGTATACATCACCTATTCTCGAGTTGTCAATACATGTGCGAAACAACTACAACTTTATTATTACAACAAGAAAAGCTGTGAGTTTGAATACAAATATTATCTTCTGCATAATATCTATACTCAAATAAATCCTCATCACATTTATTGATACATTATTTTACAAAATGGTGAGGACTACTAAACAATCCTTTCTAAAACCTTCATTCCATACCCCAGGCTACGTCTTTTCGCTTATATTCTCGCCTCCACGAGAAAAATGGAACAAAAGGAAAAGGGTGAGCTCAACTAGCTCAAGAAAGAATATTATGACTAAGATAATATACAACAAATTATCGTTAGTCTTCAACAGGAAAAATCTAATAGAATACAATAGACAACAAATTTTAAATCAATATTCGCAATGAAATAATAATTCATTAGAAGAGTTAAGTAGAGAATGCAAACTACTATCTTCTATGTATGAATTTAAAAGTTCATCGCCTATCTTTTATCCCCGTAACATCAATCAATATACATCTGAATCAAATATTCATCTTTGCACTACTGAGCCAAAGATATTCATCATTAGTCATGTTCATTTAAACACTGTTCATTTTGCACTACGGGCCAAAGATATTCTTCAAAATCATTCATCTTTGCACTACTGAGCCAAAGATATTCTTAAGAAATCATTCATCTTTGCACTACTGAATAAAAGATATTCCATAATATCATCATTTAAGACCGAGGATGATGAAAAATATTTTTTAAAGAAACGAATCCAAAGAAACAAAATGACAAGGATTAAGGATTAAGGATTAAGTACTTGGTTTTATCCACGCCCAAAATACCTCAAAAATAATCATAGTGGTGTAAAATTCAAGAATGATCAAAACATGGATACAATCGAGTTAATATCCGAATAGATGTTTTGACGAAAAGAAGAAATTTTATTTTTCTATGAATAAGTCTGGTATCGTGAATAGTGTCAGATATCGTGAATAGTCTTGACATCGTGAATAAGAACTCAGACACCAAAAGATAGAAATTCCACAAAAAACATCTTCACGCTTAATGAATAGTACTCGTGAATAGTAACTCATGAATAAGAACTCGTGAATAATAGTAACCCCGACATGAAAAAGTTCCAAATTTGATAAAACTTGGATCAACATTTCAAAGATAATGATATTGAAGAAATAATATCATTTGAGAAGAAAATAACATCCCTTACCTCGAAAGATCAATACTTACAGCTAGAATAAAGGGTATAGTCTTTGAAGGGAACTTGCACCGCCTAGCAATACTCAAAGTATACTCAAAATACTCACAAGAATACGCCGATAATATAGAGAGAAAACTTCGATTTTGGTGTGATTTTCAATTCTAACCTAAGCACCCTATTTATAGAAATTGCTTAGAACACCAGCGAAAATTTAATAAAATATTAATATATAATTATTAAATTCCTCGCACCCAAAATCTGATTCAAACCATCAGCCACCAAGAGTGACTCACCTTGCCTAACTCAAAAAAACGTTTTCTTATTAAAAATATTTAAAACTTCAAAAATTAATTATTTTGAGACTTGAACTTCAATAATTCATAATAAATATCCCTTTCATCGAAAATTCGAATCTCGCAAGTTTTTATAGAATTTCAATTCTCTACAACTTTGCGTAAGAAAGTTTTTCCAAATTCCAAATAGAAATTGGATCAAATCCACAAACGGGTGATTTTACAAAGTTATAATCAAATTTCAAATAATAAATGGGGTCCACCACATGTTTAACATGTTTTAAACATTTATTGCAACAAAAATACTCTTCCTCCTCGTATACTCATATATCCCCCATTCGTTGTAAAAATATCACCGCTAATATATTATTAAAATAATATATTTAAATGAATTATTTTATCGAAAAAGATAAAATATTAATTTTCAACAATTGTCATTTTAAAATTTTCTCCATCTATATCCACATAAAATCAATATTTTCCTCATCATATAAATCAATAATTAATTATTCACAAATAATATTACGAATCACAATATTGACAACCGTGCGCCTCCTCTCAGGAAGAGGGCTTTCCAATAAGAATTTCTCCTTCTTGGTAGCCTTGATTAGGTGACCAAACCTCTCCTTGATGCAGAACTTTCTAGACATTGCCAATAATGTTATCTAATAATATTATTCAAATAATATGAATTATTGCTTCGATAATGAAAAATACTGTGTAATGACAATTATTGAAACAACAGCAATATAAAATATCAACGCAACAATTATTAACTCAATAAAATAAAATACTGAACAGTAATTACTGTAACCATTATTGAGTAGTACCTTTAATAATTGGTGCAATACCGTGTGCTACTGTGCAACAACGCGTATTACTATGTTTTAACCACCGGGTATTCCAATAAGATAATCTTGAGTAATAACTACGCTATTATTTAAAAACAACTTATATTTGTCGTTTTCTTCATCCAATCGCTTTCAGTTATGGGGCCCACACATGGTCACTGTCAATCATTTAATATTCCCCACAAAGCATTTAAATATTCCACGACCAAACGAATATTCCCCATTTATAATGAATATTTTATAACCACTTGCTTATTTTGAAATATTTGCGTATTTAACCCTTAACTATCCACATTAATCAAATCAACCCTTACTATTTCAAAATAATAAATAAAGGAAATTCCTTTTTATTTAAAAATTTCGGGGTCTTACATAAGATGTTAATTTATCACATTTGATGCTTATAAAGAAAATTGAACAATATTGTTTTGTTGTGTCACCACAAGGATGATATTTTTCTTTTTTGAATATATGGAGTGCTAGGTCGGACTTAACTTGGATAATTTTGATTCGGATGTGCCACCACTTGATCAAAATAATCTAAGAGGCAAAAGAAAAGGAGTTGCATAGTTGATGTAATTGACAAAAGTTGTCTACCTATTTATTTATATATAGTTTGTTGTGTCACCACAAGGCTATATACATTTGAAATGGGATCCTTATTCTCACTAGCAAATCTTTAATTAGATTTTACCGAACTATATAAGTGAGGGTAATATAGTTTGAAGAAAATAGTGGGAGATACCAATTTAAAACAAGACCTAAATTATTTTGGTAATTAATAAAAGAATGTATGTTAAAATGTTGTTAATTACAAATTCATTTACAGAATTTTACAATGTCTAAATTACTATCACTGCGAAACATATTAGACGTTATTTAACCAAACCGTATTAAACGGATTGGTTAAGGAATTGAGAATAGTTCTCATAGTTGAAAAGCTATCTTATGTCCTTAATACGCCTATCCTCGCGAATGGTTGCGAATAATGCCTCTGAGGAAGAGATTGCTACTTTTAGAAAGTGGCAAGATGATGCATGTGATTAGCTCAATGCATCATGCTCAGATCTATGAGTAACGAGCTTCACCACAAGATGAAACTATGGATGCTTCTACTATATTCCCGCACATCAAGTAGTTGATGGTGAGGAAAGTAGGGGGCCCGATAGATATCGAGATATCTAAGGAACTCTTCCGATCTAGAATGACCGATGACACTACAAGATGAGATAAAAGTCCTTAACATTATCAATTTGATTGATCAATTAGACAACGAAGTTTCATCATGGATGGAGAGTTGAGCCAAGATTTGATCTTACACTCACTCCCGAGCTCCTTTCACAAATGTTGTGAATTTTTATATAACAAGATAGATATCGGTCTCATTGATTTGCTTAACATGTTGAAAATGTTGAGAGTCACTTTCCAACCAAGAAAGACCAAGTCTTCTTGGTAGGGGCCAAAGGATATTCGAAAAGAAGAACGATTCAAAGAAGGTAAATAGAAAGGCATAAACAAAGGATAATAAAACAAAAGCGATACGGATAAAGAAAGGAGTTTTCTTCAACTCGCTATAAGCTCGACACTAAAAGAAACTGCAAGAAGCATCTTGCGAGGCTAACCAAAGAAGCTTAGTGAAGTTTTGGTTAAATACGCTTTTGTTCATGATTGAAATAAATTTTTCTTTAAGTTAAGGTTCTACTTGGGTATTGGATACCGACTTTGGTTATCATAAATATAGATTTATGAAGGGACCAAATGTAAGTAGAAAGTTAAACAAGGTAAGTAATCCTATGTGTGGGAAATGAAGCAAAGGTTCTTTGCGTATTAGCCATAGAAACTTATAGTTTAGCAATGCTACGAGGCAAATCTATTAAGTCAATAAGTTGTTATTGTATTCCAGCTTCTTGTTAAAAATATTATTTCCATTTTATTGTTGGACAATGAAATCTTTGGTATTATAATTAAGAACAATTGTTGTTCTATTTATAATAATAATGTTTTGTATAGAATTGGAATATTACTTAATGGATTTTGTATACTTGACTTACGTAAAAAATATATTTTATAAATTGAACAAACTATTATAAGAAAATGAGATGATCATTCAAAGAGTTGAATGTGTGTATTTGCTAAAATACAAGTGTGAATTATTTGAAAGGTTCAAAGAATTCAAAAAGTGAAACAAATTGACAAAGTATTAAGATTCTTTGATTAGACCAAGGAATAAATACTTGTGAAATAAGTTTCTAGATCATCTCAAATGGTTTTGTCATAATGGACACCTTATGATACGTAATAATTGATTGATGTATCTAAAAGGTAAAATCATACCTTGTTGAACATGGTACGGTCCAAAATGATTTTACCGACATTCCAGTATCCTTCTAGGATCATTACCTAAAAATGGCTGCATATCAACGAAAAAGGTAACCTTAAAATCCAGCCCCAAGACTCCATAAAAGTTATGGACAGGGAGGATTCCTAATCCTAAGTATGTTAAGATAAGGGGTTGTCCAACTTATGTGAAAAGGTTTCAAAGGATAAGCTTGGGACAAAATTTGACAAGTACAGATTTGTGGGACATCCTAAAGTAAGTTTAGGGCATATGTTCTATAATCGTACCTAGCAAAAGATGTTTGTTGAGAAATATGTTGCCTTCTAAGATAAAGATGTTTATCATTGAAGAGGCTAGTGGGAAGATAATAGATCTTGAAGAGTTTAAGAACCACAAAACACTATAAATCAAATAAGAGGAACCTGCAGATAGACTGTTGTACCACAAAACCGAATCGTAAATCGAATAAGATCAAGATACCGGAAGGTATGGATTCATCATAGATGATGATTGTAAGACCCCGAAATTTTTAAATAAAAAGGAATTTCCTTTATTTATTATTTTGAAATAGTAAGGGTTGATTTGATTAATGCGGATAGTTAAGGGTTAAATACGCAAATATTTTCAAAATAAGCAAGTGGTTATAAAATATTCATTATCGTCGGGGAATATTCGTTTGGTCGTGGAATATTAAATCGCTGTCGGGGAATATTAAAAATGCGACGGCCAATGACCATGTGTGGGCCCCATAACTTGAAAGCGATTGATGAAGAAAGCGACAAATATAAGTTGTTTTTAAATAACTAGGCGTGGTTATTCTGAATTATCTTATTGGAATACCCGGTGGTTAAAACATAATAATCTGCTATTGTTGCACAAGAAGATTACAGGTATTGCACCAATTATTAAAGGTACTACTCAATAATGGTTACGATAATTACTGCTTCGGTATTTTATTTTATTGAGTTAATAATTGCTTTGCGTTGATATTTTATATTCTTTGTTGTTTCAATAATTGTCATTACACGATATTTTTCATTATCGAAGCAATAATTCATATTATCTGAATAATATTATTAGATAACATTATTGGCAATGTCTAGAAAGTTACATCTAAGGAGAGGTTTGGTCACCTAATTGCGGCTGCCAAGAAGAGAAATTCTTATTGGAAAGCCCTCTTCCTTTGGAACCGCCTGGTTGTCAATATTGTGATTCGTAATATTATTTGTGAATAATTAATTATTGATTTATATGATGAGGAAAATATTGATTTTATGTGGATATAGATGGAGAAAAAGTTTAATGTGACAATTGTTGAAAATTGAAATTTTATCTTTTCCGATAAAATAATTCATTTAAATATATTATTATATTTTAATAATATAATAATGGTGATAATTTTACAAATGAATGTGGGATATATGAGTATACGAGGAGGAAGAGTATTTTTGTTGCAATAAATGTTTAAAACATGTTAAACATGTCGGTGGACCCCATTTATTGATCGAAATTTGATTATAAACAGAAAATCACCCGTTTGTGGATTTCGGTCAATTTCTATTTGGAATTTGGAAAACTTTCTTCTGCAAAGTTGTAGAGAATTGAAATTCCTATAAAAACTCATGAGATTCGAATTTTCTGATGAAAGGGCTATTTATTATGAATTATTGAAGTTCAAGTCTCAAAATAATTAATTTTGAAGTTTTAAATATTTTTAATAAGAAAAACGTTTTTTTGAGTTAGGCAAGGTGAGTCACTCTTGGTGGCTGATGGTTTGAATCAGATTTTGGGTGCGTAGGAATTTAATAATTATATATTAATATTTTATTAAATTTTCTAACTTTGGCGTTCTAAGCGAATTTCCTATAAATAGGGTGCTTAGGTTAGAATTGAAAATCACACCAAAAACGAAGTTTTCTCTCTATATTACCGAAGCGTATTCTTGTGAGTATTTTGAGTATACTTTGAGTATTGCTAGATTATGCAAGTTCCTTCAAAGACTATACCCTTAGATTCTAGCTGTAAGTATTGATCTTTCGAGGTAAGGATGTTATTTTCTTCTCAAATGATATTATTTCTTCAATATCATTATCTTTGAAATGTTGATCTGAAGTTTTTATCAAATTTGGAACTTTTTCATGTTCAGGGGTTACTATTCATGAGTTACTATTCATGAAGTTACTATTCACGAAGTTACTATTCACGTAGTTATTATTCACGAAAGTATATTCATGAAGCGTGAAGATGTTTTTGTGGAATTTCTATCTTTTGGTGTCGAGTTACTATTCACGATACTCTGACTATTCACGTATATGGCACTATTCACGTGATACTTGTATTATTCAATTTAAAAATAAAATTTCTTTTTTTCGTCTAAAACATCTATTTCTCGGATACTAACTCGATTGTATCCATGTTTTGATCATTCTTGAATTTTACACCACTATGATTATTTTTGAGGTATTTTTGGACGTGGATAAAACCAAGTACGAATCCTTAATCCTTAATCCTTGTCATTTTGTTTCACCGGATTCGCTTTCTTTAAAAATATTTTTCATCGTCCTCGGTCTTAAATGATGATATTATGGAATATCTTTGGCCAGAAGTGCAAAGATGAATGATTTCTTAAGAATATATTTGGCTTGTAGTGCAAAGATGAATGATTTCGAAGAATATCTTTGGCCCGTAGTCTGAAGATGAACAGTTTAAATGAACATGACTAATCGATGAATATCTTTGGCACAGTAGTGCAAAGATGAATATTTGATTCCGATGTATATTGATTGATGTTACTGGATAAAAGATAGATTTATGAACTTTTAAATTCATACATGAAGATAGTAGTTTGCATTCTCTACTTAACTCTTCTAATGAATTATTATTTCAACATGAATATTGATTTAAAATTTGTTGTCTATCAGATTCTATTAGATTTTTCCTCGTTGAAGACTAACGATAATTTGTTGTATATTATCTTAGTCATAATATTCTTTACTTGAGCTAGTTGAGCTCACCTTTTCCTTTTTGTTCCATTTTTCTCGGGAGGCGAGAATATAGCGAAATGCACGTAGCCTGGGGTATGGAATGAAGGTTTTAGAAAGGATTGTTTAGTAGTCCTCACCATTTTTGTAAAATAATGTATCAATAAATGTGATAAGGATTTATTTGAGTATAGATATTGTCTAGAAGATAATATTTGTATTCAAACTCACAGTTTTAATGTTGTAATAATAAAGTTGTAGTTGTTTCTGTACCATGTATTGACAACTCAGAATAGGTGATGTATACCTATTTTGGGGGCGTCACAATGATCACAGTTTTACTGTTGTAATAATAAGAGGAGTCTTATTAATATTATTACAATTATTATTATTATTTTAATTTCTAAAAGAGTTTAGGAATTAATTTAATATAAGTACTCTCATTTATTCCTAATTGGATTAGGAAGGAAAATTAGTTAAATGAGTTTAATTAATTATCCGTAATAAGATTAGGGAGCCCCTTTAATTAAAAGGGTTTAATTAAATAATACCTTATTTTAATAGGGTTACTTTATATCTTTATAAGAGGAGTCTTATATCAGATATCAATAATACGTAATAATTCCAATAGTTGGAGAGTACGCTCCTTTTCTATAGAGATAGAAAAACTAGGGTTTAGCCAACCACCCATATTCTTGAATCCTTCTTTTTCCTTGGTGGATCACCTCTAGAGGCCAAACACTTGGGTGGCTAACGTTGATCAAAGGAAGAAACCAAACCCGGTGAATTCAAGTTGAACGCGAAAGGATTTGGAGGTGAACTTGTACCTGAGGAAGCTCGATCTTCAAGGGTATGATTTTATTCTTTATCTTTTCGTTTAATTAATAATTGTGCATAAAGGGTGATCCGGGTATATGGTTTGTAAAATTTTAAAACTCTGATTTTTACACGTTTCCGCTTATTTTTGCAATTTGATTGCGTTCATGAATATTACAAACCTAACACTATCTGGCTAATGTAAATAACAGTTCCTTTATTTTCTATTTCTTTGTCCATGTTTAGATATCTGAACACTGATTTGAACGCTGTTGAACATATGCAGGCCAATGCTGTCTCCGGACGTTTGCGTCCGAGGCACATAAATGGGGAGGCCGAGGAGGATTTCATGAGACAAGAGATAAATATGCTGAAATCGACCCTGGCTCGAGAAAGGGCCGATCGCGAAGATGCTCTTCATACCATCGACGGCCTTCAAAGAGACTTAGATCGAGCTAGGATGGACTTGAAGACGTCTGACGATGAGCTAAGGGCCACAAGGGATGGGTTGGCTGCGTCCGAAGCCAATCAACAAGTTTTAACGGACATGAACGCCGGCCTGGTTGAGGAAAACCTGTTCCTGAAGGCCAAAAATGAGGAGTTCACTTCAGCCAATCGAGGCTTGGCGATTCAACTTGGCGAAGCTCAGGCGAAGGCCCAGGACGAGGAGCGAAGACATAAGGCCAAACGCCACAAACTTCGTCATAAAATAAAAGAGCTTGAGGGATGGGGTCCTCTTACGATCAAGAGTCATGCTGCGGCAATTCAAACAGACTACTGAGGATTCGGATGAGCTTAATGTCAAATCATGAAGGTCTATTCGGAGGGTATGAAGACCGCCGGAAGCGAGGTAAAGAAAAGTTATCTGCTTTCAACTGGATCCAGATCTTCTTAACTCCGAGGACGAAGGTGGTGCCTGAATGTCCTTCCTGCTTTATTCTGACTATGTAAAAATTAACTGTTTATGTCTTTGGGTTTGTTTGAAACTTTTTGTATGGATTTTGACAACTTTTCTATGTTAGTGTAATTAGTTAATGTTTATGGATGAATCGAATGAATGAATGTTTTATTTTATTGATGAATCTTCAACTGTCTTGATTATGACTTCTGTTTTGGTTAATTTCTTGTCAATAATTTGGTATCAATGAACTGAACTCAAACAGTGAATCATCTAAGGCTTATAACAGTTAATTTATGAAATGGAGTTAACTGAATTTAAGGGATAGAATTTAATGAACTGAACTCAACACTTGAACAAAATAAAGTAATGTATACTTATCGTTTCCGAAGTGTGAGATCGGTCATGTGTCAAATGAATTCGGCTGATCCTCTTTGCACCATCAAAATCTTGCTTACCACTCGGGGTAGAACAAGTATATAAGGACCAAGATATAAGGATCAAGATATAAGGATCAATTGTGACCATTGACTTACCACCCTTGGTAAAATCAATATAGGAACACAGGATTTGTCTACCACGCGGGGTAACAAATAAGTGAAATTACGCCATCGAATGGCCCGGTGAGTCCTACCATACCTCCTTACACCATTGTGACCTTAGGACAAATAGGACCAGGATCAATAGTGACCATTGACTTACCACCCTTGGTAAAATCAATATAGGATCATAGGATTTGTCTACTACACGGTAAACAATAAGTGAAATTTGCCATCGAATGGCCAATGAGTCCCTACTATACCTCCTTACACCATTATGACCTTAGGACAAATAGGACCAGGATCAATAGTGACCATTGACTTACCACCCTTGGTAAAATCAATATAGGATAATAGGATTTGTCTACCACACGGGGTAACAAATAAGTGGGCTACCATCGAATGGCCAGCGAGTCCTACCATACCTCCTTACACCATTGTGACCTTAGGACAAATAAGACCAGGATCAATAGTGACCATTGACTTATCACCCTTGGTAAAATCAATATAGGATCATAGGATTTGTCTACCACACGGGGTAACAAATAAGTGGGCTGCCATCGAATGGCCAGCGAGTCCTACCATACCTCCTTACACCATTGTGACCTTAGGACAAACAGGAACAGGATCAATTGTGAAAAAATGACTTTTTATTGATAATGAACAATCATGTATGCACAGACTTAGAAATTGACTTAATCTCTATTGAAAATATTTTCAAGCACATGTCTGCATGCCAAGTGTTCTTGATCTCGGAACCATCTAATGCCTTTAACCGATAAGTGCCTGGCTTTGATACTTCGATCACCTCATACGGCCCTTCCCAGTTCGGCATTAACTTTCATGTGTTTTGAGGCGTAGATGTTTCGGCTTCTCTAAGGATGAAGTCTCCTACTTTGAATCTGCGAAGTTTGACCCCTTTGTTGTAATGCTTGGCTACTCTTCGTTGATAAGCAGCCAATTTGAGCAAGGATACCTCTCTGACTTCTTCTAGCAAATCCAGGTTAGCTTTCAGTCCTTCGTCATTGTAGATCTCTTTGAACTGACTGACCCGAAGACTTGGAGATCCGATTTTGACTGGGACTAAGGCATCAGTACCATAGGCCAATCGAAAGGTGAATCCCCAGGTGGTCCTCGGTGTGAGTTCGGTAAGCCAACAACCTGACGAAAGCGCTCTTTTGGCCATCTTCCTTTAGCTTCATCCATCTGCGCTTGATTCCGCTTCGGCGTCGTCTGTTGGTCACCTCGACTTGCCCATTCGACTGTGGATGAGCCACCGAAGTCTTCTTGTGTTGAATCCCGACTCCTTTAAAAATCCTTCAAATTTTGATCCTGACGAACTGGTGTCCGTTGTCCGATATCAACACTCTAGGAATCCGGCGAAACACTACTACGACTCTTTTATGAACTTCAAGCACTCTTGTTCCGTTATTAACCGAAGTAGTTTCGCCTCTACCCACTTAGTCATGTAATCAATAAAGAATTCATGACAAAGTGACTGACCTTTAGCTTTAGGCAACTGACCCAATATATCCACCCCCCAGACAGCGAAGGGTATAGGAGATAAAATCGAATATAGCTCTTCTGGTGGCTGATGTGGGATCGGACTATTGAGTTGGCATTTTTCACATCTCTTGACATACTCTGTAGCTTCCTTGAAAATTGTAGGCCAATAGTATCCCTGTCGAAGTACTTTATAAGCCAAATACTTGGCAGCCATATGATCACCGCAGATACCCTCGTGAACCTCCCGAAGAGCATACTCGGCTTCGGATGGAACCAGACATTTTAGCAATGGTGAGGAAAATGCCAATCGATACAGATCCCCATCAATAAGAACAAAATTGGCACTCTTGTACTTGATCTTTTTTGCCAACATCTGATCTGAAGGAAGGACGCCATCTGCTAAATACTCGATGTAGGAGTCATCCAAAGAGCTAGATCGCTTCGATACACATCACCGCCGTCTTTGACACTTTCATTTCTTTGCAAAACTTCCAAATAAACCGATCCGTTGAAAACATCTGCATCCGTAGTGGCCAGCTTCGACAGTGCATCGGCAATGGAATTGTCGTTACGCTCTATGCCCTGAAACTCATACGAAGCAAAATACTGAAGTCGGTCTTTTAATTCCGCCAGATACTTGATCATCCGGGTCCCACGAGCTTCATAATCTCCCGACAGCTGTTTAACGACCAACTGAGAATCACTATAAATGATCAGCTTCTGGACTTCTAGACTCCTTGTCAATTGGACACCTGCTAACATTGCTTCATACTCGGCTTCGTTGTTCGTCGCTTTAAACCCGAATCTGATGGCCTGTTGAACCTTGAATCCCTCCGGACTCGTCAAAATAATTCTCGCCTTGCTAACATCAATCGTAGAGATCCATCTGCATCTGACGTCCAAACATTCGACCTGCTTGAAGGATCGCTTTCGTCGACATTTCGACCTCACCGCAACTCGTATTCTGCCCGATGAACGAACATTCTACCATAAAATCGGCCAAGGCTTGACCCTTGATAGCGGTTCGGGGATGGTATTCAATGAAAAATTGGGACAACTCCATGGTCCATGCTGCTAGTCTGCCTGAAACCTCTGGCTTGCCCATCACCTTCTTCAATGGCTGATCCGTGTAGACGACCAGGAGCCGACCTTGAAAATATTGCCGAAGCTTTCTACTAGCAATTATTAAAGCAAATACAAATTTCTCAATATTCGGGTACATGGTTTCAGCATCTCGTAGGACGTGGCTGACACTGATCTCACGAACCAACACTGCTCCAACTGCCAACGAACTTGCTGCAAGGTATAAATATAAGGTCTCTGCTTTGGGCGAGCTTCACTGATAAAGGAAGCGGAAGACGAGATATGTCTTTATGCCTTGGAAGGCGTCTTCACACTCAAAGTCCATTGGGCGTCTTCACATTCTTGGCCCATTTAATGTGTCGAAAAAGGAAGGCATCTCCATGATTTGGCGACGAACCTCCTTAAGGTCGCAATCCTACCAATCCGAGACGTGGGGCGTCTTTGAATGACCGAGGAGTCTTCGTATCAAGAATGGCTGGATCTTCTCCGGGTTGGCCTCGATGCCCTCTAATCGACCGATAACCCGAAACTTTCTGCACTGGTAGAAAGTACATTTGGCGGGATTGAGCCTCGATTAGCGATAGCAGACGATCCGAAAGCATTCCTCCAGGATCGTCCAAATGCTTACGAATCTGCATACTCTTCACGATCATGTCATCTACATAAACCTCCATGTTCCTCCCCAAATTTGCTGCCTATCGAAGATGAAGTTCATCATTCTCTGGTAGGTGGCTCTAGCATTTATGAGGCCAAAAGTCATCTTTTTATAGGCGTACACCGAACGGTGTGTAATGAACGCTGTCTTGGGAATGTCCTTTTTGCACATGGATATTTGATGATAACCTGAAAAAGCATCCATAAAGCTTAGTAATGCATACCCAAGTGGCATCGATGAAATTTGATCGATATGGGCGGAGGGATAAAAGTCCTTCGGACAAGCTTTATTGAGATCGGTGTAGTCGATGCAAACCCGCCATTTTCCATTCTGCTTCTGCACCAACACCACATTTGCTATCCACTCTGGGTAATCAATTTCATAGATGAAGTCAGCAGCGTAAGAGTTCCATAAGGTTTGTCAAGAAGAGGTTACTTGTGGATGCAACCAACCAATCCTCACTGTCTTGTCCGGTTTTTCGATGATCAACTCAATCTCCTCCCTTCCCCCTGCAGGGATTACCAACGGTTCTGAGCTGCTCTCAGTGAAGGGTTCGATCTCAATTGCCATTGTCTTTTTCTGTTTCCTGACCCCCATTCTACAGGCGAAATAACAAATTAGATAACATCGTCGGGCGAGATCTAAGTCTCCGCCACCTCTCCTACTCCATGCGCGGTAGAATTTGATTTTGAAATGAGGGATGGAGGTCACATCCTGGAGAGCCGTCAATGTAGGCCTTCCCAATATGGCGTTGTAAGCCGAATCTACATGCACAACATAGAATTTACACATTATTTCTACTGCTTTGAGGTCTTGTCTTAGAAGATAACGGGAGTTCAATAGTGCTGCAACTTTGATTGTGGATCGTTCCGAAAACCGGTAAAAAGGAGCCTCCTGCCCGACCTCCATTTTTTGCCCATCAAGATGCATCCTCTGATAAGCATGGGCATACAAAATATCCACCGAAGACCCGTTGTCTATCATCATGCGTTTCACATCCATCGAGCCCACTTGTGCTGTGATCACCAATGCCCCTTCATGTGGCTCGATGGGCTCCGAAGGATAATCTACATCCGTAAATGATATGACGGTTCTTGGGAATGGTCTGTCAATCTTTAGGGGAGCATCTGTCACAGACATGACCGAATCAAGGTAAGCCCTTCTCTTCTTCCCTACCAACTTCCTTACAGATCCACCGGTTATTACATCGATGACGTGCCTTGGCGGTGGTATTGGAGCATTTTGGATGGATGGAACCATTTGAACCATCTGAATAGTACGGTTGATAGTTTGCGGATCCTGTTGGTCCTTCTCGGCCACATACTGAACCAGCAAGCCGCCTTTAATCTTCTTCTCCACAAAATCCTTTAAATTGCAACACTCATTAGTGTTATGGCGGTGACTTGATGATATAGCCACAGATGTTACGAGAGTTGCCTTGTCTCATCTATAATTATCACGAGGTGGCTCGAAGAAAGGTTGGTTTCGATCCGATCCAAAATCAACGACCTATCGTATTCGGTTTAGTGTAGACCTTATTAACCTTGCGGCGGCGAATGGTGGACGATCGCTTCTTTGCCGCCATGAGTTATTATACTTCTTGAACGCCTCCGGCCGATCATTATACCCCCCATTCTCTCCTCGATCAACTTCTACCTTGGGAACTTCTATCTCCTTTAATTGGTCCGAAGAAGGATGCTTCAGGCTGTTCATAGCCTCTTCTACAACAATATAGTCTTCTGCCTTGTCAAAGGCTTCTTCCAGGCTTTTCGGATGGTGGAACATCAACTTCTTCACCATCTTCTCGGACTTCACCAGATCTAGCCCATTCTGGAACAAACCTACAGCTTGGAGATCATTAAGGTCGGACACCTGACCAACCGTTTCTCTGAACCTCTTTACATACTGGCCTAAAGATTCGCTGGTGAACTGCCGGATCTATGCTAAAGAACCCGTAGGCTTTCCCCTTCTTCGGTTGCTCCCAAAACGTGCATGGAACTTATCACAAAGCTCGGTCCAAGAGGATATCGAATCTAATGGTAAAGTCCCCATCCACTGTCTCGCATCTTTTCTCAGCGTTGTGACAAAAGTGTGGCACTTGGTAGCATCAGTGAAGTCATAATAGTCCATCAGCCGGTTGAACGCCTGACTATGGTCATAAGGATCTCCGGACCCATCGTAACTCTCCATACGAGGCAACTTTTTGTTGATATCTGCCTTCTCCTTGAGAATATCTGAGGAAAAAGGGGACGCCTTCTTTCCCGGAGTGTCCTTCACCTGTTGGACCTCAGCCAGCTGCTTTCGGAGCTCTTTCAACTCCTTTACCAGAAAATCAACACCTTCGGGTCGCGAAGAGACCTCTCTCTCCTGAACGACATTCGGCCTCTGAGTGGATCGACCTTTTCCTGCCGTTCCCATTGCCCTTGTGGGACTTCTTGATCTACTCGACGTATAATTCTATCCTCGTGATGAGAATGGTCATCTTTGGTACTCTCTTCTTACGGTTTACAGCACGATCTCCTCGACCGCTTCTTCGTACGTAAATGCCGCGCGATCTTTGAGAACCAACGACCATCAGTGCCTTCTTCGAGGCCACGGGAGTTCTGCTCCTCGATCTCTTCTCTACTGCGAGAAGCGATCTCTGAACACATGTGCAGAATGCTCCGGTTCCTTACCCTCTCGTGTGGCATCTCCTTATCTTTACTCCGCCTCTCGACCGAACATGGCTAGATGCTTGTCCCCTTAATTCATACCAAAGCATCATTGGCTATATCTTCTTTCTACTTTAATAGAACCTCCAAAGCTTTATCTCGCTTAAATCGCCGTCCCTCGCCATTTGGCGGCTCATCCTCCCGACCACTTGACGATGAGTCTTGGTGGTGAGCCTTCCGCCGCTTCCCAACCATGATCACGCTCCTTATCGGCATTGAAAACCAACTTTAAATGCAGCCCCACCATGGATCTTGAGACGGAGATCTCTGAATTATGTCTTAGAGGCCGTGCTCTCGTGAGCACTTTTAGAAGGACCCAGACGATCCTTCTACCGAAACGGCGGCGATGAGCTAACTGACCATCGCCTGCCCTTCTGGTGTACTATCTCTACTCCTCAACATCTTCCGAAGTAGGTTAAACAATTGTGATTGAAAATTTCAATGACACTAGAACCGCCCCTCCTTCTAGCACCAATGTTAACGCCAAGATCCTCTGCCATGTCCCAATCACGTAAGACACCCTGATCCTGCACAGTAAACACGATAAACACCACAAGCTTGACGGCTGTTCCGTTGGGGGATAGCTCAGGCGTGAGAGTCAGTATATGTGTTCACAAGGTTAACAATGGAGGATGTAATGTCTAGTGTATTGAGAGAAAAAGAATAAATCTTAGTTATGTGTATGTGATTATTATTTAGCATGTGTGTGAGAGCGTGCGCACTCTTGTGAAGACTTCACTGCTTAGGTTATACTCTTTGGCGGATTACTGAAGTGTCACCCACTCTTCGTCGACCACGGTCCCCCGATCGATGGGTCCTGCTTGATGCATGTAGTCTATCTATTACTTTTGGTCATCGTCCACTCTGGCCGTGGGTTATGATCCCATCCACATTAATGCATGGCGGGTCTTTCTGGTCAATCAACCGTAAATGCTTTTTTCATCATTACAAGTCAAAGTAATAGATATTAAAATATCGATGGGTTAGTCCGATTGAACCGAATTCGATTCCATGAGGTTAAATAACCCAATGACTTTCAAGGTTCAATAATAGAGGCCCAATAGACTAATTAAATGAGTAAGCCCAATTAACTCGGCCCAGGGAAGAGAAATATCATGACCCAACAGTCGCAAAATAAAAGTCTCATTCGATTTATGAATATCATTTAGATTTGTCATTGACATACTTATATAGATATATTATTTTTATAAGTTAGCGATATTGATTTTGATTTATGCTTTCGTTTTTCATCTTTGTAACGCCATCGTTCTTGTCAGTGGCAAGATCATTTCCGGACTAGAATTCTCTCAATTTCAAATAATATGGAGAGTCTTCATTCTTTGTATATTCTTCATAATCATGATGTCACATTTCAACACATTTTTAATCTGGACCATAAATTAAATGGATCCTCTCCATTTCATTTCCTAATTCATCATTTCCACGATTGTTCCATTATTATGGGATATACATGCATGCTGTATGCACGTGATCGATGCTTAATAATCATTTGTAAATTGGAAGAAAAAAAAAATCTAATCTGTCATTATGTCCGTACTGTGCTTACCATGAACATTTCTTAATCACCTTGACTCCATAAAAAGGGAAAAGAAGTTGACCTGCTTTCTTTTTATAAAGAAATTGGGTTGTTCATAAATCAAATCATTAGGCTATATTAGTTAATTTGTTTACCTACAGCTAGCACCGTGGGAACATGTACTACTCTATTGCTCCCCCCATAAAATTAAACTAATTGAGACATATAAATGACACCACCATGAAATTATTTATATATATTCATGATTTAAAAGAATACCTTGCCCCTCTGTCCCCTGACAATGTTAAGAGATTCATGATTCCAAATGTCTGAATTCAAGGGAAAGAGAATGGTTGAATTTGGTAAGTAATTAATAATTTGACCTTTAATTTAATGGATCGTGTCAAAATCAAAAAAAATGATTATCATTTTTGAGCAATCTATTCGTGTTATTAGCCTTTAATTATTACTGTGTTATAATAATCTTTGTATAACGATTAAATTCTTTTAGAATGTATATATAAATAATTAATTAAGCTACAACTCCATTGGTCCTCAACAAAAATAAAATAAAGAAATTTAACACGTGGTATGAATTATTTGCCTATACACCTTGAATACGTATTCATCACCTTTTTCTAATTTAATTAAAACATTTTTTTTAATATTGAAATTTGAAGCTAGCAAATTATCCAATGGCGGTGGTTCGGAGGGTGACAGTTGGCCTCTCCACCATCTCCAAAATGAGAGAGAAGAGAGGAGAGTAGTTTAATTCCCCGGAACATGGTGGGAAAGAAAAAACCTGAATCGGAGGCCATGTAATGCATGCAATGCACGTATATTGAAATTATAAAAACTACGAAAATATATATATATATATATACATATATATATATATATATGTGTGTGTGTGTGTGTGTGTGTGTGTGTGTGTATTTGTTAATTAAGAAAATGAAATTGAAAAGCTAGCTAGTGTTTGTTGGCTCTAGTATTGCATGTGTAATCGATGAGCACCGACAAAAAATGGTCCAATCCATTCTCCCAACACAAAGCAAAATCCGAAAACCCACAATACCCATGCAATTCAAAGGGTCGATGACACAATTGTATACTACACAGTCGTCTATATATGATGATTTTTTTTTTGGACTATAGCGACGGTTCACCCGTCACTATAACTATTTTTGTCTATAGATTGTGACGAATTGAATCGTCGATATAAGTTAAAAAAAAATCGTATAGTAATTATATATTACTAGCCCATATATATATATATATATATATATATATATATATATATATATATATATATATATATACCTCTTATATGTTGGAAAAATTATTGATAATTGTAACATCATCATCCTTATGCATTCAAAATAAGTAATAAATATGAATTTTCCTTTCCAAATCAAAAGAAAAAATTATTTTAAGCGATCTTGATAGTCGTGAAATCAAAATATCACCTGATTGAATATATATGTTAAGAGGGTATTACAATCGTACTGTAACTTAATTAAAAGTAATGTAATGATATTAATTGTAAATGGATGAGTATATATCCCACGTCGTCGCGTCCACGTTGTTATTGTTATAAAGGACGTTATACGTTGCATGTCGTTGGTCCTTTGTGTGTATGGATAACATTGCCACTGAAATATTGAACCACATATACACTAGAAGAAATTCAAATTTTGTGATCGCCGTACGTACGTGTAAAGGAAATTCAACCGCACCCAACGAAACCTCCACAAGTCTTCCTCGATCCATCTCTATTCTTCTTTTCTTTCTATAATTGTTGAATACATGTCATTCATCTCATATTCTCATCCAATTAATGGCGTCAAAGCAAAGTTTCCTATAAGGATCTATATTTGTTTGATATATTTTTACACCTAAAAATGATAAATTATTTTTTTTAATATTTGTGGCGTAATGATGAAATTAACGTTAGTCACAATCCAACTTCTAACTTAATTCGACATGTATATGATCTTCCTAAATGATCTAGTGTATCTATACTAATATATAAAAAGACAAAATGAAAGTAATCGTTGGTTTGGTAGGGCAGCGATTAATAAATTTTCTTTTGGAGGTAATAAATCGTGTGTGTGGCTGCTATTGACAAGCTACTACTAGATTTTACGGGTCCATGCCGAGGAAGAGACAGAGAGATATCTAGCTGATTATAAGCAACGACAATTATAAGTTAAAAGAGGCTAAATTAAAGAGGAATGGAATATGCAAAAATGCATGGAAGCCTGGAAGGGGAGCCAAATCGTGTAGCCTGCAAGGGGATTAGGGCTTAAAAGAAAAATAAGAGTGCTAATTCAAACGTACCGGTGCCATATATTTTTTCAACATCTCTCTAAATAGTTTGCATGGAATATTGTGGATTACCCGCTCCATATATGCATACATGCAATTTCTTGTGTTGATCTGATTTCTTCTTCTTTCGTCTTTGTTAGTTAATTGATTTATTTATTTTGACTGCATTTTGGACTTTGATGACAATTAATTTGTATTTCGACATGCAGTTATAAAATTTTAGAGGGCATTTTAAAAGAATCGATCTCATTTGTATTGCGTCAGTTTATATTTCTCCTTCATGTGGGGCTTTCTTCCCCTTTTATTTGCCGAGGCTTCGTGATCCTGTTATTGAGATATTAATGATGTTGATTATGCAATTCGTTTGTAGTTGAAAAGATATCCCTCTAATCTAAATTGGGGCGTTCAAAAAAGAAAGAGACTAAAAACTAGTCAATATATCAAAGGGTAAATATGAAACAAAAACATATCTTAAAAATTTTGAAATTTAGCAAATGAGCCTCTTTTTTGTGCAATGGAGGGAGAGAGAATTTAACGTATGTTACCAGAAAACTTAGAGACGGAGTAACATTGATCAATGCCGCAACATTAAAATATCAAAAATGGAAACGGTAAAAAAGACACCGATCGATAGTAAAACTGGTTGAGAAAGAGGCGTAAAAATGCTTACTTCCTACAAAAAAGTTGATCTTTAGCCTTCCAAGAAAATCGTACTCCCTCCTTTCCATTTTAGAAGTTTCTTTTTTCTCCCAGGAGAATTTTTTTTAATCATTTCCTGTTTTGCCCCCAATAAATCTCATCAAGATAGAGTAATTGAGAGAGAGAGAGAGAGAGAGAGAGAGTGGAGGAGTAATTAAAGTGCATGGGTAGTAATAGAATTTCAAACCAACATTAATTACCTAACATTAGTATTAATGAGACTTCTTAATATGTGATTGTCTCAAAGGAGGGAGTAACTAATTCTATATACAAGAGTCATTTTGACATGATTACAATGTGGAATTTAAAGAAAATCAATGCAACTATTATTGCGACATTTGCAGCTGATTGGTGGGGAGTATTACTTTGCCTAACTGGAGGTGTTTTTCCTTGCAGCATAGGCACGATAAGCTGACAACCCAACGACGGCAACAGCAGCCCCCACTGCATATTTGATATAAGAAGAAGAATCAACAGGCATATAAACTGAAAATTTGGACAGACAGTGATATATAGAGAACGACAACAGATGTTAGCATGGAGATGCCAAGTACTAGTATCTCCCACCTCATGGCAGGTCCTTCAACTCAATTGAAGGTTAAGGGGAAATTTTCTGGTGTGAATAGTAAAGACTGCTAGTACAAGAAAATTAAAAATGAACTTGGACATCCATAGAACGACAGCATACCTGAAACAAACATGAGAGATCGATTAACAAGCTGACGATTTCGCTTCTTGTATTTCCCAATCTCAGTTTCAGGAACACCAACATGAGGTTGCTCAGCAGCATTTACAATTCTATAGAATAAGTTATTCATATCTCCTTCCTTCACGCTGACATGTATTGGTGCATCTATCCCCATATCCTGACAAATCTTAGAGAAAGAAACGGAAATAGCATCTGAAAGTTAGAAGTAATCGTCTTACAAAGCATATCAAGAGATTTTTGGTCCTTTTCTCTTTTCCCCCTCTAGGAATATTTTAAATTTCATATGGCAGGGTACGAATGGGGAGAGGAACAAAACTTTTTAAATACAATACAAAGGCTGCAATGATTACCATTTCCGAGTCTTTTATAGCCATTGGATATGAATCTAGATCATCCTTAGCTGCAATGAAGAGGCAAGGCACTCCAAAACCACTTTCTTCTCCTCGCCGAGCCACTTCCACAAGTAACTCTGCTGCTCTTTTTAAAGAATATTCATCCGAACTAAGATAAGAAAACATTTCATATCAGCGAATTAGGTTAAACATCTCAACTATATAAAAAGGGGAAAGAGTAATTAATGAATTATGTCGAATCATTGAATGCCTCTAATTTTTACTTGACTTTCCAAGTACCGCATCCTGTGTTGATTTAACCTAACAAGTCAGCACACAGCACTAAAACACAAGGAGAGGGAAAAGGCTTAAAAACTCCTAAGGCTATGATTGTTTGTAGAAATGATGGATGGGATATGATTTTTTATGCTAATTTAATACCATTAAGGACTATTTTATCCATGATTATGACCTTCGAAATGACAAAATAGAGTCCATAGGATTAAATAAAGGACAAATCATGGGAATTAAATTAGCACAAATAGTCATCTCCAATCAATTATTTTTCTAAAGAAACATATAAGAGTTCCACAACTGAGAAGGAAACAGCTAGCTCAATAACTGTAGTCGCATATACTTAAACTTGGATAAAGTAATCAAATAATTATTTCTTACCATGATATACTTTTTATATAGCTTACCCTTTCAAATAAATATATACAATTTTCTCATAGTTAATTTTCATGCCCACCTGTCATACACAAATAATGCAGCATCACAAATGGCCAAAGACTCCTTACTAGAAAGAAACTTTTTAACTCCATCTTCTGGAATCTCCTG
Source organism: Panax quinquefolius (assembly GCA_020205615.1). Lineage (NCBI taxonomy): Eukaryota > Viridiplantae > Streptophyta > Magnoliopsida > Apiales > Araliaceae > Panax > Panax quinquefolius. The sequence continues at coordinate 7,577,692 of CM035162.1, read as the reverse complement.
CAATACAAGAGTCTTCTTATTTCCCTGCAACAACATTAATCCATCGCAAACTGGGTCATATAGTTGAACCTTTCAACAATCAGCTACAGGAATATCAAGTTCTCATAAACAATATATAGAATCGGGAAAAGCTAATATATATACATATTTATATGGGAAAACATAGCTGTGGCAACAACCCAAAAAAATAATAAAATGTTGAAATGACAAAACTACCATTAGTAAAATCCCCAAAACTACATCGTTTTGGGCCTTTGCCACATCCAACTAGCTATGGCAGTCACAATCATGTTATCCTCATATATATATATATATAAAGATACACACACATATACATACTGAACACAGAATAACTTTTCACCAAGTTGGCATTTTACACTGTTATATTTCAAGGTTTAATGTGCTATGTGTGTGTGAGAATGAGAAGATTCTAAAGAACCACTAGGCCACAACACTCACCCTAAGGCGGTCCACAAGGTTCACTGCATAACTCACATTACTTGTTGGAGAATAATTTTCTGAATAAGGCCTGCAGTTGGGATTTGAAAATAAGATCCACATTAGTAATTGGCATGGAAAAGGAAGAAAAGATAATAGATATCATCTTAGTCTGCTACTGCATGTGCATGTTTTTGTGTTTTTTTTATTGGTGGGGTAGAGAGAGAGAGAGAATGTAAGGGGTGAAGAAATGAACAAATAATAAGCAGGACCAGCATATAACAATGATACAAAAAATTGAACTGATTGCACTACTCTGATTAAACTGAGATTAAAAACCTAACCTTCCAAGAAATGACTTCAACAATGCAGATTTTCCAGCTCTTTTAGGTCCAAAAACAAGACATTTGAAAACATTTCTTTCTGATTGTTTCTTCTTGCTGTCTAACGATCTTCTCCTAGTAACACGAAGTGCTGATGCAGGATCACTACTATATCCAAGGTATATCAAATTTGCTAAACTTTGAGCTGGGTCCAATAGAGTCATAAGGGCCCACTGCAACACATTTTTTCTTATTAAACTTACACTCAACAGATAACAAAAGAAAGTTAAAATGTGAATGTTTAATACGAAAATTTATATATAGAAGATAATAACCAGTTCCATACCCTACCATTGAAATACCAGCCAAGAAAATGATGATAGAAATAATAGCACTGATAACCAGAAAAATAGCACTGTAAGATCTCTTGAATCTATATAAGAAAGTGATTCATTAGATAAATCCCCTCTATAATACAAGATATTTGTAGCACAGACCATCAAGAGAGATGTCTTGCACCAATAAGTCCATGATGCCAACAATAATCATTGCCAAGAACCGAAATCTGGAATGCGCAAATTAGCATCCCTTCTATAGCCAGTAGTATATACAATGCAACTTCTTAGATGGTACCATAGCTAGTCCATATAACAGTAACAGTGGAGCAGGATTATGTTTCTCAACTATCTCAAAAGTTTGACTTTATAGGGTCAATAGGTAATCAAAGAGAGCCTCTGTAATCTTATGATGGTCCAAATGTAACATTTTTTTTTATATACACTTGGATCTATGAGAATATACAGACCTAAAAAGTACAGCAAATAACTGCTATGAGATAAGTAATATTATGAAGCAGCTCTTTCTCATGATAGATGGGGAGAATGACATCAGCATGGAAGGGGAAAAATTGAAAGTAAAAAACAAAAATTACACAGGGTTAAACATTAGGCAAGTGCTGCAGCCTCTAGTGACGGTAAAGCAACTACTGAAAAATTACTACACATACGCACCTCAGATAGAAACCCGGAAAGAGATAAATTCCCTAATGCAGTTTTCTCTGCAGCATCCCTATATAGAGCTTCCCCCCAGGGACTGAAATATTTAGAATATGAAACGGCACATGTAAGAAAAACACACTTAAGAATACAAATAAAGCATCCATTGTAGAAACAGTGAAACACGTAAAGGCATTGAAAATAATGAAAAGAAAAAACAAACAGATATGAGATATCAGAACCTAATGGCCTGTTTGGTTTGGGGGGAATGGAATGTTCATTCTTATGTTTGGTTACTTAAAAGGGGAGGGAATGAGCATTCCAATGGAATGTCTAACCATATATTTAAAGGAATGTTTATTCCATCAGCATGGGTAAAGATTGACCATTCCATTCCAATTGACAAGCTTTAAAAAAAACCTTGATCGAGCAAAATCGTGTAACTTCTCTTTCTGACCAAACACATGAATAGGAATGTCAATTCCATTCCCTTCCCATTCTCAATTTCTCATTCCCATTCCAATGTTGTAACCAAACAGACTATAAGAGTTTAAGTTGACAAAAAATTAGGGAGATTATTAGCATTACTACAAACAGAAGTGGTTTAAATAGTAGAGAATCAATTTTACATGTGAACAATAATAAATAAGTATGTGAATCAGTGGAATATGTACTAATATTCAGTTCTGTATTACAGGAACACGATTTGGCGGGACATGTTTCAAACCAATAATCATCAGCCATGGGACAGATATCATGAAAATTGAACTTTCATTTTGCACTCAATTAATGCATGGGCAACATCTTGTCAAATGTAAGCAAAGAAGGAAGCAAGGTTTCATATACTTGCTAGATTCACATAAGCCTAGGGTAGCATTTTCATAAAACTTTGATTCAGTTACATGAAATATTAGTGTTTCCTGTACCTAGTGTTCACAATCATCTCATCAATATACAAGAGTGCAGCGTACCAAATGATACAATTTTCGTACAATTGATCTATTGTTAATTGACCAGAGCATCAACTTTTGAGATGCCTATCAAGTATGGTTTGGCACGAAACTGTTATATCTTGTACCACATTAACTAGAGAAAATATGTCTAATATATAATGACTTGGGTCAACTTTTCTCAAAACCAACTGGTTTTGAATTAGAGAGCTTGATATCTTTATATACTAGACTTTGGGCCCATTTTATAAATCTAATATGGTATCAGTACGGGCTATCGTTGGGCCTAACTAAACACTCTTCTTAGCCTTCATTCTTACCCACTTGCAGTCCATTTCTTAAGGGTTAAAGTTACCCATTTCTTAACTAGTACCACTTTATCAATTGGGTCAATAGTTGTCCGTGGATTACTAGCTTCTTCCGAGCTTGCTTATCTTGTATGGGTCTTCATATTCATCAAGTCCACGTGCAACCCTCAATACATCGGTTACACATGGGGGGTGTTAGAGTATATCTTGTTCCACATTGAATACCTAGAGAAAATATGTCATATAATGACTTGGTCCAACTCTGAGAGAGCCAATTGATTTTGAGTTAGAGAGTTTGAAATTTTTATATACTAGACTGTATGCCCATTTTATAAATCTAACATAAACTATAAAGGTGTTAACAAGACAATACAATTCAACTGTGTTTGATAAATTTTGCTGCCAAACAGATCAATGGATTTCAACCATGACCTTTATTGGAAAACAACCAGAAATTACTCAGAAGATTTTTTTTAAGAGGGCAAAATATAGGCAATTAAGATTACAACAACTTTCATTTATGTAGTCAAAGCAGGGGCAAAGAACCATGTACAAACTATAAAGTTATAAACCCCATGAAATGCATGGACATGTATTTCAGGAATGTATAAAAAACATAACAATGAAGATCAACATCCAATGCAGCATATAGAAGTAAGTTTACTTCTCTGGGGCAGTCGAAAACAGATCATCAACCTCAGAGTATCGTAGAGCTCCATCCTATAAAGCAACAAGATTCAAAATTCAGATATTTGGAGATTTTACAAGTTCATATATTAATGCATCGAAACCCCCAAAATCCAGATGCAGTTTTAATAATGCAATATATATGAAATATTAATCACCAGTATGGAGAATCTAACTTAGAATCATAGAAAAGTGAAGGCAAACTGCTACTTGCAAGGCATGTCAATAAATAAAGGTACATCATGACATCAACAATGCAAAGTATAATAAAGTTAGTCAGAGTACCCCGCTTATAGTTAACTGAGAATTTATCCTTAATAACATTCTAATTTTCTATTATCTTAAAATATAATCTCTCTTTTAAATGTGAAAAACACGGAACCATTATGTGACAAATTCAAATGCTCGGACCTACAAAACTTCATCTTCAATGATCTAAAATACCAGCTTTAGTTCATGGTGCCATGGAAGGAAAATAAACCAATGTTTAAAATAGGAAAGGACAGTTATGGCTTGCTTTAGGCAATATTAATGGTGAGCTCGATGGAATTCTTATCACTTTCAATGGGGTTGATTACCTGCATTAGAAATAAGGTTGAAAAATATCTGCTTCCATTCAGTTGTTTGTTTCCCTTGAAACGTAGCCATCACTCCAGATGAATGAAGAAGATGTCACATATCAAGTGAATATCAAGTTTAAAGTTGTGTCAAATGCTCATATGGCAACAACTAAATTCAAATAAAATGAGCCCCCGAAAACAAAAGCATTGAGTATTGATAAAGTACAAGATAACCCAGATTTTTCCAATGAAAGAGTGTTGTTCTCGTGTATATAATGTAATTTGTTGGGCTAAATAGAATTTTAGCTTGTACAAGGACTTGGGGGAAAAAAATATATTGTCTCATCTCCAGTTATATCTAAACCCCATTTCAGGTGACTCTTCCTTTCAGTTCCTGTTATCTAGAAAACTGAGTTATGTAGCCGAAAGCAATGTGCAAGGCAAAATGAAGGAGAAAACATTGATAAACTCTCCAATACTCTTAAGGATGTGATGAAACTATAAAAAGTAATTAACGATTGCATGAAAAGAATATGATAAAAAAATACATACGTTATCAATGTCAAACATACTGAAGACCCCCTTCACAAATTCCATGGCTTCATTTGTTAACTCTATGCTCTGTAAAAAGATGTTCAGTAAGTACTATTAAAAGTATAGGACTAAAATATATATGTATTGTAATATCCATCCATCAAAAAGTGTGCAGATAATTTTTGGTGGATAACAAATTATTGAAACAACATCATTTCATGTTAGCTCTCAGAACCAGTTATACGTAAGTAGCATAGTTCATAAAGCGGTAGGAATTTCCCACTTTAATTGGAAGCATGTGCTGAGATAACAGTGTTTCTACATCGTCAGTTACTTAAAAATGTGTATCATGTGCTGAGATAATAGTGTTTCCACATCGCCAGCTACTTAAAAATGTGTATCAATATAGGAATATAGGAAAATGTACTTGGGCAAAGTTGCAAGCTACTTAAAAATGTGTATCAATATAGGAATATAGGAAAATGTACTTGGACAAAGTTGCTGTATACAATAACCAAATTCCAATTGAAACAAAATCTTTAGAATAAATCAATGCATATTAACGACCAACAAGAGGAGACAGTAGTTCAATTTCAGTTTGGTACTATGAAACCAGAACCAGGCCCCATCTAAACCTGGTTTAAAATCAAATAAGCTAGCTCCAAAACCATAACACCCAATATCCATAGGGCACCCAACAAAACATATACTATGCATTGTTTTTTGATAAATGATATATTAACAACAATTACTATACCAGTGTTATATGTGTAAAAGGATTGTGAATCTGCTCACTTGCTTCTACATTGCGTATTCGTTAGTCGGCTATTGTCACTATCTTTCATGTTTTTTGGTGTTCAGTATTCAGTCCGACCGTTGCTAAAGACATGGAGGGGAGTTAAGAGTGCCAAGAGCAAGTAGAAAGTGTTAGGAAATGGTACCACGTTGTTTATTGTGGGTTATGCGGAGGAAGAGAAATCGTAAATATTTTCAGGAAAGGAGCATTTTATTAGATCATTATTTTTTAGCCTCCAGTTTTTTGGCTTAATGAAATTTATCAGGAGTCAATTGATTCCTTCATAGATTATTATTATTATTATTTTTTGCAGAGTTTAGCCTTGTAGCTTGAGATGGTCTTTTTTTTATGCCTTGGCTTTGCTGTGTCCATGCTTTTTGTGTACTCCACATGTATGGGAATGGCATCATCTTTAGACGCTATATCTATTCTATAAATCTCATAGAAGAAAAAAGCGAGACATTCAAACAGAAAATGGTTTATCTTAAATTCCAGAGTAGCATGCTTATGTGATACAATATATTGTATATAAAGTCAGGTGCACCTTATCCTACTGTTGCCACAAGGATTTTCATATAGGCAATTGTTCAGCATATTATAGCTGATATGTCAGCTTGGGGGGACTTTAAGAAGGTTATGGTTTGGTTTTTTCACAAATTTTTTTTTATAAAAAAAATGTCCTTTCCTCTAGTGACGTTGAAACTCAGAAGCTGCTTTAACCATTCCACAAGTTAATTCCGGAAAACCAAATGGAAGTATCTTCAATCAGCAAAGACCCAAAACCGACAAATCAGTTTGAGAGTATTCTTCAGGTAAATGATACCATTAGCACACTATAATAAACTAGAAAAGCAGGTCCCAAATCTCCTCGACTGAATTGAAACCAGGAAAAAAACAACTAATAAATACAATAAATAAAGCTGCCGGTCTTCATAACAATAATAATAAGAGGTGAGAGCTTAAGCACAGTAGAAAAGGACCTGATCAGGAGCTCTTTTAAATGGAATTGAAAGATATTCTTCCCTGAGTTTTATCTCATCGTTATATCCAAAATTCCTCAAGACAGTCCATATCGTCTCAAGACGCCCTTTTTCTATAAAAAGAGCATGGAGGAAAAGAAAACCCATCAGTGTAAGCCCAAATTCGTTGACTCCTTCAGGTACTTTCTCTTGTACTACTTTCTTAACACCCACTATTTCAACAGGCTGTAATGGGGCATTGAAACACTTAACCTGTACATTAGAATTATAATGTTATTCAACTTGAGGATATTTACTGCAATTTTATAACCAACTCTGAAAAATAAATTAATAAAGAGACAAGAACTGTTCATATTATGCAGGAGAAGAAATGGAAAAAAGTACCTGAAATCTTTACTCTTTTTTTTTTACTTTATAAGTAATCAATGTATTGTATAGAAGTACCTGAAATTCATTCAACTCTCAATGCGTTCAGGGCATCATCTTAAATCACGATCACAAAGAATAAATATCCTTTTTAGGGCTCTCACACATCGGGGTTTCAGAGTTTGGGTTTCTTGATCAAACAACGGAGCTGTTGGATGAAGTACTGCTCTTTGAGCGTAGTAAAATACTTCAGGAACCTACAAATATTTGGATAAAAGATATTATAAAAAAATTAGTTAGATAACCAAACTTTACATTCTAATTTGGTATATTTAAGTTACAAACCTTAAATAATATTCTCTTTGTTCCAAAATTAAAGTTACATTTGTAATTTATAGGACTATAAAGTCACGAGATGTTCCTAAATTGCCAGTATTTTAACTAATAACTACCAATTCTTGCCTCACACCACCACAACTAAATTCTTAATTAATATTATCGGTACATTCGAAAATATATAAATTACCGTTAAAAGTTGTCATTTTATAAATGTATCTTTAATTATAGAACGAATGAGTAACTAATAAAAAAATAGCCAAGGTCACGTTCCCAATAAGACATGACAAATAGTTGAAAATTTTTGTAAGGGTAAGATTGAATATCCAGAAGAAGATATAGCTGTGCAAGGTAAGATATGAATATATAGCCTTCATTTTGTGGTAGTCTGCAAGAAAAGAATGAGAACAAAGGATAAGCTTCTTAAATGGGTCTATGTGGATAAAGATAGGTAAGCTTTATGCTAACAAGCAATTTAAAACATTAATTATTTGTTCTTCCATATAGTTGACTTTATTGTTAATATCGCAGATTTATTCATGACGTATTTAGATAATTTGCCCCGGGACTGTGGAAGTGTCTATTTGTGCTCCTTAAGGAGAATATCTCTTTGTTGAAGTGTCGTGCTCAACTTTCAGTATATTTGTGTTGATAATTACATCTTCCTTAACAAAAATCCAAAATGAATGGATCTGTGAAGAAGACATATTTAACATAATCTTGCACTGCCTTTAGATTTCATGACGTAATATGCATCATTCCATTTTTCAAGTTCACAGCTCGCATATATTACAGCATTCTTATTTGTTGCATATGGAAAATTTTCATGCATCGTAAATGTTTTGAAAGGAAAAGAAAGAAGAGGAAACAAGATTCTAATATTTTGTTTACTTCAAAGTTCAAATTTCTATGTCATGTACAAGTGGGAGCACTATCCAATATAGCAGATTGTACTAGATACTCATACCAAGGAGCATTTAAAAATTTGAGATGGCATATTGCCTTAACAATGAACTGTAAGATAAATAGAAAAAATGGATCATGTGTATCTAAGATAAATTTATTTAAGGCATGGCAGGTGACTTGATACATACCTAATTCTAGTATGGCCAACAGAACACAATAAAATCATTAATAAGCCAATAAAAAAAATGAGATTCCAACTTTATTGTGAAAGCCCAAATTTAATCAATTGTGACACACCTGAACAAGGTTAGCTGCTGAACATTCTATACAGGTCTCAATCTCTCGAAATCTTTGCATGATAGGTGCCATCACCTCCTCCAGACTGATATGGTAACCCTCGTCACGCATATCTAGTTTGCAACCAACTATGATAACAGGTACCTTTACCTGTTAATTAATTGATATTCATACAATATACACTAGTGTGAAAATTACATGGACTAAAATTGAGATATCAACTTTTAATTATGGCATTATTAGCTCATGTAAACATATGATGAAAATTAAACCTCCAAACGACGAAGTTCGAGAAGCCAGAAAGTACTGAGGCGAACAAGTGTTTCACGCTGATCGCAAGCGTAAGTTAGCACAACAGCATCAGATCGCTGCAATTCTTCAGCGACCCTACCTTTATTCTGTAAACTATATTAATTCCAACAACATTGTTACAAAATTAAAAAGTGAAAATCATTTAACAATGAAAAGATATGTGCTTAAAACATGTCTCGGTCATCAATAATAACCTGGATGAAGTGTCGATGATTGTGACCGGAACGCCATCGGGATAGTAATCAGCGGGGAGGCGAGTAGGAGGCAGAACAGGAGGAACGTTATCGGGAAATGATTCCGTGGCAGCAGCGGCTATTAGACTTGATTTTCCGGTGCCACGGTCGCCGATGACGACGACACGAACGCTGGTGCGGAGGCCGCCGGAGGTTGAATTTGGGAGTGAACCGCGTGGCATTGAAGCTCAGAGAGATCTGTAATGTCTAAATCAAATGGATGGATTTGTTGATGCTTATGATTGGGAATGAAACAGGTGAAATTTCTGGATTAAATGTTGCAGAAACCCTAATAAACAATCTATCGGCTGCATCAATGGCCTGACCGGAGTTCTTCGCAAGCTGCGAAAAAGTGATTGCTCAGTCCTCGTACTATTCTTATATATGGTTATGGAGAGGGATAGGGAGAGGTAGAGTAAAAACAAAACACCAGAAAAGGTGTATGAATAATTAAGATTCACTTTTCAACTTTATGGCCAAATCTATCATTCTAATTTTTACGGTTGTAAATAATTATCGGAAAAAAAAAAATTGATCGGGAAAAAAATCATCGGAAAAATAAAATTACATTTGATTTCTAAAAACGAACAAAAAAAAATAAATAATGTAAAGTTAAAAGTCTATATTTTTGAAGAGAAAAAGAATAATGAAGAATATAAACTTTAACAAATTTCTCTCAAAGCTGAAACTAATTGGATTTTTTATTTAAAACTTAGAAATCATTATAATGAATAATAAAATAATAACTTAAGATTTTCTTTCATCACAAATACAATGAAATAAAGTAAACATTTTGTTGTTCTGTTTTAAATTTCTAAAATAAATCGATTCAGTGAGATATAAAATAAAATATTTTTTAATTAAATATAAAAATATTTGAAAAGAATAGGGCAATTTTTTTTTTTAAAAAATATAATTAGAAGAAGTTTATCAGTTTTAGCATAAATAATTTTGATTAAACATATAGTATCAATTTGTCCCTATATTATAAATAAATACATAAAATGAGGAACCAATTAATTTTTGATGCAAAATTTAATTGTCTATTCAATATGCAACCGTATTTTAGACAGCTTTAACGTGCAATCATTCTCCTACTCCTAAGGTCTCTTTCAAATGCAGATGTATGTATCTGTTCTATTCATGATTAGAAGAAGGTATTGTATTGTTTTTAATTATTATATCTAGTCTCCCAATTTTTTCAATTAACATGCTTTTTCTTCAAACTGGGGAATTGCTCAAATGGATGTTCGCATCTTAAATCCATCTCGTGAACACTAGATTAGTTTATCGATAATTGGCTTCATTTCTGGAAACGGTTTAGTATATATAATAAATTTCTGTTTGGCTAATTGAGTTTATTTCTCTGGAAATACGACTACTTCTTGTCTTTAAATAAATACTTATTTTTAAGCTATATATATATATATATATATATATATATATTTTTTTTTTATAGAGCAAGGCAAAGGCTCTTTTTCCTTTCGCTGTCGCTTTACGCTGCCTATATTTTTCCTTCCAATTTAATATAAATTTAGATTCCAATTCCACCGTAACTCATCACCGTCCTAGACTCGTCTTCCTCAACCTGCTGAAAATTGAACTTTAATCTTTCTTTACAGAAACATATAGATATAGATTAGAGAAAATATTGCAGAGGGAGAGATGAAGTTTCAAATCGAAGATGTTACTGTGTTCTTCCCATACGATCACATTTACCCAGAACAATACTCATACATGGTGGAACTGAAGCGTGCCCTAGATGCCAAAGGTCACTCTCTCCTCGAAATGCCCACCGGCACAGGAAAAACCATTGCCCTACTCTCTCTCATCACCAGCTACTCTCTCTCCAAACCCTCCAATCCAGTTAAACTAATCTACTGTACTCGCACTGTTCACGAGATGGAGAAAACCCTAGCGGAACTCAGGCTATTGCACAAGTACCAGCTACAGCACATAGGTCCGTCGGCCCGAATGCTGGCTCTGGGCCTTTCTTCTCGCAAGAATTTGTGCATAAACCCTTCTGTGGTTTCTGCGGAGAATCGAGATTCGGTGGATGCTGGGTGCAGGAAGCTGACGGCGAGCTGGGTTAGGGCTTTCGCTGTTGAAACCCGTAATGTTCCCACATGCTCCTTTTTCGAGGAATACGAAAAGGCGGGTTCGGATGCGGTTTTGCCTCCCGGAGTTTATACATTGCAGGTTTGATTAAAATATTTAGCAAGTTTTAATTTATTTTTGTTGCAGAGATTTTGCCAAAGCTAGCCAAAAAATGGGAATTTGATGTATGTTCTGCAAGTTTTAGTCTTTAATTGCAATATAATTTGAAAGCTCAAATGAGTATGTATGTAAAAGGGGTTCATTTTAATCAATTTTAGTTACTCCTTTTTTAGCTTTTTTTCAGTCTGGTATGATTTTTTCTTTTGTTTTGATAATTCATGCTTTCATTATTTATTGGAAAATGCACGGTACTTCAACTAATTCCATATGCTTTAGTATACCCAGCTGTTAAAATTGTGTTTAAATCCTCGGACTAATATAAGTAGCCCTATTTTTTGTAGTTTAAGAAATGATCATCTCGGATGCTGTGTTGTGCATCGGAGAGTTAATAGATTGCAGGTTGTGTAAAATATTGGTCCAACTTTTAATCTTTATTGCAACAGGAACCTGAATTAGTTTCAACTTCCAAGAGAGTATGAACATATTTTTCTTTTCAATCCTTTACTCGAATATGTTTTCTTATAAAGTACGTATTCTGATTTTCTGTCTTTGTATGATTGAAAACTTCATTAAATCCATTATCATGGCACAAATGTTCAGTTAGTCTCGTATGTTTTTGTATGCTAAATTGTTAAATTTATGAACAACATAGAGTTAAAATTCAAGGCATGAACACTCACTTTGTTTATTGCCAAAGTTATTCTTAAGTTATAAATAATTGCAAAACTTGCAGGATCTGAGATCATTTGGGAAGGAGAGAGGATGGTGCCCATACTTTTTAGCACGTCATATGGTCCAATTTGCTAATGTGGTGGTTTATAGTTACCAGTACCTGCTTGATCCCAAGGTTGCTGGGATAATATCGAAGGAGATGCAAAGAGAGTCTGTTGTGGTGTTTGATGAGGCCCACAATATTGACAATGTGTGTATTGAGGCCCTAAGTGTCAGTGTAAGGAGGCAGACACTTGAAGGGGCTACAAGGAATCTAAATAAGATGTCTCAGGAGATTGAAAGGTATGTGTGCACTAGTATAATATCACTAGAACTAGACCTTTCATCTTGCTTAGATTGTGAAAGTTGGTGATTTCGCACTACATCCTTAAGATTCTCCAACATATACATGTGTTTTTACTTATATGGGATCCCATAAAAAATATAGTATTTTTGCTTTCATATTCTCAACTTTCAAAAGAGTGACTAATCATTTTGAGACAAAAATGAATTCAATTTTGGCAATCTTTGTGAGATGGAAGGAGTATGTCTTTTCTTTTCTTTTTTGGGAATTTAGCACATGTACCGTAACTTCTGCAAATTCCTTGCCAGATAAGTATGTAGACATCTGGGTGGAAGCATTATTTTGTTATGACCATTTTTTATGATACTTATAACTCTTTTTGGCATGGTAGGAAGGTTTAAGGCCACTGATGCTGGTAGATTACGCTCTGAATACAACCGGCTTGTTGACGGTTTGGCACAACGGGGGAACCTATCTAGTACGTGGAATAGTCATGCATTATCTAATCATTGAGCTATACTTTTCCTGTTCGAAAATCTTCCCACTTTTCATTGGTCATAATACTCTTTTAACTTTGCAGTTGCGGATACCTGGCTCGCAAATCCTATATTACCTGATGATATTCTGAAGGAAGCGGTACCTGGAAATATACGGCGGGCAGAGCATTTCTTGTCTGTTCTACGTAGATTAGTTCAGTATCTTAGAGGGCGTCTAGAAACTGAGAATGTTGAAAAGGAGGGACCTGTTACCTTTGTTGGCTCAATAAATTCACAGGTTGGGATTGACCAGAAAATGTTGAAGTTTTGTTATGATCGACTGCACTCACTGATGTTAACGCTGGAGATAACTGACACAGATGAATTTCTACACATTCAAACAATTTGCGACTTTGCAACACTCGTAGGAACATACACTCGGGGGTTTTCGATAATAATTGAACCTTTTGACGAGAGAATGCCACATATTCCTGACCCTGTGTTGCAGGTTTGTTAATGTTAGAATTCAAGTTTATTTTCATAAGCAATAAATGGTACCAGTATCCCCATTTAGTCATGAATGAAATGGTACCCACACTATATATCCCTGGCTGCTTGTTTAGACCACCTATTATTAGTAAGCAAATCTGTGTAATTCTAACCAATCCTCTTTAGACACGGACCATAGGTACTAGGTCTGATTATCTCTTTTATTTATTGTTAGAAATTTGTACTGATGATGAACTTTTTGGGTATATTATCCATGACACCATTTGCTTTCCGTTTCGGTTTTTGACTCGTGCATATACATAAGGATTACATAGTGGGTGCTATTTTCATCTTGATGTTGTATTTTATTTACTCAAGCCTTTTTTTCTTTCTGAAGGAATATTTTCTTTTCTTATTGTCAACTCAGCTTAGCTGCCATGATGCTTCACTTGCGATAAAACCTGTATTTGAACGATTCCAATCAGTTGTGATCACTTCTGGAACTTTGAGCCCAATTGATCTCTACCCTCGTCTTCTAAATTTCAATCCTGTAGTTAGTCGAAGCTTTACAATGTCCTTGACAAGGGATTGTATTTGCCCTATGGTTCTCAGTCGTGGAAGGTAAATGGTTCAACTAATATTTGTTTTTTGAGCTTATAGTAGTACATTTGTTGTTTACTACTCTCTCTCCACTTCAGAAAAAAAAAAACCTTCGATTTTGGTTAATTCACTCAAGTTGAAGAAGCAGATGTTGCTGACTCAAAATTTAAATTATGCTTTAGCTACACGATAAGTCCTACTTTAGTTAAAAACTGGTCCAGTTTTCTTACAATGGATACCATTTGAACCAAAATTTTACTGACTTTTAAAAGGTGACACTTAATTAAAAAACAATAAAATCTCGAAAGTGACAATTTTTGTTGGAATGGAGGGAGAATTAGGCAGCAAGACATCCATATTATTAGATGATATAATCTTTCTCCTTATTTCTTTTATTTTTATTTTCAGTGATCAGCTTCCTGTTAGCACAAAATTTGATCTAAGAAGTGATCCTGGTGTTGAAAGAAATTATGGGAGGCTCTTGTTAGAGATGGTTTCTGTTGTTCCTGATGGAATTGTGTGTTTCTTCGTCAGTTACTCTTATATGGATGGAATAGTAAATAGTTGGAATGAACTGGGAATATTGAAGGTGACAATATACATTCTATTACTTATTCTATTTAATTGTTTCTTATTGTTCTTGTAACATTACCCCTAGCATTATGTCCTAATTTTTCAAAGCAATGAAATAAATTATTCTACACAGATTTAACCTCATTTTGCCTAAATTAATACTTCCTTATACAAGCCACTTTCTGGCTTTCACGCTGATTTACACTTGCATTCCTACAAATCCATTTTTCATTTGTTAGAATTATGTGTTTCAGGAAATAATGCAACATAAGCTTGTGTTCATTGAGACTCAGGATGTTGTTGAAACTACATTGGCCCTGGACAACTATCGAAGGGCTTGTGATTGTGGGAGAGGTGCCGTCTTTTTCTCTGTAGCTAGGTATCTCCCTCTCCTTGAGTGTTCAGTTCGATTTCAACATTATTTTCATGATCTTTGTTATTGGCCAAATCAATTTTGTATATATATATATATATATATATATATATATATATATATATATATATTTTTTGGCTTATTTTTATTGAGCTTTGTTTTTGGTGTGATTTGGGTACATATAACAAAAGCAGTGTTATGCATGCATATAACACTTTTGTTATATGTACCCAAATCACACCCAAACATTTTTTTTAAAAACTTTCAATTCCAAAAATTATTATACATTTTTATTAGTTATGTTTTTTATTAAAAAAAAAAAATAAAGTGAGCTCTGAGTGAGCTCAATAAAATGAGCCTAAGATCCTTGCTCTATATATATATATATATATATATATATATATATATATATATATATACATACATATATGTATATTATATGTGTGTGCATATATATATATATATATAGGAAATGATCCATAGCATGTATTTGGATGGAAAATGATCAAATAGAATCTTCACCATACATTACAAAAATTAAGGGCTGAGATTCAAAATGAAATTACGCCATCCGCTAGTTCAACTAGCGGACACAGAAAAAGAACTTTTCGGACAGAATTACCCTCATATCAAGCGAATCTGGTTAACTAATGTAAATACTAAATCAGAACACGATTTCACTCTATTATTACGCCTTAAATTATACGCCTCTGCACCCTGAAGTTCTCTCTCTTCTCTGAATCAGAGTCTAACAAATTTCGACAAACCAGGTGTCAGACGTTACATAAAAAAAATAATTCAAAATAGTGAGAGAGCTTCCTTCCTTCCTTCCATTGGTTGTCTTTAAGTTTCATTTTGATTAAATTTTGACTACAATGAATTATAGATTAGAGAACCTACAATGTTGAATATGTGGGTAAGTAGTTCAACAAACATTAAGTCGGGATTAAGAGCCACGTTTTATTAGAACCATCTAGTGTCTATCTCAAAAAAAAAAGACAGAAAAAAATTAGTAACTTCTATAGTTCTATTGAACCTGATAACTTTTCCAACAATGGACAAAAGAAACAAAAAGAAAATAAAATAGAGACAGGACGTGCAGAAAAGTTCAATACAAATTATAAATGGTGGTTTCTATGAGTACAACTGAAGGGATAGATAAGTAATGAACCTTCACCATCTTCATCCATGGCATCTGCCTCATCTTCCGATGATGTCCAGCCAGAGCACCGAGAATTATTTCTACTAGAAGACGTTACATCATTCAACGCAGAAAATATTGCTACTAGGGAAAGGCGTAATTATAAATTTGTCAAAATCAGATCTGTAAATGGCTTGATATGGGGGCAATTTTGTCCGAAAAGTTCTTTTTCTGCGTAATTTCATTTTGAATCTCAGCCCTTAATTTTTGTAATGTATGGTGGAGATGCTATTTGCCCATTTTTCATCCATAGCAAATACATGATATGGATCATTTCCCATATATATATATATAATATATATATATATATTATATATGTAGTTATATTTTTTGGAAAATATTGTTTATTTTTCCTTTGCTTTCTGTCTATTCCCCCACCCTGGAGATCTTATGTTGCTTACTGGTTGGTAATTTTCCGACAGAAAGTGTGTTTTAAGATAGTAAATTTTAGCAACAATGGAACACTAGTGATATTTTTTGGAGGCCACATGTGATACCTTTGGATTTCGAGCATTGAAATCCAGTAATTACCATGATTCTTTTTATTTTATATTTTGTTAGGTACCAAGCTTCCCTATATTTTATTCTTTCTTATGTACCATCCTTCCCTTTATTGATAGCAATCGAACACACTGAAGTTTTTAACTACCTTCCGGAACAAACATAAGATTTCAATAGGATATAGTTTATGTAGATCCATAGTTCTACTTGTCAAAACAAAAGAATGTGGATACATACTTGTCTAACAACTTAAGGTCTTAACTGTTTTCAAGGATTTTGTAAGATTAGTTATATTTTTGTTATATTAATGATAGGGACACTAAATGTGCATTAAAAAATCTATGTGATGCTAAATTACTGGTTGATAACCAATACAGTGCTGGTCAGTTATTTACTGCTAACTTTTCAAGTGCACATTTAATGTCCTTAATTTTTTTTTTTTTGTTATCTCATATATGAGAGTTTTGTATGCATTATATATTTTTTATATGATCAATAATAAACACAGCTGCAAATGAAAACTTGTATAAATTATTATTATTATTATTTTCACTATTGCTCTGAGTAAGAGGCAAAATTACTGAGAAACTCTCATAGTCTAATGATGTAGATCATCACATGAAAAATAATAAAATCCTTTTCATGTTTGAAAGCAACCTCCAATTTGATTATGATAATATGATTTTCATTGACTAAGCATGTTGTGTTTGAAGTAAGCGTACATAAATTTTAGAGGAAGCCACTGCATATATGTTTCAGAAAGATGGAAGGAGTTGTGAAATAAGATAACCTGTGAAGGGTTTAGTACGATGTTTAACAGGTTATTTCTGTATTCTTACAGGGGGAAAGTAGCAGAAGGTATAGACTTTGATAGACATTATGGCAGACTAGTTATCATGTTTGGTGTTCCTTTCCAGTACACGTTAAGCAGGTGATTTGTGGATTCTATTTGCAAATTTGTTTTTAATCATTATTGATGAAGATATGCTTACCATACGTAATGGATAGGTTGATGGATGATTTCTTTCTAGACCATTCTTTTATTCATTACATGTATGTTTCTTAAACATTTATTGAATATGCAGAATATTGCTTGCACGGCTAGAGTATTTACGGGAGACCTTCCAGATAAAAGAAGGCGACTTTTTGACTTTTGATGCATTGGTATTTATCAAGATCAAACTCATAAAACAAGAAATTCATTTGGTTTGACATATGATTGTTTAAGTTCAACTATTCTGATATTCATTATTGATGCAGAGACAAGCTGCTCAATGTGTGGGACGAGTCATCCGTTCAAAAGCAGATTATGGGATGATGATTTTTGCGGACAAAAGGTTGCATCTATTGTTGAATTTACAGTAATTGCACAACCTACCCATGTATCAGACTGAAGCTTTACTTCACCTTTATGATAAGCTGCATTACTGAAGTTCTAAAAGTACAAGCAAGGTTACCAAAAAAAAACCACTAATACCTGTATGTTTTGTCTTTCCACAAATGAAAATTCTTTTCACAATAAAGTTCAGAACCCTAAAGTTCTTATTTGTTCCTTTGTTTTTTATTTGTGGTTTGTAAGCCCACGACAGTTGAACCTTAAATAATGAAAATTACAGTATTTTCTCTGAAACAATATTTTCCAAGCCATCAGACTTGAACTAGCTTTGCGTTCTCTCTTGCTTAATCAAGAATTAAGTTTAGTATTTTCACATGCTTCTCATTTCTATCACATTTGGAATTTTGTATAAAAAATTGTCTACAAGGTCTAACATGTGGAAACATATGTGAAAAAGGCAGGGCCAGTAGAGCTTTGTGCTTATTTTATTAGGTGAACTTTTATTCTTCTGACCAGGCAATGCATATACTATTATAGAGACCTTTTATTGTTATATATTACCTATCATCATAAAATATTTTAATCCACTTTTGATGATGATTTGTCTATGGATTGATTATTTGTGCAGGTACACCCGTCATGACAAACGCTCGAAGTTGCCAGGATGGATATTGTCACATTTACGTGAAGCACACTTGAACTTGAGTACCGACATGGCCGTGCATATAGCAAGAGATGTATGTCACTATTGCTACTTTACTTTGTTTCTTTATTTTATAGAAAGAACACCTGCTTTTTGTTTAGGCATGAACCCTTTAAGAATTAATAATTTCCGGATATGTAAAAATAGTTAATTATGAAAGCTATTAGTTTTATATTAATTTTTTCCTACCTCTGTTTGACAACAAAAATTTACATACAACTTTATCTATACAAAAAGTAATTTCATTATCAGAGGCTAAGATATGAAGAAGCTTCTAATATGTTTTTGCATTAGGGAAGGTTATGTTACTTGTGCTTGATTATTCCTGTCCGTCTTTAAAAATTGTATTACAGGACAATTTTATCAAGATATTTATTAAGCAGGCCCTAAACAAAGACGCATATAATTATTTTTTCATTCTAACAATTAATTATAGATTTTTTTGAAAAATTATTTATTGTCAAGTAATAGAATTATTAATTATCCACCACACAACGACGTTGTTTTTTCAAAAAAGTATTAATTATTAGAGATTATTAACTAATTCAATATTAATTATTGAAGGGGTCTAATATATAACATATAAAAATCTATCTAGACAGCAAATTGGAATATTTCAGCGAACAACATAACATCTCCGGTGCCTAAGATTGATTGTTAACAATTTCAGTGTTTTATGGTATGCTTATTATATTAAGTTAATGTTGTTTGCCTTTAGTTGTTATCAGCATAATTTAAATTTAGGATTGTCTGATAATTTTAAGTATATGGTTTGACATTACTATTTCTCTTTCTTTACTAATCTAAAAGTCTTTTTTTATTTTTATTCAAGAGTATTAAGATGTTTGGATGAGGATTGAATATTTGTAGATTGTTCTGGATGAGGCAAACTAAAAAGAGAACAATTGGGTTTGTGTTTTTGCTTGTTTGTCAAAACACATTATGCACTAGTGGAGTATGTATTAACTCTTGTCCCATGGGTGCAGTTCTTAAGGAAAATGGCCCAACCATATGATAAGACTGGCGGTAGTGGCAAGAAGACCCTCTTGTCACAAGAAGACTTGGAGAAGATGGGCAATGGCAATAATGGTGAAGTATTGTTTTGAGGGAGGCAGGCAGGCAGGAAGCAATTTATGGCTCTTGACCATTGCCTTCCAGGTTTTATTAATTTCTGCAAAGAGTTGACCCCTTGGGCGGTTATTCGGAGTCCTGCTGTGTAGCTGGCTTACAAAGAGTAGTAGTACCTTGAAACAATCTTGTATGCAGTTTTGGGTTTCTTTTGCAACGACTTCTTTATTTGTCAATGTTTGTTTATACCCCTCAACTATTCCTGTAGATGAAATGAAAATTTGTAAATTCATTTCTATCAAGTTCGTTTGTAGAGAAATTTTCACCCAAAAGCAATAAATTCAACTTTTCTTTTTCAACTCCAAATTTATCTGAAAATTATTAATTGTTATATTTTTATTCTCATTTTATGCAAAGATTATCAGAAAATTATGCAATTAAATATGGATAATTTTATTATTTTATTCTCTCTTAATATTCGCAAAAATCAATTAAGACATTTATCTTGAGATGGGAGGAATAATAATTCATATATATATATATGAAAAAATGAAAAGAAAAGAAAAAGTTTTAACCATTAGGTCGTTCGAAGTAAAACAAGAATTTGACCCTTTTTCCAAATTTATTAGTACTTATTACGAATAATAAGCATGGCCCAAAAGTAAAACGACTGGACGGACTAATACCTCCCTCTGTCATTAAATTATAACTAAATTTATTATGTAATTTAGTTTCACCTACTTTTATCTGATCATCACCTGTGTAGATAGCTTAATAATATGCTTTATCGCCCTCTTTACTTCCACTATGCTTACTTTCTTCCCATTAAGGTTCTCCTTCACCTACAACACAACACTATACAATCAGATACATTTATGTGGTGGATAATGTAGATATCCAAGTGAGTACATATATTATATCAAACATACATGCATTAATCTATCAGACTATTTTAATAATTAATTAATCATTTTATATATATTATATAAGATATATATAGTGTCTTTAATTACCTTAATATTCTTTAAAAGTATAAAAACTATCGTCATATTCATAATCATACCTTAGCTCTCAACTCCGCTACAAAGACACCGTGATTAGATGACGACTGGACGGTTGTGATCTCCATACGGAACTCCCTCAGCTTCTGCATCACATCCAATAATAACCCTTCCCGGCATGGACACGTCATCTCCACCAACCCATCACTCTCTATTATCGACACCTCCACCTCCACCTCCACTTCCTCCCCCGTCTGCGCCGGCAACTCCACCGATTTCACCGGCCTTGCTCCGCCGTCCCCCTCCATTATACTCATTTTCCTTTTATCCGCCTTGACCTTCCTCTCTGGGTCCCCTGCATTTCCTGACCGTTGATGATCACGTACACGTCCCTCCAGATCCTGAATCTTTTTAAGTAACTGCTTCACGTACTCAATAGTATCACCCAAAATTGAAGCCTTGTCCATTTTGGTCACGAAGGGTACAAGTGATCTTAGTATGATGAACCGCTCATTGAGTTTCTCTCTCCTCCGCCGCTCGGCGAGGACGTGGTTTGCGCTTAGCTCCTCTCGTGGGGTCGCTTTTCGGAACCGGGACGCCAAGTCAGCGGGGGAGCCGGTGGCGGACACGTCGTGGGACTTGGTGTGGAGGAAAGGAACGGTGAAGAGCATGTATTTGAGGAGCCATTGGGGGGTCCCCTCGGTACTCGGGTCGACGTGGAGGTGGTGGGACAGGGTGGCGGTGAGGGTGCAGTTGGTGAAGGCGGAATGGGAAGGATACATGGTGTCGCTGGTGGAGGATGGCACGGACCACCGGCGGATGGATCGGTGTTGGAGGATGGATGAGACAGTTTGAGAATAATGGGGTAATTCTTCAATCGGAGGGGCTCCTGTGCAATTTAATATTTATAAACAAAAAGAATTAGAAAAACAAAAAAAAATATGGGCGTGTATATATTAACCGAGAAAGAGTAAAATGCAAAATCACATGTTTTTGTCTTTGAATTTGTCTAACTAATAAACCCCTTATTCAAGATATAATTATTCATGTGAAATTATAATATTTTAAGATATAATTAGTATGATAAAATTGATTTAAAAATTATAATTTTACATTAATAATTATATTTTGAGGAGAGTTTTGAGTAATACTTGATGAATCTATGGAAAATGTTACAAGTAATGTTTTTAAAGTCGGGCGGACCATTCAACATGTAATCTTTTTTCTTGCTATGCAAGAAACTTGGATATCAACTGAGCCAAGTCAAAAATAATGTTTTTAAAGTCGAACGAACCAGTTATTTAACAAACTTTGATTAGGTACTCCTCTCTCTTCTATAAAAGTGGTTCCCTTGGACCCAAACACAGTAGCAACTTTATTATATATAAATCTATTTAATATTTAATTTTTAACTTATATTAAGATTTATCATTTGGTTATAATCGAATCGAATAAATTATTCGGTTATAACTGAAAATTGAAATTTATAACTAAATTATCGATTTACCAAAGTATTGAATTTACTATTCGATTGTTTGGGTAATAACAAAAATTAAGAAATATATTTCTGATTCTCAAACAAACCCAAGTGTGAATAGCTGTTGATCAATAGCTCTGAAGCATTAGAAACAATCCCACAAAAACCCAACTGTAGAAAACCAAGTGTGAATAGGTGTTGAAACCCATTTCATTAATTTATTAACAACTCCAATTCATGATACATGAGTTGAAATCAGTAAGTAGAAGAGAAGTGCCTTCGTAGATTAATTGTGTAAACAAGTAAGTAACCAAACATGGGAGAAAAATAATGTAGAAACTTCAGAGCCTTGAAGTCGATAAATACCGTCGGAGGCTCGGAGATAAGGTTCCGTTCAGACTTTGGTCTGTCGTTCGGAGTCATGACTTGCGATTTGGGGCTTAGGGCAGATCGAGATGAGAGACTGATGCGATTTGGAGTCATGACTTGCGATTTGGGGCTAGGGCAGATCGAGATGAGAGATTGAAAGATTAGAGATTAAAATATGAGAGATTAGAGATGAGAGATCGAGAAATTAGATATGAAGGACTGACGAGTGATGACAGTGATGATGAGAGTTGAGAATCGAGATCTGAGGATGAGATAAGAGATGAAGAGTGAATATTGAATAGTTCATATTAGTGTTTTAAGCCTTAATTTTTTTAAACATCCTATTCGGTTATATATTTGGGTAGCCGAATAACACAAAATCTAAACCTAAACACGAACTCGTAAATCGATCGAAAAAAAATCGAATATAACCGAATTGTAAAAAAATACCTGAATTATCAAGAAATTTCGGTTAAATTATTTCTGTTCGATTCGATTATATCCGATTTTTGTTCAGTCCTAACCGATGTGGAACTTAGTTACCCACAAATATTTATTATCATTTTCAAGAGTGATATTTGAGAGTTAATAATTTCTCATTCATTACTCTATAAATTTGAGTTTCTAAATACTTAATTTAATTTACTCATGAAGTAATTAGAACACATTGATATGTAAAATTATTTTAAATAATTAATGACACTCACTTTAATTTATGCTCTGATTCTAAAACTATGACAAGGGAGCATCCAAATTTATACTTATTTGGCTTCTAGTATAAAGTAATCGAGACACAATCTGCATGCGAATCCAAAAACTGATCAGAGAGACAATAATATTAGGCAATTAAGTGTAGCCACCCTTTTAGTGGCTCGTATTTTCATTTTGGCAACCAACTTAATTATACGACCACAATTTTATGCTTTCTTTGTTTCCAAAATAGGAAGACTTGCTTCTTTTCTTAATTAGCTTATCTTTAGTACTCCTATGTATTAGTACTAATTGATCTCCATCTTATACAAGTACGAGCTGAGGCCGCAGGATGTTAGCTCCCTCTAGGTACAACAAATGGCCATTTATTAATTAAAGATATATAAACCAACTAAAATTATGGGACTAACTAATTTTCATATTTATTTATTATTTTTAAAACTTAAACGTGTAGTATATAACAAATTAAACAATTAGTAAAATAATTAACATAAACAATTACTATTTATTTCATGCATATTTATTCTAAAATAGAATAGATCGTGTATATAGATAGATATGTTAGCTACCTGTCGGTGGTGGTTGAAGAGTAGTACTGTTGGTGGATGAGTGTGGGAACCCATGTGTGGTCGACTCGGCTCCTCCTCCGGCTTTGCTAACGGTGAGCAATAAGTCATGAAAATGGGAATCGAGGAGGTTATTGGAATCGGGTGAGCCAAGCCGGATATACTCAGACATATCAACTTGCATTAACTGATCACTAGGCTCAGCTGCTGCAGCTGCACTTGCACCACCATTACTCATCATGCTGTTGCGATCCTCCTCAGAGTCTAACTGATCATCAGCCTTCTGATCTTCATCACCGTCCTCGTCCTCTTCTTCTTCTTCTTCTCGTTCTTCATCGGCCGGCGTATAGATTAATGGAGGACTGAGAAAATGGTTCGTGACAGATGGATTGGAAGTAGAGTGCTCAGAAAGAGCTGGTTTTGGAGTTTGATCATGAGCAGCTCGTACTTGGTGGTAATTAATGAATAACTTCTTCACGTGTTGGATCAATTCAATATTCTCTTCAACCTGCAGCACCATTCACAAAATTATCTGCTAGCTAGCTGTTTGAATATGTATTATATATATATGTATGTATGTATATGTATGCATGCTAGCTATTTTTCTTATTGAAATTTTAAAATGATGAGTATATATATACCCTATCGGTTGTCCCAAGCTCCACTACACCGTCGAGTAGAGGAATGCATAATACAGTCTGCAACATTAATTGTTTTTATTAGGTTTTCCGCCTCAATTAATAACATATATATACTCCTCTCTATAGTCCCAAAAAAAGAGGAACATTTAAAATCTATAAATTTCAATAATATATATTTATTTCATGTTTATTCTAAATTTACGTAGTGTTTAATTTAGTAGTGATGTAATCAAATGTATTAATATATATTACAAATGAAAATGGAAACACAATTATATATATATATATATATATATATATATATATATATATATATATATATAAAACCTTTAAAGAAATAGGGCATGAAATTAAAGTTACCTGTACCCGCGCACTCTAGTAAAACATGCAGCAAACAAATCACATGGAGAGGCCAAAGACGGGGAAAAAAAGGAGTAAGTAAATCTTGCAGCTTAGATAGTACTTGGTTATTCCCTTAAATCAATTTTAATTTTTGAAAATATTTTCAAATTTAAAATAGATGTAATTCACTTAATTTTTAAAAACAATAACTCTTGTTGTTCATTGTAAGCTTTTCAGGTAATTCGCAATTTTCATAAATGCGTTGTCTAAAATTAAATGAATCAATTAATTTTGAATTAGAAAATATATTTGATTGACTTCTTCAAAAAATAAAAAAATGATTTTGGGTACAACCAAGTAGAAATCAAGTTAGTTAGTAATATTTTGAGTAATTAAATGCTGTTATAGGAATGAAAATTGAGCGACGACTCTTCAACTTGAGAACATTAGATCGAAAATTAAGCATTTTTGTGGTACGTACCTTTGCAAGAATAGTTCTACTAAAGACTTTACTATCAACCTCATTTGCACCAGTAAGCCATATGTGCTGCCGTTTTGCATATGCCTTTCCTGGTAATCTACTTATAAATGTCACAACACATGCAGATGGTCGATCCAGGAGTATGATATATCATATATAATGTGACCGATAAACAAAAAATAAAAATATATAATTTTAATACGCATCAACATGAAGTTAACAATGTCAAATAAGACGCTAGTTGGGAATTTTAATTATCCTATAATTATGCTCTTGCAAAAAATAAGATCGAAGAGATGAAGATTTGAAGTAATCTGGGTTTGCAGTGTAGCTCTACATCACAAAATGGTGCATGTACAATTAGAATTAATTATAATATCTTGCAAAAAATAATGGTTCATGCATGTACGATTAGAATACTTCATCGTAATTTTAAATTAATAAATAAATAATAATTGATGAAGATTTTGAATTTCCACCAAAAGTCAAGAAAGGAGCTTGAGATTGAGATTAGCTTCTTCACATATAAATACAAATTAAAAACCAAAAAGTGTTTGTTTGTTTTCAAGATTTTGGCGTGTTGGTCACTACTTTTTTTTATCTTTTTGGTAATTTTAATTCATTATTACAACCATGTATATTGAAGGAGGGGCTCCTTAATTATACTATGGAAAGGGCAGCAGGTATATATATAATATACGGTATACCATCCATACTAATGCTTGGTGGGTACGGCTCTAGTTTTTAATTACTTGCTTAATTAGTTTCTTACATTTCATTTCACACACCGGCCTAACCATTTTTACTTTGACAGACTTTTCTCCCCCTTCCTAAAATAGCTAACATTATTGTCTAGTAAATACAAGTTTCATGAAAAAAATTTTATTCTTATTTTGATAGCCACTATTTTAAATTCTATATTTCTTTAATAACTACTCCATATTTTCATTAAATATAAGAGCTAGTTAGGGAGATTTAATTCGTTAGTCATTTTATACTCTTCTATGTATACTTTTTATCCTGCGGAAGGAGGTACATTACATGCAGCTGTGTGCATGTGCATTGGACTCCTCCATTTTGGGAATGAATTTTAATTACATATTACACATATATAGCTAGCAAATATTGAATGCATGAAAGCTGAATTAATGAATTAGTTGAATAAACAAATTAATGACTTACCCTACTCCAGGAGGAAAAGAGAAAGAGACACACATCAAATAGAACCACTCGGATTCCGTCAAGTCCTCCGGCAACAAGGCGGCAGAAGGCCGCTGTGTTGGGTTGTTTATATCTCCGGTGGAGAGAGAATCGTAAAGCTCTTTTAGCTGCCGACTTCTCTGTAGGGAAGCCTCCTCAGTACTAACTTCCACTGGCTGAACTGTCTTCCTAGTCTTTATTGCTCCATTGTAATATCCATCTCCCCATACTAACATCCTATACGATATTCATGCATGTACCATATATAATTAAACACGCACCCATATATAATTATATTCAAAATTCATATAAATAAATAGTTAGCAAGAAATTAATCAAATGGGGTTAATTTTTTGTTTTAAAATTTGGATTTTAATTATCATCTAATTAATTAACTTACCCTTGTTGTGGACATAATTGCCAAAAAAGGCTGTATGTCCATTGAACCGACTGCACCGCCGTTTGTAACATGTTTTGCAGCGGAAGATCACTAGGTGGCGCCGCCATGTCCTCCACGTGCCGCCACCAGGTTTAATAGTTACTTTTATCTTCTAACAACTATATATACATTAATCTAACATTTACTAAACTTTATCTTCTAACAACTATATATACATTAATCTAACATTTACTAAACTTCACCCACAATTAAATAAAAACCGAAGAAATAAAAAAAGAAGAAGAAGAAGAATATCATAAGGTTTAGATGGAGTTTGTGATAATCAGATAATCATATATAGACTCATGATTTTAATTTTTTTTAAAGATGGGGGGAAATATGAGCAAGAATTTGAGGGCTGAGGGTTGAGGGTTGAGGGTTGAGGGGGGAGGGGGGAGAAATGAGAAGAAAAGATGTAGGGGGATCGAGGAAATGTTGTTTTGACTGGTTGGTCTACCAGACAGTTTCCTAATTAATAGCTGTTTAAAATCTGTGGCCTTCATGTTTCCAGCTGCAAATGCAAAATTTGATTTGTATTTGTTTTAGATTTATAAAATGAACCCAAAATCTAGCATATAAAAACATTAAACTTGACCGTGTTTGATTGCATTTTACCAACGTAATTCTTAATGCATTTTAACAATTCAAATCTTTGTATTAATATATCATAAAATCAATAATTTGATTTATATATATTTGTATCTTAATAAAATTAAAACACCTCTTAATATATAAAGATATGAACTATTAAAATAAATTAAAAGATAAATTATTAATATACATTATCATATAATTAAACACCACCATAAATTTAACAATGAAAATAGTTCGTTTAACTCATTATATAAGTGGGACAACGATATATATATACTTGACGACCGTGTTCTACGTCTTTTCTGGTTTATTACTTGCCCTATATTACTCACCCACTATATTAAGAAAATTTTAATATAATCAAAATGCACATATTCATCTAAATGTGTGTATAATAATTCATTCATTCAAAATTAAGATATATTTATAAAATGACTTTTAAGAATAATTTTATATTCTTAAATACAGCCTCAATATTAGTTAAAAATTTAATTGTGATATTTTGATATTAAAAATGATAGTAAAAGAATAATGATAAATTAGAAATAGGGTCGTCAAAGATGCAAAAATGTCTCTGATGTTTATCTTGAAATTTCATTTTTACCTTAAACTTTTTTTTCTTTCAAAAGTACTATTGACGTTACAAATTTCAAGTCAACTTTGTTCCTCCCGTTAAAAAAAGTGACAGGCTGACAGCTAGACAAACGAATGTTAATATATTTATTTCTAAACAAGTTACACGTGGACAAAAATGTGACATGGGGAAAAAAAACTTCAGATAGAATATTTTCTTTAAATAATTTTACAGATACAAACTATTCTACAAATATTTTATAAACGGTTGATGTGGCATACTCCACCTCAGCATATTGATCAACAAATTGCTTCAATTGATGTTGTGACGCCCCCAAAATAGATCCATTCCATCAAACCCATTTTGAGTCACCAAATACATGGTACAGAAATAACTACAACTTTATTATTACAACATATAAACTGTGAGTTTAAATACAAATATTGTCATCTAGACAATATCCACACGCAAATAAATCCCCATCATAATTATAGATACATTATTTTATAAAAATGGTGAGGACTACTAAACAACTCTTTCTAGAACCTTCATTCCATACCCCAAGCTAAGACTTTCGCTACATTCTACCTCCTCCACGAAAAAAAAATGGAACAAAAAGGAAAAGGGTGAGCTCAACTAGCCCGAAAAAGAACATTATGACTAAGATAATATACAACAAATTATCGTTAGTCTCCAACGAGAAAAATCTAATAGAATACAATAGACAACCGGTTTTAAATCAATCTTCGCAATGAAATAATAATTCATTAGAAGAGTTAAGTAGAGAATGCAAACTACTATCTTCTATATATGAATTTAAAAGTTCATCGTCGATATTTTATCCTCAGTAACATCAATCAATATATATCCGAATCAAATATTCATCTTTGCACTACTGGGCCAAAGATATTCATCGATTAGTCATGTTCATCGAAACACATGTTCATCTTTGCACTACTGGCCAAAGATATTAATCGATCGGTCGTATTCATCTCAACACTGCTCATCTTTTTCACTACGGGCCAAAGATATTCATCAAGAAATCATTCATCTTTTTGCTACGTGCCAAAGATATTCAATAATATCATCATTTAGGGTGAGGATGATGAAAAATATTTTAAAGGAAATGAATCCGGTGAAACAAAAGAACAATTATTAAAGATTCAGTATTTTAAACAATCCAAGTTCAAAAATACTTCATAAGTAATCGTGTGGTGTAAAATTCAAGAATGATCAAAACATGGATACAATCAAAGCTAGTATCCATAATAGATATTTTGACGAAAAAGAAGAAATTTCATTTTTCTATTGAATAGTGCCAGATTCGTGAATAAAGAATATACATATCGTGAATAAAATGTCGTATATCATGAATAGTAACTCAGACACCAAAAAGATAGAAATTTCACAAAAAAACATCATCACGCTTCATGAATAGTACTTCGTGAATAGTAAATCATGAATTGTAACTCATGAATAATAAACTCGTGAATAAGAACTCATGAATAAGTAACCCGAGAAGCGAAAAAAAGTTCTAAATTTGATAAAATTTCCAACCAATATTTCGGCGATAATGATATTGAAGAAATAATATCATTTTCGAATAAAATAACATCCTTACCTCGAAAGACAAGATTTCTAGTTGAAACATCTGGATAGAGGCTATGACTTGAACTTGCACCGTATAAGAACACTCAAAGTATACTCAAAATACTCACAAGAATACGCCGATAATATAGAGAGAAAACTTCAGTTTACGGTGTGATTTTCAATTCTAACCTAAGCACCCCTATTTATAAGAAAATGCTTAGAACACCAAAGTAGAAAATTTATTAAAATATTAATATATATATATATATATATATATATATATATATATAATCTTCACGCACACCTTTGAATCTGAAATTCAAAGAATTGAACACATGCCTCACACATGCAAAAAAAACATTTTTGTAAAAAAATATTTAAACCTTCAAAAATTAATTATTTTGGAGCTTGAACTTCAATAATTCATAATAAATAGCCCTTTTGTCAAAAAAATTCAATCTTACGATTTTTTATAGGAAATTCAATTCTCTACAACTTTCTGCGTAAGAAAGTTTTTCCAAATTCCAAATGTAAATTGACCAAATCCATAAACGAGCAATTTTACAAAGTATAATCAAATTTCTCATCAATAATTGTGTCCACCAACACACAAAATATGTGTTTAACATTTAATGCCACAAAAATACTCTTCATCCTCATATACTCATATATCCCACATTCATTATAAAAATATCACCAAGTTAATATATTATTAAAATAATATATTTAAATGAATTATTTTATCGAGAAAAAGATAAAATATTAATTTTCAACAATTGTCACATTAAAATTTTCTCCATCTATATCAATATTTTCCTCATCATATAAATCAATAATTAATTATTCACAAATAATATTACGAGAATCACAAGATCTTAGAACCAGCCGCTCCCAAGAAAGAGGGGCTTTCCAATAAGGATCTCTCCTTCTGGCCGCAATTAGGTGACCAAACCTCTCCTTGATGATGTAACTTTCTGTACATTGCCAATAATGTTATCCAATAATATTATTCGGATAATATGAATTATTGTTCCGATAATGGAAAATCTTGTGTAATGACAATTTATTGAAACAACGGTAATATAAAATATCAATGTAGCAATTATTGAATCAATAAAATAAAATCTTTGAATAAGATTCATCGTAACAATTATTGAGTAGGCCTTCTTACGTAAGAATCAATAATTGGTGCAATTGCTGTGTATCTCTTTGTTCAACAACGCGTATTAGTGTGTTTTTTAACCATCGAATATTCCAACGATGATTAATTGATAACAACTACGCCGTTATTTATAAACAACTTATATTTGTCGTTTTCTTCATCCAATCGCTTTCCAAGCATGGGGCCCACAAAAGATCTGGCGTAGTAAATACGAATATTCCCAAAGCGATGATTTAATATTCCACGACCAAACGAATATTTCCAAAATAATGAATATTTTATAACAACTTGCTTATTCAAATATTTGCGTATTTTACCCATAAGCATCACATTAATCAAATCAACCCTTACTATTTCAAAATAATAAATAGAGAAAATAAATTTTATTTATTAATAATTTGGGGTCTTACAACCTCCCTCCTTATGAAATTTAAGTCCTCGAAATTGACGTGCGATACTGGTGTTTTCAAAAGATGAAGAATACCTCACTTTCATTTCCGTTTCCAACTCCTAGGTCATTTCCTCAATAGCATGGTTTCTCCACAAAACTTTAACTTGTGGTATAACCTCGGTACATAGGACATGTTCTTTCCTATCCAAGATCTTGACAGGTACCTCCTCGTACGTTAAGTCTTCGATTATCTCGTCCGGCTCTAACTTCAATGACGTGGTTCGGGTCATCCACATATTTACGTAACATCGATACGTGAAAAACGTTATGAACACGCGTCATACTTGGCGGTAAAATGAGTCTATAGGCCACAGTTCCTATTCGATCGAGAATTTCAAATGGATTAATAAATCGAAGGTTTGAGCTTTCCTCACCTCACCGATTCTCGCTTTTGGAATAACGACTTCTTGCATCTTCTTCTTCATATTCATCAACTCCAGGTCCGTAGCTTGATAAGCTTTAAATTTATTGATTAAAGTCGATTATACTCGTATATCATCACGTGGGTACCTAGTGTTTTCATCTCCATCTCTATTATTTATAAATTATACGAAATGAGTCTTTGACAATATCGCATTTTCAGTACTTGTATACGATCTTCTACTCAACACGTCGCCTACCACGTTCGCTTTTCCGGATGGCATGGTCGTAACATATCTTTGAAATGAGTCTCCTCTTGAGTTCTTCAAGCTCTTCCCACATTCCTTGCTCCATTCAAATTTTGTATCTCTACGAGTCAAATTGCGTTAATGAAATAGCGATTCAAGAATATCCTTCAACGAATCTCCGATAATAACCAACTAAGCCTGTAAAGCTACGTATTTCGATTACCGACTTAGGTTGTTCTCAATCGTGACTCATATCCCAACCTTGGATAAGACGTTACAATGACACCTATCGGTTTACTATCGCATCGAATATGGTGTCCCCTACGAGAATCGGCTTGGTGCATTCCACAAAGTCACCAGATAAAGGCTCGGTACCAAATTCTATAGTTGAATTTTTAACTCCGAAGTTCAATAGGAGCCATTCGATATGAGATTTTAGAAATGAGTTTTGTCTCTGGGTTTCAAAGTCGATACAAAATTTAATATCGAGCTTTGGGAGTAAGCGAAAAATTCTTCAGAAATACGTCGGAAAAAATCAATAACAACAAGAATATTATTTAAATCGACGTGTCTTTATTCAAATCCATAACATGGACTAAGAAAACTTGACATCCATAATAAAACGAATGACTTCATGGCTTGATATGAAAATGTTTGACTACAATGGTTTGATTGCTTGAATTGAATAACGAGTTGCTTAGAATATGAAAACTAACAACTTTACAAAAGCAATCAATTTGGCATGATGAGTAGTTAACCAATCAATCCCTAAAATCACATCAAAAGCAAGTATCTTTAAATAAATAGGTCAACGGTAATGTGATGGTGCCAACTTGGATCAAACAAGATTTCTAAACAACGGATGTAATAAAAGTTTCTCCTAACGGAGTCTCCATAAATAGGTCAAAGTCTAATTTCTCCGTAGTCAAGTTCAAACGTTGGCGCAAAAGCAAGAGAGATAAAAGAATGGATAGAACCGGTATCTAGTAAGGTATAAACTTAAAGAAATTTATAATTAACTAACCCGTGCTAACTTCGTTCGGGTTCCTCGCATTTTACCCGTCCACGACAAACGCTCTTCCAGAACCGTTGACTTTGACTTTTCCTGACATCCTTTTGAGTCACCATTCATTGGGGACTGGGTTTTGATACCGTCTAATCTCGAGCGATATGTCCTTCTTTTCCACAATTATAGCATACCTTAAAGCTGTTGTGGGGCGGTTTGATGATATATCCCTCTTTCCGCATTTGTAACATACTACCGGTGGTCTTTCTCCTCCTTGGAACCGATTACTCTCGCGCCGACGTCTTCACAAGGTCGTTGTTGAATCTCCTCTTTTAAATCTCCTCCCACTCGCTTCTTCTATTTTCATGGCCACGATTACCACGGAGTAGTGGTTACCGCTTTATCCATATTCTTCTTTCTCCGCCGGTTATCGTTATTCGATGATACGCTATCTTGATATAATCCACGGTTATAGACCCTCGGTTGAGCGTACTCGTTATCTCGCCTAACAACCGAGCCTGCTGACAACATCCGAATAGAGAAAAAATTATGAGAAATGAGATCTTGGCGTATCTTGGGTTTCAAACCTCTTAGAAACATCCGCGTCATACATTCCTCATTCTCCACCAAATGAGGTGTAAACACGGATAACTCATGCGAACTTACGCCTCGTCTTTGGGACACCGTCATGTTATTACGCTCCAGCCTAATAAACTCCACTTCCTTCATATAGACGAATACTTTCGAGGAAGTATTTGTCATTGAACTGCTTCAAAACGTCTCCCATGACATCTTTGAGTGTAACTAAATGGAGTGCGCTTCACGATTCCCACCAAGAATCTGCCTCGTTACGGAACATAAAAGTAGCGAATGGAACTTTCTGTTTCCTCCGTGCATCCCAAGACATCGAATATCTTGGTAATTTGTTTGACCCACGCCTCCGCCTTTAATCGGATCCGGCTTTCCCCGAATTGCGGTGGTCCCAACTCTTTGAGCTTACTTTGTGACCACCCGTGTAATTGCTATCATTTCCTCCTCAGTATTTTGAACACGAGTCTCCTCGTGCGATTTTTGCATGAATCGCAAAAAGCTTCTAAACATCCCTCGTTCATCATCTGCTCAAATTGGTGTTATTCACGGGAGGTACATTGTCACTGTTGCACGTTCTCCTCGTTGGTAAAGACAGCATCTCCACGGTCTCATTTACTCCACTTTGTTAATATTCTCGATCGACATTCTCAAATCTTGTCATAAAATAAGGGTTAATTAAGGAAATCAATATATCACATAATATCCCTATATCTTGACCAACTAACAAAAATAAGCTTAGGTAGGACACACTAGCGAAGGATTTACTCGTCTCTCCCCTCCTGATTCTATTCCCGATCTCCGCCAGAGATCATATCCCCAAGCTCGATACCAACCGTGGCGCCCCAAAATAGGTCCATTCCATCCAACCCATTCTCGAGTCACCAAATACATGGTGTGGCGCCCCAAATTAGGTATACATCACCCATCTTGGGTAGTCGATATACATGGTGCAAATTTAAATACAACTTACTAATATAAGCGTAGGTATAATACGACATAAACCGTGAGTTTGAATACAATATTGTCTACTAGATATTATACAAACTCAAAAGAGTCCTCATTACAATTATTATCACACTATTTCACGAGAATAGTGAGGACTACTAATGCTATCCTCCTCGGACCATTACTCCGCTCCCCGACTCGTCCCAAATATATTCTCATTTCACGAAGAAAACGGTGAAAGAAAGGGTGAGCTCAACTAGCTCGAAGAAATATTATGACTAAGATAATGCGAGAATAAATTATCATTAGCCTCACAATGATGTTAAACGATAAAATATAATGAACATCAAGTTTAACTACAAATGGAACCAACAATCCATTAAAAGAGTCAAGTAGAAAATAAAATCTACTATCTTTTATGATTTAAAGGGTTTTCATCAATTGTTATAAATGAGACTCGACTTTAATAAATATTCCACATCATCGAATCACCCTACACTACTTCGGCCAGGATATTCTTTAGTATCACGACCACAATTATTCATGCTCTACGAGCGAAGAATATTTGTGTATTCATTAATGGTCATGATCATGCCAACAATCGTCCATCGATCAATGCACTACAGCCGAGAGGATTTTTACACATCATTTGTAACATTACGGTCATGATTACAAGAATAGTCTCTGGTCATAATCATACCAAGTCCATCTATGCACTACAGAACACAGATGACTTTCAACATAATATAAACATGAGGATGTTGACAATGATATAAGAATTGAAAAAACAAGTTCAAGAATTAATTTATCTAGGAACCAATAACATCCAAACTATCAACATGATCTTTGTTTTGTAGAGTAAAATTCAAGAATCTTGAGAAGAATATTTCCATGAAAGGATCTTTGGATGAAGCGCAAATATCAAGGATATTCCACTAATTTCATGGAGTATAGAAGTCAAAGTTTTAACCAACCGGGTATAATAAAGAATGGAATAACAAAAGAAATCACCATGCATGCGATAGACCGCATGGTAGGTTATTCCAATGTAATAATAAATAACGGAACCCGGTCCCAGAAACGCATGAGACGTGATATTCAATGAATAATAAATAATGGAACTAGGTCCGGCGTAAAAACGCATGCATGTGATGTTCCAACAGAGTAATAATAAAGATTTTACCAGTCCTGGTGTAAAACACACGAGCAGGATGTTCCAAATAATAATAATAAAGATTTTAACCGTGTCCCGTAAAACACACGAGCGTGGATGTTCAAATGTAATAATAGAAGAATGTCACCAAGTATAGGAAAAACCACGTATCACAAAGTTATTCTAACGTAATAATAAGCAATGGAATAACAACAGATTCTCTTCATGAATAAGAAATAATAACACCTCTTACTTTTAGTAGGAGATTGAATCTCGCAAAGTAGTGTGTAGTAACAAAATACTCTTCTTCTTTCTCTCTTATTCTCTATACTTTCTCTCTATAGCTTGAATGAATTCGTGAAAATAATGAAGCACTAGGCCTCTATTTATAGAAGATTTCTAGCTTAGCACCTTCCATGTGAAAAGGCGAGTGGCTCGACGACCTTGGTGATGTGAAAAGAAAAGTGGTTTGACCTCGTAATGTGAAACGCGACAAGTGGTTCGACGTCTGTAATGTGAAACGACAAGTGGTTCGACGTCGGTAAAGGTAATTACTATTGACGAATGTAATTACTATTCACAAAGGTAATTACTTATCGATTTAATATAATTACTATTGACGAAGAAACTCTTAGATGATGACATATGGGCCCCCATAAAATAATCAAACTTACCACAAACGCCTCATATATGACTCTTTATATACATCAAGGATTGAATAAATATTACCACAAATCATTTTATTTTTAATCAACACATATTTAATCTTTCAACAATTATTAATCATTTATAACTTGTCGCCTCAATTATTGATTTAATACTATAACATATTATATGAGATGATATCGTGACAATAATTGAATCAATAATATAAGAGATATGATCGACAATTCTCAGTGTAATAATTGAGCATAGGTGAGTGACTTCTCACGTAAGCATCAATAATCAATATCGTGTCTACTATACAACTACGCCAGACATCTTGTACTTTTTTACTAGGGTAGTTCAACGGTTTTAACGGTAACACCTCTGCCAGTTATTTTTATAGAAAGATAATTTTGTCGCTTTCTAACTACGATAATACTTCCGTTAATGGGGTCCACCAATAATTGAGCCATCGTATTTAATATTCCCCAAATGAAAAGAATATTCTCCGACCAAACGAATATTTTATAACAACTTGCTTATTTTTCAAAATTTATAAATATTACCCACAACTATAACATTATATCAAATTTATTCCATAATATTCAAAAATAATATTTATAGAAAAATTCAACTTTATTTATAAAAGTTGGGGTCTTACACATGGTACGTAAATAACTACAAATTTATTATTACAACATATAAACTATGAGTTTAAATACAAATATTGCCATCTGAGACAATATCCACACACAAATAAATCCCCATCATAATTATAGATACATTATTTTACAAAATGGTGAGGACTACTAAACAACTCTCTCTAGAACCTTCATTCCATATCTCAACTAGTACTGCTACATTCTCGCCTCCCGAGAAGAAAAATGGAACAAAAAGGAAAAGGGTGAGCTCAACTAGCCCAAGAAAGAACATTATGACTAAGATAATATACAACAAATTATCGTTAGTCTCCAACAGGAAAAAATCTAATAGAATACAATAGACAACCAGCTTTTTAAATCAATCTTCGCAATGAAATAATAATTCATTAGAAGAGTTAAGTAGAGAATGCAAACTACTATCTTCTATATATGAATTTAAAAGTGCATCGTCGATATTTTATCCTGTAACATCAATCAATATATATCTGGAATCAAATATTCATCTTTGCACTACAAAGCCAAAGATATTCATCATTAGTCATGTTCATTTAAACACATGTTCATCTTTGCACTACGGCCAAAGATATTAATCGATCGGTCATATTCATCTCAACACTGCTCATCTTTGCATTACGGGCCAAGATATTCATCAAAAATCATTCATCTTTGCACTACGTGCCAAAGATATTCAAGAATATCATCATTTAGGGTGAGGATGATGAAAAATATTTTAAAAGGAAACGAATCCAATGAAACAAAAGAACAATTATTAAGGATTAAGTATTTTAAACAATCCAAGTTCAAAAATACTTCATAAGTAATCGAGTGGTGTAAAATTCAAGAATGATCAAAACATGGATACAATCAAAGCTAGTATCCATAATAGATATTTTGACGAAAAAGAAGAAATTTTATTTTTCTATGAATAGTCTCAGATTCGTAATGAATAGTCTTGATACATGAATAATAACTCAGACACCAAAAGATAGAAATTTCACAAAAAACATCATCACGCTTACGTGAATAGTACTCGTGAATAGTAAATCATGAATAGTAACTCATGAATAGTAACTCGTGAATAGTAACTCATGAATAGTAACTCAACATGAAAAAGTTCCAAATTTGATAAAATTTCCAACCAATATTTCGGCGTAATGATATTGAAGAAATAATATCATTTTCGAATAAAATAACATCCCTTACCTCGAAAGACAGTACTTCTAGTTGAAACACCGGATCTAGGCTATGACTTGAACTTGCACCGTATAGCAACACTCAAAGTATACTCAAAATACTCACAAGAATACGCTTCGATAATATAGAGAGAAAACTTCGATTTACGTGTGATTTTCAATTCTAACCTAAGCACCTATTTATAAGAAAATGCTTAGAACACCAAAGTAGAAAATTTATTAAAATATTAATATATATATATATATATAATCTTCACGCACACCTTTGAATCTGAAATTCAAAGAATTGAACACATGCCTCACACATGAAAAAAAAAACGTTTTTTGTAAAAAATATTTAAAACTTCAAAATTAATTATTTTGGAGCTTGAACTTCAATAATTCATAATAAATAGCCCTTTTGTCAAAAAATTGAATCTTACGATTTTTTATAGGAAAGTCAATTCTCTACAACTTTGCGGAAGAAAGTTTTTTCCAAATTCCAAATGCGAAATTGGCCAAAAATCCACAAACCAAGCGATTTTACAAAGTATAATCAAATTTCGTCAATAATTGTCCACTGACACACAAAATATGTGTTAAACATTTAATGCCACAAAAATACTCTTCATCCTCATTGTTAACGCCAGGATCTTCTGCCACGTCCCAATCACGTAGACGCATACGATCACTGCTTACGATAAAAACACGATAAACACCACAAGCTTGACGGCAGTTCCGTCGGGGGATAGCTCAGGCGTGAGAGTCAGTAAACGTGTTCACAAGGTTAACAAAATGGAGGATGTAATGCCTAGTGTATTGAGAGAGAAATAATAATTCTCTGTGTATATGTGATTATGAATGAAGAAGTGTATGAGAGCGTACCTCTTTGTGAAGACTTCCTTGCTAAGTTATACTCTTCTTTGCTCGGATTATTTGTGCCACCCACTACTACTACGACACACCCTTTGATCGATGGGTTCTCTTGATCGCATGTAGTTTATCCACCGCTTTTGGTCATTTGTTACTACGTACCACCGTATTATGATCCCATCCACATTAATGCATGGCGGGTTCTCTAGTTAACCGTCATGCTTTTTCATCATTACAAATCAAAGATGTAGATATTTAAATATATGATGGGTCGACCCACTGATTGGGTCCGATAC
Source organism: Panax quinquefolius (assembly GCA_020205615.1). Taxonomy (NCBI): domain Eukaryota; kingdom Viridiplantae; phylum Streptophyta; class Magnoliopsida; order Apiales; family Araliaceae; genus Panax; species Panax quinquefolius. Next base: position 7,538,570 of record CM035162.1, on the reverse strand, counting down.
TAGAAGGACTTAATAAAGATAATAAAGTGACTAGATCCAATAATGTCAACACCCAATAGTGAAGACCCAATGGACTAACTGAATATGTAGGCCCAATCCATTCGGTCCAATAGGAGAAATATCACGACCCAACATTGTCCCCTAGTTTTTTATTAAACAGGAGGTTTAATAGGAAACTATAAATGGCATCGGTTCAAGACAAAAGGAACTAATATAAGACCAATGAAGGCCCAAAATACGGCTTACCGAAGCCCATATGGTGAATATCAAATGGCAACATCAATTAAGATTGGAAGTCCATTTAAAGAGCCCGCTTCAAATTAACATACAACAACAAATATTTCACCGCCTCTCGAACAACCCAAACCTTCGCCACAAAAAAAACCATTCTCTTACAATCTAGGCCAAGTCGTATGCGACATCGATGATCATCGGTTCGACAATAATTCCATCATGGGCCCGATGGGTGAAGGAGTGATATACCAGACTAAAGGAAGTTGAGATTTGACCATCAATCTGAACTGATCGATTAATATTGGTCATCTGCAAGTAAACACTATCTTCGTGTGTTTCCGCCCCAAATACAAAGAAGCCGAAAAGGATACCGAAGATAATGCCGAAGATAATGCCGAAGATAATACCGAAGAGAATGCCGAAGGGAATACCGAAGGGAAAAAGCCATTCTGAAGTCTATGTTTGGCAAAAGGAAAGAAGCAACCTTGACATTGTTCTTCTCAATAATGAATGCCTTCGGAAGGATATCGACAAGGTCAAAGAAGAACTGAAAACGACCAAGGCCACTCATCCAAGTCATCAACGATATAAATGCCGATCTGTCGAGCTAAAGGATCAAAGCATCGGTACATCGTCGAAGCTCAAGAAGAAGAGCTCAAAGAGCTTCTGCCCTTAGAGATTTGGGTCCGCCATCGACCGAAGACTTTCGTAAGGAGATCTGAGTGAGAATCTGAAAAATCCACCGAAATGAACAATAAGATCGTCCATATGTATGCCAAAGGATATGAAATCACGCAAAGTAAAGGCAAGAAAAAGCTCGGGCCAAGGTAGATCCATCTCTTCTAGACTCTTTAGATGGTGACGATGACAAGGAAGAAGCCTGAAGATAACCTCTCCTTATCTTTAGCTGTAGAACTTTCTGTAAAAATTCTAACTTGTTGTGAACAGTTAATATTTAAAATATCAACTTCATGCCTTATTACTCCTGAATGAACATTTCTTGTCAATAATTCAGTATCAATTAATCTGTATGAACTTAACTTAGGACATGAACTAGATAAGGCGTATAACAGTTAATTTATGAAATGAAGTGAACTGAATTTAATGGATAGAATTTAATGAACAGTATTGAATGAACTGAACTCAACACTTTAACAAAATAAAGTAATGTATACTTATCGTTTCCGAAAGTGTGAGATCGGTCATGTGTGAGGTGAATTTGGATGATCCTCCTTGCACCATCGAAATCTTGCTTACCACTCGGGGTAGAACAAGTATATAAGGACCAAGATATAAGGATCAAAATATAAGGATCAATAGTGACCATTGACTTACCACCCTGATAAGATCAATATAGGATCATAAGAACCTTGGGCTACCATCGAATGGCCAGCGAGTCCTACCATACCTCCTTACACCATAGTGACCTTAGACAAATAGGACCAGGGATCAATAGTGACCATTGACTTACCACCACTCGATAAGATCAATATAGGATCATAAGGACCTTGGGCTACCATCGAATGGCCAATGAGAGTCCTACCATACCTCCTTACACCATTGTGACCTTAGGACAAATAGGACCGGGATCGATGGTGCAAAAGTGAATGTGGATGAGCCACCAAAATCATCTGTCTTGACTCCTAGTTCTTTCATGAATATCCTACCAAAGTGCTTTATAGGCCAACAACTTGGGTCAAATGATCGCCACAGATGTCTTTGTGAATTTTCGAAGAACATACTACTGCCTTGGATGGAACCAAATGTTTGAGTAATGATGACGAAAAAGGTCCTTCGATAAAGATTCTTATCAATGAGAACAAAGTTGACACTCTTGTAATTGGTTTTCTTTGCAAAGACTTTTCCGAAAAGAAAGACGCCATCTGCCATCAAAGTTATAAGCATCTGTGGTAGGCCAACTTCGATAATGCATCAAGAATTTAATTGTTATTGTGATCGACCCTTGATAGCTTCTTTGTCTTGATGTCCAAAATAGAATATCCATCTGCATGCAATGTCCACGAGCTCGCTTCAACAAGAACCTGAACGGCTTTGTTAGATTCCTCGCTTCTCTTTAACTATTATCGACTTCGAGAAAAGAATTGTCTCGACCATAATGTCAACCGACTTTGGAAATATTTACCGAAGTGTTTGAATTTCAAGAGTGCGGCTTATAGATCTGCTTTGGTGATTTAGTCCTTCGTTGCTGCATGAGAACACTCAAGGCGAGTACCTTTTTGCATTCTCGGGTGAATATATTCTTGAATTGCTCCTCATCCGTTTGTGCCATAGTCCCGAGAACCCCTAGGATGAGGTATCCTCTTCGGATGCTTAGGAATATGGGTGCATTTTGTGTGCTTAATCCCGAACTCGATGACCTTAGGCGGCATCTCCGAAGAAGAAAAGTATCTACTGGCGGTGTGCCCCGGGGATTCTCTGGAGTGTGATTTGGATATACTTTGGTGAAACTCTCCGTCACGGTGATGAGGATACTCGAGGCAGTATGTCTTATTTGTATTCTGAGGTGCATGCTCCCTGGATCAGTCTCTTCGTCTGCTGCGACCATAATCCCTAAAATCGATAGGGCGGGATACCCTCTTTGGTCAATCAGAAAATGGCTGTTGGGACTTCATCTACTCTGCTTCGACTGTAAGACCCCAACTTATTATTAATGAAATTTAATTTTCTCTATTTATTATTTTGAAATAGTAAGGGTTGATGTGATTAATGTGGATAGTTAGGGGTAAAATACGCAAATATTTCAAAATAAGCAAGTGGTTATAAAATATTCATTGTTGTTAGGAATATTAGTTTGGTCGTGGAATATTCGTGATCGTCGGGAATATTCGTATGACGGCCAGCGACCATGTGTGGACCCATAACTGAGCGATTGGATGAAGAAAACGACAAATATAAGTTGGTTAAAAATAACAATAGTAGTTATTCACAGATTAACACTTGTTAAAATACTTTCGGTGGTTAAAACACGATGAGTACCAGATTGCACCAATTATTAATTCTTACGTAAGAAGGCACTTTACTCAATAATGGTTACGATAATTCTTTGTTCAAGATTTTATTTTATTGATTCAATAATTCTTTGCGTTGATATTTTATATTCATTGTTGTTTGATAATTGTCATTACACAATATTTTTCATTATCGAAGCAATAATTCATATTATCTGAATAATATTATTAGATAACATTATTGGCAATGTCTAGAAAGTTACATCTAAGGAGAGTTTGGTCACCTAATTGCGGCAATAGAGGAGAAATTCTTATTGAAAGCCCCTCTTCCTGAGGCTGCACAGTTGTCAATATTGTGATTACATAATATTATTTGTGAATAATTAATTATTGATTCATATGATGAGGAAAATATTGATTTTATGTGGATATAGATGGAGAAAATTTTAATGTGACAATTGTTGAAAATTGAAATTTTATCTTTTCGATAAGATAATGTATTATTATATTTTAATAATATAATAATGGTGATATTTTACAATGAATATGGGATATATGAGTATCGAGGAGGAAGAGTATTTTTGTTGTAATAAATATTTAAAACATGTTAAACATGTCGGTTGGACCCCATTTATTATTTGAAATTTGATTATAGCACAAAAATCGCCTGGTTTGTGTATTTCTTGGTCAATTTACATTTGAAATTTGGAAAAACTTTCTTACGCAAAGTTGTAGAGAATTGAATTTCCTATAAAACTCGTGAGATTCGAATTTTCGATAAAAGGCTATTTATTATGAATTATTGATGTTCAAATTCTGAATAATTGATTTTTGGAAGTTTTAATTATTTTAAATAATAAAAACGTTTTTGATTTGTTTAGTAGACTTATTTGTTGTCAAGCATGGCTGAATTCAGATAATAGATTGTGTGTGTAGAATTTATATATAATATATTAATATTATATTAAATTTTATAACTTTTAGTGTTCTAAGCAATTTCTATAAATAGGGTCTTGGTTAGAATTGAAAATCACACCGAAATGAAGTTTTCTCTCTCTATATTATCGGCGTATTCTTGTGAGTATTTTGAGTATAATTTGAGTATTGCTATTTAAGGTTACAAGTTCAAGTCATAGCTTTATATCCTGTGTTTAAATTTAGAAATCTTGATCTTTCGAGGTAAGGGATATTATTTTTTTTTTTACGTAATGATATTATTTCTTCAATATCATTATGTTGAAATATTGATCTGAAATTTTTATCAAATTTGGAACTTTTGGTGTCTGAGTTACTATTCACGTATATTAAGCCTTATTCACGTATCGACCTTATTCACGAATCTGGCCTTATTCATCAAAAATGAAAATTTTTCTTTTAGTCCAAAATATCTATTACGGATACTAGCTTTGATTGTATCCATGTTTTGATCATTCTTGAATTTTACACCATCGCGATTATTTTTGAGGTATTTTTGGGCGTGAATAAAACAAAAGTACGAATCCTTAATCCTTAATCCTTGTCATTTTGTTTCACTTGGATTCGTTTCTTTAAAATATTTTTCATCATCTTGAGTCTTAAATGATGATATTATGGAATATCTTTGGCCCCAGTAGTGCAAAGATGAATGATTTCTGAAGAATATCTTTGGCTGTAGTGCAAAAAGATGAGCAGTGTTTAGATGAACATGACCAACCGATGAATATCTTTGGCACAGTAGTGTAAAGATGAATATGTGATTCCGGATAAATATTGATTGATGTTACGGGGGATAAAAGATGAGCGATGAACTTTTAAATTCATACACGGAAGATAGTAGTTTACATTCTCTACTTAACTCTTCTAATGAATTATTATTTCATTGCGAATATTGATTTAAAATTTGTTGTCTATCAGTATTCTATTAGATTTTCCCCATTGAAGACTAACGGTAATTTGTTGTATATTATCTTAGTCATAATATTCTTTCTTGAGCTAGTTGAGCTCACACCTTTTCCTTTTTGTTCCATTTTTATCGGGAGGCGAGAATATAGCGAGTACGAGTGGGGTATGGAATGAAGGTTCTAGAGAGAGTTGTTTAGTAGTCCTCACCATTTTGTAAAATAATGTATCAATAAATGTGATGAGGATTTATTTGAGTATAGATATTATCTGAAGATAATATTTGTATTTAAACTCACAGTTTTCTTGTTGTAATAATAAAGTTGTAGTTGTTTACATGCCATGTATTGACAACTTTCGAAATGGGTGATGTATACCTATTTTGGGGCGTCGCATCGACCATCATCCCAAGAAGACCAATAAAGGCGATTACCTCTTGATTGAAATGGAAAATGGTCATTGTTGGGACTTCATCTACTCTGCTTGACCATCATCCCGAAGACCAATAGTAGGGCGGATTACCCTCTTCTTTATCAAACAGAAATGGTCACATTGGGACTTCATCTACTCTCTGCTTAACGACCATCATCCCAAGACCAATAGGGCGATTACCTCTTGATTCAAACAGAAATGGTCATTGGGTCTTCATCTACTCTCTTCGACCATCATCCCGAAGACCAATAGGGCAGATTACCCTCTTCGATCAAACAGGAAATGGCTGTTGGGTCTTCATCTACTCTGCTTTGACCATCATCTTTATCAGCCTGACCACTTCGGTGCCGAATTATGGGCGGGGTGCCTTCTACTTGCCTTCGGTCATGATCCTGCTCTTTATCAGCAACAAAGACCAACCAACTTCGGGCTTTGCCATGGGATCTCGAACGAGAACCCCCTGATTGGTGCCATAACTTCCGATGTAGAACAACTGAAAATATTGTGATTGATAGCTCAAGAACACTAGAAAAAAGCCCTCCTTCTAGCGCCAATGTTAACGCCAGGATCTTCTGCCACGTCCCAATCACGTAAGACGCCCTGATCCTGCACAATAAACACGATAAACACCACAAGCTTGACGGCGGTTCCGTCGGGGGATAGCTCAGGCGTGAGAGTCAGTAAACGTGTTCACAAGGTTAACAAAATGGAGGATGTAATGCCTAGTGTATTGAGAAAGAAATAATAATTCTCTGTGTATATGTGATTATGAATGAAGAAGTGTATGAGCATTACCTCTTTGTGAAGACTTCCTTGCTAAGTTATACTCTCTTTGCTCGGATTCTTTGTACCACCCACTACTACTGACACACCCCTTTGATCGATGGGTTCTGCTTGATCGCATGTAGTTTATCCACTACTTTTGGTCATTTTACTACTTGCCGTGGGTTGATCCCATCCACATTAATGCATGGCGGGTTCTCTAGTTAACAAATCATGCTTTTTTCATCATTACAAATCAAAGATGTAGATATTTAAATATATGATGGGTCGACCCACCGATTGGGTCCGATACTGAAGGACTTAATAAAGATAATAAAGTGACTAGATCCAATAATGTCAACACCTAATAAAAGACCCAATGGACTAACTGAATATGTAGGCCCAATCCATTCGGTCCAATAGGAGAAATATCACGACCCAACACTCATATACTCATATATCCCACATTCATTATAAAAATATCACCGTTAATATATTATTAAAATAATATATTTAAATGAATTATTTTATCAGAAAAAGATAAAATATTAATTTTCAACAATTGTCACATTAAAAATTTTCTCCATCTATATCAATATTTTTCTCATCATATAAATCAATAATTAATTATTCACAAATAATATTATAGAATCACAGTACTGACAACCAGCCCGTTCCCAAGAAAGAGGGGACTTTCCAATAAAGATCAAAGTGACATTTCTTGGGTTTTATCTATGCTGCTGGGATAAATTTTTTTTAATTTATTTGTATATTCCTTACGTCTTGTGTTGTCTATTAAAACACTGCTTCTATGTACAATATAATTGCGCCTTTCTTCTATCAATTAATTTCATTCTTTATGTAAGACCCCGAAATTTTTAAATAAAAAGGAATTTCCTTTATTTATTATTTTGAAATAGTAAGGGTTGATTTGATTAATGTGGATAGTTAAGGGTTAAATCTGTAAATATTTCAAAATAAGCAAGTGGTTATAAAATATTCATTATCGTCGGGAATATTAGTTTGGTGGTGGAATATTAAATGCTGTGTGGGAATATTAAATGCTGACGGTAGCGACCATGTGTGGGCCCCATGCTGTGAAGCGATTGGATGAAGAAAATGAGAAATATAAGTTGTTTTTAAATAACGGCGTAGTTATTCTGATTTATCTTGTTGGAATACCCGTTGGTTAAAACACACTAATGTCGGCGTTGTTGAGCGATGGCACCGCGGTATTGCACCAATTATTGATTCTTACGTGAAAGACCTTTACTCGATAATGGTTCGATGATAATTCTTTATTCGATTTTTTATTTTATTGAGTTAATAATTCTTTGCGTTGATATTTTATATTCTTTTGTTTTTGATAATTGTCATTCTACGATATTTTCATTATCGAAGCAATAATTCATATTATCTGAATAATATTATTAGATAACATTATTGGAAATGTCTAGAAAGTTACATCAGGAGAGTTTGGTCACTTTAATTGCGGCATGATGAAAAAATTCTTATTGGAAAGCCCTGCTTTCACAGGAGCTGCACGGTTGTCGATATTGTGATTACTGTAATATTATTTGTGAATAATTAATTATTGATTCATATGATGAGAAAATATTGATTTTATGTGGATATAGATGGAGAAAATTTTTATAGTGACAATTGTTGAAAATTGAAATTTTATCTTTTTTACGATAAAATAATTCGTTTAAATATATTATTATATTTTAATAATATAATAATGGTGATATTTTACAATGAATGTGGGATATATGAGTATCTGAGGAGGAAGAGTATTTTGTTGCAATAAATGTTTAAAACATGTTAAACATGTCGGTGGACCCCATTTATTGGTGAAATTTGATTATAGCACATAAAATCGCTTGTTTGTGGATTTGATTCGATTTACATTTGGAATTTGGAAAAACTTTCTTACGCAAAGTTGTAGAAATTGAATTTCCTATAAAAACTCGTGAGATTCGAATTTTCTGATGAAAGGGCTATTAATTATGAATTTTTGAAGCTACGAAGTTACGAAATAATTAATTTTGGAAGTTTTAATTGTTTTATTTAAGAAAAACGTTTTTTTGCAATCTACATGTGATATAAATGTGCTTAATTCAGTTGGTCTAAGGTGGGCTTGAATTTGTTTAATTATATTATTATTTTATTAAATTTTACTTTTGGTGTTCTAGCGTTTTCTATAAATAGGGTCTTGGGGTTAGAATTGAAAATCACACGAGAAATTGAAGTTTTCTCTCTCTATATTATCGGCGTATTCTTGTGAGTATTTTGAGTATACTTTGAGTATTGCTAGGCGGTGCAAGTTCCTTGACACTATATACAGGTGTATTACAATTAGAAGTCTTGATCTTTTCGAGGTAAGGGATATTTTTTTTTTTGTAATGATATTATTTCTTCAATATCATTATCTTTGAAATATTGATCTGAAGTTTTATCAAATTTGGAACTTTTTTATGTCGGGTTACTATTCATGAGTTCTTATTCATGAGTTCTTATTCACGATTCTTATTAAGCGAGTTCTTATTCACGATTCTTATTCACGAGTACTATTAATGAAGCGTGAAGATGTTTTTGTGGAATTTCTATCTTTTGGTGTCGGAGTTACTTTCATTCACGTGTCTCTGGCCTTATTCACGTATCTGATCTTATTCATAGAAAAATAAAATTTCTTCTTTTAAGTCAAAAACATCTATTACGGATACTAACTTTGATTGTATCCATGTTTTGATCATTCTTGAATTTTACACCACTATGATTATTTTTGAGGTATTTTTGGGCGTGGATAAAACCAAGTCACGAATCCTTAATCCTTAATCCTTGTCATTTTGTTTCCTTTGGATTCGTTTCTTTTTAAAAAAAATATTTTCATCATCCTCGGTCTTAAATGATGATATTATGGAATATCTTTGGCACATGTAGTGCAAAGATGAATGATTTATTAAGAATATCTTTGGCACATAGTGCAAAGATGAATGATTTGAGATGAAGAATATCTTTTGGCGTATAGTGCAAAGATGAGCAGTGTTTAAATGAACATGACGGTGATGAATATCTTTGGCACATAGTGCAAAGATGAATATTTGATTCGAGATGTATATTGATTGATGTTACGAGGGATAAAAGATGAGCGATGAACTTTTAAATTCATACATAGAAGATAGTAGTTTGCATTCTCTACTTAACTCTTCTAATGAATTATTATTTCATTGCTTGAATATTGATTTAAAATTTGTTGTATATTGTATTACTATTATATTTTTCCTGTTGAAGACTAATGATAATTTGTTGTATATTATCTTAGTCGTAATATTCTTCTTGAGCTAGTTGAGCTCACCCTTTTCCTTTTTGTTCCATTTTTCTCGGGGAGGCGAGAATATAGCGAGTGCGAGTCGGGGTATGGAATGAAGGTTTTAGAAAGGATTGTTTAGTAGTCCTCACCATTTTTGTAAAATAATGTATCAATAAATGTGATGAGGATTTATTTGAGTATAGATATTGTCTAGAAGATAATATTTGTATTCAAACTCACAGTTTTACTGTTGTAATAATAAAGTTGTAGTTGTTTCTGTACCATGTATTGACAACTCAGAATAGGTGATGTATACCTATTTTGGGGGCGTCACACTTTACCTCCTGATGCTCTGTTAATTTTTCTTTACCTATGTGCTCTGCTATTTGTAAATTCCTTACACTTATGTGCTTTGTTAATTTTTCTTCACATAGGTGTAAGGAATGTACAAGCTAAAATTCTATTTTTTTTCAACCCCTTATATCCGTCCCTCTATCTATAGTATATATTAATTTTATTTTTTTTAAAAATTATTTAAAAGTTAAAACATTTTAAAATGGTTAATATGGTTAATATGATTTTTAACCATAACCATATGGTTCCAACCCACATATTTTGAAACCATAACTATATTTTGAAAACCAAAACCAACCCATAACCATATTTTACCAGGCCTAGCTACTATATATCACATAAAAAAAACTCACATAATGTTCACATACACACACATGCATATTGTGAACCTCCGCCTGACATGTGGAGCCCATAAATATGTATGTGTGTGTATGCGAGGATTATGTGGGCCACCATTATGTGATAGTAACATTGTTTTTAATTCATATAACCACCAAAAATATATATATGAAATTTGCGTGATGACCCGATCGAACCTGTGACGCCCCCAAAATAGGTATACATCACCTATTCTGAGTTGTCAATACATGAGTGCGAAACAACTACAACTTTATTATTACAACGATAAAAGCGTGAGTTTGAATACAAATATTATCTTACAGACAATATCTATACTCAAATAAATCCTCATCACATTTATTGATACATTATTTTACAAAATGGTGAGGACTACTAAACAATCCTTTCTAAAACCTTCATTCCATTACCCAGGCTAAATACTTTCGCTATATTCTAGCCTCCACGAGAAAAATGGAACAAAAAGGAAAAGGGTGAGCTCAACTAGCTCGATAAAGAATATTATGACTAAGATAATATCTGACAAATTATCGTTAGTCTTGACGAGGAAAAATATAATAGAATCTGATAGACAACAAATTTTAAATCAATATTACGCGGTGAAATAATAATTCATTAGAAGAGTTAAGTAGAGAATGCAAACTACTATCTTACATGTATGAATTTAAAAGTTCATCGTCTATCTTTTATCCTGTAACATCAATCGATATACATCGGAATCAAATATTCATCTTTTTGCACTACGGAGCCGAAAGATATTCATCGATTAGTCATATTCATTTAAACACTGTTCATCTTTTTACTACTGGGCCAAAGATATTCTTGAAATCATTCATCTTTGCTACTGGGCCCAAAGATATTCTTAAGAAATCATTCATCTTTTTGCTTACTGGGCGAAGATATTCCATAATATCATCATTTAAGGCGAGGATGATGAAAATATTTTTTTTAAAAAAGCGAATCCGATTGAAACAAAATGACAAGGATTAAGGATTAAGGATTAGTACTTGGTTTTATCCACGTCCAAAATACCTCAAAAATAATCATAGTGGTGTAAAATTCGAGAATGATCAAAACATGGATCTGATCGAGTTAGTATCCGAATAATAGATGTTTTGGACGAAAAGAAGAAATTTTATTTTTTAGATGAATAGTGCAGTATCGTGAATAGTCTTAGTATCGTGAATAGTCTTATATCGTGAATAATAACTCAGACACCAAAAGATAGAAATTCCATAAAAAACATCTTCACGCTTCATGAATAGTACTCGTGAATAGTAACTTTCGTGAATAGTAACTTTCGTGAATAGTAACTTCGTGAATAGTAACTCATGAATAGTAACTCGTGAATAGTAACTACCCAGGAGCATGAAAAAGTTCCAAATTTGATAAAAACTTCGGATCAACATTTCGATATAATGATATTGAAGAAATAATATCATTCTGAAAAAAAAATAATATCCACTTACCTCGAAAGATCGATTACTTACAGCTAGAATCTAGGATATAGTCTTTGAAGGAACTTGCACCGTCTAGCAATACTCAAAGTATACTCAAAATACTCACAAGAATAAACTCGATAATATAGAGAGAAAACTTGAGTTTACGGTGTGATTTTCAATTCTAACCTAAGCACCTATTTATAGGAAAATCTTAGAACACCAAAGCGAAAAATTTAATAAAATAATAATATAATTAAACAAATTCAAGCCCACCTTAGACCAACTGAATTCAGCACATTTATATCACATGTGGGATTGCAAAAAAAAACGTTTTTCTTAAATAAAACAATTAAAACTTCAAAAAATTAATTATTTGAACTTGAGCTTCAATTCATAATAAATAGCCCTTTCATCAGAAAATTCGAATCTCGCGAGTTTTTATAGGAAATTCAATTCTCTACAACTTTGCAGAAAGAAAGTTTTTCCAAATTCCAAATAGAAATTGGCCGAAATCCACAAGCAGGCGATTTTACATTTATAATCAAATTTCGATCGATAAATGGGGTCCACCAGAGCATGTTTAACATGTTTTAAACATTTATTGCAACAAAAATACTCTTCCTCCTCGTATACTCATATATCCCACATTAGTTTGTAAAAATATCACCATTATTATATTATTAAAATAATATATTTTAAATGAATTATTTTATCGAGAAAAAGATAAAATTTCAATTTTCAACAATTGTCACTTAAAAATTTTCTCCATCTATATCCACATAAAATCAATATTTTCCTCATCATATAAATCAATAATTAATTATTCACAAATAATATTACAGAATCACAATATTGTGACAGGCGGGTTCCGGAAAGAGGGGCTTTCGATAAAATTTCTTCTTCTTGGCGGCATGATTAGGTGACCAAACCTCTCCTTAGGCGAACTTTCTAGACATTGCCAATAATGTTATCTAATAATATTATTAGGATAATATGAATTATTGCCCGATAATGAAAATCTTGTGTAATGACAATTATTGAAACAACGATAATATAAAATATCAATATAGACAATTATTAACTCGATAAAATCTTTGAGCGATAATTCTTTGTAACCATTATTGAGTAGTGCCTTCTTACGTAAGAATCAATAATTGGTGCAATCAGGTATAACTCTTGTTCAACAACGCGTATTAGTGTGTTTTAACCATAGGGTATTCAACGATATTACTAGCGGTAACAACTTCTGTAGTTATTTTTAAAAACAACTTATATTTGTCGTTTTCTTCATCCAATCGCTTTTCCGTTATGGGGCCCACACATGGCTTTAGCGTGTCGTGCGAATATTCCCAACGATCTGAATATTCCACGACCAAACGAATATTCCCAAGCGATAATGAATATTTTATAACCACTTGCTTATTTTGAAATATTTGCGTATTTAACCCTTAACTATCCACATTAATCAAATCAACCCTTACTATTTTCAAAATAATAAATAAAGGAAATTCCTTTTTATTTAAAAAAGTTGAGGTCTTACTGACCTCCCTCCTTATGAAATTTCGTCCTCGAAATTGGCGTCGTACTGTGTTTGAAAAGGTGAGGATACCTCGCTTTCATTTCCGTTTCAATTCCCGGTCATTTCCTCTATAGCATGATTCCTCCACAAAACTTTAACTTGTGGTATGACCTTTCTTGCGTAGGGACATGCTCCTTCTATCCAAGATCTTGGCAGTACCTCCTCATCGTTAAGTCTTGGCTATCTCGTCCGGTTCTAACTTCGATAACGTGGTTGGGTCTTTCACATATTTACTGAAATGCGAGATATGTGAAACACATTATGAACACGAGACATACTCGGAGGTAGCATGAAGTCTATAGGCTACATTTCCTACTTTCGGTCAAGAATTTGAAATGGACGATAAATGCGTGGATTGAGCTTTCCTCTCTTCCCAAATCTTGTAACTCCTTCCATGGAGCAACTTCATGACAATACATGATCCCCCACATTAAATTCCCGTCCTTTCGATGAAGATCCGCATAACTCTTTTGTCGATCTTGTGCTTGTTTGTATCGTTGTCGAATCATTTGGATCTTTTCGGTGATCATACGTCTTAACTTCGGGTCCCAACAATGTTGCTTCACCCACCTCATCCCAACATATTGGAGAAACGACATTTTTCGTCCATATAATGCTTGAATGGAGCCACACCTATACTTGCACGATAAGCTGTTGTTGTTGGAGAATTCCACCAATGGTAAATACTTATCCCAACTACCTTGAAGTCTAGGACCACGAGTCTTAATAGATCTTGAAGAGTTTGAATAGTCCTCTCGATTGTCCGTCCGTTTTGGGGATGGTATGCGAAACTAAATCGCAAATCCGTGCCCATAGCTTTTTGCAAGCTAACCCAAAATCTTGAAGTGAATCTTGGGTCACGATCCGAAACTATGGATCTGGGCATGCCATGCAACCTCACAATCTCATTCACGTCACATACTAGCAAGGCGTTCGAGGAATAAGTCTCCGTGTCGGCAAGAAATGAAGCGGACTTGGTTAATCTATCAACAATAACCCAAATAGCATTGATGCCTTGAAAGCCGTAGTAGGAAGACCCGTAACGAAATCCATAGTAATGTGTTCCCACTTCCATTCCGGAATCTCAAGTGGTTGCAGCGGACCCTTAGGTACAAGATGCTCGCGCTTTTACCGTTGGCAAGTTAAACACATCGAGATAAACTTTGCAATCTCTCTCTTATATTGTTCACCAAAATGTATGTAGAAGATCACGATACATTTAGTACTTCGAGGATGGATTGCAAATGGTGTTATTGTGTGCCTCCATCATAATCTTGTACTTCAAATCAGTCGTTAGGAACCACAAAGTCTAGAGTGGACTCAAAGTATTCCTTCTTCATCAATTCTCGCTTAGGAATAGCTCCTTCTTGTACTTTCTTCTTCATACGCATCATTTCAAGGGTCGGTGGCTTGAGCAACCTTAACTTTTTCTATTAAAGTTGGCTCTGTCGTATATACTTGACATCATCGCTTTTCGTTCCGCGTATGATCTTCTACTCGATCGTCGGCTTTACGTTAAACTTTACGGGGATGGTATTGAATAGTGTGGTCGTAGTCTTTCGATAGCTCGAGCCAGCGTCATTTGCTTGCGTGTTGAGTTCTTTTGAGTGAAGAAATATTTAAGGCTTTTATGGTGCGAATATATCTCCACTTTCTCCCCATATAGATAGTGCCTCCATATTTTTAAGCAGCAACATATTGCTGCTTGACTCTAGATCATGAGTAGGATAATTCCTCTCATACTCTTTAAGTTGTCATGAGGCATAGGCTATGACTTTCCCGCGTTGCATGAGAACACATCCTAACCCTTTGCACGAAGCATCGTTTGTAGATAAAATCCATCCGAACGGATGGTATTGTTAGAACAGTCTTAAAATAAGTCTCCTCTTAAGCTCTTGGAAACTTTTCTCGCATTCTTCGCTCCAAGCAATTTTGTATCCTTAGGAGTTAGGCGAGTTAATGGAGTAGCGATTAGAAAAAACCTTCCACGAATCTTCGATAATAACCATTAAGCCCAAAAACTACGTGCTTGATCCGCAGACTTGGTTGCTCCCACTTTGTATTGCTTGATCTTGGCCGGATCAGCGGATACTCCATGTTTGACACCACGTGCCCAAGAATGCTACTTCCTCGAGCGAACTCGCATTTCTTCAATTTGGCATATAGTTGGTTTTCACGAAGCCTTTGGAGTACCGACTTCAAATGGTGCTCATGATCTTCCGACTTTTGGAATATATGAGGATGTCATCAATAAAAAAACAACAACGAATTGATCCAAATATTCCTTGAATACTCGGTTCATCATATCCATGAAAGCGGGAGCATTAGTTAGTCAGTCGAAAGACATGACTAAGAATTCATAATGCCCGTCTGGGGAGTTACTAAAGGCGGTCTTTGGAATATCCTCGGTTCTAATCTTGGTGATGATATCCGGAGCGAAGATCGATTTTTGAAAAGAATTGTGCCCTTACTGCTGTTGGTCAAACAAGTCATCAATCTGAGGTGAGGATACCTATTCTTGATGGTGACATGGTTCGATTCCAGATAGTCGATACAAAAAGTCGCATACTCCGTCTTTCTTCTTTACAAATAAAAGCAGAGAGCACCCCGAGGAGATGTCTTGGGGCGAATGAAACCGATGTCCAACAATTCACGTAGTTGGACCTTTAACTCTGAAGTTCAATAGGAGCCATTCGATATGGGGTTTTAGAAATGGGCTTTGTGCGGGTTCAAGATCAATAAAGAATTCAACTTCACGTTACGGGGTAGGCAGGGAAGTTCTTGAAATCGTCGGGAAAAGTCGATAACAACGGGAATATTATTCAAATTTGGCGTGTCTTTATTCAAATCCATAACATGGGCTAAGAAAGCTTGACATCCGTTTTTTAATAAGCGAATAGCTTTATGATTAGATATAACGATGATTGATTTTAATGGTTTAGTTGCTTGAATTAAATACAACGGGTTGGTTAGGAATATGAAAACTAACAACTTACGAAAACAATCAATTTTGGCATGATGAGTAGTTAACGAATCAATCCTAAAATCACATCAAAAGCAAGTATCTTTAAAGAGATAAGGTCAACGGGTAAGTAATGGTGCCAACTTGAATCAAACAAGATTTATAAGCGATGGATGTGATGAAAGTTTCTCTAGCGGAGTTTCCACGAGATAGGTCAAAGTCTAATTTCTCCGGTCGAGTTTAAGCGTTGAGCACATGCGGGAGAGATAAATGAATGGGTATACCGGTTATCAAGTAAGGTATAAACTTGAGAATTTATAAATAGCTTACCGTGATCACCTCGTTTGGGTTCTCGCATTATGACCGATCCTGACAAAAACGCTCTTCCGGAATCGTTGACTTTGACTTTTACGGGACGATCTTTTGAGTCACGATCCCCTCTGAACTAGGTTTATTCTTGTACTGATCTCGGCGATATGTCCTTCCTTTCCACAATTATAGCATACCTTGAGCTGTTGTGGGCGGTTTGGTGATATGTCCCTCTTTTCGCATTTGTAGCATATATGGGGTGGTCGTTCTCCTCCACCAGAACCGATTCTTTTGCCAACCTTTGTCATCTTCACATAGTCGTTTGTTAAATCTCCTCTTTTAAAATCTCCTCTGACTCGCTTCTTCTATTTTCATGGCCATGATTACCACGGAGTGGTTACCATTTACATCCGTCTGTTTCTTTCTCCATGAGTTATCATTATTACATTGGCTTGCTTTATCTACGATACGATCTGGTTGTGGTCCTCGGTTGGTAGTACTCGTTATCTCGCTCTAATAATTGAGCCACATTTTACAACATCTGAATAAAGAGAAAATTTATGAGAAATGAGATCTTGGCGTATCTTGGGGTTTTCAACCTCTAAGAAACATCCGCGTCATCGTTCCTCATTCTCCACCAAATGAGGTCTGAACACGGATAACTCTGCAAACTTTGCCTCGTCTTTGAGACAAATCGTGTTGTTTTTGTTCCAATCGATGAACTCCACTTCCTTCATATAGCGAACACTTTCGGGAAAGTATTTGTCATTAAATAACTTCTGAAACGTCTCCCAAGACATGTTGAGTCTTGGTTTGGATGGAGTGCGCTTCACGAGACTCCCACCGATGATCTGCTTTCCGCCACGGAACATAAAGGTGGCGAATGGAACCTTCTGTTCCTCCGTGCATCCCAGAGACATCGAATATCTTGGTAATTTGTTTGACCCGTGTTTCCGCCATGATCGGATCGGCTTTCCCTTAAATTCAGGTGGTCCCAACTCTTTGAAGCTGCTTGGTTTGTGATAACTTGTGAATTGCTATCATTTCTCCATATTTTGAACACGAGTTTCCTCAAATGCGATTTTGCATGAGCTGCAAAAAACTTCTAAACATCCCTCGTTCATCATCGCTTTCGATGGTGGTGTTGTTCGCGGGAGGAACATTGCCCGACTGTTACCGTTCTCCTCGTTGGTGAGTCTGAGCATCTCCACGGTCTCATTTCCATTGTTAATATTCTCGATCGACATTCTCAAATCTTGTCGTAAAAAACAAGGGTTAATTAAGAAATCAATATATCACATAATATCCTATATCTTGACCAACTAACAAATAAGCTTAGGTAGGACACCTTTAGCGAAGGATTTACTCGTCTCTCCCTCTAGTTACATTCCCCAGATCTCCGCGGAGATCATATCCTAAGCTACGATACCAAGCTGTGGCGCCCCCAAAATAGGTATACATCACCCATTACGAGTTGTCAATACATGAGTGCGAAACAACTACAACATTATTATTACAACGATAAAAGCGTGAGTTTGAATACAAATATTATCTTCTAGACAATATCTATACTCAAATAAATCCTCATCACATTTATTGATACATTATTTTACAAAATGGTGAGGACTACTAAACAATCCTTTCTAAAACCTTCATTCCATACCCAGAGCTAATTCTTATTTATATTCTCGCCTCCCGAGAAAAATGGAACAAAAGGAAAAGGGTGAGCTCAACTAGCTTCGATAAAGAATATTATGACTAAGATAATATACAACAAATTATCGTTAATCTTGACGAGGAAAATATAATAGAATACTGATAGACAACAAATTTTAAATCAATATTCGCAAGCGAAATAATAATTCATTAGAAGAGTTAAGTAGAGAATGCAAACTACTATCTTATGTATGAATTTAAAAGTTCATCGTCTATCTTTTATCCTGTAACATCAATCAATACATCTAAAATCAAATATTCATCTTTTACTGACTAAAGTTAAAATGTAACGTCATTCCAAAATAGGGTCATTCCATCCAACCCATTCGAGTCATAAATATATGACAAAATACTACTAACTTTATTACAACAATTGTCGTGTAAAATACAACAACACATATGTTGTGAGTTTGGATACAAATATATATACCAATGTAGATGACACCTTACATAAAGGTATAGTCAAAAGCTGTTTTAGAAATTAGAATCTTTGGGAAAGTGCTCATGAAACCTTCGTACATGGGAGGCCATGCTTTTAGGTTATGGTAGATATCATATGGCCCGCAAATTATCCTTGGTTGACCCAATAGACCCCAAAGAAAAGCGAGAAGATTACTATCGTATTCTTCCCAATGGTGAGTCTTCTCTTGACATATCATTATCTCCTTGTCTCTAATTGGGTATTATACTCCAAACAAACACCAAGATTATATAGGTAGTGCTTGTAAATATACTCGGCAAGTGGATGAGCACAACCCATGTCTTATGATAACACGAGTTTGTATGTCATTAGACATCTTGTATGATAGTGACAAAACACCCTTCCAAAGTTGGGTTACTTTCACTACCTATTTAATTCACCAAAATAACTATTAAATGATGTATAAAATCTGACACACTAAAGCCCTCAATAAAATTATTTTCATACTCTTTAGGAGAACCTCAACAACTATAGACCACCGTTCTATTCCTTGCTTGTTATCCCCATTCGACCCAAACTACACTTTTATTACACGAAAGGAATTGTGAAACAAAAGGGTGAAACCTGAACTAGCTCGATAAAGAATATTATGACTAAAGATAAATAAATTATCAATAGTCTTCATCGATAATAAATCGAGATTTAGAACATATGGTAGATGATAAAACTTTTCAACCATAGTTGCGGTGAACGAAGCGATCCATTAAAAGAGTCGAATAGACTATAAAATCTATTGTCTTCTCAGCGTTAAAAGTCCACCTGACAATATTTTATCCTGTAACATCAATCAGCGGTTCCTTTCCACAATCATATGAATAACTTCATAATCATAATTGTGATTCTAAATTCCTCTTCTCATCCGGGGCGAAGATAATTTTCATCACTGTCTTTACGAAACATCAAATATCATGGTTATACCAAATCACGGTTCTGTTCATAATCATACTAATAAATTCATCTTTGCTGCGGGCGAAGATATTCATCAACAGTTCATCTTTACACTACTGGGTAAAGATATTCAACAACGAGTCATCTTTGCATTCGAGCGAAAGATATTCATCAATAATTCATCTTTGCACTTCACTGATTTAAAGATATTCAACAACAGTCGTCTTTGCATTCTGAGCAAAAGATATTCATCAATAATTCATCTTTGCACTTGAGGCTAAGATATTCATCAACAAGTCGTCTTTGCACTGACGAGCGAAAGATATTCATATATCGAAAGAAATACATAATCATTTGAGAAGTTATATAACAATAATTATAACCGTGTTGATCGATTCACCTTTGCACTTAAGCTAAAAATATTCAATTGTAAATTCAATGGTCATGATCATACCGGTCGACAATTCAACTTTTGCCTTCTTGGCGAAAGAGAACCTATAGGTCACGATCGTACCAATAATCTACCCATCTTTACACTCGAGTCGAAGAAATATCATCATTAGGGTTATAAGAATGTTATATAAAATAATATAATCAAAACATGGTTTTAATTTCAAAAGTAAGATTCATAAATCAACGATAATTTGGTGAAAGAAAAACCAATTTGTAGTGAATAGTACCCGTGTTAAATACGTAGTCTAGTATCGTGCGTAAATACCTCTCGACACGAAAAGATAAAGTTTCATAATAAAATTCATATCCATATTTATAACACCTTAATCCAAATGTTATAAATCACTTAGAAATCTCATAATCTAATATTATTAATATTACAATAATATTTTAATCATTTCTAAAACTTATAAACAATTTAATTAAATTGTTTACACTTTACTAATTAATGCATTTAATCATCATAAAATGCCAAACTCATAAGATTTCATCACCAATAACCAAAACCCTCATCAAAAATCTGCATATACCTCATATATGATTCTCAAACCATAAAATCATATTTTCCAATTTTCTTACTTCACATAACATATTTAATTCATTTACTCATAACTAGAATATTTTCATGAAAATACCAAATCAGTTCCAAAATATTTCTTTTCTGGGATTTAGCATAACATAGTCCCATATTGAACATATATTTTCTCAAAATTTTAAAAATTCATTTTACTATTTTTCATATGGCCAAAACCACCGAATATTTAAACATTTATCATAAATTATACTTTTATCCAACAATTCTGAAATTTACACGGTATACTGATATTATATAGATGTACTCCCAATAAAAATTTCATCAATTTTGGAGTTAATCACAAGGAGTTATAAGTGGTTACTTTTAAAATAGTATTTTCTCATAAAATCCATAACTCTAATCTATACATCCAAAATCACCATTTTGGACACAATCTAAAAACTCATCAAAATATCATTTCAAATTTTTCCAGAATTTTTGAAGGTTCAGAAAAATACAAAACTAAAAAACATAATCACCACTTAAAATCTCTTCTTATCCACTTACCTCGAAAAAAGCGATGCTTACATTTGGAATAACTTATTTGAAACGAACTTGCACCGTATAGCAATACTCAAAGTATACTCAAAATACTCACAAGAATAAACTCGATAATATAGAGAGAAAACTTGATTTACGGTGTGATTTTCAATTCTAACCTAAGCACCTATTTATAGGAAAATCTTTAGAACACAAAAGCGAAAAATTTAATAAATATTATTATTATTAATTTTTATTCATAAGCCTCCTTTGAATTCATCAATTCAAAATTTCACATGCACAAAGTACACTTATGGGGCCAAAAAATGAAAAACATTTTTTTAATTTTTTAAATAAAACTTAAAAATCAATTATTTGAACTTGAACTTTCATAATTCATAATAAATAGCCCTTTTATCAGAAAATTCAAATCTCGCGAGTTTTTTATAGGAAATTCAATTCTCTACAACTTTACGAGAAGAAAGTTTTCCAAATTCCAAACAAAAATTGGCCAAAATCCACAAGCAGACGATTTTACGATTTATAATCAAATTTGATCGAAAATGGGTCCCACAGACATGTTTAACATGTTTTAAACATTTATTGTAACAAAAATATTCTTCCTCCTCATATACTCATATATTCCACATTCATTTGTAAAAATATCACCATTAATATATTATTAAAATAATATATTTAAATGAATTATTTTATCGAGAAAAAGATAAAATATTAATTTTCAACAATTGTCACTTTAAAATTTTTCTCCATCTATATCCACATAAAATAAATATTTTTCTCATCATAAAAATCAATAATTAATTATTCACAAATAATATTACATAATCATAATATTAACAACGAGGCGGTTCAGGAAGAGGGGCTTTCGATAAAATTTCTCTCACTTCTTGGCGTTGATTAGGTGACCAAACCTCTCCTTGAAGCGAACTTTCTAGGCATTGCCAATAATGTTATCCAATAATATTATTAGGATAATATGAATTATTGCTCAGATAATGGAAAATCTTGTGTTGTGACAATTATTGAAACAACAATAATATAAAATATCAGCGTAGCAATTATTGAATCGATAAAATAAAATATTGAGCGATAATTCTTTATAATTATTATTGAGTAATGCCTTCTTACGAACGAAAAAAATCATGCTTCATATCATACTTCGTGAATAGTACTTCGTGAATAGTAACTTCGTGAATAGTAACTTCGTGAATAGTAACTTCGTGAATAGTAACTTCATGAATAGTAACTTCGTGAATAATAACTTCGTGAATAGTAACTTCATGAATAGTAACTCATGAATAGTAATTAAAAAAAATTGAATACTTTTATTTTATAAAATTAGGGTTCTTACATCTCCCTCCTTATGAAATTTAAGTCCCCAAAAATTTACGTACTAGTATTTCAAAGAGTTGAGAATACCTTGTTTTCATTTGATTCTATCTCCCACAATCATCATGATTTCTCCATTGCTCATCTCACATATTTGAGATATCATTCTTAGAATCTGACTTCAAAACAAGGGTTAATTTAACAAATTAACATATCACATAATATCCGATATTATGGTGACGACCAACAAATAAGCTTAGGTAGGACACCTTTAGCGAAGGATTTACTCATCTCTCCCTCTGGTTCTAATCCGATCTCGCGGAGATCATATCCTAAGCTCGATACCAAATGTAACGACCCCAAAATAGGTCCATTCCATCCAACCCATTCACGAGTATTAAATATATGGTACGGAAAATAACTACAACTTTATTACATTACAATTGTTGTCCTCACACATATGTTGTGAGTTTGGATACAAATATATACCAAGTTGTACGTCCACGTGACACCTTACATAAAGGTATAGTCAAAAAGCTGTTTTAGAAATTAGAATCTTTGGGAAGTGCTCATGGAAACCCCGTGCATGGGAGGCCATGCTTTTAGGTTATGGTAGATATCATATGGCCACAATTATCCTTGGTTGACCCATAGACCCCCAAAGAAAATCGAGAAGATTACTATCGTATTCTTCCCAATGGTGAGTCTTCTCTTGACATATCATTATCTCCATTTGTCTCTAATTGGGTATTATACTCCAAACAAACACCAAGATTATAACGACCCCAAAATAGGTCCATTCCATCCAACCCATTACGAGTCGCCAAAAATATATGGTGCGGAAAATAACTACAACTTTATTATAACAATTGTAAATGCAAAATACAACAACACATATCTTTGTGAGTTTGGATACAAATATATACCAAGCATGTACGTCACAATGACACCTTACATAAAGGTATAGTCAAAAACTGTTTTAGAAATTAGAATCTTTGGGAAGTGCTCGAGAAACCTTCGTGCATGGGAGGCCATGCTTTTAGGTTATGGTAGATATCATATGGCCAAAATTATCCTTGGTTGACCCAATAGACCCCAAAGAAAAAGCGAGAAGATTACTATCATATTCTTCCCAATGGTGAGTCTTCTCTTGACATATCATTATCTCCACTGTCTCTAATTGGGTATTATACTCCAAACAAACACCAAGATTATATAGGTAGTGCTTGTAAATATACTCGGCAAGTGGATGAGCACAACCATGTCTTATGATGACACGAGGTTGTATGTCATTAGACATCTTGTATGATAGTGGCAAAACACCCTTCACCTTCAAGTTAAATTCACCTCACCCTCAACATCTATAGACCACCATTAAAATTATTTCCTCTCTATCCCTCAACAACTATCGACCAATTACATTCTTTTTATTACACGAAAGAATTGTGAAACAAAAGGGTGAAACCTGACTAGCTCGATAAAGAATATTATGACTAAAGATAAATAAATTATCAATAGTCTTCATCGATAATAAATCGATTTAGAACATATGGTAGATGATAAAACTTTTCAACCCGTAGTTGCGGTAGAACGAAGCGATCCATTAAAAGAGTCGAATAGACTATAAAGTCTATTGTCTTCTCCACGTTAAAGTCCACTGACAATATTTTATCCACAGTAACATCAATCAGCGGTTCCTTTCCACAATCATATGAATAACTTCATAATCATAATTGTGATTCTAAATTCCTCTTCTCATCCGGAATGAAGATAATTTTCATCACTGTCTTTACGAAACATCAAATATCATGGTTATACCAAATCACGAGTTCTTTCATAATCATACTAATAAATTCATCTTTGCACCACGGCGAAGATATTCATCAACAGATTCATCTTTACCTACAAATTTAAAGATATTCAACAACGGTCGTCTTTGCATTCTGAGCGAAAGATATTCATCAATAATTCATCTTTTGCACTACTGAGGCTAAAGATATTCAACAACAGTCATCTTTGCATTCTGAGCAAAAGATATTCATCGATAATTCATCTTTTTTTGCACTGAGGCTAAGATATTCATCAACAAGTCATCTTTGCACTTTGCAGAGCGAAAGATATTCATATATCGAAAAAAATCATAATCATTTCGAGTTATATAACAATAATTATAACCGTGTTGATCGATTCACCTTTGCACTTAAGCTAAAAATATTCAATTGTAAATTCAATGGTCATGATCATACCGGTCAACAATTCAACTTTTGCACTCTTGGCGAAAGAGAACCTATAGTCACGATCGTACCAATAATCTACCCATCTTTACACTCGAGTCGAAGAAATATTATCATTAGGGTTATAAGAATGTTATATAAAAATAATATAATCAAAACATGGTTTTAATTTCAAGAGTAAGATTCATAAATCAACGATAATTTGGTCAAAGAAGAAACCAATTTATCATGAATAGTACCCGTGTTAAATACATAGTCCTATAGTATCGTGCGTAGTAACCTCGACACGAAAAGATAAAGTTTAAGTAATAAAATTCATATCCATATTTATAACACCTTAATCCAAATGTTATAAATCACTTAGAAATCTCATAATCTAATATTATTAATATTACAATAATATTTTAATCATTTCTAAAATTTATAAACAATTTAATTAAATTGTTTACACTTTACTAATTAATGCATTTAATCATCATAAAATGCCTAACTCATAAGATTTCATCACCAATAACCAAAACCCTCATCAAAAATCTGCATATACCTCATATATATGATTCTCAAACCATAAAATCATATTTTCCAATTTTCTTACTTCACATAACATATTTAATTCATTTACTCATAACTAGAATATTTTTATGAAAAATACCAAATCAGTTCCAAAAATATTTCTTTTAAGGGATTTAGCATAACATAGTCCCATATTGAACATATATTTTTTCTCAAAATTTTAAAAATTCATTTACTATTTTTCATATGGCCAAAACCACCGAATATTTAAACATTTATCATAAATTATACTTTTATCCAACAATTCTGAAATTTACACGGTATACTGATATTATATAGATGTACTCCCAATAAAAAATTTTTCATCAATTTTGGAGTTAATCACAAGGAGTTATAAGCGGTTACTTTTAAAATAGTATTTTCTCATAAAATCCATAACTCTAATCTATACATCCAAAAATCACCATTTTGGACACAATCTAAAAACTCATCAAAATATCATTTCAAATTTTTCCAAAATTTTTGAAGGTCAGAAAAATACAAAACTGAAAAACATAATCACCACTTAAAATCTCTTTACTATCCACTTACCTCGAAAAGCGATACTTACATTGGAATAACTTATTTGAAACGAACTTGCACCGTATAGCAATACTCAAAGTATACTCAAAATACTCACAAGAATAAACTCGATAATATAGAGAGAAAACTTGATTTACGGTGTGATTTTCAATTCTAACCTAAGCACCTTTATTTATAGGAAAATCTTTTAGAACACCAAAGCGAAAATTTAATAAAATATTAATATAATATATATTAAATTCCTATGCCCACTCTGACCATCGACCATCTGAATTCAGCCACTAATAATGACAAAAACAAAAAAAAACGTTTTTGTTATTAAAATTAATTAAAACTTTCAAAAATCAATTATTTAGGAACTTCGGAACTTCAATAATTCATAATAAATAGCCCTTTTATCAGAAAATTCGAATCTCTTGAGTTTTATAGAAAATTCAATTCTCTACAACTTTTCGGAAGAAAGTTTTTCCAAATTCCAAGCGAAAATTGACCGAAATCCACAAGCAGACGATTTTACACGAATTTATAATCAAATTTCGATCGAAAATAGGGTCCATCAAACACATAAAACATGTTTTAAATATTTTTGGTAACAAAATACTTCTCCTCCACATATACTCATATATCCCACATTCATTATAAAAATATCATCATTAATATATTATTAAAATAATATATTTAAATGAATTATTTTATCGAAAAAGATAAAATATTAATTTTCAACAATTGTCACTTTAAAATTTTCTCCATCTATATCCACATAAAATAAATATTTTCTCATCATAAAAATCAATAATTAATTATTCACAAATAATATTACATAATCACAATATTAACAACCAAAGGGCGGTTCGGGAAGGGGGCTTTCGATAAAATTTCTCCTTCTTCTTGGCGCATGATTAGGTGACCAAACCTCTCCTTAAGCCAGAACTTTCTAGGCATTGCCAATAATGTTATCCATAATATTATTCGGATAATATGAATTATTGCTCTCCGATAATGGAAAATCTTGTGTTAGTGACAATTATTGAAACAATAATAATATAAAATATCAACGTAGCAATTATTGAATCGATAAAATAAAATATTGAGCAGATAATTCTTTAACACAATTATTGAGTAATGCCTTCTTACGAAAAAAAAAAAATTATCATGCTTCATGAATAGTACTCGTGAATAGTAACTTTCGTGAATAGTAACTCATGAATAGTAACTTTCGTGAATAATAACTTCGTGAATAGTAACTTCGTGAATAGTAACTCATGAATAGTAATTAAAAAAAAATTATTGAATACTTTTACTTAAATTAGGAGTTGTAAGACCCCAAATTTTTAAATAAAAAGGAATTTCCTTTATTTATTATTTTGAAATAGTAAGGGTTGATTTGATTAATGTGGATAGTTAAGGGTTAAAGACGCAAATATTTCAAAATAAGCAAGTGGTTATAAAATATTCATTATCGCTAGGGGAATATTAGTTTGGTCGTGGAATATTATTAAATGTCGGGGAATATTAAATGACTGCACAGTAGCAGACCATGTATGTGAGCCCATAAACGCGATTGGATGAAGAAAGCGACAAATATAAGTTGTTTTTAATAACGGCGTAGTAGTTATTCACCGTATCTTTGTTGGAATACCCGGTGGTTAAAAACACACTAATCTGCGTTGTTGAAACGATGTAGCAGCAGTATTGCACCAATTATTGATTCTTACGTGAAGGCCTTTACTCATAATGGTTACGATAATTCTTGTTCGATATTTTATTGAGTTAATAATTGTTTGCGTTGATATTTTATATTCATTTGTTTCATAATTGTCATTACACAAAGATCTTTCATTATCGAAGCAATAATTCATATTATCTGAATAATATTATTAGATAACATTATTGGCAATGTCTAGAAAGTTACATCTAAGGAGAGGTTTGGTCATCTAATTGTGCGCAGATGAAGAAATTCTTATTGGAAAGCCCCTCTTTCACTGAGAGGCTGCACGGTTGTCAATATTGTGATTACGTAATATTATTTGTGAATAATTAATTATTGATTTATATGATGAGGAAAATATTGATTTTATGTGGATATAGATGGAAAAATTTTTAAAATGACAATTGTTGAAAATTAATATTTTATCTTTTTCGAGATAAAATAATTCATTTAAATATATTATTTTAATAATATATTAATTGTGATATTTTACAATGAATGTGGGATATATGAGTATATGAGGAGGAAGAGTATTTTTGTGGCATTAAATGTTTAACACATGTTTTGTGTGTTGGTGGACACAATTATTGAATGAAATTTGATTATAGCTTGTAAAAAATCACCCGGTTTGTGGATTTGGTCAATTTCTATTTGGAATTTGGAAAAACTTTCTTCTGCAAAGTTGTAGAGAATTGAATTTCTTATAAAAACTCGCGAGATTCGAATTTTCTGATGAAAGGGATATTTATTATGAATTATTGAAGTTCCGAAGTTCAGAAATAATTAATTTTTGGGAGTTTTAGTTAATTATTTTGAGAAAACGTTTTTTGCAACTAAGTTGGCCTCACATGTGATTCAAATGGGCTGAGATCAGTTGTCTAAGGTGGGCTAAAGAAAATGTGAAAATATATTAATATTATATTCAATTTTACTGCTTTGGTGTTCTACAAGCATTTTCCTATAAATAGGGTCTTGGGTTAGAATTGAAAAACACACGAAGCCCAAGTTTCTCTCTATTTCTCTCTCGATATATTGAGCGTATTCTTGTGAGTATACTTTGAGTATTGTTAGACAGTGCGCAGTTCCCTTGAGACTATATGCGGTATTCCAATTAGAAAGTCTTAATCTTTCGAGGTAAGGGATATTATTTTTTTTCAGTAATGATATTATTTCTTCAATATCATTATCTTTGAAATGTTGATCGAAGTTTTATCAAATTTGGAACTTTTTCATGTCGGAGGTTTATTCATGGGTTCTTATTCATGAGTTACTATTCACGAGTTCTTATTAAGCGGAGTTCTTATTCACGATTCTTATTCACGAGTACTATTAATGAAGCGTGAAGATGTTTTTGTGGAATTTCTATCTTTTGGTGTCGGATTACTATTCACGTATCTGGCACTATTCACGATATCATCGCTTTATTCACCTAAAAAATAAAATTTCTTCTTTTTGTCCAAAATATCTATTACGGATACTAGCTTTGATTGTATCCATGTTTTGAAACATTCTTGAATTTTACACCACTATGATTATTTTTGAGGTATTTTTGAACGTGGATAAAACCAAGTCACGAATCCTTAATCCTTAATCCTTGTCATTTTGTTTCAATTGGATTCGTTTCTTTAAAAAAATATTTTCATCATCCTCGGTCTTAAATGATGATATTATGGAATAACTTTGGCTGTTGTAGTGCAAAAGATGAATGATTTCTTAAGAATATATTTGGCTGTGAGTGCAAAGATGAATGATTTACGAAGAATATCTTTGGCACGTAGTGCAAAGATGAGCGGTGTTTAAATGAACATGACCAATGATGAATATCTTTGGCACATAGTGCAAAGATGAATATTTGATTCGGATGTATATTGATTGATGTTACGAGGGATAAAAGATGAGACGATGAACTTTTAAATTCATACATAGAAGATAGTAGTTTGCATTCTCTACTTAACTCTTCTAATGAATTATTATTTCAATTGCGAATATTGATCTAAAACTTGTTGTCTATTGTATTCTATCGAGTTTTTCCTGTTGAAGACTAACGATAATTTGTTGTATATTATCTTAGTCATAATATTCTTTACTTGAGCTAGTTGAGCTCACCCTTTTCCTTTTTGTTCCATTTTTCTCGGAGGCGAGAATATAGCGAAGAATGCAAGTCGGGGTATGGAATGAAGGTTTTAGAAAGGATTGTTTAGTAGTCCTCACCATTTTTTGTAAAATAATGTATCAATAAATGTGATGAGGATTTATTTGAGTATAGATATTGTCTAGAAGATAATATTTGTATTCAAACTCACAGTTTTACTGTTGTAATAATAAAGTTGTAGTTGTTTCTGTACCATGTATTTGGCGACTCAGAATGGGTGTTTTGTATACCTATTTTGGGGGCGTCACAATAGTGACAAAACACCCTTCCAAAGTTGGGTTCGCCTCACCCTATTTAATTCACCAAAAATAACTATTAAATGATGTATAAAATACAACACACTAAAGCCCTCAATAAAATTATTTTCATACTCTTTAGGGAGAACCTCAACAACTATAGACCACCGTTCTATTCCTTGTTATCCCCATTTCGAACCCAAATTACACTTTTATTACACGAAAGGAATTGTGAAACAAAAGGGTGAGCACAACTAGCTTCGATAAAGAATATTATGACTAAAGATAAATAAATTATCAATAGTCTTCATCAATAATGAATCGAGAGATTTAGAACATATGGTAGATGATAAAACTTTTCAACCATAGTTGCGGTAGACGAAGCGATCCATTAAAAGAGTCAAATAGACTATAAAGTCTATTGTCTTCTCCACGTTAAAAGTTCACCAACAATATTTTATCCTCGTAACATCAATCAACAGGTTCCTTTCCACAATCATATGAATAACTCATAATCATAATTGTGATTCTAAATTCCTCTTCTCATCCGGAGATGAAGATAATTTTCATCACTGTCTTTACACGAAACATCAAATATCATGGTTATACCAAATCACGCCTTCTGTTCATAATCATACTAATAAATTCATCTTTTGCACCACGGGCCAAAGATATTCATCAACAGTTCATCTTTACACTACGTGCTAAAGATATTCAACAACAATCATCTTTGCATTCAGAGCCAAAGATATTCATCAATAATTCATCTTTTTGCACTACTGGCAAAGATATTCAACAACAGTCATCTTTGCATTACTGAGCAAAAGATATTCATCAATAATTCATCTTTGCACTTGCAAAGCTAAGATATTCATCAACAAGTCATCTTTGCTGGCGAGCCAAAGATATTCATATATCAAAGAAATACATAATCATTTCGAAAGTTATATAACAATAATTATAACCGTGTTGATCGATTCACCTTTGCACTTAAGCTAAAAAATATTCAATTGTAAATTCAATGGTCATGATCATACCGGTCAACAATTCAACTTTTGCACTCTTGCCAAAGAGAACCTATGGTCACGATCATACCAATAATCTACCCATCTTTACACTCAAGTCGAAGAGAAATATTATCATTAAGGTTATAAGAATGTTATATAAAAACAATATAATCAAAACATAGTTTTAATTTCAAGAGTAAGATTCATAAATCAACGATAATTTGGTCAAAGAAGAAACCAATTTGTCATGAATAGTACCGTATTCATACATAAGAGTCTAGTATCGTCATAAAGTAACCTCGACACGAAAAGATAAAGTTTCATAATAAAATTCATATCCATATTTATAACACCTTAATCCAAATGTTATAAATCACTTAGAAATCTCATAATCTAATATTATTAATATTACAATAATATTTTAATCATTTCTAAAATTTATAAACAATTTAATTAAATTGTTTACACTTTACTAATTAATGCATTTAATCATCATAAAATGCCTAACTCATAAGATTTCATCACCAATAACCAAAACCCTCATCAAAAATCTGCATATACCTCATATATGATTCTCAAGCCATAAAATTATATTTTCCAATTTTCTTACTTCACATAACATATTTAATTCATTTACTCATAACTAGAATATTTTCATGAAAAATACCAAATCAGTTCCAAAAATATTTCTTTTCTGGGATTTAGCATAACATAGTCCCATATTGAACATATATTTTTTCTCAAAATTTTAAAAATTCATTTACTATTTTTCATATGGCCAAAACCACCGAATATTTAAACATTTATCATAAATTATACTTTTATCCAACAATTCTGAAATTTACACGGTATACTGATATTATATAGATGTACTCCCAATAAAATTTTCATCAATTTTGGAGTTAATCACAAGGAGTTATAAGCGGTTACTTTTAAAATAGTATTTTCTCATAAAATCCATAACTCCTAATCTATACATCCAAAAATCACCATTTTTGGACACAATCTACAAAACTCATCAAAATATCATTTCAAATTTTTCCAAAATTTTGAAGGTCCGGAAAAATACAAAACTGAAAAACATAATCACCCTTAAAATCTCTTTACTTATCCTTTTACCTCAAAGAAGCGATCTTATTTGGAATAACTTATTTGAAAATATCTAACTTGCACCAATATAGCAATACTCAAAGTATACTCAAAATACTCACAAGAATATGCTCGATAATATAAAGAGTGACCATGTCAAAATTTTTAAATAAAAGGAATTTCCTTTATTTATTATTTTTTGAAATAGTAAGGTTGATTTGATTAATGTGGATAGTTAAGGGTTAAATATCTTGAATATTTCAAAATAAGCAAGTGGTTATAAAATATTCATTATAAATCGGGGAATATTAGTTTGGTGGTGGAATATTAAATGCTTTGTCGGGAATATTAAATGCGACGGCGACCATGTGTGAGCCCATGTGAAAGCGATTGGATGAAAAAGCGACAAATATAAGTTGTTTTTAAATAACGAGCGTAGTTATTCTGAATTATCTTGTTGGAATACCGGTGGTTAAAAACACACTAATCTGGCGTTGTTGAGCGATGGCACGGTATTGCACCAATTATTGATTCTTACGTGAAGGCCTTTTCGATAATGGTTCTGATAATTCTTTATTCGATATTTTATTGAGTTAATAATTCTTTGCGTTGATATTTTATATTCTTTGTTGTTTGATAATTGTCATTACGGTATCTTTCATTATCGAAAACAATAATTCATATTATCTGAATAATATTATTAGATAGCATTATTGGCGATGTCTAGAAAGTTACATACAGGAGAGTTTGGTCATCTAATTGCGCGCTGATGAAGAAATTCTTATTGGAAAGCCCCTCTTTCTGAGGAGGCGCACGGTTGTCGATATTGTGATTACTGTAATATTATTTGTGAATAATTAATTATTGATTTATATGATGAGGAAAATATTGATTTTATGTGGATATAGATGGAAAAAATTTTAAAATGACAATTGTTGAAAATTAATATTTTATCTTTTTACGATAAAATAATTCATTTAAATATATTATTTTAATAATATATTAGCGGTGATATTTTTACAATGAATGTGGGATATATGAGTATATGAGGAGGAAGAGTATTTTTGTGGCATTAAATGTTTAACACATGTTTTGTGTGTTGGTGGACCTGATTATTATTAGAAATTTGATTATAGCTTGTAAAATCACCCGTTTGTGGATTTGGTCAATTTCTATTTGGAATTTGGAAAAACTTTCTTCTGCAAAGTTGTAGAAATTGAATTTCTATAAAAACTCATGAGATTCAAATTTTCTGATGAAAAGGCTATTTATTATGAATTATTGAAGTTAGAAGTTAAAATAATAATTTTTTTGGAGTTTTAGTTAATTATTTTGAGAAAAACGTTTTTTGCAACTAAGTTGGCCTCACATGTGATTCAAATGGGCTGAGATCAGTTGTCTAAGGTGGGCTAAAGAAAATGTGAAAAATATATTAATATTATATTCAATTTTACGCTTTGGTGTTACTAGCATTTTCTATAAATAGGGTCTTGGGTTAGAATTGAAAAACACACTGAAGCTGAAGTTTCTCTCTATTTCTCTCTCGATATATTGGCGTATTCTTGTGAGTATACTTTGAGTATTGTTAGGCGGTCTGCAAGTTCCTTGACCTTATACGGTATTCCATTAAGAAATCTTAATCTTTGAGGTAAGGATATTATTTTTTTGTAATGATATTATTTCTTCAATATCATTATCTTTGAAATGTTGATCTGAAGTTTTATCAAATTTGGAACTTTTTCATGTCGGGTTACTATTCATGGGTTCTTATTCATGAGTTCTTATTCACGAGTTCTTATTAATGATTCTTATTCACGATTTCTTATTCACGAGTACTATTAAATGAAGCGTGAAGATGTTTTTGTGGAATTTCTATCTTTTGGTGTCGAGATTTACTATTCACGTATCTGGCCTTATTCACGTATCTGACACTATTCACGTATCTGACTATTCATTCATAGAAAAATAAAATTTCTTCTTTTTGTCCAAAATATCTAATACGGATACTAGCTTCGATTGTATCCATGTTTTGATCATTCTTGAATTTTACACCACTATGATTATTTTTGAGGTATTTTTGGGCGTGGATAAAACCAAGTCGAATCCTTAATCCTTAATCCTTGTCATTTTGTTTCCTTTGGATTCGTTTCTTTAAAAATATTTTCATCATCCTCGGTCTTAAATGATGATATTATGGAATATCTTTGGCTGTAGTGCAAGATGAATGATTTCTTAAGAATATCTTTGGCTGTGTAGTGCAAGATGATGAATGATTTCTGAAGAATATCTTTGGCACATAGTGCAAAGATGAGCAGTGTGTTTAAATGAACATGACCAGTGATGAATATCTTTGGCTTTTGTAGTGCAAAGATGAATATTTGATTCGGATGTATATTGATTGATGTTACGAGGATAAAAGATGATGATGAACTTTTAAATTCATACATAGAAGATAGTAGTTTCATTCTCTACTTAACTCTTACAATGAATTATTATTTCATTGCGAATATTGATCTGAAACTTGTTGTCTATTGTATTCTATCAGATTTTTCCTGTTGAAGACTAACGATAATTTGTTGTATATTATCTTAGTCATAATATTCTTCTCTTGAGCTAGTTGAGCTCACCCTTTTCCTTTTGTTCCATTTTTCTCGGGGCGAGAATATAAGCGAAATCTTAGTCGGGTATGGAATGAAGGTTTTAGAAAGGATTGTTTAGTAGTCCTCACCATTTTTGTAAAATAATGTATCGATAAATGTGATGAGGATTTATTTGAGTATAGATATTGTCTAGAAGATAATATTTGTATTCAAACTCACAGTTTTTCTTGTTGTAATAATAAAGTTGTAGTTGTTTACGTACCATGTATTTGGCGACTCGAGAATGGGTGTTGTGTATACTATTTTGGGGCGTCGCGGTTAATATCGAGCTTAGGGATATGATCTCTGGCGGAGATCGGGGAATAAACTAGGAGGGAGAGCAGAGTAAATCCTTGTTAGTGTGTCTACTAAGCTTATTTGTTAGTTAGTCGATATATAGGGATATTATGTGATATATTGATTTCCTTAATTAACCCTTATTTTATGGCGATGTTTGAGAATGTCGTGAGAATATTAACGATGGAGTAAATGAGGCCCAGTGGAGATGCTGTACTCACCAGACGAGGAGAGCGTCTGTGGTGGCAATGTTCTCCTGTGAACAACACCCTGCTGAAGCGAGATGATGAGCGAGGGATGTTTAGAAGCTTTTTGCGATTCATGCAAAATCGAATGAGGAGACTTCGTGTTCAAAATCTGAGGAGAAATGATAGCAATTCACGGGTGGTCCTGACCAAGCGATTCGAAGTTGGGACCACGAGTGCAGGAAGCGGGATCCGATTAAAGGCGGAGGCGTGGGTCAAACAAATTACCAGATATTGATGTCTTGGGATGCGGAGAAGAACGAAAGTTCCATTCGCCACCTTTATGTTAAAATGGCGAAGCGATTCTTGGTGGGAATCGTGAAGCGTACCCATCCATTTTTCGGCGTATCGTGGGAGCGTTTGAAGCAGTTCAATGATAAGTACTTCCACGAAAGTATTAAATCGTATGAAGGAAGTGGAGTTTATTAGACTAGAAGCGAGAATAACATGGCGGTGTCCCGATCTGGCGAAGTTAAATGGAGTTATCGAGTTGCACCTCATTTGGTGGAGAATGAGGAGCGTATATGGCGGATGTTTACGAGAGGTTTGAAACCCGAATATCGTCGATATCTCATTTCTCATAAATTTTCTCTCTATTCGGATGTTGTCAGCGGGGCTCGGTTGTTAGGCGAGATAACGATACGTTCAATGAGGGACCATAACGAGGATCATCTAGAAGATAGCGATCATCGAATAACGATAACCAACGGAGAAAGAAGAATCTGAGACAAAAGCGGTAACCACTCTCGGTGGTAATCGTGGCCGTGAAAATAGAAGAAGCGAGTCGGGAGGAGATTTTAAAGAGGAGATTCAACAACGACCATGTGAAGGCGTCGGCGCTTTGTAGCAACTAGTTTTAAGGGAGGAGAAACGACCACCCGTCGTATGTTACAAATCTGGGGAAGAGGACATATCATTGAAGCGCCTAGCAGTTTAAGGTATCTTATAATTGTGGAAAAGAAGGACATATCGCTTCGAGATTATGCGATATCGAAACCCGATCCGGCGAGAATGATGACTTCGAAAAGGATGTCCCGAAAAGTCAAAGTCAGCGGTTCTTGGAAGGCGTTTGTCGTGGCCGGTCAAAATCTGAGAACGACGAAGTTAGCAGGGTTAGTCGATTATAAATTCTTGCAGAAGTATATACCTTCTAGATATCGGTTCTACCCATTCTTTTATCTCTCTTACTTGCGCTCAGCGTTTAAACTTGACTCAGGAGAAATTAGACTTTGACCTATCTGTGGAAACTCAGTTGGAGAAACTTTCATCACATCCATTTGTTTATAAATCTTGCTTGATTCGAGTTGGCACTATCACATTACACATTAACCTTATTTCATAGAGATATTTGTTTTGATGTGATTTTAAGGTTAACTACTCATCAAATGCAAAATTGATTATTTTAAATAAGGTTGTTAGTTTTCATATTCTAAGCAACTTTGTTATTGAATTCAAACAATCAAACCATTGTAGTCAAACATTTTCATATCAAGCCATGAAGTCGTTCGTTTATTACGGATGTCAAATTTTCTTAGTCCGTGTTATGGATTTGAATAAAGACACGTCGATTTGAATAATATTCTGTTGTTATTGATTTTTCTGGCGTATTTCTGAAAAATTTCTTGGCTTACTCCCAAAGCGATATTAAATTTTGTATCGACTTTGAACCGGTACAAAACTCATTTCTAAAATCTCATATCGAATGGCTCTATTGAACTTGAGTTAAAAATTCAACTATAAATTTGGTACTGAGCCTTTATCTTGTGACTTCCTTTGTGGAATTCACTAAGCGAACTCTCTGTAGGGGGCGTCGTATTAGATGCGATAGTAAAGCGATAGGTGTCATTGTGACGTCTTATCCAAGATTGGGATATGAGTCGCGATTGAGAAGCAACCTAAGTCGATGTCGAAATCGTAGCTTTCTGAAGCTTAGTTGGTTATTATCGGAGATTAGTTGAAGGATATTCTCGAATCACTATTCCATTAACTTGGTGACTCGTAGAGATACAAAATTCGAATGGAGCGAGGAATGTGGGAAGAGCTTGAAGAACTCGAGAGGAGACTCATTTCATCACATGTTACGATCGTACCATCTGGAAAAGCGAGCGTGGTAGGTGTGCGTTGAGTAGAAGAGATCATATCACGGGGAATGAGTGCGATGATGTCAAGTATCTGCGTAGAGCCAACTTTAATAGAAAAAGTTAAGGTTGCTCGAGCCAGCCGGGAGCGATCGTATGAAGAAGAAAGTCTGAAGGAGCTATTAGGGCGAGAATTGATGAAGAAGGAATACTTGAGTCGACTCGGACTTTGCATTCTAATGATTTTGATTTGAAGCATAGAATCATGATGGAGGCACCTGACACATTGTTTGCAATCCATCACAGGAGTACCAAAATGTATTATGATCTTGACATACATTTTGGTGGAAGCAATATGAGGAGAGAGATCGCGTGGTTTATCTCGAGATGTTTAACTTATCAACATGTAAAGCGAGCATCAAGTGCCAAAGGGTCCATTGAACCACTTGAGATTTTGAAATGGAAGTGGGAACACATTACCACAGAATTTCATTACTAATCTTCCCAAGGTTTCTCGAGGCATAGATGCGATTTGGGTTATTGTTGATAGATTAACCAAATCTACTCATTTCTTCTGCGATCGAGAGACTTATTCCTTGAGCGTCTTTCTCGTATATGCGTAAATGAGATTGTGAGATTGCATGGCATGCCGGTATCCATAGTTTTAGATCGTGACCCAAGATTCACTTCATGATTTTGGGTTAGTTTGCTAAACTATGGCAAATTTACGATTGATTTGGCATACCATCCTCAAGCGGATGGGCAATCGAAAGGACTACTCAAACTCTTGAAGATATATTAAAACTACGTGTCCTAGATTTCAAAGGAAGTTGGGATAAGTACTTGCCATTGGTGGAATTCTCATACAACAATAGTTATTAAACAAATATAGGCATGGTTCCATTGAAGCATTATATGGACAAAAATGTAGTTCTCGATATGTTGGGATGAGGTGGGTGAAGCAACATTGTTGGGACTAGAGTTAATCGTTATGATTATGACTAATGATTCGACAAGCGTATACAAAAGCGGCACAAAGATCGACAAAAGAGTTATGCGGATCTTCATCGAAAGGGCGTGGAATTTAATGTAGGGGATCATGTATTGTTGCGAGTTGCTCCATGGAAGGGAGTTACTGAAGATTTGGGAAGAGAAAAGCTCGATCCATGATTTATTGGTCCATTTCAAATTCTTGATCGAGTAGGAAATGTAGCCTATAGACTTGCGTTACCTCAGTATGTCTACGTGTTCATAATGTGTTTCACATATCTCGTACTTAAATAAATATGTGAAAGACCCGAACCACGTTATTGAGTTAGAACCGGACGAGATAGCGAGAAGACTTAACGTATGAGGAGGTACTGTCGAGATGTTGGATAGGAAGGAGCATGTCCTACTGCCATGAAAGGTCATACCACAAGTTAAAGTTTTGTGGAGGAATCATGCTATAGAGGAAATGACACAGGAATTGGAAAGCGGAAATAAGCGAGGTATCCTCACCTTTTGAAACACACAGTCGTCGTCGTCGATTTAGAGGGCGAAATTTCATAAGGAGGGAGGTTGTAAGACCCAAATTTTTAAATAAAAGGAATTTCCTTTATTTATTATTTTGAAATAGTAAGGGTTGATTTGATTAATGTGGATAGTTAAGGGTTAAATATGAAATATTTCAAAATAAGCAGTGGTTATAAAATATTCATTATCGTCGGGAATATTAGTTTGGTGGTGGAATATTAAATGCTTTGTCGGGGAATATTAAATGCTGACAGCCTGACCCATGTGTGGGCCCATATGAGAAGCGATTGGATGAAGAAAGCGACAAATATAAGTTGTTTTTAAATAACGGCGTAGTTATTCTGAATTAATCTTTGTTGGAATACCGGTGGTTAAAACACTACTAATCTGGCGTTGTTGAGCGATAGCACTGCGGTATTGCACCAATTATTGATTCTTACGTGAAGACACTACTCAATAATGGTTCGATAATTCTTTATTCGATTTTTATTGAGTTAATAATTCTTTGCGTTGATATTTTATATTCTTTGTTGTTTGATAATTGTCATTACACGATTATCTTTCATTATCGAAGCAATAATTCATATTATCTGAATAATATTATTAGATAACATTATTGGCAATGTCTAGAAAGTTACATACAGGAGGTTTGGTCATCTAATTGCTTGGCCCGATGAAGAAATTCTTATTGGAAAGCCCCTCTTTCTGAGAAGCTGCACGGTTGTCGATATTGTGATTACGTAATATTATTTGTGAATAATTAATTATTGATTTATATGATGAGGAAAATATTGATTTTATGTGGATATAGATGGAAAAATTTTTAAAATGACAATTGTTGAAAATTAATATTTTATCTTTTACGATAAAATAATTCATTTAAATATATTATTTTAATAATATATTAGCGGTGATATTTTACAATGAATGTGGGATATATGAGTATATGAGGAGGAAGAGTATTTTTGTGGCATTAAATGTTTAACACATGTTTTGTGTGTTGGTGGACCTGATTATTATTAGAAATTTGATTATAGCTTGTAAAATCACCCGTTTGTGGATTTGGTCAATTTCTATTTGGAATTTGGAAAAACTTTCTTCTGCAAAGTTGTAGAAATTGAATTTCCTATAAAAACTCATGAGATTCAATTTTTTCTGATGAAAGGGCTATTTATTATGAATTATTGAAGTTAGAAGTTAAAAATAATTAATTTTTGGGAGTTTTAGTTAATTATTTTGAGAAAAACATTTTTTGCAACTAAGTTGGCCTCACATGTGATTCAAATGGGCTGAGATCAGTTGTCTAAAGGTGGGCTAAAGAAAATGTGAAAAATATATTAATATTATATTCAATTTTACTGCTTTGGTGTTGTTCTAGCATTTTCTATAAATAGGGTCTTGGGTTAGAATTGAAAAACACACGAAAGCTGAAGTTTCTCTCTATTTCTCTCTCGATATATTGAGCGTATTCTTGTGAGTATACTTTGAGTATTGTTAGGCGGTGCAAGTTCCTTGACCTATATGCAGGTTATTCAAAGAAATCTTAATCTTTGAGGTAAGGGATATTATTTTTTTGTAATGATATTATTTCTTGATATCATTATCTTTGAAATATTGATCTGAAGTTTTATCAAATTTGGAACTTTTTCATATCGGGGTTACTATTCATGGGTTCTTATTCATGAGTTCTTATTCACGAGTTCTTATTAAGCGAGTTCTTATTCACGAGATTCTTATTCACGAGTACTATTATTAAATGAGCGTGAAGATGTTTTTGTGGAATTTCTATCTTTTGGTGTCGGATTACTATTCACGTATCTGGCACTTCATTCTGACACTATTCATATCTGACACTATTCATAGAAAAATAAAATTTCTTCTTTTTGTCCAAAATATCTATTACGGATACTAGCTCTGATTGTATCCATGTTTTGATCATTCTTGAATTTTACACCACTATGATTATTTTTGAGGTATTTTTGGGCGTGGATAAAACCAAGTCTGAATCCTTAATCCTTAATCCTTGTCATTTTGTTTCCTTTGGATTCGTTTCTTTAAAAATATTTTTCATCATCCTCGATCTTAAATGATGATATTATGGAATATCTTTGGCTTTTATAGTGCAAAATGAATGATTTCTTAAGAATATCTTTGGCACATGTGCAAAAGATGAGATGAATGATTTACGAAGAATATCTTTGGCACAGTAGTGCAAAGATGAGCGGTGTTTAAATGAACATGACCCATTGATGAATATCTTTGGCACATGGTGCAAAGATGAATATTTGATTCGGATGTATATTGATTGATGTTACGAGGGATAAAAGATTGATGATGAACTTTTAAATTCATACATAGAAGATAGTAGTTTGCATTCTCTACTTAACTCTTCTAATGAATTATTATTTCATTGCGAATATTGATCGAAACTTGTTGTCTATTGTATTCTATCAGATTTTTCTGTTGAAGACTAACGATAATTTGTTGTATATTATCTTAGTCATAATATTCTTCTTGAGCTAGTTGAGCTCACCCTTTCCTTTTTGTTCCATTTTTCTCTCGGGAGGCGAGAATATAGCGAGTGCAGTGGAATTATGGAATGAAGGTTTTAGAAAGGATTGTTTAGTAGTCCTCACCATTTTTTGTAAAATAATGTATCGATAAATGTGATGAGGATTTATTTGAGTATAGATATTTATCTAGAAGATAATATTTGTATTCAAACTCACGATTTTCTTGTTGTTGTAATAATAAAGTTGTAGTTGTTTACATGCCATAATATTTGGCACTTCAATAAAATGGGTGTTTTGTATACCTATTTTGGGGGCGTCAACAAATAATACTTTTAAAACACCTTCCAAAGTTGGGTTAAGCCTCTACCTATTTAATTCACCAAAAATAACTATTAAATGATGTATAAAATCTGACACACTAAAGCCCTCAATAAAATTATTTTCTTACTCTTTAGTGAGAACCTCAACAACTATAGACCACCGTTTATTCCTTGTTATCATCAATCAACCCAGCTACACTTTTATTACCAAAGGAATTGTGAAATCAAAAGGGTGAGCACAACTAATAATAAATAATTATGACTAAAGATAAATAAATTATCAATAGTCTTCATCGATAATGAATCGATTTAGAACGATGGTAGATGATAAAACTTTTCAACCATAGTTATCTTTACGAAGCGATCCATTAAAGAGTCATAGACTATAAAGTCTATCATCTTCTCCACGTTAAAAGTTCACCAACAATATTTTATCCTCGTAACATCAATCAACAGCTTCCTTTCCACAATCATATGAATAACTCATAATCATAATTGTGATTCTAAATTCCTCTTCTCATCCGGAATGAAGATAATTTTCATCAACTGTCTTTACTCCGAAACATCAAATATCATGGTTATACCAAATCACGATTCACATTCATAATCATACTAATAAATTCATCTTTGCACTTACGAGCCAAAGATATTCATCAATAATTCATCTTTACACTACAAAGCAAAGATATTCAACAACAACAGTCATCTTTGCATTCTGAGCCAAAAGATATTCATCAATAATTCATCTTTTACACTACAAAGCTAAAGATATTCAACAACAGGTCATCTTTGCATTCTGACAAAAGATATTCATCAATAATTCATCTTTGCACTACAAAATTTAAGATATTCATCAACAAGTCATCTTTGCACAACGAGCCAAAGATATTCATATATCAAAGAAATACATAATCATTTCGGAAGTTATATAACAATAATTATAACCATGTTGATCAATTCACCTTTGCACTTAAGCTAAAAATATTCAATTGTAAATTCAATGGTCATGATCATACGATCAACAATTCAACTTTTGCACTCATCGCCCAAAGAGAACCTATGGTCACGATCGTACCAATAATCTACCCATCTTTACACTCAAGTCAAAGAGAAATATCATCATTAGGGTTATAAGAATGTTATATAAAATAATATAATCAAAACATGGTTTTAATTTCAAAAGTAAGATTCATAAATCAACGATAATTTGGTCAAAGAAAAACCAATTTGTAGTGAATAGTACCCAGTATTAAATACATAAAATGCAGTATACGTGCATAAAGAACCTCGATACTGAAAAGATAAAGTTTCATAATAAAATTCATATCCATATTTATAACACCTTAATCCAAATGTTATAAATCACTTAGAAATCTCATAATCTAATATTATTAATATTACAATAATATTTTAATCATTTCTAAAACTTATAAACAATTTAATTAAATTGTTTACACTTTACTAATTAATGCATTTAATCATCATAAAATGCCAAACTCATAAGATTTCATCACCAATAACCAAAACCCTCATCAAAAATCTGCATATACCTCATATATGATTCTCAAGCCATAAAATCATATTTTCCAATTTTCTTACTTCACATAACATA
Organism: Panax quinquefolius; assembly: GCA_020205615.1. NCBI lineage: Eukaryota > Viridiplantae > Streptophyta > Magnoliopsida > Apiales > Araliaceae > Panax > Panax quinquefolius. The sequence continues at coordinate 7,495,297 of CM035162.1, read as the reverse complement.
TTTAATTCATTTACTCATAACTAGAATATTTTCATGAAAAATACCAAATCAGTTCCAAAAATATTTCTTTTCTGGGATTTAGTAGCATAACATAGTCCCATATTGAACATTTATTTTCTCAAAATTTTAAAAATTCATTTACTATTTTTTATATGGCCAAAACCACCGAATATTTAAACATTTATCATAAATTATACTTTTATCCAACAATTCTGAAATTTACACGGTATACTGATATTATATAGATGTACTCCCAATAAAAATTTCATCAATTTTGGAGTTAATCACAAGGAGTTATAAGCGGTTACTTTTAAAATAGTATTTTCTCATAAAATCCATAACTCCTAATCTATACATCCAAAAATCACCATTTTTGGACACAATCTACAAAACTCATCAAAATATCATTTTAAATTTTTCCAGAATTTTTGAAGGTCCGAAAAAATACAAAACTGAAAAACATAATCACCCTTAAAATCTCTTACTATCCTTACCTCAAAAGAAAATGCTTACATTGACCGAATAACGAAACGAACTTGCAGATAGATATAGCAATACTCAAAGTATACTCAAAATACTCACAAGAATACGCTCGATAATATAGAGAGAAAACTTGAGTTTAAGTGTGATTTTCAATTCTAACCTAAGCACCCTATTTATAGGAAAATGCTTAAAAAACAAAGCAGAAAATTTATTAAATATTATTATTAATAACCAAAGTCATACACCTCCTTTGAATTCAGATTCCAGCAATTCTCACATGCAAAAGTACACTTATGGGGCCAACTAACATGAGAAACATGTTTTTAGCATTTTTTTGTAATAAAATTAATTCGCACCCAATATTACGGAACTTCAATAATTCATAATAAATAGCCTTTTATCGAAAAATTCAAATCATGGCGTGTTTTATAGGAAATTCAATTCTCTACAACTTTGCGTAAGAAAGTTTTTCCAAATTCCAAATGTAAATTGGCCAAAAATCCACAAACAGGACGATTTTACGGCTATAATCAAATTTCAATCAGAAATGGGGTCCAATTTACATGTTTAACATGTTTTAAACATTTATTGTAACAAAAATATTCTTCCTCCTCATATACTCATATATTCCACATTCAACGTAAAAAATATCACCGTTAATATATTATTAAAATAATATATTTAAATGAATTATTTTATCGAGAAAAGATAAAATATTAATTTTCAACAATTTTCACTTTAAAAATTTTCTCCATCTATATCCACATAAAATAAATATTTTTCTCATCATAAAAATCAATAATTAATTATTCACAAATAATATTACATAATCACAATATTAATCATGACGCCCCAAAATAGGTATACACAACACCCATTCTCGAAATCGCCAAATACATGGTACAAAAAAGCAAACTACAACTTCAATAATACAAATGTCGTGTGAAATACGACAATATATATCATGAGTTTAAATATAATATTGTCTTCTATACAATATCAATACTCAAATAAATCCCCATCATAATTATTGATTCATTATTTTACAAAATGGTGAGGACTACTAAACAACTCTCTGTAACCTTCATTCCATACCCCGACTAAGTACTGCTACATTCTCGCCTCCCGAGAAGAAAAATGGAACAACAAGGAAAAGGGTGAGCTCAACTAGCCCAAGAAAGAATATTATGACTAAGATAATATACAACAAATTATCGTTAGTCTTCAACAGGAAAAAATCTGATAGAATACAATGAGACAACAAGTTTCGCATCAATATTCGCAATGAAATAATAATTCATGTAAGAGTTACGTAGAGAATGAAATCTACTATAATCTATGAATTTAATACCCATCATCAATATTTTATCCTCGTAAACATCAATCAATATACATCCGAATCAAATATTCATCTTTGCACTACAAAGCCAAAGATATTCATCACTTAGGTCATGTTCATTTAAACACTGCTCATCTTTGCACTACAAAGCCAAAGATATTCATCAATTGGTCATGTTCATCTCAACACTGCTCATCTTTGCACTACAGCCAAAGATATTCTTCAGAATCATTCATCTTTGCACTACGTGCCAAAGATATTCAATAATATCATCATTTAAGACCGAGGATGATGAAAAATATTTTTTAAGAAACGAATCCAAAGGAAACAAAATGACAAGGATTAAGGATTAAGGATTCGTACTTGGTTTTATCCACATCCAAAAATACCTCAAAAATAATCATAGTGGTGTAAAATTCAAGAATGATCAAAACATGGATACAATCGAGTTAGTATCCGTAATAGATATTTTGACAAAAAGGAGAAAATTTTTTTTTCTATGAATAGTAGGCCAGATATCGTGAATAAAGGTCAGATATCGTGAATAAAGGCCAGATATCGTGAATAAGAACTCTACACCAAAAGATAGAAATTCCACAAAAAAACATCTTCACGCTTAACTGAATAGTACTCATGAATAAGAATCGTGAATAAGAACTCATGAATAAGAATCGTGAATAAGAACTCATGAATAAGAACCCATGAATAGTAACCCCATATGAAAAAGTTTCAAATTTGATAAAACTTCAGATCAACATTTCAAAGATAATGATATTGAAGAAATAATATCATTACAAAAAAAATAATATCCCTTACCTCGAAAGATCAAGATTTCTAAATTGAAACACCTGATATAAAGCTATGACTTGACTTTTACCGATATAGCAATACTCAAAGTATACTCAAAATACTCACAAGAATACGCCGATAATATAGAGAGAAAACTTCAGCTTTCGTGTGATTTTCAATTCTAACCTAAGACCCTATTTATAGAAAATTGCTAGAACACCAAAGCGTAAAATTTAATATAATATTAATATATTTAATAAATTCTCTACGCCCATCTAGACAATCTGATCTCAGCCATCAAGCACATGTTAAAGATGGCCAACAACATTTGAAAAACGTTTTTCTTAAAAAACATAATTAAAACTTCCAAAAATTAATTATTTCGGAGCTTCAAAACTTTAATAATTCATAATAAATAGTCCTTTCATCAGAAAATTCGAATCTCGCGAGTTTTTATAGGAAATTCAATTCTCTACAACTTTGCAGAAGAAAGTTTTTCCAAATTCCAAATAGAAATCGACCGAAATCCACAAACGGGCGATTTTACAGGCTATAATCAAATTTCAGTCAATAAATGGGGTCCACCGACATGTTTAACATGTTTTAAACATTTATTGCAACAAAAATACTCTTCCTCCTCGTATACTCATATATCCCACATTCGTTGTAAAATATCACCATTAATATATTATTAAAATAATATATTTAAATGAATTATTTTATCGTAAAAAGATAAAATATTAATTTTCAACAATTGTCATTTTAAAATTTTCTCCATCTATATCCACATAAAATCAATATTTTCCTCATCATATAAATCAATAATTAATTATTCACAAATAATATTACGTAATCACAATATTGACAACAAGCGCTCCTCAGAAAGAGGGGGCTTTCCAATAAGAATTTCTTCTTACTCACGCCGCAATTAGGTGACCAAACCTCTCCTGAGACGTAACTTTCTAGACATTGCCAATAATGTTATCTAATAATATTATTCGGATAATATGAATTATTGCTTCGATAATGAAAGATACTTGTAATGACAATTATCAAACAACAAAGAATATAAAATATCAACGCAAAGAATTATTAACTCAATAAAATAATCGAATAAAGAATTATCGTAAACCATTATTGAGTAAAGCCTTCTTCACGTAAGAATCAATAATTGGTGCAATACCAAGTGCTACTTGCTCAACAACGCCAGATTAGTGTGTTTTAACCACCGGGGTATTCCAACAAGATAATCTGAATAACTACGCCATTATTTAAAAATAACTTATATTTGTCGCTTTTCTTCATCCAATCACTTTCCGTTATGGGCTCCACACATGGTCATACCACAGCATTTAATATTCCCGACAAAAGCATTTAATATTCCACGACCAAACGAATATTCCCTCGACGATAATGAATATTTTATAACCACTTGCTTAATTTGAAATATTTGCATATTTAACCCTTAACTATCCACATTAATCAAATCAACCCTTACTATTTCAAAATAATAAATAAAGGAAATTCCTTTTTATTTAAAAATTTCGGGTCTTACAACCTCCCTCCTTATGAAATTTAGTCCTCGAAATCGACGTGACGACTGGTGTGTTTTGAAAAGGTGAGGATACCTCGCTTTCATTTCCGCTTTCCAACTCCCGTTCATTTCCTCTATAAAGATGATTCCTCCACAAAACTTTAACTTGTGGTATAACCTTTCATGGCAGAGGGACATGCTCCTTCCTATCCAAAATCTTGACAGTACCTCCTCATACGTTAAGTCTTCTGCTATCTCGTCCTGCCTAACTCTATAACGTGGTTCGGGTCTTTCACATATTTACGAAGTACGATATGTGAAACACATTATGAACACGAGACATACTTTGAGGTAACGCAAGTCTATAGGCTACATTTCCTACTTCGGTCAAGAATTTGAAATGGACCGATAAATCGTGGATTGAGCTTTCCTCTTCCCAAATCTTGTAACTCCCTTCCATGGAGCAACTCGCAACAATACATGATCCCCTACATTAAATTCCACGTCCTTTCGATGAAGATTCGCATAACTCTTTTGTCGATCTTGTGCCGCTTTGTATACGCTGTCGAATCATTTGGATCTTTTCGGTAGTCATACGTATTAACTCGGGTCCCAACAATGTTGCTTCACCCACCTCATCCCAACATATCGGAGAACGACATTTTCGTCCATATAATGCTTCAATGGAACCATGCCTATATTTGTTTAATAACTATTATTGTATGAGAATTCCATTAATGGCAAGTACTTATCCCAACTTCCTTTGAAATCTAGGACACGAGTTTTAATATATCTTCAAGAGTTTGAGTAGTCCTTTCGATTGCCCATCCGCTTGAGGATGGTATGCCAAATCAATCGTAAATTGCGTGCCCATAGCTTTCTAACCCAAAATCATGAAGTGAATCTTGTGTCACGATCTAAAACTATGGATACTTGGCATGCCATGAAATCTCACAATCTCATTTACGTCATACGAGAAAGACGTTCAAGGAATAAGTCTCTCGATTTGGTAAGAAAATGAAGCGAGACTTGGTTAATCTATCAACAATAACCCAAATAGCATTGATGCCTTGAGAAACCGCAGGAAGACCCGTAACGAAATCCATAGTAATGTGTTCCCACTTCCATTCCGGAATCTCAAGTGGTTGCAACGGACCCTTAGGTACAAGATGCTCCGCCTTTTACACGCTGGCAAGTTAAACACATCGAGATAAACTTTGCAATCTCTCTCTCTCATATTGTTCCACCAAAATGTATGTCAAGATCACGATACATTTTAGTACTTCCAGGATGGATTGCAAATGGCGATTGTGTGCCTCCATCATAATCTTGTACTTCAAATCGTAGTCGTTAGAACACAAAGTCTAGAGTGGACTCAAGTATCAATTCTCGCTTCCTAATAGCTCCTTCAGATTTTCTTCTTCATACGCATCATCCGGCCTGGCTTTGAGCAACCTTAACTTTTTCTATTAAAGTTGGCTCTATCGTATACTTGACATCATCGCACTTTTCGTTCCTCAAGATATGATCTTCTACTCATCGCGCCGCCTACCACGCTCGCTTTTCCAGATGGCACGATCGTAACATGTCTTGAAATGAGTCTCCTCTTGAGTTCTTCAAGCTCTTCCCACATTCCTCGCTCCATTCAATTTTGTATCTCTACGAGTACCGCAAGTTAATGGAATAGCGATTCGAGAATATCCTTCAACGAATCTCCGATAATAACCAACTAAGCTTAGAAAGCTACGTATTTCGATTAATGACTTAGGTTGCTTCAACCGCGACTCATATCCCAATTTTGGATAAAGACGTCACAATGACACCTATCGCTTTACTATCGCATCGAATATGACGCCCCTACAGAGAGTTCGCTTAGGTGAATTCCACAAAGGAAGTCACAAAATAAAGGCTCAGTACCAAATTTATAGTTGAATTTTTTAACTCCTCGAAGTTCAATAGAGCCATTCGATATGAGATTTTAGAAATGAGTTTTGTACCGGGTTCAAAGTCGATACAAAATTTAATATCGTGCTTTGGGAGTAAGCCAAGAAATTCTTCAGAAATACGTCAGAAAAATCAATAACAACAGAATATTATTCAAATCGACGTGTTTTTATTCAAATCCATAACACGGACTAAGAAAACTTGACATCCGTAATAAACGAATGACTTCATGGCTTGATATGAAAATGTTTGACTACAATGGTTTGATTGCTTGAATTCAATAACAAAGTTGCTTAGAATATGAAAACTAACAACCTTACAAAAAAGCAATCAATTTGGCATGATGAGTAGTTAACCTTAAAATCACATCAAAAGCAAATATCTCTATAGAAATAAGGTTAACGTAATGTGATAGTGCTAACTTGAATCAAGCAAGATTTTTAAACAACGGATGTAATGAAAGTTTCTCCTAATGGAGTCTCCACAGATAGGTCAAAGTTTAATTTCTCCGTAGTCAAGTTCAAACGCTGAGCGCAAGTAAGAGAGATAAAAGAATGGGTAGAACCAATATCTAGTAAGGTATATACTTCGCAAGAATTTATAATTAACTAACCTGCTAACTTCGTTCGGGTTCCTCGCATTTTGACCAAATACAACAAACGCTTTTCCCTAATCGCTGACTTTGACTTTTCTCGACATCTTTTGAGTCACCGTCCCCACTGAACTAGGTTTCATTCATCGCATAATCTCGAGCGATATGTCCTTCCTTTCCACAATTATAGCATACCTTGAATCGTTGTGGGCGCTTTGACCGATATGTCCTCTTTTCCGCATTTGTAGCATATATGAATCGGTGGTCGTTTCCTCCCTTAAAACTAGTTGCTATCGGCGCCGACGCCTTCACACGGTCGTTGTTGAATCTCCTCTTTTAAAATCTCCTCCCTACTCGCTTCTTCTATTTTCATGGCCACGATTACCACCGTAGTGGTTACCGCTTTCGTCCGTATTCTTCTTTCTCCGCTTGTTATCGTTATTCGATGACTCGCTATCTTCAGATGATCCTCGGTTATGGTCCCCATTGAACGTATCGTTATCTCGCTTCTAACAACCGAGCCTCGCTGACAACATCCGAATAGAGAAAAATTTATGAGAAATGAGATACCGACGTATGTCGGGTTTCAAACCTCTCGTAAACATCCGCGTCATACGCTACTCATTCTCCACCAAATGAGGTGCAAACTCGATAACTCCGCTTGAACTTCGCCTCATCTTTGGGACACCGCCATGTTATTCTCGCTTCTAGTCTAATAAACTCCACTTCCTTCATATAGCGAATACTTTCGTGGAAGTACTTGTCATTGAACTGCTTCAAACGCTCCCACGACATACGCGAAAATGGAAATGATGGGTACGCTTCACGATTCCCACCAAGAATCTGCCTCGCCACTTTTAACATAAAGGTGGCGAATGGAACTTTCTGTTCTCCGCATCCCAAGACATCGAATATCTTGGTAATTTGTTTGACCCACGCTCCGCTTTTTATCGGATCCGCTTTCCCAACTCGTGGTCCCAACTTTTTAACTGTTTGGTGTGACCACCCGTGAATTGCTATCATTTCCTCCTCATTTTGAACACGAGTCTCCTCGCCGATTTTGCATGAATCTGCAAAAAGCTTCTAAACATCCCTCGCTCATCATCTGCTCGCAGGTTGTTGTTCACAGAGGAACATTGCCACTTTGTTAGACGCTCTCCTCGTTGGTAAAGACAGCATCTCCACGGCCTCATTTACTCACTCCATCATAATATTCTCAATCTCAAATACATTCTCAAATCATCGCCATAAAACAAGGGTTAATTAAGGAAATCAATATATCACATAATATCCCTATATACCGACCAACTAACAAATAAGCTTAGTAGACACACTAATGAAGGATTTACTCGCCTCCCTCCTAGTTCTATTCCCCGATCTCCGCCAGAGATCATATCCCTAAGCTCGATATTAACCGTGACGCCCCCAAATAGGTATACACAACACCCATTCTCGAGTCGCCAAATACATGGTACAAAAAGCAAACTACAACTTCAATAATACAAATGTCGTGAAATACGACAATATATATCGTGAGTTTAAATATAATATTGTCTTCTAGACAATATCAATACTCAAATAAATCCCCATCATAATTATTGATTCATTATTTTACAAAAAATGGTGAGGACTACTAAACAACTCTCTCTAGAACCTTCATTCCATACCCCCGACTAAGACTCGCTACATTCTCGCCTCCCGAGAAGAAAAATGGAACAACAAGGAAAAGGGTGAGCTCAACTAGCCCAAGAAAGAATATTACGACTAAGATAATATACAACAAATTATCGTTAGTCTTCAACAGGAAAAAATCGATAGAATACAATGATAGACAACAAGTTTCGGATCAATATTCGCAATGAAATAATAATTCATGTAAGAGTTACGTAGAGAATGAAATCTACTATAATCTATGAATTTAATAATCCATCATCAATATTTTATCCTCAGAACATCAATCAATATACATCTCGAATCAAATATTCATCTTTGCACTACAGCCAAAGATATTCATCACCGGTCATGTTCATTTAAACACTGCTCATCTTTGCACTACAGCCAAAGATATTCATCAATTAGTCATGTTCATCTCAACACTGCTCATCTTTGCACTACAGTGCCAAAGATATTCTTCAGAAATCATTCATCTTTTACTACTAAAGCCAAAGATATTCAATAATATCATCATTTAAGACCGAGGATGATGAAAAATATTTTTTAAAGAAACGAATCCAAAGGAAACAAAATGACAAGGATTAAGGATTAAGGATTCGTACTTGGTTTTATCCACATCCAAAAATACCTCAAAAATAATCATAGTGGTGTAAAATTCAAGAATGATCAAAACATGGATACAATCAGTTAGTATCCGTAATAGATATTTTGGACAAAAAGGAGAAATTTTATTTTCTATGAATAGATCAGATATCGTGAATAAAGTGCAGATATCGTGAATAAAGGTCAGATATACGTGAATAGTAACTCTACACCAAAAGATAGAAATTCTACAAAAACATCTTCACGCTTCGCTTAAATAGTACTCGTGAATAAGAATCGTGAATAAGAATCTTCTTAATAAGAATCGTGAATAAGAACTCATGAATAAGAAACCATGAATAAGAACTCCATATGAAAAAAGTTTCAAATTTGATAAAAACTTCAGATCAACATTTCAAAGATAATGATATTGAAGAAATAATATCATTACAAAAAAATAATATCCCTTACCTCGAAAGATCAAGATTTCTAAATAAACACCTGATATAAAGCATGACTTGACTCAGCACCGATAAAGCAATACTCAAAGTATACTCAAAATACTCACAAAAATACGCCGATAATATAGAGAGAGAAACTTCACTTTAAGTGTGATTTTCAATTCTAACCTAAGACCCTATTTATAGAAATTGCTAGAATACCAAAGCGTAAAATTTAATATAATATTAATATATTTAATAAATTCTCTACGCCCATCTAGACAATCTGATCTCAGCCATCAAGCACATGTTAAAGATGGCCAACAACATTTGAAAAACGTTTTTCTTAAAAACATAATTAAAACTTCCAAAATTAATTATTTTGAGCTTCGAACTTTAATAATTCATAATAAATAGTCCTTTCATCAGAAAATTCGAATCTCACGAGTTTTTATAGGAAATTCAATTCTCTACAACTTTGCAGAAGAAAGTTTTTCCAAATTCCAAACAGAAATCGACCAAATCCACAAACGGGCGATTTTACATGCTATAATCAAATTTCAAATAATAAATGGGGTCCAATTTACATGTTTAACATGTTTTAAAACATTTATTGCAACAAAAATACTCTTCCTCCTCAGATACTCATATATCCCACATTCGTTGTAAAAATATCACCGCTTAATATATTATTAAAATAATATATTTAAATGAATTATTTTATCGTAAAAAGATAAAATATTAATTTTCAACAATTGTCATTTTAAAATTTTCTCCATCTATATCCACATAAAATCAATATTTTCCTCATCATATAAATCAATAATTAATTATTCACAAATAATATTACGTAATCACAATATTGACAACCAGTGCGCCTCCTGGAAAGAGGGGCTTTCCAATAAGAATTTCTTCTTCTACCTGCCGCCAATTAATTAGGTGACCAAACCTCCTTGGATGTAACTTTCTAGACATTGCCAATAATGTTATCTAATAATATTATTCAGATAATATGAATTATTGCTTCGATAATGAAAGATACCGTAAATGACAATTATCAAAACAACAAAGAATATAAAATATCAACGCAACAATTATTAACTCAATAAAATAATCGAATAAGAATTATCGTAACCATTATCGAGTAGTGGCCTTCACGTAAGAATCAATAATTGGTGCAATACCAAGTGCTATCTTTCAACAACGCAGATTAGTGTGTTTTAACCAACGGGTATTCCAACAAGATAATCTGGTGAATAACTACGCCTGCTATTTAAAAATAACTTATATTTGTCGCTTTCTTCATCCAATCACTTTCCGTTATGGGGCCCACACACATGGTCGCTACTGTCAGCATTTAATATTCCCCGACAAAGATTTAATATTCCACGACCAAACGAATATTCCCCGACGATAATGAATATTTTATAACCACTTGCTTAATTTGAAATATTTGCATATTTAACCCTTAACTATCCACATTAATCAAATCAACCCTTACTATTTCAAAATAATAAATAAAGGAAATTCCTTTTATTTAAAAATTTCGGTCTTACATTAACAACCAGTGCAGCCCCCGTGAGAAAGAGGGGCTTTCCAATAAGAATTTCTCCTTCTCAAGGCCAAGATTGTGGTGACCAAACCTCTCCTTAGACAGAACTTTCTAGCATCGCTAATAATGTTATCCAATAATATTATTCGAGATAATATGAATTATTGTCTGATAATGGAAAATATCAGTACGTGACAATTATCAAACAACAATAATATAAAATATCAACGTAGCAATTATTAAATCAATAAAATAAAATATCGAATAAAGAATTACCATAATAATTATCGACTAATGCCTTCTTACGAAAAAAAAATTATCACGCTTCATGAATAGTACTCGTGAATAGTAACTCGTGAATAAGAACTCATGAATAAGAACTCGTGAATAAGAACTCATGAATAAGAACTCATGAATAGTAACTCGTGAATAGTAACTCGTGAATAAGAACTCATGAATAGTAATTAAAAAAATTGAATACTTTTATTTTATAAAATTCGGGTTCTTACACCAAAGATATTAATCAGTTGGTCATGTTCATTTAAACACCTGTTCATCTTTGCACTACGGGCCAAAGATATTCTTCAGAAATCATTCATCTTTGCACTACAGCCAAAAGATATTCTTAAGAAATCATTCATCTTTGCACTTTCATGTGCCAAAGATATTCCATAATATCATCATTTAAGACCGAGGATGATGAAAAATATTTTTTTTTAAAGAAACGAATCCAAAGAAACAAAATGACAAGGATTAAGGATTAAGGATTCGTACTTGGTTTTATCCACGTCCAAAAATACTTCAAAAAATAATCATAGTGGTGTAAAATTCAAGAATGATCAAAACATGATACAATCGAGTTAGTATCCGTAATAGATGTTTTGACGAAAAGAAGAAATTTTATTTTTCTATGAATAAGACCAGATATCGTGAATAGTGTCGATACGTGAATAGTCCGATACGTGAATAAGTAACTCGACACCAAAAAGATAGAAATTCCACAAAAAAAAAACATCTTCACGCTTACGAATAAGACTCATGAATAAGAACTCATGAATAAGAATCATGAATAAGAATTCATGAATAGTAACTCCATACATGAAAAGTTCCAAATTTGATAAAACTTCAGATCAACATTTCAAAGATAATGATATTGAAGAAATAATATCATTACGAAAAAAAAAATAATATCCCTTACCTCGAAAAGATCAAGATTTAGCTTGTAATATCTGTATATAGTCTTTGAAGGAACTTGCACCGCCTAGCAATACTCAAAGTATACTCAAAATACTCACAAGAATACGCCGATAATATAGAGAGAAAACTTCAATTTCGGTGTGATTTTCAATTCTAACCCAAGACCCTATTTATAGGAAAATCGCTAGAACACCAAAAGCAAAAATTTAATAAAATAATAATATAATTAAACAAATTCAAGCCCACCTTAGACCAACTGAATTCAGCACATTTATATCACATGTGGGATTGCAAAAACGTTTTTCTTAAATAAAACAATTAAAACTTCCAAAATTAATTATTTCGAACTTCGTAGCTTCAAAAATTCATAATTAATAGCCCTTTCATCAGAAAATTCGAATCTCGCGAGTTTTATAGGAAATTCAATTCTCTACAACTTTGCGAAGAAAGTTTTTCCAAATTCCAAACAGAAATCGACCGAAATCCACAAACGGCGATTTTACAAAAGCTATAATCAAATTTCACCAATAAATGGGGTCCACCGACATGTTTAACATGTTTTAAACATTTATTGCAACAAAAATACTCTTCCTCCTCAGATACTCATATATCCCACATTCGTTGTAAAATATCACCATTATTATATTATTAAAATATAATAATATATTTAAATGAATTATTTTATCGTAAAAGATAAAATTTCAATTTTCAACAATTGTCACTATAAAAATTTTTCCATCTATATCCACATAAAATCAATATTTTTCATCATATGAATCAATAATTAATTATTCACAAATAATATTACGTAATCACAATATCGACAACCGTGCGCCTTCACAGAAAGAGGGGGCTTTCCAATAAGAATTTCTTCTTCTCTGCCGCAATTAGGTGACCAAACCTCTCCTGTATGTAACTTTCTAGACATTGCCAATAATGTTATCTAATAATATTATTCAGATAATATGAATTATTGCTTCGATAATGAAAATACTTGTAATGACAATTATTGAAACAACAAAGAATATAAAAATATCAACGCAAAGAATTATTAACTCAATAAAATATCGAATAAATACTTCGTAACCATTATTGAGTAGTGCCTTCACGTAAGAATCAATAATTGGTGCAATACTGCAATGCTTTCGCTCAACAACACGTATTAGTGTGTTTTAACCACCGATATTCCAACAAGATTAATCTGTGAATAACTACGCCGTTATTTAAAAACAACTTATATTTGTCGCTTTTCTTCATCCAATCGCTTCAGTTATGGGGCTCCACACATGGTCAAGGCTGTCGCATTTAATATTCCCCGACAAAGATTTAATATTCCACGACCAAACGAATATTCCCCGACGATAATGAATATTTTATAACCACTTGCTTATTTTGAAATATTTGCGTATTTAACCCTTAACTATCCACATTAATCAAATCAACCCTTACTATTTCAAAATAATAAATAAAAGAAATTCCTTTTTATTTAAAAATTTCGGGGTCTTACAAACCCATCACAAAATCTTAAAAGTTTATTGGAATTAGGCCATCCCACGACCGACGTGTCTTAATTAATAGTACTCCATATCAAAGGACGTGACGCACATATAGTGTTTATTTATGGTGATGATTAGAGTTCAATAACAATCCGTTAAGCTTTGGTAATAATAAGGTTAATTGACGTAAGCTGTCAACTGATTATGATGCTCCATCTAATGGTACGTACGTGTTAATTTGTGGATTAGAACCCACAAGCTAAGCATCTATTATTATTATTATATATTTATTTTATTATAATTATAATTATAATTATAATTATAATTACACTTGGGTGGGTTTATGATGCATGCATGCCTTAAATCTAATTATGTGAAAACGAATTTACGTGAGAGATGATGATTTACTACACGGCAAAAATAAATATAATTGATTGACGTGACTATCAACAAATATATTACTCACATTGTGATGATGATGAAATTAATCTATTACGTACTAAGTTAGAGTTAGAGATGCACAAAAGTCTTCTGACTTGACTGGATTTATATATCATAATTTATTTTTTATTATACTCTCGTTGTTTTAAAATTAAAGATGTATTTTTCTTTTTTATTTTATTTTAAGACACCATGATATATAATACTTGATTTGCCCTTTACTATAAAATAGTTGAAACAAGGTGCATACTGATGAGCTTGAAATGTTCAAGACTGAACCCCCTCTCCTTGTCAAGCTGATATGATTTGCCCTTGAGATCAAATAGTTGAAACGGGGTGAGATGAACGCATATTCATGAGCTTGAAATGTTCAAGACTGAACACCCTCTCCTTGTCAAGCTGATATGCATGCATTTGGATTTGGTTCACTTCAAAATAACTGTGATATAAAACATTTCTCTTAAATAATACTCTTTTATTAAAATTATGCCATTTTGGATATTCTTTTAAAAAATAAATTGGGCCGCATGTGATATTTTGTAAATAAAAATAAAGCAAGTGGGACCACTATATTTTAATATTATTTTGTTTTTAAAAGAATCTTCAAAACGATGTAATTTTAATAAAAGAGTGCTATTAATTTAAAAGAAGTATGTTATTTAAGAGTTATATATACTTTAAATCCGTTCTATATATATATATATATATATATATATATCCCTCCCTCGTCCATCATCCTCCGTAACAAACTTTCCTACTGAAAACTTGGTATCTTGACAATGATATGTTCATTTTTAAATTAAAAAGATTTAATACTCATCAAGAACTTCTAACTATATATCTAGGCATGTACAATATAGTATGCCATTCTGGTAATAATATTACTATTTTATGTGATAAGTAGATTATTTTTGAACTTAAGTATCGTCACTTAATCTAATTATTACGTACTTTCATTAACAAAAAAAATCTTATACTTGATAATACTTTTCAAATAGTTTATAATTTTGATAATTGTATTATTAAATTTAAATAAATTCATATCAATCATAGGTTTGAATATATTTTGAATTAATTTCAAAAAAATTCTTATATGTTGTAACAGTGGAATTAATCTTTATTAGCTAACCTTCTCACCAGCCATTCTGATTAAAACATATTGGAGTTAAAAAAGTTTAGTATTCTTCTGACCTGACCTGGGGAAGCCTATGTCTGACCAAGTCTCATTTCTGTTTAAAAGTAGTATCTTTATTGGGCTAAAAGTGGATCAATATGACTTAACAACATATGATACTGATGGGCTTACTTTGGGACTAATATTTTTTATTGTCCCTGTTTTTTTTTCCCTTATTCATCTTGTTTAAGTATAGATTTACACAAAATTTAAGAAATAAGGCTCTTAAGGTGGTGTACTTTTCATAAAAATGAGTAATTAAGATGAATTGTTACTACTTCTAAATAGACTAGACCATATGAATAAATGAGAAATGAATGGAAAAAAATATTATTTGATAATTAATGTAAAAAACATATTAATAACAATATTTTACAATTTTAACCTTTTAAAAGATAGAGAATAAGTGAAACTAGAGCTAAAATTGTGTTAAGGACAAAAAGAGAAATAATGTAATGTTATTGAAGTTACTTTTTATCTTAAGAAAATGAAATTTCGCTCAAACGTAGGTCTGAATGATTTGAAATAATTTTTCTTCCTTAGCGATTCAGAAACAGATTTTTTTTTACCGAATAAGTGTAGCCTCTTAGCGAATGAGACATACTAGTAGTAAGAGGTATTAAAACCTAATCAAACGCAATCTAAAGCTAAAAGCTAATTAGCTGTTGTATTATCTAAGTTCCATATTCACTTGTCCCCATTACCTCCATGTTTAATTCAAGGATAAAATTGTATGAGAATCATTTAGAGAAGACAAAATTTAATTATGTTACTTTCGCTTATCATGGTATTGAACCAATCTTTTAGTGATAGTATTTTTCAATCTATATACATATAAAATACAAGTAACAATAGTTACATCATTTGGAATGTCATAATTTTGAGAAATTTATAAATTAAAACAATTGTATCGGGTTAAAATAATTCGATTAATCAATTATTAACCGAATAGTATAATTCGATTATTAGAATTTCGGTTAGTACACATCAAATATTTATTTGGATAATAAAATTTGATATTCAATTATAATGGAATAGACAATTTAATTCGGTTATATGACCGAATACTATGCCGGAGTGCCATAGACAATAACCTAACTTAGATGAAGCTGATAAGGAGTAATGGAAATAAGTGACATCAGTCACAAACCCGGTATATATCCCATTTTGTCTAGCATAACATATATATCCTGCGTGCGTGCGTGCGTGCGTTTGAATTAATTGGTGGAGTCTCCACTTAATTATGATTTGTTTCCTGCAAAACCCTAATAATCATTACCAGAAAAAATTAGGTCTGAATGTGTGCGAGAGAGAGGAAGATGATGACACAAATAAGAGACTCCTCTTATGTAAAATTTTCAGCCTTATAATTATGATGAATATATGTGCATATATACATGATCACGATCACATAGGTAGATATAAAAAATATTCTCACTCTAATTTATTTTATCTTATCACGTAATTTAAATTAAATATGATATTTTTTAAAAATATTTTTCAACATATATATATATATATCATAATTTTCAAAATAAAATTAACATATATCCAACATATTCACTCATATAACCAACCCTATATGAAATATCTTTAAGCGCATTTAGGAAGGGATAGGACACAAATAAAAAAAAATTCTTTAGTTGTTTGACAAATTAATAATTAAAGGCATTTGTTATGGTGCAAGTAATTTCATTTTGACTATTTGGTTCGAGTTGATAACTTGATATATTTGGTCTCCCAAGTCCCAAGTCAGTTTTTAATGATAAGACTAGTCTCACAAAATCATAATACTAGCTAGCTAGCATGCATATGCATGTGATGGACAATAAGACATCATGTTTTATCGTACTACTAGTCCATTTTGCCAAGTTTAATATATAATTTAGCTGAAACCAGGTCATGCAGATGAAAGAGCTAGTAATGTTACAAGTATAGAAAGAAATATTAAATAAACTCTTGATGCAATATTAATTTCTGTACATTGGTATAGAATAAAGTTGCATGCAAAAGAGTCTGGATTTTCTTCTAAATGGAAATAATGTTAAGACGTTCTTCAGATTGGACTATCTTCTAAACAGAGGCCGTACGTGACAAATGAGTTGATTTAATAAAAATAGATCAAATTTAATGAATAAGCAGGTCGGTCGAGTATGAATAAATTCAAATAGAGTTCAAGTTTTTCATTTTTTTTTCTTCATCCTCTTAAAAATCGGGTCCTCAAATCACAACTAATTAGATTTTTTACCCTGAGTTTAATGGATAGGTTGAGTTTCAAAATTGCTAGCTCTACTTCTAAATAAAAAGGGTAAAATATATATCAAAATTGGATTGGACTCTAGCAAATAGTATTAGACTAAGACAGTTTCAAATAATGAAATAAGTCTATATTACAATTTAAATTTCAAAGTTTTGCAAATTAATTAAAATCAAAGTTAAAGTCACAATATTTTTGTGAGGCATACAGGAGTACGGTTTGTTTACATTTGAATGAGTTTAAATAAGTCCGAATCTAATCGATTAAGTCATTCAGATTGTTTGTTTTATAATTTTTAAACTCTGAATGCATTTGAATGTGTCTGAATGATTCATACAAAAAATTATGAGTGACTCAGTAAGTAAGTAGGATTGATCATGATATTTTTACATACATACTCTCCAATTAAAAATGGCCTAAATATGGATTAATATCCTTAACGGTATTCCACTTTGGGGTTTGTTCTCTCAATTATATTTTTTCAATTAGGGGATTATACTTTAAATTTTTTCCACTTAAGGGATTGTCTTTTCAATTTTTTCAATTAGGGGATTAAAAGTTTAATTTTTTTTCCACTTTGGAGATTGTCTTCACAATTTTTTTCATTAGGGGATTAAACTTTTATTTTATTTTTATGAGTACGTCTAATTGATAGTGTCACGTCAAAAAAATTTGATAACATGACAACGACACATAATTAAAAATACTTATGTGTAATATTGAGTCTCATTTTAATATTTATTCAATTAATTTTTATACCAACAAGAGTAAATATAAGACTATTATTAATTTTAAAGTAAATTATAATTATACTTTTAATATAAAACCATTATTAATTTTTAAAGTAAATTTAATGATAATTTTACCCTTTTGGTAAATTGTTACTTTTTGAAATTTAATTTTTAAAGTAAATTTAATGACAATTTTTTAAAGTAAAATCAATAATGGTTTTATATTTATTATTTTTGGTACAAAAAATTAATTGAATAAAAGTTAAAATGAAACTCAAAATTATACCTAAGTATTTTTTAGTCACGTGTCACTGTCATGTCATCATTTTTTTTTTATGTGACGTTGTCAATTTAGACGTCTTCAAAAAAAAATTAAATTTTAATTCTTTAATTTAAAAAATTGAGAAGAAAATCTCCAAAGTGAATTTTTTTTAAAAAAAGTTTAATCCCTAATTGAAAAAATTGAGAAGACAATTCTCAAAGTGAAAAAAAATTAAAAACTTAACCCCTAATTGAAAAAATTGAGAAAACAATCCCCAAAGTAGAAAAATATTAAAAGTTCAGGGTATTAATCCATATTTAGGCCAAGTAAGAAATTGGACAATTTAATAAATATTATTGTAGTCTTTTGTTTTGATTTTATGGACTAATAGAATGTTATAAAAAAATTAGTATTTATTCCTAAAATTATATTATTAATAGTATACACCATCAAAGATTAATAACGAATTTATATTTAATTGTTCTTAGATAGCATTGTTTATTTATAATTACATAATAAACTTGTTAATAATAATCTAAAAGATTAAATTAAAGAAATACACTTATTCACATGTTTTAGACAAACAATTATCAAACACATAATTTAATTTATATTCAAAATTTTTATTTCATCAAACTCATTTAAATCCTCTTATATATTTTAAACTTTTCATTTAATTTTATCAAAAAACACTTGAACCGCGTTGATGTCAATTTTCAGTTGATACCCCGTCACCCACCAGATGGAAAGTTTATAGTACTAATCTATGAGATGAGACTATGACAATCTATTTGGTCACCCGATTATATATATATATATATATATATATATATATATATATATATTAGGGAGCTCCTCTTGCGGGTGTCACGCATGTGACCCGATTATATATATATATATATATATATATTAGGGAGCTCGCTTTTGCAGAATGTTACATGTGAATCACCTTAAAGAATCGAATAAAATTATGGTATTAAAAAAAATCTTCATAGGTCAATCGTTGCGATAAACTAAAACCTTCGTTAAATTCTGCCTGCACTTATAACGATAGTGCTTAACGACGATTTTATCTGTTATTAAAAAGTAGTTCGCATGCAAAAATCGGGACTGATATATATATATATATATATATATATATATATATATAATGTCGTAGACAAAAAGTTAGGTCACAACACAAAGCACAAATTCATAAAAGCCGTACGAGTGTAGTACAACAAGCATTGCCCACTGCTGCTAATCCCTATTTTAATCTATATGTAATGTACTCACGACCTACTCTGATTTGACTTCCTTCCAAGCATTTCTCCATCATGGGGCCGCCTGCCCATTAGCCCAACTTTACTCGCTCTTTGTCGCAACATGTTTTATGGGTTCTACTCCTAATACCATCACATTAGTTCATGCTCAATAATCTTTATGAAGTATTACATTACATTTTAATATTATAGATCTACTACGTTTTTTTAAGGTATAATAATTAGAATTATTTTATGCCCATTCATTAGGAGAGTTTTAACTTATTTGTTCCATCTTTAGTGTAATAGTCAATATTTTAATTTTTTAAACTGACATCAAGTCTCGGTTTGAAAATCAAAATGAGGCGACAATAGTCATTAGTCTAGCCGTAAGAAGAAGGCGCACCTAAGAGGTGCGACCATTGTCATTAGTCTGGCAGTAAGAATCTGTTAATTGGAATAGTACCGATAGCTAACGTTGACTGTGTAATAAGACCCTTATATAAATATATATATAACTATAATTTTTTATTAATGACCACGAGCACATCTCTCTCTCTTTTTATACTTTTTTTCTTATTATAATTATTTAAGACGTAAAACATTATCTCAGCCCTAGAAAAAAAAAAAGACCTTACGAGTTGCTGAAAATATCTTCAACAAGTTTATGTGTTTGTATTCTATGAGATTTGAACCGTAACTAGACTAGAGTTAGAGCCCATTGCTACCTCGAGCAACAAGTGGGAGCTTAGCAAGCTCTATACATGCCACCAAAAATTAGAGTTCCAGTTCAGTTCACCTCTTTTCATCTTCCTAATCTAATGATGAGAAGACAAGAAGAAATGGTTTCATTAACATTTGAATCTTAATCTAACCTGTGAACCCTGCATCAACAAAAAGTAAATCAATCAAAGGTTATTGCTCGATTTATTTAATAATCAATTCAACAAGAAGTGAAGGAAATAGTAGTATTAAAAAACAAATTAGCGAGAAAGAAATGGAAGAAGCTTCCTATCCAATGCAAGCAATAAAGTGATAAACATAAAGAGAGATGGTGAACATGTAAAGCACTAATTCCAGTGATAATGGATCTTTTTGAACTCTAATTATGTCAATTTCAATAGTTCACAAAGAACCTAAGACCATGAGCAAAATTTAAAATATACTACATCGTTTCCACAAAAAGAATCCCTTATGTAAAATTTGCAAACATTAAGGATGTAGCCGTGTTCTACGTTCATTCCTAAAAATAATAAATTATTAGTTCAGTAGTGGTGACATGATAATGAAATTATAATAAAAAACTAGATGACACTTCCAATAATTTGAAAGGGGAATAAACGCAAACAAGTTTTCAGCAAGCTATATTGTGTTTCAAATTTCACCACTCATTATATTAAGGAATTTTTTTCAAAACTAGTCCCATAATTCAAGAAACACAACATCATATTGTTGAAAAATTAGCAATTGACTGATGTATTGAAAAATTAGCAAACCAATAAAAAGAAGGGACTCTATTTGCAGAATAAAGGCAGACAAGTTTTCACCAATGCAGGAGCTATATTTGTGTTTCAAATTTCACCACTCATTATATTAAAGAAATTCACAGGAAGCAAGCATGGCAGCCAAAAGAAAACACTATCCCTTGGCATGACTAATAAATTGACAAACACTTGTCACACGGTTGAAACATTTCTTATCCATCTAATCAAGGAAGGGAATGTTTTTCCGTGTTCAAATCGTCTAGTAAAATCCTCTAAATCACAATTTCATGGTGCAAATCTTTGCTTTGGAGCTAAAGCAAGAATGAAAAGTAAAAAAAAAAATCAGTAGAAAAATTAAAAAAATGATCCTCTTTATTCTTCTTCTTTTTTTAGCCTTTCCCTGTGAAAGATCAATTCTTCATCGTGTCGACGTCAAAAGAGAATAGGAGCCACCATTTAAATAAATTAACTATCAAGAGAGTTGTTAGTGGGTTGATAAAAAGCTATGGTACAACCACCGTACATTTACCTGAAATGAGTCGTATTTGAACTCGATGCGATAGTACTGTGGCACCAAAAAATAGAATAATAAAGAGGATTGTAGCATTCATTTGCCAAGCACTGAGAGATGGCAATTTATATTAGGAATCCTATGAAGAGTAAATTTTTCTGAACGAGAGCAATTGCTTAGGTGTGAACGAAAAAAAGTTCAGTAGGACAATCAATGGAAATTTACTTATCCAGATCATCTGTATGTAAATGCTAGGAATATTATCTTTAGATAGAAATAAACTTTACAGAGGATGATCCTGTTTATATTCAAAAATATTGAGCTAACTTCCGAGAAAATTGTATTCTGCCTTCCACAATCTGTTCTTCCAAGGGGCCAATAGTGGTGCAGGATTCAAGAATTTTATTTTGAAACTAGTTTCTGAAAATATACTTGCAGCCACATTGGTGGAATATGATAACCCTCACAATTAATTTGCACAAGAAAAAAAAAATGTAAAAATAAAATAAGTACCGTGGAGCATTTTGAACATGATCGTATATCACCGAAAGAATGATCGACATTGTAAAATTGCACTAAAAAATTAGTCTTTTAAAACCAGAAATTTAATTGAAAGAAACGTAGCATATAAAATATTAACAGACAATGGATAGTGGCCCAATATGAGACGCTGCACTATAGCTTAAGATTGTGTCACCATATGATAAATCATCACTGGTTTGGCAGCTTCAACCTTTTCCATATAATACTATACTCCAGCTACGTATTGAAATTTGACTCATTCTGTTCAATTTCTCAAGCTAATTCAACATATATTATGGCCATATCTGAACCCCAAAATTCTAAATGAGCATGTGTATAAATATACAACTTTATCCATTAAATACATGATTTTCATGCTACAAGAAAGAGAAAATTATTGATGCATACAGGAAACAGTCCCAATCAATTTCAATACTAGCGACATGATATTGCAAGCATTTCTCCTATCATTGAGCATAATAAAGAGATGGAAAGAATAGGGAGGGATTGCTGAATTTTGTTTCGTGATATAATTACTGCACATTAGGGGGTTGATCCCTGATGTATAGTGGTATTATCCAAAACCGTAAAAAATATACTGCTACAGTCAAATCACACCCAAAAAACTAAATTATAGTAGCTTAACATAGCCCAAATGTCCACGATCAGTTTTGATTCAACAAGGCATTGTATTAATTGTTGCGAAAAGACCATTGTCCACAATATTTCAAAGGTTTCAGCTATGGCCAAGCGTGTTCCACTTAGTTCACTAAGTAACAAATGAATTCACATCTGGATTAATGTTTATATGGGCTACAGTTAATTGTGATTAACCTTTTTTGGCCAAACCAATAGATAGGTGTGCAAGAGGCCAATGTCCACTTTGGCACTTAAGTGCAACTAGTACCTACCCACTTCCTATATCTCACTGGAACCATGGATGCGTGTATATATATATATATATATATATATATATATATACATGCATTCTCTTCAGCTCAACTTCCATACAAGAAAAGGATACTCGATCAAGATCAAGAAAATAAGAAGAAAAAACGAGTTAACAGAAACAACTAACCATGAACTCAACCACGATAGATATTCTAAATGAAGATAAAACAGTTCTCAACCAGAAGAGGAAAACTCCTCTTCGTTCTTATGTTTCTTCTCTTGTGGAAAATACATGCAACCAAGATATGAGAAAGGTGATTCATAGTATCAAGGTTGGAATTGCGTTGGTTTTGGTTTCACTTCTCTATCTCCTTGATCCACTCTTCAAAGAAGTTGGGGAAAATGCCATGTGGGCTATCATGACAGTCGTGGTTGTCTTTGAGTTCTTTGCAGGTTTGTCTTATATAATGTTAACAATTAGCAGGGTAGCTTGGTTGATTCATTGTAAACTCTCTAGCAAGTATTACTGCTATTTTACTTGGCCACTCTAAGGAGTTTAAAACGTATTACTTCAAATATGTGTGCAGGTGCTACACTAAGCAAGGGCTTAAATCGTGCAGTTGGAACTATTTTAGGTGGTGGATTAGGTTGTTTGGCTGCAATTTTAGCAGATGAATTTGGAGGGATTGGCAATGCTGTAATTGTTGGAACTTCTGTGTTCATCTTTGGTAAGAATTAAGAACAAATCCAATGATAAGTGTAAATTGTTGTCCTAGTTTTTTTACATGGTTATTTCTTTTGCTGATGATATCATGAAACATTACACACACTATACAGCAATTTTAAAATTCTTGATGAGAAATTGTTCTGTGCACAAAAATCATGACCGAGAATCATATAATGTAAAGGGACAAGTTGGTTCTTTCTTTTGTCATACATAAGGTACTAGTAGCAACAATGTATACAGTTACTTAAAAATTATAGTTTATGATTAATTCATGTGCTACATATCTGAAGAGACAAATATCATAGGTTCATCTATAAGGATTTTTAGGTCTTATTAGCAGATGTACCTGATATTTGAGTCCCACTTCCTAACTTGAGTTTCGACGCTAGTTGGCTGCCTCTGACAAATGTGACTTCCATGATGAGTATATAGTTCTTGTCATATCAGGGACTTCTGTAGACTCGTTATCGTAGCATATTTCACAATTGTTGAGAATATCTAAAAAACATAATCATGATACTAGGTGTTGCTGCCACATACTCCCGACTGATTCCAAGCATTAAAAGGAGATACGATTATGGGGTTCTGATCTTCATTCTTACCTTCAATCTGGTTGTGGTATCTGGTGTTCGAGCCGATAAATTCATGGAATTAGCCCGTCAGCGTCTCTTGACAATTGGAATGGGTTTTGTCGTCTGTATATTCACCAGCTTATTGATCTTTCCCATGTGGGCTAGTGATGAACTTCATGACTCGACAGCATCCAAGTTCGAAAAATTAGCTGGCTGTATAGAAGGTAACTTGTCACATATGTTGATATCTGATACATATGTACATATAATTTCCCAGTATATATTCTCTAAGCTTTAGATACTTCATATAATATAAAATCTGAAAGAAAAAAAGAATTGAAGCTCAAGAACAGAGAAAATAAATTACAAAGTTTAATTTCTTTTACAATACCTTCTATGTTAGCTCATTTACTATCCCTCAAGCAGCAAGAAAGTAATTTAAGATAGCTTCTGTAATGTATGAGCAGGATGCTTGGACGAATACTTCAGTATAGTCGGAGAAAATGAAAACCAGCCAAGTGCTAATGTCAACAGTTGCAAGTCAGTGTTACACACAAAGTCAACTGAAGAGTCCCTGGTACATTATTTATTCTTAGAAATTCATTTCACTGGACAAAGATGGATTACACAAGCTTAAAATTCCTATAAACGCCATAAATATATAAATGAAATCTTTAGCGGTAAAATATGTCGCTCCATTACTTGGAACATATTTACCTAATTTCAGTAGTTTGGAAACATGTGTTACTTAGGGATCCTTTGTTATGCAATTCAGGCTAATTTTGCAAAGTGGGAACCATGGCATGGAAAATTTGGGTTGAACTATCCTTGGGAGAAATATCTACGGATAGGAGAAGTTCTTAGAGAGCTTGCTGCAACCATTCTGTCCCTTAAAGGGTGTGTTCAATCACCAAAGCAGGTTTGGAATGCTCGTCTCTGTTATCTTTAAAGTGATGGAACATTGCCAATGATAATTGATTTAATTTATAAATATCTTTTACATCATTCATAAAGTAAATGGTTAAATCATTATTATTTTCTTAATAAGTTAATAATTAATCTCGAATGTGTGATCAGCCATCATCAAAACCAAGACAAGAAATCAAAGAGCCATGCGAAATTGTTGGATCGAAACTTCTGCAGATTCTGAGAGAGCTTGGAGAAAGTATAACTAAAATGAAGAAGTGTCATGCTAAGATCTTGATAGCGCCAAAGCTGCAGTCCATGAAAATAGAGCTGAGCCTGGTTAAATCTCCAAAGCTAGAAGAAGCACAGAATGGTGAAGGTATTGCCATTGCAAGCTTTGTGTTCTTATTGATGGAGATGATGGAAAAGGTGGAAGTATTAGCAAAAGAGGTGGAAGAACTAGGAGAGATGGCTGATTTCCAAAGTAAATAGCAGAGCAATGGGTGCTGTTACTTCGGTATATAACCATTGCAGCCAATTTTCGCACTATAAGTGTGTATATATGTATAAAAGAAAATGATGTTCACAGGAGAAATTATATTTCCTTACATCTCCCCCAGCTAAAACAGATGGAAAAAATTACTAGATCTATACACGGGACAATACATCATCTGAGACCACATACATATATATTTAAGGAACTTATAAAAGTGAGCTCACTCCTGAATATGCATTTATAGCAATAATGAATCCTTTGTTTATTAAGGTATATCAGCACATCAAGTGTATGCTTTTTCGATATACAAAGCAGTTAGATTGGCTATAAGTTCGTTGTT
Source organism: Panax quinquefolius (assembly GCA_020205615.1). NCBI lineage: Eukaryota > Viridiplantae > Streptophyta > Magnoliopsida > Apiales > Araliaceae > Panax > Panax quinquefolius. Next base: position 7,469,120 of record CM035162.1, on the reverse strand, counting down.
TTTGTGATACAAATTTATACCTTCCAGTCAGATATATTCTAATGCGTCAGATTGGAAATAAGGAGTCATCATCTTTTGCGACACAAGTTTTTACTTTTTACAGAAAAAAAGAAGAGAAAAAAGATAAGAATGGGGCTTGTTGACAAAATCCCTCTAGAACTTGAAGTTTGACAGAGGAACCAAGACTATAAGCTAAGTCTACACAGGCTTGCTAATGTCATTAACCTCACTCAAGAACAGAATATCCTAATATACTAGAATACCAATATGAAATTCATACTACTAAAATTATTCCTAATAAGATCTACCCGAGTAAAAAATAGAATTCCTAAAAGAAAAGAATAAAAACCACGATCCCTACACATCTGAATTATTAAAAAAAACAGACTTTCTTATATTACTAATATGGAAAAGCCTTCTATAAAAGCTTTAAGCAAATTCATACATATATTCTTATTAAAAACTCGTAAACAAGATAACGAAACATCTTACTCAATGCCAATGAATTGGCCCATATTCATCAAAACAGAGGAAAAAAAGCCTAATCAAGAGAAGCAGTAGATATAACATCTTATATTGAATAAACAATAATACAAGCAAGAATAATCAAAGAAGCTTGGTTGACATTGTCAACACAGGTGAAGAAACCCATAGACATCAAAAGTCATATCTCAGAAGAGAGGAAATAGCCAACAAGAAAGAGAAGATAACAGAGGAAAATGGGTTCTGCGAAAGTATATGTGACTGGATTGCTAATTGGATTATTTGGGCTATGCAGTGTTGTGAGAAGTGATCCAAACACTAAAGTGATGAGAGTGCTGTGTAATTCTGGAGTTTATGCGAAAAGCGACCCCTTCGCCATTAGTCTAGCCTATGTCCTTTCAGATTTAGAATCTGCTACACCTGCGCGCCAAGGTCATGACTATTACAACATCTCTCCTTACCCAAATGCTTTTGCCTATGGTCATGCTGCCTGTAACAAAAATCTTACAAATTCAGATTGTAGCACCTGTCTTGCTGCTGCAAAACAGCCATGTTCAGTACTTGTGACAGCCGGATTGGGGCTCGATCTGTTCTATATGATTGTACAATTAGGTATGAACAATACCCATTTGATGATTGATTTCTTAGCATTCGGTCAAAATGTTTCCTGGAATGTGTTATCCACCAATAATTTTTCAACAACCTTATCCACTTTTTAGCTATTAGTAATGGGTTCTCTCACCTAACCCTTAATTTTCTTTCCCGTCATATTTATTTGGAGCCCTTGACTAATAATAATCTGGGTTTTGCTAGAAGTTTTCTATGGTTGGTATTGATTTATCATATTAACAATAAAATTGCAGGTAATTAGGCCAAGGCAATCTGGCTTGACTTAGTTGACTAGTTAAATTGTTTGCAGCAAACAAATTGCACTTATAGCATGGGCAATTTTGACATGCAAATAGAAACAATTACATAATTTACATTCTCATATAGAGCACAAAGATGGAAACTGTTGGCTGACATACCTTCACTATCATTTTATCAAATCTGTATGACCGACAAAACCAGCATAGTTACAACATCGGAATCAAAGCATTAAAAAGTACTGCGCTAAGCAATACCCAATTACTTCCAATTCTAGCTGGATGTGTAATACCTAATAAAGCAAACACATAATTTCTTGGGATGAAAAGGGAAATTGAGATTGATTCACAGGAATGGCGAAATATATAATGCGAGTATAACCTGTGTGCGTGGTATATAAGTTCTGTTATGCACATTTTTCAAATATTATGATCAAGGAGATTGTACCTTGTGCTCATGGGCATGATAGAGGACCTTTCGTTCTATGATCAATATTGACTTTTGCACATATGGGCATTATAGATGCAAAGGTGGATGATTGATGAAGGAAGAATAAGGCACTGAACAAATACAAGCCAATCCCAAAGAATTTGGGAGAGAATTTCCATTTTCATTTGGGTGGTTTTTAAGAAAGAAAAATAGGAAAATGGAGAGGAAAAAGGGAAGTCTTATTTCCTTAACCCTCCCACCCAAAAGTAGTTACATTTGCCATTTTCTTTCCACATACAAACAGTCGTAATTCTTTTTATGTTAACATAAAATAAGGAAATATTCTCAATTTTATAATCATAACTTCATTATCAGAAATGGAAAAAAAAATATATCATTAAAATTTAACTCATTGTGAAATAACATGTTTAAATATTGTTGTGGAACAGAGGAAGTAATAACCTGTTTCTATATTATTATCCCTTCTTGCTAACCGGATGTATCAGCGTCTGTATTATTATCCTCAAAATCTCATCAGATCAAAAACAATCAAGAAAAAATAAAAGAACAATATAATATCAAGGACTCACGCTTACTCTATCCCCCATCATACAACTGAACAAAAATCCTCAAATGGCAATGAAAATTTCCAGCTTTCTTTGCATGTTGCAAAATCCAGTAAAAATTTCAAGGACTCTTTACTTGCTTACAAATATAACTTTCTTTCTCTATTGATGAATTACAATTGCTAACAATCTTTTAGTACTTGTGTGTATGCCCTGTCAAGCAATAAATCTGCACGACAGCTCTAGCTATACAAAATGACCTGATTAAGCAATACATTACTAAATGACCTGATTAAAAAATACATTTAAGACTCCACCTCCAAGATTACCTTTCCTTCCTTCCCCCCTCAAGTAATGGAAAATTTCTCAAGTATTCTTCTGCCATTGTATCATCTCAATGCTATACAATAGGACAATTACATTTGGTGAAATGACTCGTGCCATAGTACACGGGGTCATAGTCGTTCGCTTTTCAGCTGGCAATGTCAACTTGTGCTGCCAAACTGAAGCTGTAGAATCAATTTGCCTTTGGTAGGTACTACGTAAAATAACCAGATAAGAACCGGGCAGAGATTAGCCACGCTGTTCCATAAATTGATGGTCATGCCGGTTCTTGTGAAGGCAGCAAAATTCTTTCTATAACCAATATAACGGAAATCAATGCTTACTAGTATCAGCACGTTTACTATAATTTCCTTATGTCACATGAGGAGCATGAAAAGGTTCTGTTGAATTTCCTGTGCGGGCAAATTCCCTTTTGAGAAAGACTGCATAGAGAAGCTCGTTCCATGAATCAGGGACACCAGGCAGGCACCAGTGGCTGCAGTCTTGCCGATGTAGAGGAGCAGGCCCAGTTTCAGGCGCTAAATAATATAAAGATGAGTGTCCATCTTTCCTCTGTGATGTCATTAATGTCACATTCAAAAAGTCCAATTTCCTCATTTGCATCGTATCTAAGAGTTTAGAAATTTCTTCACTGACAATTCTTAACTGACTAGAAGTTTCAGACGAAACTGATGATGACCTTAAGTCGGGCAATGTTTCCAGGTGACAGCTACCACCAGTCTTCCAATCGCCACCTCTGTTAAATCAATTTACTTGAGTAAATGCTTAACTTTTAAGTTGCGACAAACAGATTATTATAACTCAGTACTTAGATTTAGTAGCACGCCATGTATCAACAAAACAAGAACAAATCATATTGTTGGTAATACTAGCTAGTTCTTATTCCTTATTGTGGTGTTTGTTCTGTATGACTAATATTTCATACTTGCCTAGCATAGTGATAAGCTGATTTGGATGGAATTAATCTAGTTTAGTCCCACTCTGAGTCTGTTATTAACTACATTCTAATGTAAGTATGATGCTGTATGAAAACTCTTTAGAGATTGACTACATCTGACAGCAATACAACTTGTTTAGAAATTAATGAAAAAGTGCAGAAGTTAAAACAGCAATGAAAGAAAGATAAGGAAACCTACAATTTCAGTATTCAACCATTTATCATATTGCAAGAATTTCAAGAATGTTTTAAAGACAATCAGGGCATGAGGAAACAGTTGTATGAACATGTGATTTTCATAAATCAACGTGACAACGTCAATGAAACCACCGAGAGAAAAACTGCCTCACCATTTTCATTCAATTTGGCTATTCATACATGCCCTACAAGGTCTAAGTTCAATTTTAAGACCTTTTTCTTTTCTTCATATAAATGATTATTATTTTCCATAACAGATTCATATTTTCCCTTACAGATACATGTAAATTGATGCATTTTTACAACTGAAATGCTTTAGAAAAAAATGAATGGACTGACTACAATTTGAGGGACTTCAGAAAAGGCCCTAGTTATTATTCTGTACTCTGTAGCATTCTCCTAGAACTCTTTGATCATGTTCGCTGGTATTGAAACAGTTACCAGTAAAACTTGTCAAATGATTTTTGAAATAGTAACCAGTAAAATTTAATATTCAGTATTACTATCCATATAATTGCTAACTGAAAAGGATCTCAGAACACTGAAAGCCGGACAGCATCAAGCATGAATAAAGAACTACTATGCTACGTTTGGATTGGAGGAATGGAACTGTTGAAAGAATGCAATAGAGAAGGGGAATGGAATGGTTAGTGGAATGATTCATTCCATTACTGACTGGAATGAGTCATCCCCCAAGGAATAAAATTCACAAATTTGGCAAGAATGGTAAATTGGGAATGGTTCATTCCATTCCAGTGGAACAACCAACAACAATTTTTTTCATTCCATAGGAATGAGTCATTTCATTCCCACCTTAATTCTTGCAATCCAAACGTAGCATTAGGGAATAATAATGACACATCCTAAGAAATCTTCTTTTACCCTTTTTGTCATATCATTTTCTGTCCAAACCATGTTTATTCATTATATAAATTCAAGGGTTGGAACTCTTTCAATTTTCCTAATTACTTCTTACATAAAGATCAAGCAACTTATCACCCAAACTTAAACATCAACTAGTAGCAGAAAGATAACAAAATTACGGATTAATTAGAGATGTGAATCCATTTATTATAATCTTAAAAGCACTTGATATTAAATGAGGCCAATGTTTCCTGAGTTCAAGGAAACATAAATATCAAGAATAATAATGAGACATACCTAAAATGCACAGGAGCAAAGCTTCTAAAGAAAACCTGGGTCTTGCTCATATTTACTTCACTACTTAACCAATTCAACACTTTCTCAATCGACCTCCGCTGTGCACTTTCTACACTCATCTCCATCTTCACTTCTTTTCCTTCTTGGAAGTAACAACCCCTAACATGGATTCGGTGGTCAGACAAAATCAGTATAAGTTAACTGAATGACTTCCTATCTGTCAAGAATCATAAGAAAATGTAAAGAAACTCGCTTCATAGAAAAGAAACCCGGAAAGACGATACTTACTCCTGATAGTCTTCTCATAATTCCACCAATGGCCACTGTTCAAAACCAACACATCAGCACTTTTCCATTGCCAGGAACTCCAGTCCAACTGATCCAGTTTCAAAGTAGTCTTTACCTTTTCTGGAGCTCCAGTAGGAGCCCGACTCTGCAGCACTAGAAATGGAGCACGGTAGTACTCAACGGTGCAGTTAAAATCCTAAACTTGTAAACCAAGAACCCTGTGTGCTTCGTGATTGGATTCCGCTCACTTCAGATATTGATGTCTTATTAGGAACTGCAGAAAAGAGCATGCAGAGAAGGGACTCCCATTGGTTTCTTCCAATTGAGTCGCCAACAAATACAAACCGACGATTCCTCAGCTTTTCCAACATAATCTTTGCATCAAATCTGTTTCCAAATTAACAGGAGATTATAAGAAACTACCTTTCTTATACTTAGATAATCAGTGTTGTTTACACTTTCCAATTAATGACATGCATATAACTATAAAATCACCCCCTTCAAAACTTACAAAAAATTATCAGCACAATTATAAATGATTGTTAAATCAGAGGTATATGCATTAAACTGTGATAGAGGGAAAGCCTGCAACTACCTTCACTTAGATAATAACAATAGGTTTGCCATTTGCTTTCCTTGATAGGTGATGCAAAAACAAGCATTAAAAGAAAGTAAGCTAAAGTTAACAGTTCTAAAGAAGGTTAAACAAAACTCACAAAGACAAGTGAAATCGGACATGGCAGGGTTGTTGACCCTGACTGACATTAATTGGAAGTCAAATGGATGACAATAGCACTAGAATCAAACTACGTCCCACCAGAATTTTACAAAATAACAGCTAAACACCAAACAACTTAGAAAACAATACCCAAATTAATAGCTCTTCCAATCCTTTTACATAATAAAATTAATCTTTTTGACCTATTGCTTTCTAGTGTGGCAGCATTCCATTCTTGATTCACAACAAGAAAAGTGCAACAATATTTCTGCCTGAATCGAATGGTTGACCACTCTTTCCTTAAGACTATATTCGCCCCTTACTTTTGCTACACAGGGTTACTGCGAATTAGTTTCCCAAGATAAGACAGGCCCAGATTTTAATCTTTACTAAATTTGTTGTGTAGGAACAAATCTAGTGCTAAACTATAAATAAAAGAAGAAAATTATAATAAGGAAATGATAATTTTCCTAACTTGAGAAGGATTGAATGAATTGAGAAGGATTGAATAACTTTCAGTATATTGAATTTGGTGGATTCCTGATCTATTTATAGGTTTGTCGTATCCCAATTATTGGGATATGACGTATCCTATAAATTGGGTCGTATCCCATTTCTGGAATAGGTCGCATCCTATAAATTGGGTCGTATCCCAATTATGGGATATGTCGTTCTGTATTTTTGAAACATATCCCAACTCCAATTTTGGCTTCCGCCAAATATTACCGTTGGCTCCAACTTTCAATACCGACGCATTAATATTATATAATATATTTATTATATAATTTAGATAATGAAAATATACAACAATTAGGAGTATATCAAGATGAATAATACTCTATCTAATGACCCAAAAAATGAAATTTCCTCCAATTCTCCAACAGAGAAATTCATCACAAGTATTTATAAGTATGCTTTCAAATAATTTCATATTCATCAAACCACAGTTTTAAATCAGTAAACTGAGAGTTCAAAAATAGAAACACACACACAAACCAATATATATAGAGAGAGAGATTAGAGTGTACCTAGGCAAGTTGCAATTTTTAGGCTGCCAACGCCATTTAGTGTAGAATTCATCACGCCTACCATTTTCAGAACATCTAAAGCCTTCATCTATGAACAAGCAATCCTCAGACTCATAAAGTGGATAACTTTCATCCCATACCCAATTACCATCAAACAAATCACACCCACCATCACTCTCTTCAAGAAACCCAACCCGCTTCACCGGTAACCCATTATACCCGAACCAGGTGATCAATCTGGGCTGCCCAGGAAAGCCAAATACTTTGGTCACAGCCCGATAATCCAACAAAAAGAAACAGAAAATGAAGCAAACACTGATAAAGAAGCAGCCGAGAACTCCAGGAGAGGGCTCAAGAGGCTTCAAGCGCTTGAATTTCTTGAAGAATTCCAGGTAGGTTAGTTTTTTGAATACTCTACCAACTGTGTTCTCACTCATTCTTGAATTACGAGGGTGTGCAGTGTGCTCAATAGGGGCCAAAAAAGGGTCTCTTGGGTATTGGGTGTTGGAGAGAGAAAAGTAAAAGAGATATCTTGAAAAACAAATAGAGAGAGAGAAACCGAAAGAAAAAGGGTAGTGGTGAAAGAACTGTTTAGTGGGTCATGATTTTGAGGTTTAAAAGATTAGTACAAATTCAAGTTTCAACATTTGTAAACGGTATACAGGGTTTTTGAGGAGAGATAAAGTGGAGACCGTAGAGAGAGGACAGAGCTAGAAGATGAGACATGATGGGGTCTGGACAAAGACAAGCATTCATAGCAAAAAAGGGATCTTTTTTATAAAATTAAAAAAAAAGTGATTATTTTTCATTGGTTTTATTTTTTACCAAATAAGCACAAGAAAGCATTATTAATTCACAGCTTTGTCTTACACTTTTCAACTAATTTAAGCAGAAAGTATAAAAACACTTGATAGGACTATGGGATAAATGACCCCGACTGATAGGATTTTCTCTATTTTAAATAAAATAAAATTTATATATTTTTTATCATCGTCTCTCCTTCTCATCATCATCATGATATCTTATTTTAATATATTTTAAATTTGGTAGGTGAATAATTAAGAAAGAAGAAGAATTTATTTATTTATTTTTATATATACTCTAAAACATTTAAACTTAAATGGAAATATGTGTGAGAGAGAATCCAGGGAGGGAATGGTGGGAGAAAATTTTTGTTTTCTTTTTCTCTGTTTGGAGAATAGAAAACTGCTACTCTAATAAAAAGTACGGGATGAAAAAGAAAGGAAAGGATGATTAAGGGGAGTAGGAAACAAAGTTAACTCAAAACCTATCTATATACTCCATTTATATTATTTATCTATATTAATTAAAAATACATAATAACTTGGACAATCTTATTTAATTTACACACACTAACTATATTTTCCCCTTCCAAACAAAACTTTGCCAAGATATTCGGTCTTCCTAGTTTCCATCCCAATTTTCTTGTTCCCATCTACATCTCATTCGAAATCTAACCAAGAATATTGAAATTCCTCTATCAACCCTCATTTTTCTACTCTTAACCTCCCACTGTTCCTTATTCAACTCATTTCCATTTTTCTAAGAATGTCCATTTGGACTCAAGAGGTTGGATGCAAGGTTTTTTTTCCCCTCCTTTTCTTGGACACTAACAAACAAAATCTCAAGTCTCAAATATGTATGTATATATATATATATATATTTGACAGTAATGAATAGCGATCATTTCAAGACGACATGATTTTGATTAGTGATTAAATAAAACAGATATATATTGACAAAATCACCATTAAAATATAATGAAACCACATGAAGACGGTAGACGGATGTGTCAATTTACCTTTATATATATATATATATATATATATATATATATATATATATATATATTTCATTCGTAATAACCTATTGATTGTACATTTTGATATTATTTCAAAGAATTATGATTTTAACTGTTAATTTCGAAAATATAAGACTGAGATTTGATAATATTTTTCTCCTACGGCAACAAGCTCTGGGATAGAAAGCTAATATCCAAATTGCCCCTCATGGTATAAGGACTCCTGCGTAACAAGCTCATGCGGCAGGACTGAGAATACAAGGGAGTAAGGGACCATTGATGAAAAAATGATATTTGAAAAAAGTCATTAGCTTTAAATTAAGATTATTATTTTAGTGTTATTTTATTTGTAGTAGGTGTATAAATTAATTTATAAATAATGAGTTAAAAACTAATTGATATGTTTTAAAATGAGTGATAAATTTTTATTTTTAAAATTTATATAATTGTTATGGTAATTTGTAAAAATTAAATTATTTTATTTTAAAAATTAATTTGTAATTTTGAGAAAGAGAGAATACAATTTTAAAACAAATAGGCAAAAATAAATTATAGCCAAATTTAAGATATATTTCTTTATGTCCAAGTTGACTTCAACCTCTTCTTGACAATCTTTCAAGGAGTGTTATGTTATCTTTAAAAGCTGGATAATAATCTTTTATTTGCTCCCAAAAAATAAATGTTAGTTCTTACAAAATAATATAAAATCATTTGTTAAATTAAATAGACACATAAAATAATAAATATGAAATTATTAAAATACAAAAATATGTATCAACAATTAAACTCCCCGGAAAAATAATGCAATATATTAATCTGAGTGGTTCTTCAACACAAAAATGAAGAAACAAGTGGTGGTGATAATCTGACAAATTCAATCATTTTGTTTTGAAGCGTATAATATGGAGTAATTCATTATCAAGAATGAATACAACATATTTGATATTTATACGTCTTACTCAGGATTGAATTTTCCACCGTCACGCCAATCATATACTCCATATATATTTTATAAAAGGAAAAGTCAATTCCACATTGCATTGCATTTAGACCACAAATCAAGAACGTGGGTTTCCTCAATCCATATAAAATCTATTCGTATATATCCCACCAGTGTTGACATCTTTTCTATTCTTTTCTTATACTTCTACTAAAGAAAGAGTGGAATAAGAATGTAAGGTGATACACTGCACACACCCACCCAAGTTGAGGTTGTAGTTGGTGCATATTATTATTATTAAGAAGACATATAGACTGACTATATTCATTCCCAATTCAGAATCTAAATACATCATCATAGATTTTAGTATCATATTCATTTATTTTATTTGTTAATACTAATCACCAAAGTTCATTCATACTTCAATAATAATAAACATAAACTGTGACATTCGATATTAAGTCAAGCATCAAGAGTGACAGAAATCCAGCAGCAACTTGTCAACTCTCCAGATAACAGAAGTTATAATATAAAAAAATTAAAATAATTAATGAATTTAAAAAAATTCCAACGGTCATGATTTTCATCTAAAAATAAATTAAAGAAATATTATCAATAAAAAACAAAAATCAAATATAATAAAAATATAAACTACTATTTACAAAATACTTACAATTGTTAAATATTGATTGAAAGATGTAAAATGTATTGAATTATTGTACATGTTTATAGATTTTCCAATTAACCTTTCAATTTTTATCTGATACAATTCTTTATTACTGTTCTGATCCAATTTCTATCCGTTGATTTCCCCTTCGTCTTCTTTACTTCAGTATCTTCTTCTCCTTCATCTCTTCTTCAACATCCATTCATCTCCTTTTCTTTTTCTTCATCCTCTCTCCCATTTAAATATATTAAAATTATAGTCCACGAGATTTTGGTACCTTGATTTGGTCGGTTTGGGTCACCGGAAGAATGGCTCGACTATATTTAGTCTTCTGCTCCGGCCTCCTGGAGTTGCTCTGAGGTCTTGCAGAGAGTAATATTATTATGTACTCTCTACAGATTAGGGGCCTACTCAGAGTAGTACACCACAAAGGATTGCTTCAAGGATCTTCATTAATTACCGAAGATAGCCAAATGGCCGCCAACCCCATTAAATGCCCACTATTCACATAAAGCTAACAGTATGCCTTCTTTTAGGATTCTTTCAAGATATCCTACAGAGGGAATGCATCAAGTACCAAGCCCAAATGGCTAATACAATTACATACATGGCGCTACAAAGAAACTAGCTTGGAAAAAATAGGCTTCAAACATCAATGGAAGTTCATACAAATAAATGGATAAAGTATGCGACTTCTTATTACCTGATCAAAATTGGACAAGAAAGCATTTACAGATAACATTGTTTTCAGAATGAAGCCACGGCTTCCGTTTCACAAGATATAGTAACAGAATGCGACGAACGCAGTAATGCCACTTAGTATACAAAGTCTATCTAACCTGCTTTCATTTCTCATCTTCTCCTCCTTCAGCTCACTCTGCACTTTCGAGTACAAGTGGCACGACTCTAGGGCCTCGCTATAATTCTTGCTCCTACGGCAGCTTAGGGATTCTTTGAGGACGAGCAAGCTGTTTCTTCCATTAACATGAGCCCCTTCCATGTCTCCCAGTTGCATGCTTAATTCCGTTAATTTCAGACTTGTCTGAACACCCCCATTCCCATTAGTGTGGATCACTCTGAACTTCATCATAAGGATGCATTCTACTACTTGACATGGAAGAATGTCCTTGGCAGGAAGAATGGATCCAAAGCGTATCAAGAAATCCTTGTCTGTTGGCCAATGCCTTTGCCCTCCAAGAGGACTCCAGCTTGATAAATTAGCAGCCTGCTTTATTTTTCTATTCACAACAATCCAACTGAGTTGGATTCCATCACGGAGTTCCTGCCAGAGCTTCCCATCTTTCCTCTCCCTCTCCATGGATGTAATTGGAGGTAAACCATCGGTTTCCGAAAGAGTAACCTCACCTGCATGGTCATCATCTCTTGCTGAGTAGGTAAGAAGATCTACCCGAAATGGACAGTTGGAAAACCAACCATTGAAGCCGTTTGCGTTAGGAATGCCCCAGAGGACTTTGGAGCAGATTGTCTTGTCTTTAAATCTAATATCTACAATGGAGACAAAATCAGATGGCGAAATATTTTCAAATTCATCCATGTCACCATAGTATTCAGCCTCGGTCCATTCTTCACGATACTCAACATAATCGTTCCATCGAAACTCTGGAACTTCTTTGTTTACAATAAGGGGGAAGCAATCTGCATAAAACTTTTTAAATCCACCAATTGATGTTATCAGGCTTTTGACATCTTCCCTGTTGGTTGATGGCCACATTGAAGAGCATACATTTTCCCATAATCTCTCTTCTTTTGAGATAGAAGAGAAAGCTGCACAAGCACATGCAGCACTAGCTAAAGTTGCCCCATCCAGACGCCTCAATATGTCGTAGAAAAGATCACTGCTCAAAGCTGCTGCCATATTTTCAGCTGGTGCAACCAACATTTTCAAAGTTCATTTATCATCTGAAAATCAAATCACAAGCAAACAATTAGAGACATGTTAAAAGATGTGTATCATTAAGGAGATCTATCCGGCCAATCACATAGTGCTGAAATCAGAAAACCAGAACCAAACAAAGTGGGTGCCTAAAAGAACTAGTATAGACACCAGCTTGGCAACAGCATACCCCCCCCCCCCCTCCCCCTCCTCCTCCTTTCTCTCTTTTTTCCCATTCAGTCAATCGCTACACTGTTTAAAATAGTAGTGAGGACGTGTTTCAAAAATGTTATACCAACAATGCATCCCCCAAAATTTAACTTCAAATTCCCGGAATAGTACAACAGTAGCGGATATTAGGATGAGATAATATCTATGATTATCCATAATTAGCACGTAGAGGTAGCCCTCCATATATTTTTTTATATAATCCTAAATATAGGCTAGATTTTCCTCTGTATGAAAATGACATAATTGAATCATTCTTCAAAAAGCAATTCACTCACCCCTGCAAATAGTCAATAAATTTCTTTGTAGACATATTAGTACACATATATTGCAACCGTGCCCCCACCAAGACAATAACTAAGAAACATCCCTCAGCGTGGAGTCTAACCTGTGGTTTACACTTTCGTTCTCTCCTTCGCACAAATAACATCTAATTCTTGTCTAAAGCAATGGGCATTAGATTTAGTTACTCAAAGGCCAGTTAAAAGACCAATGGATGATGAAGGAATAGCTAGATTCCACCTAAGAAAAATACTAGAAATTTAAGCTGGTGGTTTCTTCACTAAAATTAAAAAAGACCTTAACTTCAAGGTCTTCAAGCAAACTTGTTAAACATACAAAAAGGAAAAGGCATAAAATATTTCTCATTTCATACAGTAGTATGATGAAATCACCATTACAAGAAAAGGGTATTGCTCATAGAAAATCAAACCAAAATCATGTATAAATACACCAGGATTGGTGGGTTAAGAATTGTCGGACTTCAGCTGAGCTCAACCATGGTGACTGGATCACACAAATTTGAACAGTATATATCAGTATTACAGAATCAAATAATATTATCCAACTCAAGAAATAGCATATACTGATGTCATATACTAAATCAATAATTCTTCCTGATAAAACAGCTATCACCGAACATCATCACTCAACAACAATTTATGCACCAAACTAAGAATAAAAAGAATCATAATTTAAAAAATAGAATTCAAGATCCATTTCAAGAAAATCAAGAAACATAAAGGGGAAGAAGAGAGTGGATTCACCTGAGAGGCAGGAAATAGATATATTTTCAAGGGACCCTGAAGTTTGATTTATGAAATAAATACTGGGAAGCGATTGCTTTTGTGATTTATGTAATTATTGAATTGATCAGTGGGTGGAATTTGTGTGAGAGACATAACGAGTGAGAAAGAGAGAGAGAGAGAGAGAGAGAGAGAGAAATCTCGACACGTTTGACGTATTGATGGATCAGTTTTACGATTTCATCAATGGAATTAAATTTCGTGGTTGCCACATTTTGTGAGCCTCTCTCTTATGAAACAAATTGACACCCACAAGAAGTACCCAGCACAGCACCACCCATTTATATATTATAATCCAATGTATTTAAAAATATCTTCTCCAAATTAATTATAATTGACATTTTGACTTTATTAATAAAATATTGTACTATTATGTAAGAGTAATATTAATATGAAGTACATTCTCAGATCTCCTTTGCCAACTCTGAATATTAGTCAAGATTAGTATATTTTCTTCGTATTCCTTATAATCAAGTGAGTATTTTTTAAAAGAATGAGCTAACTTGACTTTTAGGTCTTAGATTCGATTTTCATTTAGGTGTGTTTTTAATTTGAGTTATATTTGTGAGTTTATTTCTTCTTCTTCTAGTAAGATTTGATTGATTCTTGATATTTATAGTGAATGATGTACTTAATCATGCTATTATATTGTACTTCCCAAAAAAAATGGGACTTCAAAAAAAAATCAGCTAAATTTACTAATTGTTGTTACAATTAACTATTTTTTAGATTATTTGTTATTTTATTTAAAAGAATTATCCGTTCAATTCTTTGTTTGTAATATTTTTATTTTTTCGTAATATATTACGGTTTCAATGGAATGCGGCTCTATTTTTCTCTACTATATTCATCATATTGAAGTGTTTGTTAAAAAAAAAAAAAATCAAATACAAATTGAAGACAAATTATATTTTGGTTGAGGCTCTCACAATGGTTGCTAAGCGCATTCATTTCATAAGATTTAGAAGATTAATTAGCATAGTGGCGAAATTAATAATTGTAAAGTAATAATGGGACAAATGCTATATATATATATATATATATATAGAGAGAGAGAGAGAGAGTAAGTATCTTAAAGTTTCACAAATGAACTCACCCTGCCCACCCATATGCCCTTTTTTTTTCTTTTTTTTTTTAAATAACTAATGAGAAATTATTGTGAGTCTACCAACAGGAAGATGTGATTTATTTTAATATAAATAATGATGGTTGGTGTGATGATGCACATAATAGGTCGTAGAGTTTGATAATTGTACGAAGTTGAGATGCCAAATAAGATTATATTTATATGTGGACCTCTCTACCTTAACCTATTTATTTAAAGGAAAAAGCTATAATATCCTATTAATTTTAAAAATCCCTACAAACACCTCGATCGCACTACCCTTATTTCCTATTTGAAATATAATAATTTCATTTCGTCTTCTTTTTATGTCATTATTATTGTATCATTTTAGAATAATACACACAAGACAAGATATATATATATATATATGGGTTGTTATTTTCTTTATAAAATAAGAATTTTCTTTTTCATAAATCTTAAATGATAAAGATATATATGAGATATTCTTATCACAAACTCAATTAAAATAATAGTAAATACCAAGACTAGATCTTTACGTACAATTTTAATGATGCACGTTATTTATTATTACCAATCCAACCACCTCACTTTCCCCATATAATGTGTGGGTTTGATATGCAACATATATATTTCCATCAAGGAGATGAACAAATATAATATGAGTATGATCTGATGATGGATACAATACAACCCAAAAATATATATAGTTAGTTAATGGATTTGTATATAAACTTAATACATGTCATGGAGTATTAATTAAACAGGAGTTGATGAGATGCACTTGGTACTTTCTTGTCTTGTGGAGTATATAATATAATAATAGTACATAAGGTGAGAAAGCTTTAGGTGACCTAATGCGTGGTAGAAAATTAAATAGAATTGTTGTCACCTTCCACACAACTATATATATATTTTACCCTCTAAATTTATTTATGTGTTTAGTCCAATATTTGACAAAATAGGAATCAATTTTTCAGAACAAAATAAAATAAAATAAAATTAAAAATTATTTGTTACGAAAAAGAGTGAGCTCACCACCAAAACTCAAAAAAAAGTGAGACATTAAAAACATAATGGATGGTTAATTTTTAGAGAGTACGAAGAAAATGCAGGGCACTATGACCAATATATATATAGTCATGGCTTTATCGCACAAAGTCCAAAAGGTTTTATTGACAAAGAAGGGGCATTCCGTGAATCGAACTCGGGACCTCTCGCACCCAAAGCGAGAATCATACCACTAGACAAAATGCCCTTCGTATTCTTAACGTCTGCTGAATGTATACTGAGCAGTAATTGTCAACTTCAAAACTAGAATTTCCAATCATAGTAATTAATCACTTTAAACTTTGTACCTGTATTTTATGATTTTGTACTCCCTCGGGCCTCGGTCAATAAAATAAAAAACTAACAAAATGTGACTATTTTAAAAAATATCTTGCTACTTCCACCAGCACCAAGTCCTCCCCCAATCAAACATAATAAGATGTGTTAGCCTCACCAACTGAACTCATTTAGTGTGGCAGTGGGACCCTATTCATGTATAGGTGTATTCATGAGTGTAGGACCAATTTATTATTTATGTGAAAAAAATATAAAAACAGGTCAAGGTCAAACTAACAAACAAAACAATATATGTGAAAATAATAATAATAATAATATTGGAAAGCTAAAAGCTTTTCATTGAAAAATGCATAAACTACACATTACAGGAGAATGGTACTCGTACTTAAAACTACTAGTAGCAAGGTTACTGATGTGGTCTGTGACAACGGAATCAACGTTGGAGATCATGGGATTTGAATAGAATTGTTGCGTTAATTCCCAATTATACTAAGAAATAATAACATCAAAACATTCATTTGAGGTACTCCTAAAAGGTTACCATATTAACTCTCACAGTACAAAGCGACCAACTTTCAAAAAAAAAATTGGAATACTGCAACAGGACTAACGGCCTCGACCACGGCCGCGCCCGCGACCACGTCCCCGACCGCGCCCTATCGCCCTCCCTGTATACAGAAAATTTGGAGAGATAAAAAACATTAACAACTAGTAACAAACAAATAAACAGAACCAAAGCTCGGATACTAATATTAGAAAGTGCGCAGTTGCAGCCGAAGAGAGTTGCAATACCTGCAGTTGGCTTCTTGGGCTTGACCCTAGGTGTCTCTTCCACCAGCAAAGTCTCAAGGTTTATACTGTCAGGCAGGATATAGTACCGAATGTTGTTGCCCCTGACACTCAAGTGATCTAGAGTCACCGGATTTTTTCCCTTGAGTGTGAGTTTTACTGTCTTCAAATGTGTGTTCATACTAATATCCACACCTAAAATGCCAACAGGCCAGAGTCAGAAATTGTGCCAGCAAATCAACAAAATTTATTTCATCTCATGCTTGCTTCAAAGTAAACATTGCAAGAGACTATAGCATCAGAAGCAGCTTTTAACTACAGGCTATCATAAAAGCAATTCAAAAAGGAAATTACGTTACTTGTTGAAGACGCGAATACATACAAGAACAACTGTTATGCAAAATTGCAAATGAATCTGTTATAATCTTATCAGGAAAAAAATAATTCGACTACAATGCAGGATCATATTGTCAAAATTAAATACTTCTAAGGGGATGTGTTGTTATTTGAAGGTAGTAAAAAATGGAAGTTCTAATGGTAGGAGTTTGTAGTTGGTGTAACTCCCTCCATCCAGAAAAGATAGTTGGATTTAATTTGGATGCTTTAGGCACAAACTAAGAACTGCTGAAAATATTTTTAAAATTTTTAATATACACTTTTTAAATTTAATTTTGATGATAATTGAACGTCCGGTCACTACCCATAGCGTATGCATTGGATAAACCATCGAGTGGATGGACTATCCACCAACCGTGCACTACAGATAATCTCATAATAAACTAAATGTGAGTGGTTCAAGTAAATAATTGCCTTGGAGGGGTATTAAACATGTATTATTCCAAAGAAAAGCCTACTTAAGCTCACTATCACTTGGACTAAACCATTGGATTTTTTTTTGACAAGTAAGATACCATCAAAGTGCAAAATGGGTGAACCCCAACTTCACCCATGGTATATAGGCATAGGAGAGATAAGACATTGGGGTTGTAATCTATGTTTGTGTTTTGAGTTATTTGTGCATTATATTCTCATATATATTAAGGATATTTTGAATGTGTTTAGTGCAACTTGAAATTTGGGCATTACTTTTTTTAAATAAAAAAAATGCTACTTTTTCAGCACGAAGAAAGTATGTTATAAGAAACTCAATTTTAATTACAGTGAGGTTCAATTATATCCTGAACTATAAACAGAAGTTTCAGCATATAATTCAAGGGTTGGAAAGGATTTATCTCATATCACAATCAGAGCATGAGGTACGCCTATATCAACCCGCCTAGACTACAGTCACCATGATGGAAAATGGAAATGGTATGCACTTACATATCCACTGCATTGTACTTCCGGTAAGTGGTACCTATTATGACGCAATCTCGTCCTAAAGCATATCCTGCTTTGAGAAGGGAAAACTAAAATCATCCAGACAGTGTTGGTTACTTGGTTTTCATAACTGTACCAGCTAAATAAACAAAATATGAGGTTAAGGATGAAGCACTACATAAATCTGGATATTAAATAGCAAGTACACCTTTGATATGTGGGTTGAATAAAAATGCATCAGTTATCAGGCGTGGGGGTTTAAATTGAATGCCTAAGTATGTTCTACGTCAAATTTGACAGTGACAATTTTCTACGTGGGCAAAAAAATCAAATTCAGGTAGCAAAGCGATTTTTCTCTCCAATTAGCGTCGACACTTTGTTTGTAACTATCATAGACTTCGGAGAAACATTAAAAGCATTCTTGCAACCTGATTACCAACTACAAGAATTTATAAGCTACCCATGAATTCTTATATTAATTCTTACAATGGCTAAAAAATGCACATAAACCCCAAAATCTTGATATTCAGTACTAAAGTGTTGTAGAGATCCTATGGGTTCAACTATTCCAATCTTGAAGCAGAATACTAAACATTCAACAACTCTGTAGTTTCAACTAGGAGCCAAGAACATTGTTTTTGCTTGAACTTCACACCCAAAATTTAAAGAGAAAATCACAAAAAAGTAGCAAATCCGTATAAAGGTTTTGCTTGAAACTTGGAAAGAGGCAATGAATTGTAAAAACTTATGAAAGCATATAAGCATAAAGATTTAAAAATGTAAGACCTAATTCACGCTAACCAAACAAGTTGAGAAAAGAGGGGGGACAAACCTGTGATGGTGCCGTGAACAACAGTTCCGTTCTTAAGCTCAATCGAGACGGTCTCATTATTTAACTTCATCAAAAACCTGCTCATACAAATTCAAATACTTTAACAAAAAATCAACAGATTTAACGAAATTAAACAATATATCATACAGAAAATTTTAAAGGAAAATAACAGACCTAACGAGCTTCATTGTTACAGAATGAAGAAGAAGACAGACGCTTGGCTCGTTCTCAATAAGTAGTCGCAGCAAAAGCAAGTATGTGAGAAAAGAGAGGGTTTAGGGCAGGATTGTGCTCATCGGTCGTCTTCCACAATCTGACGACGTCGTACTAATGACCAACTGTCCAACTGATGTTTTTGGATCGGGCTCCACTCTGTATCTTTTAGCGTAATAAAACGGATTAAAGAACTTAAGAGCCAAGCTATTTCTGGGAGCTGACCCGATGGGCTTTTTACATATACTAGCCATTGGGCAAAGGCCTTTTGTAAAATAGCCAATCTCGTGACCATTCCAAACTTGGTCTATGTTAGGAAGTAAAAAAAATTCATTCGGCTTTCATCTTAGTCTTAATTAATTTTACCAAATTTTTGATTTTAAATTATGATGTATATTTATTTTAATTTTTGAAAAAAAAATATAGTAATACTATGAAGGAATTTAAAACATCAAAATTAATTAAATAAAATATTAAAGTTATATCAATTTTTAAATTTTAGAATTTTCACAAAAATATTTAAATGAGACTCATTTTGTGAAGTAGAGGGATTATCATTTTAATACATAACCAAATCATATCAAAAGAATTGAACGATCCATCACACATCAATTCATCACTTATGCTTGTTGGATCACCTCGTTAAAGTCATTACCTAAAAGTGATGTGTGGTGAAGCACACTTTCATTGAATCCTTCAAGAGTTCACTTGAATAGCATCACAAGTATCATATTAGAGTAATCACCACTGAAGGACACTTTCTTTGGTCATGGCGCTAACAATACTTATTAATCTATCTAAATTATTGAATTTATTCAATGAATGATTCATGTGAAATATCCCAACGAAAAGATAGGTTTGGATTTCATACAATTTATTTGGGGCAATTTTACAGAAATGGGTTGTATTTGTATTTCAAAGAATTATAATTCTATAATATACATATATAACAAAAATAATATAAAAAAAAATACAATTTTATATGTTATACAAATGGAATTCATTTCCGTACATGCTATCCTTAAATAGAAATGGGGCCAGAGAGGAAACAAAATGGAAGCTACTGCAACTACAAGTCTAGAAGGCAGTCGTTCATTTCATAAAAGCCAAATAAGTTGAACATTAATAAAGCAACCTTTTTTGACTATGGCCACTGGTCCTCATTCCTAAAGCAAGCCATATACTAATCAACTAACCATGCACAATACCACGTACAAATACAGCTTCTCTTTATTTTCACTATATATATATATATATATATATATATATATATATATATATATACAGACCCCATGCATTAATTTCTAACAAGCTACTCCAGATTACTACTTAATCATACATACATACATACATACATATGGCTTCCTCCCTTCAATTCTTTGTCTTCTCGTTTCTTCTATCTCTCTCTCTTTCTTTTTCTTATGCTCAACCTTCATTTCGCCCTAACGGACTTGTTCTTCCACTCTCTAAAGATCCTTTAACCCTCCAATACGTGACCAACATCAATCAAAGGACACCTTTTATACCTGTTAAACTTGTAGTCGATTTGGGCGGGCGAAACTTATGGGTCGACTGTGACAATTATGTCTCGTCCACTAGACGCCTAGCCCGGTGCGGCTCAGCCCAATGCTCCCTGACTAGGGCCAATGGCTGTGGCGGTGGCATTTGTGGGCTTGGGCCGGAAAACACAGCTACCCTCACCGGCAGCTATGGGGAAGTAGCTGACGATGTTGTCTCAATCCAATCCACAAGTGGCCCAATAGTTACAGTCCCACGGTTCATTTTCGTATGTGCACCTAATTTTCTATTAAAAGGCCTCGCTAGCGGTGCAATGGGCATGGCTGGGCTTAGTAGGGCTAAAGCGGGTCTTCCTTCTCAGTTTGCTTCGGCCTTTAGCCTGGACAGAAAATTTACCATTTGCCTTCCATCTAAATCTAATGGTGTTGTAGTCTTTGGCAAAACTAATATTGTCTCTGATCAACTGTCTCTTACGTACACCCCACTTCTCATCAATCCAGTAAGTGACAGATCGGGCTATTATTTTTTATCAACCGAATATTTTATGGGGCTCAAGTCCATTAAAATCAACGGAAAGGCCTTGTCCTTCAACACTTCTTTATTGAGCTTCAATCGTGAAGGGTACGGTGGAACAAAGATGAGTTCGGTTAATCCCTACACGGTCTTACAAACTTCCATATACAAAGCTTTCGTGGCAGCCTTTATCAATGAGGCAGCGGCCATGGATGTTACGAGGGTAGCGTCCGTGGCACCTTTTGATGCGTGTTTTAGCTCAAATAATACAACAGTGCTGCCGTATATAGACCTAGTTTTGCAAAATGAGAAGGCGATTTGGCGGATCAGAGAGTCTAACTCAATGGTGCAGGTTGGAGCTAATGTGATGTGCCTTGGGTTTGTTGACGGAGGATTAGACCCAAGGACTCCCATTGTTATTGGAGCGCATCAGTTGGAGAACAATTTACTTGAGTTTGATTTGGCAACTTCTAGGGTAGGCTTCAGCTCTACACCTCTATCCGCCCAAAAAACTACTTGTGCCAACTTCAACTTCACATCCAACACCACTTAGTAATATAACGTACTGGATATATATATATATATATATATATATATATATATATATATATATATATAGCGTGATTGTTTAAGGGTTTTTTTTTCTTGTGAATATAAATGTAAGTTCGATTTTGTTTCAAAATCAATTCCTACATATAATTCTATATAGTGTGGTAATTTAATGAAGCTCATGCCTTCAATATTATTGGGATTACAGTTAACAATCATCATCAAAAACTGTTGTCCTACCGTAAGAAACCGCACAAAAGATGTTGGATTGCAATTAATATCTTTGAAAGTAAAAAGAAATTGAGTATATTTTTATCTTATTTTTGGATTTTATTATATATGAATATAAATACTAAATTATGATTTATTTTTATTTTAAAAAATAAATAAACTAAACATAACATTCCATTAAATGGTAATAATCCAAACATTGAAATGAGAATATATATATATATATATATATATATATATATATATATATATATATATATATATATATATATATATATGATGTATGGCATCTAAGAGCTTTTGTAGGGGGTCAAAATTTTTAACTTGACACACAATTTTTTTTAGATTCGCTTGATGGTCATAACAGTCCCAAAAATGATAGGACACACTAATTTTTTATTTTGATTTTAAAATGTCTTTTCATGATTCGATTTTTCCAAGCTCTTTAATTAGCTATATAAAGCATATATGTATATAGTTTGGGTCTTGGCTTTGCTTAATTCCTAATTTTTAGCAAAAACAATCCTAAGAGAATTTTTAGCGAACATGTTATGTGCGCCACTTTAACAATCAGATTTCTTAGCCATTTCTTTGTGTTCCAACCCGAATTCGCCATCCTTATTACTCCGCACTCTAACTATCAATTGCTAAGAGTCAACTAATATTTTTTTGAATCAAATTAGGCAGTAGACACCCACAAGAAAAAATCTTTCTAATCATCCCAAATGATAAACTCATAAATAATCTACCACTAGTCCAAGGGTCAACCACAAATACTATGAAAGGCAAATAATACTAACACACACCAAGAAATGTACAAAGACAGGTTTAGGCGAAGTCACGTAAAATCAACAATTCACATTCGATGTAGTATTATATTACTACTTACTAGGCTAATAATTTATATAAGTAATTGTTTGTATATACTTTGATTTTTTGTATTAAATTGAAATTGAAGATAAAACCTGACTACCTGAGTGGTTTAGATCGGCAAAAAGAAGGTGCAGAAGGTAAAGGCGCAAATTTACTTCCACAGATCTGGTTGCTAACTTTCTCGCCAGCGTGTTGCAGTTGCTCGCCTGTCGGAGAAGAAGAATAGTTGTCGCCGGCGTGTTGCGATCATGAGGAAGCAACGACCAAAAAACTGGAATTAAAATAGCAAGTTAATGAATTTTTCATCTATTAGTTGTTGATACTAATCAATTTTTATTACCTCTGAATAATGAACAGATTAAAGTCCCACGTGACTCCCTGGATTTGGATCAGTCATGTTCCTCTTACTAGGTGATCCAAATCCAAGGTGAAAAGATAAAATTATATGTTATAAATCAATACATGATGATTATTGTTTTGATTTGAGGCATTAGAGTATCTCTGGCAGATGGACTATCTGTTGGACTATATTTAGTCCATATGACATCATCAACCGTCTTTTAGTCTTCAATTTCTAGTAGATGGGCTATCTTGTGGACTATCCTGTACATGGACTATAATATAAAAAGATTAAAATAATAAATGAATTTTAAAAAATCTTCAGATAATAATAAAGAATAATACATCTGAGGACCATGATTTTCTATCTAAAAATAAATTAAAGAGATATTATCAATAAAAATATAAACTATTATTAACAAAATACTTACAATTGTTAAATGTTGAAATAGTTGATTGAAAGATGTAAAATGTATTGAATTATTGTATATATTTATAGATTTTCTAATTAACTTTTCAATTTCTATTTGTTGCTATTTTTTATTATTCTTTATTACCGATCTGATATCCAATTTCTATCTGT
Organism: Panax quinquefolius; assembly: GCA_020205615.1. NCBI lineage: Eukaryota > Viridiplantae > Streptophyta > Magnoliopsida > Apiales > Araliaceae > Panax > Panax quinquefolius. The sequence continues at coordinate 7,445,273 of CM035162.1, read as the reverse complement.
TGCTTTCCCCTTCATCTTCTTCACTTTAGTATCTTCATCTACATTCATTCATCACCTTCTTCTTTTTCTTCATCCTCTCTCTCCCATTTAAATATATTAAAATTATAGTTCACGAGATTTTGGTTAATTTCTTGATTTGGTCGGTTTGGGTCACCGGAAAAATGTGGCTCAACAATATTTAGTCCAGCAGAATATGCTTCCTAGATTAAATATAGTCTAGGAATATTTTCACTGCTCCAACTTGCTGGAGTTGCTCACAATAGATGGATCTACATCAGATTGACTTTAGCCATATTTGCAGTAATGTTTTCTTTGATATTCTCGGTACTCTATGCGAGAGAGAGAGAGGCATCATCGGAAAGTAAACGCATTTTTTTATTTTAGTTTTTCATTGATTCACAATCATAGAGTGAATTAATAAAAATTATTTGACATCCGCAGTTTAATACTGCAGAGTCTAGAAAACTAAATAAAAATTTGAATTTGGCCAATACGACCATGTTTCCCAATTGGTCAGCTTAGCGTTCACAGTAATACTGCGAACGGGGGACTTTACAAGGAGATGTATTTTAGTCATTTGTCCTGTCCGCAGTATTAAACTACGGAATACTGAAAATTAAACTGTGAACTAGAGTCATATTACCCTTTAAATATTCAGATGGACGATCAAAATTTATTGTAAGACTATTTTTTTTTTATAATGTTAACTATGAATCGGTATATATATAATTTCCAAGTATGGATGATATCAAAGTTTATTTTGACGAGTTGGAGCCCATTTTTATATACTCCCTCTATTTCGTTTATAATTTATGTGTTAGCTTATTTTGTGTATTCGTAAATAATAATTATGGTTTGCATACTGTTAACGCCAAGATCTTCTGACACGTCCCAATCACATAAAACGTCTTTATCATGCAACGTAAACACAATAAACACCACAAGCTTGACGGCGGTTCCTCGAGGGATAGCTTCAAAGCGTGAGAGTCGATATATGGGTTCACAAGGTTTATCGAAAACGGAGGCTATATCGCTTTAAGGTATTGAGATAAAGAAATAATAATAATAATTCTCTCGTGTGTATGTGATTACGAATGAAGAAGTGTATGAGAACGTACTCTTGGTGAAGACTTCCTTGCTAAGTTATACTCTCTTTTGCACAATTATCGTGGTCACTCACTACTACCCCGACACACCCCCCTTTTTTCTCGATGGGTCATGCCGATCGCATGTAGTTTATCCACCGCCTTTGGTCATCATTTATTATTACCGACCAATAAGTTATGATCCCATCCACATTAATGCATGGCAGGTTCTTTAGTCAACCGTCATGCTTTTTCATCATTACAAGTCAAAGATGTAGATATTAAAATGTCCAAAGGATTGATCCACTGACCCGACCCGGTCTTATAGGTTGAAATGAAAATAATATGATGACTGGGTTTAATGACTTTCATAGTTCAATAATAAAGGCCCAATAGAATAATTAAAAGAATAAGCCCAATACACCCAGCCCAAAGAGATAAAATATCATGACCCAACATTGCCCCCTAGTTTTTTGTTGAACAGAATGTTTAATAGAAAACTATAAATAGTCCATGATATTTTACTGAGAATCAATAATAACAAGATGTAATTAAAAACGTACCCATTTATCGCTCATGAAATGAGATGAAAGGAATTTAAAGGCCCAACTCAGAAAGGCCCTATCCATTAAATACCCGGACCCGAAACCGGACGCTTCCCATTCAAATTCCAAATTATTACTATCATTTAATGCACCTGCTCTTGAACACCGTAAAATCACAAGATAAAAGGATAACTTTACCAAATTTGACAGCTTTACTGCTCATTTGAAATTCGAGCGCCTTTCTAAACTTTCTCGATCTCTCTCTCTCAAATTGTCACAAATGGCTTCCCACAATCCCTCAACAGAGTTCCCCATACTTGTAACACCCATCACGGTGGTTCCACCAAACCCTAATCCTCACGGGGACTTCAAGACGAATCCCAAACAAAAACCCAAAAACCCTCCGAATACTACGAGAGTGCGGGACGATTCTCGCATGCCAACACTCCTTCTATCATAACCGAGGTCAACTAAAGAGGGTTCGAACTTGGTTCCACATTCCGGATACCCATGCGGTCGGGGTACCCGATGCGGTGAAAAAAGATGTATCAACGGCACAAGGATGGACTCCGTCCCGGTGACTTTACTTCGGAGAAGGGGTTCGCTTCCCCTTCACATCTTTATAGTGACCCTCTTTGGGTTCTTGGGTGTGGGATTTTCACAACTAGTGCCAAACTCCTACATCCACATTCTCGCCTTTGGCCCTTCGCCGCCATGAGTTGGGCGTCGAGCCTCCCCGACTTCTTCTTCACCGCTCTACAAGATAAGTACAATCCGTGGAGAAGGGGTTCAAGGCCCTAAGAAGCATTCTCCAAAGTCCGGAGAAAAATTCGATGGACGTCATTGGGTGAACACCCCTTCGAGCAATAGGGGATGGCACGAGAAATGGTTTTTCGTCAAAGGCCCCGAGATTTCTTCTTTACCGAACCGGGCAAATCGACGAAAAAAATATCTGGCGACTTTGAGAGACGCTTCAAAGAACGGGAAGTGGAAATGATGGAGCTATTTGACAACTTCCCAAGGAAGAGTGGAAATACTGGACTCCTCTCAAGCAAAGCATGGTTATTCGACCATAAGTGTAAGTACCAAATTTATTTCATATATGTATATTTTTTGAAAATATTCTATGATATATAATTTTAACATATAATTGTTTGATTTATGCAAGATCTTTGATCGAATGAGCTCCTTAGAAATAAAGGAGTTCAAGATTTTTAATGTCAGGGAAGTCTTGGAGGCAATTGAGGCTACACCAACCGGCTACCCCAAGTAGATTCAACACCGTAAATTCATACGGATGAATTTCAAATGAAGAAACAGAGGTCAAGAGGTTCTCAAACCGTAAGAGACCCTTCATCCTCGACAAAAGAGGAGAGCTACCGAGAAAACCAATGTCACCTCTCTTGTAACTCCTCCCAACCCACACCGAACCGTAACCAACCCTAGAACCATTCCTCGACTCAGCGGTTTACTTGATCGTCCTGATCGAAGGAATATACTTAGGATCAAAAAATTAAAAACAAAAATAACCCCTCTAACCGCCGAAGAGCTCAGGGTTCCTAAGTCTTCGGTCATTCCACCCTTCGTGCCCCCTGTAGAAATACAGATTGAAGAGGACGGTGACCAGGACGAAGGGATTCCGACGCTATCTAGGAAGAGGAAACGTACTCCTGATAGCCATCCGAGTTCCGCCTCTGCTTCATCACCGAAAGGACCCACTCCCAATAAATCTCCCATAATTGAAACTATACATGCAGACCCTACACCTCCCGAACAGCCTATTCCCTCCCCTGAAAGACCGAGACCCTCTCCTGAACGACCCTTGTCCATCGTGTCGGAGTTACCATCTTTGAGGTCAGGGATCCCGACCCTGTGGCCTGTGTTCAACGCCAACTTCCCTTTGACCTCTTGAGCTTTCGTTCGGACACCGACGACGACCACCGGCTCAAATGATCATACTGGACGGAAATCTTCGACGAGGGATGAGTTATTTAGCCAAGGTAAATAACGATCTCTTCTTCCTCTATATCTCGCTTCCCTTTGAATATTTAAACATTTGACTTGAATATTTTGAAAATATGCGTGAATAATCGTCGTCTTGAACGATCAAGGTCCGAGACACATAAATGGAGAGGCCGAGGAAGATTTCATGCGACAAGAGATAAATATGCTGAAATCGACCTTGGACCGAGAAAGAGCCGGTCGTGAAGATGCTTTTCATACCATCAACGGTCTCCAGATAGAATTAGATCGGGCTAAGATGGATTTGAAGACATCTGATGACGAATTAAGGGCCACGAGGGACGGGTTGGCTGCGTCCGAAGCCAGCCAACAAACTCTGACTAACCTGAATGCTGGTTTGGTTGAAGAAAACTTACTCCTGAAGGCAAAAAATGAGGAGTTTTCTTCACCAATCGCTTTAGTCCTACAACTTGGTGAGGCCGAGACGAAGATTCAAGACGAAACCCGAAGGCATAAGGCCAAAACGCCACAAGCTCGCCATAAGATAAAGGATATTGAGGGGCGAGGCCCTGCTCGATCAAGATCTCCTAAGCAGCGATTCAAAGTGACTACTGTGGACTCCTGACGAACTCAATGTTGAGATCATGAAGGTATACTCGGAGGGGTATGAGGATTGCCGAAAGCGAGGAAAAGAAAAGCTATCGGTTTTCATCACCGGACCCTAAGCATTGCTTTCAACTCAGATGATGAAGGCGGTGCTCAATATCTATCATGTTTTTTGTTCTATGTAAATATTTAACTACTTTAAGCTTTTCATGTTCATGTAATTAATTTATGATTGACTTAAATGAACGAGCATTTTATGTTATTGATAAATCTTTAACTGTCTTGATTATGACTTCGCTTACGATCGACTTCTTGTTAATAATTTAGTATTAATGAAATTGGACTAATGAATTAGATATGACATATAACGAACTTAACTTATGCAATGAAGTGAATTGAATTTTACTTGGACGATTCAACTTAACCGAATTGAATAAACTAACTCAACACTTAAACAAAATGAAGTAATGTACACTCATCGGTACCGAAGAGTGAGATCAGTCATGTGTGAGGTAAATTTGGCTAACAAATATATAGGGACCAAGATATAAGGATCAATAGTGTCCATTGACTTACCACCCTGATAAGATCAATATGGGATCAAAAGGACCTGGGGCTACCATCGAATGGCCAGCGAGTCCTACCATTCCTCCTTACACCATAGTGACCTTCGGACCAATAGTGACCATTGACTTACCACCCTGATAAGATCAATATAGGATCAAAAGGACCTGGGGCTACCATCGAATGGCCAGCGAGTCCTACCATTCCTCCTTACACCATAGTGACCTTCGGACCAATAGTGACCATTGACTTACCACCTTCGATAAGATCAATATAGGATCAAAGGACTGGGGGCTACCATCGAATGGCCAGCGAGTCCTACCATTCCTCCTTACACCATAGTGACCTTCGGACCAATAGTGACCATTGACTTACCACCACGATAAGATCAATATAGGATCAAAAGGACACTGGGCTACCATCGAATGGCCAAATGAGTCCTACCATTCCTCCTTACACCATAGTGACCTTCGGACCAATAGGACCAGTGACAAATTAAGGAAAAGTGACCTTTTATTAATATCAAACAATCGTGTACAGACTTCCGATAAACTGACTTAATCTTTATTGAAAATATTTCCGAAGCCTGCCAGCATGCCAAGTATTCTTGATCTCGGAACCATCGAGTGCCTTTAGCCGATAAGTACCTGGCTTTGGTACTTCAATCACCTCATATGGCCCTTCCCAATTCGGCATTAGCTTTCCTGTTTTTGAGGCGTAGAAGCTTGGCTTCTTCTAAAACGAAGTCTCCCACTTCAATCTCACGGTTTGACTCCTTTGTTGTAATGTTTGGCCACCCTTCTTTGATAAGCAGCCAATTTGATCAAAGCTTCCTCTCTGACTTCATCTAGCAGGTCCAGGTTAACTTTCAGTCCTTCGTCGTTGTAAATTTCTTTAAATTGAGTTACCCGAAGACTTGGAGATCCGATTTCGACTGGGACTAAGGCATCAGTACCATAGGCCAATCGGAAGGGCGAATCCCCCGTAGTAGTCCTTGGTGTAGTTCGGTATGCCCACAGCACGCTCAGCAATTCTTCTGGCCATCTTCCCTTAGCTTCATCCAACCTACGCTTGATTCTCGCTTCAATGTCATTCTGTTGGTCACCTCGACTTGCCATTCATTCGACCGTGGATGAGCCACGAAGTCTTCTTGTCTTTGAATCCCCAAATCGTTCAAAAATTCTTCAAATTTTGAACCCACGAACTGGCGTCCATTGTCCGATATCAATACCTTAGGGATCCCGAAGCGAAACACCACAGACTCCTTTATAAACTTTAGGCACTCTTGTTCCGTTATCGACCGAAGTGGTTTTGCCTCTACCCACTTAGTCATATAATCAATAGCAATTATGACGAAGCTAACCTGACCTTTAGCTTTAGGTAACGGTCCCAATATATCCACCCCCGACATAAATGAAGGTATAGGAGATAGAATCGAGTATAACTCTTCCGGTGGTCGATGATAATAACCGGACTATTGAAATGGGCATTTTCACATTTCTTGACGATTCAGTAGCTTCTTTGAAAATTGTAGGCCAATAGTAACCTTGTCAAGTACTTTATGTGCCAAAGACTTGGCGACCATATGATCACCGCAAAATCCTTTCATGAACTTCCCCAAGAGAAGAGCATACTCGACTTACGGAACCAAACATTTCAACAATGGTGAGGAAAATGCCAATCGATAGAGATCCCCATCAATAAGACTAAAATTAGTGCTCTTGTATTTAATCTTCTTTGCCAACATTTGATCCGAAGGAAGGACGCCATCTGCCAAATACTCGATGTAGGGGGTCATCCAACAGTTCGTTCGCTCGATACACATCAATGCTTTACGTCTTTCAACACTTAATCACCGTAAAATTTCCAAATATACCGATCCGTGAAAAACATCTCATATCAGTAGTGGCGGCTTGGACAATGCATCGGCAGTTGAGTTGTCATTACGCTCTATACTCTGAAACTCATATGAAGCGAAAAATTGAAGTTGGTCTCTTAATTCCGCCAGATATTTGATCATTCGGGTTCCACGAGCTTCGTAATCTCCCGACAACTGTTTAACGACCAACTGAGAATCACTATAGATAATCAACTGTTGGACTTCGAGACTCTTTGCCAATCGGACACCTGCTAACACCGCTTGCATTTCAACTTCATTGTTCGTTGCTTTAAAATCAATCGATGGCCTGTTGGACCTTGAATCCCTCTGACTTATTAAAATAATTCCTGCTCCACTAACAGTCATCGTAGAGGATCCATCTACATACAGCGTCCACGCCTTCGACCGACCCTGGCGAAGAACGGCCATCGCTTTCGATCGGAAGATTCAACTTCCGTAATTCAAGATCTTTGGGTGAACGAAAGCATTCTACCATAAAAGTCGGCCAGGGGCTTGGCCTTTGATGGCGATTCGGGGATGATATTCGATAAAAATTGTGATAACTCCATAGTCCATGCCGCTTAGTCTGCCTCGAGACCTCTGGGTTTGCCCGTCACCTTCTTCAATGGTCGATCCGTGTAGGCGACCAGAGTCGACCTTGAAAATACTGCAAGCTTTCTCGGCAATTATTAAAGCAAAGGCAAATTTCTCAATGTTTGGATACCTGGTTTCAGCATCTCGCAGGACGTGGCTGACGTAATAGACCGGATGCTGCCTCCCACTGATCTCCCGAACCAACACTGCTCCGACTGCTAAGGAACTTGCCGCAAGGTACAAATATAAAGTCTCCGCTGGGACAAGCTTTACCAATAAAGGAGCCAAGATGATATCGTCTTTATACCTTGAAAGCATCTTCACACTCAAGTCCACCGGAACGCGTCTTCGCATTCTTCGGTCCCTTCAATGTGTCAAAGAAAGGAACACATCTCTCTGCAGATTGGCGATTTAACCTCCTCAAAGCCGCAATCCTACCAATCGGACGACCGAACGTCCTTGAATGACCGAGGAGTCTTCATGTCAAGGATGGCTCGGATCTTCTCGGATTGGCCTCGATGCCCTCCGACCGACTGACCAGATAACCTGAAACTTTCGCACTAAGGCCGAAAGTACATTTAAAGGTTAAGCCTTTTAGTTGACGATAACGAATAGTTTGAAAGCACTCCTCCGGATCGTCCAAATGCTTCGAACTTGCATACTCTTCACGATCATGTCATCTACATAAACCTCCATGTTCCTCCCCAGGTTACTTTCATCGAAGATGAAGTTCATCATCCTTTGGTAGGTTGCTCCCAGCATTAATGAGGCCAAAAGTCATTTTTTGTATGCATACACCGAACGGTGCGTAATAAACGCTGTCTTTGGAATGTCTTCTTTGCACATGGATATTTGATGATAACCTGAAAAAGCATCCATAAAACTTAGTAATGCATACCTCAAGTGGCATCGATGAGCTGATCGATATGGGGTAGAGGATAAAAATCCTTCGGACAAGCTTTGTTGAGGTCGGTGTAGTCGATGCAAACCCGCCACTTTCCATTATGCTTCTGCACCAACACTACATTTGCTATCCATTCTGGGTAATCAATCTCGTATATAAAGTCAGCATTTAGCAATTTCGCAACCTCATCGATGATGATCTTACGACGCCTGGAGCAAATATCCGCCTCTTCGGACGAATCGCTTCTTCAAGGATCTATCTCCGCTTTATGCTCAAAGAATCTTTCGGCTAACTCGGGCATGTCTTGTGGTTCCCATGCAAAAATATCAACATAACATCGTAAGAGTTCCATAAGATTTGTCCGAAGAGGTTCTGGTAGACCTGAACCAATCCTCACTGTCTTGTCCGGCTTTTCGATGACCAACTCAATCTCCTCCGTCCCTCCAGCGGGTATTACCAAGGGTTCTGAGCTGCTCTCGGTGAAGGGCTCGATCTCAATTGCCATAGTCTTTTTCTGTTTACTAACCCCCATTCCGGATGAAATAACAGCGTTCCGATAACATCGCCGGGCCAGGTCTAAATCACCCACCACCTCTCCTACTCCATGCGCTGTGGGGAATTTGATTTTGAAATATGGGATGGAAGTCACAACAAAGAGTCACAACGTAGTCTTCCTGAATGGCGTTATAGTAGAATCCACATGCACAACATAAAATTTACAGGTTATCTCTACCTGCTGAGGGGCCGAAAGATAACCGGGAGTTCAATAGTGCCTGCCACTTTGACTGGGTCGTTGCCGAAACCATATAGAGGAGCCTCCTGTCCAATCTCCATTTTGTGCCCATCGAGATGCATCCTCTGAAAAGCATGGGCATAAAGAATGTCCACCGAAGATCCATTGTCTATCATCATGCGTTTTACATCCATCGAGCCTACTTGCATTTGTGATCACCAAAGCCCCCCTTCACGCGCTTCGATGGGCTCAAGGATAATCCGCATCCGTAAATGATATAACGGTTCTCGAAAAGGCCATCAATCTTCAAAGTAGCATCATCACCGACATGACCAATCAAGATAAGACCTTCTCTTCTTCCCTACTAACTTCCCAATGCACCCACCAGCTTATTACATCAACGACTTGCCTTGGCGGTGGTATGGGAGCATTTCGAAGGTGGTACTTGAACCGTTTGAATTCAGTGCGATTGACAACTCAAACCCCGACGGGTCTTTTTCACCACATATTGAATCAATGAAGCCGCTTTTAATCTTGCTCTCCACAAAATCCTTTAGATTACAACACTCATTAGTGTCACGACCAAAGACTTGATGATAACCACGATGATTTCATGCGAGGGTTGCTGTGTCCCGCTTTTGTAATTATCACGAGGTGGCTCAAAGAAAGGCCGGTTTCGATTTGATCCAAAATTATCGACCTTCGTATTCAATTGGGTGTAGACCTTATTAACCTTCGGGTAGAAATAGGTGTCTGATCACGCTTTGCGCCACGCCATTACGATTCTTGTCTTCTTGAACTACCTTCGCTCGTCGGTTGTACCCTCCCACTATTCTCCGATCAACATCGGTCTTGGGAATGTCTACCTCCTTTAATTGGCTCAAAGAAGGATTTTTCGGACTATTCATAGCCTCTTCTACAACAATATAGCCCTCTCATTGTCGAAGGCTTCGCTAGGCTTTTCTGATGGTGAAACATCAACTTCTTTACCAATTTCTGATTTAACCGGATCTAGCCCATTCTCGAACAACCCAATAGCTTGGAGAAAATTAAGATCGGATACCGTCCAAATCGCTTCCCTAAACCTCTTTACATATTGGCCTAAAGATTCATTGGTGAACTGCACGGGACTGTCTTAAAGAGCACAGTAAGCTTTCCCTTCTTCTATTTGCTTCCAAAACGTCATGGAACTTATCACAAAGTTCGGTCCACGAGGAAATAGAATCCGATGGTAAAGTCCCCATCCACCGTCTCGCGCCTTTTCTCAAAGTAGTGATAAAAGTGTGACACTTGGCAAGATCGGTGAAGTCATAGTAATCCATTAAATGGCCAAACGCTTCGACTATGGTCATAAGGATCTCGATCCCATCATAGCTTTCCATACGAGGCAACTTTTTGGTAATATCCGCCTTCTCCTCGAGAATATCGGAGGAAAAGGGGCGCCTTCTTTCCGTAAGTGTCCTTCTTCACCGCTTGGACCTCAAATTAATTGTTTTCGAGTTCTTTCAACTCCTTACGTAAAATCAACACCTTCGTCAGTGATGAGATCTCCTTCTCTGGGCGACGTTAGGCGCTTGGAATGGATCGACCTTTCCCTGCCGATCCCAACGCCTCTTGCGGGACTTCTCGATTTACTTAGTATGTCTAATCTCCTCCTCGTGATGAGAACGGTTGTGACGGTACTTCCCCTTCTGATTTCTAAGCACAATTTCTCTCGACTTCTTTGCTTACTTTCATCGTCGCGATGAATTGATCCCACGATATCGCTTGCCTTTTTTCGAGGCCGGAGGCGTTCTACCTCGATCTCCTCCTATCATGAGAATGATCTCCTCGACATATCGTAGAATGTTCCGGCCTCCTTGCCCTTCCGACGGGGTATCTCCTTATGCCTATTCCGCCTTTTCGGAATGAATATGGCTAGATGCTTCGTCCTCAACTCATTTACCCAAGCATCCGTTTCGGCTATATCTTCCCTTTGTTTTAACAGAACCTCCAAAGCCTTTATCTGCTTCGTCCGCCATCCTCGCCAACTTGGTAGCTCTATCTTCTTGACCACTTTACGATGAGTCCCGGTCGAGAACCTTCTACCCGCTTCTCGATCAAGATCACGCCTTATCGGCGTTGAAAACCAACTTCCGTCTGCTCCACCACGGATCTTCTGGACGAAGTTCTTCCGAATCAGGCTTAGGAGCCGTGTTGCGAGCACTTTTAGAAGGACCCAGTGCGGTCCTTTATCGAAATACTGGCGATGATGAACTAACATACCATCGCCGCCTTTTGGTGTACCATCTCTACTCCTCATCATCTTCCAAGCAAATTTAAACAATTGTGATTAAAAAAGGAGCCCTCCTTACAGCGCCCAATGTTAACGCCAAGATCTTCGACACGTCCCAATCACATAAAACGCCTTTTATCCTGCAGTAACGTAAACACAATAAACACCACAAGCTTGATGCGGCGGTTCCGTCTTGGGATAGCTTTCAAAGCGTGAGAGTCGATATATGGGTTCACAGGTTTATCGAAAACGGAGGCTATATCGCTTTAGTGTATTGAGATAAAGAAATAATAATAATAATTCTACGTGTGTATGTGATTACGAATGAAGAAGTGTATGAACGCGATACCTCTTGGTGAAGACTTCCTTGCTAAGTTATACTCTCTTTGCACGAATTATCGTACACTCACTACTACTACGACACACCCCCTTTTTCTCGATGGGTCACGCCGATTGCATGTAGTTTATCCACCGCCTTTGGTCATTTATTATTACCGTAAATAGGTTATGATCCCATCCACATTAATGCATGGCGTGTTCTTTAGTCAACCGTCATGCTTTTTCATCATCATTACAAGTCAAAGATGTAGATATTAAAATGTCCAAAGGATTGATCCAATGACCAATCTTGGTCTTATAGGTTGAAATGAAAATAATATGATGACTGGGTTTAATGACTTTCATAGTTCAATAATAAAGGCCCAATAGAATAATTAAAAGAATAAACCTAATACACCCAGCCCAAAGAGATAAAATATCATGACCCAACACATACATTTAAGAGAATCTTAATATTCTCTTTCATATAATACTCATATTTATATCCTTTTTAAATATATTTAATACAATCAAGCAACTATTATTTCTCTTTCATTTTCTCAAAAAAGGATAATAGTAGTATCACTTTTTCATTATCCTTAAGAAATGTGTATATTTTTTTAGTGACAAATAATATAGGACTTTTAAGATATTTGGAACTGAATTTAATTCTCCTATAAGAAAGAGTAATATAAACATATGAAAAAGTGTAGCGGTAATTATTACAACTATCTCTGAATGTGATACTAGTCCAATACAATATAGTTTCACTTAATGAAATAATGATGAAATGGTAAAAATATCATCAATAAAACAAATAAATCGACAAAATTAATTTAATGTTTTATATCAATTATATTAATATTAGTAGTAGTTGTCACAACTAAGTTATATTTTAAATAGGGTAAGTGACTTGATAATTTATAAAAACAATTATGCCATTAAGAATTTTCATGTCACTTCATATACACATATATAAAGGTTAAGTAAGCTTGGTTTGGATGTGTGAGGTTTATTTGTGCATGCATGCATGTAGTTGAATTAATTGAGGTATTCAATTCATTGCTCCAAAAGCTCAAGTTGAGCATTTAAATCTTACTCGAGGTTTATTTGTGCATGCATGCATGTAGTTGAATTAATTGAGGTATTCAATTCATTGCTCCAAAAGCTCAAGTTGAGCATTTAAATCTTACTCCATAAATTGTCCATAATCATTCACCTGACCTGCGTGCTGCGTCACCATGAATCCAAGATTATTACCCCCAAAGTCTTCAAACTCTGCTCCACCTCCGTCACCTGAATAAATTTCTCTCTGTCCTTTTCTCAACTCTCTCTTTCTCGATCTCTCCTCCTATATATATATATATATATATATATATATATATGTTATACATCATCTATTAAAGTTTGATTCAGTTACCAACAATGCCAAACAAACCCCAAAATACAATGCCTCTTCTGCTCTTCTTCTTCTTATTCATTTTCTCTCTCCTCTCTGTTTCTCCTTCATTTTCTGCTCATGATCAGTTTCTTGCCCCTATCACAAAAGACTATAAAACCAATCACTACACCCTGTCAGTTTTTCTAAAAACCCCTCTTCAACCCACCAATTTACTCCTAGACCTAGGCGCCACCTTCACCTGGGTCAACTGCAAATCAAACTACTCCTCCACTACTTACCAACAACTCCCCTGCAATTCCTCTCTCTGCCTTACTCCTCCCCATCTCCGCCGTGGATTCCCCCCGAAAACACCCATCGCCATCGCCCAGGCATCCGCCGACCACTTAGCTCTTCCAACCACCGACGGCCGGAATCCCGGCCAACTCGGCCTCTTCCCGAACTTCGTCTTCTCCTGTTCCGATCCCTCTTTACTTAAAGGCATCCGTAATGCTAGAAAATACCCCGGTTTAGCCGGTCTGGGCCGGTCTGACTTTTCGCTTCCGGCTCAGGTTAGTTCTGCCTTCTATACCTCCTTGTTTGCGCTGTGCCTGTCCGGCTCACCTTCCGCGCCTGGCGTGGCCTTCTTCAATACACCTGGGCCCTATTATTTCTTGCCCGAATTTGACCTCTCCAATTTACTTATTTACACTCCACTCCTGTCCAACCCAGTGGGGAGCACCGTAAAGAGTCCCCTACACCGCTCCGATGAGTATTTGATTGGGGTCAAATATATACAAGTTAACGGAAAGGCAATAGATATAGATCAGAATCTCCTGACCGTTGATCAGAAAGGGGTTGGTGGGACCATCATCAGCACCGTTACTCCGTATACAGTATTGGAGAAGTGAGAAGTCTATATACAAGGCACTTACGGAAGCTTTTGTGAGGGAATCAGCTCTACTCAACCTCACCGTAACTAATCCGGTGAAACCATTCAGTGCGTGTTATTTAGCGGATGATGTTATGAGTACGGGTGTGGGACCAGCTGTTCCGACCGTTGATATCGTGATGGACGGTCAAGATGTGTTTTGGAGGATGTTCGGTTCTAATTCAATGGTTCGGATCGTGGAGGGAGATGTAGATGTGTGGTGCTTGGCGTTTGTTGATGGAGGAGGGCTCAAATCAAAGGCGTCGATTGCTATTGGAGGCCATCAGTTGGAGGATAATCTGCTACAATTTGATCTAGGGAATAATAGATTTAGGTTTCACTTCTTCAGTTTTGGCAAAAAAAACCATGTGTGCTAATTTCAATTTTACTACCCATAGTGAGCTTAAATGAATGGTCTTTTCTTTCATTCTTGATTTAGAGATAGACTAGATTGATAACCTGTGTTTTTTTTTTAAAATTTGTATTTTTAAAATATTATATATATATATATATATATATATATATATATTATATGGAAATCGATATAAATAAATGAATTATGTACATTTTTTGAATTCTTATTTTAATGTATGGTAAGCATTTTTATTGACCAATAAATTTATAGAGTTGTTATTAATTACTTCAATGTATAACTTTATTTACTTTGGTGGTAGATAATTAGCTTCTTAATTTGTCATGTGCAAAAGATATTGGATAATATTTAATTAATGTGTTGGACTGAAGAGTAATATAATTAATTATGTTAGGATATTTGTTGCAAATCATAATATTTATATATAACGTTTTATATGATTTTATTTTTTTTAAATTAATTGTCATTTTATATAATCTAAGAGAATTAATTATAATCTTTTTAAAATTGTCCCATTAAAAAATGAATAAATATAATTATGAGAATTTAAGGGTAATTCGGTAGTTATAGATTAACAATGTTTGGTGTGATTATGCTAATCTTAATTGTCGCCTTCAATTTAATCTTTATGTTTGTATTGATTGATTCGTAGGGATTGAAATGATGTCATGAATACTACTCCCTACTACTTCCAAAACCTTTGTCATGCAATTAATTACTGCCATATTACTTTAAATGTTTCACTAATTGACTCTAATTTCATTTACAACTCAATATGATTTGCCTTGATCCGACTTTTGACATTTTTGTATTGTTCATTTCACTATTTTCTAGTATTCAATTTACTGCGCTTTTTGTAGAACAAAATTAAATTATTACTACTATTCAATTTGAAAATAATTACTATTTAAAAATGAAATAATTTAATTACTTGTGAAGCCCTAGTAAACATGAATTCGTCATTATGGAAACTTCAGGTCAAGACAGTCAACAGGTATTTTGGGAAATTCACTCATACCTTCACGGCGCCAAACGTGTCTGTCTGCTGCATTCCCCAACTATACTAACATCATGTACGTACACACAGTCACATATATACATGATATAGTCATATAGATAGACAGAGAGAACCACTTCATCCCCAATTTCTGCTTGCTTTTTGGATTCCCGAAACCCTAGCATTATTCGCTTGTAAGAATCATCTCTCTCTATCTCCTAATCTCGTAGACCGCAGTAGCTCCCAGTTAGAAATCTCTGCACTTTTCCTTTCAGCTAAGAATCATATTTCAGTTTATCTGTTTATGTTAGGGTTTTATTTTAGACGATTGTGCGCGTATAAATGTTTCATGTTATGTACTCCATTTACTTGCCTATAGTACTTAACAGATAAATTATTTGACCAATTATATAGTATTTCTTTTCCTTTATATGTTTAATTAGCACTTTAGTACTGGCATTAGATTTGATAAACTCCAATTTGTAAAAACTGATCGTCTTACTAGAAAAGGGTAGGATGTTTTCACATTTTCTTTTTGCAATGAGACTAAAACTGGTAATTATTCGGAAACTGTATTTAAAAAAATTATGTTTAAAGATGTCCTAGGCAAACCTTAATGGTGTAAACAACAATGTGATAAATTGAATATCTCACATTTGGGACAGAGAGAGGGAGTGTATGCTTATATATATCATATATGTGCGTTTATATATATAAAAACAGCTTTGAGATAAGATAAGAGATGGGTATAATTGAACTGTATAATTTAACTTCACCTGATAATGTATTCATCTGAGCTTTTCTTTGTGGCAAATTATGGTTACTGGTTATGGTTATCTGAATCTTCTTTCCTGTACTCCTTTTAAATTGTTCTAATATATCTATTGTTGACTGTTGAGTTGTTTATGCCACTTTGTTGCTTGTTCTTGTAACTATTCTGGGCAGTTTTTGTTCTGCCAATATGGATGGACAAAGTAGTCAGAACGAATTGCAGTTGATGTCATTGGATTTTGGTGGGAATGACTATGGAGTGTCTCAGTTAGCTGAAAACCATCCATACCAGAACTACTTTTTGGAAGATGGAAGTGATGGGTTCAATTACATGAGTCCGCCCTTACCCCAGTGGATTCTATGCCAGCAAAACACTCCCAAGTATGTCGAGTTTCTTGCAGAAAATGGGGTCTCTGAACTCCAAGGGGATATATCTCACAGCGATATTTCTTCCATGACATGTAGTTTTCAACACGCTGTTCCTTTCCTTGACATGGATGTTAAGCAGGTAAAGTAACCTTTCCACATGATTGATGGCTACATTGTGAAGATTTTATAAATGTAGCAGCATTTCGTGTTTGGTAATATGATCTAATTAAAGAAGAGTAGAGATGCTATTGACCCTAAAGAGAGGAATTCTTTTCTGGCTCCAAACTAGATTAACACCGTATAATTTCAGTGATCCCAGACTGCACATCACATCTGAATGAATATTTCTCAAATGAATTCGAGTTTTTCAGCATTGTGTTTTCAACAGGCAATACATCCAAGGCTGCACAATGAATCACCCAGAAACAATTTCACTGGTGCACAACATCAGATCAGTGTTCAGGTCATATCTCTTACATTTTCCTCTGGCTTCTACTTTAAACTAAGTGTTTTATTAGATCTTATTTACTCAAAGATCATTTTATCTTCATCTTCAGTTAAGAAAATTTATCATGATAAAGTAAATTAATGTCGTGCTTTCATCCGGCTTTTCAGACAGAAAATTCAAATGAAGGTCATTGTAATGCTTCTCAACCACATTTGAGTGCACTCCCACCCAAACCACGTAGAAAAGTATCAAGAAAAAGAGCATATGCCTCTGACCGTGTAAGTGTGTCATATACGACATATACTTAATATGGTATGAATATAACTTTCAGGTTTTGTGATCTCATAATATTTGTTGTAGAATGATTGTCATGCAATTCTAATAGTGTTCAAAATCTGGACTTATTTCAATTGGATTTCATCACACCCTTGCCTAGATTCTTTTAGTTTCAACTGGCTGCTTGTTTCTTCAGCTTCGCAGACTGAGGATTGCTGAAAGGCTTAATGCATTGCAGGAACTGCTTCCGCAATCCAAAGAGGTGACATACACTTTCTATTTTTAAATTACAACTCGACAAGATAGAGGTGACATGCATGTGAAGTGTATATCTCATCCTTACTCCAGTAATTTGTACAGATAAATTTTTGTTGCACATTTAAATTAGCGGATTCAACATTGGAATAATCTCTGCTGATGACTTAGCCTTCAGCTAATGTCACTAGGTATAGATTCTATAACAGCAGAAACTGTAATCCTGATTGTAGATACGACAATGTACTCATCAGAAAAAGAGTAAAGAAGAAAAAGATAACGCATTGTACAACTGGTTGTACCTTTTTCAAATGTCACAAACTTTGGCTAATGCAGAACAGGTACTCATTTTATTTTTCTAAGATCATCTTGTTGATTGCTAAATCCCAGTTCTAACATCCAGACAACGATGTTACATAGGAACCTCTGTCTTAAGGTATATAGTTCTTAGAAGCAAAAATAATCAGTTTTGGTTTGAATGACCATGCCATGGTTTTTCCTGAATTATTTATGACATACGGAGTTTACTAGACTTGATATTTGTATGTACAAAAATCTGCATGATACCAAACTTTTTTTCTTTCTGATGTCTTTGATTAGAATATCAAAATGTTGGATCTCTGCAGGGTGATAAAGCAACTGTATTGGATGATATAATTGATCTTATAAAGTACCTACATGCGCAAATTAAGGTAGGTTTTCATCATAATGTTATTTGTTACATGATACTCTTTATAGAAATTGATAAAGATTTGTCAACTAAAAAATGTTTTTGACCCTTTCTAACTTGTTGGATTTGGGCCTTCCTGTTGTGGAACTTGTGATATACTTCGGTTGTGTGAAAGCTTCCCATTAAATGTTATAGCAATTCTTTTATTAGATCTATTTTGATTCTATGTTTATATGTCCATCACATCATAGTTTATTTAGTTATTCAGCACTGTATTCATGTCTCTAAATCCCATCTACTAAGTTGAAGCAAAATTATACCCTGCAGGATTTAAGTCGAAATAGATTGGGAGGTGAACCAACTTCTGATCCTTTCATATCCCTTGAGGTACGGTTATCGTGGAATGGAACTACATCAGATTTATTGTACTAATTATATCAAGAACATATCTCGGTTGCAAAATATAGGATCGATTTTGACTCTTTGAAGTCAACTTTAAGATATTATTGAAATTGATAGGAATGCATTTAATCTTGGACGATAAAATTAAGATGAATTTAAACTAATTGTTTTTCTGAGAAAACTATTTGAAAAGTAGTGATAAGTACTCCAATATTTATTATTTTCAAAAAATTAAACGAATCTCATAAAACTTGAATTTGAAAATTTCTCAAAACTTGCCTTAGAAAAGTTGAACATGATTTTATATTTTGGGATTCACAGGGATATGGCCACTATCTTCTTCACTATGAACAGATGCTAAAACCTCTAGAAGAGATGATGGGAAAGTTGATGGAAATGAATCCATTGGCGGCAGGCCAGCTGTTGCAGAGTAGGGGACTTTTCATGATGCCCATGGCTGTTGGGGAAGGATTACAAACCATACCACATAGATGCTAAACATGTGGCTTGTCATCCAACTTGTTTTTCCTCTAAATTAGTACAGTTTTCTTAACAGAAGCTTTGTGAAACTATCACTTTTATAACGGTATGTTTAGTTCAAAAGCTGGCATGAATAAGAACATAGGCCTTTTCTTAGAATGTCGTCTTCTTTCGGTCAAAAGATTGTTGGTCAAAATTTAAAGTCTAGTTATATTCGATACGAATCCAGCAACGTTCAACACAACTGGAGAAGAAGAAGATAAAATGGGTCCAATTTATCAAAAAAGTACCGCCACAGAGATACCAAAGGAAAAAATTCGGTCAAGTTTATAGGTGTGGTGGTCCAGATCCTATATATATGTATATACTCCATTATACAGTAGCATCAACAAAGCCCTATGGCCCGTGGGATGTGGCTGTCATGAATTTCCTGTAGTTTTCATGTACCAGGCGGTCCAGGCAGGCAGGCATTTATTCCATGACAACCATCTGATTCTTAAATTTTTCAAGCTCTGTTTTTGTTTGGAAACTGATATTTATTACTTGCTATGTGAATAAATTTAATTGATAATATTTTTACCATATATTTGATATAGTGGATTAATCTTATAATCATATTTATTATATACCTCACAATTATAATTCGACAAAAATATTTAGCAACTCTTTTTGTTGTCGTCTTTTCTCAGATTCTTGAAAATTGAAACAGAACAAATGACTTGTTACTTTTAGGCAGGGAGAAAGGTTATTCCGATCCGAAGTATTTTAACAACAAAAAAAAGTCGATTTTGATGGAATCTTAAAGGTCAGCCCTATCATGTCCTGAACTGGCAATTGCTACCGCTAGCTCATGCAGACAGAGCCAAACAACACACAAAAGGGTAGTGGTTAGCACTTGGTACCAATAAAGTGTCCACACTCAGACCAACTTATCAACCGGATTCATACAAAATGGAATTGTAAAAAAAAATTGTTGAACAAAAGACTTTTTTAATGAGTAGCAAAATAAAGTTACTACATAACATTCTCGAATTTGTGGTCATAAGTTGATTAGCATACCACATAAACTAAGTATTCAAATTTTGTACTGAACTAATCCAAATTTTTTAGGTACGGTCTTGCTTGCTTAGCAATAATTTTTTCTTTACTGCTCGAGAAAAAAAGAAAAAAAAGGAAAAAATAAAATATAGAGAGGGAAGAGGTATACGTGATGAGATAACCCTCTCCTTGATTTACATCAATAATAAACTACGCAGGGGCACCCAGGGACGGAATCAGGATTTGATCTTAGGGGGGGCCAAAATAAAACTTTCAGCCTTCGGACTTTTCAAGATAAAAGGCTATTTCTTCTAACCACATGTCCACAATCCCACTGTATGTACGAAACAGTTCATTATCTCCACCAATCCTAATTCCTAGCATTATTTGGGACTTGGGAGTGCATATAAATCTCAATAAAAGCAAATCTAACAACGCAAATACGCAATGACAAATTATAACACATAAACAAACATAGATTGAATTGATAACTCATATATATATATATATATATATATATATGTAAAAAGTAAAGAATGAATAAAGTAAAGAATCTTTACTTGACTACTTTCATCTTCAAGCTGAAAACTAAGGAGGCATTGACAAAATGGCGGATGGGCTGGGGGCGGAAATGAAATGGCGAATGTTAGGACAAAAGTAAAACAAGACTTTCTTTGTTGGTGTGTATTGTGTAGTGGAGAATTAGAGATAATGAAATGAAATGGATTGACACAAGGCCCACAAAACACAAATTTATTCTCACAATTCAAGTGGGTGGCCCTTGGTACTTGAAAATTTTTAAAATCTTGGGTTGGTGCCGGGGGGGTGGGGGGGCATGACCCTGCAATGAAGCCTAGTTCCGTCCCTGTGACCCCTGCAATGAAGCCTAGTTCCGTCACTGGGCCCGCCCATCGGATATCAAGTCTATATATATGGAGTATTATATATAATGAAAAACCAAAATTAGAATTGTATAAATAAATAAATAAAATACAATTTTGAAGTGAAATATGCAGCAAAGAAGGTTTCAGTTTTGATTCAATATGTTTTTTCATTTAGTAGGATGTGATTCCAGTTTTTTTTTTTACTTTCAATATTACACAGAACATACATACTGTAACTTCTCAAATCCATTTCTTTAATTTAGATTTTGATTTTATTTTCAGAAATAAAATTATCTTTGCCTTTTGCTATAAAATAAACCCTATTAAAGTGCTTAAATGTACCAAACATAATAAGCATCTTACTTACCACGTTAAGAAATTCATAATTTTCACCATTAAAATATGAAATAACTAACTCAACATTAATATTCATAACTCTGCATGATCACATATTCAAGTCTATTTAATAGTTAAGTCACTAAAGCCCTTAATAACAAAGTTAATTTTCTTCTTATGCCTTTAAAATTGAAATACAATAATATAAATTCTATTTTTAAAAATAAAAAAAAGCGTATGAAAAGAGAAACTTATTTAAAGCCAAGAATTTATAAAACTTCTTCATTTCCGACATAAAAATAATTCAAATATGGTCTAATTATAAGTCGAATGTAAATTGTAATTAATGTGAAATTATGAATAATAAAATAAAATAAATAAATATATATATATATATATAAATTCATTCTTTTTTTACACCCTCCTATTTCATATCTCCACACACTCATTCCAATAAAACTCATTTTTTTGCAAGTGTGGGTTTATTCCAATAAAACCCATTTTTTGGTAATTGTTGTTGATCAGTTTTTGGCTCTTCAAATTTTATATTAGAAATCACGACTACTTATATAATATGTCACTTCAATTTCTCTTATAATATAATAAACGACACATAACAGGCATGCCTTAGCAAAGAAGAAATGTTGCATCAATGGTGGAGGACCTAGACCTACATGCATGCATGTACTTAATAATAATAACATAGGACTACTTTTCAGGGATATGGCTATGTACTATTAGCGTACTTAATATTCTCTCATTTTTAAAATTAAACAACGATATAATTTAAAATAAAATAAAATTTTTAATTAATAATTTTTGTTATATACTATATAATTATAATAATTGTATTAATTAAAATTAAATAAATATATATTCATTTAAATTTAGAAATTAAATATATTATTATTTAATTTTTAATTTTAATTTAAAAAGAAAGGGAGTAATACCAATCACTAACAACAGTGTAACAATAATTACATACTCCTACTCCCTACGTAATGATGCATGTACGTAATAATATATGTGACAAGATGGTTGGTGGTATCAATTCATCCACAACCACTTTGCTAAGATTATAATTAACTCATATAACAAAAATTCTCCCCCGTTCTTCAATCTAGTCAATAATTGTGATAGGATTAGGAATTGATCATTCATTACGCATCTCCTTTAATACATATTTAACGATATAAATATTATTTTTAATAATATAATTATTGCGATGAATATTATTATGTCATTAATTATTAATAACAGATTTTATTTTATCATTAAATATAATATATATGTCGTATGTGTATTAGAAAAATTAAATAATGTGTAATAAATTTGTTCATTAGTCACCCTAAATTCATTTATTTCCATATAAAGATAATTTCACATACGCTTACTCCGCTAAATATAGAAACACCGATGAATTTTAGTAATATTATTATTAATCAATTTTATAATGAATATCGGGTTCCTAATCCATTGTGCCTGGAAATTGTTTTTAAATGGATCCAAAACAAAATTGAAGCTCACCATGAAGTTAGTTCCCTAATTTCTTCATTAACTGACCGATTGATGTGAGTTCTTTTAGTTTAGAGTACAATTCATATTATGTCTCTTTCTTGTTTTATTATCATATATATATAATTCAGACTGAATCTTTCTTTTTTCATTCTATATATGGATAACAATATCGCCAAATTGGTCAACTTCTAAGGTACATAGATTCATATTGGTCCAACACTTGAATATAACACACCAATCCATAAATCATGATATATTCCACTTCTATCACCATATGGTTTATATGCTCCATCACGTTCGCATGCATATAATATTATATCAACCAAAAGTTTTATATTCCGTCCAAATAAGATTATATTTTGTCCAAATTCCTGTCAAATATAAATCAGTCAGCAATAAGTTGTATCAACGAATTTATGTCCGACTCGACATTACATAAATCTCAACAACCACCAAAATTCCGTCAAAAATATCATGACACGTGTTTGTTTTAAACTCAATCTAGATAGAATTCTCATTAGAATTAACTTATTCCATCGAAAATAATCTTCTTTTTTTTAATATTTTTTTGTTTTTATAATTTTCAGATTTTGTACATGCACCTATTTTCAACCCGTTTTTCCCAACAATAACTCATACATATAAATTACAAAGACTCACGTACACGTTAAAATAACTAATCATCCAAACAATTCCATCTCAACACTAACACATAAATATAAATATAATTACCTTTTTTACACTATATACATGGCTAAACAACACCGAGCTTCATACTTTAAGAATTAAATTAATTGATTTGAAGTAATTTAGATAAAATTAATGGACTAACCTTCTTTGCCCTTACAGCAACAACCAGCGGTGGCGGAGGTGGAGTGGGGGAGGCGTCGGTCGTATATATAGAGGTGGAGAGAGACGGAGGTGGAGGGGTTTGATAGGACGGACAGAGATGAGAGAAAGCAACGGCGGCTAGAGGAAATAAAATTCGTTTAGGGGTTTTATAAGATATTTTCGACAAAATTTTCATCGAAATTATGTTATTCTTGACGAAAATTCCGTCAAAAATATATGCACTTCTGTCGTAAATAATATTAGTGTTGGCGGGAATGTTGGCGTCAATGGGTGACTATCATTTTCGATAGAATTATGTCGACATTGCAGTATTTACGAGTGAATTATTTCTAAATTAATATTTCATCAGAAATACCTTAATTTTGAAAGAATATATTTCCTCGAAATTAACCAATTTTGTTGTAATGGTTTAAAAATGAGTCATATCTTCTTCTTCTTCTTCTTCTTTATGCATGTCAAGGTACATTGAAATAAGAATATTAAATAAAGTCTTTAAGTATAGTATAATAAAGTACCTTATTTAGCATACTTGATTTTACATATGTATGAAGGGTTGCCATATACTAATTAATTAGATACTTTGTGTAAGACCCTCAACTTTTATAAATAAAGATGAATTTTTCTATAAATATTATTTTGAATATTATGGAATAAATTTGATATAATGTTATAGTTGTGGGTAATATTTATAAATTTTGCAAAAGTATGCAAGTTGTTATAAAATATTCGTTTGGTGGGGAATATTCTTTTGTTAGGAATATTCGTATAACTACTCAATCATTGGTGGACCCCATTAATGTAATTATTGTTCGGATTGAGAAAACGACAAAAATATTTTATAAAAAAAATAACGGAGGTGTACCGCTGAATTAAAACATTGAACTACCCGGTGGTAAAAGTACAATGTCTGGCGTGGTTGCATAAGTAGACACTCAGTATTGATTATTGATGCTTACGTGAGAAGTCACTTTCACCTATGCTCAATTATTACTACTAAAGAATTCACGATCATATCTCTTATATTATTGATTCAATTATTGTCACAAGATCATCATCAGATAATATGTTATAGTATTAAATCAATAATTGAGACGACAAGTTATAAATGATTAATAATTGTTGAAAGATTAAATATGTATTGATGAAAAATAAAATGATTTGTGGTAAGTTTGATTATTTTGTGGGGGCTCATATGTCATCATCTAAGAGTCTCTTCGTCGATAGTAATTACCTTCACAATAGTAATTACCCTTGTGAATAGTATTTACCTTCAATAATAAGTAATTACCTTCGTCGATAAGTAATTACCCTTGTGAATAGTATTTACCTTCGTCAATAGTATTTACCTTCGTTAATAGTAATTACCTTTACCGGAGACGTCGAACCACTTGTCGTTTCACATTACAAAGCGCCGAACCACTTGTCGTTTCACATTACAAGCGTTAAACCACTTTTCTTTTCACATCATTAGTCGCTGCCCACTTGCCTTTTCACACTAAGTCTTGTTTGTAGAAATCTTCTATAAATAGAGGCCTAGGGCTTCATTATTTTCACGAATTCATTCAAGCTATAGAGAGAGAGTATAGAGAGAATAAGAGAGAAAGAAGAAGAGTATTTTTACTACTACACTGCTGCAGATTTCAATCTCCTACCAAAAATAAGGGGTGTTATTCTTTCTTATTCATGAAGAGAATCGTTGTTATTCCATTGCTTATTATTCTCATTGGAATAACTCGTATACGTGGTTTACCCTATACTTGGTGACATTCTTCTATTATTCTGCTGGAACATCCTGTCATGTGTTTTACACGGACTGGTTCCGCCTTTTTATTATTATTATTACATTGGAACATCCATGCATGTGTGTTTTTACACCTAACACGGTTCGCCTCTTTATTATTATTCTGTTGGAACATCCTGCTCATGTGTGTTTTACACCTGACTGGTTCCGCTCTTTATTATTATTATTCATTGGAACATCACATCATGCATGTTTTACGCCGCACTGGTTCCATTCCTTATTATTACTCGCTGGAACATCCATGCATGCGTTTTTGGGGCCTGGTTCGGTTCCGTTATTTATTATTCTGTTGGAATAACTCGCATGCGCGTCTATCGCATGCACGGTGATTTCTTTTGTTATTCTATTCTTTATTATACCCAAATTGGTTAAAATTTGACTTGTATACTCCATGAAATTAGTGGAATATCCTTGATATTTGCGTTTCATCCAAAGATCTTTTCATGGAAATATTCTTCCGATCATTCTTGAATTTTACTCTACAAAACAAAGATCATTGATAATTTGACGTTAATAATTCCCGGATAAAATAATTCTTGAACTTGTTTTATTGAATTCTTATATCATTGTCATCATCCTCATGTTTTTATATTATGTTGAAAGTCATCCGTACCAGTAGTGCATAGATGGACTTGGTATGATTATGACTAGAGACTATTCGTAATCACGACCTTAATGTTACAAATGATGTGATAAAAATCCTCGATGGTAGTAGTGCATTGGTGGGCAAATTGTTGGCATGATCATGACCATTAATGAATACACAAATATTCTTGGCCCGTAGTGTATGAATAATTGTGGTCGTGATACTAAAGAATATCCTCAAGGTAGTAGTGCGGGGGTGATTCGATGATGTGGAATATTTATTAAAGTGAGTCTCAAATATAACGATGATGAAAACCTTTAAAACCTAAAAGATAGTAGACTTTATTTTCTACTTGACTCTTTTAATGGATTGCTTATTCATTGCGCAGATTAAACCGTTTGTCTATTGTATTTTATCGGTTTAACATTGTTGAAGACTATTGATAATTTATTCGCATTATCTTAGTCATAATATTTCTTCTTGGGCTAGTTGAGCTCACCCTTTCTTTCAACGTTTTCTTCTTGAAATGAGAATATAAATTTGGGATGAGTCGGGAAAACGAGTGATGGTCTTGAAGATAGCATTAGTAGTCTTCACTATTCGTGTGAAGTAGTGTGATAATAATTGTAATGAGGACTTTTTTGAGTTTGTATAATATCTAGTAGACGATATTTGTATTTAAACTCACAGCTTTATGTAAATATTGTAAGTTATGTTAATAAGTTGTATTTAAATTACATACCATGTATCCGCGACCCAAGATGGGTGATGTATACCTAATTTTGGGGGCGTCACATTTGGTATCGAGCTTAGGATATGATCCCCGACTAAGATGTGAGAATAGTACTAGGAGGGAGAGACAGGGAATACCTTCGCTAGTATGACCTACCTAAGTTTATGTCTTATTTTATTGGTTGGTCGAAGATAGGGATAATTTGTTACACGTCAATTAACCTTTTGTTTTGTGGCGAGATCTGAAAATGACATCCGAGAATGTTGAGAATAAGAATGGAGCGAAGCGATGATCGCCGATTCACCACATATCAATAATCGGATAATGTGCATCGTGAAGGCGATAATCCTCATGTGCAACAACAACCTTGACCAAATGATGAATGATCAAATGTTCAGAGGCTTTATGCGAATTTATGCAACAAAGAAGAGAGAGCGACTCTGTCCAAAACGTAGGTGAAAACACGGAAAACTCTCTCGGCGGTCACCGCTAAACAATTTAAGGAGCTGGGACCACCGGAGTTTAAGGAGAGCAAAACCACTTCCGGCTAAGCATGGATAAAGCAAATTACCAAGATATTTGATGTCTTGGGATGCTCTCGAGGAGTAAAGGTTCCTTTCACGCCTTTATGTTGCGCGGAGGCAGATTCTTGGTGGAAATCGGTAAACGTACTCAACTCATTGTCTTGAAGATATCTTGGGAGAAGTTCCAGAGTCATTCAACGATAAATACTTTTACGAAAGTATTCGCCATACGTGAAGGAAGTGGAGTTTATCAAGTTGGAACAAAACAATATGACCGTAGTCGCAATACGAGGCAAAATTTGCGGAGTTATCACGGTTTTCGTCCCCACTTGGTGGATAATGAAGAGAGAATGGCGCGAATATTTTTAAGAGGTTTGAAGTTTGAGATACGTCAACATCTTATTTCTCATAAACCGTGTTTGTATTCGGATGTTGTAAATAGGGCTCGATTAGTGGAGCGCGATAATGAGTCAATCAACTAAAAGAGAGCGGTGTAAGAAAATTATAATACCAGCGAGAGTAGTCATCGAGCGGTGACAACAAGCGTGGAGGGAATCAACAAAGCGGATATGGTAACCACTTGGTGGTAATCGGGGCCAAAACAATAAGAATAGACATTTCAAGAAACGGAGATTCAACAATGATGGAAAGACGTCAAAGACCAAAGACCCATCGTTAAGGAAGGAGAAAGACCACCTATCATATGCTTCAAATGCGGAGGAGAGGGACACATTAGATCAAAACTGCGTCCATGCATTCAAAGCATACTATAATTGTGGAAGAGAAGGTCACTTAGCACGATTTTTGTCGTTCATCAAGACAAATTCAATAGGATGGAGGCACCAAAGGCCATCCCGGAAAAATTCAAAACCAGAAGTGCAGGGAGGCGTTTGTTGTGACCTCCCAAAGAGCAAGGAATCCGAATGAGGTCATCACGGGTAAGCTTATCATAAACTCTAATGAAGTCTATACTTTATTTGATACCGGTTCTACCCATTCTTTTATTTCTCCTACTTGCGCTCATCGATTAAATTTGACTCCGGAGAAATTAGACTTTGACTTATCTGTGGAAACTCAGTTGGGAGAAACCTTCATTACATCCACTGTTTATAAGTCTTGTTTGGTTCAAATCGGTACCCTCACATTACCCGTCGATCTTATTTCATTAAAAATACTTGCATTTGACGCGTGATTCTGTGGATTGATTGGTTAACTACTTATCATGCAAAAATTGATTGTTTTCGTAAGGTTGTTAGCTTTCATATTCCTAATCAACCTATTATGCGAATTCAAACGACCAAACCATTAAAATCAATCACGGTCATCTCAAGCCATAAAGCTATTCGCTTATCAAAAAAGCGGATGTCAAGCTTTCTTAGCTCATGTCACAGATTTAAACAAAAATACGCCGCTTTTAAACGATATTTCTATTGTTAATAAATTTCCGACGTATTCCCAAAGAACTTCCCTGGCCTACCCTGAGGGCGTGAAATTGAATTTTGTATCGACCTTGAACCCCTATTAAAAACCTATTTCCAAAGCCCCATATCGAATGGCTCTATATGAACTTCGAGAGTTAAAGACCCAACTCGCAGGAATTGTTAGACATTGGCTTTATTCGTCCCTAGTATTTCTCCTTGGGGTGCTCCTGCTCTATTCGTGAAGAAGAAAGATAGGAGTATGCGACTTTGTATTGATTATCGAAATTGAATCATGTCACCATCAAAAATAGGTATCCATTGCCACGTATTGATGACTGTTTGACCAATTGCAAGGAGCCAAATTCTTTTCAAAGATAGATCTTCGTTAGGATATCACCAATTGAAGATTAGAACCACCGACATTCCAAAGACGGCTTTCAGAACTCGGTACGGACATTATGAATTCCTAGTCATGTCCTTTGGATTGACTAATGCTCCTGCTGCCTTCATGGATATGATGAACCGAGTATTCAAGGAATATTTAGATCACTTTGTGGTCGTCTTTATTGATGACATCCTTATTTATTCCAAAAGCCGTGAAGATCATGAAAGCAACACTTGAGGCTGACACTCCAAAAGCTTCGTGAATATAAGCTTTATGCCAAGTTGAAGAAATGTGAGTTCTAGCTTGAAGAAGTAGCATTCCTTGGGCACGTGGTATCAAGTCATGGAATATCTGTTGACCCAGCAAAGATTGAAGCTATTCAAAGCTGGGAACAACCTAAATCGGTGACCGAAGTCGTAGCTTTCTCGGTTTAAATTTGGTTATTATCGGAGATTCGTGGAAGGATTTTCTCGAATCGCTACTCCATCGACTCAAATTTGACTCGGAAAGATACAAAGTTCGGTTGGAGCGAAGAATGTGAGAAGAGTTTTCAAGAACTCAAGAGGAGACTTATTTCAAAGACTGCTCGACAATACCATCTGCCTCGGAGGGATTTGTCATCTACAAAGATGCTTCGCAAAGGGTTGGGATGTGTTCTTATGCAACATGGAAAAGTTATAGCTTTATGCCTCATGACACAACTCAAAAGAATATGAGAGGAATTATCCTACTCATGATCTAGAGTTAGCAAATGTTTATCTTCAGCACTTAAAATTTGGAGGCATTACTTGTATGGGGAAAAGTGGAGATCTTTACGGATCATAAAAGCCTCAAATATTTCTTCACTCAAAAGGAACTCAACACGCGACAACGACATTGGCTTGAACTGTTGAAAGATTATGATCATACCATCCAATACCATCCCGGAAAAGTGAACGTGGTAGGCGACGCATTGAGTAGAAAATCATATGCAAGTCGAAAAGCGATATTGTCAACGCAGGCCCATTTGTGTGACTTGCAAAGAATGGAGATAGAGTTAAAGACTCCGGAGACGCGTGTGATGATAAGCGAGTATCTGAGTAGAACCGACTTTAATCGATAAAGTTAAAGTCCGCCAAGCTACGGACACAGTCTTGATGCGTATGAGGAAGAAAGTCAAGAAGGTCTTGTACTTAAGCAAGAATCGATGAAGAAGGAATACTTGAGTCAACTCCGGACTTTGTGTTCCTAACGACCACGACTTAAAGTATAATATCATGATGGAGGCGCACAACACACCATTTGCAATCCATCTCGGGAGTACCAAAATGTATCATGATATTCGGCCATACATTTTGGTGGAGCAATATGAAGAGAGAGATAATATTTGCTTATTTCAAGGTGTCTAACTTGTCAACGAAGTTAAAGCGGAGCATCAAGTACCAAAAGGTCCATTGCAACCACTTGAAATTCCGAATGGAAGTGGGAGCACATTACCATGGATTTCGTTCTGGGGTCTTCCTAAGGTTTCTCAAGGCATTGATGCGATTTGGGTCATTGTTGATAGATTGACCAAGTCCGCTTATTTCTTACCGATCGAGAAACTTATACACTTGAACGCCTTGCTCAGATATACATAAACGAGATTGTAAGATCGCATGGTATGCTTGCAGATCCATAGTTTCGATCGAGACCCAAGATTCACTTCACGATTTTGGGTTAGTTTGCAAAAAAGCTATGGGCACAGACTTACGATTTAGCTTCGGCATATCATCCTCGTATTTTGACGGACAATGGGAGAGGACTATTCAAACTCTTGAAGATCTATTGAGACTCGTGTCCTTGATTTCAAGGGAGTTGGGACAAGTTCTTACCATTGGTGGAGTTTTCCTACAACAACAGCTTATCAAGCAAGTATCGCATGGCTGGCTCACTCGAAGCGTTGTATGGAAGAAAGTGTCGTTCTCGGTAGATCTTGAGATGAGGTGGGTGAAGCAACGTTGTTGGGACCGAGTTGGTACGTATGACTACGGAAAAGATTCAAACGATCCGACAACGATATAAAAAACCTCACAAAATCGACAAAAGAGTTATCTTGATCTTCATCGAAAGGACGTGGAATTCGATATAGGAGATCATGTGTTGTTAAGAGTTGCTCCATGGAAAGGAGTTACAAGATTTGGAAAGAGAGAAAACTTAATCCTCGATTCATCGGTCCATTTTAATCCTCGATCGAGTAGGAACTGTGGCCTATAGACTCGCTTTTCCGCCAAATATGTCTACGTGTTCATAACGCTTTTCACATATCTATGTTACGTAAATATGTGAAAGACCCGAACCATATTATCGAAGTTAGAACCTACGAAATAAGCGGAAGATTTGACGTATGAAGAGGTTCCTGTTCAAATTTTGGATAAGAAGGAACATATTCTACGCTCCAAGGTTATACCTCAAGTCAAAGTTTTGTGGAGGAACCACGATGTTGAGGAAATGACTTGGGAGTTAGAATCAAATGAAATCAAGGTATCCTTACCTCTTCGACATACCGTGTCGCACCCTAATTTCGAGGGCAAAATTTCATAAGAAGGGGAGGTTGTAAGACCCCAAACTTTTATAAATTAAGATGAATTTTTCTATAAATATTATTTTTGAATATTATGGAATAAATTTGATATAATGTTATAGTTGTGGGTAATATTTATAAATTTTGCAAAGTATGCAAGTTGTTATAAAATATTCGTTTGGTCTGGGAATATTCTTTTTGTTAGGAATATTCGCATAACTACCAATCATCATTGGTGGACCATAATGTAATTATTGTCGGATTGAGAAAACGACAAAAATATTTTATAAAAAAACTACGGAGGTGTTACCGTTAAAACTGTTGAACTACCCGGGTGGTAAAAGTACGATAATGTCTGGCGTGGTTGCATAAGTAGCACTCAGTATTGATTATTGATGCTTACGTGAAAAGTCACTCAATTATGCTTTCAATTATCACTACAAAGAATCACGATCATATCTCTTATATTATTGATTCAATTATTGTCACATGATCATCTCAGATAATATGTTATAGTATTAAATCAATAATTGAGAAGACAAGTTATAAATGATTAATAATTGTTGAAAGATTAAATATGTATTGATGAAAATAAAATGATTTGTGGTAAGTTTGATTATTTTGTGGGGGCTCATATGTCATCATCTAAGAGTCTCTTCATCGATAATAAAATTACCTTCGTCGATAGTAATTACCCTTGTGAATAGTATTTACCTTAATTCAATAGTAATTACCTTCGTCAATAAGAATTACCCTTGTGAATAGTATTTACCTTCACAATAGTATTTACCTTCGCTAATAGTAATTACCTTTACCGACGTCGAACCACTTGTCGTTTCACATTACACAGGCGTCGAACCACTTGTCGTTTCACATTACTGAGCGTTAAACCACTTTTCTTTTCACATCATTAGTCGTCAATCACTCACTTTTCACATTTCAAGGCGGTCTTAAGCTAAAATCTTCTATAAATAGAGGCCTGAGGGCTTCATTATTTTTCACTTAATTCATTCAAGCTATAGAGAGAAAAGTATAGAGAGAATAAGAGAGAAGAAGAAGAGTATTTTGTTACTTACACCGCCGCATATTCAATCTCCTACCAAAAGTAAGGGGTGTTATTCTTTCTTATTCATGAAGAGAACTGTTGTTATTCCATTGCTTATTATTCTGCTGGAATAACTCAGTGTACGTGGTTTACCCTATACTTGGTGACATTCTTCTATTATTCATTGGAACATCCTGTCATGTGTTTTACACCCGACCGGTTCCGCTCTTTATTATTATTCTGCTGGAACATCCATGCTCGTGTGTTTTACGCCGGACCGGTTCCATTCTTTATTATTCTGTTGAACATCCTCGTTCTGCATGCGTTTACGCCGGACCGGGTTCCGTTATTTATTATTCTCATTGGAATAACTCGCGTATGCGGTCTATCGCATGCGTGGTGATTTCTTTTGTTATTCTATTCTTTATTATACCCAAATTGGTTAAAATTTGACTTGTATACTCCATGAAATTAGTGGAATATCCTTGATATTTGCGTTTCATCCAAAGATCTTTCATGGAAATATTCTTCCGATCATTCTTGAATTTTACTCTACAAAACAAAGATGTCGTGTTGATAATTTGGGCGTTAATAATTCCCGGATAAAATAATTCTTGAACTTGTTTTATCAATTCTTATATCATTGTCATCATCCTCATGTTTATATTATGTTGAAAGTTATCTCGTGGCTGAATAGTGCATAGATGGACTTGGTATGATTATGACCGAGAGACTATTCTTGTAATAATCATGGTAAATGTTACAAATGATGTGATAAAAATCCTCGATGGTAGTAGTGCATTGGTGGATGATTGTTGGCATGATCATGACCATTAATAAATACACAAATATTCTTGGCCCGTAGTGGCATGAATAATTGTGGTCGTGATACTAAAGAATATCCTTGGCCGTAGTGCGCGGGGGTGATTCGATGATGTGGAATATTTATTAAAGTTTAGTCTCAAATTTATAACAAATGATGAAAAACCTTTAAAACCTAAAAGATAGTAGACTTTATTTTCTACTTGACTCTTTTAATGGATTGCTTATTCACCGCAGCTTAAACCGGTTGTCAATTGTATTTTATCGGTTTAACATTGTTGAAGACTATTGATAATTTATTCGCATTATCTTAGTCATAATATTTCTTCTTGGGCTAGTTGAGCTCACCCTTTTTTCACCGTTTCTCTTGAGTGAAATGAGAATATAAATTTGGGACGAGTCGGGAAGCGAGTGATGGTCCTCGAAGATAAGATTAGTAGTCCTCACTATTCGTGAAATAGTGTGATAATAATTGTAATGAGGACTCCTTTTTGAGTTTGTATAATATCTAGTAGACGATATTTGTATTTAAACTCACAGTTTATGTATTAAGTTGTTTTTAAATTACATACTACGATCTCGATTACCCAAGATGGGTGATGTATACCTAATTTTGGGGGCGTCACACTTTGGTAATGGAAGTTGATTATATTCGCACACTACATGAAGTAATGAATAGTGATCCCCGAGCCCTAGCTCTAAACCCACAACATGAAGTAATGATTGGTGATTCCCAAGCCCTAGCTTTAAAGCCACAATTGAAATTATACTCTTCAGTCTTCACTGTCATTGTCCGTACTATCGCCCAAATGATTGATAAAACTCATATAAGAAGTATGGAAACCTCCAAATCAACAACTAATTAACACGTCCTATAATATGATCAAATAAATCCAACCACCAAATTAATTATGAGGCTAAAAAGGTAAATTGAGAAAGAAAATAACTTGGAAAAGAACTTATATAAACCTTTAACACTTTGAAGCTAATGACATATGAACTCATGTATGAGGACACAATTAAGAGAATATGACCTCCAAAATGAGCTAGAGCCGCGAGGAATATATATATATATAGGGTATCCATCCATAGCAACTGGTTGTTGGGGAGCAATCTATTTTGGTCCAGCCACAACAACCTGTAGCGGCTTATAAAAAAAAAAATTGTAACAAGCCGCTACAGGTTGTAGCGGCTGGGCCAAAATGGGTTGCTCCCCAACAACCGGTTGCTGTGGATGGAATCCCATATATATATATGGGGACCAATTCATAGTTGATGGGTTATTTTTACAATATATTATGACCCTCCATCCGAAAATCAAACGGTTAAATAAAGAGTCCATCTGCAGTTTAGTTTCAAATATTCTGCAGTTTAATATTGCGGACGCTAGATATGGCTAAATGGCCAACTAATAATTCTCGTCCGTAATATTAAAATGCGGATGCCAAATTCAAATTTTTTTAGTTTTCAAAGCTTCTGAATGTCAATGATATATGTTTTGGAATTCTCATTCCAATGATATATTTGTTATCTGGGTCAACTTAAACCCTCGCCCTTTGTGAAAAACTATGTCAGCATGTTGAATGCAAATATGCAATATCTGAAAATTTCATTTCACGTCTTTCACAATCCTTTTCCAAAGAGAGAAAC
Source organism: Panax quinquefolius (assembly GCA_020205615.1). Lineage (NCBI taxonomy): Eukaryota > Viridiplantae > Streptophyta > Magnoliopsida > Apiales > Araliaceae > Panax > Panax quinquefolius. Next base: position 7,410,321 of record CM035162.1, on the reverse strand, counting down.
ATATAACAATTCATTCCAAGTATCCGGTATTTTAGACAAACACCAATGACTGCAGTCTTGGGAATTGATCGAACATTGAAAACTAAAAAGAAATTGAACAGAGACATCCGCAATTTAATACTACGGACGAAACTTATTTACAAATGATGTTGTTTCCAAGTTGGCCATACCTAGCGTCTGGACAGAGACTTTTATAAGAAGTGATATTTCGATAATCTATCACGTCGCATATTATACTGCTGACGAGAGCTCTATTAAACCATTCGATCTTAGGATGAACACTCACGATCTATTGTAAAGATAATGTTAAATTGACAACGTTGTCAAAAAATCAATTCCTATATATATATATATATATATATATATATATATATATATATATATATATATATATATCTTTTTAGGGATCCGGTTTCATAGAATTTAAATTAGACAAAGTGTTGCATTCGTGTAACGCAAAGTTTCATTAGTGAAATTATATTCAACTTCTATGCTATATTACTATACATGCACAACATTTTTCATATGAATTGAACTAATTAACTAAACTTAATAGAATCAAAAAATTTCCTTTAGCACCACTAATCCAACTTGCTGTTGACTATCATTTTTTCCCTACAGGGAGTGTTTGAGCCATCCGACCGTCGATTTTGTCTCGACTCGTACCAGTTGGAGTATATAACTCCTCAGTCCCATCCCTTGTTTTGCTAGAAAAAGGGTATCACTCTTCAATTCAATATATACCAAAACCATATATTTGATACTATAATTTCCTCTCAACCCCACCCCCACCCCCACCCCCACCCCCACCCCCACTGTTTGTTTGTTGTGTGTTCTGTTTCAGTCTCAGTATATAGGAGATATCCATATATAAGTCTGCGCTAGCTGTTCGCTATTCTTTAGCTGAAAAACCAACTAAAAATTTAATCAACCATATACTATTTCTTTACCCACGTCCCACCGCACGTGCATCCACCACTCATTAATTTCATTTTCAAGTTCACGCATTTGAGATTATTACTAGGAGGAATATTTGTGTGCATGTCTACATATTTTTGCTCAATAATTTTCTTGCTCGTTGTGTTTCATTTACTAGCATCAACCCAAATTATCTATCTCCATCTACCTGAATTGCTCTTTACTTGCTTTCAGTCGATGAAAATGTCCATGTTCTCGTGCAAACTAACTCATCCCTCGGTGCACATTCCATCTGGCAGACTCAATTTGCCGTTTCTCAACTCCCGACCACAGCCACCCAAAGAAAAGGTTGTGGTTGTCATGGGGGCAACCGGAACCGGCAAAACCAGACTCTCCATCGACCTTGCCACCAGTTTCCGTGGTGAGATAGTGAACTCGGATAAAATGCAAGTTTACCGAGGGTTAGACATAATCACAAACAAGATTACCGAGGAAGAATGTTGTGGTGTACCACACCATCTCCTAGGAATAATACATCCTCATGCAGAATTACATGTACAAATTTTTGTGACAAGGCTTCCCTAGCCTTGAGATCCATTGGGAGTCGTAAGAAGCTTCCGATCATCGTTGGGGGCTCAAATTCTTACATTGAAGCTCTAATTGATGGCAATGGCGAAACTCACGAATTTCGATCAACGTACGAGTGTTGTTTCCTTTGGCTGGATGTCTCAATTCCGGTGCTCCATCAGTATGAATCGGAGCGAGTTGATCGGATGGTTGAAAATGGGTTGGTGGACGAAGCGAGACAAATGTTCAACCCGAATGCTGATTATTCAAGGGGCATACGAAAAGCCATTGGGGTGCCCGAGTTTGATCATTATTTTCGCACTGAGGCATTTGCAGACCAAGAAACTCGAGCAAGATTATGCAAAGAAGCTATAAATGAGGTCAAGACCAACACATGCAAATTAGCTTGTCGCCAGTTAGAGAAGATTCATCGACTGAAAAACGTCAAGGGATGGAAGGTTCACAGGCTTGACGCCACAGACGTGTTCCTTAGAAACGGTAAAGAGTCTGACAAGGCATGGGATGAGCTCGTTGTGGGACCGAGCATGGTGATTGTAAGTCGATTTCTGAAGAGTTTCGGGCCTAACATATATTTTGAGGCGACAACTAATAGAGGAGAGACGGCCATGGCAACTGCAACTCATTAGAATCGCAACTTGTGAGCTCCACTTGACAATGCAGCAGCAGCTTCGGGCAATTTTGGCTCTGTTGACTACAATGTTACATTTGAAAGAATCAAATAATTGAGACATACAAGTTGAATAAGCATATAACTATATGTATGGCTCTGTTGACTACAATGTTACATTTGAAAGATTCAAATAATTGAGACATACATGTTGAATAATAATATAACTATATGTAAAATACGAGTGTGAGATAAAATATATAAGCAGCAATTTCACTTTTACCGACAATTCTCCTTTGACTAAAATATATAAGCAGTAATTTCTCCAAGGATTAGTATCACTTTTACTGACAATTCTCCTTTGACTATTTCGTATTACTTTTAGCTAGGCAGACCACAAATGTTCAGCCGTGGTACGGATAAATATGAATCACACTAATGATGAAACAAACTGCATACCAACCAACCAACAATCATTCCCTGAAAGTTAGCAGATTAGCATAGAATAAAACTTCCATCAATCAATCACTATCTTAGCCTATTGGTAAACCACTGCTGGCCTTTATAAGCGTATAATTCTATCCAAAGTCTTCTTTGTCATAAGTGACCACACTTTTCAAAAAAGCCCAAATAAAAAAAATCAAATATAAAAAAAAAATCTGCATCTACACCGTTACATCGTTAACCATTTTCATTGACCTAAAAACCAAAAGGAATCCGTCAATACAAATATCTAAACGAATTTCTCTTTTAATCTGTAGAGGAGTTCAAAACTTTCATATAACATTAGGAAAGGCTTAATTTCCAAAGCCAGAACCTTCATAAGCAAGCTATAAGATTGCGATAGGGTGCGATAGAAGATAATTCAGTCGAAAAAGCAGATGGCAGAACTTAGCATTACAGATCCTAGACATAATCAAACAAATAGGAAAGTTATCATTCCTCCATATAGATGCATCACGCTGAAATCAGTCACCCTAAGCACGTATAACTAAGGCTGTAAACGAACCAAAAAATTTGGGCTCGATTCGGACTCGACTCGAAAAAATACGAGTGAGACTCGGATTCGTTAATACTATGACTCAAATTTAAGCATAAAAAATAATTCGAAAAAAAATTTGAGTACGACCCGTTTAAGATTCAAATTACTCGAATTTTCGATTGTGATTCAATACATACTCAACTGATACAGATTCAATTAAATATTCGATACATTTTCTTATAATATATACAAAATTAAATCAAATTAGGATAATTAATTATTTATTTTATTTTGTTTTTAATTTTAATTGTGATTCTATATTTGTAAAGTGTAATACAAAATATATTTTCTATTTCAAATTCAATTTATAATTATATTTATTATAAAACTAGTTATTATGTAAAAACTTGAATTCGAGTTTGAATTTGAAACTCGCGAGTAGTTTGAATATAATTCAATCCGAGTCGAATCGAATCTGAGTAAAAAATTTCAAATACAATTCGAATTCGAGTATGAATGTAACGTTTCGAATCGAATTCGAGCCGCTTAATGTTCGCTTCGGTTTGACTCGTTTAACTGAGATTATTAACCATAACAGTATACTTTGTGGATGGGCTTGGTAAGGAAAACAGGCAAACTACCAGCAGGTCACAAACACAGTCGTCGTCTATTTCTTGCAACCACCGGTAGCACTTCTGTTCGATAGGCGTTGCTATGTGCTCAGAGTGCCTGTGTCCATGTCTATGTCTACGCCCTGGTGGAGGAGAATTAGGAGGGGAGGGGGGACGGGGTGATGGAGGGAAGGGAGGAGGAACTTGGGTGAATGGCAGCAGTGCACATGCATGATTTGCCAGCACAAACTGGGACATACAGAGCGGAGTAGGTTGTATAGGAGGCGAAGGTGGTATAGGCGGTAGTATCATCTGGCACTCAATCTTGGGATTCAGTACTAGGAACGGCAAGAAAATTGGTAATTTTAGGAATGCTAACTCTAATATCCATGCTTTTTAACTGTTTGGCTAGTACGCAAGAGTTGAGAACACAAGTAGCTGTTGAGAAAGTCTTGCTTCTACTTATAGTAATATTTCATACAAATTACTAGATCACAAGCTTCCCATGTTCTTAGTTAGGTATTCTAGCGGTGATAAATAAAGGAAGGGAAAAAAAATACTTGAATGACCAATCGAAGAGTTAGGAAGACGTTGTAGCTGATTTTACAGAGATGATTAGGTTTGAGACGGTTTAGAATGCCTAGCTCATTCACTCTGCGTGAGTGAGTGCTTGTTGCTTCAGTATAATTTGCTGCCCAGGTCAACCCTTGTTCCTACCACATTAGGAGAAAAACAGAATTTCCCATGGAACGTTTGAAAAAAGAGAGTAAACAACACAGTATATAGCTTGGTTAATTACCACGCAATCAGTCCAATCTCCAATCACCAAGAGTTTGATCATTATATTGATGAATTTAATTTTTCAATAATAAAGACAACTACCGCCAAATTCAAAGATGTAACAGTATAAATATAATATTACAGCTAGAACCATGAAAGTATGAATTATACAGCAAAATATAATAATCCTGCTGCTGAAGGACAGATGTAAAGTCTATTTTGGTGGTAGTAGTAGTAGTAGTAGTAGTAGTAGTAGTAGTAGTAGAATAGCTTGTAAACAACTCAGCTCAACTCAACTCAGATTTAACTCCCAACTCTCTGGTCGGCTAAATGAACCAAAAAACAAGTTATAAGACATAAAGAACAATTAGACTTGATCACAAAATAAGAACTGCTTTTATACCAAGCCGATTATCCACAAGAAAAAAGATACAATATCTTGCAAACTCACTGCTATAACTTGGGAATACAGTATAAATGTGCATCAATAACCCCTCGTTACATTTATTACAGTTACAACAATAAGAACAACATAATTCATATTTTTTGTACAATAACAACTTGATGCATCACATATATTGTCTACTATATCCTGCAAAATTATGCCACATAAAACTTATTGACACCAACTCTTAAGATGATAAACGATGGGAAACATGATTAACCCAGATAAAATGTCAGGTTACATTCAAAGAATGACAAGGAGAACATTCATAACCTAAAACACAACTCTCTAGAGCAGTTGCCTTGAAAGAACGCTTAACCTTGAGCAGAAATCACCTCCCATTTATATTAAATTCATGAAAGCTTCAACAAAATATATCAAGGAGCATTAAGCCATTGCCATAGTTTATTGACGACATGCTGCTAGTTACTTCCTTAAAAATAATCTAAATTCAAGCATTAAAATTGCATGTGGTGTTTACTAATGAGCTGTTTACATATCTTTTGCACAAATTGTAAAGGAAACTCGTACCTCGCTCCACTTGTTGCACGGGGTTGCAGCACTTAACTGTGTTTACATCTTGTTTTATAGACTCGGCCAACCCGCTACTTCTCATAAGTTAATGAAATTGGCAATCATTACCAAGAAACCAAGTACATACTGATTTGTATACTGAATACGCTTGTGTTGTGTTGATGTCTTTATATGGGAATGGGATAATCTCAGTCAACGTAGAATGGCACATTTATAAGATCTATTCATCTGGCAACCTGTACTTTCCCTTCAACTGTGAAAAATCAACAGTAAACAGTAAAATACATGCAACTCTATCTCATCATCTGCTTGCTCCTTCCTGTATCTTCTCTCTTCAGCACTGAAATTTCCTCTCATATTTGAAAATTTGAAACAAAAGAGACGAGCAACTGGTAGACTCACAAACCTTCTTTTCACTCTTGAAAGTTTAATTCGCTGTTCCTTGTTGCCATCGTTTCCATGTCTTTCTGAATCGCTTCTCTTTGTACCCTCAACTGCTCTGCCCTGTTTCTGTGTCCCTCATCCAACAACTCAACAAACTTATATTTAATCTCTAAAAGTGGATCTCGGTCAATCAACTCGTCATCCTTGTAAGCTTCCCTCAGCATAGCCGTCTTAATTCCACCTTTCAGTGATATATAAAAGATTCCCGAATGCCTTGTGAACACAGAAGAGAACGCATTAGAAAACCTATACTCTTCGCAAAACTTTCCCAAAATTGGGACCGGAATCCTCTTATAAAGAGATAGTGAAAGCAACTCATGAAAAACCCCAACCGTCCTCTTCTCCATTTCTCGAGATGCTTGATCCAAGTTCGAGGCATTTTCATATGGAGATATATACGGAAGCTCCATCCAATCCCTAATCCACTCTCTCATTTCTTTCTTCAGAAAATAGCCTGGTGGAAGCTTCACATTGAAAGATGGCCTAACCCTTATCCCTGTCAAACTTGCCTCCTCCTCTGCCCTTTTCTCTATAACAGATTTTGCAAACTCAGAATTCCATGAAGCCAATTCTAGAAAAGATTTCCCCTCTCCTTGACACCCAACTAGCCTAAAATACTCTGGATACTTTGGCACCAATCTCACTAACAAATCATTAGGAAATCCAAATTCCCTCTTCACATTTAGTAATTTATCAGCACTAACAACCCTATCTTTGGCCATCATTAACAATTTACACAATTTTTTGACAATTAACGGCTCATTTTCAACATTAATTCGTTCCTCCTCCTCCAAAAACCTTTGAAGCCCTTCATTAGGGCGAATAAAAGGAATCGGCTCCGAATTGGGTCTGATTCGATCCAAGTAGGAATAAAAAAGACTAGGATTTCGTGTGAGAAAAGTTTTGATCTTTACCGGAAGTCGCAATCTTTTGCGGCGTTTCTCTAGGTATCGAAGTGGAATTACTTGACCCGGTTCGTTTAAAACTTCTTTGACGACTCTTGCACAGAGTCTCCATTGTTTATCGTTTTCAATGGCTTGGTCTAGCTTCTTGTCTTTGCGCCAAGCTACTTTAAGGCTTGAAATGGAGGCTGTGAACTGAATCCAAACCCTAACCGTAGAAATTGAGGATTTGTTTTTGAGAGTGCTCAAGGAAGCAGACAGAGTAGCGAAGTTGGTGAAGAGCATACCTGAAAAACTTGGATTTAGATGTCGAGTGAAAGATAGACTGTTGACAAGTTGAGATTGCTTTGATATGGATGCATGAGGTCATCTGAATTTTAATGGCCATTGGACAGAAACATTTCTCCGCCAACTAAAAAGTCCTTAACAGTTAACACTACCAAAATGTATATAGGGATTCTGCAACCGTTTTTCATGGGCACTATTTTAATAACTCATGTTATAGTTGATTAATTAATTAAAAGGTTTAGATTGAAAATTAATTCATCCCAGCCGTTATAATATATTGTGCCCAAAAAATAATTTTTTATTTTAATATAAGGATCCCATATGGTCAAACTAAAATGAATTTTTCAAATTTTATAAACAAAAGGAATTTTTATTTTTTAATACATCAACCGCTACATGTTGTAGCGGCTTTACTTTTTTTTTTTTTTTTTTGCATTTCCCCCATAATGTTTAATGTCTCAACTCATTTGGTAACAAGCATGACACACTTAAAAAAAAAAAATTGAACTGACCGCTACAAATTGTATCGGCTTGCATTATTAAAAAAAAATCCCATTACACTTGATCAGGCTGACATGGCTTCTTTCGAATTTTTTTCTAAAATTATATCTATCCATTGATTTGAACTCCCAACCTCACATTTGAAATATTTATTATATGACCACTCGAGCACCACATGCCTAATTGTTAACATCTCGTAAAGATTAAAATGCCTCCAACGTTTGCCCCGATATCCCACTTACACCCTAAATTAATTTATTTTTTCTAAAAGTACTTTTACGCTCTGTTTTTGAGTTTTAAAATAGACAGAAAAGAAAAGAAATGAACGGAAAATTTAAGTTTTATTTTAAATTCTTATGTTTCTGAGTTTTTTAATAAACAGAAAAGAAAAGAAATAAATAGAAAACTTGGTCATTTTTCCTGTCAAAGTTTTCCGTCTAAAATTGGCCTGATTTGGACGGAAAAGAAATTGGAATAAGTAATATTTTTATAAATCCCATATTATCCTCAATTTTTAATATAATAAATGTGAGACCCCAGATTTTATCAATAAAGATTTAAATTTTGTCGAAATAATTTTTAATATTATGGTGTGAATTTGAGATAATATTATAGTTGTGTGAGTAGTATTTATAAATTTTGCAAAGTATGCAAGTGGTTATATTATATTCGATTGGTCGAGAATATTAGGTTTAACGAAAATATTCGTCTAACTACTCAATCATTGGTGGACCCTAATGAAATTATTGTCGGATTGAAAAAACGACAAAAATATTTTATTGAAATAACGGCGGGAAGTTTTACTGGTTGATCTTGTTGAACTACTTTCGGTAGTAAAAGTACGATGTCGTGTGGTTGCGTAGTAGCACTTGCGGTATTGATTATTGATCTTATGTGTGAAGTCACCGGTTTGATTCCATTATTATTAGATTAATAATATGAATTATTATAGCGATAATGACGTTTTGTTTTATTCATTATTATTAACGTAATAAAACGAAACATCTTTCATATAAAAATGAATACTTTATTAAAGTTATTACATAAATAGAATATATTATATTTTATTATGCGTAGTGTTGCGTAGTGTTTTGTATAGTGTTGCATAGTGTTTGCGTAGTAAAATATTTTTATATAAATAGAATATATGATATTTTATTTAAAAGATTTTGCTTTAAATATGGACCGTCGATTAAAGTAAATCAATCTGGACCGTTCATGGATTAATTACTATGCATTCTATTTTCCTATAAATAGAAGTTCATTCCTTCATTATTTTCTTACGAATTCAATCGAAACTCTGAGAGAAAAAATTATAGAGAAAGCTATAGAGAGAAAATCTATAGAGAGAAAGAAGAAGAGTATTACGGTATTTCACTACTTTGATATCCAAAGGTGTCTTTTACTGGTAAGGGATATTATTTGTTGTATGTAAGTAAGGGTGTTATTCTTTCTTATTCATGAAGAGAAACTTCATTTATTCCATTCTTTATTATTACTCGTTGGAATAACTTTGTATCACGTGGCATACCCTATACTTGGTGAAATCCTCTCATTATTCCATTCTTTATTATTACATTTGAATAACTCAGTATCTGTGCATACCCTATATACATAATCAGATACGTGGTTTACCCTATACTTGGTGACATTCTTCTATTATTACATTGGAACATCACATGCGTGTGTTTTACACCGACTGGTTCCATCTTTATTATTATTTTGTTGGAACATTCATGCATGTGTTTTACACCCGACTGGTTCTCCGTCTTTATCATTCTGCTGGAATATCCTATCGTGTGTTTTACACCGGATCCGGTTCCATCTTTATTATTCTCATTGGAACATCCTGTCGGTGTGAATTTCATTTGACTGGTTCCGTTATTATTATTCATTGGAATAACTTTGTACATCTGCAAGTCTGCATGCGTGGTGATTTCCTTTGTTATTCCATTCTTTATTATACCCAAATGGTTAAAACTTTGACTTATACTCCATGAAATTAGTAGAATATTCTTGATATTTGCGTTTCATCCAAAGATCTTTCATGGAAATATTCTTCTCGATCATTCTTGAATTTTACTCTACAAAAAGCGATATCATGTTGACAATTTGGGCGTTATTAGTTCTTGAATAAATTAATTCATGAACTTGTTTTATTGAATTATTATGTCATTATCATCATCCTCATGTTATATTATGTTATCTTTGAACTTACGTGCATAGATGAACTTAGTATGATTATGACCGAGGATCATTCGGTATAATCATGGCTTATTATAAATGATGTGATAAAAGTCCTCGATGGCTTTGTAATGCAATGATGGATAGTTTTTGGTATGATTATGACGGGGTGATTCGGTATAGTCATGACCATTGATAATTTGGTGAAAATCCTTGGCCGTAGTATACGAGGATGATTAGATATTGTGGTTTATTCATTAAACCGAGTCTTAGTGATAAAAATTTATGAAAACCTTTTAAAACCTAAAGATAGTAGACTTTATTTTCTACTTGACTCTTTTAGTGGATTAGATATATTCATTGCTTAAACCGGTTTGTCTATTGTATTTTATCGGTTTAACATTGTTGAAGACTATTGATAATTTATTACGCATTATCTTAGTTATAATATTTCTTCTTTGGGCTAGTTGAGCTCACCCTTTCTTTCACCGTTTCTCTTGAAAATGAGAATATAAATTTGAGACGAGTCGGGGAAAAGAGTGATGGTCCCGAAGATAGCATTAGTAGTCCTCACTATTACGTTAAATAGTGTGACAATAAATGTAATGAGGACTCCTTGAGTATGGATATTGTCTAAATGACAATATTCTATTAGAACTCTCGGTTTATGTATTGTCGTATGTTATCTGACGGATGTATAATTAAGTTTGTATTTGAATTTATGAACCATGTAAGTGGCGACCCAAGATGGGTGGCGTATACCCTAATTTTGGGGCGTCACGGTTGGTATCGAGCTTAGGGATATGATCTCATGGTGAGATGTGAGATAAGAACTAGGAGGGAGGACAGAAATTCCTTCGCTAGTATGACCTACCTAAATTTATTTGGTATTTAATTGGTCGGTCAGAGTATAGGGATAATATGTGATATGTTAATTAACCCTTGTTTTGTGACAGTGTTAGAGAATGGCATCTAAAATGCTGAGATAAGCAATGAAACACATGAGAGTGTTGATTCAGCTCAAACAAAAGGTAACGACCAACAACACGATAATAATCATACTGTTGGCAACGACTATCAGAATAATGATAACCATCGTGGGGGAAATTATCATGCCAAGAATGGTAACCACTTCTTGGGTAATCATGGCAAAGATAATAAAGTGGAAATTGCAAGAAGAGAAGGTCATTTAGCCCGATTTTGTTGTGCACCAAAAGTCAAGTCTAGGCGGGACGGTGGCACTAAAGGTGGATGTGGACAAAACAAAGTCGTTGGTTTTAGGAAGTGCATTTTCATGACTTCTCAAAAGCGAGTAAACCGAACGAAGTTAGCAGGTTAGTTAATTATAAATTATGAAGTCTATACCTTATAAGATCTTTGGTTCTACCCATTATTTTATCTCTCTTGCTTGCGTTCAACGTTTAAATTTGACTCCGGAGAAGTTAGACTTTGACTTATTGGTTGAAACTTTGTTAGTAGGAGCCTTTGTTACCTCTACTGTTTTTAAATCTTGTTTGATTCAAATAAACACTTTCACGTTACTTGTCGATCTTATTTTTTTAAAAATACTGGCCTTTGATGTGATTTTAAGAATCAATTGGTTAACTAATCATCATGCTTTTAAATAAGGTTGTTAGCTTTTATATTCATAACCAACCTGTTGTGCGAATTCAAGTAACCAAACCATTAAAGTCAATCATTGTCATATCAAGCCATAAGTAAAGATCCCTGAACCTTTCGTTGTTGACTTCCTTGTGTGGAATGCACCGAGGCCAGACTTTCTCTAGGCGACATCATGAAAGAAGATGGCGAGTTGATAGGCATCATTATGAGGTGCTATCTAGGTTAAAGGATAGAAGTCACAGTTGGTATCAATGTGACGTATTATCCAAGTTTTGGATGAAAGTCACAGTCTTGAATGATATTTCTATCATTAATAAATTTCTTGACGTATTCTTGAAGACTTTCTAGCCTACCCTAGAGCGTGAAATCGAATTTTGTATTGACCCCAGTACAAAAACCCATTTCTTAAACCCTCAAATATTTCTTCAACTAAAAGGATCTGTTTACGTGGATTATGATGAAAGTCATAATAAAAGCATTGGACTAATGAAAATCATGGGTATACGTGGTATTAGTAAGTGTTATAATGATTTATGTTGGTTATTATGAGAAAACATGAAAGTTTCTTAGAAATCACAAAGAGTTGAAAATCAGATTTTGTGAAAAACGTAACATGAAATTCAATTGACCATATCTCCTAATATATTTTGAATTTTTCAGTGTGGTCAAGTTCAAGAGTTAGATCTATGAGTTTTGTAGCATCTCCAAGTGGAATCACTGGAAAAGGTGTTGTAGATTTACGTGTGGACTGATTTTAATAAAGAATGAAAAAGCTGGAAATTTCAAAAAGCTACTGATTTTATTTTTAAAAGGGCATTTTCGGCCACTTAAATTATGAGAAAATTTCTAGCCTTTTGGGAAATGAAAGTATATGGTATAAGGTAACTCCTGTCCAAAAATGAGCTTATTCTGACTTAAAATGAGCAAGTTATGACCATTTCAATATTTAGGTTTTTCCGACGAAAAATGATATAACCGGAGTTCTACAACTCCGATGACCATGACATTTAAATCGGAGGCTCACATTAACATGTGTAAGGTCCTGCCAAGATTTGGGAATTTTGGAGTTAAACTTGAGGTAGCTAATTTCTTAAGGAATTAATTAGAAATTGATTTTGAAAAATAGTAAATGAATTTTAAAAATTCGAGAAAATATATTTTCATTATGGGACTATATTATGCTAAATCCCATAAAAGAAATATTTTTGGGACTGATTTGGTATTTTTCATGAAAATAGTTTAATTCTGAACATATGAGTTAAATATGTTATGTGAAGTAACAAAGTTGAAAATAGGATTTTATGGCTAGAGAATCCTATATAGAGTATATGCATATTTTTTGAGGATTTGATAATTGGTGATGATATCTTTTGAGTATGGCATTTTGAATGATTAAATGCATTATATAGTAAAGCGTAAACAATTGAGATAAATTGTTTATAAATTTAAGAAGTGATTAAAATATTGTTATAATATTAATGATATTAGATTATGAGATTATTAAGTGATTGATAACATGGGGATATTCTTGAATCTCGGATAAATTATATTATAAATGTTTAATATTTATCCTTTATCTCATTTGATTGATTCTTTATATCATTATCTTCATGCTTATATTATGTTGAAAGTCATCTCAGGCTGTGGTGCGTAGATGGACTTGGTATGATTATGACCGAGGATTGTTCGGTATAATCATAACCGTAATTGAAAACACGATTATCTTTGGTAGTATTGCATGGATAATTTGTGGTCGTAATACTAATGAATACACGATTATCTTTGGTAGTAGTGCATGGATAATTTGTGGTCGTGATATTAATGAATACACGATTATCTTTGGTCGTAGTGCATGGATAATTTGTGGTCGTGATACTAATGAATACACGATTATCTTTGGTAGTAGTGCATGGATAATTTGTGGTCGTGATATTAATGAATACACGCGATTATCTTTGGTCGTAGTGCATGGATAATTTGTGGTCGTGATACTAATGAATACACGATTATCTTTGGTCGTAGTGCATGGATAATTTGTGGTCGTGATACTAATGAATACACGATTATCTTTGGTAGTAGTGCATGGATAATTTGTGATCGTGATACTTAATGAATACACGATTATCTTTGGTAAAGTAGTGCATGGATAATTTGTGGTCGTGATACTAATGAATACACGATTATATTTGGTCGTAGTGCATGGATAATTTGTGGTCGTGATACTAATGAATACACGATTATTTTTTCACGTAGTGCATGGATAATTTAATGGTCGTGATACTAATGAATACACGATTATATTTGGTAGTAGTCGGGGATAATTTGTGGTTGTGATACTAATGAATACACGATTATCTTTGGCACGTAGTGCATGGATAATTTGTGTCGTGATATTAATGAATACGATTATCTTTGTACGTGGTGCATGGATAATTCGTGGTCGTGATAATAAAGAATATCATTGGCACATAGTGCGAAGATGATTCGATGATGTGGATTAATTATTGAAGTGAGTCTCGTGAATGAAATATTAATTCATGGATGTGGTAAAAAGTCATCTTTGGACGTAGTACATTGATGGACTTGGTATGATTATGACCGAGAGAGATTATTCGGTATAATCATGACCAGTAATTAAAACACGAATATCCACGGCCGAGAAGTGCATGAATAATTCGTGGTCGTGATACTATTAAGTCGAAGTCTCAAAGCATTATTGGTTTTATGATTGTATATCTTTGGCTCAGTAGTGCAAAGATGAATTGTTAATGAATATCTTTGGCTAGGATTGCAAAGATGAATTTAATGTTTTCAACGATAAAAGTATTCAAGGTATCCTCACCTCTTTATCATACCAGTGTATCGTACCCTAATTTCGAGGGCTTAAATTCTATAAGGAGGGAGATTGTGAGACCCCAGATTTTATCAATAAAGATTTAAATTTTATCGAAATAATTTTAATATTATGGTGTGAATTTGAGATAATATTATAGTTGTGGGTAGTATTTATAAATTTTGCAAAGTATGCAGTGGTTATATTATATTAGATTGGTGGGGAATATTCGGTTTAGCGGGGAATATTAAATATAACTACTCAATCATTGGTGGACCCTACAATGTAATTATTGTCGGATTGAGAAAACGACAAAAATATTTTATTGAAATAACGGCGGAAGTTTTACTGGTTGATCTTTGTTGAACTACTTTCGGTAGTAAAAAAATGCGAATACGTGTGGTTGCATAAGAAGAGCACCTGGTATTGATTATTGATGCTTATGTGAGAAGTCACTCAGGTTTGATTCCATTATTGTCGATTAATAATATGAATTATTATAGCGATAATGACGTTTTATTTTATTCAGTATTATTAACGTAATAAAAGCGAAACATCTTTTCATATAAAAAGCGAATTACTTTATTAAAGTAATTCTATAAATAGAATATATTATATTTTATTATGCATAGTGTTGCATAGTGTTTTGTATATAGTGTTGCGTAGTGTTTGCATAGTAAAATATTTTTATATAAATAGAATATATGATATTTTATTTAAAAGATTTTGCTTTAAATATGGATAGTCGATTAAAGTAAATCAATCTGGACTGCTCATGGATTAATTACTATGCATTCTATTTTCCTATAAATAAAGCTCATTCCTTCATTATTTTCTTACTGAATTCAATTTGAAACTCAGAGAGAAAATAATAGAGAAAATCTATAGAGAGAAAGAAGAAGAGTATTACGGTATTTCACTACTTTGATATCCAAAGTCTTTTACTGGTAAGGGATATTATTTGTTGTAACAAGTAAGGGGTGTTATTCTTTCTTATTCATGAAGAGAACTTCATTATTCCATTCTTTATTATTACATTGGAATAACTTTTGTATCTGTGGCGTACCTATACTTGGTGAAATCCTCATTATTCCATTCTTTATTATTCTGTTGGAATAACTCAGTATCACGTGGCATACCCTATACATAATCTGTATAATGGTTTACCCTATACTTGGTGACATTCTTCTATTATTCATTGGAACATCCTGTACATGTGTTTTACAATTTGACTGGTTCCGTCTTTATTATTATTCATTTGGAACATTCTGCGTGTGTTTTACACCTTAACTCGGTTCCGCTTTATCATTCTGTTGGAATATCCTATCTCGTGTGTTTTACACCGGATCTGGTTCCATCTTTATTATTCTGTTGGAACATCCCGCTTGTGTGAATTTCACTTGACACGGTTCCGTTATTATTATTATTGTTGGAATAACACATTTCTGTCACAATCACCGCATGCATGGTGATTTCCTTTGTTATTCCATTCTTTATTATACCCAAATTGGTTAAAACTTTGACTTCTATACTCCATGAAATTAGTAGAATATTCTTGATATTTGCGTTTCATCCAAAGATCTTTTCATGGAAATATTCTTCCGATCATTCTTGAATTTTACTCTACAAAGCAGTATCATGTTGACAATTTGGACGTTATTAGTTCTTGAATAAATTAATTCGTGAACTTATTTTATTGAATTATTACGTCATTGTCATCATCCTCATGTTATATTATGTTATCTTTGGCTTACGTGCATAGATGAACTTAGTATGATTATGACCAGGGATCATTCGGTATAATCATTGTGACGCCCCCAAAATAGGTATACTTCACCTATTCTGAGTTGTCAATACATGGTACAGAAACAACTACAACTTTATTATTACAACAGTAAAACTGTGAGTTTGAATCACTACAACAAAAAGGCTTATCGGTGATCCGATTATCGGTACCATTAGACTTCGATCGCAGATATAATATCTCTGACCGTATCACGGTGTCGATAATCGTCGTCGCGTAAAATCTGATCATTTGGGATGCACATCGGTGACCACTATTAGCTGACAAGAGATATCGGCCGATCGCTATGAAGCGTAGAAATGACAAATACGATTATTGAAATGAGTCGACATGGTCGGGGCCAAAGATGACGTGGTCCGCGTGTCGACGACCATTATCGATGATGCCGCACGCGATCGGCCGATGTCATCTGCGTCGCTAATAACGTTCAAATGACCGCACGCGATCGGCGATATGAAAAACATTACGACGATTTTTTTTTGTTTTGCGAAATTCCCAAAAACCAGTACCTATTTTCTACCGCTTTTATCCCAACACACCTACACACCAAGATAAACAACATACAAAACAATATAAACATCCATCGCCCACCAACACATACACACCGACTAGTATATAAACCTTTAAAACCAATATGATTTGAATAAATATAATAACATTTCAAAACTTGTTTAAGTAACATATATACAAACATCCAAATAATGAATATACAAGTACAAGGTTATGTCAAGCGTCATCCCCTCCTTGATCACCCTGTAATTAACAAAATAATAAAACAAGTTACAAATATAATAAATATGTTGATACTGGTATATATTACGACAATACATACAACAAATTGATTTTATACCTCGTCGCCATCCCCATGTTGTCCTGCTGCTGCTGCTTTGCCATCGCTTCAAATTTAACTCCTCGGGATCAAGAGCCCCAGTGCCCGCCATATCTTCGAAAGATTTCGATCTTGACATATAGCTCTCACGTCGGTAGGAGTATGAACAATGGGATGACTCGATGATGTAAGACCGGGTAGCAGAGTGCTGAGCCATTTGAAGGATGGGCGTCGTCGTTGTCCTTGACCTTTAATGTAGTTCTTCTTCACAATGAGACGCCTCTCCCACAACTCTTGATCAATAAAGCGGACGTGGGAGTGCCTTCAGATAATACTTTCATTCAATAAACGTTTATAAGTATCCTGTCATCATGTTAACACTTAAATAGTTAAAATAATATTTTGTAAGTATTAATAAACAAGATCAGTTATTAAAACTTATTACCGCTTATCTGGATAGCCTCGAGGCGGAACCATCACGGGTGGCCACGTACACATCCAAATGAATGGATAGGTGACCTTGAGACTGAGACTCTATACAAAAACAAAGACAATATTACTAAGTAAAATGGGATATTTTCTACAATTCATGATTGTAAACATATTAAAACTTGTAAATACGTGCGAGGCGGATGATATCTTTATAATCGTGAAATCTTCTTAGCCTGTTGTATGTTCTTTTAGCTTTTTCGCCATCGGATACACCCGAGGCTCTGTTGGTGGCGGCGATCTTTCGTCTTTTCACCCACTCTCGACTCTCCATTGGGCACACATCTCAAATTTATATGGATGGGTGCACCACCAGGGGCTATGCTTCGTGCATATAATCCTCTCCACGGCCCGGATGGTCGATCTCGGCATTGTGAATGGCTTTTTGTCGTTCTTTATTCAAGTTGTCCTTAGTGCGACCACCCATGACTTTTGCCGAATAATGTCTCAGAATCAACTCAAGCTGCAAGTCCTCCCATCTATACTGCTTTACGCAAATAAAAAACACACCTAACATTACTAAATAATTATCCTTTGAATATTATATTAATATTATTTGTTATAATTAAAAAAATATACGAAATTACGCCTAAACAAAGCGTCCTTGTGGGCGATAGGTGTTTCACCATGTAATCACGGTGTGTAGCCAATTACAGTAAACACAATTTGTGATATGCACTTGACGATCTTATTATCTTAAAAATCACTATAATATACAACATCAATTAGCATATATTAAAGCAATTTATATCTAAGTTATAATATTTGTGAACATTTTTCAAACTTATACTTATAATACTTATAAAAATTTGCCATAGTCTCCCTATAATATAGACTAACCCACATGCGACGACAGCGATGCATATATGGACATTTCTAGGCACCCAAGACACAAACCAAGAGAAATATACAAATTTTCAATACAATAAGACCAAAATAAAACATTACCAATATAATATCAATCAAAACATTACCAATATACAATAAATGGAATCTTAAATGCTTTTATATAAATGATATATATCTTGGACGACGTCGTCTTTATTCGGGAGGGCGAATCTGAATAAGAATCCGATCATCGGGATTAAGTAGGGCCTTGGGCACATTATTAGGCCCCTACCCAAGCCGCTTTTTTTTCATGCTGCTTCGTAAGCCATCTCAGATATTACAAATTTCAAGATGTTATTAGAGTCATATTTGATTATATGTATATATGATGATAAACATGATGATGATATAAACATGTATATATATATGAATATAAAATGACAATAAACAAAAGTTGCATTTAAATAGTTTAGTACATAAACATGACAATGATATAAAAACATGTATTGCTAAACATACATTGCATGAGTTCAAGTGTCATCGATATCGATTTAGAATCATCTTGTATCGTGTTGCGATTCATAACCATCATCTGCGCTTTAGATTACGTGTCGATTCGATCGATAACTCTTCCTCCTCGATATCGATGTCATCGACACAAGTATTGACTCAGATCTAATTCATGTGGTTCATCTCCACCATCTAACCGGATTACTTCATTGTCGTCCTCCACATTTATTATAGTTTGACTATGAAGCATCCGCTTCTTGGTAAATCTCCCCATCAACTAATTCTACACGACTACGGCGGAGTATAAATTACAACTTGCCAATCAGTGGGCGGTCATCCTTTTCTAACAGGACTAGGAGTGTAGTATACTTGTCTTTGTTTGAGTTGGTAAAACAAACGGTTCGTTGGAGTACGCAGACTCTATGGAGGTCAATATCGGCGATTCCATGTCCATCAACACGTATCCCTTTTTCCGAATCAAACCAACGGCACTTGAACAAGTGAATATGACCCCGTCGTGCCCTTGTCACGACAACTCTACGATTTCCTCCAACTCCCCATAAAAAGGCACCGACCAAGCTCATTGTAACAATCTCCTTGACACACACTCCGAGTTCGTTGTTCTTTTACCGCGCCCGTATGCCTTTGTGTGAAATTCACAACCATTTATTTTGTAACCATTATACCGACTTGATCCTTGTCTGGTCCCATAGCTAGGACTTGTACATTAGCCAGAATCGTTGATCCCTCAGTCAAAGCCTACAAAAACTCCATCTTATTAAATGAAGTCATAGTTAACATATGAAGTATATATATTATATATATATACACTACGTCTTAAAATTGAACTTACTTTGTCCTTTAGCCAAAGTGCAAAGTTTTTATCCCGATTGATTTGAATATCTTTATCAGTTATGTCGACATGCTTCACTTTTAACTCGTCATCGTATAATCTATACCATGTTATAAACATTAACATATTGGAATAAATTTTTAACTTAAAAGATAAAATATCAAGTTTACATGTGTACCTCACAAATTCGTCAATCTCCTCACAATTGAGAAGAATGTAAGTATGTGCGGCATGTAATTCTTGCTTTCGAGAGAGAATATCGCTTCCCTTTTCCATAAAAGCGGCGGCCGAGGGACCAAATACTGAGAGCCGACCATTTTTAGTTCAACATTTCCCCATCATCATGTCTCGATACTCGATTGGCCTTTATCAAGACTTCATCCTAAAATAGTCTCGAGACAAACGTAGATATCTCATCAAAATCAGTATGCCTCGCATATCGACCCCTCGACATAAGCTCTATTCTTCACCTTCCTCTTAAGGTTTCCCATCACCCTCTCGAAAGGGTACATCCATCTATATTGAATGGACCCCCAACACGAGCTTCATAGGGAAGATGGATTTACAATGCTCCATGGAGTCAAAAAAAACCGGTGGGGAATATTTTTCCGGTTTACACGTGATCTCTATGATGTTCTTCTCAAGTACAAACATGTCCTTCTCATTCAATGATTTTGAACACAAGTCTTTGAAGAAACGACTAAGATCCGTCAAAGCATCCCATATTGGTTTATCAAGCGGATCCCGAAATGCTATAGGCATGAGTCTCTCCCATGAACACACGATGGCGGTCATGACTCTTCATCCCTTGCAATTTCCCACCCGTAACACACCTTGCAATGTTTGACGATATCCATCTGGTAGTTTCGGAGACTTAACCCATGTGCACACATCTTCAACTTTCTTTTTTTGACAATGTGTACCTTGCGTGAGGTTTGACAATCTTACCATTAGGAGATTCATAAAGTTCTAATCCGGGACGACTTACAAATATCTTTCATGTCCAAACGTGCCTTATCGTTATCTTTTGTCTTCCCCAGAACATTCATCACGATGTTAAACACATTGTCAAACACATTCTTCTCAATATGCATCACATCTAGATTATGATTTAATCAAATTTGTAGACCAATAAGGCAATTCCCAAAAGATGCTTCTCCCGAACCCGGTTATGAGATTCACCAAACCCATTGATTATGTTTGTCGCATCAACCTTACCAAATGGGATAACCGGCAATCTCATCACACGATCTCGCATCTCCGTTCCCGAAATCATCGCGCAAGGCGGCATCATTATCTACTTTCCCTTTCTCGAAGTGTTCTCTATTTCTTGAAACGGGTGATCTACCGGTAGAAGAACCGGCGATGACGATCGAATAAACCAACAAGGCTTTCGACCTTTTGATAGATTAAACGACTTTGTATGCTCCATACAATACGGACAAACCAACTTCCGTGTGTACTCCATCCACCCTAACATACCATAAGTTTGGGAAGTCACTTATAGTCCACATAACCGCCCCTCTAAGGTTGAAA
The DNA here is from genome assembly GCA_020205615.1 of Panax quinquefolius. Lineage (NCBI taxonomy): Eukaryota > Viridiplantae > Streptophyta > Magnoliopsida > Apiales > Araliaceae > Panax > Panax quinquefolius. The sequence goes on along the minus strand of CM035162.1, from coordinate 7,389,232 downwards.
TTTGTTTTCGTTGCAACATCCCAAGTCATACTCCATCCTCCCACAATACCTTTAACTTTCGTCTATAAGAGGTCTCAAGTAAACATCTAAGTTCTTTCCAGGACTCTTGGGACCGGGAATCACGAGTGAAAAAAGAAATAAGTATGGTCATTTCATACACATCCAAGGAGGCAAGTTATGCGGAGTAACAATCACAGCCAACACGAAGATGCACGGAACAATTTGAGTGGCCAAACGGATTGAAACCATCGGTGGACAATCCAAGCCTCACATTCTAGGTTCCAATGCAAATTCGGGATGTCTAAGTTGAAATCTTTCCAAGCACGCCCATCTCATGGGATGATTTAGTTCTCCATCTTTAGTTTGGAGATTTCGTATGCCAACTCATATGTTCACCGATCTTGAAGACATGTACAATCTTTTTAGTCGATGTGTTATTGGAAAATACCTTAGAATCTTAAACGGTATACTTGATTTTTTGTAGTCACACCCTCTTTATTAGGCCTAAACCGATCATGACGCAAAACGTGCCTTTATCATCTTGTCATTTTCCTTATAAAACAACATGCGCAAGTTGGGACATGCATCGATCTTTTGGTATCCAAGACCCAACTTCTTCACCATTTTCTTACAAAAGTAATAGTTACGGTAATTTCTCACCGTCAGACAACATACTCTTAATTGCCTTCAAGAGCGACTCAAAACACTCATGGCTCGTGTTGTGATCGACCTTGATGTTAAGTAATGTCGCCACTTTACGCAGACAATGTAGTGTGTTTGGTGCAACCATGCCACAATAACTTCTTTACCCTCGTCTAACAACTTAAAGAAGTCTTTGCATCGAATTCATAGGTTGCTTCTCTGCTTGCTCCCAATCAAAATCGGCCTCGCAATATCATGGACCATTTCATTCATACGATGATGATCTACTCTTGCCCGAATTGTGTACTTGTGTGATGCCACCATCTCTTCTCTCTTGCATGTGCCCACCAAAGATTCTTCGTAATTTCTCATGAACCCGAAACAAGTAAATGATAGTTTACCATGTCTCTGTCCATATAATTTACATTTTTACACTTTAAACATGGACATCGATCTGCGACTTACCATTCATACATTCTCAAAGACTATCGCGATACTCCAAAACACTTGGCAACAAGCTCTAAATTCAATTGTAAGACTTATCTGGGTACTTGACTTTCGTCGTGCCATCCAACTACTGATTCGAATAGAGGTCCATGATTCCACTGGTACCTATACTACGAATAACATTATAAATGTTAACATATGACTTGAGCATACTTATAACCATATAACTTGAGCATACTTGTAAGCATGCATATGATTAACATTTAAGCATACTTCTAAGCATATGACTTAAGCATACTTGTAACCATATGACTTGAGCATACTTGTAAGCATATGATTAACATTTAAGCATACTTGTAAGCATATGACTTGAGAGCATATATACTTGTAATCATATGACTTGAGTATACTTGCAAGCATATGATTAACATTTAAACATACTTGATGTTAACGAATGAATGCAAATTAAAGCGATATGAGAAACTTTAAATGTTATTAAATTTAGTATGAGAAACTAAGTAAATGCTACTTAGTTTAATAGTTATATTATATCATGTTATTTTATTTTAATTTTTTTAAATTTGTTTTATTGTTTATCGTAAAGTGAATACGTAAGGTATTTCATTCATGCTAGCTTTATATCGAGTTTTTAACTCATTTATACAACTTTTGAGTATCTTGGAGATTCATTCATATCAACTAGTGTGTTAAACAACTTTTGGGATAGTCACAACTTGGTTAAGCAATTTATAAACTTCTATAATATTTTGTAGCTTTATTCTTGTATACATAAGTGTTAAATACCCTTGCTTTTACATTATAGCCAAAATGCAGGTCTCTTTATTGACCAAGTGTGTCTAGTTACCTTCTCATTGCGATAATAATTCCCTAAAGATCGCTTATTTAAGCTTAATGACCCCCAATTGCTTACCATGCTAACAACCAAGCTTGGCTTGGCCCCACGAGGCTTAGTTAATCTTGGCGTGGCCTCGTGTGGCCTCACACACCAAAGCCCACCCATCATCACTCTATGACCCCTTAATAGGCTCTAGTGGATCACTTAATAGGCTCGTTAATAGTATAAATGTTACGCAAATACCCCACCAATAAAAACAATTAGCCAGAGTCTCCCTATAATATGGACTAGCCACATACACGACAAAGACGTGTATAAGGGTCATTTCTACGCACCTAAAGACACAAAACCAAGAGAAATATACAAATTCCCAATATAATAAGACAAAAACAATAATGATTGAGTGCAAATTAAATCAAGAAAAGTTCAGAATATACTACAAATTCGAGTTCCAAAACTCACGCTTTCATTTTTCTATTATCTTAGAAATTAAAGATTTAGAGTCTTGGGGCTCTACCCATTTGGGGGGTTTGGTAGTTGATCAACCTAGCCAAACACAATACTTTGACATAGGTCACAACTCACAACAACTCCCTAATCCACCCATTTATGAAAACACACAAAATTTAAAGCATAAAAAAAGGATTCTAGAATTAGATAAGGATGAAAGCAAAAAAATTAATGTTAAAATTGTTAGTTCAAAAGAGTAAAAGCCCTAGTAGTATTTTAAGTTCTAGTTCGGACTTGGTCGTATTTTATGATTTTATCCGGGGACACGAAGTTTCCTTTAGCCAACCAGAGCGGGATTGCTTGCTAATGAATACGAGAAACACATTAATTTGCCAAGAATAAACTACAATCATTAGTAGAAAACTATAAAAATTATTGCAATGTTAGGGTTATTATCTTTGAAAACTATATAATACCCAATTCGAGATATCTACATAACACCCAATTCAAATCTATATACCACATTCAACATTAATCTTCAAATTTAGAAAACTATAAAAATTATTGCGATTAGGGTTACCTATGGTGGCGCGTGATAATGGCGGTGGTGGTGGCGGGCCAATTGTAGTGACAATGGCGACTAATTCTTCTCCTTCTTCTCTCCCCCTTTCTCCTCTTCTCTCTCTCTCCTCCCTCTTTTTTTTTTCTTCCGTCATGTCTTTCGCGAATGACCGATCTTTGGTTAGATTAAGTTTGATCAATGACACTTTATGGCGGCGCGCGTGTGGTCGCTAAATTTTAATGATGATGGACTTATCGGCGATACGCGTGCGATCATTTGATATCAATAATCGCAAAGAATCCTCGCTACCAACATTTCATTTCTGTCAAAATTTTGGAGGTAAAATTGTCTTAGCGACCACTTAGCGACCGCGTCGATCGATATTTAATAACGACCGGATATAATTACGATTTAGCGGCGAAGTCGCTATTATTATTATTAATATCGGCTGACCGCGTATCACGAACGACGATATTATTAATCGATGATAGACCTTTTTCTTGTAGTGAATACAAATATTATCTTCTAGACAATATCTATACTCAAATAAATCCTCATCACATTTATTGATACATTAATTTACAAAATGGTGAGGACTACTAAACAATCCTTTCTAAAACCTTCATTCTATACCCCCGACTGCATCTTTCGTATATTCTCGCCTCCACGAGAAAAATGGAACAAAAAGAAAAGGGTGAGCTCAACTAGCTCAAGAAAGAATATTATGACTAAGATAATATACAACAAATTATCGTTAGTCTTCAACAGGGGAAAAATCTAATAGAATACAATAGACAACAAATTTTAAATCAATATTCGCAATGAAAATAATAATTTATTAGAAGAGTTAAGTAGAGAATGCAAACTACTATCTTCTATGTATGAATTTAAAAGTTCATCGCCTATCTTTTATCCCCTGTAACATCAATCAATATACATCTGAATCAAATATTCATCTTTGCACTACTGAGCCAAAGATATTCATCGATTAATCATGTTCATTTAAACACTGCTCATCTTTGCACTACGGCCAAAGATATTCTTCAAAATCATTCATCTTTGCACTACGTGCCAAAGATATTTTAAGAAATCATTCATCTTTGCACTACTGGGCCAAAGATATTCCATAATATCATCATTTAAGACCGAGGATGATGAAAATATTTTTTTTTTTAAAGAAACGAATCCATTGAAACAAAATGACAAGGATTAAGGATTAAGGATTCAGTACTTGGTTTTATCCACGTCCAAAAATACCTCAAAAATAATCATAGTGATGTAAAGTTCAAGAATGATCAAAACATGGATACAATCGAGTTAGTATCCGAATATAGATATTTTAGACGAAAAGAAGAAATTTCATTTTTAATATGAATAAGATCACCGTATCGTGAATAGTCTGGATATCGTGAATAGTCTTGATATCGTGAATAAGTAACTCAGACACCAAAAGATAGAAATTCCACAAAAACATCTTCACGCTTTCATTAATAGTACTCGTGAATAAGAACTTCGTGAATAATAACTTCGTGAATAAGAACTCATGAATAAGAACTCATGAATAGTAACCCGACATGAAAAAGTTCCAAATTTGATAAAAACTTGGATCAACATTTCAAAGATAATGATATTGAAGAAATAATATCATTTGAGAAGAAAATAACATCCCTTACCTCGAAAGATCAAGTTTTACAGCTAGAATCTAGGGTATAGTCTTTGAAGGAACTTGCACCGTCTAGCAATACTCAAAGTATACTCAAAATACTCACAAGAATACGCGATAATATAGAGAGAAAACTTCAGCTTTTGGTGTGATTTTCAATTCTAACCTAAACACCCTATTTATAGGAAAATGCTTAAACACCAAAAGCGAGAAAATTTAACAAAATAATAATATTTCTTAAAAATATTCAAGCCCACCTTAGAAATCTGATTTCAGATCATTTATAACACATGTGAGCCACTCAATTACAACAAAAACGTTTTTCTTACAAAAATATTTTAAACTCCCAAAAATCAATTATTTGAGCTTGAACTTCAATAATTCATAATAAATAGCCCTTTCATCAGAAAATTCAAATCTCGCGATTTTTTATAGGAATTTCAATTCTCTACAACTTTGCAGAAGGAAGTTTTTTTCCAAATTCCAAATAGAAATTGACCGAAATCCACAAACCAAGGCGATTTTACAAAGTATAATCAAATTTCAATCAATAAATGGGGTCCAATTGACATGTTTAACATGTTTTAAACATTTATTGCAACAAAAATACTCTTCCTCCTCAGATACTCATATATCCCACATTCGTTGTAAAAATATCACCAATTAATATATTATTAAAATAATATATTTAAATGAATTATTTTATCAAAGAAAAAGATAAAATATTAATTTTCAACAATTGTCATTTTAAAAATTTTCTCCATCTATATCCACATAAAATCAATATTTTCCTCATCATATAAATCAATAATTAATTATTAACAAATAATATTACGTAATCACAATATTGTGAACCGTGCGCTTCGAGGAAAGAGGGGCTTTCGAATAAGAATTTCTTCTTCTTGGCGCAAATTAGGTGACCAAACCTCTCCTTAGAGCGTAACTTTCTAGACATTGCCAATAATGTTATCTAATAATATTATTCGATAATATGAATTATTGCTTCGATAATGAAAAATCTTGTGTAATGACAATTATTGAAACAACAAAGAATATAAAATATCAACGCATCAATTATTAACTCAATAAAATATCTTGAGCGAATTTCTCGTAACCATTATTGAGTAGTGCCTTCTTCACGTAAGAATCAATAATTGGTGCAATACTGGTGTATTCTTGTTCAACAACGCGATTAGTGTGTTTTTAACCACCGGGTATTCCAACAAGATTAATCTGTAAATAACTACGCCATTATTTAAAAACAACTTATATTTGTCGTTTTTCTTCATCCAATCGCTTTCACATGGGGCCCACACGGTTTCGCTACTGTCGTCATTTAATATTCCCCGACAAAGCGATTTAATATTCCACGACCAAACGAATATTCCCTCGATTTATAATGAATATTTTATAACCACTTTATTTTGAAATATTTATGTATTTAACCCTTAACTATCCACATTAATCAAATCAACCCTTACTATTTCAAAATAATAAATAAAGGAAATTCCTTTTTATTTAAAAATTTCGGGTCTTCTGATCATGGCTTATTATAAATGATGTGATAAAAGTCCTCGATGGCTCATGTAATGCGATGATGAATAGTTTTTGGTATGATTATGACCAGGGGTGATTCGGTATAGTCATGACCATTGATAATTTGATGAAAATCCTTGACCGTGGTACGGGGATGATTAAATATTGTGGTTTATTCATTAAACCGAGTCTTAGTGATAAAAATTTATGAAAACCTTTTAAAACCTAAAGATAGTAGACTTTATTTTCTCTCGACTCTTTTAGTGGATTAAATATTCATTGCAGATTAAACCGGTTGTCTATTGTATTTTATCGGTTTAACATTGTTGAAGACTATTGATAATTTATTCGCATTATCTTAGTTATAATATTTCTTATTAGGCTAGTTGAGCTCACCCTTTCTTTCACTTTATTTCTTCAGAAATGAGAATATAAATTTGGACGCAGTCTGGGAAAAGAGTGATGGTCCCAAGATAGCATTAGTAGTCCTCACTATTCTCATTAAATAGTGTGACAATAAATGTAATGAGGACTCCTTGAGTATGGATATTGTCTAAATGACAATATTCCTATTAGAACTCTCAGTTTATGTATTGTCGTATGTTATACGACAGATGTATAATTAAGTTTGTATTTGAATTTATGTACCATGTAAGTGGCGACCCAAGATGGATGACGTATACCTAATTTTGGGGGCGTCACAATAAATTTTAAATTAAAACTCATGTCCTTAATTTTAAATTTTCTATTCTTTTCTATTAAAAACTCAGAAACAACACAAAGAAAAATTTTAAATTTTTTATTCTTTTCTTTTCCGTTCTAATTTAAATTTTATATTCTTTTCTTTTCTATTCAAAACTCAAAAACAAAATGTTAACCTTACAAATTTTAGGTCACCTATGTCCTTCCCGTTAACAAAAAACGGCACCTAGACAAACAAGTGTTAATTTATTTAGGGTTAAGTTCAGATGACCACCTGGGGTTTGAGCGGTTTCCCACTTAACCACCTGTAGTCAGTAAAGCTATATTTAAACACCCGACTTTTTGAGTTAAAGTGAAATCGTTACCTTTTCCGTCTAAATTAACCGTGCGTGCATGTCAAACGCCAAAAACGCGTGAGAAGGGTTATAACGATCCAAAAAAAGGTAGTAAATGTCTAAAATACCCTTTTCTTCCTCGTTATCTTCCTCGTTATCTTCGGTCTCCTCTCTTCTTCATCATTGAAACCCAAATTGCTTCATCCCATCATCATCCCTTCTTTTTCTTCTCAATCTATCTCCAAATCGTAGTAGGATTCCCAATTTTCTAGGGTTCTTCCCCATTTCAAATCCACCCAAAGAAGCTGTGCACGAATTTTCTAGGGTTAGTAATGGATGAAGATTGAACAAAACCCATTTGGTGATCAGTTTGGGTCCGTCGAGTCCGAGTTTCGTATCGGCCGGATTTCTACACTTAAGCTTAAATTTTCCGTGGGTCGGCTCGCTGGGATCGAGATAGGAGAGAATGGGGTAAATGATTTCTACACTAATGGGGTAAATGATTTCTACACTAATGTTGATACTTTTCTTGAAAACCCTTTTCCCCAAAATTATTATTTTGATGAGTTTCCCAAATTCCCATTTGATCGACTGGAAGAAATGCCTCAACACTTCTTTGAAGGCGAGACCCATATGATTTCAAAGAAGAAGTTGATGAGCCAATGAACCTTTTCCAAGCTTTATCAAACCAGATAAAGCCTCCTTTAGTTCAAGAATACCAATCGAAGGTTGTTCCGTGATCTCAACTAGTTGATTCTCAAGAATTGCCTTTCTTTTCGTAAAAGCGGACTTGTAAGATGATGGTTCAATGATGATGTATCTCCCAAGGCTTTTTTTTTTCTTCCGGACTAATCACCTCATCGCTATTTCAACTTTGTTTCAACAGAGAAGAACATCAATATTCTCAAAAATATCGACCTTTGATCTTCTACTTCACTTTGAAAGGGTATCCGTTTGCTTCACTTTGAAAGGGTATTTCATATTCTCCAAAATTATTGACCTTTGATCTTCTCGCTTCACTTCTCCAAAGTCCCTTTGAAATACCCATTTTCAATATGGGTATTTCATTTTTTCCTCTTATGGTTGTATTTTTTGTTCAAAATTAAGTGATGTTGGTCATGAAGATTAATGTCTCTTTAATCAATTGATGCCTCCTTTAATCAAGCTTGACAACCTCACGCTTATTCATTGTGTCTTGATATAAATTTTTAACCGCAACTTCAACAGAATTGAAGGAAAGAATTGAAGCGAGTGAAGGAAAAGAGTCGCAAGGATGGAGTCTTTACAATGAGAGTGAATTAAGTAATGAGATGATGGACATTACGTAAGGATTTTGTTAGCATTCATGGAGTAATGCTTCGTTCCAAAGAATGTTTTATGCTTCAAAATCCTTTCTCATATAGGGTGGAAATTGAATGATAAGCTTCGAAGGGCGGAGGAATCGAGTAAATGAATGAATGGTGGTGGTGGTTTGGGTAATGGAAGAGGGTTGAGACGTTGAGTAGCTATCGTTAAGTAGGTGAATGCAATGTCTCATTGATGAACAGATGCAATGATGAAGTGGGTCCAAAATGGTCTAATTGATGTGCGTTCAAGAGTTTCTATATATACATGCTCTGTTTTTTTGGTAAATCAGTATATGGTAAATACATTGCAGTTTTGCTAAGGTTGCAGATGGAGTCGGTGGTAATGTGATCAAGTGAAGTTAAATTTTTTTTTATGAGATTCAATATTGAAATACTATCTGTGTGATTCTATGGAGATGCTCTTATTTTTTAAGTGTCAATTGCTTGAGTTCTGTGGATGGTGCGTTGAATAGGAATACTGAGCATGGATTCGTTTCTGATTTTATCCTCCCCCTCATCTTGCAAATTTCTTCTCTTTGAATTATCAAATAAAACTTTCTTTATCAATTATTTCTCCCTTTATGTTCTTCCCCGACATCTTCTCTCATCCGTCGTTTATATATAAGAAGGGTAATTAAGTCTTTATCCAATTTAAATATGAGTTATGACAGAAAGCATTTTTCACTTTAACTCAAAAAGTGAGATTTAAATGTAGTTTTCTTCGACTATAGGTGGTTAAGTGAAAAAGCCTAAACCCTGCAGCCATTATAATATGAAACTAACCCATTTATTTATGATGCGCACCGGTAATGGCAACATTTACTGACGTGTACAAAACATTTACTGCCATATATATATATATATATTTGTCTCTTCCGCCGCACAGTACGGTACAACTATTCAAGCGACCAGAGTCAGGTCACTCTTCCTCAGTCTCTAATATCCGCACATAGATGTAATCGGAGAGCCAAGTCCGATGAAGTTGATGAATTCCCCAACCCCTGCAGCTGGAATCGCAACCAGCTTCATCGCATTCGATGCTCAGGACATCCAATTCGGATCCGCTTGGTGGTTCATTTACGCCGGAATTTCATGCTTTCTCGTGCTCTTCGCCGGAATAATGTCCGGTCTCACCTTAGGTTTAATGTCGCTCGGTCTCGTGTAGCTTGAAATTCTTCAGAGAAGTGGCACCTCCACCGAGAAGAAACAAGCCGGTCCAATTTATTTATTTATTTTTATTTGATCACATTCATATATAAGATGCTAGTATTAACGCTTTGAATATACGTCCACTGTTCTTAATCCTATTATTAACTCTGGATATAATCGGCTGATGATTGTAAATCTCTATCACATTTAATTAACTAGTTTTGGTCCACATCCTCAATGTTGGGATATTAAATTTCAACTTCTGTACTAATTTATTATGTTCTGTCTTCATGTTATAGATCAATGAATGTGTGTGTTTTTTGTTAGCAGCATTCAATTTGGTGGTTGTTCTAGTTTTAGGTGTGAGGTAGCTATAAGGCAATCCTGAACACTCTCCATTTGTGAATTAATTTCAGATTATATCCTTATTGATAATATGACCGCCACTCTTTTGCTATATAAGCCATCTTTGACTTGCTTGCTTTATGATTTTACTTTCTTTTTTTCCATGTACTTGGCTTTCAACTCTGTTAGCCATAAATGATCTCTGTCATTTTATGGTCATTGGAAAAGCCTAGAGCCACCACAAGCAATGGGTTACCGTAGTGATTCCCATAAAAAGGAAAGCCTTACTGTTAATATATATTGAACACAATATGATTTTCAGTTTTCTTGTTTTCAGCTGCTATCCTACCGGTTGTTCAAAATCAACACCAACTTCTTGTGACCTTGCTTTTGTGTAATGCTGTCGCGATGGAGGTACAAGCAGATACCAATTTTTTTCAAATTACATTTGTTGATAAAGTGTTCTAATTGCTATCTCTGTTTCCAGGAGAGCAACAGTTCAGCAAGAGAAAAGTTAAAAAGGAATATAGGTGTTTTATACTAAATTATTTGAACTTTCAATTTGATTACGACACTTTGACTGTGGCATTAATCAATAGTATGATAATCCTACAAATATATTTTTTTATAGATTTGACTATACTTTGGAAGTACATTGATATGTATGTATCATATATGATATTTTCTTTGGATATCTGATACATAAGTTCGTATCTAGTACTATCTAGTACTCCCTCCATACCAGTTTGAGTGTCATGGTTCAAAACCATATTTGAAGCATGGAGTTTAAACATGCAGATAACAATATAAAGTTTTCATATTTCTTAGTTTCAAATTTGCTTTAAATGCTGTTTTTTAATTAAGTATATTAAAAAATATTATTTCTAAATATGTTTGTTGAAATTCATACCACAACCATGGTTGAATCATGACACCCGAACTGAAACTAAGGGGTGGTGGCGTATATATGTTACACAACTGAAACTGAGAGAGTATATATGCTGTGCACAGAGTGCTAACTTATGAGGTTATACAGAAGATAACTGAGAAGTGGCTGATAGCGTGCGATAATCAAGCAACTTTAGATAATCCAGTATCTACAGTGCTTTACTAATTGGATGAAGAAAAGAAGATAAAATTGCATTTATGGATTGGAATATGTTAATAACATATCACGAAGAGAAAATTGTTACGAGGAGATGATTAAAAAACTTGTAATTGGTTATTTAATGCATATATTGAATATTCATTTGGTACTGCTAAGGTTACTCTTCAGTACTAATTTCAGGTCTGTTTATGTCAATGTTCCTTGTAGGCTCTCCCAATATACCTGGATAAGATTTTTCATCCATTTGTTGCTGTTGTGCTTTCTGTAACTTTTGTACTAGTTTTTGGAGAGGTAAGTTTGGTTATTAATTTATAGAATTTACTTTCTACTAATATATTTAGAGATGATTCTCTAAATTGTGACAGACTTTCCACATAACTTACCGTTTCAGATTATTCCACAAGCCATATGCACCAGATATGGGCTCGCTGTGGGTGCGAATTTTGTGTGGCTTGTCCGGACTCTGATGTTCATTTGCTATCCAATTGCATATCCTATTGGAAAGGTAAATTTTGTAAACATGCTTGCTTCACATAATGATACAACCAACTTTAAAAGTTTTTTATGTCCTTTGAAAGTTTATATGACCTTGCTTTGACACATATAATGATGAATGGAGTAAGCTTCTAGTGAGCAGATAGAGTCTAATTAACACACACCTCGAGTAAATATCTAGCATGTGCATTTCTTTAGTTATGGACAATCAAATCCCCACCCCTAATTTTTTTTATAGGCAAACATGGGTAGGCTTAGACTTGAAGGTTAGTAGGATAGACCTGGTATATGAGTTTCTCTAAAAACTATAGAGGTTGTTGTTTGAATTAAGAGTTTTGCAGCCTTGTTTGGTTTACTTTTGCCAAAATATACCATTCCAGCATCGGAAGTGTGACACGCATGTCAATTCGTCCAGCCTGTTAGACACGAACTCACTTCTGCAGAGCTTTAGTTGGCAGGTTTTTTCCATCTAGTATTTGTAACAGTACTAACGATTTAACTCTTAAATAAAGCTTATGTGTTAGACTGTTTGGTAATGGTGAATAATAACTTCAGTCTCCTTGAATAATTAACTTGATGTTGTTTCAGGTTCTAGATGCTGTACTAGGACATAACGATGCTTTATTTAGGCGAGCTCAGTTGAAGGCCCTTGTCTCTATTCATGGTCAAGAGGTAACGATGTAGGGCAAGCCACAACATTATATGCTTTATTTTTTGTTGTTGTGACATTATTTGACAAGTAAAACTAATTCTTGTATGAAAGTATGTGAAAGAATGCTTCCCTGCTGGATCAATTGGGCATATATTTCATTTCTCTCTTTTTTAGTTTACTATGACACATTGGTTCATTTGACTATCATAGGCTGGTAAAGGGGGTGAACTCACACATGACGAGACTACCATCATAAGCGGAGCACTTGATTTAACCTTAAAGGTTTGTATTCAGTAAGAGGATCATCCAAGAGCTTTTCTTTTACATCTGCTTTAGCAAGTTTTGGCAGTTGAGCGCTTTATGCTGAGATGAATAATATGAAAAACCTTATGTAAGGGAGATTTAACTACTTCTCACCTGTTATTGTTAAAAAGAAGCAACCTTTCTAAAATAGATTTGAGATGAGCAATTCCTTTACACTTCCAATTCTTGGCTTTGAAGGCAGGAAATGCTAATAAATAATTCCTTCTGAAATCATTATTAAAGTTGCTCCAAGAAGAAAAATAAAATTTGAATCTTCATTGCTTTATTTTATGAGATGATGAGATTATAAGTAAAAAACATTAAACAGATACATTTTTATTGTTAGCTTCAATTCTTGGCTTTGAAGACAGGTGGTCAGTGCTAATCACCCGTTTGAAATCCTTCTGAAATCATTATTAAAGTTGCTCCGGGGCAGAAGAAAAAAGTTTGAAAATTTGAATCTTCATTTCTTTATTTTATGAATCATGATGAGATTATAAGTAAAAATCCTTACATTAAACCTAGATACATTTTTTTGGTTGTTAGCCTATTGCCGAACCCAATGCCTATACGTGCCATAACTTAGAGTTACTCTTGCTTTAAATTTACTGTAATTTTATAGGGCCTTCCAAGGAGTCTAAAGTTCCCATCATAAGTCATGGTCTTATCATAGCTAATTAAAGGTGTGTTCACGTCATGACAAATTTAAGATGTGCTTCACATGGCTTTGTTTAATAGAACAATTTCTAGTTGAATATTCTTGGAATGTATGCAGACTGCAGAGGAGGCTATGACACCTATTGAGTCAACATTTTCACTGGATGTCAATTCGAAATTAGACTGGTGAGTATAGTTATAGTGGTTTTCATTTGCTGAAGCTGTTATATCACCTGAAGTTATTACCTCGTTTTTATTTTTTATCTAAACTTTCTTTTTCCTTTTTCTTATTTTTTCTTTTGTATCTAGCGTCACTGCTAATAATTAATGTTGAGAAGTATTTTTTTAGGAAAAGTTTCTTTCGGGTGATCTTGTTGTATATTTTACTTGGGGAACTTTCACTGTTTCCCTACCCCTGCCATATCTTTTTTATTCATAAGTAATAAAGTATTATATACTTATATTCAAAAAGGCATCAGCAGGGTTTTCGTGAGAAAAATGATATATAATATTGTTAGAAATTTGTGGAATGTGAGAATATGCTAATTGGTGGAGAGTGTTTACTCCTGGATTACCAATCTGGTAAAATCCGATTGGAAGAAAATCCTGCTCTCCATCATTTAGCTTATACATAATACATGTATGAAGCTGTTTCAGGGTTCATGGCACATATGAATTTCCAAGGAATTATGCCCATATTTCTTCAAGTACCGGAGCCTAGGTATTCTAATGCACTAATTTATACCCCAAAACTTTCAGTTAAGATATGGATAATATAACATCTTGAGTTTCGGGAAAAGTATAGGGAAAAAAGGGATAATTTTTGTGGCTTAATTTCTATATCAGTAGCTTGGTTTTGAATCATTGTCACAGCATATAGAATCAGTCAATTAATTGTTTTACTTTGTCTTGAAATCTTAAGCTTACTGTTGATATTCTCAGGTCATCTTTTGATACTTATTGAGAAAATAACCACAAATACTAATAAACACTTGTACATTTTCTAACAACTCAAAATTAAATGAGTTTGGTGACATCGGATGGCAAGAGTTGTGTTGGATCATTCAAAAACTATAGCTTTAGAGAAATGAATGTCATTTTTGTGTACAAATCAGGTATAGTGTTTTCCCCCCCTCTGTTTCCTTCTTTAAATCTTCTGAAGCGAGGGATACATGTAATTTATTTTTATTTTTTTCTCTTGAGGCCCCAGCTTGAATATGCAGTATGCTGTAGTTTTGGTGGCAAAGATTAGATGCATACACGATTACACATCAAAGATCAAATTGATGCTTGTTTATGGAAAACAATAATTGAATCGAACTGCCCATTAAAAAAAATGTGAACAACTTTTTATTTTTTAACTTGTTCTTATTTAATTTGACAGATAGATGACTGTCCATGACAATTAGTTGATTCTTTGTAGTCTGGGATATTTATTTATGCTCTGAACTTTTAAAAGAAGGCTCTCTAACAGGTTTTCCCGTATCTTATTATGCAGGGAAGCAATAGGAAAAATCCTTGCACGAGGTCATAGTCGCGTCCCTGTCTTTTATGGGAATCCAAAGAACATCATTGGACTTTTACTTGTCTGTCTGAAAACACTACAGCTATTAACTTTGTTGATATGATCTTGCTGGTATTCATAGCTGGCTGATTGTAAAGTTTTTTTTTGTTTCTTCCCCTTTGTTGGGAGATAGGTGAAAAGTCTGCTAACAGTTCGGGCAGAAACAGAGACTCCAGTTAGCGCTGTTTCCATCAGGAGAATCCCTAGGTGTGTTTGTTACCAACCAATTTTCTTTTGATTTCTTTATTAATCCCCACATTATAAATTTTCTTGGATTATATTGCAGAGTTCCGGCAGATATGCCTTTGTACGATATCCTTAATGAGTTTCAAAAGGGAAGTAGTCATATGGCAGCTGTTGTGAAAGTGAAAACCCAGAACCCTGCGCCTGATGCTGATGTAGAGAAAGTCGTAGCAAATAAAGTTACAAAAGGGATTTACCAACTAACTATCCCCTTGCTATCGGAGAATGATGAAGAATCAGATAGTGTTGTTGTTGATGTTGATAAGGCTTCAAAGTCTGTAATAGTGAATAAGCAAACCTTTCTGCAAAATGGTACCGTAACAAATAGTTTGACCAATGTGCTAGAGAATATTGAAGATGGTGAAGTCATAGGCATCATAACCCTGGAGGATGTTTTTGAAGAACTTCTGCAAGTAATGTCTGCTTCTTTCTTCATTTTAGAATGTCCAATTAAAGTGCCTGAGTTGAACATGGAACAAGAATGGATTGTAGTCTAGTTGGTAAAAGGACTCTCCTCCTGCTGTGAGGGCAGACGTCCAATTCTCTTCAGTTGCATATGTGCTTCCCCTTCCACCCTCCATTCCGATTGACCAAAAAAAAACTCGAAAACACATCAATATTCGTTCTTAAACATCCTGTTAACTCACATAACTTGATCAATTAAGACCCTTCTGCAGTACAGTTATTTGCTTAGACTGCTCTTTCTTTTTGTCTTATTTTGCGAGAGAAGTACTGTATCTTTCTTTTTGTTATGCAGGAGGAAATTGTTGATGAGACCGATGTATATATTGATGTACATAAGAGGTATTCAAGATACCTTGCTTTCCGTTTGCAACCCACTCTTCTGAAGTGCTTAATTGATTGACATGAAGTTATGTTTACTTTACTGCAGGATACGCGTAGCTGCTGCTGCTGCTTCATCTGTTGCACGAGCACCTTCAAGTCGAAAGCTGACTGGTCACAAGGTCACTGTAAGCTAAATAATGTTATTATTAATATATTAAGTTAATAATAGTAGTATATCTGTTCATTATGCATAGGAACACAAAAGAATATTTATATGGTGAACTGTTGGCCTGAATTGTTGCTATTTTCAATTCAACATTATCAAAACAATCAGAATAAATGTTAGAATAATAGTACAAGGCAAGGGGCATGGACCTGCACAATTCTATCCTTCAAATGGCTCATGTTTCGGACATACCATAATCCCATAACTCCCCATTATCCCATAACTCAAAATAATTGAACAACAAAAAGTATTCTACATTAAATTTGATTGTAGCTGATCAAAGGCTTCAACTAATCTAATACCATCATCATAGAAAGCATAATGTAGTAGTACAGAGAGCTGGTATTTCCATTTATCATTGTTATTTATGTTGCATATTTTTTTTTGGTGAAACTTCAGGGTGGCCAAGGGAAGCAAGGAGAAACCCTGAAAAAGTCTTATGAGGATAACTTACATTCAAGGTCACCGGGTAATGCTAAGGAGCCCCTGCTCGGCAACAACAGATGATATCATACATCTGTTAGCCAAGATAGCTGTAAAGTTCGATGTTGTATCTCCTTCTCCTTAACCATGTATTTAATTTTTTGTTTAGCTTGTAATTTCAAAATTAAATTTGTAGATTGTAGTGGATAAATGTTGTTGCAGTTTTAGAATCGATTTTGTCAGTTTTGGGGCGTGAAACTGCAATAGAACTATTATGAATGTCATTGAAATTTTGTGACTAATATATTTATCAAGATGACTGCTGCAAGTTGGACGTGGTTGTACCATACGCCTCCTAAGTTGTACTATAATCTAGCAGTACCTTGATAACAATACCAGACAATTTGCGTTGCACTCTCTTCCATTGCTGGGTTTGATTCATCATGTAAATACCCTCCCTGGTTATCGTCTTACAAATTAATAATCCTAAATTATACTATTATAGTTGTCTTACTAAATTTTATATTAAGAGTGAATTTTAATCAATATAGTGTTTTATTCAGTTGAAGAGTTCCAAGGATAATGTATAAAAATTGTGGTTATATCACTTACCTAAAAATTATACTGGAACTAGAATCCAAATAGGTGCCATCCACCACTCATATATAAAATAAAATAAAGTTATTAAAGAACTAACATCCAAATAGATTACGTTTATTGAGTATATAAAATAAGGTTTGATTGAGACTTATTTACTAAAATTCCTAAAATAAAACGAATAAAATAAAATTATAATTTGAGGATGTTAGGAAAATTTATCGAACATTAAAATTTGCTCAACTCATTTATATTTTGAGTCAAATTCGAATCGAACTTTTAATCGAAATGAAGACGAATCGGCCGAATCTGTTCTTTCATTTTAATACTTTTAAAGTAGGAGTTTATTTCTATTTTATATATATATATCTAAAATAGAAATATGCAAATATTTTTTTTAAGGGTGATTTCACATTTGTATGATAAAATTTCATGTCAAGATTTTTTATATATTTATTTTATTCATTAATTTTGAATTAATAATTTTTTAATTTATTTTATGTACAACTAATTTTTTTAATGATTTTTTTAATATAGTTTTTGCTAAATTTTAATGCGCCAGGAGGCAGGAAGTACGTATCGTTTTCTCTTCTACTCCTTCGCATGCTAACAACTCTCTATAGTAATAAATACCGCAAATAAAAGATCGGTATTTTTTCTTTCAAAACCCCATAATCGAATTTAGGGTTTCTCTCCTTCCTGTTTTATAGAACAGATTGCAACAAAATCATCGATTTTCCTTACCATATTGTTGAGCTCTGTTTGTTTGCTTGCTGATCAAAAGGTAGGGACCGATCAAACAATTTTAAACGAAAATTTATATTTTAATTATATATTATTCGATTATAAATAACCTAAAGGCTTGATTATTTCCTTTTTGCATTGAACTGTGCTTATTTTCGTAAATTTTTTTATACATGCTACGCTATAGTACTCTTTATTTTGGTTTTATTTGTTTATTTTTGTTTAATTTTGGAGATGTTCATTATTGGTTTGTAGATAATTTTCTGATATTTCTGCAGGTTTAAACTATAGCTGTTGAGGATGGGTTTCAATTCAGTTTATAGGGTTTTACTGGAAGTTTTTCCACAGGTATAAGTCTAAAGCCCTAATGTCACTTTATGAAATACTCCATAATTTTCTTGCTATTTTTGCCTTTCAACTCAATAAGCAATAATTGGCAACTAATGTTGCTTATTAATTAGGTTAAAATACTTAATCCTGTACATAAATTTCATCTCATAATCTGACCACAATTAATATAACTACATTTTTGTTTGGAAACTTAAATTTTTATATTCCAGCCAAACTTATTTTAACTGTGTAACATTTGGATCTATTCTCTTTTTCAAAATTTATTTTGCACGAAGTATTCATAGTTAGCTGGAGCCTATTAATCTAAGAAAAATGTTTATTTTATAGGTCGACTCACGTGTACTGAGAGCTGTTGCTATTGAGCACTCCAAGGATGCTGATGTAGCTGTTGAGGTTGTTCTTGTGGATGTCATGCCTTTTTTCCCCATACAAGTAGGATCACATACTTCTTCAATTAAGGGTCTGAGTTCGCCAAACACATCTGAAGGTAATGCACGTGTTTACATGGCAAAGTTGTAGTTCTACTTGAATCCTATATATATATATATAAAACCTGTTATTGCTTTTGCATCTGTTGTGCCACCACATTAGAAATTTCAGTTGTGTTTCTTCTTTGGCGGTCTTTTACCTTGTATAACTGATAAGGTTTTATTGAATTTTGATCTCACTAGCTGTGGAAGCTGCTGATTCAGCTGTTCAGATATATGATGCGTTTCCATATGCAAATGGTGGAAATGTTGGGGTAGGAGAAAACATAAGTAACGGACAGATTTCGTCAGGGAAGTGTGGAGGCATAAGTAAAGTTGGGTCTGATCTGTCCCATATTGATTCAACTTCTTTGATTTATGAAAATGGTGCAAATGATAATCCTGATCAATTACATGAAGATCCTGTCGGTGGAAAAGTCATTTCATCACAGAGGTATCAAGAGAGCAGCCGGGAAGAGGATATGGAAGTTTTGAATAGGTCAACTAGCCTAACTAGACTTAATGGTCAACTGC
Source organism: Panax quinquefolius (assembly GCA_020205615.1). Lineage (NCBI taxonomy): Eukaryota > Viridiplantae > Streptophyta > Magnoliopsida > Apiales > Araliaceae > Panax > Panax quinquefolius. The sequence continues at coordinate 7,370,049 of CM035162.1, read as the reverse complement.
ATGCTAATATTGAAGATATGAATTGGATTGTGAAGTATTCTAGTGTTCATGAAGATCAATTGAGTATTGATGGCAACCCTTTGGAAAAGATTCATACTGTGCATCAGGTAGCTCCACCACCTGTTCAAAATTGTATAACTGATGCTTCAGAAAGAAGCTTGCAGTTAGTGGCTGTTCCTTTCACGCCAATCGTTGATGTCGAGGAACCAGAACCAAATAATTCTTTAATTGCTCTTTTAGAGAAAGACATATCCTCTAGTAAAATGGTTGATTGTGAGAATGAGTCTACAGTGAACACTAAAGTTTTGCATGAGACACCAATCCTTGTTGTAGAGAATCAAGAGCCAAATGATTCTTTTGTTGGTGCTTCGGAGCAATGCATATCCACTAGTGAAATGGTTGATCTTGATGATGAGAATACTTTGAACGCTATAGTTAGAACACGATCTGGCCAAATTTGTAGTACTGAACTTCTTGCGGATATTATTGAAAATGCAAAAAGTGAGAAGGTATTATAAACATTGACTTTATTATCTCTATCTCTTTCTCGCACCTTTAATAACTGATTTCAATCAAATTCAGAAGGTTAGGAGAGTAGGATAACAACACTGTGAGTGCTAGCCTTCTGAACTTGAGCTTCTTCTCGTTGTTATAAACCTCAGACCCCTAATTGTATTCCTGATTGTGCTTCCTTAATTATAATTATTCTAATATTTTAATAATCGTTCTCTACTTAGTAAAGTAGAGGTTGAAGTAGGTAGGGAGAAGTTTCAGTATCCATGTAGCCCGTACGTAGATCTATCCAGTCTTGATAATTACAATAATTTTTTGCGCCTTTCATTTTAATGCTGTCATTTTCAGTCCTTAGTATTTTTTTGCTAACACTATCCCTGAGAGTCCCTTTTACCTATAAGTAGGTTCTTGTAGCTTTACTATATATATATATATATAATTATATATATATATATATACTCATTTTACTGCTCTCATTTTGCTCCTTAGTCTTTTTGCTAATTACGACCAGAATTGTTCTCTTTCATCCAGAGGTATAGGAAAACTTCGGCCTTTATATCAGGCAAATGTGGTGAATTGTTTTACTTAAAATACTTTTAACAGTCTTGGTTGCTGTTGTAAGAATGGGATGCTCTAGAGTGTGTAGTTCAACTTTCTTAATCATTGATTTTCTGCTGCTGGTTTGTTTCAATTTTGATATCCACTATCTACTTCTACAATTTCTATTAGAACTCGAGAAAACACACATGCTGGATTGAGGGAATGCGGTGGCAGTACTTTTTGTATATTGTTCTTTTCTGGACATGCCCCTGGCTTTATCTAATAATTTTATAAATGGAGCAGATAGCCTTACGTTCAGCGAAGGATTCACTTATCAGCTTGATAAAAGAAGTGGAGCTCAAGGAGAAATCTGTAGAACAAGCGAAAGAAGAAGCTGCTAGGGATGGCTTGGGTACACTTGCCAGGGTACATGAACTGAAACAAATTCTGGAACGTGCGAAGGAAGCAAATAACATGGTTGTGTGAAGTTGTCATAGAATCTTGACTTGTGATATTAGATGTTAGACATTTTTTGACTAACTAATGTTTTCCTCTTCTCTTTTCCACTGTGGATGCAGCATGCTGGAGAAGTATACGGTGAAAAGGCTATTTTAGCCACTGAAGCGAGGGAGCTTCAATCTCGCCTGCTCAGCTTGTCCGATGAAATGGCCAAAGCTCTTGCAATTATTAACGAGGTTTGTCACAATGAACTCTTGCTCTTTAGAATAGATTTTCTTCGAGTCTAGTTTTGCTTTTTGTTTTTTTTCCACCGGTTCCCACCGGGGGGGGGGGGGGGGGGGGGTTATTGGGACTTACATTATTAGCTTTTCATTTTGAGTGTTGTATGATAACGTTGTTATATAACACAAGGTTGATAGTTTTGTTGTTTTGTTTTTATAATTTGTGGTTTTCCCTAGTAGTAATCCATGTTGACTCTTTACTTGATTTTGAAGTGAATTGAGTTGCTGCTGGTTATCATATGACCATGATACATTTGATGGTTCATTATTACTTGCAAACAGGGACTCTTTCTGGCTAACGGACTTTCTAGTATAGATCTTGGTGACTTTTTATGATTACCTGTAAGATTGGTGTTTTTCTGAGGTGTTTTTAACCTGGTGGGTAGAACAATGCTGAGTGACCTCTAGAGGTCGTGTACTGAAATATTTGTCTCATTCAAGCAATGTAAGAAGTTGTTTACTGAGCTAAATATTAATTTTAGTATTGTCTAGTTACGTGGGTGGTTAATTTAAGTTAATAGTAACCCTAGCAAAAACAGCTCTTTGGGGTTGTGTCAATTGTTTAGAAGGTTCTCTCTCCTAACTAATTGCCATGAGGTGCGCTGAACTCGTAATTGCTTGTTCTTGATCTTCTCTGTGCACTTGAGCCACTCTATTTAATTACCTTCAGTGGCTCCTCCTATGCATGGCATGTTGTTTGGATTATCTTGCCCATTTGAGGCAAATATGATAATAATTAGTTGGTTGATATAATATATCTTAATATTTTCATTTATTTTTCCTGCAGATACGTCGATCACTCGAGGTACGATTAACTGTAGGAGAAGAAGAGATCAAAGCAGCAGAGCAAGAAAGGCTAGAAAAGGAAGAGTCTGCTTGGAAGTCTCTTGCATATGAAGAAAGTGTCATGGAGAGGGTGGCTCAAGAGGCAAAGATACTGAAGCAAGAAGCAGAGGAGAACTCCAAAGTAGTAATCCCTAAAAATTTTAATTGTTTTGTTACCAATATTTTGGTTGGTGGGCCACCCACCTGGAAGAAGAATTACTTTAGTGCCTAATTCATTTTTTTAACTGTTGTTGTATTGTAGTTGAGTGAGTTCCTCGTGGATCGTGGCCGATCAGTTGATATGCTACAGTAAGTTCTTTCATCTCCGAAAGACTAGCTAATCAAAGATACTCTACTCAAGTTATTTTGAGTTTCTGTTGTGTATAGGTCTAAAAATATAAAAAAAGTAATGCTTCTGTTTTAATGGTTACAAATTATTATTGAACCCATACATTTTAGTTATGAAAGTCGCACTTCTTATGTAGAGGATTTGCAATTGAAAAGAATTTGAAATAAAAAAAGGAGAGTATTTGCAATAAGCTGTGTTACTCGGACACGGATGGAGTGTCCGGTTGGACACGGTATCCGACACGGGTACTTCTCAATTTTGCCAATTTTTTACACTAAAGTGAAGTATCCAAGTGAAGTATGCAATTTTTGGACATGGTGTCGGACACAGGTACTTCATGGCAAAGTGAAGAGTCCGAGTAACACAGGCAGTAAGCACAACTTCTTTTAATTGGATTTTTTTTTTAATATTTCAAAATGAAATTGGATTGAACACAAAATTTATATAATCAATTGTCCATGTCATACTCACTAGAGTTGTTATAGGATGTGGCTTTTCACATCATTTTTTTGGGTGTGAGTTTTGAATCGTTGAATGTTCAGGATGATATTACCCTGAATTCCTACTAAAAGATTATTATTTATTTTGTCCAGAGGAGAAATATCTGTTTTATACCAGGACATTAAGTTAATGAAAGAGAAGTTTGACCAGCGACTTCCACTAAGTAAATCCTTAGCTTTGAGCCAGTCAACCTGCGGCTTAGCAACTTCAAGTATGTCTTTAATAAGTAGGACAGCTGAGCAGATTCCAGAGCTTGCTGATTCACCTGAAAAGTCAAAGGCAATTCCAACACCTTCCAGTGATGATCAGCTTTCCTGTGGAGAGGACGCGCTGAGCCATCACAAGGAACTAATGGAGGATGGATGGGAGTTTTTTGATAACCACGAATTTCGCATGTGAATTACGTATATAATGTGGATACATACATATAAGCTAGAGGACTTGTTTGTTAAGCGTTACAAAGGTAAGTAATCTTACGTTTTTTGATAACTCAGGTTTTAAAATAAATAGATTTATTTTGGATATTCAGCCTCCTATATAGTTGGTGGTGCAATGAGATTCTAAGGAGATATCATCTGTAATAATGGTGGTACTATTTTGTGAGGGCTTAGCTCTTTGCACCAAATGTTTTTTTCATTAGAAATTTGAATGAAGAATTTTTTTTGTTTTGGATGGTGTCTTGGTGATATTTGAATGCTAGTTTACTAGTAGTGTGATTATGTCCCTAATTTGAATTTATGAGAATTATGCAAATTCAACTTTCTGCTATATAAAAAAAAAAACTTGACTAGTCAAATGAAGTACCCATTCCAAACCATAAATTTTGCCAAATGTGTAAATTTATAGTTTTTCATGAAAGTGGAGTGGCAAGATTTGAAGTCTAATTCTGTACTCGGCACAAAACAATGCGACCTGTGTCATGTTACCAACACAATTTACTTGCTTGGGATTACAAATGACGATTTTATACCAGTATGTACAACTGTCACCACTTTGTAACCAAAATAAAGTTGACTGTCCTCTTCATTTTAATGCAATTCCCCCTAATTTAATTTCGAGTTTTTAAATCCAATAATTAGTTTCTTAAAATTAAAATAAATTAATTAAAGACCGAATAAACATGAAGATATATTCTATGGAATGAATTGATTTTGGTTTCACAACTTTAACGATTATTTTGTTTAACAAATATATTTCATTAATGTTGTAATCCTAACACCACCGCTCTGTTCATTAACTTTTACCTTTTAAAACCAAATAATTCTCTTGTGCCGACTAGACACATGGACAAATTGCCCGTAAATTCTAAATATTTACATGTTATGCCAGATTGTCTACTATATCTTGTAGGTTATGCCGGATTGTCTAATAGTGCTGGAGAAATGACTAGTCTTTAACTATATTATATATGTGTCATGTGTTGTGCCGGATAGAGTGTCTTAATACATATAATCTTGTATATTTAGTGTTTTTATTAACGGTAGTTTTGACACTTCACTGTTTTTATTAATAACTGTTTTGATAGTTTATCATTTTATTATCCAAAATTACATCGTATGAACTTTAGATCCATATATCTCTCTATATATATATATATATATATATACTAGAAACCACAAAGATATAGTAACAATTTGCAAACATTGACCAAAAGGAGTGTAGTATTATTATTATTATCTACATACTCGATCTAACATACTTGTGCAAAACATGTACGTAATTTAAAGATCAGCCTGAGTTTCGTGCTTCAGTACGTACGTAATTTAACTTGTTTCTGTTGTACCCATAACTCTAGTTTTGGTAATACTTTGAAGAAGAAGCAACAAAACTCCAGCTCTATTAATTATTGTGCTCAATCATGCCAGTTCAAAAGAAGAACGGTGCATCTCCAAATGATATAAAGTCTAGCCCTTTGCTGTCGAATTTGCTTCGAACATCTTTGCCACGACCGCAGTTTTGAGCACCCAACTGGGAAAGAATTCACTGCCATATTAACGTCGAAATATCTTATATATATAGCAAGTGAGGGTGAGGCACAACTTTGTTGTGAAGTTTGTTATGTGGAATATTGCTTTGGGGGACTAAATATACAGTAGAGGAGGAATTGGAATTGGGGATATGTAAGAAATGGAATATGTGGTGGAGGCTAGGAAAGAAATTGGGCCCTCTTAATTTAAATGTATGAGAATGATAAAACAAACAGGCATACGTGCTTGTCTCCTTCTAGAAAAAGATTTGACATCAACTCCTTTCTCAAGAGGGTCATTACTGTCTCACATTGCCAGATACTATACAGATAGATTTAATTTGATAATCCATCCATACCATCCATATATGTAAGATTGGTGATGAAGAGAAGGTTGTCATACTGGCTGCCTTTAATTATCAGCTAACACTAAAAACCAGTCCACAACAGAAACAGAGTTACATGAATGAATGAATGAATACAAGTGAAGAGGATATGAAAGTTGTCATTTGTATGTATGATACTTGTATGTATGTATGTATAATTAACCAAACAAATTAACAAAGGTCGTTTGAGATTGTGCAACTTCGTTTTAAATTGATTGTCCGTTTGGAATGAGGTTTTTTCCTAGTAACAAGTATGGGTTTAAAAACTGGAAATAGCTGTCCATCCATACTCCATTTGAGATATTGGTGTCATGTAGGGATAGGATAGGAATATATGCCTGCCACAACTACTTCATCACATGAACCATTCATTTAAACTCTTGTCCAAGTCAACCCGACATAGTGTTTGCCACTGATGATTGCCGGCCGTGACAAACCAGTTTAAAGTCATTTAACCACATGTGTATGATACTCCTATAACCTTTGCAATTACTCTCATTTCTCAATTATTACTTCACGTGATAAAACCATTCACGTCCCACATTTGGCCATAGCTATCAATTGTATTCCATCACTTTCATAAAAAGTCAACATTTTGCAAATGAAATATATCACACAAAGAAAAAAAGCCTTTTTTTAAACCATATTTTAAAATGACCTGTATTCTTAAGTTTGTCATCAAATTACGTTATCATCAAAAAAAGATGCTTTTTTTAAATATTTGTAAATTTTGTAAGTGAGACTCTTTTTGTGTGGGATAAGAAGAATGAATATATATAACCTTATATCTAAATGAGGAAGAAGAAAAGATTATGTCTTTGTTTGCAGCGACAAAATGTGACAATTTGTCCCTACTACTACTACTAGGGGGATAAGTTTGAACCCGTGCGCCTGATGATTGATTGGGAATGGGAAGGGAAATAGTTGCCAGCTAGAGATTAGTGGAGTATTAGGTTAGTTCAGTTATGAGAATGTTGCTGTTTCTTATACCTCGGCCTTATAATTCCTTCCGGGATTCACTATTAATCTTAATATTATAATCCCAATGGTTGAATATGATATTAAATAATCTTCATATTAAACTATTTTATGATTTTAAGTTTAAGTTTAAAAACAAACAAGACACTTAAAATCAATAGTTTTATTTCAAGTATAATTCTTTCAAATAAACATAGGTTGCCAAATTAACATTATTCGCTTTGAATCAATTGCAAATATGCATAACTTTGATGATATCTTAAACATAACTGTCCCATTTTAGAAACAAAAAACAGAAACATACAAATTGTTTCCGTTTCTCATTGCCAAAATTAAAACATTAGATTATTCACTCTGAATCAATTGCAAATATGCTATAACTTTGATGATATCTTTTCGAAACAACATAACTGTCCCAGAACTATGACTTCTGTCAATCTGGTTTAAACAGTTGTCAAATATTAATTAAAAATAAATAAAATCACGAAATCCCAGTCCCAAAACTATGTTGGCTTAAAACAGTTGTCACTACCGCCTAGCAGCTGTGACAAATAATCCCACATACATACTTATGAGTAATTATGCAAGTTGAAAGCAAATTGAGACTAAAAAGGAGCAGGCAGATTATTGTGAGCCTGTGACTGTGAGGTATAGATGGCATAAGGCTATTAATTAATCAAGGGGGAACTTTTATAACAACAAAACTACTCGCACTGGGAAAACACACACTTTCATTACACAACTCCAAAAGGGAGCTCATATTTTCCAGAAATTAATAAATCATTGAAATACACCAAGGTAAAAAAGGAGAACCAAAAGAAGAAATTAAACATACAACATTTAACTCACTAAATCCAACTTACCTATCAAATCACTATTCAGTCCCGCGTTTTTTTAGCGTCGGTATGTCCTCAACTAAATTAACTCATGATACAACTAAACTAAATGTTTCTCACACTTGTCCCAATGCTTTCTGGATGTCTGCCTGCATCAAAAAATACAAAGGGACAAAGAATGAAATATAAATTTAATAAAACCGAAAGCAAATACATGGATATCTAGCCTGCGTGTGTGTGTGTAATAGAGAAGGAAAGAGAAAGACCAGGAGGGGTCTTACCTCAATGGCTAATGGTGAGGTAATTGTGGCATACCTTTGGACAAGGTGCCCTTCCTTATCAACAAGAAACTTGGTGAAATTCCATTTAATGCTAGACCCAAAAATTCCATTTTTACTACTAGCTTTAAGGAATTTGTAAATGGGTGCTGCATTTTTACCGTTGACACGTACCTAGCAATGAAAAGTTCATTACGAAATATAGTAGAAAAGGACAATTTTGTTCAAACTTACAAGTAGATTAAAGAATGTAATATTACATGAGCTGCAAAATAGGTAACAAGACTGAAAAATCTTAGCAGTCTACAGTAGAACCTCTATAAATTAATACTTAGATAAATTAATAATCTCTCTAAAATAATATTTTTTTCCTAGTCCCGACTTGGGCTAATGGGATAAATTAATAATTTCGATAAAATAATAAAATAATAATTTTAAAAAGACCCTTATATAAATATATGGTCACATCAAAATCAATAAATTAATAATTCTTTTAAATTACAAATATATCTAGGGTAAATTGATGTTTATATAATAGTTCTCTTTATCATCATACATGAAATGTATTAAATTCTAGTACAATGAACTTATATATACAAATTAATTAAACTTAATGTGAATATTTTTTTTTTTGAAATAACATGTGAATATAATTTGAAAAGTGGATACAATGAATTATTTAAAATTAAAAATAATAATATCACTTACAATGAATTATATTATTACATTAATTTAATAAGTATATATTGCATCAAAAAAGTATGATATAAACATCAATAAAATGCAATAATTTTAATATAATTAAATTTATTTTCACCGAATAGAAAAACACTCTTTAAATTAATAAATTATTAATTTATCGATTAAATAATAACTCTCTAAATTAATAAATTTTCCAGTCCTAACAGTATTAATTTATAGAGGTTTTACTGTAATTGTAAGAACCTTGAGTTCTTCAAGGGCAACATCCAGTAACAATTCTTCGCATTTATAGAAAAGTTACAAAAAAATTCTTTCTATAAATGGACTAGGACTTGCTATCGCTTTTGAATTGTGTCGTAAGATATATCTTGATTGGCTAGAGATAAGTTGGGTACATATTTGACCCATGGGGCATAGAGTTCAGAATGCAGATGTAGTATCAAAGCTACAGGTCCTCCTTTTAAGGTGAAGTAACAGCCTTTAGGAATAAGATGCATGCTGTCTATACGGTGAGCTTACTAATTTTTCGTTAAATTTCCAAGGACAGTTGAGGGAACTTCTAAACTAAGTCACAGGCTAGGGAAGCATACGAAATAATGAAAATGGAAATTAAGTGGCCAGATTTACATTTCTATTATTTTAAAGAAGCACAAAGGGACAATGAACAGTCATACTTAACTTTAGACTTGAGGTTTTCTATTTGACTTCTGTGATAAAGCTTCAACTTATAACTAGAATATTTTTCACATATAAGCCAGTCTCAAATTGTATGCCTGCCAGAGGATCATTTACTCCAGCTCGACCTATTAAAATAAGTAAAAAATCGAAACATTTAAAGTGAGTAATCATTAGGTTACAAATTTGCAGTGGACTATTTACGTCGAACTTATGTAGGTTTAAAACAGGGCAACAATCCCAATTTTCCACTGAAAAAAAGTGCAAAAGGAAAATGAATAGTCAGTTAACTAAAGTCGTGAAACTCTTACATATTTGCATAGCATTTATTTTCTATTTTCAAGCAGATTCATCACAGTAAGTTTCAACAAACAGTATTCGATTTTCTAATCACTTTTTTGACTGAAAAGTGCACCATAATATATATTCCACTACAAGCACGAAACAGAAACTTCAGAATCTTAAAGTTATCACGTCGACACACGGCTTACCTTTTGAAAGACTGGGTAATCTGCCTTAAACCTTGTACAAGCAAACTGTTGTGCCTCCTCAGCCGTTCCCGGCTCTTGGTTCAGGAATTGATTACATGGAAAGGCCAATATCTCAAAACCTAAACTCGCAAATCAAACTTATGTTACTTTGAAATAAAGAAATCTCAACAAATCTATAATCAAAATAAATAAATCCTAAATAGTGAAGTAATTTTTGTCAGAGTGCCAAAACTGATTTTAGCACAACAGAATATTTGGGTCATCATGTAGATTCACGACACAATTTAAAGTAATTAATTATAACTAGACATTTCCACAACAAAAGAGCCTTTTTTTGCAAAGTTAAGCTTCAAAGTCTTGTGATGTTTGAGATTACCATCCATAATACACATTCTTACAAAAGATGTACTTGTATTATTTATGGACTGAAGAAAGGAGTATGCAATGTAGATGTTAAGACGAAAGTAGCATGGGTAAGTTATATGATTATCGAACATATCAAAAAAGCATCTGTAGAAAAAGCAACAGGTATATGGGAAAAAAATTTGAAAAATCTAACCTTTATCCTTGTACCTGTTGTAAAGTTCAGTCAACTGGGTATAGTTTGAATTTGTGAAACTACTGTTCTTCCCCACATGTAATTTTAAGAACAATAATCAGTAAAAGTAACAAAAAAGAAAATAGCTATAAAAATGGTAAAGAAATGGGAAAAAGGGAAAGAACCATTTTGAAGCAACATTGACGATTAGAAGGACTTTCCCTTTGTAGATGCTGAGGTCCACCTCCCGATTCTTGCTATCCTGCAACTCACAAGTAAACCCTAGCTTTCTGAGAATCCAAAGCTCACATAAATATATATATATATATATATATATATATATATATATGACTTAAGAAATAGAAAGGAAAGGGTATATATAACTTGAGATATAGAAAATTGGTACCTTGACAGTGAATTCATGGACAGATTTTTGAGGGACTGAACAAGAAGCACCCATTTTCAGCTGAAATGTTCAACAGGGAGGGAAATGAGCAAGACTAAAATAAATGAAGGGAAATTTTAAGTGCGACATATAGCACCCGAAAAGTTTCAAATTGTTATTAATTTATTATTTGAGTTAATTTCCCAGTCAAAATGGAACACGTGTAGCGTGTAAAATGAGAGGACTTTATTAGTATACAGTATACACTATACAGTGCTTAAAATCTTAATTTATTAATTTATGACACTAACTCTCTTAATGCATTTTAATATTTAAAATGAAATAAAAAAATTCTCTGAATATATCTAAATCAATATAAATATAAATTTAAATTATTCAAAAAACTATATTAAAATATTAAAAATAAATTAATAAATGAAACGGTTAAAATACAATCAAAAAAACTCTCGGAATTTGTTAAAAATTTATAAATAGTTATAATATGGATGTCCATTCATTTTCATAACTTACATAACTTTACATTCGTTGATGAAATTATTCATTCTCCCTATTTAAGTCATGTATCTTGTGTAGCCTTTATAAATTGAAATTTCACTATCCATGTATCAATTAGTTGTCTTGAAGAATAATAATAAAATCTCACTTTTAGATAATCTTCTTATCTTCTCTCTAATAATATTATAATACGTTATCAATACGATTATTTCTCAATTTCAGATTGAAGATATTTGATTTGAAGGAGAAGGTATATATATATATATATATATATATATATATATATATATATATATATATATATATTATGTGCGATACTTGTATATATGCTCATTTTTTAAGTTTAATGTTCATGAATCAAGCTATGACATACTGCATCTTGCAACAAACAAACAAAATAATGCATACACTCTTATACTGCAACATACATACTGCATATACATACATATATAATTATACTTATATATATGACTTCCATTATATGAATTAGTACAACAAAGGTATGACTTGTGAATTGGTACAACAATATTTCCGAAATAAAATTGACTTTATTTACTAATTTGTACAACACAATATTGTTGTTGTAGTTGGTATTTTATTTACTATTGTTGTTTATACCATACCACCTCTCTCTTTGTACCAAATAAAGGTTCATCACAAAACACAAAACTAGTATTCTCTCTCTCACACACATGGGGACACACGCATATTCCAACACCACCATCTCTCTCATCTAATTTAATCATATAGACTTAGATAAGCATTTTGTCATAGATTATTTATGAGATGTGATTTGTTTTAATATTAAAATATGCTATTATTTGTTTAGTGAACAAAACTAAGTATTGAATTTGATTGAATGTTTATTCAATATTTAAAATTAAATTTCTAATGATTTTAATATTTTCTTGTATGAAGTTACAATGACAAATCTTGCTAAACTTCGAATTTGTGGCTCTTGACATTCTTCGAAAAATTATTTATCATGGGTGTTAGATCTTTGAAATTCATCTAGATGCAAAAAGGTCTTGGTGATACTATCAAAGAAGGAAACAAAACATCTAGTCAAGATAAGGCCAAAGCGATGATATTTCTTCGACATCACCTCCATGAGGGACTTAAAATTGAATATTTGATTTGTTAAAGATCCACTTATCCTTTGGAACAATCTAAAGGAAAGATCGACCACCGAAAAGCGTAATACTTCCTAAAGCTCGTTATGATTGGATGATCTAAGATTACAAATTTTTAAATCAGTAAGTGATTATAACTCGGCTATGTTTAGAATCGATTCTAAATTACAATTATGTGGAGAAAAGATCATTTGATGCGAGATATGTTAGAAAAACATTCTCCACCTTTCACGCATCTAATATGCTCCTGCAAAGAAAGAATATCGTGAAAAGGGCTTTAAGAAATACTCAATTGATTTCATGCCTCCTTGTGGGTGAAAGCAAAACAATGAACTATTGATGAAAAATCATGAGGCGAATCCCAATGGATCTGCTCCATTCCTGCGGTGAATGCCGTAACATATAATGAAAAAAAGCGAGAGTCACGCCAGTAGTCGTGGGCGTGGTTATGGGCGTGGGCGTGGGCGTGGGCGTGGTCGAAATAATCATCGTGGTGGTCATTTCTCAAACACATATACCCACCGAAGCGGGAATATAAGGATGGAAAACGCGAAAAAGGTGATAAAGATAAAAATACCATGGAGAATTTGTGTTATCGTTGTGGAGGTAAAGGCCATTGGTCTCAGTGCACATCGTACACCAAAACATCTTGTTGAGCTCTATCAACAATCATTAAAAGATAAAGAGAAGAAGATAGAGACAAATTTTGCTAGTGAAGATGGAAAAGATGAAACAAATCTTGATTACGGAAATGATGATTTTAATTATGGTTGTGTGGATACCACTCATCTAGATGTTAATGATTTTTCTCAAATCTCAAGAAAAAATTGACTTCTTGTTTGGTGATGAGAGTGTCCAAATATAAAATTTTAAATGATGCTTTGATGTTATTGGACTTTATTTTAAGCATTAATAAAATTCTAATTATTATGTTTTTATCATGTTTAAGCTGTTTCCTTATGATTAGATTATATATGGGATATTTTATTAATCTAATTATGTATTTCTTATTTTCATTGAATAACATAGATACTCTCTTGATTCGATTTGCAATGAATGGCGGAGATATATGTCTCATGAGCAGTACAGCCACTCATTTGTTTATATTACGAATAAGAAATATTTTTCTTCTTTTATAATGCAAAAGGTCAATGTTAGTACGATATCGGGTAGTGCAAAATTGATAGAAGGCTCCTGAAAAGCTAACATTTTCTTGCATGGAGGAACAAAATTTGAAATTGATGAAGCATTATACTCTCCCAGGTCTCAAAGAAATTTATTGAGTTTTAAGGATATCCGCCGAAATGGGTATCATATTGAGACAACATGTGAAGGAAAAATTGAGTATCTTCACATTACGAGTATAATCTCGGGTAATAAAAGTGTATTAGAAAAATTACCACTTTTTCCTCCGGTTTGTACTACGAGAAATTAGAACAATTGAAACAAATATGGTTGTTAATAAAAAGCTAACGAATCACAATAACTTTGTTGTTTGGCATGAACTGTTAGGACATCCCGGATCGATAATGATCACGAAGAATAATTGAGAATTCATGTGGACATCCATTGGAGAACCAATGATTCTTGAATCGAATGATTTCCCGTATATCTTTGTTTGTTTTCAAGGCAAGTTAATTGTTAAGGCCATCACTGGCTAAGATAGGGATGAATCCCTTACTTTTCTCGAGCGAATCTGAGGTGATATATGTGGACCAATTCATCCACCATGTGGACCTTTTAGATATTTTATAGTTTTAATTGATGCATCGACAAGGTGGTCACATGTATCTCTATTATCAACTCGCATGACTCAGGCGTTTGCGAGGTTACTTTACTCAATTAATCGATTACGAGCACATTTTCCAGATTATCCCATCAAGAAAATTCATTATTGACAATCTTTGGTGAATTTACTTCCCAAACTTTCAATGATTATTGTATGTCTATTGGGATAAGTGTTGAACATCCTGTAGCACATGTTCACACACAAAATGGCCTTGTAGAATCATTGATTAAGCGTCTTCAATTGATTGCAAGACCATTACTGATGAGATCAAAACTTCCAATTTCTACTTGGGGTCATGCTATTTTACATGCGGCAACACTAATTCGCATCGGACCAACAAGTTATCATAAGTATTCCCTTTGAATTGGTTTTTGGTCGGGAACCAAATATTTCTCATCTAAGAATTTTTGGTTGTCTTTGTATATGTTCCAATTCCTCCACCACAACGTCTTAAGATGGGACCTCAAAGGAGGTTAGGAATATATGTTGGATATGAATCCCCATCTATAATTAAATATTTAGAACCATCAATGTGGGATTTATTTACGCCTAGATTCGATTGATTGTCATTTTGATGAATCGGTCTTCCCAACATTAGGGGAGAAAATAGCAGCGGTGGAAAAGAGATAAAAATGGAATGAATTATCATTGTCTCATTTTGATCCTCGTACAAAACAATGTGAACTAGAAGTTCGGAAGATAATTCATTTACAAAGTTTAGCAAATCAATTGCGACGCATTTTCGACCCAAAGAGTGTAACAAAGTCACATATACCAATTTGTTAATGCTCCAAATAAAATTGATGTCCCAAAGAGACAACCTCTTGTTGCCAATGAACCCAAAGCACGCTTGAGCGTGGTAGACCATCAGTTCCCAAAGATAAAAATCCTCGTATGAGAAAAGGAACAAAGATTCAAGATGGTCATGATGAGGAAATGGGAACTCCAGAAGAGTCTATACAAAAACCTCTAGACATGACTAATATTACAGTTCCAAAAGACAATCAGGTACCTGAAATCATTAAAAATGAAGAGATCTCGATAAATTATGTCATGTCCCGAGAAAAATATGGAACCGAAAAATGAAATTGACGTCGATAATATTTTTTCATACAATATAAGCGTTAGATGTTATAAAAGATGGCGAGGATCTTGAACCAAGGTCTATTGAGGAATGCGTGCGTAGAATTGATTGGCGAAAATGGAAAGACGCTTGATTGCGTAATTGAAATCTCTTGAAAAGAGAAATGTTTTTGGACCAATGAGTCAGTACACGATGGTGTAAAACCGATTAAGGGGTACAAATGGGTTTTTGTTCGAAACGAAATGAAAAGGGTGAAATTGTGCGACGTATAAAGCACGATTAGTTCTTGTGAGGATTTTCACAAAGACCGGTATTGATTATGAAGAGACATACTCTCTCACATGATGGATGTGACTACTTTTCGATTCCTAATCGATACAGCAATAAAAGAAGGACTTCATTTGCGTCTAATGGATGTCGTTCTGACATACTTGTATGGCCCACTTGATAATGAAATTTATATGAAACTCCCGAAGGATTTAAATTGCGAGAAGCATGTAAATCCAGGTTCTAGAAAACGATGATTTCGATCAAATTAAATAGATCTCTATATGGATTAAAACAATCCGAATCGCATGTGGTATAACTTAAATTTTAGTGAATATTTGTTAAAGGAGGATATAAGAATGATCATGTTAGCCCATGCATTTTTATAAAGAGATCTAGATTTGAGTTTGTTATTATTAAAGATATATGTTGATGATCTAAATATCATTGGAACTCCTAAAGAGATTTCAAAGGTAGTAGAGTACTTGAAAAGAGAATTTGAAATGAAAGATCTTGGAAAAACAAAATTTTGTCTTGGGTTACATATAGAGCATTTAAAGGACCGGTATTCTTGTGCATCAAACATCTTATATAGAAAGGTGCTAAAAAAAACGGTTTTATATGGACAAAGCACATCCGTTGAGCACCCCAATGGTTGTGAGGTCACTTGATGTAAATAAAGACCCTTTCCGACCTCGAGAAAATGATGAGGAGATTCTTGGTCTGAAGTACCATACTTGAGTGCAATTGGAGCACTAATGTATCTTCTTAGCCATACACGCGACACGATATATCATTCTCTGTCAACTTATTAGCAAGATATAGCTCTTGTCAACTGAAGGCATTGGAATGGAATTAAACATATACTTCGTTACCTCTGGTCAAAGGATATGGGTTTGTATTTTCCTAACCAACCCAAAATGATTTGATTGGTTTTGCGGATGCAGGAGTACTATCCGATCCTCATAATGCTCGATCATGAAACCGGATATGTATTCACTTGTAGTGGAACCGCCATTTCTTGGCGTTCGATGAAGCAAAACTATAGTAGCTACATCTTCTAACCATCTTTGAAATTTTTTGGCAATACATGAGGCTAGTCGTGAATGTGTATGGTTAAGGTCTCAGAATTCAACACATACGAGGAGCCTGCGGTTTATCTTCGTGAGAAAAACACCGAAGCGGTCTTATATGAGGATAATACGTCATTTATCATTCCAACTCAAGGAAGGATATATCAAAGGTGATAGAACAAAACATATTTCACCAAAGTTCTTTTCACTCATGACCTTCGGAAGAATGGTGATATAAATGTTTAAAGAAATCCGCTTCAAGTGAAAATTTGGCGATTTATTAACAAAGGCGCTTCCTACTTCTACATTTGAAAGCTAGTCCACAACGTTGGATTACGTCGACTCGAGAGATCTCAAATGATATAATCATGAGGGGAGTAATTAATTTTTTTTTTCATAAAGCAATATCTCATAAGTTTTGAAGAATTATGTACTTTTTTTCCTTCACTAGGTTTTTATCCCACGGGTTTTTCCTAGTAAGGTTTTAACGAGCATATTCTTCAAGAATAAACATCCAAGGGGAGTGTTATAAATAGTTATAATATGGATGTCCATTCATTTTCTATAACTTACATAACCTACATTCATCATGAAATTATTCATTCTCCCTATTTAAGTCATTATCTTGTGTAGCATTTATAAATTGAAACTTCACTATCCATGTATTGGTTGTATCTTGAAGAATAATAAAAATCTCACTTCTTAGATAATCTTCTTATGCTCTCTCTAATATTATAATAAAAAATTTAATCTAAAAGATGAATGGTCTAAAAATTTACCCACGATTAAGCTTTTACAAAAGAAAGTATAAATTCACCATCATCATAAGATGGATCTGGGCCATAGAACTACTATTCATTGGGTAACCTCACAAGTGGCTCATTAGTGGATATAAATATAATACAAATAAATGTATTTTTGTCAGAATTATTAATATTTTATCCTCAAATGGAAATGTTAGTTAAGGAACATAAAGAATTTGAATGAAACTCAAATTTATATTTTGATTTTTTATTATTATTATTTTAGCAAAGTTTAAGGGCATCAAAACTATAAAAAAGAATACTGGTAATTGTAAAGTGAAATAATATTATTCAAATTAATTTTTAAATAGCAATAATAGAAAGTTGATGGTGTGTGAGAAATGTTTGGTTACGGTTATCGGCCCATTTTCTTATCCAGTCAACTATAAATTAAGCATGACAGCCCATTAAGCCCAGTCAAACAATATATATCTTGTTTGTTTCTCATATACTAACCATTTGGCGCATAAAACGCTTCTGATATATAAATTATTTTTAAAAAATGTATTGTCAAAATAAAATAAAAAAAACAAAGAATTGTATTAATGAACTACAATTAGTATTTTTTACGTAGGGTCTCATATTATTCCGGATAAAAAACAAAATATGAAAGAATAGGGGGATAAAGCAATGTTGCCAGAAAACAACAAAACACAAGATGGTTATATTATAAAGGACATGTGCAACAATCTGATCTTTTATAATATTCCATTTTTTTGTCCAGGTTAGTTTAATACTCTCTTGTGAAATGTTATTTTTGTAAATTAAAATGAGTATCCCCATCAAAATAAAATTGGAATACGTGTATTTAATCTATATTTTACTTGCAATTTTTATTTTTTAATTTGAAAAAACAATTTCGTAATACACAAGGACGAGAATCTCTTATTTAGAACTGATAGGGTATTATTATAATATTAATGGATGATTAAAAAGTTATATACTACCTCCGTCCCATAATAAGTATTTTTTTTTAGCTTAAATCACACATACCAATACACAAGTTAAAATGACAAAAATATCCTTAATATATTTTCTTTGAAGTTGAAGAGTTAATGAGTGTCATTTAATTGTAAATGATCGTGAATCTGAATAAATACCCTTGGATGCATAAGGGCATATATGAGAAAATATTATAAAAATTGTATTGGAGTTCTAACACTACACTTATTTTAGAAAAAAAAATATTAAGCCTAAAAAAACACTTATTGTGGGAAGGAGTTAATATTTACTTATTTAGGAAAAAGTGAGGGGTAAATTGGGAAAACGTTAAGATTCAGTAAGGGTGCCCAGAAATATAACGAATACAAACTGGCGAGGCGTGAATTGTCGCGCGTCGAAGGACGGGATTCCGAGCTTGTTGCCGCCCTTCCTCACCGACCTTCACGAACTTCGATGTTCCCATCGTCCCAGCTAACCAAAAGAAAACCCTAATAATCTCCATTTCTCTTTTCAGTACAAGCTCTTATCCACATTATTCCCATTTTTTCTTTAGCTCCATTCAAATCCGAAAGTCGATTATTTCGAGGTATTCTCTTGCTTTTGTTTTTATACAAACAGTTCGAAAATAATGATTTGAGGAACCAACTGTTAATTGACTTCATGCAAGATTTTTGATACTTTTAGGAAAAATTGGAGTAATTTGAGAGTTGATTCAATATGACTTTTCTGTATTTCCTTCTACACATGTCATGTTGAAGATAGGGATCAACATGGAAATCGAATTTTTAATGCTAGTGATTTTGGCATTTTTTTTTAATTTCCTTCGTTTATTTCATCTTATTCAGGCATTAGAAAATAACATACAGTTGTTCAAGAAATGTATGATCCTTCATAATCTGAATTTTAGTTCAATTTTGGCCTTGAAGGTCATTCCATCTTATTAGGATTAGTCAAGCTTTCTTTGAAGAGTTTTGGAATCACTTACTTAGATTCTAAGAGCTTACCCACTGTAATAATTTTTTTTAATTATATATTTTTATCAGTTAATCACTCTATAGCATTTTTAGTTATAATTGTGTGGTGATATAAAACAATGTAATGGTGTTGTTGGTATGAATTGTGGTGCTGGATAAAAGCCACTCATTATATTGTTTCGGGAATTAGTTAGGGAAAATAATAGTTTTTGGAATTTCATAATAATTGATTGTCTAAAAATATGAAACAGTTTGGTAATTTGGTTCAACACAAGTTAAGGAAGCAAGATACTGGAACATTTTGGCGGTCATTTTACAGGTCAAAACCGAACCTTTTGAGAAGCATTGTAAGCAGGACAAAACACTATATTAATTTTATTACTAAATAGAATTCACAGTGCCAATCCCTGGATGTTTTTACTGACAAATGAACCATATGAGAGATTCCAAGATATCCATAACAAGAGAATATTAAGATATATCTGAGTTCTCTTCAAGAATGAAACAAGGCGATAAGTCCAACATTACAGTCCATTGTGGCATGTCTCACTTGTTTCCTCTGGATTGTAGGTAATTCTAAATCTTCAAGGAAGAATATGGCTGGCCTTGACGATATAGGTGTTGCAGCTGGAATTAATGGTTTATCTGCACTTGTATTTCTTGTGGCATTTGCGATCTTAAGACTTCAACCAATGAACGATAGAGTTTACTTTCCAAAATGGTATTTGAAAGGTATAAGAGCTAACCCAGTCAGTTCTGGAACATCTGTAAAGAAATTCGTCAACTTGGATCCCAAAACGTACTTGAAGTTCTGGAGCTGGATGTATGCTGCATTGCGAATGCCAGAACCTGAGCTTATAGATCATGCGGGGCTTGATTCTGCTGTATATATTCGGATTTACCTTCTTGGGTGAGTTTAAATGTTTTGATTTCTGTTTATAGTCATTTTCCGGACCACAATGAATTACTTTTCAATTACTCTCGTAAGTAAAAATATACTTTTTAATGGTTTTGGGACAACCAAACAGAGAAGTTAACATGGATGAATAAGCTGGTTAAACATCATTACTTACTTTTGCGATTTTATATGGACAATCTAATTCTGAAACTTTTCTGCAGATTAAAGATATTTGTTCCCATAACTGCACTTGCTTTTGCGGTATTGGTGCCTGTGAATTGGACTAACAACACGTTGGAGAAACTTAAAGATATAACATTCAGTGACATTGACAAGCTTTCAATATCCAACGTTCCAGATGGATCCTCAAGGTGAGATTGATGAATCATCCTTTTTTAACTTTTTTGCCTTTTATTATAAGTGATAACAGTATTATCAGTAGTATAAAGATGTAATGATTTCCATTTGTTATGTTGAAGGATCTGCTTTTACATGCAGAATGTTCCTATCTGGTCCCAATAATGTTAAATTCATAATAAGCAGTACTGATATGTCTTGAAACATGAGTCATAAAAACTTGGAACATAGTGCAACAATTCTATGACCTCTATCAGATACTTGTCCAGGTTGAAATCATTATGTTTACTGTTTTAAACTGTGGAAATGTTCTTATGGTAGATAACGATATTATTTTTTTCTTCATGCACATAGGATCCTAGCAGAGCTGTGTGTCATTTAGACTTCATATTACTCTTGGATCCTGCGTCATCTATACAATTTTAATTGACAATAGTATTGGTTAATCTGTCATACTTATAAAGAAACTATCATTTGTATACAGGTTTTGGGTTCATATAGGAATGGCATATGTCTTTTCATTTTGGACATGGTATGCACTCTACAAGGAATACAAGATCGTAGCCAACATGAGGTTGCATTTTCTAGCTTCTGAAAATCGTCGTCCAGATCAATATACAGTGAGTGTATCAATTTTCTTATTGGATAAAATGTACATGAGGTTCATACATTATCATTTGAAAATCACACAGCATGATCTAGAAGAAATTTTGGGACTGTGACTATGTGACGCTCCAAAAGAGCTGAAAGAAGAAAGTAGACCTTATAGAAAAACATAGAAGAAGCTGAAAATAGATGGAGAGGGAAAAAAACTAAAGTTTATTTGCAAAACTAGATATTGATGAAACTGTAATCCTATTTCTTCTTTGGTGAAGGGAATTTGAAGAGTATCAAGGACCTTAGGACTTAAGCCCTCCCCATTGAGGAGCTAAAGATTATACATAGTCTTGGTAGAAACTTATTATTGTTTTAGATTTATAATTAATTTCAATTCCTCTTGCAGGTTCTTGTTAAAAATGTCCCTCCTGATCCTGATGAATCAATTAGTGAGCACGTTGAGCACTTCTTTTGTGTAAATCATCCTGATACTTACCTTTCTCACCAGGTCTGCTGTCTGTATATCTGTTATATGACCGAAGTTCAATATTCTTACCAGTGGATTAATAGTTGGAGTACTATTTTTCTGTAATTCTTTAAGAAGCACGGGCTTGCTTGTGAAATATATAATGGGAATTGATATTTCCACAAACAAAAGTGATAGTTCCACAAGGTCCCTCTCAGATGAATGTCCCACACTTATGTGAGGGAGGTGGGAGGCCCTGTGAAAATATCAATTTTTACTTGTGAAAATAACAATTCCCTATATATATAAATAGATGTAAGTTCATATTTTTGATATAGCTTTTCTGAACTCGAAGGTAGTGTACAACGCAAACAAACTTGCAAAATTGGTGGAAAAGAAGAAGAGTTTGCATAATAGGCTTACCTATTACCAGAACAAATATGAGAGAAACCCTGCAAAAAAGCCAACTACTAAGGTACTTATATCCACATGATAGTTGCAAACTCTTGATAGTAACTATTTAGCATTTCCTTTCAGTCTTATATCTTAATGGCTCATGATTGCCCTTCGATAACTGTTGATAACAATTTAGATAATATTTGCTATGTATAGACAGGTTTTTGCAGTCTTTGGGGAACGATTGTCGATGCGATAGACTACTATACAGCTGAAATTGAAAAACTGAGCAAAGAAGTAAGTTTTCATAAGAAGACTAATCATTTATACCGACTACTGATTCAGCATTTGATACCGTATCGCCACAAAGAGCTTGTGGAATTAATAACAAATGACTTGTTGTAAGGGACGTCATCTTGTGCGTGTATGCGCACACACTCACACGTGTATGTATTTATGTGACTCATTGAAATTTGACCTTTTATAGGATTACAATGATTGATAGTAGTATGTTGGTTTTAGAAGAAAAAATAGGCTATATTTTGTGAAACATACGGAACTTTCATCTTTTCTTCACTTGCTAAGTCCATTTCACGAATTTCTAGACCTTTTGTATTATCTACCACTACAATTGGAAAGTGTTAATAGATTAACCTTGGGTCATGTTTAAATGAGGGTCACGACGAATCTCTGAGTCATGGAAATGAAGGATGAATTATATAGCAGCTATAGCAATCTTACATTTAAGCTATTAATGTAATGTTCATGATGTCCAAGAGGGAAAAAAATTACATATTGAATCCATTAATTACAAAATTGTATAAATCTTTTTCAAGTTTAAAAACTTAGAATATAAGGAATACTCAGAACACTCACTTGTAAACTAAAAGAAAATAATACAATTTCAAAGAAATATGTGAAAAAAGAATATAAGGAGAAGAGGGATCTACCGAATTTAAGGGACTCACTATGTCTTGAATCTTGATCTGACCATAAGACCATTTGTCTACGTGTTTATCTCCTTCTCTCTCAGCACTTTAGTCTATGATCTATGGATTATTTTATCACTTCTCCCCACAACTTGGCTATCATCATATAGGATAAAGCTTACTGGGAAGCATTTCCTTCAAAGGGTGTTTATTTTATTATTTTCTCCAATTTTCCTTTCCGGTTGGCAATTGAAGGAATACTCTTACATCTCTCTCTCTCTCTCTCACACACACACCCACATATTTCATCATCATGGCATATGGTCTCGGTTAAATTTCTAGGCACTAGTTACACCTATGTTAACCACGTCATTTCCAGCCATCAACAAATGAGTTTGTCCTCCTTATTGTGATTCATCGTCTTAAAGCTATTAATTATCTTGACTTCAATTGAGTAATGTGGTTGCACCATTTAGTAAGTGTTACTAAGCAGTTTTCCTTTTGAACAACCCTACCGATTTTGATATGGTGTCCTTTGCTCGACTCTGATTGATAATTTTTGTTCGTAGGAAGCTGCAGAAAGAGAAAAGGTTATAAGAGATCCTAATGCTATAATTCCTGCCGCGTTTGTTTCATTCAAGTCACGATGGGGAGCAGCTGTTTGTGCTCAAACCCAACAATCAAGTAATCCTACCATTTGGTTGACAGAATGGGCTCCTGAGCCACGTGACGTTTATTGGGATAATCTAGCTATACCATATGTTGAACTCACAGTCCGAAGGTTGATCATGGTTGTTGCTCTGTTTTTTCTTATATTTTTCTTTATGATACCTATAGCAATCGTTCAATCCATGGCCAACATTGAGAGCATTGAGAAGGTTTTTCCTTTCTTGAAGCCAGTAATAGAAGCGTAAGTTATTCTTTTTTCTCTGAACAATTTAGACATTAGAGTTTTGGTATGACTATCTATTTTCTTTCTTGTATGATATAGTTGAAGAACTTTTAAATGCTGAAATATTGTGTTTATGACATATGTTCAAAGCCTTTTAATTTCATGATAACATTGTGCCATTTTAACTACCTCGCGTTCTTAGATATAAATACATTAATTTACTAATTAAACAAGCAAAACATAAATATGGTGCCTTCTTGCTTGATATTGAAATGTGCTATTAACGAATGCTGATTCCCGGCATCACTACCGAAGTTAATCCGAAGAAATGATGAATGCATGAACTTTTTACCAAACTACTCTGCATATTGACTAGAATTATTAGAGATCATCTTAAGAGTATACGTATAATATCCTCTCCTGCCCAAAAACACAGAACCCTATCCGCTCTGCAATTTGTGAACCGGGAACTACAGTTCCGCATTCTGAATCATTGTACGGGAACATAGATACCTTTTGTATTTAACCAACTGGTAGAGTTTCCCATGCCTGATTTCGTTTTGCGTACCAAATCGATCCTCGTTCCTGGTAACCATGAAAGACTAATTGGGTTTGATGTTTAACTTTTGTTTTGGCTATTATGAAAACTAAATCATGCATATTGTCACATATTTGGATTGGATCTTCTCTGTATGATTTATTACAAATCTTACGTATAATTGTATATATGTTGCATACAAATGAAAAAATTTAGCTTATCTTCTTTTGTGTCAAATATTTTTAACTTTCTTGGCTGAATTTTGTAATGATCAGTAACTAAACTTCTTAATATTGAAATTTTCTGTTACAGAGGAACTGTTAGCTCTATTATTCAAGGCTTTCTTCCTGGAATTGTATTAAAGATATTCCTTATTCTTCTTCCAACAATTCTGATGATTATGTCCAAAATAGAAGGCTTTACATCGCTTTCATCTTTGGAGAGAACATCTGCTGCCAAGTATCATATGTTTTTACTTGTTAATGTGTTTCTTGGAAGCATTATTACAGGAACTGCATTACAGCAACTCCATGAGTTTTTGCATCAGTCTCCAGCAGAGTATGTTCCTTTGCCTAGGAACTAGCTTGTCTAATTTGAATTATAATTTAGTTTTATTAGCCACAAACTAAAAATTTATATTGAAACTCAATTGAGAACATAGATTATAGTGTTTATGGTGGAGCTCCTTAAAATCTACATATTCCTTCAGTGGAAATGGAGTAATTTGTTTCCTTAATTCACAAACTCATGTTGAAGGTTTTTATATTATTATATATAGTTTTCACTTCTTGGGAGCTAAATTCATACACTTTTTATTCCTCCCTCCTGCTCCCCCACCCCCTTTACGCCTAGGACACTAGAATATCAAACCATGAACTGTGCTCCTCCCCAGTGTACTCATTCGGTTCCGACAAAACACATGAGAAAAATAGAAGAATATATGAGGTCATAATAACAATTATTTTTTTGTTAAGATTTTCATGATAATGAGGTAGATATTTTAATGATTTTTGATAATATAAAAGTTATTGCAGCTTTAGTGCCAGGTGCAAAGTGTCACTACCATGGGCTAAATTACATTGGTTTGAGTCGGTTGTTAAAAATTGAAAAATAATAATATTGTGTGCTCCTGATTGCATACAGACCCTGTATTATTTTGTAATGTTCCTTCTTTCATGCATTTTTTGAGACTAATCATGACCACATGTGATGTAAAGGCTGTCTATATCTCCAACTCCTCTGTTATGGTTTGAAATTTAATAATTTATAACTGAGTGCTCAATTCACCAAGTTGTGCTCTTCTTGCAGGATTCCCAAAACTGTTGGTGTATCTATCCCAATGAAAGCCACATTCTTTATTTCTTATATAATGGTTGATGGTTGGGCTGGAATTGCTGCGGAGATCCTTAGATTGGTTCCATTAGTAATGTTCCACTTAAAGAATACGTTCTTGGTAAAGACAGAAAGGGACAGGGAGCAAGCAATGGATCCTGGTTCGTTGACGTTTGCTATAACAGAACCTCGCATACAGTTATATTTTTTGCTAGGACTTGTGTACTCACCTGTCTCTCCTATACTGCTCCCCTTCATCATCGTCTTCTTTGCCTTTGCCTATTTGGTTTTTCGCCATCAGGTATATTTACTTTGATGACTACCATAATTTAACATTTCAACAAGACTGCATATTTGCCTTAATAGAAAAAGGAGATGGATTTATACTGAATGAAGAAAATGAAAGGAAGTACAAATGAATATATGCAGATTAAAAACAGAGAGTAAATCATACAGCATAAACTCTTCAAAGTGTACCTGCCCATATCAAACTGTACACTATATATGGCTAGATATGGTAATGTAGAAGTGTCTAGGAAATTGCTTTCCACTAATTTTTCTTCAAAATTGAATTAATGTGTAGATTGCTTTGACAGTTTGATTTACTTCATCTGATAGAACTCAGAGACATCCCCCCGGAACAAAACTTTGTATGACGAAAGAGAGATAAATAGTGCTTTCTTGCATCTACAACATATTCGGTGATTGAATCAATTCTTAATGTTTATGTATTTGTATTATATATTTTGAACCACACATCTAAGTTTACCTTGTTTAGAACATGCACAATAGAGTGCAGTGATTTCAATGTAGTCTATCCTGGAATTAGAAGTGCAGGTTCTAGCTGAAGCATTATGGATTGGCAGTATAGCTTTAACTTAAAAGCTCTGTTCTAAAAATCCCCGCCTAGGTCCGCCTAGGCCCCGCCTAGGCGCTAGGCCCCCTCTTGGCGCCCCGCCTAGGACCTAGGCCCCCCCTTGGCACCTCTAAGCCCCCAGGCGCCTCACCTAGGCCCAAGGCGACAAAAAAATTCCTCTAGAAAATTAGGCGGGTTCTAGGTGGAGAATTTTTTTTTATTTTAATAATTACCCAAATCAAATCTTGATATATTTATTTTTCTAATGATTACCATATTCATAATACAGGTTGTAAGCATATCAAATCACAACAAGAAGTGAACAATACTAAGTCAAATGAATAATTTTATTATAGTTGTAATTTTTTGAACTTGTACCAACTTCAAATTATATAAATGAGGATACATTTGTAATATTTAGTTTAATTCTATTTTATAATTCTTAAATTTATGTTTAGTTTCTGAAGTTTTATTATTGAATTAAATTCTTGAAATTTTAAAATTTATTATTTAATAGCAATCTTATTTATAAATAAAACTAATACGTTAAAAATATGTTTATACTTTGAACAATTGCATGTTTGTGTTTGAACTTTGACATTAGCAATATGGATATGTGTTTAAACTTTAAGAAAAGACCTTTATTATCTTTATTATAGATTGTTATGCTTTATATTATTATTTTGTTTGGATAAATGTAAGATAAAATATTAAAATTATCTTAAAATAAAAAATCCCGCCTAGGTCCCGCCTAGGCCCCCTAGGCGCTAGGCCCCCCTCGGCCGCCCGCCTCCCGCCTAGCGCCTTTTAGAACATTGCTTAAAAGTGTAAAAGAAGGAAGCACAAGGATTTTTTTTGTAAAAATGTTTTGGCACTTTCCTATAGCTCTTACCGTAAAACAGAATGAAAAAGAGGAAGATTAAATTTTTTTTATGGACCTAGTGAATCAGGAGATCTTTACAATTAAGGGGTTTCACATGTTATACCACCCTGGTAACTGACATCATAATTTTTAGGCTTCTAGTGGTTTTTCCCCGAAGAATAGTTGGTTATTAGCTTGATCAAGTGATTTTAGATGAGTAAGCATTTTTTAGATGTTTAGTACTTTGCTTTACATTATTACGCATTAAGCACTTCGGATGACCATCACTTAATTTCTTACATGATATTAGCATAGCATTTGGTGATAACTTAATTGTTTAAGCTAACATCTTAGTTATAATTTAAATGCCTCTTGTTGCAAGATTATCAATGTATATGATCAGAAGTACGAGAGTGGGGCCACATTTTGGCCAGATGTGCATCGGCGTATAATTATTGCTTTGATAATATCACAACTTCTACTGATGGGATTATTGAGCACAAAGCAGGCAGCCAAATCAACGCCTATTCTGATTTTACTCCCTTTTTTAACAATCTGGTTCCATCTTTTTTGCAAGGGGCGCTTTGAATCAGCATTCTTAAAATTCCCATTACAGGTTAGTTCAGGGTACTTGTGAGGATGGATGGTAATGGTATGATATCATAAAAATAGATGAAAAAACATGATAATTACTTGCCACTCAATTAATGTTATGATTTTTATTATTATTTGTTGAATCGCAGGATGCAATGGTGAAGGATACATTAGAGAAGGCCACGGAACCAAACCTAAACTTGAAAGCCTATCTTGAGGATGCCTATGTTCACCCAATTTTTAAGGGTGATGAGTTTGAGAGTTCAGCAGACGACGAAGAGAACAACCCAGTAGTTGTTGCAACCAAGAGGAATTCCCGGATGGGTAGTAAATATGGTTCTAATGAAAGCAGTCCTAGATTTTCTTCTAAATGATCTCTCAAATTACACTATTCATTCTTTATTCACTTTGTATTATCCCCCTCTACTGTACTGTACTGGAGTTGTCTAGAAATGCCAATACAACGGGAGCTAAAACTGTAAATTAAGATTCTGAATCTTAATTTAATACCTTAATTAGTACTAGAATTGAAACCTTTAAGCTAGCTCCTGAAAATTAAGAGCCAATTTGATCTAATATCTAAAAAATTATTAAATTTTTATTTTTATCCTTAAAAATGTAAAACTAAAAACATACTATGATAATCTAATAAATATATTATTTGTTAAACACAACTTTCATATTATTTTTAATTTATCTAAGTAAACTTTTTAATCAATAATAATTTAGAAAAACTTGCGGTACATCTTACTAATAACGCTTGATCGTTGATACGAGTAATGGTATATACACTACTCTACCGCTGTGTATACATTTTGCAGCTTAATATGTGATACGTCACGTTTGCTGAATTGCTGTACAGCTTGCTAATCAACATGTGACACTTAATAGTTGATACGAGTAACGAGTCTTATCATTTAGAAGCTGAACAAATTTGATGAAAATGTCAATTAATTTTTTATTATTTGTGTTAAATACTCAACTTTTTAATGATTTTTCAATATATCATTTGACATACTCTATAACTATTTCGATACATAGTTTTTATCTAAACAATTTTTTTACTAATAACTCAACGGTGTTGTGTTAATAAATACATAATCAGATCAATTCTATAACAAAATAAAAATATTGAATATATTTTTACCATAAAAATTTAATAAGATTTTTAACCATCAAAACAGTATAAAAAGGTTCATATTTATCAATGGTAAAGAAATTATCAAATTATATTCATTTTTGCAATAATTATGCAATTCAAATACTATAAATTACCAAACATTATACTTAATTAAAAATATAAATATTTAGTCTAGAGAGAAGGTATATTAGAAAAGAGTCAAATCATTGTTTTGGATACCATACCACACTACTAAATTACTCCATAATTTATTAATTTTACGAATATACATAAAGCAAAATGTATTTTAAATATTTATAAGTTTTATAAATAAGACCTTTTTTAATTAATCACAAACAATATAAATTATTTACTTTCTTAAAATAGTACTAATAATAAAATTTCATATTCTAGAAATTATACAGCTATTAGCCTATTACCCATCTAACAGAGACCCGAGTCCTACTTTAATCATAATGATCCTAGTTCCAATGAGGAAAAGAGGAACGGACGAGCGAGGCACACCGCACACCGCACACACCGCTTTGTGGCAACATATAATAGATTAATTAATGGTCATGTTCTGGCTACAATTGAATAGACATGGAATTGTCTTGAAGCTGCCTAACATAATAATTCGAGAGAACTTATTTGCAAATCTCAAAAATATCTTCTCCAGCTCCTTTAGTTTGCCTATGCTACTTCTTGATTTTGTTAACAAGATTGTCAAGTGGGCCTTCTTTTGATTTCTCTCCCTTCGACATTACTCGAAGATTCAGTCTTGATTGCAGCTTTATCTTACAGGCAAATCCCCATGATGTAAGTTTTAAGTTCTTCTCTCACTATTCTTGGATTTGGGTTTTCTTATTTTGATGATTTGATGCTCCATACAATACAAGTGAGAATTGCAGTTCACTTGTTCTTCATTTGCCTCTTTCCTCAACTTGGCATTCTGTAATTTTTGTTTACTTGGTTGAGAATTAAGATATGATTTTTTTTAAAAGTTTTCTCAACTGGGTAGTGTGTTCAATTATAATGCTATTATCTTCATTTGGACACAATTTTCATTTATCCAATTTGAAGTTAATCTTTTAATCAGCTTTAAGGGAATTTCTGGAAATTACGAGTTACTGTGGAAGTTTTTGAGTGAAAGCCGTTATGTCTTACTTTCTTAAAATTATAACTTTAGAAAAGTGATGTGAATTTCCTTCTCGTTGTTAAAAGATTAATTTTTATTTATTTTTTAACTTGTGGTATATATTTGTGTTGTAGAACTTGCTTATTTTGAGGTTTCCTGATGTTACATGACGGTCAGTCAGTTTGTTTTGGTAATGTACAAGGATAAAACACGAGTTAAATTTGCTTTCTTCTATAAGTTGTTTGGGCTTTTGCTAACAATTGTTTATAATTAGTGTGCTTTAAGATTTATACTGTTAATATGTTGATGGTACACATTTTTTATATAAATTTTTTATCATAAATTCTGCAACCAGTACTTGCTGAGATCTTTATACAGAACATAGTATTTTTGTATGGTGGCTATTAAGAATTATATTGGCATAATTGATACACGACAAGTCATCCGTAGATTTTCATTCAAAAAACACTGATTTTTTCCTGGCGCTGCTGAGTAAACTAATTGTGTTTATGTTAAACAGAACCAGAGTAAGAACCAAGTAAAGGAATCCTGTTGTTGCAGCAAGTTTTATGTCCATCTTTGTAGTTTTATCACTTCTTGCATCAATAGATGGCAACGTTTCCATTATCCTCTGTTATGCAATCCAATGGCTTAAGCTGTGGAGCCATTGAGACAGCCAAGTTAGTTTCTACTATTCATGTTACTTCTGAAAAAAGAGTGACACGAAGATTAGGGAAAATGGATGTGGAAAGAAACCTAGTTTTCAGGGGAGTTGCAATAAACGCAGCAAAAAGTTCTTATCCGGATCATAGGTTGGAAGTGTTATCCACATCACGTTCTTTTGTTGTTCAAACTCCAGGAAAGGTTTCAACATACCTATTTAGGACTGAAATTGGTGGTCAGGTGAAGGTACTTGTTGAAACGAAAAATAACAAGTATAGTGTGTATGTTGAAATTTCATCCTTGCAACTTTCTGACAGCAAAGATGAGCTGCTTATGAGATGGGGTATATATAGATCTGATTCATCATCTTTCATGCCTATAGACTTTCAGAGTCCCAGTCTAGCTTCAGCACCCAGGACAATAGAAACCCCACTTCGGCGGAAGTCTTCCGGCAAGATTGCAGTTCAGTTAGATTTAGAAGCAAATTTAGCCCCCTTTTATCTCTCATTTGTATTGAAGTCTCCTTCAGACGGTGATTCAAATATATCTGTAATCAGAAGCCACAGGAAAACAAACTTTTGTGTGCCAGTTGGTTTCAATTCAGGGTATCCCGCACCTTTGGGTCTTTCCTTTTCTGCTGATGGTTCCATGAACTTTTCCCTTTTGTCACGAAGTGCGGAAAGTGTGGTTCTGTGTTTGTATGATGAGTCAACGAAAACTGAACCTACTTTTGAGATTGATCTAGATCCATATGTCAATCGATCAGGTGACATATGGCATGCCTCTATAAACAGTGCAATTCCTCTTGTGAGCTATGGTTATAGGTGCAAGGGAACTAATAAGCAAAAAGGGGATATAATTCATGCTGAATGTGTCCTTTTGGATCCATATGCTAAAATCATTAGGGATTTCATTCCTGTAAAGCATGGGTCAGGTTTGCTTCTACACTGTCTTGGACAATTGCACGGGGAACCTGCTTTTGATTGGACTGGTGACATTCGGCCTTGCTTACCATTGGAGAAGCTTGTGGTTTATCGGTTAAATGTGATGCTTTTTACCAAAGATAACTCCAGCAAGTTGCCTAGTGACGTTGCCGGGACCTTCTCTGGTATCACTGAGAAGTTACAGCATTTCAAAAGTCTTGGCGTGAACGCAATTTTATTAGAACCGGTCTTCCCTTTTGATGAGCAGCAAGGTCCCTATTTTCCGTTCCATTTCTTTTCGCCAATGAACAAATATGGGCCTTCTGGAGGTCCTATGTCCAGTATTAACACTATGAGGGAGATGGTGAAGGGGTTGCATGCCAATGGGATAGAGGTTTTTGTGGAAGTTGTTTTCACCCATACTGCTGAGGTTGGATCACTGAGAGAAATTGACAAATCTTTCTACCATTATGAAAAAGAAGGTGACAATATAGGTAGAAATAGTTTAAATTGCAATCATCCTATTGTCCAACAGATGATTTTGGATAGCCTTAGGCATTGGGTGATTGAGTTTCACGTTGATGGATTCTGTTTCATAAATGCAGCTTCCCTTATGAGAGGGTTTCATGGTGAGAATCTTTCTCGCCCCCCTTTGGTTGAAGCAATTGCATTTGATCCTATACTCTCAAAGGTCAAGATCATTGCGGATTCTTGGGACCCCCATGACATGGAATCCAAGGCAGTACGTTTTCCTCATTGGAGGAGGTGGGCAGAAATAAATACACAATTTTGTGCTGATGTGAGAAATTATCTGAGGGGTGAAGGTCTGCTTAGCAACCTCGCGACAAGGCTTTGTGGGAGTGGGGATACCTTCTCGGATGGTCGAGGCCCTTCATTCTCTTTCAATTTTATTGCCAGGAATTCTGGACTTTCTCTTGTGGACTTGGTCAGTTTTAGTGGCAGTGAGCTAGCTTCGGAACTAAGTTGGAATTGTGGAGTCGAAGGTGCAACCACTAGTGCTGCTATACTTGAAACGCGACTAAAACAAATCCGGAATTTCCTCTTCATCTTGTTTGTTTCTCTGGGTGTTCCTATCCTCAATATGGGAGATGAATGTGGCCAATCTTCTGGGGGTTCTCCTGCATATGTAGACAGAAAACCTTTTAATTGGAATACTTTAAGAACCAGCTTTGGAATTCAGACCACCGAGTTCATTTCATTTTTGAGTTCACTAAGAATTGGGCGAAATGATCTTCTTCAGAAGAGGAAATTCTTGAGGGAAGAGAATATCGACTGGCATGGAACTGATCTGTCTCTGCCAAGTTGGGAAGACCCATCAAGTAAATTCCTAGGCATGACATTGAAGGTTCACAAAGAAGAAATCAAGTCAACCTCAGAATCCCCTTGTCTGAAGGGTGACTTGTTTGTTGCTTTCAATGCTGCCGATCATTCAGAGAGCATTACTCTACCCCCACCTCCTGCAGAAATGGCATGGCTTCGTTTGGTTGACACAGCTCTTTCCTACCCTGGTTTTTTCTCTATGGACGGTGAACCTGTACTTGAGCAGATGCCTGAACCAGTCATGTACGAGATGAAGTCTCACAGTTGTGTTCTGTTTGAAGCCAGAAGCCTAAGTGGTTGATATCATCAACTAAATTCCTCAATGTACACTAGTTATATTTTCAGTGGGAGGTATTAGCTGGTTAGCACAGAAGATGTCCATTAGGGGCAATAGGTATTTTTTTAAAACAATGTAACTATTCCTTTTTCCTTTACTATGGGTCTGTACATGTTGCCTGTGATTTGAATTTTTGCAGAACATTTGACCAAAAATAAAATATTCATTTTGAGGAATAATTATTGATCTACTTGTTTTGCTTCAAGTGGTTTAAGTTTTAAAAGTGCCTTCGTTGCATTACATCTGCATATTCAAATAAATACATCATATGCATTTAAACAAGGGGAAAATGCAGAATAGTAGGAAAAGAAAAGAAAAAGAATGAAAAAGCGAGAAAGAACACTGCAGAACACATGGAAAATACTGGAACTGAAAGCAAACATACACCTGAAAAAAGAAGTTTTTTTCCATTACAATCTTCAGAACTATATTCCCCACAACAGCGGAATACATCTGGGAAAATTACAAGGGCTTTGAAACAAAAAGAACAAGATTTTATATAAAACAGCGGATTAAAATAAACTGTGTATGACTATCAGTCTATCATTGTAAATTAATTGCCAAATCAAGGATAGCTTCTACTTGACGTATAGCCTGCTGTTTCTCCTGTTGCTTCAACCTAATTGCAACAGATTCAGGGTCAAGCCCTTGTTCAGTAAGTGCTTCACTTTGTTCGTACCGAACTTCTTGTAGCAATGCATCAATCTCTCTTAACAAAATCTACTCTCAGAAGAACATCATCAGCTTCCAGTGGAGGTCTCAGTGGGCCTTGATGCTGAGTGTTGGAGAAAGAAAGGTCATTTATTGCACGTCATTGAATCATAAACATAATTATTCAATCAGAGGCTAACATATAGCACACCTAAACATTAAACAACTTTACTAAACATGCAGGCAACTTATAAACTTGGCAGTTTATATGTGAGCAAGGCCTTGGGAAGAAAATTACAAACTTGGCCATTCAACTAATATTTTTGTCCATTCTAATACCAGACAGAAATTCTCTCTCAACCACTACATAAGGCCATGAAGTAGAAACTGAAGCCTACCAAATCAAAAACGCTGAATGACTTGAGGATGTTATGAACAATCATTGAGACTTTCAGGTATAAAAAAATGACACTGGCTATGACCATGTGTAGAGGTATGTGCTGAAGACTGAAGTCGTATATTGCATTTTTTATGTACCTTGTCAATGTCAAATCCTGCTGGGACGAGAATACTGAATGGATCTTCTCGTGGAAAGGTATCAACCATACGCTTTTTGCATGCCTTCAGCCACCCTTCCTCATCAAATCCATTATGCTTATTCAAAAGCTCGTTGAGTAGTCTCATGGCAGGAGTAGCCTCCCGTTTCAAGATCTCTGTCTAAACTTAAGTTTAGCTTACATGTTTTGATATTCCAACAGGAAAGCACACAAGCGCCAGCACACATTGACATATTACATATATAAAAGACGGAAAGGTTTTTTTAATAAAAAAACACCAAAATTGAAAGGAAGGACAGTGCAAATGATGAAGATGGTGGAGTTAATTGTTTTTTTTTTGGCTAATTGAGTTAATTGTTAATGATTAGGAGGATTGAATTTGAGGGTATTGGAAAAGAAGCTTAAAAGTTTACATTTTGCATTGAAGTTAAGAACTTAAGCAATTTGTAATTTCATGTTGAACCTGGAGGTACTTTCCAACTTCAAGGAATTTAATCAAACACTACATAAAAAAGTTTGTTTTCTATTCCAACCAAGAGGAGAATGAACGGGAATCAATATAAATCTTCGCTAGATCATTATGCCAATGCAAGATGATTCCAGTAGGCTGGATAAGATGTATTCCTGAGAAGGGAGTGGAAAACACTTCTCATATTACAAAAAAAA
Organism: Panax quinquefolius; assembly: GCA_020205615.1. Classification (NCBI taxonomy): domain Eukaryota; kingdom Viridiplantae; phylum Streptophyta; class Magnoliopsida; order Apiales; family Araliaceae; genus Panax; species Panax quinquefolius. The sequence continues at coordinate 7,334,652 of CM035162.1, read as the reverse complement.
TTAATCACAAAATGCTGGTAAGCTTATTTTATTATGGATTGTCACTAATTAAGCTTTGAAGTGTTTTATAAATCAAGCCAAAGCAAAAGCCAAAATGTCAACTGAAAGTCATTCAACAAGAATTCAAGATCAGATGGAGTCATCAGGTACAATAGAATTTATGGAAGCCTGAAAATAATTGATTAACACTCGCAGTCAAATAGGCAACTTTGTGCTTGATTGTGACTGTTGATGCAGTAACCAGTGCATACCTCGACACGCCTGTATAAAAGATCAAGACTTCTAATCACGTCCTTTTCATCCTGGAAAAATGCCATAGATTTCTGAATCATTAGAAAGACATAAGAGGCCCTGAAAATTACTCCCAAAACAAGTAGAATTTGAGTTAATTTTACACTTTTCTTTATCATGCATTTCTACTTGTATTCTTGTAAAATAGCTGGAAAATAAAGGATGAAAATGCCAAAGGCTTCCCGTATTACATTAAAGGAATTGATTATTTCAGAATTGAAGAGACCAGTTAATCTACATTTTGGATCATTTTCAAGAACAAACTTAAATACATGCCAATTGTAGTCAAACCTCAACAACTACGGCATTCTTGGAACAAGGTGACATGAGCAACGCAACTGTGAGGACACAAACTCTAGATACCTGGTTTAAATCAAAGTTAGGCCCTGTAATTTCCCTCAAGTGTTTCCTGGAGGCAACTTTCTTAAACTTGCCTAAAGACAAGTCCCGAGTGTAAGCCTTAAACAATTAAATGCTTATGCACAACTGCATTGTACATGGTCAAACCAAGTTCTTTGTTGCTACAAGCATTGATACCAGTATCATCACAACATCAAGAACAAAACTTGACTTTGCCCATTTTTTTGGTTCCTAATTCCCCATACTGAAACTAGAGATTTGAAGTGACAAATGCTTCCAAGAAGGAAAATACTAGCACCTATTTACATTTCTATACGGTGCAAGTTCTCAGTTTAAAATTGGCATTCAATATAGTAAAGCAACTGATACGCTTACATACATCACGCCGAGCAAGATCGAGCCGATTCCATATGACCATGAGTACAAGTTCAGTGAGTTCGCCTCTCTCAGCAGCTTCCTCAATTTTCTACAAGAAAGGAATTGCAGCAAAACAACAATAGATTAACTGCAGAACAATTTCTCCTGAAGTTTCAAAGAAAAATTGTGGAAGGGACTACAAAATATTTAAATATAGCTTGTTGGGGTGTGATTATTTGGATTTATTTTGACAGTAGGAGAGTCCTCATTAAAGCAAGATTGTGTTTCCTTATTTAGTGGGATAAGGAGGTTTAATTTGGGAAGGAATCTATCAACCATTAATTGTAGTTATAAGGTGATTCTGAAAAGGACTTCTACTCCTAATTGGATTCAGGTGGACATCACATCTATAAATACAGCAGGGAACGAGACATAACACAATAGCATATGACACAAATAAACAATTTGTACTCTCTATATTATTATAGTGGATTTCTCTCTCTCTCTGATTTTTTCCCAATTGGGTTTCCACGTAAATTCTTGTGTTCATATTTTATCTCTTTGTTTATGTTTATATGAGTGTATTTTGTGAGTTTGATTTCACAACAATACAATCAACTGTTAGCGTTATTTTGTTCTGCTGTTTTGATGATTTCGTCAGGCGTTAACATTGGCGCCGTCTATGGGAATAAAATTCTGTTTGAAAAATCATCGATAATCAACTGTGACAATAAATTTTTTTTATGTCCTCGAAAGCACATATAAGTTTCAAATTATATTATATAGTTGATAATCTTTTATATTCATGACATATGACTTGGCATCGAAATTCATGAAGTCTTATAAGCCCATAAGAGCATTATGCGTCACATGCATATTTAATTTCCTTTGTCCAGAGTAATACATCATACTCATGTAATAATATGTTGATACATTATTTAAAATTGTTATATTCAAATATTATCATATTCATGTCATTCTAAGTGGGTTGATTTACATCATGCACGTGTATATATTAATATGGGTTTGACAAATTTTCAAAAAAGTCGCCAATCATCTTTACCATCCATTATGGTCTTTTTTATTATTCATGAACATAGTCCATCTGGATAAGGAAGAAACTTACATAAAAAATAATTAAGCATGTGGTGGCTTATAAAAGATGAGATGCATCCTTAATTAAATTAAAGATATACGTGGATGTATGCAGCATAGGCCGATAGGCGTGTGATTATTACCTGCTAATAGCAATCGAACCATGATTGTGACCGAGTATTTATTACTTTACATGTTACATCATTTGTATTATATATAAAAGGTATAGATAGTGTTCATGCATGTTATATATATTAAATCACTTTATTAATCACTTTGATTATTGATCCAGGTGAGTAAAAGATGCATTGCTACTAACATTCTATAAGGGTCGCCACATTCAGGACAATAATTCATGTGGGCCCATCATGTGATGAGTCAGTAACAACATCTTCTATATGCTTCTCGAAGCCAACCAAGGCAATCCAAGCTCATCGGCTTCAGCAAAATAAAACGAGCACCTAGAATCAACACTGATCGTCGGGAGAATAACAAGCCTCAAATAGAATATGCGTGGCTCTTAATTTTCACAAATGGAGGGGAGCGAGCAATCACCTCCACATATTACATAAAAGGTTTCGTTGTCCTTCGTCACTAACAACATCTGCCGACCACATAGGAACAGATGAAGTTGGGTTCGGACCACTTCGGCAATCTCTTTGGCGATTCCTCTTCAGGCCACTTCGGTTTCGTCCCAATAAAAGATGGTGATCCTGCTATTTCTCTTCGACAAACAAGGTTTCGTTCCGATAAAGAATACTTTCACCATGTATGGTCATTCGGCAAAATCTCCTCTTCTCTTCGGCAGTTATCCTTACAGCCTCGAGCACTTTTTGGCTTTGGTCAGATACGCTAATAGATCCGAAGTATACTTCATCCATAGTATGAGTCGAGGAATCGCGACCAAGTTAAGGCGACCGAGTCATCGTTTTTACCGCCTCTAACTCAATCAACAGGAAAACATAATGAACCAGAGCACCAAATCTAAATGCGCATAGCAGCAGCGGCAGAATTGAATTAAGAAGTAATCTTGAGTATAAATAGGATTCTGAATGTGGGGAGGGAAGCTAGTGATGGCGGAGTGTTTCGGGACAAAGGCGGTGGAAATGGCGATTCGGTTAATCTTCGGTGAATCTCTATCGAACTTCGGCAAGAAGAGAGAAGACAACTAACGTGGGTAGCCTTCCAATTTAATATACTTGTATTATCTTGAAAGAAGGAGAGGACTACTGACTTGGAGATTAAAGAAGTGCAACATGTATACCACCACTTTGGACATATGGCCTCAGGAAAACAAAAGAGAAAAGAGAGAGAGGTTTGGGTTTTAGTCACATGGATGGACAGGGACTACAAATGGGCTTCAATCCCACTTCGACGTTTGTTCATTATTTCAGTTTCGGCGCCTACCATTACGAGCTGTAGAATAAAATTTGATCGACTTCATAAAACTCGGTCAAGGCTTCACCGAAATTAATAGCTTTGGAAGTAAAATTGGTGGACTAGTCGTATCTCTTCGGCACAATAATAAAATTAGCAGGAGAAAATATTCTTGGGCAAGATATAAGATTGGTATTTGATTCAGGCTGAATTGGCAGGGGGGTAGGATATACAGGCTTGGTGTAAGTTTCAACGGTATGAGATGTTCGCCTATGATACTTCGAGCAACAGCAGCCCACTTCGGATAATTGTAGTTTGCTTTGGACTACATCACATCGGCTTCATTTTGGCTTCGGCTATCTACTTTGGTGTTTTCGGAGGTTCGGTGGGACCTGTTCATCCTAAAGATTGTGAACAAAACATGTTCGTCCTAAAGATGGCGAACAGGATCGTTGGGAGGTTCGGTGGAATCTGTTCATCCTAAAGATGGTGAACAAAACATGTTCGTCCTAAAGATGGGGAACAAGATCGTTGGGAGGTTCAGTGGAACATGTTCGTCCTAAAGATGACGAACAGGATCGTTAGGAGGTTCGGTGGAATCTGTTCATCCTAAAGATGGTGAATAGAACATGTTCGTCCTAAAGATGGCGAACATGATCGTTGGGAGGTTCGGTGAAATCTGTTCATCCTAAAGATGGTGAACAGAACTTGTTCGTCCTAAAGATGGCGAACAAGATCGTTGGGAGGTTCGGTATAGTGAACAAAACCTATTCGTCCTAAAGATGGCGAACATGATTGTTGAGAGGTTCGGTAGAATCTGTTCATCCTAAAGATGGTGAACATAACTTGTTCGTCCTTAAAATGGCAGACAGCTTGTTCGACCCTTTGGCGGTGAACAGGATTGGTTGAAGGATGGTTCGGTTGGTGTAAGGCTGGTTCTTTATATCTTCGATAGTGATAAGGTTGGCAAGATTATCTGTGTATTCGGTTGTGATAAGGATGGTCTTTTATATCTTTGGTAGTGATAAGGTTGGTATAAGGTTGGTTCTTTATATTTTCGGTAGTGATAAGGTTGGTTCGGTTGAGATAAGGTTGGTTCGGTTGTGATAAGGTTGACTCGGTTGTTCTTTATATCTGTGTATTCGGTCGTGATAAAAATGGTCTTTTATATCTTCGATAGTGATAAGGTTGGTTCGGTTGGTATAAGATTGGTTCTTTATATCTTCGGTAGTTATAAAGTTGGTTTGGTTGAGAAAAGGTTGGTTTGGTTGTGATAAGGTTGGTTCGGTTGTTCTTTATATCTGTGTATTCGGTCGTGATAAAGATGGTATTTTATATCTTCAGTAGTGATAAGGTTGGTTCGGTTGGTATAAAGTTGGTTCTTTATATCTTCGGTAGTGATAAGGTTGGATCGGTTGGTATGGATTTTCGGTTGGTATAAATTTGTATACTATCTTATTTTAAGTTCCTTATAAATAATAAACTGGGGTCAATGTTGGGATGTGATTATTTGGATTTATTTTGACAGTGGGAGAGTCCTCATTAAAGTAAGATCGTGTTTCCTTATTTAGTGGGATAAAGAGGTTTAATTTGGGAAGAAATCTATCAACCATTAATTGTAGTTATAAGGTGATTCTGAAAAGGACTTCTACTCTTAATTGGATTCAGGTGGACATCACATCTATAAATACAGCAATAAGCAAGGGTTTGAGGGGAACGAGAAATAACACAATAGCATATGACACAAATAAACAATTTGTACTCTCCATATTATTATAGTGGATTTCTTTCTCTCTCCGTGGTTTTTTCCCAATTGGGTTTCTACGTAAATTCTTGTGTTCATATTTTATATCTCTTTGTTTATGTTTATGTGAGTGTATTTTGTGAGTTTGATTTCACAACAATACAATCAACCGTTAACGCGATTTTGTCCTGCTGTTTTGGTGATTTCGTCAGGCGTACAAAATTTGGCGTTAACATAGCTAATGGTAAAGCAAACTACTAAGTTACTAACTATGGAAAGACTCGTTATTAAAACATAAAAGTTTTCCATTGGCTGAGCTTCTAAAGCGGACCTAAGTGGCAGAGGGGGTGCCTAGCGCCAAGGCCGCCTAGGCAATTTCCTAGGTGGACTAGGCGTTTCCTTAAGCGGTCTCATTTATTTATTTTTTGTAATATACATGCATATTATAATATACAAAGCACAAAGTAGACTGTAGATGTAATATTTTTAAATATTACATGAAACATTACTAAAAGAGCAATCTTTTAGGCTTAACAATTCATTTTTAGTATTGTAAAGCTTCAAAGTAGAAGTCTGATTATGCCTAGGCGGGGGCATAGGCGCCCAGCTAAATCGAGGGGGTAGAGGACCGCCTAGCACCTAGGTTGTGATTAATTGGAGCTGGGCGGGGACTTTTAAAACACTGATGCTATTCACTGTCAACTCCTCTATGGGACACTTGTATGTGAGACTAGACAAAACTCCTAAGTGCAAACAAGCTCATGTTGACAGAACTCACAAACCATATACTGTAAAGGCTTGCTAAGCAATCAAGTTCTTACCACAAAAAACTATCCTAACATTTGCAGCCTAACCTAATGAAAATGCTAATGTAAATTGGTTTTTTATCAGCAATCTCAATAAGTTATTGAAATAAGAAACTGAGAGTGATTCGCAAACGTTGTGGAAATGGCAAGGAGATGATGAACTCAATTCAAAGGCTTTTTTGGATTCAGCCCTTCCCACACTTCAATCGACTTATGTTACCAAACAAACTTGTTGCACCTTTCCAGGAAAAAAAAAACTTGGTACAACACAAAATGAACATGCCCGGTCCCAATGTGGTGGCTTTTATATAGTAAGCGGTCTATTGGTCCAGAGCAAGTCAACTCGGCATGGTTAGTCATAAATAGTTTAATATTACAAATGGCGCAAAACAATTCTGATGGAAACAACTACTTTAAATAGATTTTTCAATAAAATGGTATAAATTTTCTACATATTGCTTGTTCTTATGTCAGGATAAATACAAAAATAACTTTTGAGGCTGCTTAAATTGGAAGAACTGAAATGAGGAAATAAACCTTAGCCTTGAAGTTTATGATTACCTCTTCCACTTCTTCAGCAGATCTGATGAAGCTCGACACCAATTTCTTTGCTTTCCGTACCTCTTCTTCAGGATAACCCTTTAATCTCAAGCCAATTTCTTCATATTCTTCAATCTTTCTGTTCTCTTCCTCTTCTTCTTCTTGACGCAATCGGTGTAATTCATTTGTCTTCTCCCGCTGACGGGCTTGCCATTCCTAATTCAAAAAACTTAGTGCTGCGATTTCAACTTATATATTATATCAAGACATTGGTCAACTCCAATAAAACAGTAACTTTCTTTTTGAATGCCAAATAAAGAATCAAGATACGGCTCTCAATTTAAGGGACAAGAAGTAAAATAATAAAAAATAATCTGAATATTTAAGAACAGAGTGAACTGTGTCTGTGCTCATAATAAGAGATGAGCTAAAGCAAGAAAGCCATGAAAAGGAGTGACGTACATCATCATAATACTCTTTGGGAAGCCCATAGAGGTCTTTCTCTTCTACTTTCTTGTTCCTACACATAACTGGCAATTGAACCCACTGATAATCAAGAAAAATAAAGGGGGTTTCTTTGAATATTCAAGAAAGTAAAAGAAGAGAAGATAGAGAAAAGAAACCCGAATTCTTGAAATGAAAAGGTCTCAGGGCTACTAAAGGAGTTCTGGGAAAGAGTTGGAAAAGGACGGCGCAGGGAATGTTAGGGGAACGCCTTTGCCTCCATTTTTGCAGGACCGATACAAATGAAATACCAGATATTTGATACAATCCCCTTTCATTTGTTTTTTCCCCAAAATTATATATATAGCCTTAATATTTTATATTGCTAAAAATGATTAAATATATATTTATTTTTTATCTTGTACGAACAAAAGTACATAAAATGAAACATAAGTATATTATTTAATATAATTTATTAGTATAAAAATTATACTTATATTTATCTTTTGAAGATGGTATGCGTCGATTTAGGGGTGTTAGTAAGAACTAACTTGAATATTTATGATCCAAAGCTTTTTTTATGATCCATACTGAATGAATTATAATTCGAGATATCAAAGTATTCCTCGATTAGGGTTAAATTTTATTTTTTCTCGAACCATACTTTCGAAAAATATTAATCTTTTCATACTAATAAACTAAATATGTGATATTTGATCAATCTTTATAATTTATAAAGTGTAGTATTAAATTGTATAAACATCTAATTGATTGTCAATTAGTATTACATTCTTTGTAATTTCTTTACATAAATAAAAGTAAAGACTTTTATATATAACCATTAGTTCGATAATCAATTTAGTATGTAGTGGTTCAATTATTAAGCGAAATTATATTCTATGTTTTGTTTGGGTGAAAAATGGTCCGAATGATCCGAATTAAATTAAAAATTCCTTGCTCGAATTCGAATTGATTTTTTGAGTGAGAATAAAATACTTTTTATCCCTTTCTGTTTACGAGAACTAAGAATATTTTTTTCTTTTTTCCATTCTGATAAAAAAAAATGGGAGAAAAATAATTAGCAAAGAATTTGAGTGAGAATAAAATACTTTTCTCCTTTTCTGTCCTTTGGATTGCTAATTTTAAGAACATTTCTAATAATTCGAGTATCCAATTAGTAGAATTAACTATTACACAAATGTGGAAGGGGTTTTGAAGATATAATTTTTTTATAACCACAAAATTTAGTCTTCAACTTTAAATTACAAAAAAAAATCAGAATATTATTTGAACATAAATCTTGATTTTCACTAATAAATAAATAGAAACCCAACAATCTGAAAGAAGAGAGGAAAATTTGGTGATGGTTTCATCAAGGAAGAAGCACATTTCAGTTGTAATAGTGTCGTATAGAGTATAGTAGTAGACTAGTCTATAGTCCAAGTCCATTTTGATAAAAAATGGTCCGTGAGAACTCAACTCACTTGTAAAAGCTGGCTGACTGCCAAAACTTGGTTAACGGAATACAACTAACTATACAAGGTGAAGAGAGCCCTGTAACTTCCATCAAACTCAATATCCGGCAGCTCTCAGTGTCACCCAGCAACTAGGCCTCACATCTCATTTTACTTTCCTTTTGAAAGATACAATAAAATCTAATTAACAGTATTACTAAGTTTACACATGACTCAGCTGAGCTGTGTTTCCTAAACATATTCGCTCGCCATCCCTATAAAATTTTACAACTCTTTTAAGTTTACAGGATGGATGATATTTTTGTTATAAAAAGAAAGAAAGAATAGAGAAGATCATTGCTGGGAGTTAAAGAAATGATGACTAAATGCACAGCTGGAATCAATTTCATCATAATCCCAGAAATAATTACTTCCCCGATGATGATGATTTGTGATATCAAGTCTCCATTGCTTCTCGTGATGAGTCCAAACACCAGCATTTATAGTTTGATTTGGAAGTCTCAAAAAGCTCATCTGGCGTCATTTTCTCAAGGTCCATTGGTTGAAAAGAATTGAAAATGTTGGTGACAGCCAGGTAACGTTTAGCAGTTAATGTTCCAGTCACTTCCACGGGATGATCTTGGGAGCGCATTCTCTTATACAACCTCATTGCAGCTACACAATCTTCATAGGGATCGTGAACTCCTATCTGAATATCATACCTATAAATCCCCCATGTCAAGTAAGTTTTGAACATTTCGAGAAGGAGATCACTTTGATAAACACTCATCTACATGTTGTCATCACTAATCAATTATGAGGAGTTTTGGTAACTTTTCTACATGAATTTGAGAAAGAATAAAAGAGTCTTTGACTGAACAATTTTTAAATGAGTACGAAAACAGAACTTGTTTTTGGTGACAAGTCAACTTTGTGCCGTCCTCTTCAAATCAAATAATTAAAATGTTGAATTCTATAGATCATGTGTTACTTGAACAAAAAGCATAAGAATTATAATGAGAAAGTAGAAAAACATATGCAGATAAACAACTCAAAGACTATTAAAGAACATCCAAAAAAACAACCAAAAGGTCAAGTAACTTGCCCTAGATATGTCCGCGTGAGGTATTTGAGTGAGTGGCTGACAAGATTCGTTTTCATCAGTGGATGGTACTTTGAAGTATCCCTACATGGACAAAACAGTAACCATGAGGCACAAATGACAAAAATTTCTGGCAGCAAGTTTAAATTTTGCTTACTTTCAATACCAAGTTTTTTAGTTTGTTCAATTCAGGGAACTGTTAAGTTGGTGAAATCACATATAAGTTCACACTTATCAAGTCAAAAATCTAATATTACCGACACCATCTACTACCGCATTTTTTTTTGGGTAATATTAGGTTCTAGTAGAGCAACTTGTCCAAATAAGTAGGGATAAAAGCGATGTCTCAAAGGACTGGAATAAAAATTACAGGCCGAAATAAAGCCTTAACAACTTCTATAACATCACTTCCAACATTCCCGATATAATATTGACTATTAAATGCAGAATTCTTCTCAGAAAAACATACTTATAGATAGCAGAAAATAGTTTTAAGATTCAATAGTAATATGTCCTTCTCAAAATATATCTCGTCTTCTAAATGAAGCAACATATTGGCCTCATATAAAATTACTTCTAATTAACAATGTTGCATTTAATGCCCTCATAATCAGTATCAAAAGGATGAGCCAAGGGGAAGATCTGAGTAGCTACGTAAAAAATATATTTTAAATGTGTAGAAAGGAAGAAGCTGATTTTGGGTTATAATTACTTGATGCTTCTGTTCTCAATTACATTGACTTGTATACACAAATTTCACAATGGTAATCCTTAATTTACAACAATGTATACACACTAATTATGGGATAAGATTGTATTTTTTAACAGCATCTTCTAACACTCTTCCTCAAGTTGGTGTATAGATGTCTCGCATGCCCAACTTGAAAAACAATGGATGAAACATCTTACTACCAAGACCTTTAGTCAAAATATCAGCAAGATGATGTTCTGTTTTGACGAAAGGTAAGCAAATAAGACCACTAGTTAACTTTTTTTTAATGAAGTGTCTATCAATCTCAATATTTTTCGTTTTATCATGTTGTATCGGGTCGTTTGCAATACTAATGGCTGCTTTATTATCACAAAATAATTACATAGGCCTTTTAGTTGTAATACCCAAATCTTTTAGCAAACTTTGAAGCCACATTAGTTCACATATATCCAAGGCGCTAGCTCGATATTCTGCCTCAGCTTGCAACCACAGATTGTTTCTTACTGTGCCAAGTAACAAGATTGCCTACAACAAATGAACAGTAACCAGATGTAGAACGATGATCCTCTATAGAGCCAACTCAATCTGAGTAGGAAAATACTTCAATTCTCATATGACTATGAGGTGCGAACAATATACCTTTTCCAGGAACAAACTTGAGATATCTCAGAATTCTGTAGACAGTTTCCATGCGACAATATCGAGGATCATGCATATACTGACTTACTACTCCCACAACATAAAATATATCCGATTTAGTATGAGAAAGATATATCAATCCTTCCACCAAACGTTGATGTATTTCTCTATCATTCGTAGGTCCTGAGCCACCTACTAAATGATGATTAACTTTAATAGGAGAATCAGCAGGCTTACATCCAAACATACCAGTTTCTTTTAATAGATTAAATACATATTTCCTTTGATATATAAATATCTCAGTGGAAGATCTTTTTCAATAAGATTTTCAAATTAAATTTTGATCTTAAACTTATGATTTCTTGTTTTATAATTCACTTTTCTAATTATATTATAATTTCTAATCACATTAGGACTTAAAAATAAGAATGGTAATCTTACCCTTTATTTGTTTGCTAATTTAGTATTAGGTCTCATAATTGTACATTAGGGTTTCCAAATCTTATTATTAGAGTTTGGAATCTACCAAAAATTAGGATTTACAGGAGATTGCTAGGGTTTCTTATCAATCCTTTCGCAAAAACCAACGTTGGTATTTCCATATAACTTTACCATGGTTTGACAGCGATTTTTAATCTAATTGCTAAAGATCCCATAACCAGTTTACGTACACATACATAACCATTATGGTATATATACACTAGTTCATTCATGTCAAAAGAGCAAATGTCTCCTGATAATCAATCTCATGGGTTTGAGTATGCCCTTTTGTAATTAGTCTGGCTTGGAGTCTCTTAATTGTCCCATTAGACTTCTGTTTGATTGTATATACCCACTTGCATCCAACTGGTTTTTTTCCACAAGAAAAAGGAAGAGTGAATAGTTCTCATATATCAGTCTTTAGGGAATTCATCTCTTCTATCATAGCCTTTTTTCAATTCTTTTCGTTTATTGCTTATCTCCATCCCTGAAGACAAGGAAGAGACAAAGGAATGGTAGGATGCATATAATTTATTATAGGCTAAGTAATTAGAGATAAGATGTTGGGTACATGATCTAACCCCTTTTTAAAGAGCAATAGGAATATCAGTATCATCAAAAGAACAAGTAGGATTCTTACCATTAACATTATCAGGACTAGGTTCTGAGAAGAATTGTTGTAGTGCTGCAGAAATGATGACCTTATTCTTGTCTCTTCGAACATAGATCCTTAACGAAGGCTCATTTTGTCTAGCATGTGACTCTTGTGATTCCCCTTGTGAAGATTTATTAGAGACAACAATAGAAACATAAAAGATGTATAAGGTAGAATAATACTACTTGTAATACCAACCTTAGGAGGAAACTTCTCCTCATCAATAACATCCTCCCCCTGAGGAGAAGGTGAGGAAAAATAAAAAGGTTCCAACTCCCAAAAAGTGACATCACGAGTGACAAAAACTTTGTATGAAGGAGGATGATAACATTTGTAACCTTTTGGGGTGAATACCTAATGAAAACACACCTATGAGCCTTAGGATCTTGTTTTCCCTGAGTGGGAGATTTATCAAGAACATAACACACACAACCACAAACTCGAGGCGAATGAGAAGGATTTGTCGTCTGTTGGAGGTAAGAAAGGGGACTTCTATTCTCAATTATTCTAGAAGGAAGCTGATTTATAAGAAATGCAGTTGTCAGAACAGCATCTCCCTATAAAAACTTAAGTGTGTTCATAGTGAACATAAGAGTATGTGTTACCTCTAGTAAGTGCGGGTTTTTTCTTTCTACCACTCCATTTTGTTCTGGGGTTTTAACACAGGAGGTTTGAAGTATAATGTCATGCAGAGAGAGAAAAGATGCAAAAGCATTATTATTACTATATTCACGACCATTATCGTTGTGGAGAATTTTTACTTTAGCTTCAAATTGAGTTTGGATCTTCTTATAAAATTTTTGAAAACAGTCAAACACCTCATTTTTGGAATGAAGAAGATAAATACAAGTTACACAAGAATAGCAATCAATAAAACTAACAAACCATCAATAACCAGAACATAAAACAACCCAAAAGGATCCCCACACATCAGTATGTATAACAACAAAAGGTTCAGAATGTCGACGGTTAATAGCAGAATAAATACAACGTTCACATGGTTCACACAAAAACTGAGTTTTATTACAATGCTTAACTAAAGATGGAAATAAAGACTCTAGTACTGATAAAGGAGGATGTCCTGGACGCCGGTGTCATTGATGAAGAGAAGTCAGGTTAGATTCAAAAGTAGATGAAGAGCCTAAGTAGTAGTCTCATCTATAATCAGAGGCATGTTAGACGAGTAAACATCCAAATAATATAGACCACCAACTGCACTACCACTGTCAATCTTTTGCCTCGTCACGAAGTCCTGAAAAACACAATGAATTGGGAAAAAGTGATTGAGTAATGATTCGGTAAGACGTTGAAATGAAGGAATATGAAGAACAAATAATAATGTTAATAAAAGAGCACAAACTACTGAATCACTCCCGGAGATAGGAGAAAGGGAACAATTAGCTACTTGAACCTTATTTTTGCAAGAACAAGGCGTGTATGAGGTAAAGAGATTAGAGGACCCGGTCAGAAGCACTTGTGTCTATGATCCAACTAGAGCAAGTTAACAAAACATTAAAAGCACAAGAGAGTATGCCTGATTGTGCATAATGAGAAGAAATGGATTTGGAACAGAGTTTTCGAAAAGCGAAAATTTACTCAAGAGTGAGAGCAGTAGTAGCTTCCGAAGTATTGGATGCATCAACAGGAAGTGTTGTAGTAGATATATAGGTTTGGGAACCACATCGACGACCACTACTAGACCAACCTCAACATCCTTTAGAAACGACCTCCAGCATAAAGCAATCATCTTAAAAATATGATCCCTCGATATTCTTTCCCCCATAGTAGTTACATTCGCGGGACTCCTTCTCGTTCGAGTGTATGACAGGAGACTGAATGGAGAGGCCAAGCTTAGGATAAGAAGCAACTGTGACTCGTCGGTTAACAAGATTTAGAACCATCACCCGACGTCTACTTTTCTCTTGTTGGACTCAGACATGAGCCTCTTACAGTTATGGAAATGGTGTCTGACCAATCAACTGCGCCCGAACTTGATCATACTCTGTTCAAACCAGTCAAAAAATCCACAACTATATCTTCACTAACAAACTTTTGATAAGTTGTTGCATCTTGTGTACATTTGTCTTAAAAAGCCCGATTAATCAAGCTCCTGCCAAATTGCATTAATCTCCGCAAAATAGTGAGCCACAGTATTCTCCCCTTAAACCATCTCACAGATTCTTTTACGAATGTCATATGCCTTAGACATATCACCAGAAATAGATAAAGTTTGAGAGAGCCTCCCAAATCTCATAGGCAGTGCCTACGAACATGTAACTGCTCCGCATACTAAGTTTCATCGAATTAAAAATTCATGTCCTCACCATGAAATTATCAGATTTCCACTTCTCTTGGGCCATACCAACTTTTTCAGACATAGTAGTTATTCCATGGATGAAGTGTTGCATACAATTGGCCTCAATTGACATAAGACATGCTTGAGACCAAGCCAAATAGTTGGTTCCATCCAGTTTGAAGGGGCTTAGAACCAATGTTGAATTAAGAGTATGGCTTCTAACAACTTGTTGTCCCATGCTACTGTTATAAACAATACCACTTTGTTCCGCCATATAACAGGTAAATACAATATATATCCAAGGAGGATAAACTTTACCAAAGATAACAAATACTTACACTACACTTAGAAACAAAATGTATGCAGTAGAAGCAATAGGAATCAGTAGAAACAACAAAAAATTGAAGATACATACAAAAACAACCAACTAGAATAAAACAGATTGGATAAACCTGAACCAAACACCACAAGACTACTGTAGATAGCAAGAGGAGAGAGAGAGGCTAACACCATGGAAATGGCCGCGTTGGCAGAAGTTCGTCGGAAAAATCTCAAGCGTCGGCTAAACCGAGTGAGGTGGAACATGGAGGCGTGTGCAGTGGTGGGTCAGAAGTCTGACACCTCGTCTGGTAATGGGTAACCCAATTATGATATGAATTTCTTCGTATAAATTTGTTCAACTAGTGTTCTGAGAGGAAATAAGAATGACAGCGGAAAGAGAAATTGAGTTGATTAGTTTTGTGATAATAAGGAACGAGGCTCTGATACCATGTAGAAAGGAAGAAACTGATTTTGGGTTATAATTCCTTGATACTTATGCTCTCAAATACATTATCTAACATACACAAGTTTCACAATGTAGCAATCCCTAATTTACAGTTATGGTAATTCCTAATTTGCAGCAACATGTACACACTAATTATGGGATAAGATTAACTACAATTATGGGATAAGATTGTATCTTTTAACATTATCTTCAAACAAAAATGAACAAATGTAAGCATAAGAATGTACTCACAAGAAGAAGCACAAAAAGTTGTAGGAAAAAATTTAAGTAGATATTCACACATCATGTCCTCTTCATCTACACTTTGTTTTAAAATAGAATGATTTGGTACAGAAGATGTAGGGATCCCTGCTAAGGTACTAATTGGTGGACAATAAAGACAAAATTACATGAAGTAACAAGTAAACTACAAACAACAGATATGCAAATGATCATAGTGATGTCATATGATAGAATTCTATACCATCTCTACAACTGTACAACACTTTAAAGACTAACCTTACATGCAGATGATATATAATAGAACTATTCCGATTTCAAAACAAAGTGAAAAGGCTTATTTTTATGGCAGAAAACCACATTTGAATGTTGAATCAGACAATTGACAATAAACTAAGATTTCATCCAAGATTACAATTGTCAACCTCAATGTATATCTTTGTTAAATACTGAAGATAGTTTTGGTAACTTGGGCAACCAGAAAGGTGCTCACCTCAGCATATGGTCAGGATAGTTCATTCTTAAACAATCCAAGTCATGCTCTAGATCATGACCCACAAGAAGCATAGCTTTCCCCCCATCCAGCCGCAATCTCCCAATGGATTCTCCGTTATGCAAAATTTGCAAAACTTTCTCCTGCACTTCTTTGAGTGGCATGGCATCTCTCAGATGTTCTTCTGTTATACCCGTGACTTCGTACCTGAAGACAAACATATAAACAAAAAATTGCAAAGATATATAGGTGATTGCCAATAGTCTTTTTAAAACACTCTACACACAGAGGCTAAATTGCAGGTCACAAGTACCTGTAGTTAGTTACGGGAATTTGAGGTAACACATAAGTGTGGAAAATCAGCTTCTCATTTTCATCAACAAGGCATACCCTAGCACAAAGATCAAGTGATCCATCACTTCCACCACCAACCATTTCACAGTCAATTGCAATTGCTTCAAAACCTCTGCCACTGGGGTTTCCCATATATGAGGTTGATTGTGAAATATAAATCTGAGATTCATTTCCAGGCATCTTTATCATTTCCTGTAACAGTTCCACACAAATTTAAGAATATATCTAAACAAAAAAATATTATAGGCTGATAGCAGCAACCGCATAACAATAGCCACTATGAAATCAGTGTAGGACGATATCTTAGAAATCATGTGATAAACCTTGGACTTTGAGAATATAGTTGTCAACAATTTAATATTGTAAACTTACAGGAGTAACTGGAGCAGGTATGCAGCACATTTCTTTATGCTTGCTAAGAGAATCAGAGCTGTCAAACAATTTCAAACAAAGGTTGCAACCTCTTTCTGTATAGATACGAGAACAATTTGCTTTGGGCAATGGACCTAGACAATTGACGAAAGAAACATCAAAAAATAACTAAGATACTGAACATTTAACAAATGAATGTGGGGAATCCAATAATATCCCACCAGTAATATGCTCCCTTAGTGATTCAAATGACTTGCAGTACTTCTTACACACTTCACATTTAGGCTGATGAACCGAGTGGAAAGAACTTTTCATGTGTTCAATAAGATGCTCCTTCTTTTTATACTGCTTGAAGCATGCTGCACATTTATGCCTGGAAACACACAGAAATGTAAGATATGCATTAAACGACACTACACTTTACATCCTAGAAATATGCAAGTAGACCGTTAAGAAAAAGATGTAACAAACAAACAATAGAAATTGTTATCATGCACTGGTCCGTTTTAAATGGTTAATTGACATACATACCATGCATTTGAGGTAAAAGTAAGCAAGATGTAATAAAATTAGAAATTGATTTAGAGACTAAAGTAGAAAACAGAGAGAGCAGCTCAACCAAACAATACATAAGCTACATATTGACAAGTATAAATCTGACAATGATGATATATGAAGAGTAATAACGAACTAATTTTTTCAATTCCGCACTTATTGCAATGAATATTATCGGCAAAGTGGTACACTGAGGAACTCAAAGCTTTGATTAGTAACAGTTCTGTTATCCATTCCATATAACTCAGTTTTACCCCAATTAACACAAACAAGGTACAAATTATTATCCCATATAAGTAATAAGTTTAAACCCCACAAATCTATAAATCACAAATCTGATGTGGATTTATCCCCTCAAATCATGCCCGTGTAACAAACAACCAAGGGAACTAGTAAATAAGTTTGCATCAATGAATATAAAAAGACTCCGAAAGCAAATTGATTTAGATAAAAATCGAACAGAAACATATTCTAAGTTATTTAATATCAGCAAATTTAATAATATAACCCCTCAATGGCAAACCATAAGTGACTAAGAAAATGTGAAACCTTGAAACTTAAAATGTAATATTTAAATTAGCATAATCATTAATAACAGAGGCAAGATACATAAATAAAGCTGATCGACTTCACATGATACACCCCAATATAGCAGAATAACTGTCAGAATCATTTGTATAGATTACAGATATTGGGGGACAAGAGATGCTATTCTAGAAATGAAGAAGTGTTGAGGAACCGACTAATTTCTAATATCTCTAGAATGCTGACGAAAGCCTCGCAAGCAAACAATCAATCAGTAATATCTCTAGTTTTATCCCGATTAACAACATGGTACAAATGGTAATGCAGAAGCATTGAGGAACTGACTAGTTTCTAATATCTCTAAAATTCTGACTATGAGTCTCACAAGCAAACAATCAATCAGTAAAGGCCAATTCTTGAAGGTATTTTTCTACTCTAGTACGGACATTGCAGAAACCTAGTGATCTAATCAATGCTGATCATAGTTGATAGTGAATCAATTTTACCAAAAATCAGTTACAAAGCATACAATGAAAGAACCCACTGGCAATCCAAGGCAAATCAAAATCCTAAAGAATCAATTTTGAAAATTATAAAATAAACAAAATAAAAGAGAATGTCATAAAATCACTCTGCATGTATCTACTAGTGTGGTTAAATTTGATTTTCACCCTCCTCTAACATTTTTTCATCAACCAAACAAATTCTTCTGTGAAAAACTGAAAATTAAACACATAATATATGTATAGAGAGAGCGAGAAAACGGGACCTTGTCGATTTGAGGGTATTAGGGAGTTGTGTTTCAAACTCGGAATCCATTTACAGTGATATAATAGAGATGTCTACTATATGTATAATGTATAAGCAGAAGAGCGGAGAAGAATGGATATTTGTTTGATGATAAATTTGGGGGTTTTAGCTCCGACTCCGATGATTTATTTGACTCGGTGTTAGTACTACTCCTGTCAAGTTGCAACCCCTTATTACAATCAAGCTATCCTACAAAATGATCCGACTCGAGTTGTATCGCTCAAATTATACTCGAATTTTTTAAAAAATATTCCGATTCTTCCTCGAATTCAAATGTAATTTTATAATTTTTGCTCGCGGACATTTGATACATAAACAAATTAAAACTGATTCATTTATATTATAATAATTTAAATAAAATTAACTCAATTAAAGGGTGTATCAATTAAAAGTTTATAATTTAAATTTAAACTTTTAAACTAAATAAAATTAAACCTAATGATACTTTCATTCCGATGGATAAACATGTAAAAATTAAATAAAATCCTTTCTTTTATTGGGTTAGTTCAAAGTATTTGGAAAAATTAAATTATTAAATATTATATAATAAATAAAAGATAAATAACTAAAGACATTCGACATTATATTTTAATAACTCATCTCTTAATGCATTTTAACAACTCATATTTTTTGTATTATCAATTATTAAGAGGACCTCTTAATAAAAAAAATTGATCAAGATATATTAAGATAAAAAATATTAAAAATATTCTAAATAAACTTGAACAAAGATGAGATAAAATCAAAACTCTTATATTCAATTATGTAATAAATGTCTTTTTCTTTAATTAATTATATAAAATAAATTATATATATATAATTTGGTGATTACAAAGATGGGTGATTTTTGGTAATTGTGATAAATTTTCTATAATTTGGTGACAATTTACTCACATTAAAATTTTGCTTTCCTACACAAAAAACAGGCTGAATCCAAATAACCACAAAAAGTTTTTTTTTTTGTTGCATTTGTAGTCAATTATTACATTAAATAAATAAAATAATATGAAAGCTTTCAATATAAAATCTCATGTCACAATAATTTAATAAAATATAAATTTAAGAGGGATAACATCTTAATATAAATTACGAGATTCAATCAATCCTTCCAAATTAAAAAATGAGTACCAAACCAACTCACAATTATTACACTGCAAAATAAAAGAAAACCATTACTGTATTCATCATCCTGACATAATCAAACCAACTCACATAACATCAACCCTGTATTCATAGCCACTAGGCATCAACCCTAGCCCTAGGCATAGGCATAGGATTACCACCATATCCTGCTGCAGCTGGCATCATCCCAGGACCAACATAACCAGGTGGCGGCGGAGGGGGCGGAGGCGGAAAATGTGAACTTCTTATCGGATAATTCATACGACCACCGTGATAAAACTGGTTGCCACTACTATTAGGATGCCCCCGAAACATTGGAGAGTAATTCATTTGCGGCACGCGATCAAAAATTATCGAATCCCTCCTGTGGATTCTACAATGAATATCTCTGCATATATGTTCAGGGAATTCTTTTGGGGTTGCCATGAAGCTTTCAAGTGGATGATTTTGTGGTGCTTGGGTTTTGGATTGATGGCCTGCACAATTATTATTATTACTATTTTTGTGACAACAAGAAGGACCTGCATGTTCTTCATCTTCTTCATCGGTTTCCTCATCATCATCATCAGCTGCAGCTGCATGGTTTTGTTCCTTGTCCGCCACCAGCTCTGCTTTTTTCCCCATTTTTTTAATCTTTTTGATCAATTTCTTGGGGTCTAATTCGCTTGTGACTGATACCAAATTCTTTTTTGGATCAACATCAACTGAATGAACACCTAAATTTAAAAATTATATGGTATCAGTATGTAATATATGTATAGATACATCAATATATATAGGAAATCAATTAAATAAATTATCATACAGTGATATATAATAGGGAAAAGATATATGGTATAAATATATATCAACTTTTTTGTTCTTAGTTATGAAATAAATATTATTGACAATTCTATTATATATATATATATATATATATATATATATATATATATAATATAGTAAACCATCCTTATAATTTTATAATCCATGTAAAACTTTCACAATAAGTTGGACTCATATATAATTATATATAAGTTTATAATCCATGTAAAACTTTCACAATATGTAGGACTCATATATAATTATACTTATGTTTATAATCCATGTAAAACTTTCACAATATGTAGGACTCATGATTATATGATTATGTCATAATAATACGGAAAAATAATATTACGTTCTTTTGTTCTATACTTATCCATCCAAAAGAGAGAGTTCATTTTGACTTTTTGAAGTCAAGATACAAAATGCTAAAATATAAAATTAAATGCGATTTATGTGATTTTATAAATTTTGTAATTAGTAATACATTTTAGATAATTACAATATCTAAATTTGACTAATTGTAATCAAATGAGTATTACAATATTAATTTTGGATTTTAAATTTTCACTAATTGATTTAAAAAATTTAAATATGAAACCCTTTTATAGAACTAAGGTACGTAGTATACGTAGTACTAAAGAAAAAACACCTTCGACTTTCAGCAACCCTTTCTTCAGTTTACCGGGACAGGCCTTGCAACAGTGGATTTTTACTTTCAAAACACAAGTCTGCAAAAATTCATGACAGGCAAAAGAAAACATCAAACAGACATATATATATATATATATATATATATATATATATATATATATATAGAGAGAGAGAGAGAGAGAGAGATTGCATGTAAATATAGATGAATACCTCAATAGGATGGATGTTGGGCATTGAAATTGTTTTAAATAAATTGTAGCAAAAAAAATGAAAAATTGAAAGGATTTGTAAGGATGATGAGATCGAACAGGTTTTTTTGAGAGTTTTATAAAGATGGAAGAGAGAGGTAGGTGCTACATATGGATGAACTTCATTATTTTGGGAATCTTATATATATATATATATATATATATATATATATAGACCAACAAATCTAGGATTTACTAATCTATTAAATATACTCTACTTAATTATTATATATCTCCTAAAATCACTATTTTTTAATCTCACATTAATATTTTGATTTTATAATCCCATAAATCACTACAAATCTAAAATTTTCTAATAATGTTAAATATTCTAATATTATCATTATTAATTTAATTATTATCTCCTAAAATCACTACTTTTTTAATCACAAATTAATATTTTGAATTTATAATCCCTAAATCACTATAAATCTAAACTGGTTTTGGTAATGTCAAATGTTCGATATTATCCTTTCTAATTTAATTATTATCTCCTAAAATCATCACTACTTTTATCATTATATTATCATTACTCTCTCAGTTATTTAACATAATTTTCTCCTATAAATACAACCTAATATTATACCATTTATAATTATATTACAACAAAATATTATACAATTTAAAATATTTAAAATAAAATTAAAATAACAAAAAATATCAATCATAACTTACTATGTTGATTTTATAATCCCCAAAATTCACTACTTTTCTACACATAATTATTATATCCTAAAATCAATATTTTTCTAATATTATACCCCGACGCCTCAAAATTAGGTATACATCACCCATCTTGGGTAGTCGATCACATGGTAAATTTAAATACAACTTACTAATATAACGTAAGTATAAATCTACAATATAAACTCGTGAGTTTGAATACAAATATTATCTACTAGATATTATACAAACTCAAAAGGAGTCCTCATTACAATTATTATCACACTATTTCATGAATAGTGAGGACTACTAATCTTATCCTCTGACCACCATTACTCCGCTTCTCACTCGTCTCCAATTTATATATTCTCATTTCTCAAGAGAAAAAAAGAAAGAAAGGGTGAGCTCAAACTAGCCCAAGAAGAAATATTATGACTAAGATAATGCGAATAAATTATCATTAGCCTTCAACAAAGTTTAAACCGATAAAATATAATAAACATCAAGTTTAATCTGCGGTGAACAAGCAATCCATTAAAAGAGTCAGTAGAAAATAAAATCTACTATCTTTTATGATTTAAAAGGTTTTTTCATCATCATTATAAATTGAGACTCACTTTAATAAATAATCCACATCATCGAATCACCCCGCATCTATGGCCAAGGATATTCTTTAGTATCACGACCCACAATTATTCACGCTCTGGGCGAAGAATAGTTGTGTATTCATTAATGGTCATGATCATGCCAACAATCGTCCATCAATGCACTACTACCACCGAGGATTTTTACCACATCATTTGTAACATTACGGTCGATGATTACAATCGAATAGTCTCTCGGTCATAATCATACCAAGTCCATCTATGCACTACTGTGCCACAGATGACTTTAAAAAATATAAACATGAGGATGATGACAATGATATAAGAATTCAATAAAACAAGTTCAAGAATTATTTTATCCAGAATTATTAACGTCCAAATTGTCAATATGATATTTGTTTTTTGTAGAGTAAAATTCAAGAATGATCGTAAGAATATTTCCATGAAAAGATACTTGGATGAAACGCAAATATCAAGGATATTCTACTAATTTCATGGAGTATAGAAGTCAAAGTTTTAACCAACCGGGTATAATAAAGAATGGAATAACAAAAGAAATCACCATGCATGCGGTACTTGCGATGACGGGGTTATTCCAATGAATAATAATAACGGAACCAAAAGTCGGTGAAATTCACAATCCAAGTGATGTTCCAACATAATAATAAAGATGGAACCCGGATCCGGTGTAAAACACACAGATAGGATATTCAATGAGAATAATAAAGATTTTAACCCGGTCCTTGTAAAACACACGAGCGTGGATGTTCCAACAGAGATAATAAAGCGGAACCAGTCGGTGTAAAAACACACGCATGGATGTTCCAACAAAATAATAATAAAGATTTTACCCAGTCCGTAAAACACATGTATGTGATGTTCCAATGAATAATAGAAGAATGTCACCAAGTATAGGGTAAACCAGCATTATCACGAGTTATTCCAATGAAATAATAATAAATGGAATAACAACAGCTTCTCTATGAATAAGAAAGAATAACACCCCTTACTTTTGGTAGGAGATTGAATCTCGCAAAGAAGGTGTAGTAACAAAATACTCTTCTTTCTTCTCTCTTATTCTCTATACTTTTTCTCTCTATAACTTGAATGAATTCGTGAAAAATAATGAAGCACTAGCCTCTATTTATAGAAGATTTCTAAATTTTAGACCGCCGTGTGAAAAGGCAAGTGGCTTGACGATTTGTGATGTGAAAAGAAAAGTGGTTCGACGTCTGTAATGTGAAACGACAAGTGGTTCGACGCCTGTAATGTGAAACGACAAGTGGTTTGACGTCTGTAATGTGAAACGGCAAGTGGTTTGACGTCTGGTAAATGTAATTTGTAAGACCCCGAAATTTTTAAATAAAAAGGAATTTCCTTTATTTATTATTTTGAAATAGTAAGGGTTGATTTGATTAATGTGGATAGTTATGGGTTAAATACGCAAATATTTCAAAATAAGCAAGTGGTTATAAAATATTCATTATCGCTTGAGAATATTCGTTTGGTCGTGGAATATTAAATCTGTTCGGGAAATATTAATCTGACGGCAAGCCCTTGACCATGTGTGGGCCCCATAATTGAAAGCGATTGGATGAAGAAAAACGACAAATATAAGTTGTTTTTAAATAACTAGTAGTAGTTATTCAGATTATCATCGCTGAATACCCTTGGTGGTTAAAACACACTAATACGCGTCAATGAGCAAGACACCAGTATTGCACCAATTATTGATTCTTACGTGAAGACACTACTCAATAATGGTTACGATAATTACTTCGCTCAAAGATTTTATTGAGTTAATAATTGTTTGCGTTGATATTTTATATTCTTTGTTGTTTCATAATTGTCATTACACAATTATTTTCATTATCGAAGCAATAATTCATATTATCTGAATAATATTATTAGATAACATTATTGGCAATGTCTAGAAAGTTCTGCTCTAAGGAGAGGTTTGGTCACCTAATTAAGCGCCACCAAGTGAGAAGAAATTCTTATTGAAAGCCCCTCTTTCCTGGAACCTACCGGTTGTCGATATTGTGATTCTGTAATATTATTTGTGAATAATTAATTATTGATTCATATGATGAGAAAAATATTGATTTTATGTGGATATAGATGGAGAAAATTTTTATAGTGACAATTGTTGAAAATTGAAATTTTATCTTTTCTCGATAAAATAATTCATTTAAATATATTATTATATTTTAATAATATAATAATGGTGATATTTTACAACGAATGTGGGATATATGAGTATACGAGGAGGAAGAGTATTTTTGTTGCAATAAATATTTAAAACATGTTAAACATGCTCGGTGGACCCCATTTATTGATCGAAATTTGATTATAATTTGTAAAATCGCCTGGTTTGTGGATTTCTTCGATTTTTGTTTGGAATTTGGGAAAACTTTCTTCTGCAAAGTTGTAGAGAATTGAAATTCCTATAAAAACTCAAGAGATTCGAATTTTCCGATGAAAGGGCTATTAATTATGAATTTTTGAAGCTCAAAAATAATTAATTTTGGAAGTTTTAATTGTTTTATTTAAGAAAAACGTTTTTGCAATCCCACATGTGATATAAATGTGTTGAATTCAGTTGGTCTAAGGTGGGCTTGAATTTGTTTAATTATATTATTATTTTATTAAATTTTCTCGCTTTGGTGTTCTAAGATTTTCCTATAAATAGGTGCTTGGGTTAAATTGAAAATCACACCGTAAATTAAAGTTTTCTCTCTATATTATCGAAGCGTATTCTTGTGAGTATTTTGAGTATACTTTGAGTATTGCTAGACGGTGCAAGTTCCTTTCAAAGACTATACCCAGTATTCTAGCTAGAAATCTTGATCTTTTCGAGGTAAGGGATATTTTTTTTTTTTCAGTAATGATATTATTTCTTCAATATCATTATACAAATGTTGATCCAAGTTTTTATCAAATTTAGAACTTTTTTCATGTCTAGGGTTACTATTCATGGGTTACTATTCATGAGTTACTATTCACGAGTTACTATTCATGAGTTACTTATTCACGATTACTATTCACTTAAAGTACTATTCATGAAGCGTGAAGATGTTTTTGTGGAATTTCTATCTTTTGGTGTCAGTTACTATTCACGATACTGGCCTTTATTCACGATATCTGGTACTTATTCAATCAAAAAATAAAATTTCTTCTTTTCGTCTAAAAACATCTATTCGGATACTAACTCCGATTGTATCCATGTTTTGATCATTCTTGAATTTTACACCACTATGATTATTTTTGAGGTATTTTTGGGCGTGGATAAAACCAAAGTACGAATCCTTAATCCTTAATCCTTGTCATTTTGTTTCAATCGGATTCGCTTTTTTAAAAAAATATTTTCATCATCCTCGCCTTAAATGATGATATTATGGAATATCTTTGGCCTGAAAGGGTAGTGCATGATGAATGATTTCTTAAGAATATCTTTGGCCCAGTAGTCTGAAGATGAATGATTTCTGAAGAATATCTTTGGCCGTAGTCTGAAGATGAGCAGTGTTTAAAATGAACATGACCAATGATGAATATCTTGATTGTAAGACCGAATTTTATGAAATAAAAGTATTCAATTTTTTATAATTACTATTCATGAGTTACTATTCATGAGTTACTATTCACGATTACTATTCATGAAGTTACTATTCATGAGTTATTATTCTATTCACGAAGTTACTATTCACGAAGTTACTATTCACGAGTACTATTCATGAAGCATGATAATTTTTTTTTTTTAGAAGAAGGCATTACTCAATAATCATTACAAAGAATTACTGCTCAATATTATATTTTATCGATTCAATAATTGCTACGTTGATATTTTATATTATTGTTGTTTCAATAATTATCACTAAGACAATATTTTCCATTATCGAGAGCAATAATTCATATTATCCTAATAATATTATTGGATAACATTATTGGCAATGTCTAGAAAGTTCTGTCTTCAAGGAGAGGTTTGGTCACCTAATCAAGGCCAAGAAGTGAGAAATTTTATCGAAAGCCCTCTTCCCTCTGGAACCGCCTTGGTTGTCAATATTGTGATTATGTAATATTATTTGTGAATAATTAATTATTGATTTTATGATGAGAAAAATATTTATTTTATGTGGATATAGATGGAGAAAATTTTTAAAGTGACAATTGTTGAAAATTAATATTTTATCTTTTTCTCGATAAAATAATTCATTTAAATATATTATTTTAATAATATATTAATGGTGATATTTTTTACAAATGAATGTGGAATATATGAGTATATGAGGAGGAAGAATATTTTTGTTACAATAAATGTTTAAAACATGTTAAACATGCTCGGTGGACCCCATTTCTTGATCGAAATTTGATTATAGGCGTGTAAAATCGTTTGCTTGTGGATTTCGGTCAATTTCTGTTTGGAATTTGGAAAAACTTTCTTCTGCAAAGTTGTAGAGAATTGAATTTCCTATAAAACTCAAGAGATTCGAATTTTCTGATAAAAGAGATATTTATTATGAATTATTGAAGTTCAAGTTCAAATAATTGATTTTTGAAAGTTTTAATTAATTTTAATAACAAAAACGTTTTTTTGTTTTGTCATTATTAGTGGCTGAATTCAGATGGTCAGATGGTCAGAGTGGGCTTAGGAATTTAATATATATTATATTAATATTTTATTAAATTTTCTCTTTTGTTGTGTTCTAAGCATTTTCCTATAAATAGGTGCTTAGGTTAAATTGAAAATCACACCGTAAACTCAAGTTTTCTCTCTATATTATCGAGCGTATTCTTGTGAGTATTTTGAGTATACTTTGAGTATTTCTATACGGTGCAAGTTCGTTCAAATTATTCCAAATCAAGACTCTTCTTTTTTTGGTAAAAAGGATGGTAAGGATTTTAAGGGTTATTATGTTTTAGTTTCAAAATTTTTCTGGATCTTCAAAAATTCTGGAAAAATTTGAAATGATATTTTGATGAGTTTTGTAGAGTGTGTCCAAAAATGGCGATTTTTGGATGTATAGATTAGAGTTATGGATTTTATGAGAAAAGACTATTTTAAAAGTAACTATTTATAACTCCTTGTGGTTAACTCCAAAATTGATGAAATTTTTATTGGGAGTACATCTATATAATATCAGTATACCGTATTAATTTCAGAATTTTTGGATTAAAGTATAATTTATGATAAATGTTTAAATATTCGGTGGTTTTGGCCATATGAAAAATAGTAAATGAATTTTTAAAATTCTGAGAAAAATATATGTTCAATATGGGACTATGTTATGCTAAATCCCAGAAAAGAAATATTTTGGAACTGATTTGGTATTTTCATGAAAATATTCTAGTTATGAGTAAATGAATTAAATATGTTATGTGAAGTAAGAAAATTGGAAAATATGATTTTATGGCTTGAGAATCATATATATAGAGGTATATGCAGATTTTGATGAGGGTTTTGGTTATTGGTGATGAAATCGTATGAGTTTGGCATTTTATGATGATTAAATGCATTAATTAGTAAAGTGTAAACAATTTAATTAAATTGTTTATAAGTTTTAGAAATGATTAAAATATTATTGTAATATTAATAATATTAGATTATGAGATTTCTAAGTGATTTATAACATTTGGATTAAGGTGTTATAAATATGGATATGAATTTTATTATGAAACTTTATCTTTTCGTGTAGTCGAGGTTACTACGCACGATACTGATACTATTATGTATGAATAAGGGTACTATTCACTTACAAATTGGTTTCTTCTTTGACCAAATTATCGTTGATTTATGAATCTTACTCTTGAAATTAAAATCATGTTTTGATTATATTATTTTTATATAGCATTCTTATAACCCTAATGATGATATTTCTCTTTGACTTGAGTGTAAAGATGAGTAGATTATTGGTATGATCGTGACTATAGGTTCTCTTTGCCAAGAGAGTGCAAAAGTTGAATTGTTGATCGGTATGATCATGACCATTGAATTTACAATTGAATATTTTTAGCTTAAGTGCAAAGGTGAATCGATCAACACGGTTATAATTATTGTTATATAACTTCCGAAATGATTATGTATTTCTTTGATATATGAATATCTTTGGCTCAGTAGTGCAAAGATGACTTGTTGTTGAATATCTTTGCTTTGTAGTGCAAAGATGAATTATTGATGAATATCTTTGGCTCGTAATGCAAAGATGACTGTTGTTGAATATCTTTGCTTTCTAGTAGTGCAAAGATGAATTATTGATGAATATCTTTGGCTCAGAATGCAAAGATGACTGTTGTTGAATATCTTTAGCAGTAGTGCAAAGATGAATTATTGATGAATATCTTTGGCTCGTAATGCAAAGATGACTGTTGTTGTTGAATATCTTTACTTTGTAGTGTAAAGATGAATCTGTTGATGAATATCTTTGAATTGTGGTGCAAAAAGATGAATTTATTAGTATGATTATGAATGAACGTGATTTGGTATAACCATGATATTTGATGTTTCGTAAAGACAATGATGAAAATTATCTTCGTTCTGGATGAGAAGAGGAATTTAGAATCACAATTATGATTATGAGTTATTCATATGATTGTGGAAAGGAACCGCTGATTGATGTTACGGAGGATAAAACATTGTTGGTGGACTTTTAACGTGGAGAAGACAATAGACTTTATAGTCTATTCGACTCTTTTAATGGATTGCTTCGTTCACCGCAAACTATGGTTGAAAAGTTTTATCATCTACCATATGTTCTAAATCTCGATTTATTATCGATGAAGACTATTGATAATTTATTTATCTTTAGTCATAATATTCTTTATCGAAGCTAGTTGTGCTCACCCTTTTGTTTCACAATTCCTTTCGTAATAAAAGTGTAGTCAAGGTTGAAATGAAGATAACAAGGGAATAGAATCGGTGGTCTATAGTTGTTGAGGTTCTCCCTAAAGAGTATGAAAATAATTTTATTGAGGGCTTTAGTGTGTTGTTTTTATACATCATTTAATAGTTATTTTTGGTGAATTAAATAGGGTGAGCGAACCCAACTTTGGAAGGGTGTTTTGTCACTATCATACAAGATGTCTAATGACATACAAACTCGTGTTATCATAAGACATGGTTGTGCTCATCCACTTGCTGAGTATATTTACGAGCACTACCTATATGATCTTGGTGTTTGTTTGAAGTATAATTCTCAATTTGAGACAGTGGAGATAATGATAAATCAAGAGAAGACTCGCCATTGGGAAGAATATGATAGTAATCTTCTCGTTTTATTTTGGGGTCTATTGGGTCAACCAAGGATAATTACGTATATATGATATCTACCATAACCTAAAAGCACGGCCTCCCACGTATACGAAGGTTTCTTGAGCACTTCCCAAAGATTCTAATTTCTAAAACAGCTTTTTATTTGTACCTTTATGTAAGGTGTCATGGTGACGTGTTATCCAAGTTGGTGTCCGAGTTACATTTGGTATATATTGGTATCAAAACTCACAAAATATGTGTTGTTGTATTTTGCACGACAATTGTTGTAATAAAGTTGTAGTTATTTTTCGTACCATATATTTGGCGACTCAGAATGGGTTGGATGGAATGGACCTATTTTGGGGTCGTTACATTCGGCCTGTAGTGCAAAGATGAATATTTGATTCCAGATGTATATTGATTGATGTTACAGGATAAAAGATAGATTTATGAACTTTTAAATTCATACATAGAAGATAGTAGTTTGCATTCTCTACTTAAATCTTCTAATGAATTATTATTTCATTGCGAATATTGATTTAAAATTTGTTGTCTATCAGTATTCTATTATATTTTTCCTCGTTGAAGACTAACGATAATTTGTTGTATATTATCTTAGTCATAATATTCTTTACCGAGCTAGTTGAGCTCACCCTTTTCCTTTTTGTTCCATTTTTCTCGGGAGGCGAGAATATATAGCGATGCAGTGGGGTATGGAATGAAGGTTTTAGAAAGGATTGTTTAGTAGTCCTCACCATTTTTGTAAAATAATGTATCAATAAATGTGATGAGGATTTATTTGAGTATAGATATTGTCTGAAGATAATATTTGTATTCAAACTCACAGCTTTCTTGTTGTAATAATAAAGTTGTAGTTGTTTCGCATCTACCGTGTATTGACAACCTCGTAATAGGTGATGTATACCTATTTTGGGGTTCCAAGAATGACCATCGGTCATATGCTACAAATGCGAAAAGAGGGACATAT
Source organism: Panax quinquefolius (assembly GCA_020205615.1). NCBI lineage: Eukaryota > Viridiplantae > Streptophyta > Magnoliopsida > Apiales > Araliaceae > Panax > Panax quinquefolius. The sequence continues at coordinate 7,303,855 of CM035162.1, read as the reverse complement.
CACCAAACCGCCCACAACAGCTTCAAGGTATGCTATAATTGTGGAAAGGAAGAACATATCGCTCGAGATTGTGCAATGAATGCGAAACCTAGTTCAATGGGGATTGGTGAAAATCGTCCCGAGAAAAGTCAAAGTCAACGATTCCGGAAGAAGCGTTTGTCATTTTATCAATAAAGATTTAAATTTTGTCAAAATAATTTTTAATATTATGGTGTGAATTTGAGATAATATTATAGTCAGGGGTAGATTTATAAATTTTGCAAAGTATGCAAGTGGTTATATTATATTCGATTGGCCTCGGGAATATTCTTGCTTAAGCAAGGAATATATTCGCATAACTACCAATCATCAGGACCCCATTAATGTAATTATCATTTGATCGAGAAAACGACAAAAAAATATTTTATCAAAATAACTACGAAGTTTTACCGTGGTTACCGCTGAACTACTCTAGTAGTAAAAGTACAAAGAATACGTGTGGTCGCATAAGAAGACACCAGATTGATTATCGATGCTTATGCGAGAGAAGTCACCATTGATTCCATTATCACGATTAATAATATGAATTATTATAATGATAACGACGCTTTTGTTTTATTCAGATTATTAACGTAATAAAATGTAAACATCTTTTATATAAAAAATAGAATACTTTATTAAAGTTATTCTATAAATAATATATATTATATTTTATTACGCATAGTGTCGCATAAGAGTTTTTTGATAAGTTGTTTTGCATAGATTGCATAAATAAGGTTTGCATAAGAAAATGTTTTTATATAAATAGAATATATTATATTTTATTTAAAAGATTTTTCTTTAAATACGGACCGCCGATTAAAGTAAATCAATCTGACCGCTCATGGATTAGTTACTACGCATTCCATTTTCCTATAAATAAGCTCATTCCTTCATTATTTTCTTACTTAATTCATCAAACTCTGTAGAGAGAAATTATAGAGAGAAAAATTATAGAGAGAAAAATTATAGTAGCAAGAAGAGTATTCTCGCTACTTCACTACTTCTATATTCATTTTTTACTAGTAGTGGTGTTATTCTTCTTCTTCTCAAGAGAACTTCATTATTCCATTCATTATTATTCTCGCTGAATAACTCGTAAAAGTGGTGGCATACCCTATACATAACCTCAGATACGCCAGATACCCTATACTGGTGAAAATCCTTATGTTATTCCATCGCTTATTATTCTCGCTGAATAACTCAGATACGCTGCTTACCCTATACTTGGTGACATTCTTCTATTATTCTCGCTGAACATCCTGCTCAGGTGTTTTACACCCGACCGGGTTCCGCTTTTTATTATTCTCGCTGAACATCCTCGTCAGTGTTTTTACACCGACCGGTTCCGCTTTTTATCATTCTCGCTGAATATCCTATCTCGTGTTTTTTACACCGGATCCGGGTTCCATCTTTATTATTCTCATTGAACATCCCGCTTGCGCGAATTTCATTTCACCGACCGTTCCGTTATTATTATTCTGCTGAATAACTCGCCTATGCGGGCACCGCATGCACGGTGATTTCTTTTGTTATTCCATTCTTTATTATACCCAAATGGTTAAAACTTTGACTTCTATACTCCATGAAATTAGTAGAATATCCTCGATATTTGCGCTTTCATCCAAAGATCTTTCATGGAAATATTCTTCCGATCATTCTTGAATTTTACTCTACGTAAACAAAGATTATGTCGATAATTGACGTTAATAATTCATGGATTAAATAATTTTGAACTTGTTTTATCAATTATTATGTCATCATCATCATCCTCATGTTATATTATGTTATCTTCGCTTACGCAAGATAGATGAACTTAGTATGATTATGACCAGTGATCATTCTAAGATAATCACGACTTGATATAAATGATGTGATAAAAGTCCTCAAAGGGTCTGTAATGCAAAGATGGATAGTTTTTGGTATGATTATGACCAGGGGATTCTAAGATAGTCACGACCATCGATAATTTGATGAAAATCCTCGACCGTGGTACAGTGAATGATTAGATGTGGTGGTTTATTTATTGTCGAGTCTCAAATGATAAAAATTTGATGAAAACCTTTAAAACCTAAAAGATAGTAGATTTTATTCTCTACTGACTTTTTTTAATGGATCGCTATTCCGCCGCAGCTTAAACCGGTTGTTTATCAGATTTTATCGCTTAACATCATCAAGGCTAATGATAATTTATTCTCGCATTATCTTAGTCATAATATTTCATCGGGCTAGTTGAGCTCACCCTTTTCTTTCACCGTTTCTTCAGTGAAATGAGAACATAGCCGGGACGAAGCCTGGGAACGAAGTAATGGTCCCGTGAGGATAAGATTAGTAGTCCTCACTATTCTCGTGAAATAAAGGTGATAATAGTTGTAATGAGGACTCCTTTTGAGTTTGTATAATATCTAGTAGACAATATTTGTATTCAAACTCACGCTTATGTCAGATTGCATACACTACGCTTATATTATATTAGTAAGTTGTATTTGAATTTATGTACCATGTAAGTGGCGACCCAAGACGGGTGACGATACCTAATTTTGGGGGCGCCACAGCAATGGTATCGTAGCTAGGATACGATCCCCGCTAAGATGTGAGAATAGTACTAGAGGGGAGAGACGGGAATTCTTCTTCGCTAGATGACCTACCTAAGTTTATTTGGTATTTGATTGGTCACCGTAGTATAGTGATAATATGTCGATATGTTAATTAACCCTTATTTTGTGGCAAAGGTTTGAAAATGGCATCCGAGAATGTTGAGAATAAAGAATGGAGCACAAGAGACCGCTGATTCTCCACGATCAATAATCGATAATGTGCAACAGATGGCGATAATCCTCCCGTAAACAACAACACCGATCAATCGATTAACGACGAGACGCTTAAAAGGTTTTTAGAATTCATGCAACATCAAAGCGAAAGCGACTCGCCCAAAACGTAGGTGGAAACACGAAAACTCTCTCAAGGCCACCGCTAAACAATTCAAGGAGCCGACCACCGAGTTTAAGGGAGAGCCAAAACCACTTCGCTAAGCATGGATAAAGCAGATTACCAAGATATTTGATGTCTGGATGCTCCGAGGAGCAAAAGGTTCCTTTTGCCGCTTTTACGTCATGCGGAGAGGCAGACATCGGTGGGAATCTCCAGAAACGACTCAACCCGTCAGATCAAGATATCTTGGGAGAAGTTCCAGAGTCGCTCAACGACAAATACTTTCCCGAAAGTATTCGCCATACGGCGGAGGTGGAGTTTATCAAGTCGAACAAAACAATACGACCGTGTCGCAATACGAGGCAAAATTTATGAGTTATCACTTGGCCATATTCCACTCGTGGATAATGAAGAGAGAATGGCGCTAATGTTTTTAAGAGGTTCGAAGCCGAGATACGCCAACATCTTATTTCTCATAAACCGTGTTTTTATTCGAGATGTTGTAAATAGGGCTCAATTAGTGGAGCGCGATAACGAGTCAACGCAACTAAAAGAGAGAAAGAAACTAAAAATATATAATACTAATGAGAGTAGTCATCGGGCTTATGACAACAAGCGTGAGGGAATCAATGTGCCAGATATGGTAACCACTTCTATGTGGTAATCGTGGCCAAAATAATAAGAATGGACATTTCAAGAAAAGGAGATTCAACAATGATGGAAAGACGTCAAGACCAAAGACCGTTGTTAAGGAAGGAGAAGGACCACCTATCATATGCTTCAAATGCGAGGAGAGAGGACACATTAGTCCGAATCACGCCATGCCATTCCAAAGCATGTTATAATTGTGGAAGAGAAGGTCACTTAGCTCGATTTTGTCGCCATCAAGCAAAATTCAACTAGGATGGAGGCACCAAAGGTCATTCCCTGCATAAACCAAAGCCTAGAGTTTAAGAGAGAGCGTTTTTTTTTCTCGACGAGGAACCCGAATAAAATTATCACGTAAGTTAATCATAAGCTCATGCAAGTCTATACCGTGTTAGATACCGCCTACCCACTTTTTTATTTCACCTAGTTGTGTCAACGCTTAAATTTGACCAAGAAGTTAAACTTTGACTTATCGGTCAAACTTCATTAGTAGGAGCCTTCGCTATCGCTTACTATTTTTAAATCTTGTTGATTCAAATAAACATTTTCACGCTACTTCGTCGATCTTATCTTTTTTTGAAATACTTGCCTTTGATGTGATTTTTAGGAATCAATTGGTTAACTAATCATCATGCTTTTCGTAAGGTTGTTAGCTTTTATATTCATAACCAACCCGTTATACTAATTCAAAGTAACCAAACCCTAAAGTTAATCATCATTATATCAAGCCATAAGTAAAGAGCCTCAACCTTTCGTTGTTGACTTCCTTGTGTGGAATGCACCGGGCCGACTTTCTCAGAGGCTTACATCGTGAATGAAGATGGCAAGTTTATAGGTATCATTGTGAGGTGCTATCTAGGTTAAGGGATGTAAGTCACAATTGGTATCAATGTGACGACTATCCAAGTCTTGGATAAGAGTAATAGCTTTGAATGATATTTCTATCATTAATAAATTTCTTGACGATTCTTGAAGATTTCTAGCCTACCCTAGAGCGTGAAATCGAATTTTGTATCGACCCCAAAGATAAAAACCCATTTCTTAAACCTCAAATATTTCTTCAACTAAATGAATAAATTTACGTGGTTTATGATGAAAGTCATAATAAAAGCATTGGAATAATGAAAATCATGGGTATTCGTGGTATTAGTAAGTTTTATGATGAGTTATGTTGGTTAGTATGTAAAAACATGAAAGTTTCTTAGAAATCACAAAGAGTTGAAAATCGATTTTGGTGAAAAACGAATATGAAATTCAATTGACCATATCTCTTATTATATTTTGAATTTTTGAATGTGGTCAAGTCCTAGAGTTAGATCTATGAGTTACCTAACTAATCCAAGTGGAATTACTGGAAAAGGTGTTGTAGATTTTTGTGTGGACTGATTTTAGCAAAGGAGGCCAAAGCTGTAAATTTCAAAAATGCTACTGCCCAGAAACTTTAAGGGCTGTTTCGGCCACTTAAATTATGAGAAAAATTCTGGCCTTTTGGGGACATGAAGGTATATGGTATAAAGTATCTCCTGTCCAAAAATGAGCTCATTCTGACTTAAAATGAGCAAGTTATGACTATTTCAATATTTAGGTTTTTCCGACGAAAAACGCTATAACCAGAGTTCTATAACTCCGATGACCATGAAATTTAAACTAGAAGCTCACGTTAACATGTGTAAGGTCCTGCCAAGATTTGGGAATTTTTGGAGTTAAACTTGAGGTAGCTAATTTCTTAAGGAATTAATTAGAAATTGATTTTTGAAAAATAGTAAATGAATTTTAAAAATTCCGAGAAAAATATATTTTCATTATGGGACTATATTATGCTAAATCCCAGAAAAGAAATATTTTTGGGACTGATTTGGTATTTTTCATGAAAATAGTTTAGTTACTTAACATATGAGTTAAATATGTTATGTGAAGTAACAAAGTTGAAAATAGGATTTTATGGCTAGAGAATCCTATATAGTAGTATATATATTTTTTTTGAGAGATTTGATAATTGGTGATGATATCTTATGAGTATGGCATTTTTGAATGATTAAATGCATTATATGGTAAAACGTAAACAATTAAGATAAATTGTTTATAAATTTAAGAAATGATTAAAATATTGTTATAATATTAATGATATTAGATTATGAGATTATTAAGTGATTGATAACATGGGATATTCTTGAACTCGGATAAATTATATTATAAATGTTTAATATTTATCCTTTATCTCATTCGATCGATTCTTTATATCATTATCCTCACGCTTATATTACGCTGAAAGTCATCTCGTGGCCTCAGAAGATATATGATGGACTTGGTATGATTATGACTGTGATTGTTCAAGATAATCATAACCAGAATTGAAAACACAATTATCTTCGTCAGAAGGTATGGATAATTTGTGGTCGTGAATTAATGAATACACAATTATCTTCGCCGTAGTGCATGGATAATTTGTGGTCGTGATACTAATGAATACACAATTATCTTCGCCGTAGTAATATGGATAATTTGTGGTCGTGATATTAATGAATACACAATTATCTTCGCCGTAGTGGTATGGATAATTTGTGGTGATACTAATGAATACACAATTATCTTCGCCGTAGTGTATGGATAATTTGTGGTCGTGATACTAATGAATACACAATTATCTTCGCCGTAGTGTATGGATAATTTGTGGTCGTGATACTAATGAATACACAATTATCTTCGGATAATTTGTGGTCGTGATACTAATGAATACACAATTATTTCGTCAGTAGTATTTGGTCGTGATACTAATGAATACACAATTATCTTCGCCGTAGTGTATGGATAATTTGTGGTCGTGATACTAATGAATACACAATTATCTTCGGGCCGTAGAAGTGTATGGATAATTTGTGGTCGTGATACTAATGAATACACAATTATCTTCGCCAGAGTAGTGTATGGATAATTTGTGGTCGTGATACTAATGAATATCCTCGCCCCGTAAGATAATAATTGGTGGATGATTCGATGATATGGATTAATTATCGAAATGAGTCTCAAAGAATGAAATATTAATTCATGGATGTGGTAAAAGTCATCTTCGTCAGAAGAAATATAATTCGATGATGTGGTAAAAGTCATCTTCGTCGTATGATTATCGATTTGTATGATTATTCAAGATTATAATCATAATATTCATGAGATTGAAAACACGAATATCCTCGCCAAAAGGTAATGGATAATTCGTGGTCGTGATACTATTAAGTCGCTGGTCTCAAAGAGATTATTGGTTTTACAAATTGTATATCTTTAGCCCAGAAGTAAAGATGAATTGTTAATGAATATCTTATTCGCAGATTTCAAAGATGAATTTAATATTTTTAAACGATAAAGGTATTCAAGGTATCCTCATCTCTTTATCATACCAGTATCGCACTCTAATTTCGAGGGCTAAATTCCATAAGGAGGGGAGATCAGAGACCCCGTGATTTTATCAATAAAGATTTAAATTTTGTCAAAATAATTTTTAATATTATGGTGTGAATTTGAGATAATATTATAGTCAGGGGTAGTATTTATAAATTTTGCAAAGTATGCAAGTGGTTATATTATATTCGATTGGCCTGGGAATATTCTTGCTTAGCAGGAATATTCGCATAAACTACCAATCATCATGGACCCCACAATGTAATTATTGCTTGATCGAGAAAACGACAAAAATATTTTATCAAATAACTATGAAGTTTTACCGTGGTTACCGCTGAACTACTCTCAGTAGTAAAAGTACAAGAATACGTGTGGTCGCATAAGAAGACACCAGATTGATTATCGATGCTTATGCGAGAAGTCACTCACTTGATTCCATTATCACGATTAATAATATGAATTATTATAATGATAACGACGCTTTTGTTTTATTCAGATTATTAACGTAATAAAATGTAAACATCTTTTATATAAAATAGAATACTTTATTAAAGTTATTCTATAAATGTAATATATTATATTTTATTACGATAAGTGTCAATATTGTTTTGCATAAGAGTTTTGAGATAAGATTGCATAAAGGTTTGCATAGTAAAATGTTTTTATATAAATAGAATATATTATATTTTATTTAAAAGATTTTTCTTTAAATATGGACCGCCGATTAAAGTAAATCAATCTGACCGCTCATGGATTAGTTACTACGCATTCCATTTTCCTATAAATAAGCTCATTCCTTCATTATTTTCTTACTTAATTCATCAAACTCTGTAGAGAGAAAATTATAGAGAGAAGCTATAGAGAGAAAATTATAGAAAGAAGAAGAGTTCTCGCTACTTCACTACTTCTATATTCAGCCTTTTTACTAGTAAGGGTGTTATTCTTTCTTCTTCAAGAGAACTTCATTATTCCATTCATTATTATTCTCGCTGAATAACTCGTAAAAGTGGCATACCCTATACATAACCTCAGATACGCCAGATACCCTATACTTGTGAAATCCTTATGTTATTCCATTCTTATTATTCTCATTGAATAACCTCAGATACGCTGCTTACCCTATACTTGGTGACATTCTTCTATTATTCTCGCTGAACATCCTGTCTCAGGTTTTTACACCGACCCGGTTCCGCTTTTTTATTATTCTCGCTGAACATCCTGCTCTCAGGTTTTTTACACCGACCGGTTCCGCCTTTTTATCATTCTCGCTGAATATCCTATCTCGTGTTTTTTTACACCGGATCCGGTTCCATCTTTATTATTCTCGTTGAACATCCCGCTTGCGTGAATTTCACCGACCGTTCCGTTATTATTATTCTCGCTGAATAACCTCGCCTATGCGCGGCACCGCATGCACGGTGATTTCTTTTGTTATTCCATTCTTTATTATACCCAAATAAGTTAAAACTTCGACTTCTATACTCCATGAAATTAGTAGAATATCCTCGATATTTCATGCTTCATCCAAAGATCTTTTCATGGAAATATTCTTCCGATCATTCTTGAATTTTACTCTACGTAAAAAAGATTATGTCGATAATTTGACGTTAATAATTCATGGATTAAATAATTTTTGAACTTGTTTTATCAATTATTATGTCATCATCATCATCCTCATGTTATATTATGTTATCTTCGCTTACGCATAGATAGATGAACTTAGTATGATTACGACTGTGGATCATTCTAAGATAATCACGACTTGATATAAATGATGTGATAAAAGTCCTCAAAGCCGGTCTGTAATGCAAATGATGGATAGTTTTTGGTATGATTACGACCAGGGGGTGATTCTAAGATAGTCACGACCATCGATAATTTGATGAAAATCCTCGACCGTGGTACAGGATGATTAGATGTGGTGGTTTATTTATTGTCGAGTCTCAAATGATAAAAAAATTGATGAAAACCTTTTAAAACCTAAAAGATAGTAGACTTTATTCTCTACTCGACTTTTTTAATGGATCGCTTATTCCGCCGCAGCTTAAACCGGTTGTTTATCAGATTTTATCGCTTAACATCGTCAAGGCTAATGATAATTTATTCTCGCATTATCTTAGTCATAATATTTCATCGGGCTAGTTGAGCTCACCTTTTCTTTCACCGTTTCTTCTTCAGAAATGAGAACATAGCCGGACGAAGCCTGGGAACGTAAGTAATGGTCCGTAGGATAAGATTAGTAGTCCTCACTATTCTCGTGAAATAAAGGTGATAATAGTTGTAATGAGGACTCTTTTCGAGTTTGTATAATATCTAGTAGACAATATTTGTATTCAAACTCACGCTTTATGTCGATTGCATACCTACGCTTATATTAGTAAGTTGTATTTGAATTTATGTACCATGTAAGTGGCTACCCAAGATGATCCGGCCAAGATCAAGCAATACAAAGTTGGGAGCAACCAAGTCGGTGATCAAGACGTAGCTTTTTGGGCTTAAATGGTTATTATCGAGAATCGTGGAAGGGTTTTCTCGAATCGCTACTCCATTAACTCAAATTAACTCGGAAGGATACAAGATTCATTTGGAGCGAAGAATGCGAGAAAAGTTTCCAAGAGCTTAAGAGAGACTTATTTCTAAGACTGCTCTAACAATACCATCCGGTTTGGATGGATTTGTTATCTACAAATGATGCTTCGTGCAAAGGGTTAGATGTGTTCTCATGCAACGTGGAAGGTCATAGCCTATGCCTCGCGACAACTTAAAGAGTATGAGAGGAATTATCCTACTATGATCTAGAGTCAGCAAAGCAATGCTTTCGCGCTAAAAATATGGAGGCACTATCTATATGGGGAGAAAGTGGAGATATATTCGCACCATAAAAGCCTTAAATATTTCTTCACTCAAAAAGAACTCAACATGCGGCAGCCGATGTTGGCTCGAGCTATTGAAAGACTACAACCACACTATTCAATACCATCCCGGTAAAGTTTAACGTGGTAAATGACGCGATCGAGTAGAAGATCATATGCGAACGAAAAGATGATGTCAAGTATACGACAGAGCCAACTTTAATAGAAAAAGTTAAGGTCAGTTGCCACCGAATCTTGAGCCGGATGATGCGTATGTAAGAAGAAGAAAGTGCAAGAAGGAGCTATTCCTAAGCGAGAATTAATGAAGAAGGAATACTTGAGTCCACTCTGCACTTTCAGGTTCCTAACGACTTTGATTTGAAGTACAAGATTATGATGGAGGCACACAATACACCATTTGCAATCCATCCTCGAAGTACTAAAATGTATCGTGATCTTCGACATACATTTTGGTGGAATAATATGAAGAGAGAGATTGCAAAGTTTATCTCGATGTGTTTAACTTGCCAACGTGTAAAGGCGAGCATCTTGTACCTAAGGGTCCATTACAACCACTTGAGATTCCTGAATGGAAGTGGGAACACATTACTATGGATTTCATTACGGGTCTTCCTACTTGCTTTCTCAAGGCATCAATGCTATTTGGGTTATTGTTGATAGATTAACCAAGTTCCGCTTTCATTTCTTGCCGACACGGAGACTTATTCCTCGAACGCCTTGCTAGTATGTGACGTGAATGAGATTGTGAGGTTGCATGGCATGCCTCAGATCCATAGTTTCGGATCGTGACCCAAGATTCACTTCAAGATTTTGGGTTAGCAAGCAAAAAGCTATGGGCACGGATTTACGATTTAGTTCGCATACCATCCCCAAACCGGACGACAATCGAGAGGACTATTCAAACTCTCAAGATCTATTAAGACTCGTGTCCTGACTTCAAGGGTAGTTGGGATAAGTATTTACCATTGGTGGAATTCTCCTACAACAACAGCTTATCGTGCAAGTATAGGTGTGGCTCCATTCAAGCATTATATGGACGAAAATGTCGCTTCTCCAATATGTTGGGATGAGGTGGGTGAAGCAACATTGTTGGGACCCGAGTTAAGACGTATGACTCACCGAAAAGATCCAAATGATTCGACAACGATAACAAACGGCACAAGATCGACAAAAGAGTTATGCGGATCTTCATCGAAAGGACGTGGAATTTAATGTAGGGATCATGTATTGTCATGAGTTGCTCCATGGAAGGGAGTTACAAGATTTGGGAAGAGAGAAAGCTCAATCCACGATTTATCGGTCCATTTCAAATTCTTGACCGAGTAGAAAATGTAGCCTATAGACTTGCATTACCTCCGAGTATGTCTCGTGTTCATAACGTGTTTCACATATCTCAGACTTCAGAAATATGTGAAAGACCCAACCACGTTATCGAAGTTAGAACCTATTTAGATAAATTAAGACTTAACGTATGAGGAGGTACTGCCAAGATCTTGATAGGAAGGAGCACGTCCTACGCCAAGAAAGGTCATACCACAAGTTAAAGTTTTGTGGAGGAATCATGCTATAGAGGAAATGACCGGAATTGGAAACTAAAATGAAGAGAGGTATCCTCACCTTTTCAAACACCTGTATCGTACGTCAATTTCGAGGACGAAATTTCATAAGGAGGGAGGTTGTAAGACCAAAAATTTTTAAATAAAAAGGAATTTCCTTTATTTATTATTTTGAAATAAGAAGGGTCGATTTGATTAATGTGGATAGTTAAGGGTTAAATACGCAAATATTTCAAAATAAGCAAGTGGTTATAAAATATTCATTATCGCTTGGGAATATTCGTTTGGTCGTGGAATATTCGTGATCGTCGGGGAATATTCGTATTTACGACAAATGACCGTGTGTGGGCCCCATAATGGAAAGCGATTGGATGAAGAAAACGACAAATATAAGTTGTTTTTAAATAATGGCGTAGTTGTTACCGTTAATACTTGTAAGACCCCGAATTTTTTTTAAAATAAAAGGAATTTCCTTTATTTATTATTTTGAAATAGTAAGGGTGGATTTGATTAATGTGGTTAGTTATGGGTAAAATGCGCAAATATTTCAAAATAAGCAAGTGGTGATAAAATATTCATTGTTGTCGGGGAATATTCGTTTGGTCGTGGAATATTCTTACTGTCGGGGAATATTCGTACGATGGCGCAGCCATGTGTGGGCCCCATAACGGAAAGCGATTGGATGAGGAAAACGACAAAGTTTGGGTGGTTATAAATAATCTGGCGTAGTTATTACTGAAGTAAGATCGCTTGAATACCCGGTGGTTAAAATACAAAATACGCGTGGGTCGCACAAGAAGACACTACCAGATTGTATGCAGATTGTTGAATTATTGATCCTTACGAAAAGAAGGCACTTACTCAATAATTATCGTCATGCGTTGATATTTTATATTATCGATGTTTCAATAATTGTCATCGCACAAGATTTCCCATTATCGATCAATAATTCATATTATTTGAATAATATTATTAGATAACATTATTGGCAATGTCTAGAAAGTTCGCTCAAGGAGAGGTTTGGTCACCTAATCAAGGCTACCAATAAGGAGAGATCCTTATTGGAAAGCCCCCTCTTTCCTGAAATGCACTTTGTCATAAAATGTGATTCTCAGAATATTATTTGTGAATAATTAATTATCGATTCATATGATAAGGAAATATTTATTTTATATGAATATAAATGATGGATTTATTTATGTGGTTATTAATGAAGGAATTAATGTTTGAGATGTTTTATTTGTATTTTATCTGGATTGAGGTATTAAAAGATCAAATCTATGTTATTACGACTTTATTGTGTGAGTTATAATATTTAATCCGACCGTTGGATCGTTGTAATTTTGGATATGTTATACATATAAGTTGAGTATATGTCCATAAATTTTGAACCGTTAAAAATGAGCGATAATTTATTATGAATTTTAAGAGGTGACTGATTCGTAAATTAGGTTATAAATGATTTTGGTGGAAAATTCTAGAATTGGTGGGCCCCACTTGTGGTTGGTGAAAAAAAATGTGCTGAATTTTATTTCAAATGTGGTGGGTGGCAATAATAGCAGTAGTAAAGCCATCGTGTAAAGAAGTCAAGTCCGCTTTGCCATTTAACATTTTCCTATAAATAGAGGCTAAGTTAGAATTGAAAATCACACCGTAAACAAAGTTTTCTCTCTCTATATATTATCGAGCGTATTTTGTGAGTATTTAGATACTTTGAGAGTTCTTTGCTCAAGATAAGTTTCATTCAACATCACTTCCGACCTTTCCTTCCGGCAATCGATTCTTTGAGGTAAGGTGTGAGACCCCAGATTTTATCAATAAAGATTTAAATTTTGTTGAAATAATTTTTAATATTATGGTGTGAATTTAAGATAATATTATAGTTGTGGGTAGTATTTATAAATTTTGCAAAGTATGCAAGTGGTTATATTATATTCGATTGGCTCTGGGAATATTCTTGGCTTAGCGGGAATATTCGCATAACTACTCAATCATCAGGTGACCCCACAATGTAATTATTATTGCTTGATTGAGAAAACGATAAAAATATTTTATTGAAATAATTATGAAGTTTTACCGTGGTTACTTGTTGAACTACCTCGGTAGTAAAAATACGATAATACGTGGTCGTGTTAAGTAAAGATGTTACCAGTATTGATTATCGATGCTTATGGAGAAGTCACCACTTTGATTCCATTATCATTCGATTAATAATATGAATTATTATAATGCGATAATGACGCTTTTGTTTTATTCAGTATTATTAACGTAATAAAATGTAAACATCTTTTTATATAAAATAGAATACTTTATTAAAGTTATTCTATAAATAAATATATTATATTTTATTATGCATAGTGTTGCGTAGTGTTTTGCATAGTATTGCATAGTGTTTGCATAGTAAAATATTTTTATATAAATAGAATATATTATATTTTATTTAAAATATTTTTCTTTAAATATGGACCGCCGATTAAAGTAAATCAATCCTGACCGCTTCATGGATTAGTTACTATGCATTCCATTTTCCTATAAATAAAGCTCATTCCTTCATTATTTTCTTACGAATTCATTGAAACTCTGAGAGAGAAATTATAGAGAGAAGCTATAGAGAAAGTTATAGAAAGAAGAAGAGTATTCTCGCTACTTCACTACTTCAATATTCAGCCTTCTTTTACTTGTAAGGGTGTTATTCTTTCTTCTTGAAGAGAACTTCATTATTCCATTCATTATTATTCTCATTGAATAACTTTTGTAAAAGTGGCATACCCTATACATAACTCAGATACGCCAGATACCCTATACTTGGTGAAATCCTTATGTTATTCCATCGCTTATTATTCTCATTGAATAACTCAGATACGCATGCCACCCTATACTTGGTGACATTAATCTATTATTCTGCTGGAACATCCTCGCATGCGTGTTTTTACATCGGACCGGTTCCGCTTTTTATTATTCTCGTTGGAACATCCTGCTCTGTGTTTTACACCTTTGACCGGTTCCGCCTTTTATCATTCTCGCTGGAATATCCTATCGTGTGTTTTACACCGGATCCGTTCCATCTTTATTATTCTGTTGAACATCCCGCTTGCATGTGAATTTCACCGACCGGTTCCGTTATTATTATTCTGCTGAATAACCTTGTCTATGCTAAGTACCGCATGCATGGTGATTTCTTTTGTTATTCCATTCTTTATTATACCCAAATTGGTTAAAACTTTGACTTCTATACTCCATGAAATTAGTAGAATATCCTCGATATTTCGCTTTCATCCAAAGATCTTTTCATGGAAATATTCTTCCGATCATTATTGAATTTTACTCTACTTAAACAAAGATCGTGTTGATAATTTGGGCGTTAATAATTCATGGATTAAATAATTCTTGAACTTGTTTTATTGAATTACTATGTCATTGTCATCATCTTCATGTTATATTATGTTATCTTCGCTTACGCAGCATAGATGAACTTAGTATGATTATGACCAGGGATCATTCGGATAATCACGACTTGATATAAATGATGTGACAAAAGTCCTCAAAGGCCTGTAATGCAAAGTGATGATGGATAGTTTTTGGTATGATTATGACCGTGGGTGATTCGTAATAGTCATGACCATTGATAATTTGATGAAAATCCTCGACCGTGGTACGTGGATGATTAGATGTGGTGGTTTATTATTGTCGAGTCTCAAATGATAAAATTGATGAAAACCTTTTAAAACCTAAAAGATAGTAGACTTTATTCTCTACTCAACTTTTTTAATGGATTGCTTATTCCGCACGCAGCTTAAACCGGTTGTCATTGTATTTTATCGCTTTAACATCATTGAAGGCTAATGATAATTTATTCTCGCATTATCTTAGTCATAATATTTCTTCTTGGGCTAGTTGAGCTCACCCTTTTCTTTCACTGCTTTCTCGTGAAATGAGAACATAAATGGGGACGAGTCGGGAAACGAAGTAATGGTCCGTAGGATAAGATTAGTAGTCCTCACTATTCTCGTGAAATAAAGGTGATAATAGTTGTAATGAGGACTCTTTTTGAGTTTGTATAATATCTAGTAGACAATATTTGTATTCAAACTCACGCTTTATGTCGATTGCATACCTACGCTTAGGTTAAGTAAGTTGTATTTGAATTTATGTACCATGTAAGTGGCGACCCAAGATGGGTGGCGATACCTAATTTTGGGGCGCCACATAAGGGATGTTATTTTCTTCTCAAATGATATTATTTCTTCAATATCATTATCGTTGAAATATTGGTTGGAACTTTTTATCAAATTTGGAACTTTTTCACGCTCGGGGTTACTTATTCATGAGTTACTATTCACGAGTTACTATTCATGAAGTTACTATTCACGATTACTATTCATTTAGTACTATTCACGGCGCGTGAAGATGTTTTTTATGAAATTTCTATCTTTTGTGTGTCGAGAGTTACTATTCACGATACTAAGACTATTCACGATACTCAGACTATTCACGAATACTGCACTATTCAATTTAAAATATAAAATTTCTTCTTTTCGTTTCGAAAATATCTATTATGGATACTAGCTTTGATTGTATCCATGTTTTTGATCATTCTTGAATTTTACTTCAAAGATGATTATTTATGAAGTATTTTTGAACTCGGATTGTTTAAAGTACGAATCCATAATATTTGTCATTTTGTTTCACCGATTCGCTTTTTTAAAAATATTTTTCATCATCCTCGCCTTAAATGATGATATTATTGAATATCTTTGGCTCAGTAGTGCAAAGATGAATGATTTCTGATGAATATCTTTGGCCTTTAGTGCAAAGATGAACAGTGTTTTAAATGAACACGACCGATCGATGAATATCTTTGGCCTTTAGTGCAAAGATGAACAGTGTTGAGATGAAATACGACCGATTGATGAATATCTTCGGGCTCAGAATAGTGCAAAGATGAATATTTGATTTGAGATGAATATCGATTGATGTTACAGGGATAAAATATTGATGACGAATTGTTAAATTCATAGATTATAGTAGATTTCATTCTCTACGTAACTCTTCTATGAATTATTATTTCACTGCGAATATTGATCCGAAACTTGTTGCTCATTGTATTCTATCGATTTTTCCTCGTTGAAGACTAACGATAATTTGTTGTATATTATCTTAGTCATAATATTCTTTATCGGGCTAGTTGAGCTCATCCTTTTCCTTGTTGTTCCATTTTTCTTCTCGTGAGGCGAAATGAATGTAGCGAGTACTTCAGTGGGGTGTGGGAATGAAGGTTCTTGAGAGAGTTGTTTAGTAGTCCTCACCATTTTGTAAAATAATGTATCAATAATTATGATGGGGATTTATTTGTGTGGATATTGTCTAGATGGCAATATCTCGTATTTAAACTCAAAGTTTATATGTTGTAATAATAAAGTTGTAGTTATTTCGCACTCATGTTTTGGCGACTTTCGTAATGGGTTGGATGGAATGGACCTATTTTGGGGTCGCCACAATATCGTTGAATAATACCGGTGGTTAAAACACACTAATACGCGTTGTTGAACAAAGAGCACACCAGGTATTGCACTAATTATTGATTCTTACGTAGAAGAAGGCACTACTCAATAATGGTTACGAATTACTTCAAAGATTTTATTGAGTTAATAATTCTTTGAGTTGATATTTTATATCATTGTTGTTTCAATAATTGTCATTACACAAGATTTTCATTATCGAAGCTAATAATTCATATTATCCTAATAATATTATTAGATAACATTATTGGCAATGTCTAGAAAGTTCTGCATCAAGGAGAGGTTTGGTCACCTAATCATGGCGCCAAGAAGAAGAAATTCTTATTGAAAGCCCCTTTCCTGAACCGCCTCGTCATTTAATATTGTGATTCTCGTAATATTATTTGTGAATAATTAATTATTGATTCATATGATGAGAAAAATATTGATTTTATGTGGATATAGATGGAGAAAATTTTTATAAAGACAATTGTTGAAAATTAAAATTTTATCTTTTTCTCGATAAAATAATTCGTTTAAATATATTATTATATTTTAATAATATAATAATGGTGATATTTTACAACGAATGTGGGATATATGAGTATACGAGGAGGAAGAGTATTTTTGTTGCAATAAATGTTTAAAACATGTTAAACATGCTCATGGGACCCCATTTATTGACCGAAATTTGATTATAAACAGTAAAATCGCCTCGTTTGTGGATTTCGGTCAATTTCTATTTAGAATTTGGAAAACTTTCTTCTGCAAAGTTGTAGAGAATAGAAATTCCTATAAAACTCGCGAGATTCGAATTTTCTCATGAAAGGGCTATTTATTATGAATTATCAAGTTCAAGCTCAAAATAATTGATTTTTGGAAGTTTTAATTGTTTTATTTAAGAAAACGTTTTTTGCAATCCCACATGTGATATAAATGTGCTGAATTCAGTTGGTCTAAGGTGGGCTTGAATTTGTTTAATTATATTATTATTTTATTAAATTTTCTCGCTTTGGTGTTCTAAAGCGTTTTCCTATAAATAGGTGCTTAGGTTAGAATTGAAAATCACACCGTAAATCAAGTTTTCTCTCTATATTATCGAAATGTATTCTTGTGAGTATTTTGAGTATACTTTGAGTATTGCTAGACGGTCTGCAAGTTCCTTCAAAGACTATACCCTTATTCTAGCTAAAGTAATTTGATCTTTCGAGGTAAGGGATATTTTTTTTTTTGTAATGATATTATTTCTTCAATATCATTATCTTTGAAATGTCGATCCAAGTTTTTATCAAATTTTGAACTTTTTCATGCTCGGGTTTACTATTCATGGGTTACTATTCATGAGTTACTATTCACGAGTTACTATTTATGAAGTTCTTATTCACGAGTTACTATTCACGAAATACTATTCATGAAGCGTGAAGATGTTTTTGTGGAATTTCTATCTTTTGGTGTCGGAGTTACTATTCACGATACTCTGACTATTCACGATACTAGATTATCGACGAAGGTAATTACTATTCACAAAGGTAATTACTATTCACAAAGGTAAATACTATTGACGAAGAGACTCTTAGATGATGACATATATGGGCCCCATAAAATAATCAAACTTACCACAAACGCCTCTATAATGCACTCTTTATATACATCAAGGATCGAATAAATATTACCACAAATCATTTTATTTTTAATCAACACATTTTTAATCTTTCAACAATTATTAATCATTTATAACTTGTCGCCTCAATTAATAATAACATATTATACGTATGATAATTTGTGACAATAATTGAATCAATAATATAAGAAATATGATGCAAAGAATTATCGTAGCAATAATTGAAAGCATATTTGAGTGACTTCTCACGTAAAGATCAATAATCAATACCGTGCTATTATTATGAAACCACGCCAGACATCGTATTTTTACCACCGGGTAGTTCAACAGCTTTTAACGGTAACACCTCCGCCAAGTTATTTTTATAAAATATTTTGTCGCTTTTCTCAATCCGACAATAATTTCATTGTAGGGGTCCACCAATGATTGAGCCATTGTATTTAATATTCCCTAACAAAAAGAATATTCCCCGACCAAACGAATATTTTATAACAACTTGCATACTTTGCAAAATTTATAAATATTACCCACAACTATAACATTATATCAAATTTATTCCATAATATTCAAAAAATAATATTTATAGAAAATTCATCTTTATTTATAATAAATTATAGGTCTTACAACCTCCCTTCTTATGAAATTTCGCCCTCGAAATTAGGGTGCGTACGACTGTATGTCAAGAGGTAAGGATACCTTGATTTCATTTCAGATTCTAACTCCCAAGTCATTTCCTTAACATCGTGGTTCCTCCACAAAACTTCGACTTAAGGTATAACCTCGAGCGTAGAATATGTTCATTCTTATCCAAAATTTGAACAGAACCTCTTCATATACGTCAAATCTTCCGCTATTTCGTCCTGCTTCTAACTCAATAATATGGTTCGGGTCTTTCACATATTTACGTAACATGGATATGTGAAAACGTTATGAACACGAGACATATTTGGCAGTAGAAATGAGTCTATAGCCCACGCTTCTACTCGATCGAGGATTAAAATGGACCGATGAATCGAGGATTAAGTTTTTCTCTTTCCAAATCTTGTAACTCCTTTCCATGGAGCAACTCTTAACAACATATGATCTCCTATATCGAATTCAACGTCCTTTCGATAAAGATCAAAGATAATTCTTTTGTCGATTTTGTGAGGTTTTTATACGTTGTTTGATCGTTTGAATCTTTTCCGTAGTCATACGCATACAACTCCTGGCCCCAACAACGTTGCTTCACCCACCTCATCCCAAAGATACCGAGAGAACGACACTTTCTTCCATACAACGCTCGAATGGAGCCATGCCAATACTTGCTTGATAACTCGTTGTTGTCAGGAAAACTCCACCAATGGTAAGAACTTATCCCAACTTCCTCAAATCAAGGACACAGTAGTCTTAATAGATCTTCAAGAGTTTGAATAGTCCTCTCCGATCGTCCGTCTGTCTGTCTGAGGATGATATGCCGAAACTAATCGCAAGTCTGTGCTCCATAGCTTTTTGCAAACTAACCCAAAATCGTGAAGTGAATCTTGGGTCTCGATCGTAAACTATGGATACCGGCATACCATGCAATCTTATAATCTCGCTTTATACACATACGAGTAAGACGCTCAAGTGTATAAGTTTCTCGTGATTTAAAAATGAGCGGACTTGGTCAATCTATCAACAATGACCCAAATCGCATCAATGCCTTGAGAAACCTTAGGAAGACCGTGAACGAAATCCATGGTAATGTGCTCCCACTTCCATTCTTGAATTTCAAGTGATTGCAATGGACCTTTTGGTACTTGATGCTCCGCTTTAACTCATTAACAAGTTAGACACCTTGAGATAAACAGCGTTATCTCTCTCTTCATATTGCTCCACCAAAATGTATAACGAATATCACGATACATTCCCCAAAATAGGTATACATCACCCATTCCGAAATTGTCAATACATGGTACGTAAACAACTACAACTTTATTATTACAACAAGAAATCGTGAGAGTTTGAATACAAATATTATCTTCTGACAATATCTATACTCAAATAAATCCTCATCACATTTATCGATACATTATTTTACAAAATGGTGAGGACTACTAAACAATCTCTCTCTAAAACCTTCATTCCATACCCCGACTGCATCGCTTATATTCTCGCCTCCTCGAGAAAAAAAATGGAACAAAAGGAAAAGGGTGAGCTCAACTAGCTCAAGAAAGAATATTACGACTAAGATAATATACAACAAATTATCGTTAGTCTTCAACAGGAAAAATCTAATAGAATACAATAGACAACAAATTTTAAATCAATATTCGCAATGAAATAATAATTCATTAGAAAGAGTTAAGAGAGAATGCAAACTACTATCTTCTATGTATGAATTTAAAAGTTCATCGCTCATCTTTTATCCCCGTAACATCAATCAATATACATCCGAATCAAATATTCATCTTTGCACTACAGCCAAAGATATTCATCACCGGGTCATGTTCATCACTATCTTCAGACTACTGCCAAAGATATTCTTCATCTTCATCTTTGCACTACGTGCCAAAGATATTCTTCAGAAATCATTCATCTTTGCACTACACAAAGCCAAAGATATTCCATAATATCATCATTTAAGACCGAGGATGATGAAAAATATTTTTTTTTTAAAGAAACGAATCCAAAGGAAACAAAATGACAAGGATTAAGGATTAAGGATTCGTATTTTGTTTTATCCATGCCCAAAAATACCTCAAAAATAATCATAGTGGTGTAAAATTCAAGAATGATCAAAACATGGATACAATCAAAGCTAGTATCCGTATTAGATATTTTGGACGAAAAAGAAAAAATTTTATTTTTCTATGAATAAAGTGTCAGATATCGTGAATAAAGATCAGATACGTGAATAAAGGCCAGATACGTGAATAAGAATCTCACACCAAAAGATCCAAATTCCACAAAAAACATCTTCACGCTCATTAATAAGACAAATATAATGAATCATGATAAGAAATAATATCATCATGAATAATAACCCCATAAAAAAAGTTCCAAATTTGATAAAAACTTCAGATCAATATTTCAAAGATAATGATATTGAAAATAATATCATTACGAAAAAAAATAATATCCCTTACCTCGAAAGATCAAGATTTCATAAATAATCTGATATAAGGTCAACTAACTCAAATCGCCTAGCAATAATACAAAGTATACTCAAATACTCACAAGAATACGCCGATAATATAGAGAGAAAACTTCAGCTTCGTGTGATTTTCAATTCTAACCCAAGACCCTATTTATAGAAAACGCTTGAACACCAAAAGCGTAAAATTTAATAAAATAATAATATTATTTTATTCAAATTTCCTACGCCAATTAATTTGGTCCAACACATCAGCCACCATGTGACAAAAACAAAAAAAACGTTTTCTTAATTTAAATATTTAAAACTTCCAAAAATCAATTATTTTGAGCTTCTAACTTCAATAATTCATAATAAATAGCCCTTTCATCAAAAAATTCAATCTCAAAGTTTTTATAGGAAATTCAATTTCACAACTTTGCAGTAAGAAAGTTTTTCCAAATTCCAAATAAAATTGACCAAATCCACAAACCACATTTTACAAGCTATAATCAAATTTCACCAATAAATGGGGTCCACCGACATGTTTAATATGTTTTAAACATTTATTGCAACAAAAATACTCTTCCTCCTCAGATACTCATATATCCCACATTCGTTGTAAAATATCACCATTATTATATTATTAAAATATAATAATATATTTAAATGAAATTATTTTATCGTAAAAGATAAAATTTCAATTTTCAACAATTGTCACATTAAAAATTTTCTCCATCTATATCCACATAAAATCAATATTTTTCTCATCATATGAATCAATAATTAATTATTCACAAATAATATTACGTAATCACAATATCGACAACCGTGCAGCCCTGTGAGCAGGGGCTTTCCAATAAGAATTTCTTCTTATCGCGCAAGCAATTAGGTGACCAAACCTCTCCTGTATGTAACTTTCTAGACATCGCCAATAATGTTATCTAATAATATTATTCAGATAATATGAATTATCGCTTCGATAATGAAAAATACCGTAAATGACAATTATCAAACAACAAAGAATATAAAATATCAACGCAAAGAATTATTAACTCAATAAAATAAAATCGAATAAAGAATTATCAGAACCATTATCGAGTAAAGCCTTCACGTAAGAATCAATAATCAATAACGTAATACCGCTCAACAACGCCAGACATCGTTTTTAACCAATTTAGTATTTTAACAAGATTAACTCAGAATAACTACGCCTGTTATTTTTAAACAACTTATATTTGTCGCTTTCTTCATCCAATCGCTTTCACATGGGGGCCACACATGGTCACTACCGTCAGCATTTAATATTCCCCGACAAAGATTTAATATTCCACGACCAAACGAATATTCCCCGACAACAAATGAATATTTTATAACCACTGCTTATTTTGAAATATTTATGATTTTACCCCTAACTATCCACATTAATCAAATCAACCCTTACTATTTCAAAATAATAAATAGAAAAATTAAATTTCATTAATAATAAGTTGGGTCTTACAACCTCCCTCCTTATGAAATTTCGCCCTCGAAATCGACGACGACTGTGTGTTTCAAAAGGTGAGGATACCTCGCTTTCATTTCCGCTTCCAATTCCTGTGTCATTTCCTATATAGATGATTCCTCCACAAAACTTTAACTCAGGTATGACCTTTCATGCAGTAGGACATGCTCCTTCCTATCCAAGATCTCGACAGTACCTCCTCATACGCTAAGTCTTCTACTATCTCGTCCTGCTTCTAACTCAATAACGTGGTTCGGTCTTTCACATATTTACGGTACGATATGTGAAACACATTACGAACACGAGACATACTTTGAGGTAACGCGAGTCTATAGGCTACATTTCCTACTTCTACCAAGAATTTGAAATGGACCAATAAATCGTGGATCGAGCTTTCCTCTCTTCCCAAATCTTGTAACTCCCTTCCATGGAGCAACTCGCAACAATACATGATCCCCACACTAAATTCCACGCCCTTTCGATGAAGATCCGCATAACTCTTTTGTCGATCTTGTGCCGCTTTGATACGCTGTCAATCATTTGATCTTTTCTAGAGTCATACGCATTAACTCTCTGTCCCAACAATGTTGCTTCACCCACCTCATCCCAACATATCGGAGAACGACATTTTCGCCCATATAATGCTTCAAATGGAGCCACACCTATACTTGCTCGATAACTCGTTGTCAGAGGAGAATTCCACCAATGGTAAATACTTATCCCAACCGCCTCAAGTCTAGGACACGTAGTCTTAATAAATCTTCAAGAGTTTGAATAGTCCTCTCGATCATCCGTCTGCTTGGGGATGGTATGCCAACTAAATCGCAAACTGCGCTCATAGCTTTTTGCAAGCTAACCCAAAATCTTGGCTGAATCTTGGGTCACGATCCAAACTATGGATACAGTATGCCATGCAACCTCACAATCTCATTCACGCATATACTAGCAAGACGCTCAAGGAATAAGTCTCCGTGACGGCAAGAAATGAGCAGACTTGGTTAATCTATCAACAATAACCCAAATAAGATTGATGCCTTGAGAAACCGTAGAAGACCCGTAAATCTAAATCCATGGTAATGTGTTCCCACTTCCATTTCTAATCTCAAGTGGTTGCAACGGACCCTTTAGGTACTAGATGCTCCGCCTTTACACGCTGACAAGTTAAACACATCGAGATAAACTTTGCAATCTCTCTCTTCATATTGTTCCACCAAAATGTATGTCAAGATCACGATACATTTTAGTACTTCCAGATGGATCGCAAATGGTGTATCAGGTGCCTCCATCATAATCTTGACTTCAAATCGTAGTCGTTAGAACACAAAGTCTAGAGTGGACTCAAGTATTCCTTCTTCATCAATTCTCGCTCCTAATAGCTCCTTCTTGATTTTCTTCTTCATACGATCACCCCTGCCTGCCGGGCTTGAGCAACCTTAACTTTTTCTATTAAAGTCGGCTCTCGCGATAGATACTCGACATCATCGCACTCGCTCCTCGATACGATCTTCTACTCAACGCGCATACCTACCACGCTCGCTTTTACGTGATGGTATCAATAGTGTGGTCGTAGTCTTCAATAGCTCGAGCCAACGTCACGCCGCATGATGTCGAGTTCTTTTTGAGTGAAGAAATATTTAAGGCTTTTTTATGGTCCTAATATATCTCCACTTTCTCCCATATAGATAAGGCTCCATATTTTTAATAAAAAACGATCGGGCGCTAACTCTAGATCACGAGTAGGATAATTCCTCTCATACTTTTTTTTAAAGTTGTCATGAGGCATAGGCTATGACTTTCCCACGCCAGCATGAGAACACATCCTAACCCTTTGCCTCAAGATCATCAGAGATAACAAATCCATCCGAACCAGATGGTATTGTTGTAACAAAATAAAATAAGTCTCCTCTAAGCTCTTGAAACTCTTCTCGATTCTTCGCTCCAAACGAATTTTGTATCCTTCCGAAGTTAGCCGAAGTTAATGAGAGTAGCGATTCGAGAAAACCCTTCCACGAATCTCCGATAATAACCAAATTTGCCCAAAAGCTACGTGATTTCAACACCGACTTTGCTTGCTCCCAACTTCAGATTGCTTCAATCTTCGCCGGATCAACAGATACTCCATGTTTCGACACCATCGCGCCCAAGAAATGCTACTTCCTCAAGCCGTAACTCGCATTTCTTCAATTTGGCATATAGTTTGTTTTCACGAAGCCTTCGAGTACCAAATTTCAAATGGTGCTCATGATCTTCACGACTTTTGAATATATGAGGATGTCATCAATAAAGACAACAACGAATCGATCCAAATATTCCTCAATACTTGGCTCATCATATCCATGAAAGTCATAGGAGCATTAGTTAATCCGAAAGACACGACTAAGAATTCATAATGCCCATACCGAGTTCTCAAGGCGCTTTTTGAATATCCTCGCCTTCTAATCTTCACCGATGATATCCGTAATCTAAGATCGATTTTTGAAAAGAATCAGTGCCCTCAGAATCGGGTCAAACAAGTCATCAATACGAGGTAGAGGATACCTATTCTCGATGGTGACATGGTTCAATTCCCCGATAGTCAATACAAAGTCGATACTCCCGCTTTTCTTCTTTACAAATAAAACAGAGCACCCCAAGGAGATGTACTAGATTTAATGAAACCGATGTCCAACAATTCCTCGTAGTTGACCTTTAACTCCTCAAGTTCAATAGAGCCATTCGATATGGGTTTTAGAAATGGGCTTGTACTCAAAGTTCAAGATCAATAAAGAATTCAACTTCACGCTCTGGGGTAATCCGAAGTTCTTCTAGAAATACGCCAGAAAGTCAATAACAACAGAATATTATTCAAATTCGACGTGTCTTTATTCAAATCCATAACATGGGCTAAGAAAGCTTGACATCCGCTTTTTCAATAAACGAATAGCTTTTATGATTAGATATGATGTTGATTGATTTTAATGGTTTAGTTGTTTGAATTGCATAACAGTCAAGGTTAGAATATGAAAACTAACAACCTTACGAAAAACAATCAATTTTGGTATGATGAGTAGTTAACCAATCAATCCCTAAAATCACATCAAAAGCAAGTATCTTTAAAGAGATAAGGTCAATGTGTAAGTGATGGTGCCAACTCAATCAAACAAGATTTATAAACAAAGGATGTGATGAAAGTTTCTCCTAACTGAGTTTCCACAGATAGTCAAAGTCTAATTTCTCCTGAGTCAAGTTTAAACGCTGAGCACACGCAGAGAGATAAATGAATGGGTAAACCCCAGATCAAGTAAGGTATAAACTTCGCAAGAATTTATAAATAGCTTACCCGTGATCACCTCGCTTGGGTTCCTCGATTATGACCACCACAACAAAAACGCCTTCCCTAAATCGCTGACTTTCGACTTTTCTCGGGATAATTTTTCGAGTCACCGTCCTCACCTGAACTAGGTTTCGCCATCGCATAATCTCGAGCGATATGTCCTTCCTTTCCACAATTATAGCATACCTTGAATCGTCAGGGGCGCTTGACCGATATGTCCTCTTTTCCGTGATTTAGAAGATACGACCGGTGGTCGTTTCTCCTCCCTTAGAACCAGCTTGTCACGCCAGACCGCTGCCTTCATACGGTCGCTGTTAAATCTCCTCTTTAAAAATCTCCTCCCGACTCGCTTTTCTATTTTCACGGCTATGATTACCACCAGAGTGGTTACCATTTTTGTCCGCCTGCTTTTCTCCGCCGTTATCATTATTCTTCGCTGATCGCTATCTCTCGTACGATCCTCGTCAGGGTCCTCAACGACCATACTCAAGTATCTCGCCTAATAATCGAGCCCTCATAACAACATCCGAATAGAGAGAAAATTTACGAGAAATGAGATATCGACGACGCGGTTTCAAACCTCTAAGAAACATCCGCACATATATGCTCCTCATTCTCCACCAAATGAGGTGCAAACCGATAACTCGCAAACTTTGCCTCGCATCGAGACACCGCCATGTTGTTTTGCTCTAATCTGATGAACTCCACTTCCTTCATACGACGTTAACACTTTCGTGAAAGTATTTGTCATTAAATAGTTTCAAACGCCTCCCAAGACACGCCGAAAAGCGCCGATGGGTACGCTTCACGCATTCTACACCAAGAGTCCGCCGCGCCACTTTAACATAAAGGTGGCGAATGGAACCTTCTGTTCTCCGCATCCCAAGACATCGAATATCTTGCAATTTGTTTGACCCATGTTTCCGCCATGATCGATCCGCTTTCCCTTAAATTCGTGGTCCCAACTTCAATCGCTTCACGTGATAACCCGTGAATTGCTATCATTTCTCCTCAGATTTTGAACACGAAGTCTCCTCGTTTCGATTTTGCATGAACCGCAAAAACTTCTAAACATCCCCTCGCTCATCATCTCGCTTCAATGGTGTTGTTCACAGAGAGGAACATCACCACTTGCAGACGCTCTCCTCGCTGGTGAGTACAGCGCTCCACTGGCCTCATTTCCATCATTAATATTCTCAATGACATTCTCAAATACCGCCATAAAACAAGGGTTAATTAAGGAAATCAATATATCACATAATATCCCTATATACCCGACTAACTAACAAATAAGCTTAGTAGACACACTAGCAAGGATTTACTCGCCTCCCCTCCTAGTTCTATTCCCCGATCTCCGCCAGAGATCATATCCCTAAGCTCGATACTAACCGCGACGCCCCCAAAATAGTATACATCACCCATTCTCGAGTCACAATACACGGTATGTAAACAACTACAACTTTATTATTACAACAAGAAATCTGTGAGTTTGAATACAAATATTATCTTCTGATAATATCTATACTCAAATAAATCCTCATCACATTTATCGATACATTATTTTACAAAATGGTGAGGACTACTAAACAACTCTTTCTAAAACCTTCATTCCATACCCCACTGCATCGCTATATTCTCGCCTCCCCGAAAAAAAAATGGAACAAAAGGAAAAGGGTGAGCTCAACTAGCCCAAGAAAGAATATTACGACTAAGATAATATACAACAAATTATCGTTAGTCTTCAACAGGAAAAAATCTAATAGTAATACAATAGACAACAAATTTTAAATCAATATTCGCAATGAAATAATAATTCATTAGAAGAGTTAAGAGAGAATGCAAACTACTATCTTCTATGTATGAATTTAAAAGTTCATCGCTCATCTTTTATCCCCGTAAATATCAATCAATATACATCCGAATCAAATATTCATCTTTGCACTACAGCCAAAGATATTCATCACTGATCATGTCATTTAAACACTGCTCATCTTCACTACTAAAAGATATTCTTCAGCATCATCTTTGCACTACAGCCAAAGATATTCTTCGAAATCATTCATCTTTGCACTACAAAAGCCAAAGATATTCCATAATATCATCATTTAAGACCGAGGATGATGAAAATATTTTTTTTTTAAAGAAACGAATCCAAAGGAAACAAAATGACAAGGATTAAGGATTAAGGATTCGATTTGTTTTTATCCACGCCCAAAAATACCTCTCAAAATAATAATCATAGTGGTGTAAAATTCAAGAATGATCAAAACATGGATACAATCAAAGCTAGTATCCGTATTAGATATTTTGACGAAAAGAAGAAATTTTATTTTTCTATGAATAAGGTCAGATACGTGAATAAGTGTCGATACGTCGAATAATAGAACTCCGACACCAAAAGATAGAAATTCCACAAAAACATCTTCACGCTTCACAAATAAGAATTTGAATAAGAATCAATAAGAACTCAAAATTCATGAATAAAACTCATGAATAAGAACCCATGAATAAGTAACCCCGATATGAAAAAGTTCCAAATTTGATAAAAACTTCAGATCAATATTTCAAAGATAATGATATCAAGAAATAATATCATTACAAAAAAAAATAATATCCCTTACCTCGAAAGATCAAGATTTCTAAATTAAACACCGTATAAAGGTCAAGGAACTTGCACCGCCTAACAATACTCAAAGTATACTCAAAATACTCACAAGAATACGCCGATAATATAGAGAGAGAAACTTCAGCTTCGTGTGATTTTCAATTCTAACCCAAGACCCTATTTATAGAAAAATGCTAGAACACCAAAGCGTAAAATTTAATAAAATAATAATATATATTTTATAAATTCTCACGCCCACCTAATTAAATCTGATCTCAAACATTTATATCACATGTGGGAAAACAAAAAAAAACGTTTTTCTTAAATAAAATAATTAAAACTTCCAAAAATCAATTATTTTGAGCTTCTAACTTCAATAATTCATAATAAATAGCCTTTTCATCAAAAAAATTTCTAATCTCATGAGATTTTTATAGGAAATTCAATTCTCTACAACTTTGCAGAAGAAAGTTTTTCCAAATTCCAAATGTAAATCGACCGAATCCACAAACCAAGCGATTTTACAAAGCTATAATCAAATTTCACCAATAAATGGGGTCCAATTTACATGTTTAATATGTTTTAAACATTTATTGCAACAAAAATACTCTTCCTCCTCAGATACTCATATATCCCACATTCGTTGTAAAATATCACCATTATTATATTATTAAAATATAATAATATATTTAAATGAATTATTTTATCGTAAAAGATAAAATTTCAATTTTCAACAATTGTCACATTAAAAATTTTCTCCATCTATATCCACATAAAATCAATATTTTCCTCATCATATGAATCAATAATTAATTATTCACAAATAATATTACGTAATCACAATATCGACAACCGTGCGCTTCTGTGAGAGGGGGCTTTCCAATAAGAATTTCTTCTTATCGCGCAAAATTAGTGACCAAACCTCTCCTTAGATGTAACTTTCTAGACATCGCCAATAATGTTATCTAATAATATTATTCAGATAATATGAATTATCGCTTCGATAATGAAAAATACCGTAAATGACAATTATCAAACAACAAAGAATATAAAATATCAACGCAAAGAATTATTAACTCAATAAAATAAAATATCGAATAAAGAATTATCGTAACCATTATCGAAAGAAAGGCCTTCACGTAAGAATCAATAATTGTGCAATACCGTATAACTGCTCAACAACGCGACAGTATGTTTTTTAACCACCGTAGTATTTTAACAAGATAATCTGTGAATAACTACGCCCGTTATTTTTAAACAACTTATATTTGTCGCTTTCTTCATCCAATCGCTCACATGGGCCCACACACATGGTCAAGCTACCGTCAGCATTTAATATTCCCCGACAAAGATTTAATATTCCACCACCAAACGAATATTCCCCGACAACAAATGAATATTTTATAACCACTTGCTTATTTTGAAATATTTATGATTTTACCCTTAACTATCCACATTAATCAAATCAACCCTTACTATTTCAAAATAATAAATAAAGGAAATTCCTTTTATTTAAATCTATTTTCACGGCCATGATTACCACCAAGTAGTGGTTACCATTTCATCGTCCGTCTGCTTTTTTCCCGCAGTTATCATTATTCTCCGCTGATCGCTATCTCTCGATACGATCCTCGTCAGGGTCCTCAACACCGTATTCGTTATCTCGCCTAATAATTGAGCCCTCATTTACAACATCCGAATAGAGAGAAAATTTATGAGAAATGAGATATCGACGACGCCGGTTTCAAACCTCTAAGAAACATCCGCGGCCATACGCTCCTCATTCTCCACCAAATGAGGTGCAAACCTCGATAATTCTACAAACTTTGCCTCGTCATCGAGACACCGCCACGTTGTTTTGTTCCAATCTGATGAACTCCACTTCCTTCATACGATTTAACACTTTCGTGAAAGTATTTGTCATTAAATAGCTTCAAACGCTCTCCCAAGACATACGCCGAAAAGCGCGGCCGGATGGGTACGCTTCACGCACTCCCACCAATGAGTCCGCCTCGCCACTTTTAACATAAAGGTGGCGAATGGAACCTTCGTTCTCCGCGCATCCCAAGACATCGAATATCTTGGTAATTTGTTTGACCCATGTTTCCGCCGTGATCGGATCCGCTTTCCTTAAATTCGTGGTCCCAACTTTTTTAACTGCTTGGTCATGACAACCCGTGAATCGCTATCATTTCTCCTCAGATTTTGAACACGAAGTTTCCTCGCTCTGATTTTGCATGAACCGCAAAAAACTTCTAAACATCCCCTCGCTCATCATCTCGCTTCAATGGTGTTGTTCACAGAGGAACATTGCCACTTTCAGCACGCTCTCCCTCGCTGGTGAGTACAGCATCTCCACTGGCCTCATTTCCATTGTTAATATTCTCACCGACATTCTCAAATACCGCTATAAAACAAGGGTTAATTAAGGAAATCAATATATCACATAATATCCCTATATATCGACCAACTAACAAATAAGCTTAGTAGACACACTAAATAAGGATTTACTCGCCTGCCTCCCTCCTAGTTCTATATTCCCCGATTCTCCGCCAGAGATCATATCCCTAAGCTCGATACCAACCGCGACGCCCCAAAATAGGTATACATCACCCATTCTCGAGTTGTCAATACATGGTACGTAAACAACTACAACTTTATTATTACAACAAGAAAACTGTGAGTTTGAATACAAATATTATCTTCTGATAATATCTATACTCAAATAAATCCTCATCACATTTATCGATACATTATTTTACAAAAATGGTGAGGACTACTAAACAATCCTTTCTAAAACCTTCATTCCATACCCCGACTGCATCGCTTATATTCTCGCCTCCCCGAGAAGAAAAATGGAACAAAAAGGAAAAGGGTGAGCTCAACTAGCTCAAGAAGAATATTACGACTAAGATAATATACAACAAATTATCGTTAGTCTTCAACAGGAAAAATATAATAGTAATACAATAGACAACAAATTTTAAATCAATATTCGCAGCAATGAAATAATAATTCATTAGAAGAGTTAAGTAGAGAATGCAAACTACTATCTTCTATGTATGAATTTAAAAGTTCATCGCTCATCTTTTATCCTCAGAACATCAATCAATATACATCTCGAATCAAATATTCATCTTTGCACTACA
Organism: Panax quinquefolius; assembly: GCA_020205615.1. Classification (NCBI taxonomy): domain Eukaryota; kingdom Viridiplantae; phylum Streptophyta; class Magnoliopsida; order Apiales; family Araliaceae; genus Panax; species Panax quinquefolius. The sequence continues at coordinate 7,271,649 of CM035162.1, read as the reverse complement.
GCCCAAAGATATTCATCACCGGTCATGTTCATTTAAACACTGCTCATCTTCAGACTACGGCCAAAGATATTCTTCAGAAATCATTCATCTTTGCACTACAAAGCCAAAGATATTCTTAAGAAATCATTCATCTTTTACTACGTGCCAAAGATATTCCATAATATCATCATTTAAGACCGAGGATGATGAAAATATTTTTTTTTTTAAAGAAACGAATCCAAAGGAAACAAAATGACAAGGATTAAGGATTAAGGATTCGTACTTTGGTTTTATCCACGCCCAAAAATACCTCAAAAATAATCATAGTGGTGTAAAATTCAAGAATGATCAAAACATGGATACAATCAAAGTTAGTATCCGTATTAGATGTTTTGGATGAAAAGAAGAAATTTTATTTTTCTATGAATAAGATCAGATAATGTGAATAGTGCCAGTATCGATACGTGAATAGTAACTCTACACCAAAAGATAGAAATTCCACAAAAACATCTTCACGCTTCATAAATAAGACTCACGTGAATAAGAATCGTGAATAAGAATCTCATGAATAAGAACTCGTGAATAAGAACTCATGAATAGTAACCCCGACATGAAAAAGTTCCAAATTTGATAAAAACTTCAGATCAATATTTCAAAGATAATGATATTGAAGAAATAATATCATTACGAAAAAAAATAATATCCCTTACCTCGAAAGATCAAGATTTCTAAATTTAAATACCGATATAGTAATCAAGGAACTTGCACCGCCTAGCAATACTCAAAGTATACTCAAAATACTCACAAGAATACGCCGATAATATAGAGAGAAAACTTCAGCTTCGTGTGATTTTCAATTCTAACCCAAGACCCTATTTATAGAAAAAATGCTTGTAACACCAAAAGCAGTAAAATTTAATAAAATAATAATATAATTAAAAAAATTCAAGCCCACCTTAGACCAACTGAATTCAGCACATTTATATCACATGTGGGATTGCAAAAACTTTTTCTTAAATAAAACAATTAAAACTTCCAAAAATCAATTATTTTGAGCTTCTAACTTCAATAATTCATAATAAATAGCCCTTTCATCAGAAAAATTCGAATCTCAAGAGTTTTTATAGGAATTTCAATTCTCTACAACTTTGCGTAAGAAAGTTTTTCCAAATTCCAAATGTAATCGACCAAATCCACAAACGAAGCGATTTTACAAAGCTATAATCAAATTTCACCAATAAATGGGGTCCAATTTACATGTTTAATATGTTTTAAACATTTATTGCAACAAAAAACTCTTTCCTTCCTCAGATACTTATATATCCCACATTCGTTGTAAAATATCACCATTATTATATTATTAAAATATAATAATATATTTAAATGAATTATTTTATCAAAAAGATAAAATTTCAATTTTCAACAATTGTCACTATAAAAATTTTCTCCATCTATATCCACATAAAATCAATATTTTCTCATCATATAAATCAATAATTAATTATTCACAAATAATATTACGTAATCACAATATCGACAACCAGCAGCTTCCTGTGAAAGGGGCTTTCCAATAAGAATTTCTTCTTCATCGGGCGCCGCAATTAGTGACCAAACCTCTCCTTAGATGTAACTTTCTAGACATTGCCAATAATGTTATCTAATAATATTATTCAGATAATATGAATTATTGCTTCGATAATGAAAAATACTCGTGTAAATGACAATTATCAAACAACAAAGAATATAAAATATCAACGCAAAGAATTATTAACTCAATAAAATAATCGAATAAAGAATTATCGTAACCATTATCGAGTAAAGTGCCTTCACGTAAGAATCAATAATTGGTGCAATACCGCAAAGCCACCGCTCAACAACGCCAGATTAGTGTGTTTTTTAACCACCGTGTATTCCAACAAGATAATCTGTGAATAACTACGCTGCTATTTAAAAAAAACTTATATTTGTCGCTTTCTTCATCCAATCGCTTTCCAGCATATGGGCCCACACATGGTCACAACGCCATCAGCATTTAATATTCCCCGACAAAGATTTAATATTCCACGACCAAACGAATATTCCCCGACGATAATGAATATTTTATAACCACTTCTTTTTTTGAAATATTTGCAGATTTAACCCTTAACTATCCACATTAATCAAATCAACCCTTACTATTTCAAAATAATAAATAAAGGAAATTCCTTTTATTTAAAAATTTCTGGTCTTACAACACATCCCAACCCTTTGCTCAAGCATCACCAGAGATGACAAATCCCTCCGAGCCGATGGTATCACGTAACAGTCTTAAATAAGTCTCTCTCGAGTTCTTAAAACTCCTCTCACATTCTTCGCTTCCAACCGAACTTTGTATCTTTCCGAGTCACCGAAATAATGGAGTAGCGATTCGAGAAAATCCTTCCACGAATCTCCGATAATAACCAAATTAAACCGAGAAAGCTACGATTTCTATCCATCGATTTAGGTTGTTCCACTTTGAATAGCTTCAATCTTTCTTTGGGTCAACAGATATTCCATGACTTGATACCACGTGCCCAAGGAATGCTACTTCTTCAAGCCGTAACTCACATTTCTTCAACTTGGCATAAAGCTTATATTCACGAAGCTTTTGGAGTGTCACCTCAAGTGTTGCTTTCATGATCTTCACTATTTTGGAATAAATAAGGATGTCATCAATAAAGACGACCACAAAGTGATCTAAATATTCCTTGAATACTCGGTTCATCATATCCATGAAGGCGCAAAGAGGAGCATTAGTCAATCCAAAGGACATGACTAGGAATTCATAATGCCCGCATCGAGTTCTCAAAAGCCGCCTTTGGAATGTCGCTAGCTTCTAATCTTCAATCGGTGATATCCTAACGAAGATCAATCTTTGAAAAGAATTTGGCTCCTTCTAATCGGTCAAACAGTCATCAATACGTGGCAATGGATACCTATTTTTGATGGTGACATGATTCAACTCCCGATAATCAATACAAAGTCGCATACTCCCATCTTTCTTCTTCACGAATAGTAACAGAGCACCCCAAGGAGAAGTACTAGGACTAATAAAGCCAATGTCTAACAATTCTCGCAGCTGGGTCTTTAACTCCTCAAGTTCAATAGAGCCATTCGATATGGGCTTTGGAAATAGGTTTTCTGTACCGGTTCAAGGTCGATACAAAATTCAATTTCACGCCTGGGGTAGGCCAGAAGTTCTTCTGGGAATACGTCAGAAATTTATTAACAATAGAAATATCGCTCAAAACCGACGTATTTTTGTTTAAATCGTGACATGAGCTAAGAAAGCTTGACATCCATTTTTCAATAAACGAATAGCTTTATGGCTTGAGATGACCGTGATTGATTTTAATGGTTTGGTCGTTTGAATTAAGATAATGGGTTGATTAGGAATATGAAAGCTAACAACCTTACAAAAATAATCAATTTTTATTTATGATAAGTAGTTAACCAATCAATCCTCAGAATCACGCCAAATGCAAGTATTTTTAATGAAATAAGATCGACAGTAATGTGAGGGTACCGATTTGAACCAAACAAGACTTATAAACAAAGGATGTAATGAAGGTTTCTCCCAACTGGAGTTTCCACAGATAAGTCAAAGTCTAATTTCTCCTGAGTCAAATTTAATCGATGAGCGCAAGTAGGAGAAATAAAAGAATAGGTAAAACCCAGATCAAATAAAGTATAGTAATTCATTAGAGTTTATGATAAGCTTACCCGTGATGACCTCATTTGGATTCCTTGCTTCTTTTGGAGGTCACAACAAACGCCTCCTCAGACTACCTAGGCTTTGACTTTTCCGGACGGCCTTTGGTGCCTCCATCCTAGTTTCGATTTGTCTTCGATGAATGACAAAATTGAGCTAAGTGACCTTCTTTCCACAATTATAACATGCTTTGACTACATGACGCAATTTGATCGATGTGTCCCTCTCCTCCGCATTTGAAGCATACGATAGGTGGTCTTTCTCCTTCCTTAACAACGGGTCTTTGGTCTTTGACGCTCTTTCCATCATTGTTGAATCTCCGCTTTCTTGAAATGTCCATTCTTATTGTTTTGGCCTCCGATTACCACCGGAAGTGGTTACCATATCCGCCCGTTGATTCCTCCACGCTTGTTGTCACCGCTTGATGACTACTCTCACCGGTATTATAATTTTGCTTACCGCTTCTTTTTAGTTAAGTTGACTCGTTATCGTGTTCCACTAATCGAGCCCTATTTACAACATCCTAATACAAACACAGCTTTATGAGAAATAAGATGTTGACGATCTCCCGACTTCAAACCTCTTAAAACATTCGCGCCATTTCTCTTCATTATCCACCAAGTGGGACGAAAAACCGTGATAACTCCGTAAATTTTGCCTCGTATCATGCGACACCTGGCCATATTGTTTTGTTCTAACTTAATAAACTCCACCTCCTTCATGTGGCGAATAATACTTTCGTGAAAGTATTTGTCGTTGAATGACTCCCTGGAACTTCTCCCAAGATATCTTCAAGACAAGAGGGTTGAGTACGCTTTTACCGATTCCCACCAAGAATCCGCCTCTCCGCACAACATAAAGGCGTGAAAGGGAACCTTTGCTCCTCGGATCATCCCAAGACATCAAATATCTTGGTAATCTGCTTTATCCATGCTTCCGCCGTAAGTGGTTTTGCTTCTCCTTAAACTCCGGTGGTCCCAGCTCTTTGAATTGTTTAGCGGTGACCGCCGAGAGTTTTCCGTGTTTCCACCCACGCTTTGGGCGATGAGTCGCTCTCACTTTCTCATTGTTGCATAAATTGCATAAAGCCTCCGAATATTTGATCATTCATCATTTGGTCGGTGTTGTTGTTTGCATGAGGATTGTCGCCTTTACGATGCACATTATCCTCGATTATTGATATGTGGTGAATCAACGATCGCTCATGCTCCATTCTTATTCTCAACATTCTCGGATGTCATTTTCGATCATCGCCACAAAATAAAAGGTTAATTGACATGTAACAAATTATCCCTATCTTCCGACCAACCAATAAAATAAAGACATAAACTTAGGTAGGTCATACTAAATGGGTTGGTATTCCCCTCCTCCCTCCTAGTACTATTCTCACATCTTAGCCAGGGATCATATCCCTAAGCTCGATACTAACCGTGACGCCCCCAAAATTAGGTATACATCACCCATCTTGGGTAGTCGATACATGGTACGTAATTTAAATACTTCTTAATAATATAATCGCTGTATATAATACGACATAAACCGTGAGTTTGAATACAAATATTATCTACTAGATATTATACAAACTCAAAAGGAGTCCTCATTACAATTATTATCACACTATTTCACGTAATAGTGAGGACTACTAATGCTATCCTTTGGACCATTACTCCGCTTCCCGACTCGTCCCCAAATATATTCTCATTTCACAAGAGAATAAAGAAAGAAAGGGTGAGCTCAACTAGCCCAAGAAGAAATATTATGACTAAGATAATGCGAATAAAATTATCATTAGCCTTCAACAATGTTAAACCGATAAAATATAATAAACATCAAGTTTAACTGCAATGAACAACAAGCAATCCATTAAAAGAGTCAAGTAGAAAATAAAATCTACTATCTTTTATGATTTAAAAGGTTTTTCATCATCATTATAGCCGAGACTCAAACTTTAATAAATAATCCACATCATCGAATCACCCCTCGCATCTATGGCCAAGGATATTCTTTAAGATCACGACCACAATTATTCATGCACTACGGGCCAGAATAGTTGTGTATTCATTAATGGTCCCGATCATGCCAACAATCGTCCATCAATGCACTACTACCAATCGAGGATTTTTACCACATCATTTGTAACATTACGGCCATGATTACACCGAATAGTCTTTGGTCATAATCATACCAAGTCCATCTATGCACTTCTGAATACGTATGACTTTTAAAAAAATATAAACATGAGGATGATGACAATGATATAAGAATTCAATAAAACAAGTTCAAGAATTATTTTATCCGGGAATTATTAACGTCCAAATTGTCAATATGATACTTTTTTTGTAGAGTAAATTCAAGAATGATCGTAAGAATATTTCCATGAAAAGATCTTTGGATGAAACGCAAATATCAAGGATATTCTACTAATTTCATGGAGTATAAAGTCAAAGTTTTAACCAACCGGGTATAATAAAGAATGGAATAACAAAAGAAATCACCATGCATGCGGTAGATTGCATAGACGTGTTATTCCAATGTAATAATAATAACGGAACCATGTCGTGAAAATTCACACCAAGCAGGATGTTCCAACATAATAATAAAGATGGAACCAGATCCGGTGTAAAACACATGATAGGATATACCAATGTAATAATAAAGATTTTAACCAGTCCTGTAAAACACATGCATGTGATGTTCCAACAGAATAATAAAGATTTTAACCAGTCCTTGTAAAACACCACGCATGTGATGTTCCAACAAAATAATAATAAAGATTTTAACCGGTGTCCTGTAAAACACACGCATGTGATGTTCCAAATGTAATAATAAAAGAATGTCACCAAGTATAGGTAAAACCACAGATACAAAAGTTATTCCAATGTAATAATAATAAATGGAATAACAACAGCTTCTCTTAGAAATAAGAAAGAATAACACCCCTTACTTTTGGTAGGAGATTGAATATCGCAAAGAAGCAGTAAGAATAAAATACTCTTCTTCTTTCTCTTATTCTTTCTATACTTTCTCTCTATAGCTTGAATGAATTCGTGAAAAATAATGAAGCACTAGGCCTCTATTTATAGAAGATTTCTAGCTTAGCAGACCGCCGTGTGAAAAGGCAAGTGGCTTGACGAATTAGTGATGTGAAAAGAAAAGTGGTTCGACGCTTTGTAATGTGAAAAACGACAAGTGGTTCGACGCTTTAATGTGAAACGACAAGTGGTTTGGCGCTCCAGTAATGTGAAATGGCAAGTGGTTTGACGTCTGGTAAAGGTAATTACTATCGACGAAGGTAATTACTATTCACAAGCGGTAATTACTATCGACGAAGGTAATTACTTATCGACGAAGGTAATTACTATTCACAAAGGTAATTACTATCGACGAAGAGACTCTTAGATGATGACATATGGGCCCCCCATAAAATAATCAAACTTACCACAAACGCCTCATAATGTACTTCTTTATATATACATTAAGGATTGAATAAATATTACCACAAATCATTTTATTTTTAATCAACACATTTTAATCTTTCAACAATTATTAATCATTTATAACTTGTCGTCTCAATTAATAATAACATATTATATGAGATGATCTTGACAATAATTGAATCAATAATATAAGAAATATGATGCAAAGAATTCTCGTAGAATAATTGAGCATAGTGAGTGACTTCTCACGTAAGCATCAATAATCAATACTGTGTGCTATTATTATGCAACCACGCCAGACATCGCATTTCTTATACCACCGGGTAGTTCAACAATTTTAACGGTAACACCTCCGTAGTTATTTTTATAAAATATTTTTGTCGCTTTCAATCCGATAATAATTACATTATGGGGTCCACCAATGATTGAGGCGTTGTACGAATATTCCCTAACAAAAAGAATATTCCCTGACCAAACGAATATTTTATAACAACTTGCATACTTTGCAAAATTTATAAATATTACTCACAACTATAACATTATATCAAATTTATTCCATAATATTCAAAAATAATATTTATAGAAAATTCATCTTTATTTATAATAAATTGGGGTCTTATAATACCATTCAAAATTATACCATACATTATATCATACATGTATGGTATAATATTATAATACACGATATAATAAAATAACAAAATCATTACCTATCTAAACTATGCGATATTATCATTACTAAGTAAATTATATTACAACATAATATTATACCATTTATAATTATATTACAACATAATATTATATAGTTTAAAATATTTAAAACAAAATTAAAATAACAAATAATATCATTCATAACTTACTATGTTTTTATAATCCCCTAAATCGCTATTTTTTTTCAATCAACGCGATTTTTATATTATCGTTACTTAATTATTATCTCCTAAAATCACTACTTTTTAATCCCACATTAATATTTTGATTTTATAATCCCATAAATCACTACAAATCTAAATTGTTCGATAATATTAATTGTTCTAATATTATCATTAATAATTTAATTATTATCTCTTGAAATCACTACTTTTTAATCCCAAATTAATATTTTGAATTTATAATCCCTAAATCACTACAAATCTAAACTATTTTGGTAATGTCAACTGCTTACAATATTATCCTTCTAATTTAATTATTATCTCCTTAAATCATTACTTTGTGATATTATCATTCTTGAAATATTATCATTACTCTCCGTTATTTAACATAATTTTCTCTATATAAATAACATAATATTATACCATTTATAATTATATTACAACATAATATAATACAGTTTAAAACATTTAGAATAACAAATAATATCAATCATAACTTACTATGTTGATTTTATAATTCCCCAAAATCCACTACTTTTCTAAACATAATTATTATATCCTAAAATCACTAATTTTCTAAGAGCATTAACAACAGTTTCCCTAATTAACTATTTATCCCCAATTTTAAAGAATGCATCAACAAATCATTATCCAACAATTTTTGTGACGCCCCCAAAATTAGGTATACGTCACCCATCTTGGGTCGCCACTTACATGGTACATAAATTCAAATACAAACTTAATTATACATCTGTCGTGTAACATACGACAATACATATACTGAAAGTTCTAATAGAATATTGTCATTTAGACAATATCCATACTCAAGAGTCCTCATTACAATTATTATCACACTATTTCACGTAATAGTGAGGACTACTAATGCTATCCTCTCAACCATTACTCCGCTCCCGACTCTGCCCCCAAATATATTCTCATTTCACGAAGAGAACGGTGAAAAAGAAAGGGTGAGCTCAACTAGCCCAATAAGAAATATTATAACTAAGATAATGCGAAATAAATTATCAATAGTCTTCAACAATGTTAAACCGATAAAATACAATAGACAACCACGCTTTAATCATGCGGCGAATACGCAATCCATTAAAAGAGTCAAGTAGAAAATAAAGTCTACTATCTTTTAGGTTTTAAAAGGTTTTCATCAATTTTTATCACTAAGACTCGCTTTAATGAATAAACCACAATATCTAATCATCCATGTACTACACGGTCGAGGAAGGATTTTCATCAAATTATCAATGGTCACGACTATACCGAATCACCCCTCAGTCATAATCATACCAAAAACTATCCATCATCGCATTACAGAATACCCACCGAGGACTTTTTCACATCATTTATATCAAGCCATGATTATACCGAATGATCCACTCGGTCATAATCATACTAAGTTCATCTATGCACGTAAGCCAAAAGATAACATAATATAACATGAGGATGATGACAATGACATAATAATTCAATAAAACAAGTTCACGAATTAATTTATTCAGAAACTAATAACGTCCAAATTGTCAACATGATATCGCTTTGTAGAGAGTAAAATTCAAGAATGCTCGTAAAAATATTTTCATTAAAATATCTTGGATGAAAGCGCAAATATCAAGGATATTCCACTAAATTCATGGAGTATAAAGTCAAAATTTTAACCAACCGAGTATAATAATAGCGAATGAAATAACAAAAGAAATCACCATGCATGCGATGATCCGACGACATGAGTTATTCCAATGTAATAATAAATAACGAAACAAGGTCCCATAAAATGCATGTGCATGTGATATTCCAATGTAATAATAATAAAGAAACCAGTCCTGTAAAAACACACATGTGATGTTCCAATGTAATAATAATAAAGATGGAACCAAATTGTCCTGTAAAACACATGCATGTGATGTTCCAATGTAATAATAGAAGAATGTCACCAAGTATAGGGTAAATCACAGATATATGAGTTATTCCAATGTAATAAATAAGAATGGAATAACATAAGATTTCACCAAGTATAGGTATCATATATACAAGTTATGTATAGGGTATGCCACTTTTACAAAGTTATTCCAATGTAATAATAAAGAATGGAATAATGTAAGTTCTCTTCATGAATAAGAAAAATAACACCCCTTACGGCACAACAAATAATATTCCTTACCTTAGAAGAATCAATATTGGAAAAGTGAAGTAGCAAAAATACTTTTTCTTCTTTTCTCTCTATAGTTTCTCTCTCTAGAGTTTCAATGAATTCGTAAGAAATAATGAAGGAATGAGCTTTCTATTTATAGAAAAACTGAGGGTGGCTCTTGGTCTTAACGAAGGGTCAAAATGACTCTTGGTAATATTAAAGAGACAACTACTATTCATGAAGGGGTAATTAACCCTTGAACAATCAAGAGGCAGCGCTTAACTCTTGGTAATATCAAGGTACAACAACTATTTGTGAAGGGGTAATTACTATCGATTTAAGGTAATTACTATTGACGAAGGTAATTACTATTGATTTAAGGTAATTACTATTTACAAAGGTAATTACTATTCACAAAGGTAAATACTATCGATTTAAGGTAAATACTATTGATTGAAGGTAATTACTATTCACAAAGGTAATTACTATTCACAAAGGTAAATACTATTGACGAAGGTAATTACTATTCACAAAGGTAATTACTATTCACAAAGGTAAATACTATTGACGAAGAGAGACTCTTAGATGATGACATATGGGCCCCCATAAAATAATCAAACTTACCACAAACGCCTCATAATGCACTCTTTATATACATCAAGGATTGAATAAATATTACCACAAATCATTTTATTTTTAATCAACACATATTCAATCTTTCAACAATTATTAATCATTTATAACTTGTCGCCTCTCAATTAATAATATAACATATTATACGATGATAATGTGACAATAATTGAATCAATAATATAAGAGATATGATGCAAAGAATTATCGTAGTAATAATTGAGTATAGCTAAGTGACTTTTCACGTAAGCATCAATAATCAATACCATGTCTTACTATGCAACCACGCCAGACATCGCACTTTTACTACTAATGGTAGTTCAACGGTTTTAACGGTAACACCTCTCCGCCGTTATTTTTATAGAAAGATAATTTTGTCGCTTTTCTAACTACGATAATACTTCCGCCAGGGGTCCACCACCGATTGAGCCGACGTACGAATATTCTCCAACAAAAAGAATATTTCCTAACCAAACGAATATTTTATAACAACTTGCTTACTTTGCAAAATTTATAAATATTACCCACAACTATAACATTATATCAAATTTATTCCATAATATTCAAAAATAATATTTATAGAAAATTCATCTTTATTTATAAAAGTCGGGTCTTACAACCTCCCTTCTTATGAAATTTCACCCTCGAAATTAGGGTAATGCGACTGATATGATAAAGAGGTGAGGATACCTTGAATACCTTTATCATTAAAAATATTAAATTCATCTTCGCAATCCGCCAAAGATATTCATTAACAATTCATCTTTGCACTACAGGCTAAAGATATACAACTGTAAAACTAATAATGCTGAGACGCAGCTTAATAGTATCACGACCACGAATTATCCATGCACTACTGGCCAAGGATATTCGTGTTTTCAATTACGATCATGATTATACCGAATAATCCTTGGTCATAATCATACCAAGTCTATTAATGCACTACGGCCAAAGATGACTTTTACCACATCCATGAATTAATATTTCATTGCTGAGACTCAACTCAATAATTAATCCATATCATCGAATCATCCCCGCACTACAAAAAGCCAAGGATATTCATTAATATCACGACCACGAATTATCCATGCACTACTACCAAAGATAATCGTATTCATTAAGATATCACGACCACAAATTATCCATGACTACGACTACTACCAAAGATAATCGTGGTATTCATTAAGATCACGACCACAAATTATCCATGCACTACTACCAAAGATAATCGTATTTTCAATTACGCTTATGATTATACCGAACAATCCTCGGTCATAATCATACCAAGTCCATCTATGCACTTCTGTGCCACGATTTGACTTTCAACATAATATAAGCGTGAGGATAATGATATAAAGAATCAATCAAATGAGATAAAGGATAAATATTAAACATTTATAATATAATTTATCCGAGATTCAAGAATATCCCCATGTTATCAATCACTTAATAATCTCATAATCTAATATCATTAATATTATAACAATATTTTAATCACTTCTTAAATTTATAAACAATTTATCTCAATTGTTTACGCTTTACCATATAATACATTTAATCATTCAAAATGTCATACTCATAAGATATCATCACCAATTATCAAATCCTCAAAAAAAATATGCATATACTCTATATAGGATTCTCTAGCCATAAAATCCTATTTTCAACTTTGTTACTTCACATAACATATTTAACTCATATGTTCAGTAATTAAACTATTTTCATGAAAAATACCAAATCAGTCCCAAAAATATTTCTTTTCTGGGATTTAGCATAATATAGTCCCATAATGAAAATATATTTTTCTCGAATTTTTAAAATTCATTTACTATTTTTCAAAATCAATTTCTAATTAATTCCTTAAGAAATTAGCTACCTCAATTTTAACTCCAAAATTTCCAAATCTTGGCAGGACCTTACACATGTTAATGTGAGCCTCCAGTTTAAATTTCATGGTCATCTGAGTTATAGAACTCCGCTTATAGCATTTTTCGTCAAAAAACCTAAATATTGAAATGGTCATAACTTGCTCATTTTAAGTTGGAATGAGCTCATTTTTGGACACGATGTTCTTTATACCATATACTTTTATGTCCCAAAAGGCCTGAATTTTTCTCACTAATTAAGTGGCCAAAGCAGCCCTTACAAAAACGTGGCAAAGCAGCTTTTTGGACATTTTGAAGTTTTGACTCCTTTGCTAAAATCACCCCACACGAAAAATCTACAACACCTTTTTCATTGATTCCACTTGGATTAGTTAGGTAACTCATAGATCTAACTCTAGGACTTAACCACACTCAAAAATTCAAAATATAATAAGAGATTTGGTCAATTGAATTTTATGTTACGTTTTTCACCAAAATCTGGTTTTTAACTCCTTGTGATTTTTAAGAAACTTTCATGTTTTCACATACTAACCAACATAACTCATCATAACACTTACTAATACCACGTATACCCATGATTTTCATTAGTCCAATGCTTTTATTATGACTTTCATCATAAACCACGTAAACTGTTCATTTTAGTTGAAGAAATATTTGAGGGTTTAAGAAATGGGTTTTAGATCGGGTCAATACAAAAATTCGATTTCACGCCTAGGGGTAGGCTAGGAAATCTTCAAGAATACGTCAAGAAATTTATTAATGATAGAAATATCATTCAAAACTACTACTCTTATCCAAGACTTGGATAGTACGCTACATTGATACCAACTGTGACTTTCATCCCAACTTTGGATAGCACGTCACAATGACACCTTACATAAATGTATAGTCAAAAACCTGCTTTTAGAAATTAGAATCTTTGGGAAGTGCTCAAGGAAACCTTCGTACATGCGAGGCCCATGCTTCTAGGTTATGATAGATATCATATGTCCACGTAATTATCCTTGGTTTACCCAATAGACCCCAAAGAAAAATGAGAAGATTTCTATCATATTCTTCCCAATGGTGAGTCTTCTCTTGACTTATCATTATCTCCACTGCCTCAAATTGAGAATTATACTTCAAACAAACACCAAGATCATATAGGTAGTGCTCAGAAATATACTCAAAGAAGTGGATGAGCACAAACTCGCCTCTTATGATGACACGAGGTTGTATGTCATTAGACATCTTGTATGATAGTGGCAAAACACTCTTCCAACGTTGGGTTCGCTTTCACCCTAGTTGATTCACCAAATATAACTACTAAATGATGACCACCGCTTCTATTCCACTCACATTACCCCGCTTGACCTAGCTACACTCTTATTACACGAAAGGAATCAGAAAGCAAAAGGGTTAATTAATATATCAAATATTATCCCTATACTCGGATCGACCAATTAAATAACAAATAAACTTAGGTAGGTCATACTAACGAAGGAATTCCCCCTCTCTCCCTCCTAGTTCTTCTCTCACATCTCAAATTGAGATCATATCCCTAAGCTCGATACCAATCGTGACGCCCCAAAATTAGGTATACATCACCCATCTTGGGTCGCCACTTTATGGTACATAAATTCAAATACAAACTTAATTATACATCCGTACGTGTAATATACGACAATACATAAACCGAAAGTTCTAATAGAAATATTGTCATTTAGACAATATCCATACTCAAGGAGTCCTCATTACAATTATTATCACACTATTTCACGTAATAGTGAGGACTACTAATGCTATCCTCTGAACCATTACTCCGCTCCCCGACTCGTCCCAAATATATTCTCATTTCAAAGAGAATAAAGTGAAAGAAAGGTGAGCTCAACTAGCCCAAGAAGAAATATTATAACTAAGATAATGCGTAATAAATTATCAATAGTCTTCAACAATGTTAAACCGATAAAATACAATAGACAATCGCTTTAATCTGCAATGAATATCTGATCCATTAAAAGAGTCAAGTAGAAAATAAAGTCTACTATCTTTTAGGTTTTAAAAGGTTTTCATCAATTTTATCACTAAGACTCGCTTTTAATGAATAAACCACAATATCTAATCATCCCTGCACCACGGTCAAGGATTTTCATCAAATTATCAATGGTCATGACTATACCGAATCACCCCTAGTCATAATCATACCAAAAACTATCCATCATCGCATTACAAAGCCAATCGAGGACTTTTGTCACATCATTTATATCAAGCCATGATTATACCGAATGATCCTCGGTCATAATCATACTAAGTTCATCTACGCACGTAAGCCAAAGATAACATAATATAACATGAGGATGATGACAATGACATAATAATTCAATAAAACAAGTTCACGAATTAATTTATTCAGGAACTAATAACGCCCAAATTGTCAACATGATACTTTGCTTTGTAGAGTAAAATTCAAGAATGCTCGTAAAAATATTTTCATTAAAAATATCGGATGAAGCGCAAATATCAAGGATATTCCACTAAATTCATGGAGTATAGAAGTCAAAATTTTAACCAACCGAGTATAATAAAGAATGAAATAACAAAAGAAATCACCATGCATGCGATGATCACTTACGATGACAAGTTATTCCAATGTAATAATAAATAACGAAACAAGGTCCCATAAAATGCATGACGGATATTCCAATGTAATAATAATAAAGATTTTAACCAGTCCTCCGTAAAACACACGATGATGTGATGTTCCAATGTATAATAATAAAAAGATGGAACCAGTCCTGTAAAACACATGATGTGATGTTCCAAATGTAATAATAGAAGATGTCACCACCAAGTATAGGTAAATCACATATACAAAGTTATTCCAATGTAATAAATAAGAATGGAATAACATAAGGATTTCACCAAGTATAGGTATTATCCGCGATATACAAGTTATGTATAGGGTATGCCACTTTTACAAAAGTTATTCCAATGTAATAATAAAGAATGGAATAATGTAAGTTCTCTTCATGAATAAGAAAAAACAACACTTTACTACGAATACAACAAATAATATTCCTTACCTTAGAAGAATCAAATATTGGAAAAGTGAAGTAGCAAAATACTTTTCTTCTTTCTCTCTATAGTTTCTCTCTGTAGTTTCAATGAATTCGTAAGAAATAATGAAGGAATGAGCTTTCTATTTATAGAAAAAACCGAGGGTGGCTCTTGGTCTTAACGGAAGGTCAAAAATGACTTTGTAATATTAAAGAGACAACTACTATTCATGAAGGGGTAATTAACCCTTGAACAATCAAGAGGCAGCTTAACTCTTGGTAATATCAAGGTACAACAACTATTTGTGAAGGGGTAATTACTATCGACGAAGGTAATTACTATTGACGAAAGGTAATTACTATTTACAAAGGTAATTACTATTCACAAAGGTAAATACTATCGACGAAGGTAAAAATACTATCGATTGAAGGTAATTACTATTCACAAAGGTAATTACTATTCACAAAAGGTAAATACTATCGACGAAGGTAATTACTATTCACAAAGGTAATTACTATTCACAAAGGTAAATACTATCGACGAAGAGACTCTTAGATGATGACATATGGGCCCCCATAAAATAATCAAACTTACCACAAACGCCTCATAATGTACTTTTATATACATCAAGGATTGAATAAATATTACCACAAATCATTTTATTTTTAATCAACACATATTCAATCTTTCAACAATTATTAATCATTTATAACTTGTCGTCTCAATTAATAATATAACATATTATACGATGATAATCTTTGTGACAATAATTGAATCAATAATATAAGAGATATGATGCGTGAATTATCAGTAGTAATAATTGAGTATAGCTAAGTGACTTCTCACGTAAGCATCAATAATCAATACTGCAGTGCTACTACTTGCAACCACGCCAGACATCAGATTTACTTTTACTAACGGTAGTTCAACAGCTTTAATTAAGAATACCTCCGCCGTTATTTTTATAGAAAGATAATTTTGTCGCTTTTCTAACTACGACAATACTTCCGTTAGGGGTCCACCATCGATTGAGCCGTCGTATCTAATATTCCCCGACAAAAAGAATATTCCCCGACCAAACGAATATTTTATAACAACTTGCTTACTTTGCAAAATTTATAAATATTACCCACAACTATAACATTATATCAAATTTATTCCATAATATTCAAAAATAATATTTATAGAAAATTCATCTTTATTTATAAAAGCTGGGGTCTTACAGTTTTCTTATCCTTGTTTGACTCTCTATTTTAATCCCTATATATGATTTTATTCCCCAGAATGAGGGAGTCAAAAGACCATTCTCTATATATACAAAATGACAGTTCACACCCTCATTTAAGTGGACAACTCATCAATCATACACATCTTGACATTTTTTTACTATTTTATTTTCAAATTATAAACTTAATATTGACTTATATTTTAAAAATTAATTTCAAACATATTCAAATTTAAAACTGATATAAATTTATTTAATTTATGTCAATATAATTATAAATATTATAAACGTAATAATAATTATAAAATTTATTATTTTCAAATTTTAAATGAATCATATTAAATTTAAATTTAAAAATATCACAAATTAACTTTTAAAAGTTAATATTAATCTTATGTACATTTGCAACTACAATCCATTCAATACTCACTTCATAAATTACTTAAAATATAAAATAAAATAAACATTATTTTACGATGAAATATAATTGATAAATTATACTCTCTTTTTATAAATTATAAGATTATTATTAATTTGATATTTTGGCTATTGGAAATTTTAACTTTTAACTTTTAAATTTTAAATTTAATTATTTAAGGAATCAATATAAGGAATACATGTTGGGTACATAGTGAAAAAATTGAATCTCTATTTTGCAAATGACCCAATAACACTGCAGAATAGGGATAAAGATAAAGAAACTGTTACGAATGCTCTAATATTATACATACATTATATCATACATGTATAGAATAATATTATAATACATGTATATAACAAAATAACAAAATCACCACCTATCTAAATTGTGCGGATATTATCATTACTAATTAAATTATATCACAACATAATATTATACCATTTATAAATATATTACAACATAATATTATACATTTCAAAATATTTAAAATAAAATTAAAATAACAAATAATATCAATCATAACTTCCTATGTTGATTTTATAATCCCTAAATCACTATTTTTTTTCAATCTAAACGGTTTTTATATTATCGTTACTTAATTATTATTTCCTAAAATCACTACTTTTTAATCCCATATTAATATTTTAATTTTATAATCTCATAAATCACTACAAATCTAAACTGTTCTGATAATGTTAACTATTTTAATATTATTATTACTAATTTAATTATTATCTCCTAAAATCACTACTTTTTAATCCCAAATTAATATTTTGAATTTATAATCTCATAAATCACTACAAATCTAAAGTGTGACCCCCCAAAATTAGGTATACATCACCCATCTTGAGTCGCCAGATACATGGTACAGAATTCAAATACAACTTACTAATGCAACTGTCGTGTACAATACGACAAAACATAAACTGTGAGTTTGAATACAAATATTGTCTACTAGAGATTATACAAACTCAAAAGGAGTCCTCATTACAAATATTATCACACTATTTCACGAATAGTGAGGGACTACTAATCTTATCCTCTGGACCATCACTCCGCTTCTCCGACTCGTCCCCAAATATATTCTCATTTTCCTCAAGAGAACAAAGGAAAGGAAGGGTGAGCTCAACTAGCCCGATGAAATATTATGACTATGATAATGCGAATAAATTATCATTAGTCTCCAACAATGTTAAAGCGATAAAATATAATAGACATCAAATTTAACTGCGGTGAACAAGCGATCCATTAAAAGAGTCAAGTAGAAAATAAAATCTACTATTTTTATGATTTAAAAGGTTTTCATCATCATTATCATCGAGACTCGACAATAAATATTCCACATCATCGAATCACCCCGCATCTACTACGGCCAGGGATATTCTTTAGTATCACGACCACAATTATCCATGCACTTCTGGCAAGAAATATTTGTGTATTCATTAATGGTCATGATCATGCCAACAACTCGTCCATCAATGCACTACGGACCAACGAAGACTTTTACCACATCATTTGTAACATTACGGTTAATGATTACACCGAATAATCCCCGAGTCATAATCATATCAAGTCCATCTATGCACTACAGACCACGATGACTTTCAAAAATATAAATATGAGGATGATGACAATGATATAAAAATTCAATAAAACAAGTTCAAGAATTAATTTGTCCAATAACCAATAACGTCCAAATTGTCGACATGATCTTCGCTTTGTAGAGTAAAATTCAAGAATACTCGTAAGAATATTTTCATGAAAAGATCTTTGGATGAAGCGCATGATTATCGAGGATATTCCACTAATTTCATGGAGTATAGAAGTCAAAACTTTAACCAACCGAGTATAATAAAGAATGGAATAACAAAAGAAATCACCATGTATGTGGTACTTCAGACATATAAAAGTTATTCCAATGAGAATACTAAATAACGGAACCAATCGAATTTAAATTACTTGCCGGCGGGATGTTCCAATGAATAATAAAGAATGGAATAACAACGAAATCATCATGCATGTGGTACTTCGCGTGGCGGAGTTATTCCAAACGAGAATACTAATAAGGGCGGAATCAGTCCCACAGAAACGCATGCATATACGATATTCCAAATGTATAATAATAAAGCGGAAACCAGTCCCGTCGTAAAATGCATAAACAAGATATTCCAATGAGAATAATAAAGATTTTAATCGTCCCGGCAGAAAAGCATTGTGACGAGGATATTCCAAATGAATAGTAAAAGCGGAATAATAGAAGAATATCACCAAGTATAGGGTAGCCTGCCAGCGTATCTGAGTTATTCCAATGTAATAATAAAGAATGAGATGACATAAGTTCTCTTCATGAATACAAACGAAATAATACTCCTTACCTTAAGAAGAAGAGTACTGGATATATAAGTAGTGAAGTAGTGAAGTAACAGAATACTTTCTTCTTTCTCTCTATTTATCTCTCTAGAGTTTCAGTGAATTCGTAAGAAAATAATGAAGGAATGAACTTCTATTTATAGAAAAATGGATCAGATAGTAACTAACTTATGAGCAGTTTCAGATTGATTTACTTTAATCGACGGTCCATATTTAAAGCAAAATCTTTTAAATAAAATATAATATATTTTATTTATAATCTAATAAAACGAATAATAAACTTTATAAAAGATTTTACTATGCAAATACTATATCTGTAACTACTATGCAAATCTTATACGTAATAAAATATAATATATTCTAATTATTGTCTAATAAAATAGATAACTTTATAAAAGTATTACATTTTTATATAAAAGATTTTACTATCGCAAAACATTATGCATCACTATCGTAATATAATATAATATATTCTATTTATAGAATAACTTTATAAAAGTATTCATTTTATATAAAAAGATTTTACGTATTATTACATTAATAATACCAACAAAACTGAGTGACTTATCATATAGCATCAATAATTAATCTGAGTAATCTTCTTATCTGTTAGCGCCGTATTCTTGTTTCTTTAAACACCGGTGTTTCAACGATTAACAGTAAAACTTCCGCCGTTATTTTTATAAAGTATTTTTGTCGTTTTCTCAATCCGATGAATAATTCCATTTATGGGGTCCACTAACGATGATTGTCTTGGTTATACGAATATTCATTGTTAAAACGAATATTCCCCAAATCAATCGAATATTATATAACAACTTGCGTCTTTTGCAAAATTTATAAATATTACCCACAACTATAACATTATATCAATTTCACTCCATAATATTTAAAAATAATATTTATAGAAAATTCATCTTTATTCAAAAAGTTGGGGTTTTACATAAAGTGTTTTGGTAATGTCAACTGTTATGATATATATATATATTATCCTTTTTAATTTAATTATTATCTCCTAAAACCAATAATTTATGATATTATCAGTACGACTAAATGACACTTCTGTCCTTCCAAGTTGCCATCCATTTTCAAAGTCGTCCTTAAAATTCAATTATTGTCAGTTAGTTCATTTACGTAATTTATTGCAAACCGAGAGTTTAGAGAGAGATTTTAGGATTAGATTTTACATAATCGTGCCATAAATTATGCTCAATACTTATAAATAATTATATATTGTTTGTTGTTGTAGTATATATCGAAGAACCAATCTTAATACGAAAATTAGGGGAGGGAAAACTATATTTACCAAAATGAATTCGCAAAATTGATCCTGTAATCAAGCTGACAAATTTTGTTATTATTATATTTTTTTTTTTGAAAGCGTAATCATAGGTTTTAATTGAAATTAAGATTTATCTAGATTTGGACGATTTAAGAACATGGTTAATATTGAATTTAAGAGTGACTAGCATGGTAGCTGGGGGCAATATATGTTTTAATTTCTTTTTTATTAAAGGAGTGATAAATGGGAAAATTATTAACAATTATAGGTTTTAATCACATCAATCAAAGAGTAATGGAAATTATATTTATATTAATAATGAGGATTAATTGCAAATGATATATTATCAAATCATAATAAAAATATATTTTAATACAAAATATATATTGAAGTTAATATATATCTAATAAATGTAGGACAGTAAAAATTTATCAAAATATATTTAAATTTAGCTACGAACAGAAAAGTGTTTGTGAATTTGGATGGGATTGGATGGGATGGGATGAGATTTTAATTTTATTTTTTATTGTTTGGGAGTTTAAAATAGGGAATAGAAGAAAAAAGTTTTTTATTTTTAAAGTATATTATTACTATATTACCCTTACTTATAAATAAAATGATTTAACAATTCTAGCTACTAGATTTATTTTGGTCAGTATTTTTTATACTTTATTGGTTGCACAACACAAGGATGTATATATGGAAACCGATTCATAGTCAACGATTTAAATTTAAGATTAACAAATCTTAACTGTGGATCATCTAACAATGAAAATAATATCTGGTTTGCCCTCAAAACTAAACTGCGGATTTCAAAAGTAATCAAAATGCCCTCAGTTCAAGTGAAAAAGTAACCCAACCCAAATCTATATCAGTGCGTGCGTACTAGGAGAATGATTAGGATAATCAATTTCAACAGACATTCACCCTCTCAGTTATATACGGAGTGTGATAATTGGTTTCATATGCATTGGATTAATGAGATTCAGTCATCTATATATAATATACCTTCACTTTTTCATCCTTCTACATGTATGCAAATAGCCTTTTTCAACTGTGCAAATAATATGGAGGGAAGATGGTTCTGTGTTCTTACTTGGATAAAACCAATGCATAATTTTCATCTGTCCATCCAGATGATTGCATCATCTCATTTTCTTTACAAAGGGAAAGGAAACCACATAGAGGCGCAAGCTAAGCTAGTAAAAAGAACATCTATGTTGAAGATGTCTTTTTACTAAATACACGTTACACTAAATAATAATCATCACACAACACAATTCTACATGTCAAAGTCAGAATAAAGATGAAAATCAATTTATAATGCATAAGTAATTGATAAAAGACACTCTGCACCGTAGCTAAATATTAGCCACCCCGAGCTTCTCTTCGTGTGGCATCATGTAGCAGCTCGATGTCCACTCCCTCGGGTGGTAGCTCGACATATCGCACAACAGAACCTCGAATGAAGCAGTTCCGCACTGAAAGCTGCCACATGCAGAAGTAGCAAAGATTCTTAATTCAACCAAAAGCCTACTTTAAACATAAAACAAATAAATAAACTGAGGGGCATAATCACCAAAGAAACCTAACATACTAAAAGCATCCATATCATGCTCAAATCACGTAGCTAGTAAAAAATGGCATTCTGGTATACAATTTCTCTTGACGAGTGACTGCATGAGTAGACTTATATATCATCCTTAAATTTCATTACATAATAGGGATCAAATGGTCTTTTTACCCATTCACACGTTGTCAGTTCTTCATGTAATAGAACAAAGAACCATATTCTTCACAAGCCTACATTGCCCATGAAACACTTGTCTTCTGACCACATACTAATGTCTCTCACTAGAGACTACACACCTATTTTTTCCCTTTTACTCCCTCTGTTCCAGTTTCTAAATGTTTGTTTACAAACTTAGATATCATATAATATTTTTCATACGTGAACTTTAGATACGAAATAATAACTTAGGAAACAGCTACATTACAGAGTATTATTTCTGAATGTACTTATTAAAGGTCCTAATCCCTGACACAAACATAGCTCTGAACCATGAAACTAAAACTGGAACACAGAGTGCACATTTTTTCTGAAATTTATACATTAACTGATTAGCGATTACTGTCAGCTCAGCACACCATAGCTACTTTGGCTCTACATCTATAAGTTGTTTGGGCTATGTGCAAACTACTTTGTTTTGAGGTGGTCTGATCTTTTCCCATGGACCCATTGCAGTTGCAGGACCTAGCTGGTTAAGTAGTTTGTTTGGGGAGAGGAGTTGGTGTTTTAACTACAGCTTATTTAGGGTTACCTATGGTAGCCAAATTACAAATCAAAAGCAGTGTGGAAGGTAACGTACTTTCAAAGGAAGGAAGGCTCACCTTGATGAAAAACACTATTTCCAATTTTCCAGTTTATGGACTTGTTTTCTATGGGAAGTGGTTAGCATGAAGTTTATTTTTGAGTAAGTTGGTCAATTGGCCAATACACGCAGGCAAAGTTCTATGTGTGTCAGCATTCTATTGGTCAATTGACCAACTTACCGAAAATTAAACTTCATGCTAACCGGATCCCTTTCTATGCATCTTCTAACGTTGCTGGTTTCAATTCACCATAGATTGGGGATGATCATATGCAGTTTCCAACAGACGGAAGTGGAGGAGGAATTTAAGTACAATTTACTTGGAAAGAAGTGTGAAACCAAGGGGATGAGGGGCCTTGGTGAGTTTAACCAAGGTCCAAGCCTTGTGAGATAAATGGCATTAGAGATTACTTCCTCTCAAGACTAGGTCCATAGCTCCAATGACTACTAGAAGCCTATCTCACGCCCCTTCCTCCTAACTCTAATTGTCCAAGTCCAACCGCCTGTCTTACTCCAGCTTTCGTATCTCTTCTGATTGCCTATGTATCTAGGTTTATTTAAGATTACACTAGAAACCTTCTTTAACAAAAGAAGAAAGCCGAGACTAAGATTTTAAATAGCAGTTGCAGATCAAGGTTAGTGTCAAAGTTCAAAATTCCTGATTTCCTGGATCAATTCAATCACTGTTTTAAGGAAGAAAAGGGGTCAACTGGAGTAATGACAGAAGACTGATTTATCCTTAGCCAGCTACTCTAATGAAAAGGCCATCCAGTCAAGTAACCGCTGAGACTGACTTTGTATTCGAGTCTGTTGGCCAGGACCGCCGGGTCACTCAAACGGGCCCCATGCTTTCTGGCCTTCAACGTTAGTGAAACAAAAACACCATGACTGAATGGGAATCCTAACCTGCAATATCCAATTAAGACATCAGAGGTCTCGTATTGTATCTTTCCGAGGGAGGAAGGCTCAACTTTATAAGAGTTGTATCCTGACATGTCTCTTGTAGCTATGCGTAGAGAAAATTATGTACTTTCTTCTGTGACGGTTGTGGGGGACAGGCTGTTATGGAATAATGGAACCCTTGTTTGGATATCATGTTTCAGACACATATCAATCAACTATTAGTCATATAAATTCCAAGCAAGTACACCAGATAATATACCTTTCATGAGTCTAACTAGAAACTAGGCTCAGTCCTGGACACCTGATGTTTCAATATTTTGAAACTTTATGTTAAGCAACTATTGTCAGCTCAGCAAACTGTGGCCGGCTGCCGGCTTGGCTCTTCAAGTTGTTTGACTGTTTTGAAATTCATCCAACTGCACTGACATTTGTCAGATGCACGCCAATTATCTAAAAATCTAAGCATCTTTATTCAGGACTTCAACTCATATTCTTACGATTCAATTTTTTGGAATAACAAAGAAACTCAAAATAATAAGGTAAATGAATTTGAACACACTAGTCCTAGCTCCTAAAGAATTGACATCGTATTTACAAGTAATATGTAGAAGTACATGATTTTGTTAATCCAAAGACCAAGAGCACAAATCTGGGTGGACAATTAAATGTAAGAACCAAGAAGATGGAGAGGCATAGATAGATCCTTAAGTCTTGTGAAAGAAGTGATGCTCCAACAAGTGGAACCTCTGCCTTGGATGGAGAAGCTGGAACTGGATTTTGAATCAGAACCTTTAATTTTATATGTTTCTCAAGTTGTCTGTTGAATTATAGACTAACTTTTTCCTTTTCCATCCTCCCTAAACTTGCTTTTTACTCGCTAGATCTTAAATATTCAGTTCAATTATGCCTTCTCTAATTGTTTCTATATTCGGACCTATGTTACTCGAACTCGTGTGCGGGTGTCGGGTGCGGGTACGAATCTAAGTGTCGGACACGTGTAGTCAAAAAATAGATGATACACGGATATGAATCCAAATTTAGACACGGGTGCAGGGATACGGTATTTTATGATTTTTTAACAATAATGTTTCTAATTATATCACCAAGTTTTTTTGTTCTAGGGACTGAAGTGCAAAAATATAAAGAAAGTTGGGCATAAATGAAAAAAAAAAACTACAGGGATTGATATGTAATTTTTCAAGGCTATTTTGAACTTTCAGAAAACCTGGGGGACTAAATTAAAAAACTTTAAAAACTATGGGGTACCTAATTGTAATTTTCCAGGGGATATTTTCTCTCACCGATCCCTTCTTCTCCTCTCTTCTTCTTCTGTTGAGCGACTGCTCTTCTTCCTCCTCAACAGTCTTCCTCCTCTCGCGACTCTTCTCCTTCTTCCCAAATCAAATGTCCGGGATTTCGTGGCATTCCATTACGGGTGTGTCGTGTGTTTGATTCAAACAACTTAACGAACCTAAAATATTTAACACTCTTCCACTAAATTTCATGCTGCTCCGTCCAACTTTTGATCCGTGGCATTTGGGATGTGTTTGACACAAATTTTAGGACGTCCCACAAACATAACTATATCTTTTGAAAATTGATAAATCCACAACAGAAAATGATATTTTCACATGAAAACCGTTGCTATAGATCCTATAGCGACGGTTTTCATTATCGCTATACATTTATAGCAACACTTTTCATGAGGTAATATCAAAAAGTCAATTTCCTATCTTTTTTATTTAAAATACTTTATATTTTCAGTATATTTGTATATCATATTTTCCAATTATATCAAAGGAAAAAAAACAATATGCATAAATATTCTCAGTAAGTCTTGGAATACGTACCGATTCCTGAACACACCACAAAAGCTACAACACTTCAAAGTGGGGGAAAGAGAGAGAGAGAAAATTCTAAACGATGACATGATTAAAACAGGCAATATTAGTTCCACATGTAAGGAACATGTTCTCATATCATATCTTACGATCTGGTTGAATGGGTAATACCATCATACGTGAATCCTCTCATCGAAGTGAAAATGTTCTTTACTTCTTTCATATTGATGTTCAGAAGATTCCTGCTTGGATGCTATATGTGCACCCTTACAAAAAAAAAAATCCTCTAACTCAACTCAGCTATGCCATTTATCCCAAAGTAATTGGGTTAGGCTAAAGTGAATCTCAAATGAAAAATCCCCCTCTAAGTTCGGTAAAAAATAATAGCAATTAAAGTTATCCACTGAACCTTTTGATCCTGACCTCTGAAATGTACATGGTACTCCAATTTCATACAACCAGTTAGAATGATTTCAATACTAGCCTAAACCTCTTAAATTTTCAGCAAAGTCTAATGACAAAATCTGCCATAAACAACCATTACTACAAAACCCCAAATATTAAAACCCTAAACCCTGAAATATAGCATCAAATATCAAATAATTAACCACCCATAAATTCCAACCTATTTGTAATCAATACAGTGAACAAACTAACTCAAAAACCCTAGGTTCTACATATATATTCATAAATACACCAAAGCTAAATCTTTCAAATATACAAGCATCCAAAACAACAATAAAATAATAACAAAATGAATTGACCCAAAAAAAGAGAAGAAATACTTAAAAAAAAATTAAAAAAAAAGTAGAAAACATATAAGGTACCATATGAGGGTATTTGTCTTGGTCGACAACCCTAGTATTCTCAAGCTTGATGTTAAGGTACTGATCAACAGAATGCAGAGTGCCTCGAATTGCCAAATCGTTCTTCAATTCCACAGTCACTTCCCTTCCCACTAAATCTTTAAAATACGAAAAGAACAACTGCAAGCACCAAACAAAAATTAAAACTCAAAAATCAAAAACTGAAAGATTAAATTATTGAAATAGAAATAGATGAAAAAGAAGGAGGATTGATGAATTACCATTTTCTCAATGAAATTCTCTGTCGCTCTTGTCCACTTTACTGCTCTCAGCTTTGAAGTTGAACTGCGGCTGCACAAGAACGTTGGCATACGGTATAGTACTACTGTAGGCTTAACTGCAGTTTGTGGCCTCAAAAGTTATACCTATTTGTACTTTAGACCTTGATCTTTCAATTTTTATACATAACATAATACTAATAATTTTTATTTCCAGTTTCAACAAGGTAACCAGTAACCAGTAACCACTACTACTATTTGATCTTTGAGTAACTTACAAATCAATTGCACAAATTGTAACGGGTCTTATCATTAATTTGTCCTTAGTTTGCACACATGAAACTCACCTGATCTATTTTTTCGTTAATAAATTTGATTTTGGAGTCTTTTTCTTAGTACTAACATATCTTAAAAAATATTTCGATCGATGAAGACAGATTTTTTAAATATGACATCAACTGAGATCGATTCATGTGAGAATATATATAATACAAAAATATATAATAAAAACAATCAAAAACTATAAATAAATAATAAGCATATATTAAAAAACAATGTTAAAATATAGTAAATGAAATATAAAGTTTTTCATGTTTCAATCATATCTCTTTTTATTATATAGGGAGATGAAAAATTAAAATTTTATCTCCTTTCTTTAACGACCGTTTTCCCTCAGGTTTCAATTGTATCTCATATTATAAAGAGAAGAAAAGTTTAACCGCTTCATTCATTCATTCATCAAGTTGTGCCACTGTTATTTATTCTTGAGATTTAATTATTATTCATATTTTTTAATCTCCCATCCTCTCATAACCTCTTCTTATTCTTTTATTTTTATTTTTATTTTTATTTACACACATATGACTAGCGTGAATAATTATTGAGTGCATCAAAGAGATTCTTCCATATTCATTTAATTTTGATAAAAACAAGCTCAGACATTGAATAAATTATTTATGCTGCAAAAAGCTTAGGAACCCACCCACACAAGTTGCTAGTTGTTTTCTGCGGAAAATGATATATATTCCCTGAAAAAATTACAAGGCCCCTTCATCCATTTATTTCGAGTTATTCCATTTTCTTTATGCCACAAATTTAACAATAACAATAATAATAATAATAAGACCAAATGCATTTCCTGTATGATTGTTACCTTTAGACAGACAGACAGACAGACAAAAGGGGGTACGCGCAGGTGCACGGCCATATGTATGAGTTGTTCACTACTTTGCCACAAGTAGTGTATCTCAACCCTCAAATCAGGGAAGCCCACACAAATAAGAAAGGAGAACAGAAAAAGAACTACAAATTGATCATTACAAGAGGAGGGGGGTCATGAGCACCAAAGATACTTCACATTACAAAAACAGGAAAAATAAAAAATAAAAGGAAATCAATACCCAAAAGACCAAAAAAATAAATCTATCAAATTAGAAAAAACAAAACTCGATTAGATGTTACCAACTCTAGAACAACTCACAAGACCAAAAAATTTACATCTATCAAATAAGAAAAAACCGAAGTTGAATAGATGTTACTAACTTTAGAGGAACTCTCGACTACATTTTCATTTGTTGGTTAAATTTGGGGACGCAAGAAATTCTCTAGTCTCTGTTTTACCCTTCTGCCATGTATGTCGCTGCCATCTAGGATAGCTTCATTTCCGTTTCGGTTGACGACAACAGAATGCTCACTCACCCTAGCCACATACTCCAATAGTTCAGTCAGGACAGAAGGACAACTCTCTCTTAAGTACTCAAAACCATCCGTCTGCATTACAGCTGGAGAAAAAAAAAACACAAAAACCATAGCATATTGTTAACATTCATAAATGAGTTATAAAACAATTGAAGCACTAACAGTAACAACAATATGTAATTATCTCCTAATTCGAACTTCAACTATGAGAAGAAAAATAAAAGACCAAAGCTTGCATATAATAGCTCCGGTAAGAAACAAGCAGACAATAAAATTATCACACTAATTTTCTTCCTGATGGCTTATATAGCTATTATAAAGGATAAAATGGAAGTAGAAAAACTAACTTAAATATCATTATCAATCTCTTCAATCAGACCACATAATATTTCAAATTAAAATCCACTCAAAGGAAAAAATTTGACAAACTGTATTGCTTTTCTTTCTTAAATGTATATAGGTTCTTCTTAGATACTTCACTTGAAAACTTAAAGAGAGGATTAAAAATTGTGAACCCAGAATTCACCTCTGAGATTTTCGGGCATTGCAACAAATTTGAGACACGCAGATTTCAACTGGAAACAGTGGTGCTGCTCTGCCAAGGCTAGTGTGGTTGCAACAGTATTTATAGCAACAATATCACACAGATTAGCCTCAGACAGCAACCTGAGCCTCTCTAAACCATATTGGTCCGCAGCTGCTAGCAAATGCTGAAACATCAAAGTCAAAGCCCATTGTGAGTTCAAACCAGTAAGCTCTTCCATGTCAGGCAATGAATCCCAGTACATAAAGTGAAGCAATGCCTGCAAAATACAAAAAGGTGCAACAGAGCTCAAGATTGCGTTTTAAGCTTAGAAAGAGGAAAGCTAAATGTTAGGTTATAATAAGTTTTACAAGAGCTTTGCCAAATAATCAAAAAGTATTAATTTATTGTTAACTCGATACAAGAACAGAAAAAGAGGAAAAATAGTCATAGCATGATTAGCATCTGCATATATGAAAGGAAGCATATTTTGCTACAACGAATTAAAGCCAAACCCCCAAAATTTGCCCCCATTATGCATCCAAAGAAAATCTCTATAGTAACAGAAAGTGCTGATTACTGATCAAATCCTCAAACCATACTGTTCATTTTGTCAATGAACTTCATGGCTTTTATGATTCTGCCAACAATACTAAGTTCAGCTTCTTTACAGCCTAGTCTACCACTACCTTCTTGAGTTGGACTGTGATATTGTTTTATGTTTTCCGAAACAAAATGTAGTGTGATTGAATAAAATGATTTAGTAAAGCTTGATCATATCAAGAGCATCATCAAAATGTGAGAGTGACTCACTGCAGAGAGGAAAGGGATAATATGGAGGGAAAAGGTGTTTTATGCATGAAGTTGACAAACCAGAGAGAAAGAAAGTGACTGGTAGAAAAAGTGTTGTTCATCTTATCAAAAAAAGACTGTTGTTCATCGCAGATTTGGTTGTATTTTCCTGTTTAATTTATTATAATGCCCAATATGCCCCTCCAAGGTCAATGGTTTTCAACATAACCTCAAGAAGGGGAGAGGTATAGTGCCTATTGATTCAAAAAGGTTTCAAGCAACATGAGTGGGAAATTGATAGAAATAAAAAGGCCATAAAAGTAAAACACATAGACAATGGATAAGTACAAACAATAAGAGTAAATGTCTCTACCTTGAAAACGGGAGACTCCATGTCTTCAACTTTTATAAACTCGGTGTTCTGATCTTTCATTGGACCAAAAAGTTGAGCCCTGAGTACTGGTGAACGAGCAGCTAGCACCAACTTGTGAGCAGCAAAGATTTCTCCATTAACTTCAAAACGAACATCAGTTCCATTTCCACTTTCTAATAGTTGCCCAAAATGGTGACCAATATCGGACACTGGCACTGGTATAGAGTAGATCTTTGGGCCTTCGGTGTGAGACCTGACAACCCCAACACAGCAATGAACTTGAAGGAAATCATCTTTCAAGTAGTCAGATGTCTCCAAAGTCGTTCTTTTAAAAAATCGCTTATAACCCCTACAGCAGCTCCAACAATCAAATACATACATTTAAGCATTTAAACATAGATAATGCTTATATAAAATCAATACAATTCCCAGTACGGGTAAAAGATGTCCACTGCTGACATCTAGAAAAATGAAAATATGTGAAGCAGCCTGATTTAGCCGTCCTGATAAACATTGCGACAAAAACATGCCGACTCTTGTTGCGAGTAGATACATGGCATAGACTGTAAATTGATAAAAATACATGAATAGCACATGCCACAAATGTTGCTTACAACTGTCAGCTACCAATAACAAGGAATTATTCAGATAATGAGCTACAGTGCGATTAATGTATACACGCAAACCTAATAATCTATCATCAAGCAAAGATAAAATAAAGCAAGCATAACTGAGATACATTAACAGCATCAGTATTTCATCGCATGTATTAGATACAGACACAATAACCTGAACTGCAACTTAAAGTAATACACTACAATGTTTACTGAAAATTGCATCAATTACAAAGACTTTTTCATTCTTTAACCTACACATTCTTCTCTCTTGATTACTAATCATAAAACAAAATAAACCCAATTGTGTACTGACTATACACAACACATGCAATGTTTTTTAAATTCCATATACCTCAAATTATATATATAAATTAATAATCAATTTTAGATAGGCCAAGAGAATCCCAACAGTAACATTAACCTGCACTTGGGAACATCTGGTGTAATAATTTCTTTCATAAGTTTGAATATTTGAAAAAATAGCTTAAAACATTCAACCAAGACACCATTAATTCCAATTCCATGGCATTATTCATCAAACAAAATCTCAATACACGTAATGTACAATTGAATCAATTACCAATATTTTGTTCTTTATGATCAAAATTAACATTATGCATTGCAAGACGAAGAATAAGATGACACTACTCACCACATGCTACCACGGTATTTAAGAGTGTAAGGCCCACTTTCCAACGCTCTCCCGAAATGGGTGTGAACCTTATGCCTCTCATTCCCACTCTGATCCAAAAGAGTCAATTCGAAAAGCGCCCTAACATCAGTCCCCTCACTGGCAAGGGCGATGAACAACGATACATAGGTAGCATTATCCTCCACGCTCTTCCCATCAGGGTAAAAGTAAATTGCCCACGAATACCCACCAACCGTAAACGTATCAGAAGCTATGTACTTCCCAATTCCGATCCCCTTGGAGAGCGAATACCCTGTAATCTTAAAATCATGCCAACCGTTCACTGTTTCGGTTACCGATACAGAAGAAGAGGATGACGAAGAAGAAGATGACCTGAGTGTTTCTGTAGAGATTCTTCCCATGCCCACTATACACAATCCAATATGTGAAATTGGACCGGATCTGGGGTTTTGAAATAATGTTGAAGGGGGATTGGAGTGATTTGAACTTGGGCTAAGGTTTTTCTTTGCGAAGATGGGTTTGTGGGGAGGAAATCTAGGGCTTATGTTAATCTCTGGAATATGGATTCCCGAGGGCCGAGAAGGGAGAGAGATGATCGTTAATTACTCCCTGCGTCATCATAGTTCAGAATAAAGTGGATCACATGTTTATGTGAAATGGTAATGTGAAAACAGTGATCCTCTTAAAAGAATTATTTTTGTTCGTTAATATTTGTAATTTTAAAATATTAATTAATTAATTTTTAAATCTATTTTAAATATTAAATATTATTTTTTATTTTTTATTTAATAAATATTATTTTTTTAATATATAAATAATTAATATTATAAAATTATTTTTTTAATACTTATATATAATTTTAAAACGATATATATTAAGAGACAAACAAACATAACTTAAAAAACAAACATAAAAATCATTGCAAACAAACATAACTTAGAAGTAAGGCGTTAATAATATAAACAAATAGTTCGGACTCAATTCATAGTCGCTTGATTAAAAATTCGATTAAAACTCGACTCATAATATAAATGATTCAAATATGAACAAATTTTAAAGTTCGATAAATTACTCGAACATTCTCAAATTGTAATATTTTATTGATCACTTTGGATCATATTAGTTGATCGAAAAATTAAATCGCTTCGAGCTTGATTCGAATCGAACTTTTATTTTAGCAATTATAGTCTTAATCAAACTTTATTTTATATTCATAAATTTGAGTAACCAAATTTGAAAGAACTCAATACTTTTGTTCATTTACGTCATTAACTAGAAGTATGAGTCATACTCTTTTATTATCTCCTCCACCTACTATAATATTTTTCGAGTTCTGCTATACATTGCCATACTTTTTAGTCAAATTATAATTGCGACGTATGTGTATACATGGATAGGTATAAATTAAGAAGAATTTCACTTTAATTTATTTTATCTTATTGAATACACTTTCACGTTTATCACAATCAAACTTCGTCAAATATTATATCGACATGTATATCATTTTCCATATTTTCATATATTATTTAATAATCATTTGTGTCAAATCAGACACAAATACCAATAACCATAAAAAAAGAATATGTGACTTGTCGTAATCAAATTTGATTATGGATATTCGATCAGTCAAAAATTATATAGATAATAAAATATTGAAATGTCAATAATATCATTTATAAATTGATGAAATAATAAGGATGTCGTTAAAGAATTAGTCTATCTATAGTCAAATTTGCCCAAGACAATTTCTTTTTTTCCTTATAGTTTTAGGTACGTCTATATATCTATTATCATAAATATAACAAATAAATACTGAGTTATTTTTGTTAGTCCTAAATTAACTCAGCAATTCATTCTAATGATTTTGTATATTTGATTTAATAATTTTTTTCTAACTCTTTTAAATATAAATTTTGACATTCCAAAAAAATAAAAATTCAACAACTGATAATTTGTTTATATTAACGTCAAAAGCTGATAATAATTTAATTAATTAATTTAAATTATAACAAAGTAATCATATTCTATCTTATATGTTCTATATATATATATATATATATATAATAGGTGTTAAAATTAAAAGTAACATTTTATGGGAAAAAGAAAGAAAAAGGATAAAATAATTTGTTTTCTTATATGTATTATTTTAAACCGTTAAATTTATTTCCGGGAAAAGTGAACGATAGTCATTTCTCATTTCTCTTGTTGGTAATGGCAGCCATGAGAAGAATAGGATTACAAGGTCTCAAATTTATCTATCTTCAATTGTGATATTTTAATTATTTTAAGGGACGTATTTTTGTAAAATTTATAGGATTTTAATGACTTTCAAAAGATTTTAAAAGACTTTTTAAAATAACTTTTATAAATTTGTGAAAATAAGTAATAAACTTTTATAAATTTTTTATCAAGACCGCGATAAACTTTATACTCTTAATATATCTTAAAACTATATTAATTATTAATTATACTACTGAGTTATCCTCTTTTTTCATGAACTAGTCCTCTCATTATATTATTGTGACATGAGATTTTATATATAAAACTTGAGATATATTATTCTACTTATTTCATAATGTTTAATCTTTCGGAAACTTTTATATGACACAGAAAGAAAATCATTAATTTGAAAAGTTCAACAGCCATATCGAAATTATTTGGAATTATTTTTTTGTCTTTTCCCTACAAACAAATCAATACTTATTTACATCAACCCAATATATATCATTTCCATTCAAATATTTAAATATTAAAAACTTATATCATAATTTGCAAATAAAATAATATACTAGATTATATTTAAAATAGTAATAAAAAATATCTTTCTTTATATTCTTCTATATAAATTTTTATTTATAATATAACATATAATAAAATGATGATAAAAAGCTTGAAAAACTTATATATTTTATATAAAAATATATATCACTATAAAATACGTGCTCCTATATAAATTACTTTCCTCTCTCTCACTTTTTTTTTTCTTCATTTAACTCAGGGTAAGTTAATTTACGAAATTATAAAATTATAAAATATTGTGTATTTATTTTTTTTTGAAATAATAACTTGTGTTTATTATTAAATAACAAATAAATTCAAAATTTAAAATTTTGAATTTTGTACGTTGATTACAAAAAAAACAAAATAAATGTTTTATTTTTTGGATACAAGATGAAAGTATTAATTATTCTAGATTATAAAGTAATTAGAAATATTGGATTCATGTGAAGTAATTAGAAATATTGGATTCATGTGAATTGTATTTTAAATTTATTTAAATTTATTAAGATGAGATATGATTTTTAAAAATCTTTTAGATGATGTCGAAAAAAAATATGGGTTGATAGTTATAATTCTTTTTTTTTTTAAATCATCCGGCCTACCATTTAATCGGAATCTAAAAAGTCATCTTTTTGAATACCAAAATACTTTTATAAACTTTTAAAAATTTTAATTATATCACTCTAACTTTAAACCGTTAAAAAATTATAATTGAATAACACTAAATGATATTCATTTCTCTTTTCTCGTCTTGATTCAATAAATGGCAATTTTTAAAATCTTTTAGAATAGGATTTTAAAAATCTCAATCTCAAATTTAGATCGCCGATTTAGCAAAAAAAAAAAAATTAGATCGCCGTCCCTACAAACTGACAGCTGAAATAAATTATTACGGCAGAGAAAAAATTGGTGGAATGAATATACCCAAATTTCCAAATAATCCAAACGACAATAAACCGATCCCTCATCCCTGTTTGTCTTTATTCGGAATTTCCAACCTGGATTCTCAGCGCCACAAATCTCTATCTACTTGGATCACATAAATTCCAAGTTTCTTTATATTCTACTTCTTTTTGCCCACCACCCAAAACCCTGATCTTATTACAAAAATCTTTTAAGATTTGAGGCTTATGGGTTCGTAAAAAGGCGAAGATGCTGTTTCAGGAGGGGTTTGACCTCATAAATTCGATTTCTAAACTGGGGTTTTTCAATTCTATCTCATAGGAGGAGATGGTCAGGCTTTGTTTGATGGCTTCTCAAGGGTATCTTCCTGGGTTTGTCTTCCACCCAGAACAGGGCATGCGCAGGCTCCCTCAGGTGAATAAATTATTTGTTTTTATTTTTTGGGTTGCACACGAGATTGTGTGCTTTTTACTTGATTTTTTTTCTGGGCTGCTGAGTTTTGTTCTGATTGTAATTGGGATATTGATGTAGCTTGTTCATAATGAGCTTAATTTCTTAATTGGATGCTGAAACTATCATATTTGAACAAGGTTAAGTAGTCCCCTTATTTATCCATTGGGGTTATACTAGTTTTTCACTTATGTTTTTATCCTTTTTCTTTTAAAAAATAACACCTTTTACCTTTTGGGGAGTATTAGTGTTAAGAGAAAGTGGCGCTCTGTTGTTTTTGGTACTTTGAAGAATAATAATGATATTGCACTAAGTTTTGATTTCAATTACAAGTTTCCATAAGCTATTTCATAATTGATTTGGTGAAGGCCATGAGATCCTAGCTAGTATTAGGTAAATCAAATATTGGATTCATTAGGTTATTAGGGCCCTATCCCATGTTTTTAACCATCTTAATTTTTTAAAGGTTTGATTATTTATATTTTAAGCTTGTTATTTTCTTGAGTAAAAGAAGAATCCTGAATTGACTCTGCACATTGCACGTGCTCTATGTAGTTCATCTATCATTTGGTTTTACTCCTTCCTATTCATATTGTTATATGCACACTACTTTCTAAATATTGAATACTATGTTTTTCGCATTTGATTGTTTTCTCTTTAGTGAAGTAAGATTAAGACTGTAAGGCTACTACGAAGGAATGGTTTGGGAATAATTGTTCTTGGGTTTGCTTTAGCTTTCTCGCTAAATACGTTGTATAGTTACATACTCATATTTTTGAACCTTTCACTGCCATTGTCAACCATAAACATGTATTATATCTACGGCTGGATTGTATAACATTTTCTGTCATACAGATTCTTTTCGTTGTTTTTTTTTGGGTTGGAGGGAACCTCCTGGCTCCAAAGTGTCTTTGTGGAATTTTGAACCCATGAGCTATACCTCATCGAGGTATTTATCATGATGTTCACGACCACTGGAGCAATTCTTTGATTCTTATTGGTCTGTCATCTCGTAATCTTATGTGTAAATTTAAGTTCCCCCACAATTATACATTCTGATAATAAATTACTGATCTGTATTGGACATTTTGAGGTAAAATCCATTTATTTAATATTTTGAGTTCTGATTAATCTTGTTTGGTGCAGGACTGTCAGCCTCTTTTACTTGCTCCTGAATCAAGACAAGATGTGATCAGGCCAGGCTTCCTTGCTTTGAGGCTGCATCAGAGTGAGCAGCCATGGAAACCTACAAGTGATTTGTTGGATACTAACCAGTTTGGCAGCATTGACTCGACCATTAGAAAGCCTGTACTAATCGATGTTCAAGGTCTATATCTCACTATGTTTTTATGTTTTGTTGATAATATTAAGTTAATTAATTCGCTACTTTGCAAACGAAACAACTTTTAAATTACTCAGCTTTGTGTATTGCATCTTATATTTTACATTGAGCTACATCTTTGACATGTATGCGAATGTAGTTCTCTTATTGTTTATACCTTCGTTATATAGTTTTTGCTATGACGCTAAATTAATCTTCAATGTTTTCTCTTTTTGGTCAGACACTCGGCCAAACTCTATACTTCTCAGCTTTGGGATTGCGAAACAATGCACAAAACAAGGGGAAATCTTAGACTTCCTCACGTCTGGATCAAGTGAAGTTGAAAGATGTGGACTGAATCTATCCATACTCGCTGACTTGATGGGGCTTGAAGCTATACCAGCTGAAATTTCTCAGCAGCCATTTGTAACCGATTATGGATTCTGTTTCGACGATGCTGAGTCTCAGCCTACTCTTTTTTATCCAAGTGGCAAATTTTATTCTGAGAAGCCTCTTTTGAACTTAGTTGGAGATTTGGCTCATAAGTCGGAAATTATGGTTCACCTGGATGGTCAAATTGCATTCTCTGGTGCTCAAACTGAGATGAAGAATATACTTTCCATTATTGCTGAGTTTTACTTGTCAAATAACTTAACAAAGTTGAGAAAACAGTCATTGCTAGTCCCTCAGTTTGACAGGTATTTATGGTTCTTTACTTGTTCTAAAGGGAAGGGGAGATTTATGCTTCTTTTGGTTTAATCAGAACTTTATGCATCGAGAAACATAAATAAATTATTTGCACGTAGGCATTGTTAGAGTTACTAGATGGGTGAAACATACTAAGACCAAATTAGCTGGAACATTAGGATATGACTTTCCAAGTCTCCTTTGTTCGTTTCAATTTTCCGGTAATACTGAGTAATTGTGTTGCATTTCCATCAAGAGCAAATCATCACTGATGTTACATGAATATCGTGCGTGTGTTTTACAATTTCCACATCTTTTTCTGCTGGGGGCTGTGAGGGGGAGGTTTCAGAAACTACTCTCTGAAAGTGAGTAGAACTCGGATTTTTTGTCCCAAAAAAAAGAAAAAAGAAAGAGAAAGAGAAAAAGAAAAAGAAGCCATTTGACTTACAAAACCAAACCACATAAAAGCGACTAAGTGAGCAATTTCAGTTTGGATTTTTTGTTTAGGAAACTTCATTTCCCACCCAAAAGTAAAATATTTGGAAGAAAATCGTTTACATAGAATAAACACCATAAAAAAATGAATAAACACCTCTAGGTTTGGAAATCAATCTCATAGAAGAATGTAAGGACATGATATAATGCATAGACTACAATTATTATTTTGGTCTGTCAAAAGTGATGAATCCTAACCAAAACAAACTAATTAGTTTTCTAATGTTTCTAAAAGAAATTTACCAATAGTTCAAAAAAGGAAATTGATATTTCCACAACATTTTTTGATGTTTCCATATGAAAAGTGTCGTTATAGATGTATAACGACGGTGAAAATAGCAACTGTTTTCATGTGGAAATATCATTTTCTACTGTGGATTTATCAGTTTCCGTCAAAATACAACTTACTAAAGTATTACTAATACTTGTTTGGAATTTTGTTTCGTCAGTTTCATTTATGGCTAGTGCTAGATTAAGAATATATGATATCTCCATATCACTATTTTGATATCCATAAGGAGAAAAAGAGAGCTTTTTATGCACTAATTGTTTTTCCTAGAAATCCTGACCTTGCAAGCATTTTTACCAAGGCAGGCTGGCAAGGCTAAAAATCATGGATCTGAAACAAGGTTGTTCTAAAAGGTAATCATGGATCTTTTGAAACTTGAATAGCTGATGATCAGATGTCTGAAAGTTGTTTACCTCTTAAAATAATTAAAAAAAATGAGTATTAACTTCTGAAATGGGAAGGTTTGATATAATGAACCATCATACTCATCAGATGACAAAATTTTTTGTAGTTCTCTAATTACATTGTTGAGTATTATAGCCTGATGATCAGAGGTCTGTCTCTTTTAAAATATTAGGTTTGAAATTAAACAAAATAGCTTTTGTATGATTGCTTTCCTTCCCTGCTAAAAGAAATCAGGTAAAAAATAATTTGTTTTTCAAAAAAATCCTGACCCTGCAAGCATATTACCACTTCTGAAATGGGAAAGGTTTGATATCATGGATCTTTGAAACTTGAAACGATGAAAGTTGTACTCCATTGAGATCATGACAAAATTTTGCAAGTACATGTCTATTATAGCTGATGATCAGAGTTCTCTAATTTCTCAAATTGAACATTAAAATGAGTATTTGAAGGTTTGATATGTACCAAGCAACCAGCATACTCCATTGAGATAGAGACTGTTCTCCCAATTTGCTTTGTAGTTCTCTAATTGATTGTCGAGCTTTGACCAAATATTAGGGCGCTTGAAATTGAAACAAAATATTAGGTTTGAAATAGCTTTTGTATTGATTGCTTTCCTTCCATCTTGCTAAAAGAAATCTGTAAATAGAAAATAATGATGAGAATAGAAATAAAATAAATATAGTAATATGAGGTCTGAGAAAGAAAAGGGGATCTATCTGTTTAACATGTAAACCTAATTATGAGTAGTAATGCTGCTTATCAAAAAGGAAATATGAGTAGTTGCCTGTATGAGTGGAATGTCTAAGACTCTAAATAGGCACTAAATGCGCTTAGAAGTATTCTTGCCTTCTACTACTTATATAATATGAAAACACAAATAATGTTCAGGACCAGTTGTTTAACAAATGTAATTTTAAAAAAGATTAATTTCTGCACAAATTCTGGGTTTATAGGATAGTCCCGCGGACTGTGGAGGCGGCATTTATGATGTTATGCTTTTATGTATCATACATTGACTCAAGTCTAGGTTTTATTAAGCTTGGCACTCTTGTGCATATACCTGCATTTATTTACTTTAATATTAAAAGATAGCCCCATACTTATTGGTTCAAAAGCGTTACTAAGCATTTTTAGCCTAATACCTTGCTGTGGGCAGTAATGCCTTTGTCTTATACGTATTCCTTTTTTACACAGTCCTCAGAAAACCAGACTCAGGTCATCACCAAAAAAGAAGACAAGTCGTAAAGTAGGCAAAGAAAGGGAGCTATACAGAAAGAACTACTTTCATTCATGTGAGAGTCTTTTGTCTATTATAGTTGACAAGAAGCGACATGGAAAAACAGCATTTCTTGAGCTGAAGAAATCTGGTCCTGAATTAAACCAGCTCCTGACCCAGTTCTCTGCCAGCATTGCTGGGACTGGCCTCGCTCTTCTTTTCTCTGTCATTTGTAAAGTAGCTAGTGGTATGGTACCCTTTTGTGCGTCAAAGCTGCTGAATACAGGATTGGGGCTTGGACTGGTGTGGCTTTCTTGGGCAGTGAATAGGCTGAGGGACACAATTATCCATATCAGCAAGAATTCAGGTAAGTGGGGTTTGAAGGAAGAAGAAATGATGAAGAATCTGGACAAAAGTGTAAAAGAAATTTCATTCAGAGCTGCGACATTGATGGCAGTTGTGGTGCTGAGGCTTGCATGAGTTCAAGGTAAGAATATAATATTGTCCAAGGAGACGACGAGTGTAATAGTAATGTGCATACTAAGTTGAGAGATGATCCGACGGGCATGAGCTCAGTTGACTCGAGGGGTTGGCTTGAGGTGGATGTGGAAAGGCAAAAAATATTATTCTTGATTCGAAGCCATTAAAGAAACTTGCATGAGCTCAAGTTTTATTTGATCATCAGTCAGCTAATTTTTTACGGAAGATAACATTTTATAATTGGTCTTGGAAAATGACTTGTGAATATATAACACTATTGTATTGTTCAT
Organism: Panax quinquefolius; assembly: GCA_020205615.1. NCBI lineage: Eukaryota > Viridiplantae > Streptophyta > Magnoliopsida > Apiales > Araliaceae > Panax > Panax quinquefolius. The sequence goes on along the minus strand of CM035162.1, from coordinate 7,230,460 downwards.
ATAGGAATAAAGCTAACTGTTATTTTTAAAAAGGGATTGTGTAAACTTGTGTTTCTGAAAAAAGTACCAATCGCTACTTTTTCCAATTACTTGTTTGAAATTCCCTTATAATGATAGTAATACAAAAGAGACTATAAGGCCATATTAAATCATCCAGTGTTATTTCATTGTATTTGAAGTTATAATATTCAAAGACACAATGCTAATATAATATTAGTAAAATGATTAATAATACAAGGGTCACATGACATTGAATATTTTAATGATAATTTCCATTGTAAAACTAATCATAAAATCTACCCAACCAACCAATATTACATATCTGATGAAACACTATTTGAGATCAAAGTATTTCTCTGTTCTCTCACGTTGATACATATATTCATAAAATTATGATAATATATTAATAGCTAATAAAGAAGCATGCATAATATGTAGCTTGGAAAAAATAGAAGATAAAAAATTGATCCCATGCTGGCCGTGTATGTTTATTACTCTCAAGTAGCAATAAACTTATTTATCAAACAAAACATGGAGTTATTACCTGCCCAAGGCAATCTCAATGATATTGGTACAGACTACAAAAGGATCAATGAGATTAACTTCCCTTTCCAGTATATTAAATTTCAGACGGATACTCACTCTTCAACAATGCCAAGAAGAATTATCATCACATGGAAACCTCATACGCGTACGTATGTAACTAATTTCAGAGATATATTTCAACATTCCACTTATAAGTTGGTTTAAGTTGAAACTTATAAATAAAAATGTTAGACACCAATTTAACTTGCAAGTTAAAAATTAAGTTAAAACAAGTTATGAAGGTGTTCAACTGATAATGACTTGTAAGTTAAAATAAAATATAAAAGTTACTAAAAAGGACATTAGTTTAAATATACATTGATTCAATACCAAAATAAATGAGGGGCAATTAGGAATGACTTATAAGTCATTTTTAAATAAGTACTAATTGGTGCTTATTTTTATTTTGACTTATAAGTTAAAAAAATAAGTCATTACCAAACACAGTAGCAAATGACTTACAAACCAACTTATAAGTCATTGCCGAACACCCCCGAAAGTGAACAACAAAAAGAAGCCTAAAAGATTCAAATGCCACCCTATCTCAGCTCAGTACTTTCGAAACTACACCAGCTCCAACAGTTCTACCTCCCTCCCTCAAGGCAAATCTTTGTCCTGTCAGAAAACAAACAAGAAATTGAGCCTTTTAGTTTAGTTCTTTTTCGAGATTCTTAAATAACAAATCCACTATACAAATTTTGAGGGGAACACAAAACTCAACGGGAAGAAGATGAGGGGGACCAGTCAGAAAACAAAATAGAATTTTAGAAACATGTTTTCTTCCAGTTAAAACTAAAATTGATTTTAGAAGGACGCAATCAAAAGTATTAGTTCTTTTCCATTCTAAAATGATGTCTAAACGCACCTGCACCAAGAGGAACCGGAAAGATCAGCTCAAAAACAGCAGTCACATTGTCCCCAGGCATAACCATCTTGATATCTTCAGGCAATTCCACTTTACCAGTAATATCTGCAGTTCTCAGGTAAAACTGTGGCCTGTAGTTTGAGAAGAAGGCAGTATGACGACCACCTTCATCCTTTGTTAGGACGTATATCTCTGCTTCAAACCTTTTGTATGTTTTCACCGTACCAGGCTTTGCAATCACCTATGTAATAATAATAGAGCAGAAGACAGTGAAGACACATTTTTCATTTTGACATGTGATACCAGAGTAAATTTTCAACTACAATTACAGTTTATTACAGCAGTTTTAAGAATTTCATCATATAAGTAATAAGTCCGCACTATAGGCAAAGTTCTACTTTCCAGATATTATCGGGTGTTCAACAAATCATGCATCACAAGAAACACCATTAGTTTACTGATAGAGACATACTTCATGCATTCTATTATCTCCAATTTTGTCCTTTTATATTATTATTTTATTTAATTAATAAGTTTATTTTGTAAGGTTTAATCATGTGTGCAAGTCAAGTTAATGTTCCAGATAAAAATGGGAAAAAGAACACTAGAAGACTCTTGAGCTGAAGTAGGCAACTGCAAGGAAAGAAAAATAATAACAGATTTCTTTGAAAGAATTTGTTTCCACCCGCAAATGGATGAAGTTGAAACCTACAAGGAAAATAATTCGATGCCTATAAATAGAGGAGGTCAAAGCAAGAGTAAAGGTTAATTTTCTTGGGATTTAGATCAATGAGTAAGAGTAAAATAGTACTAGACCTACACCACTCGCCGAACGATCATAAAGAGAGTTTGATTTCCAGTGTCTATTAGCTGAGGTCTTCGATTTCAAATCTCAACCAGACCATATAACCAATATTATTACTTATCTAAAAGAAAATAAAACACCAAAAGGATGTGATATTTTTGCTTCCATACTATCATTTGAAATCTATATAAGCTGCTACAAACAAATTACAAGATGAGTCAACTCAATTCGGCTACAATTCAAATATATACTCCCTCCGTTCCTTAATATAGGTAGTTTTAGACAATGTGCACAAGAATTAAGGAAATGATTGAAAAGAATTAACTATAACTATCAATTGTCTATAATACCCTTCACCTCACTTATCTCATACTTTCTCTTCAATAACAATTTCCTATAATTTACTCCTAAAAAAATTCAATGGTCTCATTTACTCTTATTTTCTTTCCCTTTCTCTCTCCCCATAAAACACCTTAATTATCAGATTTTTAAACTCCACTCTCTCTCCCTCACAATTTAATTTACGGTACTCCAATTGAAAACACTTCGTTTCATATTTTTGTCGCCATGCACTATAAATTTTTTTTGTTTAATTTTTGTTTTTTCTTAACACCATAATTATGAGGAGAGGATGAGACCAAAAATTGCTGAAAATAGAGAGGGGAAAGAAAAAAGATGAAAGAGTTTTGTTGGGAGAAGGAGAGAAAGACTTAAGAGTAGAGGAGTAGTATAGGATAATGATAAATATGGATCAAAAAATTAGGTGGAGTAATAAGGGGCAATTTGGGAAAAATAGTGATCAATTCTCCTAGATAACCACAAACGACAAATAATTAGGAATAACAAAAAAATCTAAAACGACCTACATATAGAAATGGAGGGAGTAAAATTTAATGTGGCTGTGCCACTTACCTGTCCTCGTTGAATATCATCTCTTTTCAACCCACGCAGAAGAAGACCCACATTGTCACCGGCCTAGTAAAATATAAAAATTCCGATCACTGTCATACAGAAACCTTAAAGCTAACAGAATTCAAGTCATTCACTTACCTTGTCCATTATCCAATATTTTCTTGAACATCTCGACACCAGTCACAGTAGATTTTAGATTACCCTATATGTGGTGGTCAATGTCAAAAGTCAATCTACTAAGCAATGTCAAATCATGCTTTTAAAAGCGTATTCAAGAAAACATGACCAAGAAATTCACCTGCATCAGTCCCAAGATCTCAACATCCTCCCCAACTTTAATTGTTCCTTGTTCAACACGACCAGTAGCAACAGTTCCACGTCCCTGGAAAACATAAAAAATTTAATCACAGATACATTCATATTATGCTTAGAGAAACTATCCTTTTGCAGATTAAAGGATGGGAGTCATAAGAGCACATCCAAGAAAAAACATGGAACCACAAATATTTGTCTTGTACAAATAAATTATAACATGACCATATGGTTTAGGGGGGAAATAATTCTCAATTGCATGGGGTAAAAAAGTCAACACAAAGATTGCTTCATTAGTAAATAATAAAATCCTTAAAATCAATTCAATTGTTTCCTACCAAATAGTAGTAGTTGTCATAATATTTTGCAGGAGAAGTGAGAAACAAAGTCGTGCTGATGACGTCAGTAATTAACTAAATATATTAGTTAGTGAATAATTCACCTTGGATATTCACTTGTGCACTGAATTTTGAAAAATCTTCAAAATGCATGAAATTAAATGAATAAAAAAAATTATAACCCCATATTAAACGACATGATGTTTGATAAATTCTTTTTGAAAAATTGGTGGTTCAATATACAATGGTTGTCATTTACCTGAATTGAGAAAACATCTTCTATAGGCATCAAGAAAGGTTTGTCAAGTTGCCGTACAGGGTCGGGAATGTATTCATCTACAGCATCCATCAATTTTAAAATAGCCTTCTTTCCTATTTCTTCATTTATACCCTGTAAAGCTGATAGTGCTGAACCTTGGATGATGGGAATATCATCCCCAGGGAACTTATAAAAGCTGAGAAGCTCTGCCAGAAATATGAAGCTATATGAACACTTACATTTGTAGTTATTATATCATCCAACCAATTCTTTGATATGCAGAAACACATAGAAGTGTAGAACTATAAGAAATATAATACGGGAGAAATACCTCGGAGCTCCATTTCCACAAGTTCCAGTAATTCTGGATCGTCAACAGCATCAACTTTGTTCAGGAAACATACAAGTGATGGCACACCAACCTGTGTAATGCAAGAGAAAGAAACACCAGGCTCATAACTAAAACTAACAACACGTGTTAAAGTTGATTTACAAGCTGTTAAAATAAACAGCCACCTGGCGCGCAAGCAGAATATGTTCCTTTGTCTGCGGCATTGGCCCGTCAGGAGCAGATACAACCAGAATACCACCATCCATTTGGGCAGCTCCAGTAATCATGTTCTGCAAATAAATAACAATCGATTATGAAGTTCACATGTACATGACACTGACAAAATGCAGAAATTTTCACAAAGAGAGTTAATAACATAAAATTACTTAATACCTGTAGTCATATAAAAACAAAATAACTTGAAAATGTCGGAATAACCATTCATAATAAAATTCTTCAATGGGACGCTAACAGATGAGACATTTCTTCTTATTTCAGGATTCCACTTTTTCTCTTTCCCAATTTTTTTTTTTGCTTTTGTAAGGGGCGGATGGAGGTTGGTAAGATTACGACATTGCCGATTTCAACTCAATTTAAAAAGGTAAAGCATAGAGAGCTCTTTACCGAAGAAAGGAAATGGACTAGTTAAACTAATTTCAATTCAGAAATGTGCCCCACTGACACTGTTTAGCAACATCATCCATGGTCTTTTCCAATTCAGTCAAAAGTTAGATTTAGCATACCATGATACCAATTAAACTTGGAAAGATAATTATGTCAAAATCCTATTCACTTCCGGCTAAAATTTTATGAGGATTACAGTGAGCTTGGCCAAATCCACACGGCAAAGGGTTAACAACTTAATAACATCGAATTATTTCTTTCAATATGACTTACAAATATTGCTTACTTTAACATAATCTGCATGGCCTGGACAATCTACATGGGCATAATGCCGCTTGGCCGTCTCATACTCCACGTGGGCCTGCAACACAAAAACAATACAAAAAATACATTCCCTGTACAAGTTAGTCAAAATGGGCCAAATGGAATCTGAACTAAGAAATGAAGCAACAGAAACAACATTCTAACCGTCGCAATTGTGATTCCTCTCTTTTTCTCTTCAGGGGCCTTGTCGATTTCATCAAAGGCAACAGCCTTAGCCTTTCCTTCTTCAGCCAATACCTAAAGAAGGCACATAAGTATCTTAGAGGCCAGAAAATTGAAAGTACGCATCACATATTACAGATATATGTTAAACGAATTAACACTAGCTGTTCAAAATGTAAGAATCATATATAATATCCTCTCTCCATGCCAAAATATAAATTCAAATATAAGATCACTTGCCTTTCTAAAATACAAAGGAAAGTGATCTTTTATTTTGGAACGGATGTAGTCTAAAAAACAACAACAAAGGATAATATATAATAGAAATCCGGACCCTCGTGATTGCTGCAGTTAGTGTTGTCTTTCCATGATCAACATGTCCAATTGTGCCTACATTAACATGAGGTTTTCTGCAAGCAACAAAACATATCTCAGTAGACATATACAAATTGTAACAACCAAGAAAATCGGGTTATAATGTAAAATAATTTTATTTAAATAAATAATGAATAAAATTATAAGGCCAAAGTAAAATAATGAATAAATATGTTAAGGCCCAAAGATAATTTACTTCAAGCCCAATGTTAGGCCAAAGTTAATTAAACCTAAGCCCGAACCAAGAACCGAACTCGTGGATCGAACCGATGGGTCACCGGGTGAGAAAAACCCATGGGGCAACCCATGTGGCCCCCCCACGGTGAGTCATGGCCAGCCACTTGGTGGCCAAGCAAGAGAGATTTTTTTGGTTGCAAGCTTTGAATAGTAAGGAGGTGGAGTGATTTTGACCTTTTTGCCCTCACTTTGTAATTCTATAAATATAGAGCTTGGTGTTTCATTTGTTAGTTGTTCAAATTCACCAACATCTTAGAGCAATATTATTGAGAGAGAAGTGAGAGCTATTTTCAAGGTTCGAAATAGCGCTTGAGGCATGCGCCTCGTAGCGAGGCGGGAGAAGAATGGTGCGAGGCGGGCGCCTTTCCTGGAATTGGTGAGACTTGGGCCTTTTTCGGCTGAGGCGTCGCGCCTCAAGGCGTCGCGAGGCATGCGCCTCAATTTGGCTTAAAAAAAACCCTAAATATCAGATTTTGTTTAATATTTCATTAGGGCTTACCGAGATTTGGCTGCTCTCCTCTTCGCGCCTTCGTCTTCTCCTCCTTTTCCGACTTGAATAGGTATCGCCTCTTCTCATTTTCCTCTTTCTTCTCCTCTCCTCTCCTCTTCGCGTCTTCTCCTTTTCCTCTTTCTTCTCCTTCTCCGACTTCGCCTTTGTCTTCTCCTCTCCTCTTCTGTTTTCTTTTTCTTTTTCTTTATCTTTTCTTTTTCTGTTTTCTTTTTCTTTATCTTTTTCTGTTTTCTTTTTCTTTAATATCTGTTAAACTTTTTAATTTACATTTAAGGTTTTTAATTTACATTAAAAATTTTAATTCTATTAAGGTTTTTTAACTTATTACCATATATTTGTTATATATTAACATATATGATATATTAACATATATTTAATATATATTGTGATTAACATATATTTAACATATATTGTATTCTTATATTTGGTTTTTATTACACACTTACAGATGAATTAAGATTATGGGTAAGAAAGATCCTGCGTGAAAATATGGCACAGTAGCCTCTGGAGTTAATAAAGCTCATTTATATGTGGAATCTGAATTTTTGTAAGAAAATTTGCAAAGGAGTGATTCTGAGGTTGAAAAATCATCTTGTGGGTAATCATAAATAACGTCGAGGCTTGCAAAAAAGTACAAAGTGAAGTGAAGGAAGAGCTTGCTTCATATATGAAGAAAATATGGACTCGAGGAGGAAAACCGACAAAGAGATGAAGTCAAAAAAATACAAAGTGGGTCTTATTATGGTGGTCATCCATCCTTGGGAATGGGAGGTTCAAGTGTGGGTAGTGCCTCAGGAGGGGAGTTCGGGAGACCCGTGGGCCATTTGTTGTGGATGTTGATCTTTGGTGATGATGATCTTTCTTCTGAGGCGTCTGCAAGTATTTTCAAAGGAGGCTCATAATGCGATCTGTCTTGATATAGGTAGATTCTTCTTTGAAAAGCAGGATTCCTTGATGTTGTAGATAGTCCTTCATTTATAAATATGTGTCGATCTATTGGGAACTATGGTGCGTGCTTTGAAACCCCCTACCCCATACGAGCTTAGCTCTTGGATATTGAAGGAGGAAGAAAAGACTACAAAGGCCTTTGTTGAGGAGGTAAAAAAGACTTGGGCACATACGGCGTCAATCTTGTCGGATGGTTGGAAAAATATTAGGGGAAGACATCTAATAAACTTTCTTGTAAACAATCCCCATGGAACTGTATTTTTGAAATTTGTTGATGCATCTGATGCAATTAAATATGCTACTTTGATGTTTAAACTACTTGATGAGGTTGTTGAGGAAGTGGGAGAAGACCTTGTCATTCAGTAGTCGGTTTGTGATGCATTTAATTATAAAGGCGGGGGGAGGATGTTAATGGAGAAGAGGCCACGTATGTGGTGGACACCGTGTCTTGCGCGTTGCATTGATTTGATGCTTGAGAAGCTTGGAGAGTTGCCTCGACATAAAAATGCTTTACAAAGGCAAAGAAGGTAATTACTATTATTATTATTTGGATATAATTTTTTATTCAATGAATACTTGAATTATTATTATTTTTTGATAAATGTCATTAATTAGGTAAGCAACTTCATATATAATCATGGATGGGTCTTGGCATTGATGAGGGCAAACACTTAATAAAGACCTTGTTAAAACCGTATTGCCACTAGATTTACCATTGCTTATTTAACTTTGCGGTATCGTAGTTTGAGACAACCTTTGGAGCTATGTTTACATCTAGGGAGTGGGCAAATTGTGCTTGGGCAAAAAACACGAAGGTAAGGAGGCGAAAAAATCATCTTGAGTGATAGGAATTTTTGGGGTAGCGTGGGATATCTGATTAAGACCACAAAACCTCTAGTAGGTGTATTGAGGATGGCGATTCGGAGAAGGTCTTGGAATGAAATTTTATATGGTGCCGTGGACAATGCGAAAGAAGAGATTGCAAAAAATCTGGATAATGAGGAGGGCCTATAAAGAGATATGGAGCATAATAGATGCTTTAAGTGGGATAATCGATTGCATCGGCATTTATGCTGTTCTGCATATTATTTGAATCCTCATTTTCAATATGAAGACAATTTCTATGCTAATCACGGAAGTTAAGGTGGGATTGTACTCTTGTATGGACAAGTTTATTCTAACGTTGTGGAAAGAGAGAAAAAGGCGATTTGCAAATGGATGCATTAGATTGAGGCGAGGTTTATTTGGCTACAAAATGCCAAAACACGTGTAAGAAAGCGTGCTCCCGTAAAATCTGGATTGATTAATGTCTGGTTATGCTTTCATTTTGATTAAGCGATATCTGCAGTAAGATTGATATATGTTTTAATATTGATCCAAATGATTGGTGGATCGCGTATGGAGATGAAGCTCGAATTAAGAAACTTTGCGGTGAAGATTATGAGTTTAACTTGCTCATCTTCGGGGTGTGAGCGTAATTGGAGTACTTTCGATCGGTATTTATTATTAGATATAAATCATTTATTAAGATTTTATGAGATATGACATTGTCACTAATGCTAAATTACTTGTAATATAGATACATCAAAAGAGGAATCATTGTCGCATCGAGGCTTAACTTTCGTTTAAGCACATTATATAAAAAAAAATTGAAAGATCGGCATATCGAAAAAAAAACACTAACGGAAGAAGAAGATCCATTGGTTGTTGAAAATGTGCCATCGATAATGAGTGGATTATGGGGAAAATGATGAAAATATCTAAGGAATGACTTACGGGAATGATGATATGGAAGAGGTGAAAGGACTCGTGGGAATGAGAAGGCAGTTGGGAGAAGAGAGAGACTAATGTGAGGAGATTACACTTGGAGGCGAGGGACTCGGGAACAAGTAGTAAACAAGGAAGTCGAAAGAAAAGAAAACACTTTGCTTGTCAAAACTATGTCAAAAGGTTAGTGTCATTACTTAAGTTGCCTTTAAAATGTTCTTTAAAAAAAACATATTCATTTGGATTAAATATATATTCACTTGTTTATTTATAGATAAAGGGAAGGGATTGCAATTGGTTGATGAAGAACCTGAGTTTGAGGATCTTAGCACTGACAATGAGGAGGATGACAGAGCTATTAGATACGATGATGATTCCATGGAGGATCCTCTTAGTGATGATAGTGATGATGATGGTGATGGGGATGATCTAGGATTTGATCCATTATTCAAGCCGCTTGAATCTGAATGATACAATACTTACATAGTGATGGATGATCACTATATAAGTACTTGATGATATTATGTTGTTTTTTGATGTTTTGTAATTAACTAATGATACATTCTTGTGGCGTTGGTTTATTTATGTCTTCTATGACCTTAATTGTAATGATGAATTATTTTATGGTTTTATTAGTATTTTTTTCATAATTTTTTGGGGACTTTTAGGTCTTTAAATCAAGGCTTCCGCCTCGCTCCGCCTCGTACCGATTTTAGCTTTTTCGAACATTGGCTAGTTTAACTATTCAAGGAAGAAGAAGAAAGTTAAAACATCAAAGGTAATGAATTTTTAACCTTTAATATCCATCTCTTTAATTATAATTTTGATAGAGAAGTGGATATCGGAAGAGCATCTATCATAAGGAGTAACAAGGATGGCTATTAGTGGACTTAATCATTAATAATCATGTTACAAGTGGAAACATAATCATAGAAATATGAACTAATGAAGAAAACATGAAAATTTAGCATATGTTGTTGATGGACAAGTTTAAAACCATCATATGTAGAATTAGATGATATATGTTTGTTTAGTATGATAGATGTATGAATAATGGAATGAATCCATTTTGAACGGAGTAAAAATCTCAAATAATGAAGCTATGACAAAATTTACGAGATTAGACGATAATCGTCGAAATCGTAAAATTCTCGGAATGAAAGTCAAAAGTCGTCGTTTAACTCGGAAACCTTAGTTTTCAATGGTGTATCGTAGAACTTTGCATTTAAGAGTTGTGGACTCAAGAATGGTCGAATTCCGACTTAAAACGAAGAAACGAGCTATGAACGTTCAAGAACGTTGATCGAATACGTAATAGAAAACTTAAACTGTGAATTTAATGTTAACGGATTCGGAAACGTAAGTTGTCCTAATGAAATCGTAGTATACAAGATATGTGAGATAACGGCTTTTGAACGAGCCAATTCCGACTTATAACGATTAGGTTACGAGCCCGGAAAGGATGGGAATTGAAAATTTTAAAAAAAAATTAAAGGCTCGGTAAGTATGCCATACACCACCTAAGTTTATGAACGTAATATTTGACATACCATGCCCGAATCCCGTAGACAACGATGAGTCGCGCTGTTGCGACATATAAGAAAGAAACTGGCCCATGATACCAGATTACTAAGCAAGAGGCAGAGAAGAATTAAAATGAATATAAAGAGAAAGGAAGTTGATTGAAGGTTTTAAAACCTTAAGTTTAACTATTAAAAGTAAACGAAAGGTTATGAAAACGTAAACACGAAGTAAGTTTAGTAATACGAAAACCGTACGCACATTGAATGAATGATTGAGTTTACTTGAAATGTAACTACTTAAGCATTGAATTAATAAGATTACTTATAACAACAAAAGCTTATAAAGCCGTAATGAATGTTAACTAACCTAATGAATGTTGGTAAGTTACGCGAATGGATAGTTAGACCGAGAAGAAGGAGAAGATAGGTTAAAGACAATATTTATTGATTGTTTATGACCTAATGTGGTATGCTATGTAATTATGTGATGTAGAATCTATAAAGACTCAAAAGAAAAGTGAATTAACAGTAGAAGACGCTAAAGGCAAGTGTTCTAAACCCTTGTCGTTGTTCATTTTGGACAAGCTTTATGATTCATGTATCTTACGCATGAATTGATGTACAAAGAAGTCGAAGCCAATTCCTTCGGCTAGACTTAGAGTATTTTGTGGATTCCATTATAATCTATCAAAATATTATTGGTATTGCTATCTTATGCCAACTATTTGGTATGGATTCAAAGAAAGACTGAGTATCTTTATACTGAGTATAAAGAAAGACTGAGTATAAATAAATAAATGTTTTGTCGTCAATCATCGATAGACACGTAAGGTTGCCAAAACTTAAACGTGTATACAATGAAATAGTGTTGTACAACATAGAGTACTATAGGCTGATCACCTAGACGTGCTCGTAAGAAATGTCGGACTTACGGACTTGGTGTCGAGTTGTCATTTTTAAAGAAAGAATGAAATGCTCAAGGTCTTGGACCAAAATCAAGGTTTAACAAATGTTGTTCATTGTTAAATATTTTAAAGAAAAGAGAAGTGCTATTTTGAATTATATATAGTACTTCATAACTATTGATTCAGTTATAGAAGATATATAAATATTCATATGATTCAAACATATTGCTCAAATGAAATTGTTATACTTGTTGAGGTAGTTATGCTCACCCTTGCTTGAACCATATGAACGCAGCTAAGAATGAACGGACTGAATGATCCAGTAAGGATAAAGGAAAGGCTAAAGCGGACAAGTAGTTATTTTTGTAATAACATAGTATGAATTTTGTAATTATTTGATACAATGACGAAGAGCATATGTAATGGTTACAAAGAACCTGGGAAGAGAAATATTATTTTGTAATATATAGAAGACATATTCACTCTTTTGAGGTATTTCAATTGAATGTATGTGTGAACAGTAGCACCGTGTAGCACCATCTGTCAGGTTGGAAGATACCCGAATTTGGGGGCGTCACACAAATACCGGCTAGGACTCCGTTTTCCTTTGTCCTTAATTTTTTTACCTTCTACTTTCTTCAATCATTCATTATATATACCTACTATTTATTATATGTAAGAAACAAACAAGAAAGAGAAATAATTGCTTCTACATAGTTTTCAGTTAAGAAGCATGTATACAGGATCAACATTTTAGGAAAACGGAAACATATATTTTAGGTATATATTCAGTATCATATACATTTTCCCATATCTTAATCACGTACACATATATATATGATGATTACCATCCCTTTCCAATGAATAATCAAGTGTTTACTCAATCTTACTTTCATTTAATATGGCATTTCTTTTGATTCTTACAACAACTAAACTTCTTCTATATTAAAAAAAATCATTTGTAAATTTCAAATGTGTAAAGGGTGTCCAAGATATATCAGAGAACTTGTCCTAAATATAAATTCAAAAAAAAGGTGGGGCAAACCGGCAAAGTACAAGAGAATATCAGTATACAATACTAACTGAAACCTGTGATTAATGATTACAAATTTTTTTCCTTTCACATACACCAATATAGTCTCTTCAAGAATTCTCCTAATCTCACTTGCCCAATTTGCTATAATGGATATTTTAAGTCATTGTTTGGCTAGAATTTCACAAGCACTTGTCTTGCTTCAGATAACCAATGTTTCAACAAAAAAAACACTACCTCAGAACCCCTAACTATGCAGTTAAAAATGCCACAAACAGTACCTTCATAAATTAAAAGCGCAAATTCAACATACTACAGTTCATAGTAGGTAATATTAAACAGATTACCATAAAATATTTGGGTATGTTATAAAACTTACGTTCGAGTGAAGGTAGCCATGGATCTCCACCATGGGGTAGAAATAGTAGCCTCATTACTTGAAATCGAATCAGAGAGGGAGAAATTAGAGGAGATTGATCCTCGACAACACGAGTATACCTGAGGGGATAGTGGAATCAATCGGCTTGAATTAGAATTTCTGAAAGCGACGAACGCCATGGACAGTATGAAGTGAACAAGCAGACTCAACTGAGAGAGAGAGAGAGAGAGAGAGAGCGCGGAACGAGGTTTTGATATTGGTGGTTTTGCGGGGGTTTTAGGCCCTTTTTAGGCGTGTCAATATTAACTTAGGTGGTTAAGAGACGACGTCGTTCTAAGTTCTTCGATTAAAATTGAAAATGATACCGAAATGTTTTTGTGTTTGGTGTTTAAAAATTGAATTTCACAATATTTATTTAAAAGAATTGTAGAAATTTTATTTTTGTAAGATAACTTTGATATTTTTATAATAATTTATTCGTATAAATGTAAATTTATTCATTATGATTCGTGTGAGAATAACACTTTGACACTATTAAACTTTTTAGTGAAAATATTAATTTGTATTGTAAATTAATTAAAAAAAACAAATCTTTTACATTTTAAAGGTGAATTTCATGAAAATTGATTATAAACCCAACTCATATTAAAATAAATTATAAAAGTGTTTAAGTTCTAAGCATGTACCCCTCCCTCTCCCTCTCCCTCTCCCTCCCTCTCCCTCTCCCTCTCCCTCTCCCTGTATAATTAATGTTGGGTCGTGATATTTTATCTCTTTGGGCCGAGTGTATTGGGCTTATTCTTTTTATTCTATTGGGCCTTTATTATTGAATTATGAAAATCATTAAGCCCAATCATCATATTATTTTCATTTCAAACTTATAAGATCGGCCGGTCAATTGGATCAATCCTTTAGACATTTTAAATATCTACAATCTTTGACCAGAATGATGAAAAAGCATGTCGGTTGACTAAAGAACTCGCCATGCATTAATGTGGATGGGATCATAATCGGTTTGGCCAGAAGGTAATAAAGATGATCAAAGGCAAATGGATAAACTACATGCGATCAGCGGGGACCCATCGGCAGCAAAGGGAATGTGTCGTAGTAGTAGTGGGTGGCACAATAATTCGAGCAAGGAGGGTATAACTTGGCAAGAAGTCTCCACCAAGAGGTGCGTTCATACACTTCTTCATTTAGAATCATATATTCACGAGAATTATTATTATCTCTCGGATATCAATACATTAAATGAATATAGCCTCCGCTTTTTCGATAAACCTTGTGAATTCACATACCGACTCTCACGCTGAAGCTATCCCCGAACGGAACCGTCCGAAGCTTGTGGTGTTTATTGTGTTTACGCTACGAGATCGGGACGCTTTAGGTGATTGGGACGTGACGAAAGATCTTGGCGTTAACATTGGCGCTAGAAGGAGGGGCTTTTTTCAATCACAATTGTTTAAATTTGCTTCGAAAGATGATGAGGAGTAGAGATGGAACACCGGAAGGGCAGGCAATGGCTGTTAGTTCATCACTGCCTCGTATTTCAGTAAAGGATCGCTTGGGTCCTTCTAAAAGTGCTCGTGAGAGCACGGCTTCTAAACACACCGGAAGAACTTCGTCCAAGATCCATGGTGAGTCGACGGAAGTTAGTTTTCAACGCTGATAAGGGGCGTGATCCCAATCAGGAACGGGTAGGCGGTTCGCCGACCAGGACTCATCGCCGAAGTGGTCAAGAAGACCGAGCTACCAAGTTGGCGAGGATGGCGGACGAAGCGGATAAAGCTTTGGAGGTTCTGTTAAAACAAAGGGAAGATATAGCCGAACAGATGCTTCGGGTGAATGAGTTGAGAGACGAAGCATCTAGCCATATACATTCCGAAGGACGGAGTAGGCATAAGGAGGTACCCTGTCCTGAAGGGTAAGGAGAGCCGAACATTCTATGCGTGTGTCCAGTGGATCATTCTCACGATGAGAGGAGATCGAGAAGCAGAACGCCTTCGGCCTCAAAGAAGGCATTGACGATCGTGGGATCAATTCATCGCGACGATGAAAGACGAAGAAGCAGGTCGAGAGAAATTATGCCAGAAACCCGAAGGGGAGAATACCGTTACAACCGTTCTCATCATGAGGATGAGATTTTACGACCTAGTAAATCGAAAAGTCCCGCAAGGGCAGTGAGATCGGCAGGGAAGGGTCGATCCATTCCGAAGCCTAATGTCGCCCAGGAGAAGGAGATCTCATCACAACCCGAAGGTGTTGATTTTCTGGTTAGAGAGTTGAAAGAACTCCGAAAACAATTGGCTGAGGTCCAACAGGTGAAGGATACTTCTGGTAAGAAGGCGTCCCCTTTTTCCTCTGATATTCTCAGGGAGAAAGCAGATGCTACCAAAAAGTTACCTCGCATGGAAAGCTATGATGGGTCAGGAGATCCTTATGACCATAGTCAGGCGTTTGACCGACTAATGGATTATTATGACTTTACTGATGCTGCTAAATGTCACACTTTTGTCACTACTTTGAGAAAAGACGCCGAGACGAAGGGATGGGGACTTTACCATCGGATTCTATCTCCTCGTGGACTGAACTTTGTGATAAGTTCCATGCCCGTTTTGGAAGCAACCGAAGAAGGGGGAAGCCTACAGGCTCTTTAGCACAAGTCCGGCAGTTCACCAACGAATCTTTAGGCCAATTTGTAAAGAGGTTTAGGGAAGCGGTCGGACAGGTGTCCGATCTTAATGATCTCCAAGTCATTTGGATTGTTCCGTAATGGGCTAGATCTAGTTAAATCGGAGAAATTGGTAAAGAAATTGATGTTTCACCATCCGAAAAGCCTAGCAGAAGCCTTCGACAAGGCAGAGGGCTATATTGTTGTAGAAGAGGCTATGAACAGTTTGAAAAATCCTTCTTTGAGCCAGTTAAAGGAGGTAGAGGTTCCCAAGGCTGATGTTGATCAGAGAAGAGTTGGAGGATACAACCAAAGGGCGGCGGTAAGTAGTTCAAGAAGTATAGTAACTTCGTGGCGACAAGCGCGATAGTCGACACACTGCTCCTCTTAGAAAGGTTAATAAGGTTTACACCCAGTTGAATACAGAGAGGTCGATAATTTTGGATCGGATCCGAAACCAGCCTTTCTTTGAACCACCTCGTGATAATTACAAAACGGGACATGGCAACCCTCGCAAATATTGTGGTTATCATCAAGTCACCGGTCGCTTACACTAATGAGTGTTGTAATTTGAAGGATTTTGTAGAAAGCAAGATTAAAAGTGGCTTGCTGATTCAATATGTGGCTGAGAAAGACCGTCAAGATCAGCAGGTTATCAATCGTACCGTTCAAACGGTTCAAGTGCCGCCTGTTCAAAATGCTCCAACACCACCGCCAAGGCAAGTCGTTGATGTAATAACTGGTGGGTCTGTTGGGAAGTTAGTAGGGAAGAAGAGGAGGTCTTATCTTGATTCAGTTATGTCAATAACAGATGCTACTCTAAAGATTGACAGGCCTTTCCCAGGAACTGTTATTTCATTTACGGATGCGGATTATCCTTCGGAGCCCATTGAACCGCATGAAGGGGCATTGGTGATCACAGCGCAAGTGGGCTCGGTGGATGTGAAACGCATGCTGATAGATAACGGATCTTCGGTGGACATTCTTTATGCCCATGCTTATCAAAGAATGCATCTCGATGGGCACAAAATGGAGGTCGGACAGGAGGCTCCTCTATATGGTTTCGGCAACGATCCAGTCAAAGTAGCGGGCACTATTGAACTCCCTGTCATCTTCTAAGACGGCCCTCAAGAAGGGAGATAACTTGTAAATTTTATGTTGTGCATGTGGATTCGCTTCATAACGCCATTTTGGGAAGACTTACGTTGATCGCTTCTTCAAGTCAGAATTCTATCCCACATTTCAAAATCAAATTCCCCACAAAGACATGGAGTAGGAGAGGTGATGGGTGATTTAGACCGCCCGGAGATGTTATCTAACTCTGTCATTTCATCCGGAATGGGGTCAAGAACAAAAGAAAGACGATGGCAATTGAAATCGAACCCTTCACCGAGAGCGGCCTTCGTAATCATTGGTGATTCCCACTGGGGACTGGAGGAGATTGAGTTGGTCATCTGAAAGCCGACAAGACAAATGGTGAGGATTGGTTCGGGCTCATGTAACCTCTTCTGACAAATCTTATGGAACTCTTACGATGCTATGTCGATATTTTTGCATGGGAACCACAAGACATGCCCGAGTTAAGCCGGAAGGTTCTTTGAGCATAAACCGAGATATATCCTTCAAAAAAGCCGCCTAAATGTCGGAAGAAAGCGGATATTTGCTCCAGCGTCAAAAGATCATCGATGAAGAGGTTGCAAAATTATCGGGTCACGACTTCATCTACGAGATTGATTACCAGTGGATAGCAAATGTAGTATTGGTGCGTAAGCGTAATGGAAAGTGGCGAGTTTGCATCGACTACACCGACCTTAACAAGGCTCGTCTCAAAGGATTTTATCCTCCCCCCATATCGATCAAATAATCGATGCCACTTGGGGTATGCGACTACTAAGTTTTATGGATGCTTTTTCGTGTTATCATCAAATATCCATGTGCAAAGAAGACATTCCAAAAACAAAGATTCATTACACACCGCTCAAAGTATGCATACAAAAAATGACTTTTGGCCTCATTAATGCTTGAGCTACCTACCAAAGGATGATGAACTTCATATTCGATGAGCAATTTGGGGAGGAACATGGAGGTTTATGTAGATGACATGATCGTGAAGAGTATGCAAATTCGTAAACATTTGGACGATCTAGAGGAGTGCTTTCAAACTATTCGTTATCGCTCAATCGAGACTTAACCCGACCAAATGTACTTTCTACCAGGTCGGAAAGTTTCGGGTTATCCGTCGATCCAAAGGGGTATCGAGGCCAATCCAGAGAAGATCCAGCCATCTTCGACATGAAGACTCTCGGTCCATTCAAGGACGTTCAAATATCTCATTTGGTAGGATTGCACTTTTAAGGAGGTTTGTCGCCAAATCTGCGCAGAGAGATGTCTTCCGTTCTTTGACACATCAAGGGACCAAGAAGAATGCGAAGACGTTCCAGTGGACTTCCGGTGTGAAGACGCTTTCCAAGGTATAAAGACGATATCTGCTTTCTACTCCTTTATTAGTCAAGCTTCGTCCCAAAGAGACTTTATATTTGTACCTCGCGCCGCCTCAAGAGCTTGGAGCGAGTTTTGATTCGGGAGATCGATGGGAAGCAAAGATCCGGTTCTATTACGTCGGCCCGCGCCTACGAGATGTCAAACCGGTATCCTAACATTGAGAAATTTGCCTTTGCTTTAATAATTGCCGTAAAGCTTCTAAGCAGATTTTCAAGGTCGACTCTGGTCGCGCCTACGGATCGACCATCAAGAAGGTGATGGGCAAGCCGGAGGTCTCGGGTAGACTAAAGCGGCATGGACTATGGAGTTATCCCAATTTTTATCGAGTATCATCCCCGAATCGCCATCAAAGGCCAAGCCACGGGCGACTTTATGGTAGAATGCTGCGTTCACCGGCGAGATCTGCGAGTTACCGGAAGCTGAATCTTCTGATCGAGAAGTGGCCGTTCTTCAGCAGGGTCAGAAGGCGTGGACGTTGTATGCAGATGGATCCTCTACGATGACTGTTAGTGGAGCAGGAATTATTTTAATAAGTCCGGAAGGATTTAAGGTCCAAAGAAAGCCATCGATTCGGGTTTAAAGCAACGAATAATGAGGCCGAAAGTTTGGTTGAAGCGGTGTTAGCGGTGTCCGATTAAGCGAAGAGTCTCAAGTCCAACAATTGATTATCTATAGTGATTCTCGGTTGGTCGTTAAACAAATTGTCGGGAGATTATGAAGCTCGTGGGACCCGAATGATCAAATATCCGCGGAATTAAGAAACCAACTTCAATTTTTTTGCTTCAGACGAGTTTCAGGGTATAGAAGCGCGAACGACAATTCTATCATTGATGCATTGTCGAAACCGCCACTACTGGATGCGATGTTTTTCATGGATCGGTGTATTTGGAAATTTTATAGCGGTAAGTGTTCAAAGACGAAATGCGATGATGTGTATCGAACGAACAAATTGTTGGATGACCCCTCACATCGAGTATTTGGCGGATGGCGTCCTTCCTTCCTGGATCAAATGTTTGGCAAAGAAGATCAAGTACAAGAGTACTAATTTTAGTCTTATTGACGGGGATCTCTATCGATTGGCATTTTCTTCACCATTATTGAAATGTTTGGTTCCGTCAAAATGAGTATGCTCTTCTTGAAATTCATGAAGGATTCTTGGTGATCATATGGGTCGCTAAGTCTTTAAAGACATAAAGTACTTGACAAGGTTACTATCGGTCGACAATTTTCAAAGAAGCTTCAGAAAGTACGCCAAGAAATGTGAAAATGCCACCAATAGTCCGGTTCCCATCATCGCCCACCGGAAGAGTTATACTCGATTCTATCTCTTATACCCTTCACCGTCTGGGGGGGTAGATATATTGGGGACCGTTACCTAAAGCTAAAGGTCGTTTAGCTTCATTATAGTTCTCTTATTGATTATATGACTAAGTGGGTAGAGGCAAAACCACTTGATTCGACAATGTAAGCAGAGTGCTTAAAGTTTATAAAGGAGTCTGTGGTGTTTCGCCGGGATCCCTAAGGTATTGATATCGGACAATGGACGCTTGATTCAGGGTTCAAAATTTGAAGAATTTTTGAACGATTTGGGATTCAAAGATAAGAAGACTTCGTGGCTCATCCACAATGAATGGGCAAGTCGAGGTGACCAACAGACGTCACGAATCCGAATCGGAATCAGCGTAGATTGGATGAAGCTAAGGGGAGATGGCGGAAGAATTCTTGAAGCGTCTTTGTGGGCATACCGAATCTACACCAAGGACTACTACGGGATTCGCCTTTTCGATTGCTTTATGGTAATCGATGTCTTAGTCCCAATCGAGATCGGATCTCCAAGTCTTGGCAGGTCAATTCAAAGAAATCTACTACAACGATGAAGGATCAAGGCTAACTTGGACCTCGCTAGACGAAAGTCGAGAGGAAGCTTTAATCAAATTGGCTGCTTATCAACGAAGGGTGGCCAAGCATTATAACAAGGGCGTCAAACTTCGTAGATTCGAAGTGGGAGACTTCGTTCTTAGAGAAGCCGAAGCTTCTACGCCTCAAAACACGGGAAAGCTAATGCCGAATTGGGAAGGGACCATATGAAGTGAATCAAGTACCAAAGCCAGGTACTTATCGATTAAAGGCACTCGATGGTTCCGAGATCAAGAATACTTGGCATGCTGGCAGGCTTCGGAAGTATTTTCAATAAAGATTAAGTCAGTTTATCGGAAGTCTGTACACAATTGTTGGATATTAATAAAAGATCACTTTTCCACAATTTATCACTGGTCCTATTTGTCCGATGGTCACTATGGTGTAAGGAGGTATGGTAGGACTCGCTGGCCATTCGATGGTAGCCCCAGGTCCTTTTGGTCCTATATTGATCTTATCAGGGTGGTAAGTCAATGGTCACTATTGGTCCGAAGGTCACTATGGTGTAAGGAGGTATGGTAGGACTCGCTGACCATTCGATGGTAGCCCCAGGTCCTTTTGGTCCTATATTGATCTTATCAGGGTGGTAAGTCAATGGTCACTATTGGTCCGAAGGTCACTATGGTGTAAGGAAGAATGGTAGGACTCGCTGGCCATTCGATGGTAGCCTCAGGTCCTTTTGGTCCTATATTGATCTTATCAGGGTGGTAAGTCAATGGTCACTATTAATCCTTATGTCTTGTTTCTTATCTGTTTGTCGTCCAAATTTACTTCACGTATGACTGATCTCACTCTTCGGTACCGATGAGTATAAGTTATTTATTTTGTTTAAGTGTTGAGTTCAGTTTATTTAGTTCAGTTAACTTGAATCCTGTCCGTAAAATTCAATTCACTTCATTGCATAAGTTAACTGTTATATGCTATGTCTAATTCAATAGTTCATCTTATTGATACTAAATTATCGACAAGTCGATCGAAATGTAAGTCATAATCAAGACAGTTAAAGATTTATCAATATATATAAAATGCTCATTTCATTTAAGTCAATTATAAATTAATTACATAAACATAAAAAGTTTAAAGTAGTTAAATATTTACATAAAACCAAAAACATGATATATATTCAGGCACCGCCTTCATCATCGGAATTGAGCAATGCCGAGTCCAACTGAGCAGCCGATAGCTTCTCTTTTCCTCGTTCCCGACAGTCCTCGTACCCCTCCGAATAAACCTTCATGATCTCTACATTAAGTTCATCCGAGTCCCTATACTCGCTGAATCGCTTCCTCGAGCTCTTCATCCGTAATCAGGCCTCGTCCTCAAGGTCCTTTATTTTATGGCGAGAGCTTGTGACGTTTGGCCTTATGCCTTCTAAGCTTCATCTTGAATCTTCGCCTCGCCTTCACCAAGTTGTAGGACTAAGCTTCGATCAATGAAGAAAACTCCTCATTTTTCGCCTTCAGAGTAAGTTCTCTTCAACCAAACCAAAGCTGTTCGAGTTGGTTAGAGTTTGTTGGTAACTTCGGACGCACCAACCCATCCTCATGGCCCTTAGTTCATCATCGATGTCTTCAAATCCATCTTAGCCCGATCCAATTCTATCCCGAAAGACCGTTGATGGTATGAAAAGCATCTTCACGACCAAATTTCTTTCTCGATCCAAGGTCGATTTCAAAGATGTTTATCTCTTGTCGATGAAATCTTCCTCGGCTCTCCATTTATGTGTCTCTCGACGCAATCGTCCAAGACAACGATTAACCCCGCACATTTTAAAATATTCAAGTCAAACGCCTAAAATGCTCGGAGGAAAATAGAGATGTAGAGGAAGAAGTGATTGTTATTTACCTCGCCAAATAACTCATTCCTCGTCGAGAAGATTTCCGTCCGTATGATCATCGAATCCGGTGGTCGCTGCAGTGTCGAACGAAAGTCTCAAGAGGTCAAAAGGAAAGTTGGCGTTGAACTCGGGCCATGTGGTCGGAGATCCCACGGCCGCGGATGATAACCTTGACACAAGGACCGGGCCGTTTCGGAGAGGGTCTCGACCTTTCGGGAGAGAGAATGGGTCGTTCGGGAGGTATAGGTCTACATGAATAGTTTTGATTCTGACGGGATTTGTTTGGAGTGGGTTCTTTGGGTGTTGAAACAGAGGCGGAACTTAGATGGCTATCGTGGTACGCTTCTCTTCTCGGATAACGTCGAATTCCTTCGCCCCGTCACCGCCCTCTTCGATCCAGATTTCTGAGGGGGCACGAAGGTGGAATGACCAAAGACCGAGGAACCCCGAGCTCTTGGCTATTAAGGGGGGTTATTTTTGTTTTTAATTTTTTGATCCTAAGTATATTTCTTCGATCAGGACGATCAAGTAAACCGCCTGATCGAGGAATGGTTTTGGAGGTTGGTTCTGTTTCTGGTACGGGTTCGGGAGGAGTTACAAAAGGGGCTGACCTGGGTTTTCTGGTAGCTCTCCTCTTCTGTCGAGGGTGAAGGGTCTCTTCTGGTATGAGAACCTCTTCGGCCTCTGTTTCTTCTGTTTGAAATTCATCCGTATGAATTTCTGGCGTTGGATTTGCTTCGGGGGTAGCTTCGGTTGGTGTAGCCTCAATTGCTTCCGAAGACTTTCCAGATAAAAAATCTTCGAACTCCTTTATTTCTAAGGAGCTCGGTCTGATCAAAGATACTGCACAAATCAAACAATTCTATGTTAAAATTATATATTATAGAATACTTTCAAAAAATATATATATATGAAATAAGCTGGTACTTACACTTATGGTCATATAACCATGCCTGCTTCGAGAGAAGTCCATATTTCCACTCTTCCTTCGGGAAGTTGTCAAATAGCTCCATCATTTCCACTTCCCGTTCTTCGTAAACATCTCCAAAGTCGGCAGATATTTTTTCATCGCCGTGCCCAGCCTTCAGTGAAAGAGATCTCGGGCCTTTGACGAAAAACCACTTCTCGTGCCATCCCCTATCGTCAAGGGGTGTTCACCAACTAACGTCTATCAAATTTTTCTCCGGACTTTGAGAATGTTTCTTTGAGGGCCTTGAACCCTTCTCCTGGATTGTCTTATCTTGTAGACAAAGAAGAAGAAGTCCAAGTGAGGGCTCGGCGCCCAATTCATGGCGTATACACGAAGGCGAGAATGTGGATGTAGGAGTTTGGCACCAACAGGAAAATCCTACACCCAAAAACCCCAAAGAGGGTCACTATAAAGACGCGAAGGGGGAAACGAACCCCTTCTCCAAGAAAAGTCACCGGACGGTACCGGCCCATCCTTCAGCCGCTTGATACATCTTCTCACCGAATCTGGGTACCTCGACAAAGATGGGTATCCGGAATGTGGAACCGAGTTCGAACCCTCTTTAATTCAAATTTCGCCATGACAAGGAGTGTTGGCGTGAGAATCTCTCTCCGTCTCTCGTAGTATTCTTGAGGGGGTTTTTGGTTCTCTGTTTGGGATTCGTGACTCAAGTCCCCTCATGAAGATTAGGGTTCGGAGGAACCACGTTGATGGGTGTTACAAGTATGGGGAACTCGTTCGGGGTTGTGGGGAAGCCATTTGTGACGATTTGCGAGAGAGAGAGATCGTAAAAATTTAGAAAGGCGCTTTAATTTCAAAATGAACAGTAAAATCACAAATTTGGTAAAGTTATCCTTTATACCGATTTGCCATACGGTGTTCAAGACGGGTGCATTAAATGCTAGTAATAATTTGGAATTTGAAAAGGAAGCGTCCGGTTTGTCCGAGTATTTAATGGATAGTAGTCTTTCCGAATTGGGCCCTTAAATTCCTTTCATTTCATTTCGTGAAATATAAATGGGTACGCTTTTAATTACATCTTGTTATTTATCGATTCTCAAAGAAAATATCATGGATTGTTTATAGTTTTCTATTAAACATTCTGCTCAACAAAAAACTAGGGGCAATGTTGGGTGTGATATTTTATCTCTTCTACACGAGAAAGTGTATTGGGCTTATTCTTTTTTATTCTATCGGGCCTTTATTATTGAATTATGAAAATCATTAAGCCCAATCATCATATTATTTTCATTTCAAACTTATAAGACCAAGATTGGTCAAATGGATCAATCTTTGAACATTTTAAATATCTACAATCTTTGACCAGAATGATGAAAAAGCATGTCGGTTGACTAAAGAACCCGCCATGCATTAATGTGGATGGGATCATAATCTATTTGGCGGTAGAATGATGATCAAAGGCAATGGATAAACTACATGCGATCGGCAGGACCCATCGGGTAAAGGGAATGTGTCGGTAGTAGTGGGTGGCACAATAATTGACGAGGAGGTATAACTTGGCGCGAAGTCTTCACCAAGAGCGTACGCTCTCATACACTTCTTCATTTAGAATCATATATTCACGAGAGAATTATTATTATCTCCGGATATCAATACATTAGGCAATATAGCCTCCGCTTTTTCGATAAACCTCATGAATTCACATATCGACTCACGCCTCGAAGCTATCCTCCGACGACCGAACCGCCGCCGCAGCTTGTGGTGTTTATTGTGTTTACGCTATGATCGTGACGTTTTTAGGTGATTGGGACGTGACGAAAGATCTTGGCGTTAACAATTAAGATTTGGAGAGTTTTATTGTTTTAATTATGACTCCTCTCATTGGTGTGCTTGGCCTGTTGAATAAAGATGAAAATTTTCAAAATCTACTTGAACAGCTGACCGACTGATTTTAAGATTTTATTGTTCCATTAAGCTGTAATTGGAGTTACCAAGTGGAAGAGTATAATCTCTCTCTGCCTTTTTGTTCTTATGTTTGTGTTTCATTGATTAGAAAGGTAAGGTTCGCCTAATAATTTAGTAATGAAATCCCATTACAACTGTTTTTTGGTTCCATGAAGTAGGAGGGGATTATTCCAAATTAGATTTGATTGCAATTTGGACTTTTGAGGCACTTCTGGAATCTGATTCTTCTACCTAGTGTTGAAACTAAGGCTGCACTTTTCATTTAGTTTTCCCTTTTTTCCTTTTTTTTCTTCTAAAGAGAGATAGATGCCTGCCCATGCCCATGCTATATGTGTGTGTGTGTGCGCAACAGCTAGGAATAGGATGTGTTGAATTAATTAAGCCTCTCATCACCACAAATCAATGGCAAAGAACCAGCACACCCCAAACTCTTCAGGGGTGTGTGAAAAACTTTACAATGCTACTCTCCGCCGCATTTCACACAACCCAAAAAACTCCATTCCTGCCCCTCCTCCTACAGCTCCCCCCCATGTTTCACATGTTAAAGCAGCAGCAGCAGCAGGGCGACAACAACAATTACCCAGTTCAGGTGAAGTGATTCCCATTGAGTTTGATCCTCAGCTTTTGTCAACAACAGTGCAGAATCCGATCATAGCCAAATATCAAATGCAGGAGGACAGTTTGAATGATAAGTTTTCTGATTATATCAGTGGAGTTAAGAATAGGATGAGGAGGAGTAGTTCATCAAATGTAATTGGGAACCCAAACCCAAAGATTTCGTCCAGGCCCGATAGTTTTAATGATAATGTTTCCAATTATATTCGTCGGGCACGAGCGAAGATGAGAACTTCGTCCACAAATGTTGCTGCTGGTGGAAACAGCTAGTGTTTGTTTGATGGAGATGAGAGAAGAGTCGTATGTGAAAAGGACGATATATAAATGAATAATGGTGGATTTAATTTGGTACGACAGCTACTGCTACCGGTACTTGCATATTATTATTTATTCTTGTGTTGTTATGATGTATTATGCATATAGGCATGTATTTGTTGTTGTTGTTGTTAATCAATCATGTTAGTATTAATTTATTACTATTATATAAAAAGCTTCCGTTTGTTTTGCATCAGTTTCTCTCTCTCTCAAATGGATACTTTCTTGTAAAGTAAAAGTGTTATTAACATCCAAACAGGTAGTATATGATATCACAGAACAGAATGGTCATAATCTCTGGCTAAAAGTTTTCCAGATGTAAAGCTGGACCTATCAGCTGTAAGAATTTTATGTGACCAGACCACCTAATTTTGCCAATTAATATTGGAGGAGAGAATTTACATAATATATTACCAACTGACCGACCATGAGGATATGCAATTTTTGTGTATTGAAAGAAATTGGAGGATATGCGTAATGGAGGGGATTTTTTTTTTTGAATTTTATCTGCTCAGCACTCAATATTATATATATATATATATATATATATATATATAGAAACATTCTTGAAAGATTTCATGTTCTGTCTATCAACTTAACAACTTGGGCAAGACAAGTCTGAATGAAATGGCCTGACCCCAGCTTGAATATTTTAAAGGGTTATTTACATAAGTATACAACAAAAAGAAAGTAATTACAAGAATAGTGCATTAACCAAATAATTACAAAAGGAGTGTAAATATTACAAAATAATAAGACAATACACATTAATAAGAAACCTAAAATCAAGGAAAATAACTGCTATAATTAATAATTCAAATTCAAATTCAAAGATTTGGGATCTAACAACAAAAAATAAATTCAAATTCAAAATAATAATGTAACTATTTTCCAAAACCCAAAAACTACAACTATTTTGTAACAACCGCCGTTACATCATGCATCTACACCGCCAATTATCACAGCAGCTAGTCCGCCATTACCACACCGCCGCAGCGAATCTCCATTGTCCAAAACGTCAATGAGAATAAGAACAAGAATTGCCTCTACAAAAAGTTTAAAAATAAATAGATGTAACTATTAATGTTTTGAAAAAAAATTATAACTATTTTGTTACTTCGAAATAATAAAATGGTTACGCTTTGTATGAATGGTTGGCTACCAACTGCATCACATTCAAACGAAATTGGTAACTTAATAAAATTGAATTAGTAACCTTTGCATCACATTCAAACGAAATTGGTAACTTAATAAAATTGAATTGGTTCACAAGTGGTTTGAAGGTTTATTCTACCAATTACACTATGAAAAAAGCTGCGTGTGTGGGTGTGAATTAGTTACTTTGGTATGAAAGTTTTGTTACCTTGATCCGAAGGTTTGGTAACCAACTGTATTAAGAAAAAATTTAAAGTGTGGAGGTTGATTAATTCTACTTTGATATGACAGCTTTAGTTACTCTTTGATATAAAGGTTTGGTTCTCACTTTTTGCTAGTCCTCCGCTTGAGCTTCCATAGTAAATTATGGCCTCACGGTGAAGTTACCAATCATGCGATTAACGGCATTATTGCCACCACCACCAACACTAACAACCTTAATCTTGGTCAATCAATGGAAGTAAACGACTGTCTTCGTCTTCGCTTAATCGTCGAAGACGACTGTCTTCGTCTTCGCTTGAATTGCCATTCCCAAGACTCGCTTTTCAACATCATTCCTCCGTCTCTGTCATGATCTTCAAACGGATCTCTAACTCGTTTCAATCCAATCGAGTTGACTCACGTGTCACGACTTCACTTAACTCCATGAATGCCTATAAACACATGAATGCAGGTAATATATATATATATATATATATATATATATATAGAGAGAGAGAGAGAGAGAGAGAAAGAATACGTTGAATGAAGAAGAAAAGGTGATGACTAAGATGCATTCTTATAGATAAGGAGAGAGAGAAGAAGTCGTGGGATAACTAATCCATAAATTAAGAATTCTAATTGAATACTAATTCCCTAAATTAAGGAATCCTAATTGTACTAACATTGTAAATAAATATGGAAGTGTATTAGTTGTGTAAAAGTTTTATGAGGGCATTATTGTTGTAATTATTTTTAAAAATGTAATAGAATATGTAAATCTCCCTATTTTAAATACTTGTGGAAATAGGCTTTAACTTAATTGAGCAAGAAACTGGAATTGGGATTGGGCTTTGCCCAACCCAAAAATGAGACATGTTGTTGACTCCTTTTGCAACTTGGAAATAAGCTGAACCCAGTTTGAGTACTTGTCTAGCTTATAGAAATAAAATTAATCTTGGACTGAAAAATTAATATAGGGCTGTGATGGGCTGCACCCCATAGGCCATAGTTTCCAAGTCCAAGAATGATCCTTTCCTTACTTCTTCTCTGTTGTGCGCACATATTAAGATTTTTTAAGACATAAGTTCTTAATATTGATTATTTTTAATGCAAGTAAATTAAATTTAAGAATTAATAGTAAATTAAATTAAAGTATGTACTATTAGAGAGTAACATCAAGTTATTACTCCACCTAACAACTGCCGTTTTCATTGCAAGATACAAAGAAACAAGGAAAACAATAAGAAAAATGAGAGGAGTGAAAAAAGAAAACACGAAAAAACCACATTGAAACCAATATAGAAATAGCATATTAATTAATTATTATTAAAGAAATAATAATAGAGAATTAATTCAACTTAAGAAAGAAGGGTTTACTTTTGCGAATTAAGTTGAGGCCATGATCAAACTCGGCTAATAAGTGTGTCGATCTGTATGCATGTCATGTCTACTGTTTTTTTTTTTTTTTTCATTTTCATTAAATATTAGTAATTATAAAATAAGCACAAGTTTGTCATCATAATTTTACTGTTATGCAATTACTACTAAGCTACTAAATTCCTCTTTATTCCCTCCAAAAGAGCAACTTGCATGTGTTAAACAACAATATCTTTATTTTAGTGATCTTAATACCGTTTCATGCGTATCGTTAAGTGTATCAAATTTAAACTTTTTGTAAATTAACAAATATTAATTATTGTATTTGTGCTATATGTTTACCCTTAAAATAGAGCGTTAGTTTATAAATGATAATAAAATACTGATGATAAATTTAAGTAAATTGTGTCATTTATTATATTATTGTTTATTACTGAAAAATAATTTTTTTGATGAACAGAGGAGTATTAGTCTTTGGGTAACATGTTAAAATAAATATTTTAAAGAATTCCAAAAAACAAAAAACATTATTCCTTTAGACTTTAGTCATCATTTGGGATGGAGGGAGTAGAATAATTAAAACATATACATAACATTATATATTAATTACCAATATTAAATTGGTGTAAACTGTCTTTGTTTCAATGAAGTAAAACGTTTGGATATGAATATGTAAGGCAAGGGAGCATGCTGGAATGACTCATGATGATGGCTAGCTGTTGTTATATAGAAATATTTACTTTATTTATTTATATATTTCCTTTCAGACTTTCAGTTATGTGTGGCATGATAAATATTTTGAAGTTGAAATTAGTGGGAAGACATTTTATTTCCTTAATTTTAATATTTAACTAGAAAGGTCAATGGCCCTAGCACAGTACCAAGGATCAACTAGTTCATCTTATGATGGTATATGGTATAATTTTACAACGCAATCATATAATTTTATTATATATATATATATGGTATAATGGTACTGATATGAATATGATGGTACAACAAAGACAAGAATAGTTCTTGAAAACATAATTTCCATATTATTCTTTAATCTACAACCCCAGAATTCTTAATATCATAAGTTTTTTTGTTCCTCTCGCGGTGATTTGATTTAGTTTATATTGTAAACAATAAGGCTAAAGTTTTGGATTTGCTTTTTCATTATTCGATTATTTGATTACATGAATATTTTACTTCATGAAATTAATGCAAAAAGGCAAAACATCTCTATGTGACTTCTTTCTAAAGTTTTGTACGTACAATATATGATCTATTGTTGCTTTATTTGATTGATCTGTTTTGAAGAGTTGTTAGAATTGATCAGAGTCTTGAAAATTAAAAAAAATTAAATTTGGCATCCGCAATTTAATATTACGGACGAGACTTATTTACAAACGGACGTCATTTCCTAGTTGGTCATTTGACCATAACTAGCGTCTGCAGTTTAATATTGGAGACGAAGACATTTACAAAGAAGGGCATATTGGTCTTTTGTCCCGTTCGCAATATTAAACTGCGGACGGGAGCCCTATTAACCGTTTGATCTACTAATGGACGGTTGTAAGTCTAATCTTAAATTGACAACATTATCAATGGATCAGTCCCCTCTATATATATGAAAAAAAGTTATCTAAGACAATGCCTTGACTAAATTGGGCTAAAGTTAGTTAACAAAACGACTTAGTTTTATCATTTAGGGTTAAGTTTTCTATTTTTGAGTTTTATAAAAAAAATTAATTTTATATAAAATTATGTCATTTTATTAAGTAGCTTTAGCCAAGCTTGAGAAAGATAATCTAAAGCATACCTTAGCCAAGCTTGACTAAAGCTACTTAATAAAACTTTAGTAAAACGGCTTAGTTTTACCTCCAGATTAAGTTTTCCATTTTTGGGGATATATTAAAAAATCTTTAATTATAATTATTATACAAAATTACGTCATTTTGTTAAGTAGTCTAAACCAAACTTGACTAAACTTGACTAGGCATGCATTAGATTATCTTTCCCCATATATATATATATATATATATATATATATATGAAATTGATATTTTTGCATGAGTCTCTCTCACAGGGAGAAGGGACCCACTCACAATTCATGCGAGAGTGATCATGTGAAAATATTAATTTTGTATGTGAAAATATCAGTTCCCTA
This sequence comes from Panax quinquefolius, assembly GCA_020205615.1. NCBI lineage: Eukaryota > Viridiplantae > Streptophyta > Magnoliopsida > Apiales > Araliaceae > Panax > Panax quinquefolius. Next base: position 7,199,627 of record CM035162.1, on the reverse strand, counting down.
TATATAATATTTTATATATATATAATATAATATAAAAAAGGAAATTGATAAATTCACAATAAAAAATAATATTTTTATATGAAAATCATCGCTATAGGATCATATAGATCCTATAGCGACACCGTCACTATACATCTATAACAATACTTTTTATGTAAAAATATTAAAAAATATTATAAAAATATCAATTTCTTATAAAAAGAAGTCGAATGTTGTATATGTTTACTTGAATCCTTGAGTAGTAAGGTTTGTTTCAAAGGTAGGAAGTAGACAAGTTTCAAGAAAGCGCCACTCCCCCGTGCCTAAAGTTTGTCTAATTATTATGTTAAAATAGAAAGTTGTTCAAAAGTGACTTGTTGTAACCAAATGCCCATGACTTTGCTTTTAGCTATAATGTCCATGTCAAAATAAAATTAATGGAAATAACTACCAGCACCTCACTCTCCCTCCAAAATAAATGGGTACACCGTCTACATCATCCACCCCCACGCCCCACGCCCCACGCCCCACGCCCCACGCCCCACCACCCACCCCCACAAAAAAAAAAACAAATAATATACTAATAGATACAACTCCATATATATACATCTAATCTAGAGAGCTAAAGAGTTCAATTCCAACTAAAACAATGACAATTATCAATAAAGTCCGCAAGTCTGAGAAAAATTTAATTAGTTCTACATCTCACCAAGACTCTAATTAAGGACATCTTAATTTGATGCAATTAAAAAAAATCATAATCAATTATTGATTAAGGACATTTTATGATTTGATGTAGTAGTATATTTGAAGGTTAGTGCTGTGTTAGAATTTGAGTCTAAAATAATGTGGATGTCATTAATTATTTTTAATGATTTTATATATTACTATGTTCTACTCCATGAGTAGATTAAAGTAAGTACTCCCTTCATTCCAATATATAGGTCGTTTTAGATTTTTTTTTATTCTTAATTATTTATCGTTTGTGGTTATTTAGGAGAATTGATTACTATTTTTCCTAAATTGTCTCTTATTACTCCACCTAAATTTTTGATCCATATTTATGAGATAAGTGAGGTGAAGGATATTATAGACAATTGATAATATAGTTAATGCTTTTCAATCATTTCCTTAATTCTTGTGCACATGTCTAAAACGACCTATATTAATGAACGAAGTATTTGGAAACTCAAATCTATGGAATAATGAATGAGATATTAACTCCCAAAGATCACACTTAAAAATGATAAAATGTAATAAATATATGTAGGAAAAACCAACTCCCACATATAGGTTAAGAATTAAAATTTTAATATGTTTATATACAAGAGAAAAAGTCTTTCTTGGGTTTGGTACAAAGACCCTTTTTTTATAGAAGGAGAGAACTTAACTAAAGGCTAGAGTTCGAACTCCACACGCTATTCCATTGGCCTAAGCTAGCTTCAAAGCTCGTGGGTCCAGGTCCCGATATATAATTTGTTAGACAAAATTTATTTAAATTTTTAGACAAAATTTATTTAAAATTTTTAACTAAAATTTATTTATTTAATTATATTATCAAAACTGTGTCGTTTTGAGAAGCGGTATTTATTATATTATCAAAACTGTGTCGTTTTGAAAAATGATATTTGTTGAAAGGGTACAACTCTGAATGGACGACCCAAAACTACGTCGTTTTGTCGCGCCTTTTCTTCTAAGACTAAAATTACGTAGTTTTGGTTATGCTAATACTAACATTACGTCGTTTTATAGGTCCGAACAGACGCGCCCATACTGCATATGATCAAAACTACGTCGTTTTGATCAAAGGATACCATATATGCCTTTTTAGTGGCATCTCATGCGTTTTCAAAGGCTAAGTGCCCATCTGAATGGGCACCAACCCCTCCTATAATAGCATTAATACTCACCTAATTTTCACAAGCAATTAGCATTAATAGTTATTTTAGTATTTTGTTTTCCATCATTTTTATAGTTCTAAAAAGAGAAAGTTAGAGCATTCAATTTTAGTTAAGTAGAAAGATACTTTTTTTATTATTCTTCATTAAAGTATCACGGTGTCGTTTATCAGATCGGAGAGCAATCTTAAACGCTTTCAACTCGTCATCATACTGGATGGTATACTTATTTTAAGACATAAGCATCAAGATCTTAATCTTGATAAATAATTTTCTTGAATTCTGTTAAAATAAGTTGATATATATATATATATATATATATATATATATATATATATATATATAATTTCCTTTCAGTTTCATAACACTATGTATGTATGTTTTGGCACTATTAATTTGTAACCATTGAATTTGTCCTTGTAATCCCAAACCTCTATTTACTATCTTATCTAACAGCATCCTCTAGTCCACCTTTGACCTTGACTGACCACATAATAATACGTATTCATTCAAAATACGTAGCAAATTAATTATTGACACTACATTAATTAAAAGATTATGAATTATTTTATATTACATACATATGAAATTATAATAATAATAATAATATTACATATATAAAAATTAATGCATGCTCGACTATATACTTTGCATGAAGCTCAACTACTACTTTACATGAAACTCGTGTAACTTTGCGTTGTCAGTATCATCAACTAACAGATTTAATTTTAATACATGAAGAGTAAAAGACATTTCCTTAATTGAATTGAGTTGAACTACTCTTACTTGTGACGTGACATGAAAAAGAACAGACACGTACTGACCTTATCTTCTAATTATCAAATAGAATTAACTAGCACATAATATATATATATATATATATATATATATATATATATATATATATACGGCGGCTAGGGGGGGGGGGGGTTCACGGCCCATCTGTTACGAGAAATTTTTTATGTCTTAGGGAAGGTCAGGTTGAAATTGAAAAGTTCGTGGATCCGGTGCTTATTTGAGGTAAGAAGAAGGAAGGGGAAAAAAAAATAATTTTTTTTTATAACTTAGGATTGAGTTGTTTGACTTGTTTCAACTAACCCACACAAAAGAAAAATATTTCTCATGTAGTCATGTTCAGTATGTATTTTTTAAAAAGTCATGATGGCCCAATAATAAGCCCACTAAAATCAACATATTACATATGTGATATTATCAAATAACAAAACCGCCACCACAAAAACAATGACATGAAAATATGGTGGAACGTTTAGAAAAAGGTGATATTTCCACAGGAAGAGGTTTGAATTAAGAAACTAGTTTAGCTTCGGTAGTGCTACACGTTGGGGGTTCACACTACAAAACAATTGTTCTCGAATTTCTATCTATGTGGTCATCGATGGTTGAAGTTCTTCGAATATATATGAAGATGGACATGAATCCAAAAGTAAAGGCATTGTTGTGGGCTTGATCGATAAGATGAAAACATATGAGTTTGTATTCATTGCTCACTTGATGAAGGTAGTGTTGGGGTTGACAAATATTTTGTCACAGTTTTTGCAACAAAAAGATCAGAATATTGTAGAGGCCATGAATTTGGTTGTTACTACCAAGAGACAATTGCAACATCTCAGGAAGAATGGATGGAATGATCTATTAGAAGATGTGAATAGTTTTTGTTCTTAACATAATATTAGCATCCCTAATATGGAAGATAATGTTCCAGGTCGCCTTCGTTGCAAACACACATACTTTCACCACTTTCGAGTTGAGATATTTTGTCAAGTATTCAATTGTTTTTCTCTATTTATATTTCTAATTATGTTTTTGAATATAGAAGTAATTTTATTTTATATTTTTTAGGTTGTTGATCGTATTAGTCAAGAGATGGATAATCGTTTCACTGAGACGAACACGGAATTGCTCTTGTGCATAGCATGTCTTGATCCTAAGATTTCGTTCTCCAATTTTAGTTTTTCAAAGTTAGTTCGACTTGCGAACTATATCCACAAGACTTTTCAATGGATGATCGAATGGAGCTTAAAGAACAACTAAAGATGTGGATTTACGAAATGAGAGAAATGCAAGATTTTCTAAACAAGAAAATGTCGGAGAACTTGCAACTAATATGGTTGAGGTGGGATGTGGCGCCCCAAAATTAGGTATACATCACCCATCTTTGGTACATGCACTTACATGGTACGAAATTTAAATACAACTTATTAACATAAGCGTAAAGTATGCAATCTGACGTAAAGCGTGAGTTTAAATACAAATATCGTCTACTAGATATTATCTGACTTCGAACAAAAGTCCTCATTACAGTTATTATCACCTTTATTTTACAGAATAGTGAGGACTACTAATCTTATCTTGGGACCATCACTCGTTTCCCAGGCTCGTCCAAATTTATATTCTCATTTCACGAAGAGAAATTGAAAGAAAATTGAGCTCAACTAGCCCGAGTAAGAAATATTATGACTAAGATAATGCGTTATAAATTATCAATAGTCTTCAACAATGTTAAACCGATAAAATACAATAGACAACCGGTTAATCTGCGGTGAATATCTGATCCATTAAAAGAGTCAAGTAGAAAATAAAGTCTACTATCTTTTAGGTTTTAAAGGTTTTTTCATCATTTGTTATAAATTTGAGACTCAAATTTTAATAAATATTCCACATCATCGAATCATCCCCGCACTACTACGGCAAGGATATTCTTTAAGTATCACGACCACAATTATTCATGCACTACGGGCCAAGAATATTTGTGTATTCATTAATGGTCTCATCATGCCAACAATCGTCCACCAATGCTACTACTACCATCGAGGATTTTTATCACATCATTTGTAACATTACGGTCCATTACATACAATCAATAGTCTCGGTCATAATCATACCAAGTCCATCTACGCACTACAGTGCCACGATGACTTTCAACATAATATAAACATGAGGATGATGACAATGATATAAGAATTCATAAAACAAGTTCAAGAATTATTTTATCCAGAATTATTAACGTCCCAAATTAGTAAAATTCAAGAATGATCGAAGAATATTTTCATGAAAAGATCTTTGGATGAAACGCAAATATCGAGGATATTCTACTAATTTCATAGAGTATAGAAGTCAAAGTTTTAACTTACCGGGTATAATAAAGAATGGAATAACAAAAGAAATCACCATGCATGCGGTACTTAGCATGTATAAGAGTTATTCAACAAATAATAATAACGGAACCAAAGTCGGGTGAAATTCACGCAAGCGGGATGTTCCAATGAATAATAAAGATGGAACGGATCCGGTGTAAAACACACGAGATAGGATATTCCAATGTAATAATAAAGATGAGAACCGTGTCCGGTGTAAAACACACGCATGGATGTTCCAACGAGAATAATAATAAAGATTTTAACCAGTCCGGTGTAAAACACACATGTATATGATGTTCCAATGTAATAATAATAAAAGATCGAACCAGTCCCGGTGTAAACACACGACGTGGATGTTCCAATGAGAATAATGAGACCCCAGATTTTATCAATAAAGATTTAAATTTTGTCAAAATAATTTTTAATATTATGGTGTGAATTTAAGATAATATTATAGTCAGGGTAGATTTATAAATTTTGCAAAGTATGCAAGTGGTTATATTATATTCGATTGGCTCTGGGAATATTCTTGCTTAAGCAGGAATATTCGCATAACTACCAATCATCAGTGGACCCTATAATGTAATTATTTGCTTTGATCGAGAAAACGACAAAAATATTTTATCAAAATAACTATGAAGTTTTACCGTGGTTATCGCTGAACTACTCCTTAGTAAAAGTACAAAGAATACGTGTGGTCGCATAAGAAGACACCCAGATTGATTATCGATGCTTATGTGAGAAGTCACTCACTTGATTCCATTATCATTTTATTAATAATATGAATTATTATAATGATAATGACGCTTTTGTTTTATTCAGATTATTAACGTAATAAAATGTAAAACATCTTTTATATAAAATAGAATACTTTATTAAAGTTATTCTATAAATAAATATATTATATTTTATTACGATAAGGTCAGATAAAGTTTTTGATAAGTTTTTTTATAAGATTGCATAAAGTATTTGCATATAGTAAAAATGTTTTATATAAATAGAATATATTATATTTTATTTAAAAGATTTTTCTTTAAATATGGACCGCCGATTAAAGTAAATCAATCTGACCGCTCATGGATTAGTTACTACGCATTCCATTTTCCTATAAATAAGCTCATTCCTTCATTATTTTCTTACTTAATTCATCAAACTCTGTAGAGAAATTATAGAGAGAAGCTATAGAGAGAAAATTATAGTAAGAAGAAGAGTATTCTCGCTACTTCACTACTTCTATATTCAGCCTTTTTACTAGTAGTGGTGTTATTCTTTCTTCTTCAAGAGAACTTCATTATTCCATTCATTATTATTCTCGCTGAATAACTCGTAAAAGTGGCATACCCTATACATAACCTCGATACGCGCCAGATACCCTATACTTGTGAAATCCTTATGTTATTCCATTGCTTATTATTCTCATTGAATAACTCAGATACGCCGCTTACCCTATACTTGGTGACATTCTTCTATTATTCTCGCTGAACATCCTGCTCTCAGGTTTTTACACCGACCGGTTCCGCTTTTTTATTATTCATCGCTGAACATCCTCGCTCATGTTGTTTTACACCGGACCGGTTCCGCTTTTTATCATTCTCGCTGAATATCCTATCTCGTGTTTTACACCGGATCCGGTTCCATCTTTATTATTCTCGTTGAACATCCCGCTTGCAGCGAATTTCACCCGACCGTTCCGTTATTATTATTCTCGCTGAATAACTCCGCTCTATGCGGCACCGCATGCACGGTGATTTCTTTTGTTATTCCATTCTTTATTATACCCAAATTGGTTAAAACTTTGACTTCTATACTCCATGAAATTAGTAGAATATCCTCGATATTCATGCTTCATCCAAAGATCTTTTCATGGAAATATTCTTCCGATCATTCTTGAATTTTACTCACGAAACAAGATTATCGTGTCGATAATTTGACGTTAATAATTCATGGATTAAATAATTCTTGAACTTGTTTTATCAATTATTATGTCATCATCATCATCCTCATGTTATATTATGTTATCTTCGCTTACGCATATAGATGAACTTAGTATGATTATGACCAGTGATCATTCTAAGATAATCACGACTTGATATAAATGATGTGACAAAAGTCCTCAAAGGGTCTGTAATGCAAATGATGGATAGTTTTTGGTATGATTATGACCAGGGTGATTCTAAGATAGTCATTTACCATCGATAATTTGATGAAAATCCTCGACCGTGGTACAGGATGATTAGATGTGGTGGTTTATTTATTGTCGAGTCTCAAATATAAAAATTGATGAAAACCTTTAAAACCTAAAAGATAGTAGACTTTTATTCTCTACTCGACTTTTTTAATGGATCGCTTATTCCACCGCAGCTTAAACCGGTTGTTTATTGTATTTTATCGCTTAACATCGTCAAGGCTAATGATAATTTATTCTCGCATTATCTTAGTCATAATATTTCATCGGGCTAGTTGAGCTCACCCTTTTCTTTCCTTCGCTTCTTCGTGAAATGAGAACATAGCCGGGACGAAGCCTGGGAACGAAAGTAATGGTCCGCAGGATAAGATTAGTAGTCCTCACTATTCTCGTGAAATAAAGGTGATAATAGTTGTAATGAGGACTCCTTTTGAGTTTGTATAATATCTAGTAGACAATATTTGTATTCAAACTCACGCTTATGTCGTATTGCATACCTACGCTTATATTAGTAAGTCAGATTTGAATTTATGTACCATGTAAGTGGCGACCCAAGACGGGTGACGATACCTAATTTTTTTGGGCGCCACAATGGTATCGTAGCTAGGATATGATCCCCGCTAAGATGTGAGATAAGAACTAGAGGGGAGAGACGGGAAATTCTTCGCTAGTATTTGACCTACCTAAGTTTATTTGGTATTTAATTGGCTCACGTAGTATAGGATAATATTTGATATATTAATTAACCCTTGTTTTGTGACAAAGTTTTTGAAATGGCAAATTTAAAAATATCACAATGGAGTGAATGTGACCGTTAGACACCTTTAATCACTAATCGTGTTAATGCAAAGGTCGATTTGTGAACAAATTAGAGATATCCACGTAGTGAATGAAGAACTAATTGTCGCAATCGGCTAGTTGCAGAGGTAGCAAATTAAGGAGAATTGGTTAAAGAAATTTATGATCAAAACTTAGAATTACAAAATCGTGTTCGTGAGCTAGAAGAACAAAGTCAAGAACTAAAACTATCGTGAACAAAGGGATAAACAATCAAAATCGGAAATTATATGTGATGCTCGAACAAAATCACGCTTTGGTAACCAGATATTAAAGTTGAATCGAGAATTTAAAAATCAAGGATCAAAGAAATCGAACGAAGGAAATAGACGATGTAAGGGTAAAAGTCGCACAACGCGTTGATAGTGTAGAAAAAGACGTCCGATCCAATAAAGCCAAATAGATGAAATGGACTTTGCTTTTGACAAAGAATTGAGAGATTTAACATCGAATTCTAATTACCTCGCATAGCAGTCAAACCCGAATTCGATATGGATCGAGAATAATGATTCAAATCATGGATCGGACAAAAGAAGCACTTTTTGGTGGAATGTACCTTATAGTAAAAGTCAAACTCGATTCAAAAGCGAGAGCGTTTAAGAAAAACCCGAACGGGTTATTACGGTTAGTTAATTATAAATTAATGCTAAGTCTATACTTTATTCAGATACCTGTTCTACCCATTCTTTATTTCACCTAGTTGTGCTCAACGCTTAAATTTGACCCTAGAAAGTTAAACTTTGACTTATCTATCAAAACTTCGTTAGAGAAACCTTCATACCTCCACTCGCTTATTAATCTTGTTGTTTCAAATAAACACTTTCACGCTACTTCGTCGATCTTATCTCTTTGAAAATACTTGCCTTTTGAGGTAATTTTTTGAAACAATTGATTAACTACTCATTATTCTTTTCGTAAGGTTGTTAGCTTTTATATTCATAACCAACTCGTATACTAATTCAAAGTAACCAAACCCTAAAGTTAATCATCATTATATCAAGCCATAAGTAAAGAGCCCCCGAACCTTTCGTTGTTGACTTCCTTGTGTGGAATGCACCGCCGCTTTCTCAGAGGCGACATCGTGAAATGAAGATGGCAAGTTTATAGGTATCATTGTGAGGTGCTATCTAGGTTAAGGGATGTAAGTCACAGCTTGGTATCAATGTGACGATTATCCAAGTCTTGGATAAGAGTAACAGCTTTTGAATGATATTTCTATCATTAATAAATTTCTTGACGATTCTTGAAGACTTCTAGCCTACCCTAGAGCGTGAAATCGAATTTTGTATCGACCCCAAAGATAAAAACCCATTTCTTAAACCTCAAATATTTCTTCAACTAAAATGATCAGCTTTACGTGGTTTATGATGAAAGTCATAATAAAAGCATTGAATAATGAAAATCATGGGTATATGTGGTATTAGTAAGTTTTATGATGAGTTATGTTGGTTAGTATGTGAAAACATGAAAGTTTCTTAGAAATCACAAAGAGTTGAAAATCGATTTTGGTGAAAACGAATATGAAATTCAATTGACCATATCTCTTATTATATTTTGAATTTTTGAATGTGGTCAAGTCCTAGAGTTAGATCTATGAGTTACCTAACTAATCCAAGTGGAATTACTGGAAAAGGTGTTGTAGATTTTGTGTGGACTGATTTTAGCAAAGGAGGCCAAAGCTGTAAATTTCAAAAAATGCTACTGCCCAGAAACTTTAAGGGACTGTTTCGGCCACTTAAATTATGAGAAAAATTCTGGATTTTTGGGACATGAAAGTATATGGTATAAAGTACCTCCTGTCCAAAAATGAGCTCATTCTGACTTAAAATGAGCAAGTTATGACTATTTCAATATTTAGGTTTTTCCGATTTAAAAAACGCTATAACCGGAGTTCTATAACTCCGATGACCATGAAATTTAAACTAGAAGCTCACGTTAACATGTGTAAGGTCCTGCCAAGATTTGGGAATTTTTGGAGTTAAACTTGAGGTAGCTAATTTCTTAAGGAATTAATTAGAAATTGATTTTTGAAAATAGTAAATGAATTTTAAAAATTCCGAAAAATATATTTTCATTATGGGACTATATTATGCTAAATCCCAGAAAAGAAATATTTTTGGGACTGATTTGGTATTTTTCATGAAAATAGTTTAGTTACTTAACATATGAGTTAAATATGTTATGTGAAGTAACAAAGTTGAAAATAGGATTTTATGGCTAGAGAATCCTATATAGTAGTATATGCATATTTTTTTTGAGAGGATTTTGATAATTGGTGATGATATTTTATGAGTATGGCATTTTTGAATGATTAAATGCATTATATGGTAAAGCGTAAACAATTAAGATAAATTGTTTATAAATTTAAGAAGTGATTAAAATATTGTTATAATATTAATGATATTAGATTATGAGATTATTAAGTGATTGATAACATGGGGATATTCTTGAATCCTCGGATAAATTATATTATAAATGTTTAATATTTATCCTTTATCTCATTTGATTGATTCTTTATATCATTATCCTCACGCTTATATTACGTTGAAAGTCATCTCGTGGCCAGAAGGTATGATAGATGGACTTGGTATGATTATGACCAGTGATTGTTCTAAGATAATCATAACCAGAATTGAAAACACAATTATCTTCGTCCGTAGTGCATGGATAATTTGTGGTCGTGATACTAATGAATACACAATTATCTTCGCCGTAAAAGTGCATGGATAATTTGTGGTCGTGATACTAATGAATACACAATTATCTTCGTCGGATAATCAGTAGGCATGGATAATTTGTGGTCGTGATACTAATGAATACACAATTATCTTTCGTCAGTAGTGGTCGGTGGATAATTTGTGGTCGTGATACTAATGAATAATTTGTGGTCAACAATTATCTTCGTCGTAGAGTATGGATAATTTGTGGTCGTGATACTAATGAATACACAATTATCTTCGTCAGTAGTGCATGGATAATTTGGTCGTGATACTAATGAATACACAATTATCTTCGTCACTAATGAATACACAATTATCTTTCGGATAATAATTTGTGGTCGTGATACTAATGAATACACAATTATCTTCGCCGTAGTGGTATGGATAATTTGTGGTCGTGATACTAATGAATACACAATTATCTTCGCCGTTATCTAATTTGTGGTCGGATACTAATGAATACATAATTATCTTCGTGGTCGGATAATTTGTGGTCGTGATACTAATGAATACACGATTATCTTCGTCGTAGTATGGATAATTTGTGGTCGTGATACTAATGAATACACAATTATCTTCGGGCCAGTAGTGCATGGATAATTTGTGGTCGTGATACTAAATGAATACACGAATTATCTTCGGTCGAAATGTACATTATCTTCGATAATTAATGGTCGTGATACTAATGAATATCCTCGCCCAGAAGTGTGGTGGTGGATGATTCGATGATATGGATTAATTATCGAAATGAGTCTCAAAGAATGAAATATTAATTCATGGATGTGGTAAAAGTCATCTTCGTCAGAGTGTATCGATAGACTCGTATGATTACGACCACGGATTATTCTAAGATAATCACGATCAGATTGAAAACACGAATATCCTCGCCAAGCAGGTACATGGATAATTCATGGTCGTGATACTATTAAGTCGAGTCTCAAAGATTATTTTACGTTTTATATCTTGTATATCTTTAGCAAAAAGATGAATTGTTAAAAATATCTTCGGCCCAAAATGATGAATTGTTAATGAATATCTTCGCCTGATTTCAAAGATGAATTTAATATTTTCAAACGATAAAGGTATTCAAGGTATCCTCATCTCTTTATCATACCAGTATCGCACTCTAATTTCGAGGGCTTAAATTCCATAAGGAGGGAGATCAGAGAGACCCCGTGATTTTATCAATAAAGATTTAAATTTTGTCAAATAATTTTTAATATTATGGTGTGAATTTAAGATAATATTATAGTTGTGGGTAGTATTTATAAATTTTGCAAAGTATGCAAGTGGTTATATTATATTCGATTGGCTCTGGGAATATTCTGCTTAGCAGGAAATATTCGCATAACTACCAATCATCAGGGACCCTACAATGTAATTATTGCTTGATCGAGAAAACGACAAAAATATTTTATTATCAATAACTACGAAGTTTTACCGTGGTTACCGCTGAACTACTCTAGTAAAAGTACAAAGAATACGTGTGGTCGCATAAGAAGACACCAGATTGATTATCGATGCTTATGTGAGAAGTCACTCACTTGATTCCATTATCACGATTAATAATATGAATTATTATAATGATAATGACGCTTTTGTTTTATTCAGATTATTAACGTAATAAAATGTAAACATCTTTTTATATAAAATAGAATACTTTATTAAAGTTATTCTATAAATAAATATATTATATTTTATTACGATAAGTGTCAGTATAGTTGTTTTGCATAAGAGTTTTGCATAAGATTGCATAAAGGTTTGCATAGTAAAATGTTTTTATATAAATAGAATATATTATATTTTATTTAAAAGATTTTTTTTAATATATGGACCGCCGATTAAAGTAAATCAATCTGACCGCTCATGGATTAGTTACTATGCATTCCATTTTCCTATAAATAAAGCTCATTCCTTCATTATTTTCTTACTTAATTCATCAAAAACTCTAGAGAGAGATTTATAGAGAGAAGCTATAGAGAGAAAATTATATAAGAAGAAGAGTATTCTCTACTTCACTACTTCTATATTCAGCCTTTTTTTACTAGTAGTGGTGTTATTCTTTCTTCTTCAAGAAGAGAACTTCATTATTCCATTCATTATTATTCTCGTTGAATAACTCGTAAAAGTGGCATACCCTATACATAACCTCGATACGCCAGATACCCCTATACTTGGTGAAATCCTTATGTTATTCCATCGCTTATTATTCTCGCTTGAATAACTCAGATACGCTTGCTTACCCTATACTTGGTGACATTCTTCTATTATTCTCATTGAACATCCTCGCTCAGGTTTTACACCCCACCGGGTTCCGCTTTTTATTATTCTCGCTGAACATCCTCGTCTCAGGTGTTTTACACCTACCGGGTTCCGCTTTTTATCATTCTCGCTGAATATCCTATCTCGTGTTTTTACACCGGATCCGGTTCCATCTTTATTATTCTGTTTTTAACATCCCGCTTGCGAATTTCACCCGACCGTTCCGTTATTATTATTCTGTTGAATAACCTGCCTCATGCGGGCACCGCATGCACGGTGATTTCTTTTGTTATTCCATTCTTTATTATACCCAAATAAGTTAAAACTTTGACTTCTATACTCCATGAAATTAGTAGAATATCCTCGATATTTCAAGCTTTCATCCAAAGATCTTTTCATGGAAATATTCTTCCGATCATTCTTGAATTTTACTCTACGTAAACAAGATTATGTCGATAATTTGACGTTAATAATTCATGGATTAAATAATTCTTGAACTTGTTTTATCAATTATTATGTCATCATCATCATCCTCATGTTATATTATGTTATCTTCGCTTACGCAATAGATGAACTTAGTATGATTATGACCAGTGATCATTCTAAGATAATCACGACTTGATATAAATGATGTGACAAAAGTCCTCAAAGGGTCTCGTAATGCAAATGATGGATAGTTTTTGGTATGATTATGACCAGGGTGATTCTAAGATAGTCATGACCATCGATAATTTGATGAAAATCCTCGACGTGTGGTACAGTGGATGATTAGATGTGGTGGTTTATTTATTGTCGAGTCTCAAATATAAAAATTGATGAAAACCTTTAAAACCTAAAAGATAGTAGACTTTTATTCTCTACTTGACTTTTTAATGGATCGCTTATTCCGCCAGCAGCTTAAACCGGTTGTTTATCAGATTTTATCGCTTAACATCATCATCAGGCTAATGATAATTTATTCTCGCATTATCTTAGTCATAATATTTCATCGGGCTAGTTGAGCTCACCTTTTCTTTCACCGTTTCTTCGTGAAATGAGAACATAGCCGGGACGAAGCCTGGGAACGGAGTAATGGTCCGTAGGATAAGATTAGTAGTCCCTCACTATTCTCGAAATAAAGTGATAATAGTTGTAATGAGGACTCTTTTCGAGTTTGTATAATATCTAGTAGACAATATTTGTATTCAAACTCACGCTTTATGTCGATTGCATACCTACGCTATATTAAGTAGTCAGATTTGAATTTATGTACCATGTATTGGCGTACCCAAGACGGGTGACGACGATACCTAATTAGAGACTCTTAGATGATGACATATGAGCCCCCATAAAATAATCAAACTTACCACAAATCATAACACATATTTAATCTTTCAACAATTATTAATCATTTATAACATGTCGTCTCAATTATTGATTTAATACTATAACATATTATACGGATGATCTTGTGACAATAATTGAATCAATAATATAAGAGATATGATCGCAAGTTCTTTATCAGTAAGAATAATTGAAAGCGTAGGTTTGAGTGACTTCTCACGTAAGCATCAATAATCAATCTGTGTGTCTTCTTACTACGCAACCACGCCAGACATCGTATTTTACCACCGGGTAGTTCAACAGCTTTTAACGGTAACACCTCCGCCGTTATTTTTATAAAATATTTTTGTCGCTTTTCTCGATCCGATGAATAATTACATATAGGGGTCCACCAATGATTGAGTAGTTGTATTTAATATTCCCTAAAAAGAATATTCCCCACCAAACGAATATTTTATAACAACTTGCATACTTTTGCAAAATTTATAAATATTACCCATAACTATAACATTATATCAAATTTATTCCATAATATTCAAAATAATATTTATAGAAAAATTCATCTTTATTTATAAAAGTTGGGGTCTTACATGGGATATCACACTACTTTTCATTTAGTATATCTTCTTATCAAGTTGGCTTTAGTTTTTTTTTGCATGCATTTGCTAGTGTGGAGCAGTATTTTCTGCGATGAATATTGTTAAGACAAATTTGCTTGCAACAAGATGGGAGATGACTTTCTCACCAATTTGGTTTGGTGTCTTTATGTCGAGAGATATTTTTAGTAGCATTGATAATGAAGTGATTATCCAATATTTTGAGAATATGAGAACTCGCAGGTTGGATTTATCGCTTTTACGGTCCGAACTCCAAGAGAGACTCAAAATTTCTAAATCAAGATTATCGGTTCAACAATCAACAATGTGTTTCAATTTGTAATTGATTTTTTGTTTCAATTGAATTTGAGTAACTAATTGAAATGTTGAATTACTTGTGATTTAGGATTATGATTTTGTTGAATGTTGAATTATTTGTGATTTAGGAATATGGAAAAAAAAAATCAACGAACTAAGAGGCCGTCGAAAAAAAAATTATTTTTTGAATCCGGACTCCCCTGTTGAAATCCTCTGACTCCGCCACTGTATATATATATATATATATATATATATTTGAGATAATTAATTAATAGAGTACTTTTTAATCGATCCTATTTCTCATCACTTAATTACTTTTTCTGTTTTTGAAAGTGGCACTAGGCATATATAATTCCCCAAAGCAAAATCTATCAATTTTTTTGAGTTGATCATGACTATATATCAAAAACTTAACTTTAATATGTTTGTATACTTATTGGTAGGATCGAATTGATAGCAAATTTACCGTTGTTCCATTTTCAAAGAAACGAATTTAGGATATTTTTATACATATAAGATTTAACCCACACACATACAACTATATGTTATAATAATAATAATAATATATTTTTATGTTATTTCCTAATTATATATATATATGTTATGTCATGAAAAATAGTCATTTTTTCATTATATAGTTTCTGAACAAATTAAGGAGGTTTAATTTATCTATAAAATATACTTTAAGGTTTTGACATGTCCTAATATTGTGTAAAAAAATATTCAAATATTTTGGCATTTAGAGTGGGAGGAGAATGATGCAACTTGACTTCATATTTTTTAAGCTGAGAGAGACTCACTGTGTGTCATTAATTTGGATCCAATTTTACAAAACAAACTTAATTTTAACAAGGAGGGACCCTCTCAACATTTAGCTAAACATATCAGCTCAGCTTGGCTCATTTACATTTAGCCACCACACGTGACGGTTATTCTTTATAATTTGATTCTTCTCGTCACCACCCCCCCCCCCCCCCCGTCACCCCGCCTCCACCCTCACCCTCTCTCTCTCTCTCTCTCTCTCTCTCTATATATATATATATATATATGTATGCAGAATCTAATAAATCTAGCTAGCTAAAGTCACTACCTGAGCAAAAAAAGGTTCTGACCAAAGAACCTGAACTTTTACTTTCAATAAAAATTATCCTCCAAATAAATTACTTCGCTAGCTAGCTAGTTTTAAAGACTTGAAAAACACTTAAATAACGACTTGTAAATTAATATAGTCGAGTAGACACACGATAAATACCCACAAAGTTAAAAATACTATTTAAATCTAATTAATTGTTAATTGTATGTTATGTATGATTTTAAGAATTATTAATTCATGCTGAATGAAAATAACGTACATAATACATACATATAATTGTAAATTTAAAACGTAATTTAATTGGTATGTCTTTTTTTTGGTCCTTCTTAGCGCACTATTAATCATGCATGCATGTTCTAAAAAGAGAGATATATCGATCAGTTGAAAATCTAAATGCACTGAATTAAATATGATTAACCATGCATATATATAAAATTATGGCAAATGTTAACACCAAGATCTTTCGTCACGTCCCAATCACCTAAAACGTCCTGATCCTGCAACGTAAACACGATAAACACCACAAGCTTCGACGGCGGTTCCGCTTGGGGATAGCTCAAAGCGTGAGAGTCGAGATGTGAATTCACAAGGTTTATCGAAAAACTGAGGCTATATTGCTTAATGTATTGATATCAAGAGATAATAATTCTCTCTAATATATATGATTCTAAATGAAGAAGTGATGAGAACGCACTTCTTGGTGGAGACTTCCTTGCCAAGTTATACCCTCCTCGCTCAATTATCGTACACCC
Organism: Panax quinquefolius; assembly: GCA_020205615.1. Classification (NCBI taxonomy): domain Eukaryota; kingdom Viridiplantae; phylum Streptophyta; class Magnoliopsida; order Apiales; family Araliaceae; genus Panax; species Panax quinquefolius. The sequence goes on along the minus strand of CM035162.1, from coordinate 7,182,506 downwards.
ACTACTACCGACATTTCCCTTTACCCGATGGGTCCCCCGCCGATCGCATTTAGTTTATCCATCGCTTTTGATCATCGCTACTACCACCACCCAATCGATTAGATCCCATCCACATTAATGCATGGCGTGTTCTTTAGTCAACCGACATGCTTTTTCATCATTACAGTCAAAGATTGCAGATATTTAAAATGTCTAAAGGATTGATCCACCGACCAATCTTGGCCTTATAAGTTTGAAATGAAAATAATATGATGATTGGGCTTAATGATTTTCATAATTCAATAATAAAGGCCCAATAGAATAAAAAGAATAAGCCCAATACACTTTACTTCAAAGAGATAAAATATCACTGACCCAACATTGCCCCTAGTTTTTGTTGAATGTAATGTTTAATAGAAAACTATAAACAATCCATGATATTTTACCGAGAATCAATAAATAACAAGATGTAATTAAAAAAACGCACTCCATTTATCGCTCATGAAATAAATGAAAGGAATTTAAGGGCCCAATTCGAAAAGACTCTATCCATTAAATACCCTAACCAAAACCTGACGCTTCCCATTCAAATTCCAAATTATTACTAGCATTTAATGCACCCGTCTTGAACACCGTGTAACCGTCAGTATAAAAAGACAACTTTACCAAATTTGACAGTTTTACCTGTTCATTTGAAATTCAAGCGCCTTCTAAACTTTCTGATTTCTCTCTGCAAATCGTCACAAATGGCTTCCCAAAACCCTGAACAGAGTTCTCCCATACTTGTAACACCCATCACTGTGATTCCACCAAACCCTAATCTTCATGAGGGGACTTCGAGTACGAATCCCAAACAGAAAATCCAAAAAACCCCCTCCGAATACTACAGGAGTACGGAGCGATTCTCGCATGCCAACACTCCTTCTATCATAACTGAGGCTGAATTGAAGAGGGTTCGAACTCGGTTCCACATTCCGGATACCCATGCTGTCAGGGTACCCCGTTCTGGTGAGAAGATGTATCAACGGCCTGAAGGATGGACGGCCGTCCCGGTGACTTTACTGGAGAAGGGGGTTCGTTTCCCCTTCACGGCTTTATAGTGAACCCTACTGGGGTTTTTGGGTGTAGGATTTTCACAACTGGTGCCAAACTCCTACATCCACATTCTGGCCTTCGTGGCCTTCGCCATGAATCAAGCGCCGAGCCTCTCACTGGACTTCTTCTTCACTGCCTACAAGATAGTACAATCCAGGAGAAGGGGTTCAAGGCCCTCAAAGAAACATTCTCCAAGTCCGGAGAAAAATTTGACAGACGTTATTTGGTGAACACCCTTCTTGAGCAATAGGGATGGCACGAGAAATGGTTTTTCGTCCAAAGGCCCCGAGATTTCTTCTCTCCCGAACTGGGCAACTGATGAAAAAATATCTGCTGACTTCGAGATGTTTCTGAAGAACGGGAAGTGGAAATGATGGAGCTTTTTGACAACTTCCCGAAGGAAGAGTGGAAATATGGACTTCTCTCGAAGCAAGCATGGTTATATGACCATAAATGTAAGTACCAGCTTATTTCATATATGTATATTTTTTGAAAATTTTCTATGATATATAATTTTAACATAGAATTGTTTGATTTGTGCAGTATCTTTGATCGCATCAGCTCCTTAGAAATAAAGGAGCTCAAGATTTTTATCTGGGAAATCTTCTAAGAAATTGAGGCTACACCAACCGGCTACCCCAAGCAAATCAACGCCGTAAATTCATACGGATGAATTTCAAATGAAGAAAAAGAGGTCAAGAGGTTCTCATACCGTAAGAGATCCTTCAACCTCGACAAAAGAGAAGAGTCATCGAAAACCCAGTCCTCTCTCGTAACTCCTCCCAAACCCATACCGTAAATGTAACTAACCTCCAAACCATTCCTCGATCAAAGCGCGGTTTACTTGATCGTCGTCCCGATCAAGAAATATACTTAGATCAAAAATTAAAACAAAACAAAATAACCCCCTTAACTGCCGAAGAGCTCAGGGTTCCTCAGTCTTCGGTCATACCACCCTTCGTGCCCCCTGTAGAAATACAGATCGAAGAGGACGGTGACCAGGACGAAGGAATTCCGACGTTATCCAGAAAGAGGAAACGTACCCCTGATAGCCATCCAAGTTCCGCCTCTGTTTCAACACCCAAAGAACCCACTCCAAACAAATCCCCCGTAACTGAAACTATTCATGTAGACCCTATACCTCCCGAACGGCCCATTCCCTCTCCTGAAAGGCCGAGACCCTCTCCCGAACGGCCCGGTCCTTCAGGTCAAGATTATCATGCCGAGGCTGTGGGATCTCCGACCCTATGGCCCAGGTTCAACGCTAACTTTCCTTTTGACCTCTTCTTGAGCTTTCGTCGAAGACACACGATTTGGCACCACCGGCTCAGTGATCATACGGACGGAAATCTTCTCGACGAGGGAATGAGTTATTTGGCCAAGGTAAATAACAATCACTTCTTCCTCTACATCTCTATTTTCCTTTGAGCATTTTAGAAGTTTGACTTGAATATTTTGAAAATGTGCAGGTAATGTCGTTTTCTTGACGATCAAGGCCCTGAAGACACATAAATGGAGAGGCCGAGGAAGATTTCATGCGACAAAGAGATAAACATGCGGAAATCGACCTTGGATCGAGAAAGAGCGGGTCGTGAAATGCCTTTCATTCCATCAACCGGCCTTAAGATAGAATTGGATCGGGCTAAGATGGATTTGAAGACATCCGATGACGAACTAAGGGCCCATGAGGATGGGTCAGTCAAGGTCCGGCCCGCCAACAAACTCTAACCAACTCCGAATCTTCGGTTTGGTTGAAGAGAACTTACTCTCTCAAGGCGAAAAATGAGGAGTTTTCTTCAGCCAATCGAAGCTTAGTCCTACAACTTGGTGAAGCTGAGACGAAGATTCAAGATGAAGCCCGAAGGCATAAGGCCAAGCGTCACAAGCTCCGCCATAAAATAAAGGACCTTGAGGGACGAGGCCCTGTTCTGACTGAAGAGCTCCGGAAGCAGATTCAGGCAGAGTATAGGGACTCGGATGAACTTAATGTAGAGATCATGAAGGTTTATTCGGAGGGGTACGAGGACCGCTTGAACGAGGAAAAGAGAAGCTATCTATCGCTTCAATTGACTCCTTTGATTGCTTTCAATTCCGATGATGAAGGCGGTGTCTGAATATATATCATGTTTTTGGTTTTATGTAAATATTTAACTACTTTACACTTTTTATGTTTATGTAATTAATTTACAATTGACTTAAATGAAATGAGCATTTTATGTTTATTTGATAAATCTTTAACTGTCTTGATTATGACTTCGGTTCCGATCAGTATCTTGTCAATAATTTAGTATCAATAAGTTGAACTAATGAATTAGATATGGCATATAACAGTTAACTTATGCAATGAAGTGAATTGAATTCTACGGACAGGATTCAACTTAACCGAACTAAATAAACTGAACTCAACACTTAAACAAAATAAATAACTTATACTCATCTGCATCAAGAGTGAGATCACCATACGTGAAGTAAATTTGACGACAAAATAGATAAGTATCAAGATATAAGGATTAATAGGGACCATTGACTTACCACCCTGATAAGATCAATATAGGACCAAAAGGACCTGGGGCTACCATCGAATGGCCAATGAGTCCTACCATACTTCTCTTACACCATAAAGTGACCTTCTGACCAATAGTGACCATCGACTTACCACCCGATAAGATCAATATAGGACCAAAAGGACCTGGGGCTACCATCGAATGGCCAATGAGTCCTACCATACCTCCTTACACCATAGTGACCTTCTGGACCAATAAAGACCATCGACTTACCACCTCGATAAGATCAATATAGACCAAAAGGACCTGGGCTACCATCGAATGGCCAAATGAGTCCTACCATACCTCCTTACACCATAGTGACCTTCTGGACCAATAGTGACCATCGACTTACCACCGATAAGATCAATATAGGACCAAAAGGACCTCGGGCTACCATCGAATGGCCAAATGAGTCCTACCATACCTCCTTACACCATAAAGACCTTCTAACCAATAGTGACCACCAATAAATTGTGGAAAAGTGATCTTTTATTAATATCCAACAATTGTGTACAGACTTTCGATAAACTAACTTAATCTTCATTGAAAATACTCCAAGCTCCCGCCAAAGATGCCAAGTATTCTTGATCTCTAACCATCGAGTGCCTTTAATCGATAAGTACCGCTTTGGTACTTCGATCACTTCATATGGCCCTTCCCAATTCGGCATTAGCTTTCCGTGTTTTGAGGTGTAGGCTTCGGCTTCTCTAGAACGTAAGTCTCCCACTTCAATCTACGGTTTGACGCCTTGTTATAATGCTTGGCCACCCTTCGCTGATAAGCGCCCAATTTGATTAAAGCTTCTCTCGACTTCGCCTAGCAGTCCAAGTTAGCCTTCACCTTCATCGTTGTAGATTTCTTTGAATTGACTCACCCAAGACTTGGAGATCCGATTTCGATCGACTAAGGCATCGCATTACATAGGCCAATCGAAAGGGCGAATCCCCGTAGTAGTTCTTGGTGTGGTTCGGTATGCCCACAAAGACGCCAAAGAATTCTTCCGCCATCTCCCTAGCTTCATCCAATCTACGCTTGATTCCGCTTCAAAGAAGGTCCCGTTGGTCACCTCGACTTGCCCATTCGACCGTGGATGAGCCACGTAAGTCTTCTTGTCTTTGATCCCCAAATCGCTCAAAAATTCTTCAAATTTTGAACCCACGAATCAAGGCCCATTGTCCGATATCAATACCTTAGGGATCCCAAGCAAAACACCACGCACTCTTTTATAAACTTTAAGCATTCTGCTCATTATCGATCAAGTGGTTTTGCCTCTATCCACTTAGTCATATAATCAATAAAGAACTATGACGGTTAAGCTAACTCGACCTTTAGCTTTAGGTAATCTGGTCCCAATATATCTACCCCCGGCACAAATGAAGGGTATAGGAGATAGAATCGAGTATAACTCTTCCTAATGGTCGATGGGACCGGACTATTGAAATGGCATTTTCACATTTCTTGACGTGATCTGTAGCTTCTTTGAAAATTGTCTACCAATAGTAACCTTGTCAAGTACTTTATGTGTAAAAGACTTAGCGTACCATATGATCACCGCAAATCCTTCATGAACTTCCCAAGAGCATACTCTATTTCTGACGAACCAAACATTTCAATAATGGTGAGGAAAATGCCAATCGATAGAGATCCCCGTCAATAAGACTAAAATTAGTACTTTTGTACTTGATCTTTTTTGCTAGCATTTGATCCGGGAAGGACGCCATCCGCCAAATACTCAATGTAAGGGTCATCCAACAGTTTGTTCGCCGATACACATCATCGCTTCGTCAACACTCAATTTCGTTGAAATTTCCAAATACACCGATCCATGAAAGACATCCGATCAGTAGAAGGCTAGTTTCGACAAAGGTATCGGCAGAGAATTGTCATCGCGCTTATATACTCAAACTCGTGACGAAGCGAAAAAATTGAAGTTGGTCTCTTAATTTCGCCAGATATTTGATCATTCGAGTTCCCACGAGCTTCATAATCTCCCGGCAATACCGCTTAACAACCAACCGAGAATCACTATAGATAATCAATTGTTGACTTCGAGACTCTTCGCCAATCGGACACTCGCTAACACGGCGGCTTCAGACTCAAATCATTGTTCGTTGCTTTAAACCCGAATCGATGGCTCATTGGATTTTGAATCCTTCCGACTTATTAAAATAATTCTCGCCCACTAATACCATTGTAGAGATCCATCCATATACAACGCCCACGCCTTCCCGACTCTATTTGAAGAATGGCCACTTCTCGATCGTAAGATTCAACCCAGAATCCAGATCCGCTTTGGTGAACGAGCATTCTACCATAAAGTCACCAGGGCTTGGCCTTTGATGGCGCTTCGGGATGATATTCGATGAAAAATTGGGATAACTCCATAGTCCATGCCGCTAGTCTACCCGAGACCTCCGCTTGCCCATCACCTTCTTCAATGGTCGATCCGTGTATACGGCACCGAGTCGACCTTGAAAATATCGCCAAGCTTTCACCGCAATTATTAAAGCAAAGGCAAATTTCTCAATGTTAGATACCGGTTTCAAAGATCTCGTAGGACGTGGTGACGTAATAGACCGGATGTCGCTTCCCACCGATCTCCGAATCAAAATCGCTTCCAATCAAGCTAAGAACCGCCGCAAGGTACAAATATAAAGTCTCTGTTGGGACAGACTTGACCAATAAAGGAGCCAAGATGATACGCCTTTATACCTTGAAAAGCGTCTTCACACCCGGAAGTCCACTGGAACGCTCTTCGCATTCTTCTATCCCCTTCAATGTGTCAAAGAACTAAGACATCTCTCTGCAGATTGGCGACAAACCTCCTCAAAGTCGCAATCCTACCAAATGACGACGACGAACGCCTTTGAATGACCGAGGAGTCTTCATGTCGAGGATGGCCTCGAATCTTCTCTCGGATTGGCCTCGATACCCTTTCGATCGACCGGATAACCCGTAAACTTTCCAAAGACCAAGGCCGAAAGTACATTTGGTCAAGTTAAGTCTCGATTAACGATAACGAATAGTTTGAAAGCACTCTTCAGATCGTCCAAATGTTTCAAATTTGCATACTCTTCACGATCATGTCATCTACATAAACCTCCATATTCCTCCCCAAATTGCTCATCGAATATGAAGTTCATCATCCTTTGGTAGGTAGCTCCAAAGATTAATGAGGCCAAAAGTCATTTTTTGTATGATACACCGAATCGGTGTGTAATGAATGCTTTTTTTTGGAATGTCTTCTTTGCACATGGATATTTGATGATAACCTCAAAAAGCATCCATAAAACTTAGTAGTGCATACCCGGTGGCATCGATTAGTCGATCGATATGGGCAGAGGATAAAATCCTTCTGACAGCCTTGTTAAGGTCGGTGTAGTCGATGCAAACTCGCCACTTTCCATTATGCTTCTCGCACCAATACTACATTTGCTATCCACTGGGTAATCAATCTCGTAGATGAAGTCAAATGACCAATAATTTTGCAACCTCTTCATCGATGATCTTTTGACGCTCGAGCAAATATCCGCTTCTTCCGACGAAACCGGCTTTTTCAAGGATCTATCTCCGCTTATGCTCAAGAACCTTCCTGCTAACTCTGTGCATGTCTTGTGGTTCCCATACAAAATATCGACATAGCATCGTAAGAGTTCCATAAGATTTGTCCAAGAGGTTCTCGCAAGCCCAACCAATTCTCACCGCTCTTGTCCGGCTTCCACGACCAACTCAATCTCCTCCGCCCCAAATGGGATCACCAACCTGCTTCGAGAAATGCTTTCTCGGTGAAGGGTTCGATTTCAATTGCCATCGTCTTTCTTTTTGTTTATCGACCCCATTCCGATGAAATGACAGAGTTCCGATAACATCTTCTGCCAGTCTAAATCACCCATCACCTCTCCTACTCCACGTGTCGGGAATTTGATTTTGAAATGTGGGATAGAAGTTACAAACAAGAGCGCCAACGTAGGTCTTCCCAAAATGGCATTGTGTCAATCCACATGCACAAACATAAAATTTACAAGTTATCTCCACTTGCCGAGGGGCCGTACCAAGATGACAGGGGAGTTCAATAAAGGCTCACATTTTGACTCAGTCGTCACCGGGCCATATAGAGGAGCCTCCCCGTCCAACCTCCATTTTGTGCCCATCGAGATGCATCCTCCGAAAAGCATGGGCATAAAGAATATCCACCAAAGATCCGTTATCTATCGCGATGCTTTTCACATCCACCGAGCCCACTTCATACCGCGATCACCAATGCCCTTCATGCGGTTCAATGGGCTCCAAGGATAATCCAGATCCGTAAATGAAATAACAGCCTCGGAAAGGCCTGCTCAATCTTCAGTAGTAGATCTCATTATCGACATAATCAATCAAGATAAGACCTCCTCTTCTTCCCTACTAACTTCCCAATGCACTCCACCAGCTATTACATCAACGACTTGCCTTGGTGGTGGTGTTGGAGCATTTTGAACAAAGCGGTACTTGAACCGTTTGAATCTAGTGACGATTGATAACTCACTGATCTTGACGGGCCTTTTCTCACCACATATCAATCGCCAAGCCACTTTTAATCTTGCTTTCTACAAAATCCTTTAAATTACAACACTCATTAGTGTCACGACCAAAGCACTTTGATGATAACCACAATATTCATGCGAGGGTTGCCATGTCCCGCTTTGTAATTATCACGAGGTGGTTCAAAGAAAGGCCGGTTTCAATCCGATCCAAAATTATCGACCTCTCAGTATTCAACTGGGTGTAAACCTTATTAACCTTCGGTAGAACAGTGTACGATCGCGCTTTGTCGCCACGAGTTATCAGACTTCTTCAACTACCTTCCCCCTTTTTGGTTGTATCCTCCAACTCTTCTCCTCGATCAACATCGCCTTGGGAACATCTACCTCCTTTAACTGCTCAAAGAAGGATTCTTCAAACTGCTCATAGCCTCTTCTACAACAATATAGCCCTCTCGCCTTGTCAAGGCTTCGCTAAGCTTTTCTGATGGTGAAACATCAATTTCTTTACCAATTTCTCCGATTTAACTAGATCTAGCCCATTCGAACAATCCAACAACTTGAGATCATTAAGATCGGACACCGTCCACCGCTTCCCTAAACCTCTTTACATATCGGCCTAAAAGATTCGTTGGTGAATCTGCGGACTTGTCTTTAAAGAGCCCGTCAGAAGCTTCTCCTCCTTCTTTGCTTCAAAACGGGCATGGAACTTATCACAAAGTTCAGGTCCACGAGGAGATAGAATCCGATGGTAAAGTCCCCATCCACCGTCTGCGCCTTTTCTCAAAGTAGTGACAAAAGTGTGACATTTAGCAAAGATCGAAGAAAGTCATAGTAATCCATTAATCTGGCCAAACGCTCGACTATGGTCATAAGGATCTCCCGACCCATCATAGCTTTCCATGCGAGGTAACTTTTGGTAGCATCCGCTTTCTCCTTGAGAATATCAAAGGAAAAAGGGACGCCTTCTTACCGTAAGTATCCTTCACCGCTGGACCTCACCAATTGTTTTCGAGTTCTTTCAACTCTCTAACTGTAAAATCAACACCTTCGTCAGGATGAAATCTCCTTTCCGGGCGATTATTAGGCTTTGGAATGGATCGACCTTTTCCTCGCCGATCTCACCGCTCATGCGGACTTTTCGATTTACTAGGTCGTAAAATTTCATCCTCATGATGAGAACGGTGGTAATGGTATTCTCCTTCTAAGCTTCGCATAATTTCTCTCGACCGCTTTCTTCGCCTTTCATCGTCACGATGAATCGATCCCACGATCGCTGCTGCCTTCTTCGAGGCCAAGGCGCTCGCTTCTCGATCTCCTCCCACTTCGAGAATGATCCCCGGACACATGCATAGAATGTTCCGGCCTTACCCTTCCGACGGGTACCTCCTTATGCTCATCTGCCCTTCTAATGTATATGGCTAGATGCTTCATCTCTCAACTCATTCACCAAGCATCTGTTCGGCTATATCTTCCCTTTGTTTTAACAGAACTTCCAAAGCTTTATCCGCTTTCGTCCGCCATCCTCGCCAACTTGGTAGCTCTTGTCTTTTGACCACTTTGGCGATGAGTCCTGGTCACAACCGCCTACCCGCTTCTCGATTGGGATCACGCCCCTTATCGGGCGTTGAAAACTAACTTCCGTCTGGCTCCACCACGGATCTTCTGGACGAAGTTCTTCCTCAATCAGGTTTAGAAGCCGTGTTCTCACGAAAGCACTTTTAGAAGGACCCAAGCGATCCTTTAATGAAATACGAGGCGTTGATGAACTAATGCCCATCGCTCGCCCTTCCTTCCTGTTCCATCTCTACTCCTCATCATCTTTCAAGCAAATTTAAAGAATCAGGATTGAAAAGACCCTCCTTCTAGCCGCCAATGTTAACGCCAAAGATCTTTCGTCACGTCCCCAATCACCTAAAACGTCCCCGATCCTCGCAGAACGTAAACACGATAAACACCACAAGCTTGACGGCGGTTCCGTCGGGGGATAGCTCAGGCGTGAGAGTCAGTATGTGAATTCACAAGGTTTATCGAAAAACGGAGGCTATATTGCCTAATGTATTGATATCAAGAGATAATAATTCTCTGTGAATATATGATTCTAAATGAAGAAGTGTATGAGAACGTACCTCTTGGTGGAGACTTCCTTGCCAAGTTATACCTCCTCTTTTTCAATTATCGTACCACCCACTACTACTACCGACATTCCCTTTACTCCGATGGGTCCCGCCCGATCGCATGTAGTTTATCCACTGCTTTTGATCACTGCTACTACCGCCGACCGATTAGGATCCCATCCACATTAATGCATGGCAGGTTCTTTAGTCAACCGACATGCTTTTTCATCATTACAGGTCAAAGATTGCAGATATTTAAAATGTCTAAAGGATTGATCCACCGACCAATCTTTTGCCTTATAAGTTTGAAATGAAAATAATATGATGATTGAGCTTAATGATTTTCATAATTCAATAATAAAGGCCCAATAGAATAAAAAAGAATAAGTTCTCAATACACTCTACCAAAGAGAGATAAAATATATCGCTTAATTCCAACAAAGAAATAAACAAGTATTTTATGATGCATGAAATGAATTTATGGACTATAATTGGGATAGATGGAATATCTTTGTTGTTTGAAATTTATTATTCTAAGTTATGTCAAAGTGTATGGTACTCTTTTTCAGTTTTTTGTATGATATTAGAATTAGAATTAGAATAATCTGTTACCAGTTGTATTAAAACTAGCCAGCCAACAAGTCCTGATAGAGAAATATTGTACCATAATATTGGTTTAGGTGTTCCTTCCTTCATCAGCATATATATATATATATATATATATATATATATATAATCCAATCATCAATGGAGTTTAAAGCCCCTCTTTCTTTTCCTTTTCTTTTGGAAAAATACGTACTCTATTGTAAAAGCAAAATTCCAAATTTTATTATGCATGGCTAGAGCGCCACATGCAGCTTTATGCTTCGGATGCTAGCTTAATTAATACTCCTACTAAGTATATCTTAGTAAATAAAGTCAACCTTTTTCTCACCATATATAGTAAAAACCTATATATATATATATATATATATATATATATATATATATGAATCAGATCAGTCAGGACCGGACCTTAATAATAAAAATAAAAATTTTTTTTTTTTTTTTTTTTTTTTAAAATAACTAAATAAAATATTTAATATTTTATGGAATTGAAATTTTTCCATAATACAATGTTTTGGGTGTATTTTGAATACCTATACCAAAAGTGGTGATGCGATCTGCATGCATCGTACATACATGTTTTGTTATACGTACCCAAATCACACCCAAAACACTGTATTATGAAAAAATTTCAATTCCATAATTTTTTATTTAATTTTTTTTAAAAAAAAAGGGAAAAAAAAAAAGGTCCGGATTTTGGTCCGATCCGGGAGTCCGGACCTGATCCGGCCTCTATATATATATATATATATGTATATAATGTTTATGTGGTAAATATTATTGGTTTGGTTGAAGTGATTAATTGCAAAATTCATGAATAGTTTAAATTAATTAGTGATATTCGTTTGTTTAATTAGTTTTAGGAAGAGCAATTTTTTTTACATAATAATACTTTTTTAATTGTTTACAATATTCATAATTATATTATTGAATAAAATCAAACTAATTTACATAAATTTTAATAAAGTGTGGTTAAAATGTTAGTATATTGTGGAGAGTAAAAATTAAGGAAAATTTGTTCAATTCTTGATGAATGCCTACTTTATAAGGCTGACCACAAATACATGACTTTAGTATAATATACATCCTTTATTATGTAAAAAATGTTTATCTTAAAAATAATATTCATTCTTTAAAAGTTTAAGAAATAATAATCGAAGGGTTCATATTTTGGAAATTTGAATGTTGGGGTGGGGTGGGGTGGGGTGGGGTGGGGTGGGCTGGGGTGGGGTGCGGAAGGGGGAGGTGGGCGGGGTTTGATACTCGTGGTCAATATATCATAATATAAATAGGAATATGCTCTTTTTAAAAAAGGTAAAAAGATAAGTGTTGGGCCATAATCCTTTTCTTTATTGGGCCGAAATCATTGGGCTCCTCCCTTGGATCATGTTATGCCAAATCATGGTTGGATCTGGTCACTTGGGTCATTCTTATTATTTGGGCTTAGTCATTATATTGGCCCATTATACAAATTATCACTTAATCCCAATTTTGACCAGTAATCATTATGTCAAATGACGTTTGACTATTATTACTACGCCACTTTCTTTGCGTGGCATTAATGAGGATGGGACTCGGATAATGGCGATGACAAAGCAAGCGATGAGAGGGATGAAGGTATGTATTTACTTTTAATTTGAAGTGGCCAGGAAGTAAGGGAAAAAGGTGTCGAGGAGGTGGTGGGTGTACAGTGGCCTGGATAGTGGAGTATCGTGGGACTAAGATCACATAAGAGGTAAATAACACATACATTTTTTTTCATAGAATTCTTATTCTATCTCTCTCGAACACTAGATAATATTTTCTCTCCATTGTTGACCTTGTGATCGCTGTCTCTTGACTCTCACGCCGGAGCTATCCTCGACGGTCGGTAGTCGAAGCTTTTAGTGTTGACTTGTTGAGCTATGCGGGATATTGGGCGCGTCTTGGTGATTGGGACGTGGAAAAGATCTTGGCGTTAACATTGGTATTTAGAAGGAGGTGAGTTCTAATGTCTGAATATTTTCAATCCTGGTGTGTTTTGTTCTACGTCGATATTCATGGTGAAGAGTAGAACACCTACACTGAAGGCGGCGTAGAAATTTGCCGGTGAATCGACACCACGAGTGTACATTAAAAAATCGTTTGGGGCCGTGATAAGTGTTCAATGCAACAAACGGCGTCAAGCGATCCTTGAAGATTTTCGATTGAAGAAAATGGGTAAGGTTAAGCGTGGGTTAGTCTACCCTCTGATAAAATATCGGCCACGATCGGAAGCGAGTAGAAGGCGCCGCTTAGAACTTCGATCTGAGAAGACCAAGATGAAAAACTTCACGATTAGCGAGATGGTGATGAAGCGGATAGAGCTATGGAAGTACTTGTGAAACAACGACGAGGATATAGGTTGAGCAGGATGGCGAATAGCGAGTTGAGAGATGAAAAACTTCGATTATAATCGGTCCAGAAGAAGCGAGGACACAAAGCGGAAAAGAACCTGTTCATTCGGGACGAGAGTCTCGAGGTCGAAATCGAGAAAGAAGAAGATCCGAAGCCTTACTCCTCAAAGATCGAGGAGGTACATCACCTGTCGATTCTAAGGAGCGGGATCGGAGGAGCGAAGAGAGTCGATCGAAGGATCGTAATTACGAAACCACAAAGAGAGCCCTTGTTGTTGCACATTCTCGCCTTAGTGCTAAACACAAAGGCGAGACGAAGCATATCTAGAGATTGTACTCCAGAGAGTCTCTTGAGGTACACACCTGTGGATACTGGCGTCATCGAAGAAGTCCTTACAGAGTTGAAGGTTACATTGTAAGAAACCAGAATTACTCATGGGAAAAAGGAGTCATCGGAAAAAAGAAGCATCGTCTCGACGGAAGGAGTAGATTATTTGGTTAAAGAGTTAAAAGAACTTGAGCGAACTTGAAATACGAAAAGACGAAGGACACTTGGGAAAGAAGGAATCCCCTTTTTCATGGAGATTCTTAGAAAAAAGTGACCCCACCAAGTTGCCCCGTATGGAGAGTTATGATGGATCGGGGATCCCTATGACCCTGATCGAGCGTTCGATAGATTGATGGATTATTATGATTTTAGCGATCTTTCTTCTAAGTGTCGTACTTTTGTCATGACACTTAGAAAGGATGCCCGACGGTGGATGGGGACTTTGCCCTCAAATTGATTTCATCTTGGGCGGAACGTATGCGATAAATTTCATGCTCGCTTTGGGAAGAATGACAAAGAAGGGAAAACCAATGGTTCGTTGGCTCGGGTTAAGACGAGTTTTGAATGAGTCTTTGGGCGATATGTGAAGAGATTCCGTGAAGCGATGGGACGGTGTGATGAGATTTGAATGATCTGCAAGCCCGTTGGACTGCTTTGAAATGGATTAGATCTGGTCGAATCGGAAAAGTTAGTGAAGAAGTTGATGTTTCATCACCAGAAGAGTCTTCTTTGAGGCCTTTGACAAAGTGAAGGTTATATCGTGGTAGAGGAAGCTATGGATGCTGACCTAAACGTCCTGCTTGAATAAACTAAGGAGACGGATCGGGGATGAAATGATAAAGATCGAGAGAAAGAATGAGGGTAATAAAGATCGCTATGAGGCGGATCGAAAAAGTTTAATAATTGGAGCGGGTGGAGGGCGTTCATCCGCTCAAAGCCTGAACGAAAGTGAATAGAACGTACACAACACTTAATCTGAGACGAGGCATTATCTTGGATCAAATTAAGAATCAACCTATTTTGAACCACCTCGAGATAACATTAAGCTGGGAAAGGAATTCTCGTAAGTATTGTGATTATCATCAAGCTTGAATTCGTGATCTGAAATAGATGTGCTAGTTTGAAGGACTTTATTGAAAGGAAAGTCTGGCGGAGCTTTAATTCGATATGTGGTTGCGAGAACTAATCAACAAGCGGAGACGGAGGGCTGTTCCGTAGCTCAACCGATTCGTGAAGTGTTACACGCTCCCGAACACGACTGCAAGGCATGTGATAGATGTCATCACTTTGGGGTACTTACAGCAAACTTCGTTGGAAAAAAGCGGCAAAGCTATTTGGATTGATCGTGGCGATGTGGTACCCTCCGAAGAAGAGACCTTATCCGAGGTTCGGTAATCTCTTTTCTTGATGAAGATTACCCTTGAAATTATCGAACCGCTTTAGGATCATTGGTGTTGACTGCCTGAAGTGGGTTGGTGATATGTAAACGGATGATGGTGGATAATGGGTCTTACAGTAGATATTACGTATGCCCACGCTTATCGGAGAATGCACTAGATGGTAAAAGATGGAGTTGGGACGAGAAGCTCCTTTATATGGTTTTAGTAATGACCCGGTTAAGGTGGTTTGGAACTATTGAACTACCAGTCATCTTGAACGGCCCCAACGGTAGAAATTATTTGCAAATTTTATGTTGTAAATGTAGATTACGCTTATAATCTTATTTTGGGAAGGCTGCTTTAATTGCTTTACAAGTTGTGACCTCTATTCCTCATTTCAAAATTAAATTTCCTCTGGCTCGTGGGGTTGGGCGAGGTGAAGGGGATTTGGATCGGCGAGAAGATGTTATAGAAATCTTGTGATCACTTGGGAGTGGGAATATCAAAGCGAGCGCATCTTATGGCAATAGAGATCGAACCTTTCACGGAAAGTAGTTACGAACCATTGGTCGTACCGGTTGAAAAAGCGGAGGAGATAGAGCTCATCCGGCAAAGCAAAGCAAACAAAGCGGTGAAAATAGGTTCGCATCTGCGGAACCTCTCCGGACGAATCTTATGGAGCTCTTGCAAAAGCTATGTTGATATTTTTTGCTTTGGGGAGCCTCGGGATATCTTAGGGGTGAAGCAGAGATATTCTTTGAGCATCGGTTTGGAAGTAGATCCATCGAAGAAGCCAATCAAGACGAAGAGGAGGATTTTCGCTTTGAGCGTCGGTGAATAATTGATGAAGAGATTGCAAAAAGCTGTTGGCGTGATTTCATCTTGAGATTGACTACCATGATGGATGGCAAATGTGGTGTTTGATCTGAAGCAAAATGGTAAATGGCGATCTGCATCGACTATCTTGATTTAAATAAGGCTTGTCAGAAGGATTTCTACCTCTACCCCACATTGACCAATTAATCGATGCCACTTGGGTATGCTTTATTAAGTTTCATGGATGCGTTCTCTGGATATCATCAAATTTCCATGTGTAAAGAAGATATCTGAAAGGCGGCGTTCATTACGCATCGTTCGGTATATCTTTATAAGAAAATGACCTTGACCTCATCGATCACGGAGCCACATATCGAGAGGATGATGAACCGTGTTTTCGGATATCGGTTGGGGCGAGAATATGGAGGTGTATGTGAGGCGATATGATTGTCAAAAGTATGTTGGTACATAAACATCTGGATGATTTGGAAGAATGTTTTCGAACAATTAAATCGACCTGATTTGAGATTGAATCCCACTAAGTGCACCTTGATTACAGGAGGCGGCAAATTTACGGGATATCTTGTCGATCGAGAGAGGAATCGAAGCCAATCACGAGAAGATTGACGATCCTGAACATGAAGACTCCTCGGTCATTTAAAGATGTTCAACGTCATTTGGAAGGATTGCGACTTTAAGGAGGTTCATGTCCAAGTCGGCGGAAAGATGTCTACCGTTCTTTGATACATTGAAAGTAGTAGAAGAATGCAAAGCGTTTGATGGACTTGAATGTGAGGGCGCTTTTGAGCATTAAGTCCTATTTATCTTGGCACCTTTGTTGGTGAAGCCCGTTTCTGCTTGAACCTTTATATTTGTACTTAGCGACTAGTTCATTGGCGGTAGGAAGCGGTTTTAGTGCGTGAAGTTGGGAGTAAGCGACACCGGTTTATTATGTAAGCCGTGTCCTTGGGATCTTTGAAACAAGGTACCCGAATATTGAAAAGTTTGCTTTTGCTTTAATAAGCGCTAATCGAAAGCTTAAGCAATACTTCGGGGTAGATTGGTAATAGTATATCTGAATCGACCTTTAAAGAAGATTATGGGCAAACTGAGGTATCGGGGAGATTAAATTGCGTGGACGATGGAGTTGTCACAATTTTTCATTGAATATCATCCCCGACTGCCATCAAAGGGCAAGCCTTGGCTGATTTTGTTGTTGAATGCTCGTTTTACGAAAGTCGATGAAGTTGTAGCGAAGTGAAGATCGAGACGAAGCGATTCTGATTCTTCAATGACGAGAGTTAAATGTGAATATTTGTATGCGAGATGGGTCTTCTACTACGGACGTCGATGGAAGCGGTGTTATTACGGCGAGTCGGAGAGGATTCAAGTCTGACAGCCATCGATTTGATTCAAAGCAACAAACAACGAAGTTTGAGTATGAAGCGGTACTTGCGAGGACTACTGTTGGCAAAAGTCTTGAAGTCTGAAAGAATAATTATCTTTAGTGATTCTCGGTTAATCGTTAAACAAATTTACGGGGAGTATGAAGCTCGAGGCCCAAAATGATCAAATATCTACTTGAAATTGAAGGAACAACTTGATATTTCCAATCCTATGAGTTTGAGGAATCGGCGTAATAACAATTCAATAGCCGATGCATTCTCCAAATTAGCCACTTCTGGATGTTAACGTTTTTGATGGGTCGGTTTATTTACAAACTTTGCAACATCCTAGTGTATACATTATGAATCGGTAATGTGCATTAATGAACCAACTACTTGGTTGACTCCATATATAGAATATCTGGCGGATGGCGTCTTACCTTCGGATCGGATGCTCGCATTAAAAAAGTTAAGTATAAAAGTGCTAATTTTGTTACGATTGATGGAGATTTGTTAGAAGAGCTTTCTCATCTCCACTTATTGAAATGCTTGACTCCATCTGGTGATTATGCTCTTGGAAATACATGAAGGTATTTGTGGTGACCGTATGGCGGCTAATTCATTAGCTTTATAAAGTACTTCGTCGAGGATATTATTGGCCTACCATCTTTAAAGAAAGCAACTGAAATACGTCGAAAGTGCGAGAAATGTCAACTAAACGGTCAGATCCCACATGACCACGGAAGAGCTATACTCGATCTTATCTCCTATACCCTTATTTGTGCAGGGGGTTGATATCTTGGGTCCATTCTTAAAGAAAGCTAAAGGTCGGTCGACTTAAATCATAGTTCTTATTGATTATATGACTAAGTGGGTGGAGCAAAAACCACTTGATCGATAACGAACGAGAGTGCTTAAAGTTTATAAAGAATCGATGGTGGTTGTTTGACCGGGATCCTAAGGTGTTGATATCGGATAACGGACGCTTGGTTTGTGGGATCGAAATTTGAAGCATTCTTGAAAGAACTAGGATTCAACACGAAAGACTTCGATGGCTCATCCACGATCGAATGGACAAGTTGAAGTGACCAACGAGCGTTGTTGAATGGGATCAGCCTTGATTGAATGAAGCCAAGGCGGATGGCGGAGGAGCTACTTAGCGTGTTGTGGGCTTATCGAACTACTCGAGGGACTACTGACGAGGATTCACCTTTAGAGGGCTTTATGGTAATGCGATGCCTTAGTTCGATTGAAATTGGATCTCCGGTCTTGGTCGACCAATTCGAGAGAAATTTACAATGAGGAAGGGCTTAAGACCAACCTTGATTTACTTGAAGAAGAAGAGAATGGCCTTAACGGGTTGGCGACTTATCGGTGAAGAGTGGCTAAGCACTATAATAAGGGAGTAAAATGTCGAAGGTTGAAGTGGGAGATTTTGTCCTCGGAGAAGTGAAGCATCTACACCTCGAAATATAGGAAAAGGCGATGCCAAATCAGGAAGGACCGTATGAAATAAGCGAAGTCTTAGGCCGGGAACTTATCGATTGAAAGCATTAGATGGGTCGTGAATTAAGAATACTTGTACTTGTTGGCGAGCTTAGAAAGTACTTTCATAAAATGATGTATGTACATGGGAAAATTTGTAAATATTTATGTCATCATCGATAAAAGTTCCTTTTTCTCGAACAAATTTTGTCTTCATTCTTGATCGGACCATCGAAGTTAGGAGGTTCGGGTGGACTCATTGGCCATTCGATGGCGACCTTTTGGCCGAGTGGTCCTTATGAGTTTGTCGGGCCCTTCGTGGTAAATGAACGTCATTGGTGTTAGGAGGTTCGGGTGGACTCGGCGGCCATTCGATGGCGACCTCTTCGGCGGTGGTCCTTATGAGTTTGTCGACCCTTCGTGGTAAATGAAACGCTCATTGGTGTTAGGAGGTTTGGGTGGACTGGGCCGTCGACTTTTGGCATTGGCCATTCGATGGCGAACTTCTTCGAGTGGTCCTTATGAGTTTGTCGGACTCGTGCCCTTCGTGGCGACCTTTTGGCGGTGGTCCTTATGAGTTTAGGCAAGCGTCATTGGTGTTAGGAGGTTCGGGTGGACTCATTGGCCATTCGATGGCGACCTCTTGGCGGTGGTCACTTAGACCTTGTCGAGCCCCTTCGTGGTAGGCAAGTGTCATCTTTAAGACGTTGTCGGACCCTACGTGGTAGGCAATTGTCGACACTTAGACCTTGTCGGGGCCCTTCGTGGTAGGCAAGTGTCATCTTTCGAGACTTTGTCGATTATAGCCCTTGGGTAGCGAAATGTCATCTTTTAGTTTTGTTATGCTTTTAGGGGTAAACAAATTCCTAACGAAGCGATATGTCTCACACTTGATGTAACTAATAAGTATCCCTTTACTTTATTACCTAAAATTTTTCTAAGTGTTGAGTTCGAAGCTTCATTCTTACACTTCATATGTTATATGGCATGTTTAGTTGTTACTAACGATTCGAGTTCAACCCGTGAAGGGTTTGATGCATTTTTCACTTAATGAAATATTGGAGTATTGGCGGATAATAAACCAAGTCATAAGGAATGAAACTATTTTCATTAAATATTTAATTTAATTACACTTATTGACAATTTTACGGATATTGTAAATTAAAGGCGAAAAAAATAAACAACAAACATCGACTTCAGACTCCATCTTCGTCCCGAAGAATCGAGTAGAGATGGATCCAGTTGGCTGCGAGGCGACTTCTCCTTGCCACGACTTGGTGGCTCATAACTCTCGGAGTATATCTTCATTATTTCTCCATTAATCTCGTCCAGAGTTCGATACTCTTAGCATATTTGTTTACGAAGGTCATCCGGTTAATGGAGGCCCAAGGTCCCGAAGAGCCTTGAGTTCTCGGTTTCCTCCTCAAGTTTGAGCGCTTTACTTTCATGTGACGATTTTCTGCTTGCCTCCAACTTATGGATGGTCTTGGTCAAGATCTTTGCATCGACCTTTAGCTCCTCGATCTTTTCCATCCTTATCTCGCTCCTCCAGAACTAAGTCAACGCGTTCATTTTCACGATCTCCTCGTCTTTGAGCTTTGGTTGACTTCAATTCTTCCTTGGAGGCCTTCATCTCTCCTTTGGCTTGGGCTAACTCTCTTTGAAGACCTTCGTTTGTATGGAGAAGGCATTCACGTTGAGTTTTCTCCTTCGCCAAAAGAGACTTGACATGGCATTCTCCTTCCTCAAGATCTCTTCTTACGCTTGACTTGAGAGATCTTGGGCGAAAGACGTCCGAACAACGCATTTGCTTTGTGTATTTCCAATATCATTTGATTAGTTTTCGGATATATAAACATACGAGATAAATTCGAAATAAAGAAGATACTCATTTACCTTCGCCAAGTAGCTCATACCTTCACTAAGTAGATCTCCATTCGAACTATTCCCGAGCAGGTGATCGTCGGTTTCACGAACAAAGTGTTGAGCAGTTGGAATGGAAAGTGAGCATTGAGTCGGGGCCACATTGTTGGGGATGCCATGGCTTCCGATCAATCTCGGTGGTTTGTTCTCTTGGTGGGGAAGGTGGAGGTTCTTCGCGAAGAGGTGAGGGATCTACGTGTATGGTTTCAGGAGAAGGAGATCGGGCAGGTGTGTGTTCAGGAGTTGGCGAGGGAACAGGAGATGCACCAGGATGAATGTCTGATGGCTGTTTTCTTTTTCGGGTAGGCGTGTGGGTTGGTTGGGTTGGTTCATTGGTTCATTATCGTGAAGCAGGGGTTTACGTGGATATGATTGGAGGAGTGACAACCGAAGAAGAAGTAGGGACTCGAAGCTCTTGGCGATCGAAGGAGTTATTTTAGTTCTTATTTTCTTTACACGAAGGACC
Organism: Panax quinquefolius; assembly: GCA_020205615.1. Classification (NCBI taxonomy): domain Eukaryota; kingdom Viridiplantae; phylum Streptophyta; class Magnoliopsida; order Apiales; family Araliaceae; genus Panax; species Panax quinquefolius. Next base: position 7,161,486 of record CM035162.1, on the reverse strand, counting down.
TTGCTTGCGTCGTCGCGAAGGAATATCGAGAGGACTTCTCTAACGAGGATAGGTTCGGAGGTTGGGGGATTGGGATTAGTTGAGGTTGTTTGGGGGTTGCTTGGGAATTGTTTGGGGATCACCATCGAGGTTTGTTTACGGTTGGGTGGTTTTGGTTCTTTTTGGCGGATCTTTTTCTTGGCGAGGTCGAAGGTTTTCTTGAGGAATATTAGGTTCGTCGTTATGAGGTTCGTCGGTTTGAAGGGAAGAAGTTGGAGGATCGGCGGTAGGAGGAGGGTTAACTTTGGAAGATCCTTGGTAGGATGCTTCTTCACTTGCATCGACATTTTCCCTGCCAAAAAATCTTCGGGTCTCTCACCTCCAAAGGAGTCGGTTTAATCGGAGATCTTGCAAAAACCACACATCGAACATATATCACTATCTGACTCGAAATTATATTGCGAAATTAATCAAAACTTACATTTGTGATTATATAACCAAGCTTGTTTGGTCGAAGTGTAAAACTCCATTCCTTTGGAGGAATTTTCCTCGAAAGTCCGCCATCTCCTCACCGTTCTTGGATATATCACAAAGTCGGAGAGACTTGGTCGAGGTGGTCCATCTGGAAGGAAGAAATCTCGAGCCCCCGTGATGAAAAACCACTTCTCGTACCAACCTTTATTCTTTGGAAGGAGTGTTCATTAAAGGTCTCCTTTCGAACCTAGTGTTAGGTCGAGGAGATTGCTTACTCAATACTTTGAAGCCCCTTTCTCGGGACCTACCGTGCGAGAAAAGAGGTGAAGAAGATGTCAGCAGAGGGAGTAATCCCAAGTTCGTGGCGAAAGGCAATGAATGCCAGATGTGGATGTAGGAGTTGGGCACTGGTTGGTGAAGCCCACTCCTATAAACCCTAAAAGGGTAATGATGAAAACATGAAGAGGTGGTGAACCCCTTCTCGGAAGAGTAGCAAACGTGGCGACCCAATGCCGTCTGGTCTCTTGATACATCTGCTCTTGAGGCGCGGAGCCACTTATTGCGTACATGTCGGGGAATCGATAACGACTCCTGAGCATGCTTATTTCCGATTCGGTGATGGAGGAGCGAATGTTGGCATTAGGAAATTGTTCCCGTCTTTGAAGAAATCAGTAGTATAGGAAGTCGAAGAAGGGTTTCCCCCATAGTAGATGATTGAGGTTAGAACTTGAACCCTCTTGGTTAGGGTTTGGGTTGGGAGAAAGCAATCTTAATGGGGTTGCACGGAGAGGAGAGTTACGGCTAGAGGTTTGATCACCATTGTTTTGATTTTGTGAAGCGAGAGAAAGAAATTTGCGAGAAGAAGAAAGCTCTAAGGTTCAAATTTTGAATTAGCGAATAAAAAGCAAATCGAATTGGTAAAGTTTACCTTTTATCTTGACGATTTACTTACGGTAATTAAAGGCGGCACATTTAATTCAATGCAATGATGATGATGAATGGGAAGGTTTTCGTCCGTTTTAGACCTAAATATCTTCACTTTTAGGTGGGCTTGCATCTATTGGGTTTCTCACTTTTGTACTGATGACAATTTGGGCTTTGGCAAGTTTCACTTTGGATCTCTTATGATTTTTTATAGATGGTTACATCCACGGGCCTATAATTTTTATAGTCTTTCATTAAACACCTGTTTAATATAAGGCTAGGGGGGTAATCATTGGGCCATAATCCTTTTCTTTATTGGTAGAAATCATTGGGCTCCTCCTTGGATCATGTTATGCCAAATCATGGTTGGATCACAGGTCACTTGGGTCATTCTTATTATTTGGGCTTAGTCGTTATATTGGCCCGTTATACAAATTATCACTTAATCCCAATTTTGACGATAATCATTATGTCGAATGACGTTTGACTATTATGTACGCCACTTTCTTTGCGTGGCATTAATGAGGATGGGACTCGGATGGCCGGCGGTGACAAACGATGATGAGAGGGATGAAGGTAGATTGCTTACTTTAAATTTGAAGTAATGGAAGTAAGGAAAAAAGGTGTCGGAGGTGGTGGTGGGTGGCACGATGGCCGGATAGTGGAGTATCGTGGGGCTAAGATCACATAAGAGGGTAAATAACACATACATTTTTTTTTTCATTAGAATTCTTATTCTATCTCTCTCGGACAACTAGATAATATTTTTCTCTCCATTGTTGACCTTGTGATCGCTTTGTCTTGACTCTCCATGCGGAATTTATATCCTCGACCAGTCGGTAGTCGAACTTTTAGTGTTGACTTGTTGAATCTATGCGGGATATTATTGGGCCGCGTCTTGATGATTGGGGCGTGGAGAAAGATCCTGGCGTTAACAATAAGCGGATAAGAAAATCCTTTCAATTATTGATGGCAAATGAGGCGTTAAATTGGCATGGTTATGAGTTCTACTTTATGATGACCAAACGTGGCCTTAAGGGAATAAAACAGCACAAATCTTTTTTAACCACTTTATACGATATCATAAAGAAAAATAAGTTACTCCTAAGATTAAGGAACTAAAGCCGAGCCGAGCCGAGCCGAGCCAAAAGGTGTACAGTGTCTTTTGTAATGGTCGTTAGGGTATCGTCCGCATGTGCGCAGTGCGCTTCATCCGTGGTCACAAGCGCAGCTCACTACCCTACGCTCGTATGGGTGATGGGACTCATCTACCTTCTCTCTCTTCCTCTATTAGCCGGCAATAGAGCGCCACGGTGGACCCCCTTGTGATCAACGCTTCAGCAACGATGATGGATGGTATAGGCCGCCCGGGGGCCCACTTACATGTTTGTGTGTTAGCCACATCAGTCGGTTGGTGTCATATATACGAGTAGGACATGTGTTTATTGGACATTTTTAATTTATTTATTTTTGTTTGTGACTCTCAAAAAGTATATACTCTCTTAGGATAAAAGTTTTTATTACTATTTTGAGTTGTTCTATATTAAATGTCTTCTTTTTTTTAATAACCAAACGTTTATACATTTTTTTCTATTATGTCCGTAGCATTAAATATCTCATACTTTTCTTATTCTAATTATCTCTCCATATTTAACGATATTATTATGGGCAATTTTATCATTTTATTCCTCTTCTTAATATGCGTGAAAAGTTTACCAGGATTTTTATCCTGGGACGGAGGGAGTAGTATTTATTCTAACAAGAATTTTTACAAAATATAGTGTTTTAGGTATAATTTGGATATATATACAAAAACAGAGTTGTACAGTCTGTATAACTCTGTTTTTGTATATGTATCCAAATTACACCTAAACATTATATTTTATAAAAATTTCTGTTAGAATAAATACTATACATTTTTTGAAAGTCACAAGAAAGAATTTTTTTTTTTTTTTTTGAAAATGTCCAATATTCCGGTCTGTCTAGACTTATTGCATATATACTCTACCAATTTACATCTCTTGCCACTCAGCAGCCTTTCTTTCAAAATCCAATTTTGTTCCTTAGTTTATTAGTCGCCTCCTTTTCCATAAAATATAAATATAAATTTTAATTGATTTTAATCTTTATTAATTTATAAAAATTTAATTTATTTTTTGGTGTAAATTTAATTTAAAAATGATAACTTTGTAGTCATTAATAATATATTTGAAGCCGTTGATATTAACTTTTTAGTTAATACTCCCTTCCACCGTCCAAAATAAAATTTTTATTATTATTTTAGTTAGTCTCAAGTTAAATGTTTACTTATTTTATCTATAATACCTTTAGTATTAATTGTCATATTTTTATTTTCTATACATATTTATAGAGCATCACATGTGTAGAAAAGTATGTAATTAAATAAAAATTTAAATATTAATTTTTATATCATTTTATCCTTTTTTTAATATGTGAAAAAAAATCAACTATAATTTTATCATGAGATTGAGAGAATAATATATTTGAAGTAGTTTATAATATCAATTATGGCACAATATAGTCACATTTTAACTAAAGTTCACTAAAAAATGTAAATTAGTAACAACTTAGTTAGACAATATATATTATTATTATTATCTGCAACAATTTGTTGTTCCTAGCTAAAAGTTAGACAAATTAATATCAATTTAAGCTATTGAATTTTGCAATTGACTTGAACCAAATTAATTAAGATCTGTTTTTTTTTTTGTAGAATTAACGGAATAAAATATTTACTACATATACATTATATAACGTTTTATTATATTTTTAATTATAAAATGAAGAGAATAATATAATATTAGTACGCCTAAAGTGAACGTATGACATAATATAAAGGGCACAAGAGGTCCTCTCGGGGAATATAATAGAATAGATTGCCACCCATTTTGGCTATTGGGGGTCTCTTTTGGCTTGGCTGCTTAATTAGAGATTAATGATCACAGAGTATAATTTCAACAACAATAAGCCTTGGTCACGATTTCAATACTAATATACTACTCCCTGCCTGCCAGTGCCAGTGCCAGTGCCAGTGCCAGTGCCAGTGCCAGGTGTGGATTGTTATGCTATTTTGTCTAGACGAACCACCAAATAATGATGCGTATTTAAATAATGTAACTCGATCTATTCGGGTTGAGAATTTTGAAACTCATAATACACAAATGAATTTATTTACTTTCAAAATAGGTGGTGTCACTTTAAATATCATAAATTACAAAAAAAAAAAAAGGTCAATGATTCATTCCCAAATTTAGGTAGTGTTATTTATTTTTAGATTAAATCTAACCCCAAAATACACGTCACTATAAAATAATTACACAAAACCAATAATATTTTCAGGATTACAAGTAATTAAGTACATTTAACTGTCAATATTGAATCTGACTATATTATTGAAATTAATTTTAAGCTCATGTACAACTTAATACATTATTTTCATCTATTTAATTTACTAAATAAGAGTATATTATCATTAATTTGTCCGGTCTAAGTTAATGACATGCATGTTAATTACTACTAATTGACTAGCTAACAAATTGTTAGTTATATAATAAAGAATACTGTTTATCATAATAAGTAAACTATTAAAATAGATAGTACAAGTAAATCATTACTGTAATATTTATTTATTGTAGCTCAACTATTCATCCATCACAAATATTTTCATTTATCTTGAGATCAGAAACATTATCGATCCGATGGTCAGCAACAATTAACTTATTTTCTTTACCCTAAATAAATTTAAGAAAAGGTTACGTTATAATTAAAATTAATAATTCATTTTAATTATGTATGTATGTATGTATATAACAAAATTAAACCCTTTGTCTATTAGTAATTCTTTAATTTCTATTTAATTTTTGTCTATATTCCATAAAAGTCTCCGCCAAACAAATTAAAGTAGTGCACGTGCTAGATTTATAATAATCAACAAAAACAAACTCCCAACTATTTTGGTGGATCCAAAGGGGGCGTAGTAACCATTTACGTAGATTAGAGATAATCTCCTAACCTTACTTTATAAACCCAAACAAAGCCTTAGGCAACGGAATTTCATTTCAAATTTTCCACCTAATTTAATTTTCCTTTCCCACAAAATCACCACCTGGTCCCCCAAACCAAACGTACGGACATACCACCATTTTTTTCCATTCTACTCCTATAAATCCACCAAAACCCTCCTAACCAAACCCTCGCTTTCATCCCTACCTTTTCTTCTTTCTTTCTCTATATATTGTGTTTGTGTGTATATATAGCTATCATTTCTATCTTTAAAAAAAAAACAACTTTGAGAAAAAATTATACTGAAATTTCGGAACTTACTGATATACCAATTCAGAGGCGTTAATACCCGGGAGAGAATTCTATAAATGTCGCCGGCGGCCGGCGCTGTTTCACAGTCCGATCGAGTACCAATGGTGATACCGTCTACGGCGCAACCGGCTCCGGCGATGATGTCGGAGGCGTTTGCAAAGGACGCAATCATCGCTTGGTTTCGCGGCGAGTTTGCGGCTGCGAACGCCATAATAGACGCGCTCTGCAGCCACCTGACTCAGCTGGAAGGTGGCAGAGGATCGGAGTACGAGTCGGCGTTCGCGGCCATTCACCGGCGGCGGCTGAACTGGATCCCGATTCTCCAGATGCAGAAGTTCTACTCCATCGCCGATGTGTCGCTGCAGCTTAGAGCGGTGGCGGCGAAGAAGTTGAAAGACAGAGAAGAAGGAGCGGTGATTGAAGAAATGAAAGTGAAAGAGAAGAAACGAGAGGTTTGTGAAGAAGAAGAAGAAGAAATGGAAGGTGCCGAAGATGGCGGTTGTGAAATGGTGGATGAAGATTCCGCTAGAGATGATTCATTCAAGAGTGAAATTACTGATACAGGTAAGTAGTAAACATTTTTCTGTGATTGTTCTCGTAACTTGTTGTGGAGCAGATGAGATCCCCGGAAAGTCCTCATCTTTCTTAATAGGATGCCCGGTGTTTTATTTATCATAGTTAGTTAATTTACAAAATTAGTCTCATTTGATTTTTGATCAAGGCTAATTCATGTGATGGAATTCATTATAATTTTATATTTAGTAGAAATATATTTTAAATAAATTCATGTTAAATTCAAAAATTTCTTAAATCAACAAAAAAAAAAAACTTAGCTTAGACCTTCTTGGTATATTTTAGAGCTCTATTTAAAAATATTAATTTTATATTTAATATTATATTCACATGGTAGTTTAGGTGCACAGTTAAAGAAAGAGTAGTAATTTTGGTAAACAGAAAAAACTAGTAATCCATAGTTGAACCATATATGTGGTGGGGGAGGAAGATATTATTCAACTTGACCATATTTATTTTGTGGGTAACAATGTATTTATGAAATGTTGAGCCATATGATCAGTAATTAATATATATATATACTTAGATGTATAAAATATAAATGATATATATAATATGTATGATTTATCTCAAACTTTGGATATCAGGATGATTTAATGAGTGAAATAAAAATTGAAATTATTTATATTTTATTATATATATATATATATATATATATATATATTCAATACTAACATAATATTAATTAATGCGTTACTCAAATATTGTTTACTTTTCTCACCTATTGATTTCATCTAGTCTAGAAATAAATGGGTAAAATATTTGCATAACATTTTTCAAATAAAAGTGTGCAACTTCTTCTCGTAATTCATTAGTTATTTTTATTTACTAAAGACATAAAATTATTTCATTAGTTATTTTTTATTTCATTTGGTAATTCCATAATTATATGGCGTAAAAAAGGAAGGTCATAAAATATAGTATATGAAAAATTTAATGCTTACAAACCACTTTTAAGTATAAAATTATTAAGTCATGCACATTACTCCCTCGCTCGGTCGGTTTCCTTTTAACATGCTTTTTAGAAAGATAATTGGATTATGTTTGTGCGTAAGAATTACGGTATAATTTTGGGATTATAATTATAATTTAAAGATTATTAAGTCATTTTATAATTCCTAAACTAATAGTTCTAAGTCTAAATTTAAAAACAAACAAGACACTTGTGATTAATAGTACTATATAATCTTTGCAAACAAACATAACCTTGAAGTATGTATTTTTTTATAGATTTCATAAAAATTAAATACAACTTATTTTTCATATTGTTCTTAAACATGAAATAAATATATAATTTATTTTCCTTCCATATTTTCAACTAATTTGATCTAATATGGAGTACAATATTTTTATATTTTATCTCTCATCTTTCTAATCAATTCTAACGAGCAGGGTGATAGGGATATATTTTTATTTTCATATTTTGTTTTTACTACTGTAAGGATAGGTTATATCGGTGTTGGGTATTTGAGAATTTCGAGGAGTAAACAGTTAGTAGTTTGGGAGGCTTCCTCGAGGTGCGTGTGAGATCAATAAATTTGGACTTGTACTTATTGTTTGGGCGGCGTCTGGCCATTCTCCTCTCCTTTTTAACGGACGTCACCGTTTACTTGTTTTAGCTGTTTTGGACTCTAATCCGGATTTCGCTTATTCCTAAACCGGACTCGTTTGACCGGGACCGAGTCAAAATCCGAGAATGGATGGTCTGGTCACTGTTTGGACAATGGAATAAAATTATCCAAATATTGGATGGATTTGTTCTTTTCCTCTGCTTTAGTGTCTTGTCTCAGTGCTGTTGCTTTACTATTTGTTTGTCGAGTGGGGGAGAGTTTAGTGCTGTGGTTTGTGCGTCTTTCTTTGCTTTCCTTTTTTTTCAATAAAAAGCTGCAAAACGGTAATGAAAATGAAGGGGAAGGGGGAGGAGGGGGGGACGTCTTATTTTTAAGCAACAGATGGGTGAATGACGAAATCTGAAAAAGCTGCATTTAAATGGAGTACTAAATTCTCTAGAAGAAGAAGAAACTTGGTTTGGGATTTTGTGAGGAAAATGACAGGTATCAAGATTCTTGAATATGGGAAATGGGACTGCCAATTGTTTAAAGACCAAGTTGACAAGGTTAATCAATGGTGGTCCCTTTATTCTAGTGGAAAGAATTTTGGGTAATGTTTCATAGCTGTTCCATTTCTCTTCTGTCCCTTTTTGAGGCAAAAAGGACATCAACAAAACAAAAAAGAAAAGAAAAGAAGATACTTTTTTAGAAAAATATGAACTTAACTCTCCTTCTAGTAAGGAATGTTATATGTTAATTTCACTCAAAAATTAAAATTCAATACATGGTTAAATTATATGTTATGATTTATCACTAGTGTTTTGAAGAGGGAAATATGGTAGTTTTACTTGGAGGATCTATGGTATGAAAATTAATATGTTACTAAATCTGGATTATATGAAACTTTTGCACGTAATGTTGCTAAAATTCCTATCAATAGTTGGCACATGTTCGTGTGTTTGGCAGCAGCGGATGTGACACATCCAGATCTTGATATTTTACATTTTGATATATAGAAATGTTGCTCGGAAACTGAATCAAATGTTTGGTGCATGCATGCCTAAACTTTTTGTTCAACCTCTATATAGTCGTAGCAATTAGTAATGTACTAAAAGTCGCTTTCTATTCAGAATTTATTCGGTCCGGTCTATTTTATTGTTATACTGGTATTAATCCATTCTATCCATGCTATTTTGGATGCAGGATCTCAAGAAGTGCAGCCCATGTTCCAGAACCTTGAGATATGCTCCAACCATGAGGAATGTGAAGCACGTCGCGCTCAAATCAAGATGACAAAAGGGTTCGTAGCTAAGGAGCCAATGAAAGGGCATATGGCGAGTTCTATCTTTTACAAGTTGAACTTTGTTTTTTTGTACAGGAAGATATAAATCAATTGATGAATACCCACATGATATTTCTCTAATTGGTATTTTGCTGATTGAAAGTTAATCATGATTGGCAGGTGAATGTTGTGAGAGGTCTGAAGTTGTATGACAACATATTCACTGATATCGAGCTCTCTAAGTTAACTGACTATATAAATGAGCTTCGGATTGCTGGTCAGAATGGAGAACTATCAGGTGGATCCCCGTGATTCGTGATGCTTTTATAGTTAATCTTGTTGTTTCGTTTTGGGCCGAAGTTTTGAGAAATTAAAGGACACCTTATGTAGTGTTCCTTGAACAGGTTTGGCCATTCATTTTTTCTTTGAGATTAATTATAGTTGCACTCACAAACCCATAAACCCCGAGTACAATAATATCATATTTTAGCCATTTATACCCTGGGGTCACCTCAACTGGTATGATTACACAAGACATTACCTGTATCTATAAATTATGGAGGCATATATAGAACTATAAAAGAAAGTAGTCAGTGGACATAATTATTTATGTACTTAGTGGTACTCTGTTCGTCTCTATTAATATTTTTGGGGAATCCTATTTCCAGTTAAAGATTACATTATCTAATAGTAAATTGTCCTTGCAGTTTAATGGTTTTCTACTAAATTTCTCAGTCACATGTTCTAGTTGATTTTTCTACTTAAGTTGCAGTGCGTTTCACCTATTTATTTTTATAATGTGTCATTTATCGTTTGACAACGAATAGTTTCTGGAGGAGATGGTAACAGACTGAAAATATTGATAGCATCTAATTGAGTCTTATGGAAATGGATATAGGTGAGACCTTTATTATGTACAACCAGCAATTGAAGGGTGGAAACAAGAGAGAGCTGATTCAGTTTGGAGCTCCAATTTTTGGACCAATAAAAGAGGAGGCTACAAGTCAATGTCCAAAGAGTAAGTGAGAGTTCTGTGTTTAAAAACGTAGTTGGCTTGCTTTCTTAAAGTTTACTATATTTCATGCTTATTATGCATATAATTTCTTACTGGGGAAATCTGCAGGTCATATTGAGACTATTCCAACAACTATCCAAGGTGTCATTGACCATCTGGCTCAGTGGCATTTGATTTCAGAAAATAGGAAACCAAACAGCTGCATTATCAACTTTTTCGATGAGGTAATCTTTTACTCCATCGTATTGTTTATTTTTTACGCATTTTGATCAAGGAATTCTTTCTGTTTCCATTTTTTTATTAATTTCTATAACCAGTATCTTTGACAAATATGAGCTGAAATAAGTATTGTGCTTATGTAGGGGGAGTATTCGCAGCCTTTCCTGAAACCACCACATTTGGACCAACCTATCTCTACACTTCTCCTATCTGAATCAGAAATGGCTTTTGGACGTACCCTTGTATGTGATAATGATGGGAACTATAAAGGGTCACTTATGCTTTCACTGAAGGAAGGGTACGAACTAAAAATCCTTGAACTGTATTATTAATGAATGACCTGAACATTTGGCATCTTATTTCAGTGCATCTGTGGATTAGACTACCGTAGAATACAACTGTGTTAAAGAAACAACATTGTTAACACAATCATCCTGCTTAAACAAACATGAATAGCTAAATTTTTAAGGAGGTACTTTTGATGTGTTTTACTGTATCTGATTTGTCTTGATTAAACCAAAATGCTCCTGCAGTGAGCCCGACTTCAAGCCTGGAAATTCAAAATTTAGGTTTTGCATTTAGCCCAAACATAACTGTAGAGCATATTGCCTTTTTGGGGATTTCATTTGCATTTGTCACTTCCTCCCTTTTAAACTCGAAGATGTATACTTAAAATTTTCTCTAAAGATGGATAGCTCCTCACATTTCCTTCTGTAGAAATCTATGCGAATATGCATCTCCTGCACTGCAGGTTGACATAGTTCAGTTGACTCTGCAGGTCTCTTTTAGTGATGAGGGGAAACAGTGCTGATATGGCAAGGCATGTTATGTGTCCATCTCTAAATAAAAGAATCAGCATCACGTTTTTCAGAGTCCGAACAGATGCCAATGAGAGCAACTCAACAGCAATGCCTCCATTGACTAGAGCCATGACGCTATGGCAGCCAGGGGTCCCTAATGCTTATGCATTACCAAATGGAACGCGCAATGGCTATGTGCCAATGGATGTGATTCCTAAATGGGGTGTCCTTCGAGCCCCAATGGTCATGTTATCCCCAGTGCGCCCAATGGTCCTAAGCCCTAAAAGGATCCCACGGGGTGGTACTGGGGTTTTCTTGCCCTGGACTGTTGGATCCAGAAAACCTGCAAAACATCTACCTCCACGTGCTCAAAAGGGACGGTTTCTCGCATTGCCTTCTCCAGTTGAAACACACAAAGCAGAAGCCACTTCTGATGCAGACTCTCAAGTGTTGAAGGAAAAGTAATGTAAGTTAGGAGACAGCAGGAATGTAGGCAGAGACGATGAGATATCATACTTGTTCAAAAGCTTCACCTAGTGTATGAGAGAGCCTTGGTGTTGAGAGAAGATTCTGCCTTTGATATATATTCTCTCCTTTCAGAACAGGAATTAGTCTATAGTACCGTTGGTTGTTATACCTTTGTCAGATGCCAATCACAGTAGGGTGTGGTGCGAGAGATAGTTGAGTTTTAAGTTTAAAAGTGTGGGTTAGCCTAGCCCCTAGAGAGGGTGGAATTTTGTATTAAAATTTTTTATATTTATCTTTTATAAAGACAGGTGTATGTGCGTTCAGTCTGGTCGAATGTGATTTCATGATTCTCGGCTATGAGTTGCTGTCACTCAGCATAAGCATAGGTTGTAGTCAGGGCAAACTGTTCTCTTGGTGAAACCACACCCTAGAATTATTAAATTAGCTTCCGGCTAATTTGCATCTAGAACCCTATATCTTTCGTATAATTTGTAAGATTAGGTCAGTCTGTTGTCTGTGAATCCCCAAGCATGATGAAAGTTTTGAGTTTTGTTTTTGCTTTCTTTTGTGGTTGAGGAAAGGAATATTCTAGTACCTTTTCATATTTGAAGGGAATATTCTTAATGTGGGTATTTCCAGTCTAGTTCACATCTGTTAGATGCGGAATCTCACAGATCTACTTACAAAAGCAGACTACTGGTTTCAGTGAAAATTGGCAGAGAATGGAAAAGGAAGCTTTACCAAGAAATAGAGCTTCGTACGGTATGGACCTATAAAGAAGGTGGCATAGCTGTGTTAGACAGTGGAAATATGGCAGCCTCTTACCAGAACTGGGAAAGGTAAACTTGACAATATGTGTGTGCAGGAAACTTGACAATATAAGCAACCTCAAGATGGAAAAAGGAAATAATGGCAAATGATTCTGTGTAATGCAGATTTAGCCAGCTCGATGAAGACTTGTCAAATACCTTTGCCCCTAGCTAGCTATATCTGCAAAAGGATTTTAGGGCTTCAAGTATCTACACTATGCCATGTGCCATTGCAGTCACAAAAGTTAGTTTACACGATTGAATAAAAATTTGGTAGTTCTGGGCTTGTTTAAAGAGAGAGAACATAACAAAGCTGAATGTCCTAATATACACTCGTAAGAAAGAACCAGTTTCAGTAACTGATTTTGGTTAAGTATGGAAAGTATGGATTTCAACCTTGCCAACTCTATCAGCTAATGATATTAGAAGTATACCTTATTCCTTCACTCACCCAGTCACACAACATGCATCCACAAAATCATCAAAAAAATAATTGAATATTACCATTACAATTAACATAAAGAAGGGGTACATATGAAGATACACTTTATTATAAACAGTTACTTAAATTTCCAATATTTAAGAAACACATAAAAAATTGTCTTTTAACAAATGAGAAGCAATTGTAATCATTCCCAACCTATAAAGAACTTGATTGAAAAAACAAAAGCGCTTGCAACAGATACACATGAATTCAGAGAATAAATAGAACAAATTTCAAAACAATTTAGATGCCTCTAGTCTTGCAATTTACTTAACATCAGCTTTAACAGGCTCATCATCATCTTCAATATCCCAACTTAAATCCTCATCTTCTTCTGCAGCACTCAGTCTCTTCCGCAAATAAGCTTTATCTGGACTCTCACCATGAGAAACTTTCTTCTCATCATTGCTTCCCAGATCCTCAATCTCGTCCCACTCAAGTTCTTCCTCTCGCGACGAGGTCTGAGTGGACACAACTGAGATATCACTCTCTTTACAAGATTCACCATGATCAGCCTTCCCCTCTGAATCAACTGTATCATCAGATTTCAATCCTGATCCCTCATTGCTCACGCCAGTACTTGTCCCTTCAGATTTCACTTTCTCATTCGACACCTTCTCAGCACTCTGTTCCACTACATTGTCCTCATCAACAGTCGTTGGATTAGACTTCTCCTTGTTGCCTTCACCAACAGCCCTAGAACTCTCTTCCTTCACAATTCGGGGTGAATCTTTGTTACTCAATTCATCATCTTCATTTCCTGATAATACCACATTTTTCTTTTTAATATCTTCCTCCTCCTCCTCCACCTCCACCTCCACCTCCACCTCCACCTCCTCCTCATCATCAACATCCCAACTTAATTCTTCCTCATCGTCAATAGCTATTGCCCTTTTCACAATATTAGCTCTCATATCTTCCTGCTGCTTAAGCTTATGCACCCTATAAAAATACCGACACCAAAATGTTTCCTGATCAACGTCATTCGGCACAACCCTTTTGTATATTCTCTCCAAATCATTATTTTCTTCAACCAAGTTTTCAGTCTCCTCATTCTTCTCATCCAACATAAACCCCACTTTCCACTTATTATAATCATCCAAATCCTCAGGTTCTTCACCAAAAGTATTGACATCACTCTGAATTGACCGTAATTGAGCATCAAAACGACTATATCGCCTCGAATCCAGACTCCTACTACTGCTATTATTTATATCAGAAGCATCCAAATCAGAATCTGATTGAGCAAGAAGAGTTTCCTTACCCTGAGAAATGATATCGGCCGTTGATTTAATCATTCCTTGAGCAACCGACGCGCCGAGTTCGATCGAAGCCGGGACCTCCTTCACTGCCCGGCTCGCAGCTTCCCTGAACAGCTCAGTTTCTTTCTTTAATCCGGACCGGAATTCCTCCAGATCCCGGCGGTAGGTTTCGATGACGGACTCGGACCGGGTCGCGAAGGTCTTCATGAAACCTCCGAAGCTCCAGGTGGTATCGGTATTTGATGAAGAATCAGGTTCATCCTGTGATGGAGCACTCGGATCTGAGTTCGTGGGGGAATTGGGTTCGGATCCTTGGGATTCCTCGGGTTCAGGATCTTCGGATAATATGGACTTGAAGAAATCCATTATGTGAATGAATAATCGAGGACCTAGGGTTAGGGTTCCGGCTAAATGGCTCGAGAACTGAGATACTACTTTGGATATACTTTAGGATTGATATTGTGATTGGAAGCTAGCTGCGGTAGTGACGGTGACTTGGATACGCACTATGCGTATTGCACCACTTACATCTTGGGCTCATAATCTTTAATATGACTTCCATAACTAGCCCGCCCACTTCTCAGCAAGCCCAAATAAAAAGAAAAAGAGTCAAGTAGATTTGGGGGGAAATTCTTTTTAACGATTATAATAATGTTGTCATTTAATTTCATTATATGATTGATAATAATAATAATAATAATAATAATAATAATAATAATATCCTCAATATTTTCAGCATTCGAGTTCTTATTAATTATATGACGAGGAACTTTTTGCCATGGAGTAATTAATTTAATTGTAGTAGTAGTTAAGGGTGCTCAAAAATTTTGGTTTTTTGGCATTTTATCGAAGTAGTTTTCATTTTTTCTGAAATGTTTTTCAGTTTTTTATACTTTTGATCCTAATAAGAATTTGGAATTCGGTAAAACCGAAAAAAAAAAACCGAAAATTTTTTCACTTAACTTTTAAGTTATTGCAAACTTGCTTCTTCCCATAGCAGTTAGTTCGTGGAGTAAGGCTTCTTCCCATAATTATTACTTCTTCCCATAGCAGCTGCTGACAGTAATGAAATAAAAATTGTAAAAAGGTGGCAATAAATTCTATGTGTTGAAATATATGAATCAATTAGATCTAAAAGGCAGTAGGTAATTGCCATGACGAAACTAAGAAAATTTTGTTGCTTGATTTGAATATACATATATAAATGTCAATTTAATATGATAGTTAAATATTTTAGACTAACAATTGTAATTAGTATTTGTAAGAATGTAATTTACTACTCTCATTTCTAAGTTTTAAAAATTTGTTAATATAAAAAAATTATTTAATTATTGCAGTATAACCGTTCGAACAAAAAAACCGGCATTGATGATGAGTGTAAACCGGTTATTCTAATTCTTTCTCTTGCTTTTGAGATTTTTCTGTTCGATCCAGCCGTTTTTATCGATGATCATTCAATAGTAGTTCTAAAGGTATCAACGGAGTATATATTTGGCATGGAGAAATTAAGTAGTTTTCATTAAGAAATGTTCAACTTATTCCTAATGCAATTAATCGAACGAACTAAATTTAACTTTATATTTTTGAAAAGTAGTTAACTTTTATTCTTGACTTTTTCAAGTTAAAATGATATATATATATATATATATATGATATCAATTCTCGATCTTAATAAGTTAGTTTATTCTTAATAGAGTAACAATATATATTATCTAAATCAAATTGAGAAGAAAATTAATCGTAGTAATTTAATTATATGTAGTGCGAAAGTAGTTGATGAGTGAGAGCTAATTGGATAATGAGATTGATCCAGCAGTCGATCATCATTATATTCAATATTAATTCTAAATGCCTGCATGCATGCCGAATAATTAATTAATAATTAAAGAAAAACAAGCAAGCAGACAAAACTCAAAAATCTTATACCTTTTTTTTTCTTTTTACAACACTCCAATTAATTGTTCATTTAATTATTTCCATGATCACTCACTCTTCAAAACCATGCTTTGATGAATGATAAAGATCATAAGGAGCCCATAAAAGATCAACGGTGCATGGTTTCTTAGAATCCAACCTCAACCATGGCTTACCCTTCCCACTCCAATGGAGCAAACTAATTGGCCCCGGATGCAAATTCCTACATTTTCCTTCTAAATTATCGCCCCCTAACCCATGTTGATTCCATCTGTGATCAATCCCTTTTATGTTTCCCGCCAAAACCAGCAAAAATGGCGGCAACGAACCCAAATGGTATATTCTTTTCTGTTTCTGGACCGCCATCCATTCTTCCACTTTTTGTGTGTAACCTCCTTCTCTCCATTTTCCCACATCCACAACCATCACCCCTGTGTTAAAGTAACATGGCTTCCTACCATCAAATACGTTGCCGAATTCCGGGTCCGACCAAAACCCCTCCGTAAAATATTGGCTGAAATTTGCCTGGCAATATTCCGGGGCGGCCAATACCTTCTCCTCCAAGTTTACTTCCCACAGTTTTGTAATATCATCAACCATAACAAGATCCGAATCCAGATAAATAAACCGGTCAACTTGGGTTGGTATTATGTCGGCCAGGTAAATTCTGGCGTAATTTAGCGGCTGGTCAAGTGCTTGGCGGATGGATTTCGAGATTTTGCCACGAACCCGGTTAGTTTCGAAGCGATATAGGTTGAATTTGAGGTAAGGGAAGGTGGAATTTATGCTGGAATAAATATCAGGGTCGGATTTGGCCCAGAGGAAATGGAAGACAATGTTTTCGGGACAGGTGGAGTGTTGCAGGACGGAAAAGACTGCGGCCATGGTGCCCCTGAGGTAATTGGCGTCGAGGGTCATGGCCACGTGGATTTGGGAGCCGCCGCATGTTTCCCCGTTGACGAAGGCGGGCGCTTCGCGGAAGGCGGTACTGACGTTTGGGGCGGCGGAGGTGGTAGTTGGGTAGGTGGAGGCGGTGGCGGAGGAGGAGTGAATGAGGAAGAGAGACAGGAGGCCGAGGAGTGGGCGATGAGGAGAGGCCATCCTGTCTTTTTAAGTTTAAAGATGTTTTGTGGAATGGGAAATTAGTTGAAGGCTAGGGGGGGAAAAGGTGGAGCAGCCATTGAAGGCTGGATAAGAAGAGAGATAGGTAATAGAGGTTAATTAAGAGAGAGGTTAAAAATGAGTAATATTTCATTGATACAAAAAAAGATGCAAGGCCGGGAGAGAGAATTAAGAGATCAGAGGATAATAGGATTATGAGGAAGAGAAGAATCCGATCGAGGAGGATGTTTTGTTTTATTTTATTTTTGATACGCATACATGCATGCATGCTCCTCTTAATATATTCTCTAGCTACATGTATATATTTATTAATTAATAAATAACGTGATTTCCGTAGACTGTATGACACGATGAAATTTATCCCAAATTTCAATAAAATAACTTCAGATAATTTATTAATTCGAAATACGGAAATGTATAAAATCATTTTTATTTTATTAGATAGATTAATATTAACTTACTAAATGCATTGTGTTATTAATTAAATATCACATGCCAATAAAGATATATGAGCATTTGGTAAACTTTATTTTTTGGACATGTATCTTTTAAATAAATAAAAAACAATTATTCAAATAATAAAACTTGAAACTCATAATGTAGATATGATCAGAATATAAATTTCATACCCATAAAGAGTAAAATACATACAAACTCATAATTGAATGCGAGACCTAATATTCATAATACCTTATCTTTTTAAATTCTTAATTTTGTTTTGTTTTGTTTTGAATGCCTACGCTATTATCTACATAGTAGAAGCCAATATTGTTTTCATTATTATTAAAGTTTAGGTATGACTATCCTTAATTGAATTAATTTTCATGTCTACGTGCAATTAAATTATATGACATGAATATTAAGACGTGTATCGATCTAGATTAAATGGATATATATAATTAATTTTACAATATTTACAAGTGGCGTTGTCCCTTCACGTTCACTTGCACATTCTTTTGTTATTGTCCATGGTTAGAGTAGCTATGCATGTCACTCTTTTTCTATATGAAACTACGTACCAAAATTATGTTTTATTTTTTAACTACATGAATATTATATTGGGTTCGTCCGTTAACAAAGAAAAGTAGCCATGGACTCGTAGATTAGTACTAGTTTATTCTTGAAACTAACCATATTTTTAATTCGTGGTACCCGGGGATTTCAGGGTTTTATAGCTAGGGGGTTGGGTTTATCTGCTACTGAAAATTTGAAATTTCAGGGTTTAGGGTTTTTTATATTTACCCGATAGTGTGCATGCATGTGACATAAATGAGATGAGAGAGATTCAGCTGCTGCGCAGCCTGCCATTGGTATTAATTGTGCTAGAATAACCTGGATTTTGATCAGCACCATAACAAGTACTATAAGACTAGTTTAAATTAAACAAGTAAACTTTCTTGATCATGAGCAGGGAATTTGTTGTAATCTCCGTTTTCTACAGCAGTTGAAGCAGCAATCTATGGCATCCTGGAGGAGAGAAGCCTGAAGTAAGTAAGGTCCGCTGACCGCTGGTCTTGAAAAGAGTCCAATCTGATCTCTCTCTCAATAGTATAGAGGCATCAGTCCCTTTCTTCCGAATCTCTTGGCCACTAACCACTCACTCGCCGGGCTTACTGCCTTGCTCCTCGGCTCCATCTCTTCTCACAAAAGTCTTTCCATGATCCCATACTTGGTGAAGACCTAGAGCAATTTGTAATTGACTTAATAGTTGGGTGTAATGGATTTATTTGGGTTGGTGTACATGTTGAATTTGTTTGTTTAAGATGTGTTTTATATCCTCAATAAATAGCATTAATTATTAGCCTTTATTAAATTTTGAAATCTCAGTCACTCCATAGACATACTAACGTAAGAACAAGCCCAATCCTATTCCAAAATGCCCGCCAGGTGCTAAATTCACATGGAACAAATCCCTGCCAGCCAGCCACCCACAACATTTTACTTCTAACTTCATATGAGATCATGCAATATAAGAAATATAATATTATACAAACTCCTGCAAATTTCTGCTTTCCATTTCCAAACATATAATAGAAAACTAACTTCATTTAATAGAAAATACTAGATAACTCTGATATTTGCCATAGTCTACACTCGATACAGGACTTCAAAGTCAAAGCTCATCTTTTGAAGGTGTCTGATAACAACTTTCATCCCAATAGAAGGGAAACTTCAAGGTCGCTGCTGTGTGTGGCATGGACCAGTCCTCGTACATGAACCTTCAAAACCAATTGTTGAATTGAAATATATACTCAGCAACCAATACATCTTGGCTGTTAATGAAATGTTAAACATGAAAATTCAAATCTCGCCAACTTCATTTTATTAAAAATAAATAAGTTTTGCACACACAAAAAATTGGTTAACTTTTTCTATAAAAACTTGATAAAAAAGCAAGTCATTTAATAATAGTATTCCACTAATGAAAAACAGAACAGAATGAATAGATTTTGAACAAAAACAGCAAAAGAAAAAGGAGATAAATCAGTAGAAATTTGTGGGACGAAAGTAGGAGGAAAATATGAAGACCTGGAAAAGAAAAGGGAGAATACCACATGACATCATTCTAGGCTGCTAAGCTGTTGTGCCATAGGAATTCAGAATAATAACAAAAATTTGGTAAAAACTGCATTTGGGTTGAAGCTGGCATCTGCAGTCCTCTGCATTTGGGCTACGTATCATAATTGGCAGACACGTCATGGATTACCTTCTGGGGCTCAAACATATCCTACACTAACCAATTAAGAAATAAACGAAGCGCAATGCCCTAGAATCCAGGAAATGGAGTTTTTTTTATAGATCTAATAGGCATATACGAATGACAATAACTGGATACTGAGCATCATAAAATATCCATATTGCCGTAAACAAGATATCAGGTTTCACAATACCACAAGCTAACTGATAACTAAAAATCTATTCAAATTGCTGACAATTACTTTCCTTCAACTACATATATCTTTGGAAGATAATAAAACTTGAAATAACATATTTTATGGTGAATCTGGACCGAGCCAAATGATGCAGAGCTAATTTACTTACAATTTGACTGGTGGACGTGATATAATGACCAAAACTTGCAAATCCTCATGTTCATTTGTATTCCAGACCTGTGATGAGAATAGCAGAAGCAAACCATCAAAAAACACAAAATGCAACCAGCAATCATTGACCGCTTCAGGAAACATGCATATATGGCAAGGTAAACATGTATATGTAGGGTATCAATATATGATTATCTGTTTAACAATATTTACTTATAAACACCTCAAACTGAGCCAAAACGTGTTGGTTAGGAGATATTTTAATGGTTCATTGAGATTCATATGTTAATGCAACAATAACGCCAACAAAACCAATGATAATGGGATTGAAACCTATAATATCATTATTCAGAAACTTACCAAAAAATATCCTTATTTGGAACCGAAACCAAAAATTTAATAAATTTATATAAACATAATGACAGACTCATAGATCAAGCCCTAAAGCATATCTAAAAGCATATATTTATTAAAATTACACCTGGTGAACATCGTTAATGGGGATATGAAATGTGCTATTTGAAAAGATAGGATGCTCTTGTGGCTTTCCAGGGAACTTTGAATGCGAATTTGAGGCAATATAGAGGGTGCCACTTCCCTTCAGAACAACAAACAATTCTTCACAGGAGTGCCTGTGGATTGGCGTCTGTGTGCCAGGAGCAAATGTTTGAAGCCAGACCTCAACCTGATGAGAGTAAATATGGAAAATAAAGATGAGTATTTGTGCACGGATTTAAAGAGGAATTCATCTTTTCATAATGATAATATCGTATTCTCCTTTGCATTGATGTTCCTAAATTAGGTAATAGGCATTGAGAGCAATTTTTGGAAAGAATCACACACTACTTTCTAAGGGCTCTGTAAAAAATTTCTTCAACTAAATCTTGCTCGCAATTAAAATTAAATATAAATATTAATAACGGACAAGTTATCAGAAGGAAAGAATGCTTGATGGTCAATGGATGCTTAAATCATAATCTCATTAGAGTCCAAGCCTCTAATATGAGTTTCAAATTTAAGAAAAAAAGGATGAACTTGAGATAGCATTTACACCTCTTTCATGCCGTGCAAACCTGAACCTGCAACAGTAGTATGAGAGAAACCAGGCCTGCCATAGTTATCCTGTGGAAGCTCACTGATATTCCTCACTAGTGGTATACCTGCATCAAAAGGAGATTCAATTTTCATAACAAGCTCTCCTCTCTCTCTCTCTCATGTAGTAACCAATTCCAGTTTACAAAACTTGAAAAGACAACTAGAACCAGTGTGTATAGTTTACAATTCATTTCTTGCTGCACATACGATCTAGCAACAAATATGCAGTTATAAGAAGCCATTACTAAGATTCGGCCAATCCTAGCGTATTTGTTTTAGGGGCAAATAACAAAACCTGTTTGTTAGTATGGAAATAACAGCGGAATGTTTCAAGAACTAGCTTTGGATGTTACTTCTTAGAAACCCTTAAAATAGTAAGTAACCCAAATAAAATCCATACCCGTGATTTAAAGAGAAGAAGAAAAGGACGGAGTTACGAAAATGGAAGTGAGAATACTGACCGTTCATTGAACAGTAAGAAGCTTCGACAGTCGCAACCGCTGAGATTAGAGTGACCATAACTATAAAGGATATGAGCAAAGGCCGATTCATCTCCCCCAATTTCTTAACTCTTTTTCTCTATTCTATATAAATATTTACCCACACTACTGTAATCTCTCAATCTATTTAGATATGGACTACTATTTGTTTATACCAAAATAAAATACTCCTACTTTACTATTAAGCACTCGGTCGGTTGTCTAGTCCTCCAAATACCATGCTTCAACAGTAATAATAAAAAAAATTCTTCAATAAGTGATAACTTGAAAAGTATAATTTGTTATTTTTATATATTTTAAATGTGTTTCATTAATTTCTTCAATTCAATATTTTTAGCCTTTTTCGTATGATTTTAATTATCCAAAAAATAAAATAAATGTTTTGAGATTGGAGAAGTTGTTGGAGATAATTTGGCTCACCTATTTGGCTAGATATTTTTAATGAATTCCACCTGTTATTTGGATAAAATTCAAATTTATATAGTACATAAATGTACACGATATTAATTTCACTCTAACAAACTTTAATATTTTAAAATATTAATCAGAAAATGTTATTTTTGCTGATTTTTTTTATAAAAAAATATTATCTTCTTTTTTTCAAACTCCCCTCATCCCAATTTAACTGTCCTAGCAACCTGTAATCGGATAATTGGGGGGAGGTGCTGTACCGGTCGTTAACCGGTACAGTGTTATTTTTTTTTAATTTTTCAATTTACAGTGTTTTTACAATTAAAAATATATTTTTTTTTACAGTTTTTTATTCAAACTTGCTCTATTATTTTTTATTTATTATTCTTATAATTATGGTAAAAAAAAATTAACAAAAAATAACACATATACCAGTCGTTAGTCCGGTACAATGTGTACCGGTCGCACCCCCAACCCGTAATCGGAGGGACAAACAAATTCTTTGATCAGTTTATCTGTGCTACATTCATGCAAAAGTGGGGTACTAATTTGTTATTATTTCATTCCACCGGTTCAGAAAAAAGAGCTTAGTTATCCAGTAAATTTTAAGAACGCCTTTCCATATATACCATACCATACCCCAAAATTTATTACTAATGATATATAATATCACAATGGAATATTATAAACAACCTCCTATAATTTGGAACGGAAGAGTATTATTATTATTATTATTATTATCATCATAATTTTATATAAAGAAAGAACCTATCTCATCTTATCTGGGATCTGGCAGTACGTGCCTTTTCAACTGTTATTAATACGGATAATTTTCTCTACATATTACCCAAAAAAGTCGAAAATCAAAATGCAAGAAATCTGAAATTCTCTACTTTATTCAAGAAAAGATGGAGCATATAATTTGGGGACCAAGTTTGTGAAGCACAGAAGACTCGCTAAATTAAGTGCCATCCTGCTACAGACCAATTTACAGATAGTCTTCAAATAAATAACTGCCCTAATTCAGATCCCCTGACATGAAGGTTGGGAACCCTACAAAAATCCATCAAAACATCTTACAAGTATACTTATAATTGCTCAATGACTCTAATAAGCTCTTCTTTCCAACATTTTTGAATATCTTTTTTTAGCCAAGTTTGTTCTTTCCAACATTCTTAGGAACAGTTTCAGCCATTACCTTTGGAACGTTGAAGCTGAAATCCGATAAAGAAGCTACCTCTTTGTAGATAGGATTTTCTTCAAGGAATGCTGCTACTTCTATGGATGACCTTAGCTTCCTCCCGTCAGGAGTAATGTAGCGGGCATCCATTTTAGAATAATCTTTTCTGAGAACTAACTCTCGGAAAAAACCTGAAGGGGTCTTCGGGATGTCTGGTTTATCCACAACCCAGGTTCGTGATGAATCATATTCAATATCAGCAGGACTGTCGCAAGATTTGTCAGCCCTCTTGTTGCAGACGAATGGATCCTCTGTAAATTTACTTCTGATCTCCTCAAACTCATGGATTGAAGGAACCATCCTCCACTTCAAGCATTTTGCACACTGCACAGCATATACATCAACTGTCCGTGTCGCTCCATTCTGTCAAAAAAGTTGGAAAATTAAAACAATGAACTAAAGAGCCTCACCCCTAACCAAATAAAAGGAAATAAAATTTTTGCTTGTGGTTTACATCTGTTTAGGTTCTTAAACCGGATTTAATAAGATCCCTGCTAACGTTAACATTCTTTTTAAATATCAGTGAAATGTTACTAATAACATAGACTATTATAGTCTGCAAAGGCAAAAAATATACTCCTACTTCTTTATCAAATGCATTCTTTTTAGCATGGTATAATCCTTTTCTTTTCCTCTCCTTTTATTTTGGAGGAGAGGGAAATACGCACAAAGTATGAGCTGAGCATAAAAAGAAAGCCAAAATACCAAAAGCAAGTAGTAGAGAAGCAGCAGAATATATAACTTAGGGAAGCAGCAAGCAATTAATAATAATTGGAAATTAAGCTTGAGGGTACTTTGAGGGAGCATCAACTGTGTTTTGCAAAACGGAAAATGAGCTCTTATTAGCATATAATACTCCATCTATTCCACAAAAACATCCCATTTGCCAGATTTTTTGTTCTACAAGAAGAGTCCAAATTAATTGATGATAGTATATGTTAATATTATATATTTAATATATTGTGTCATCTTGATGATCAAGTATACTTGACCTCCAAGTTCATCTTGGTGAACAAGTATCCTTGGCCTAGCTTATATAAGGGCTTGATTCTCTTTGTAAACATACAATAACAATAATTTTTTAATGGGCAAAGGTTCAAAAATGCCCCTGATGTTTACTCCGAAATCCCACTTCCACCCTGAACTTCTTTTTTTTCCAAAAGTGCCCTTAACGTTATAAATTTCGGGTCAACTATGCCCCTCCCGTTAAAAAAATTCCAACTAGACAAACGGATGTCAGTGACGACCGACACATGGAAAAATAAAATTTAATAATTTTTATTATTATTTTCTTTTTCTTCTCCAACTTTTCTCTCTCTTTCTTCTTCCTTTTCTTCTTCCTCTTTTCTCTCTTTCTTCTTCCTCTTTTCTCTCTCTTTCTTCCTCTGTTCCAAAAAAAATTCCAACTCAAGGCACTTTGAGTGGTTTTTCTTCTTTCCTTTTCTTTTTAAATTTCAGAAATTTTGACTTGGCCCAGCGTCATGAAAAGCTTAAAGCAAGCACGAGTCTTTAAATCTTCTAATTTCACGTGGTTTCCCATAAGCTAAATGAATTACAGAGGAACCCAGAAGTTAAAATTGAACATTGCTTGAAACAAACAAATCCCAGCAACAATGTAATCACAAAACAATTAGATCAACAAAATAGTTAATGTGTATATAAAAATGGAATCTTTACCTCATCGCAAGCATCTCCACAAATATCATCCGTCTTCTTAGAACAATAATGAGATCCTCCTTCTACCATCATATAAACTTTCTCATAAAATCTAGTTATACCCCACATCTGCTATTCCTAAAACTATCTTTTTTCTTTTCTCGTCTCGCTTTCTAATTTAGATGTTGACCCACGATCAACTCTAAATCAACCCACAAAACCGACTCCAAATCTGAGCAGAATCAATTGAAATAAAATGAAGATCATAAGTTCAGCAATTGAATTATTGGATACTCTGTATCTATCTAAATCTGTTTTATCTATGTTGACAAATAGATACATTTGCAGTTGAAATTCAGAGAGCCCTAAATTTGTTCCGCCAAATTATAAGAGTCAAAATTAGAAGAAAAATAAGGGAATAAAATGAAGAGAGCAGACCAACAAGAATAATTAGCTTAAGGGGTAGAACGGAAGAAATTCAAAAAATAAAATAAAAAAGAATTGAATAAAGAAAAACTGTGCGGTACGATGTTGTGTTGTAGGTTCTGTGTTGAATGGGTGGCAGGCAGGGAAATTCACAATTGTGGAGATTATAAGGAAAGATGAAGAAGCCATTTCTACTCTTTCTCCCCTCAGATGCTTTCTTTATGCAAGACGTTTCAGTTTTGATATTTTTGGAACAGAGGAAGAAGAAAAGAGAGAGAGAGAGAGAGAGAGAGAGAGAGAGAGAGAGAAAAAAAGCTTGAGAAGAAAGAGAAAATAATAATAATAAATTATTAAATTTTATTTTTTCCACGCCCGTTTGTCCGGTTGGAATTTTTTTAACGGGAGGGGCACAGTTGACCCGTAATTTATAACGTTAAGGGCAATTTTGGAAAAAAAAAAGAGTTCAGGGTGGAAGTGGGATTTCGGGATAAACATCAGGGGCATTTTTGGACCTTTGCCCATTTTTTAATACATTTATTTTTATCTCTAACATGGTATCAGATTTATAGGTTAGATTTTGATAGATATACTTTTACCGTCGGCGGTGTATAGCTGTCGGCAGGATATTATTTGAGTATTTTCCAAGAATGGCCTTGATTGCAGCTCATTTTCTAGATAATGGCCAAAAAGTTGAAGTTTTCTTAAAATGGGTCAAATGCCAATTGAATTGGCGTTTGAATTTGAAAATCAAAATTCAGACGCCAATTCAAGTGGCGTTGGACCAAAATTAATTACCCTAATCAAATTATTATATTAACTTAATTATTTATTTTTTTAAATAGACGTTTTTTTATAAAAATAAATAAATTTAAATAGACATTTTTAAAAAATAAAATTTAAAAAATTTAAAAGGTGTAAACGCCAATTTAAGTGGCGTTTTGCGTAGGATTTTTTTTTTAATAAGCAACTTTGAAAAGCTTGGTGAAGAGAGAGAGGGTAAATGCCGATTAGACTGGGGTTTGATTTTATTTATTTATTTATTAAAGCAAAGATGTCAGATGAGAAAAAGTGATGCCCAAACAAATATTGGAAATGAAAGAGACCTTTGGCCATGCCAGATTCAAAATATTTTAGGACATGCCAAATTCACACGTCTTGAATCTCTCATTTCCAATGCTAAATATTTTGAAGCAAATATTTTGTCCTTTCTACTCTGTCAAAGCATAGGAAATTTTGTCTCGATTATTCCAATGAAGATGCTAGAATCCTCATTTTCTTCTTATTTTCAAGATACGCATAGCCAAAAGTCTCTTTCATTTCTAATAATTGCTTGGGCATCACTTTTTCTCATCTGACATCTTTGCTTTAAAAAAAAAACGCCAGTCTAATTGGCGTTTACCCTCTCTCTCTCTCTTCACCCAGCTTTTCAAATTTACTTATTAAAAAAAAATCCTACGCCAAACGCCACTTAAACTGGCATTTACGCCTTTTAATTTTTTTTTTTAAAAACGTCTATTTTTAAAAAAAAAATTATAAAAAAACGTCTATTTAAAAAAAATAATTAATTAAGTTAATATAATAATTTGATTAGGATAATTAATTAATTTTGGTCCAACGCCACTTGAATTGGCGTCTGAATTTTGATTTTCAAATTCAAACGCCAATTCAATTGGCGTTTGGCCCATTTTAAGAAAACTTCAACTTTTTGGCCATTATCTAGAAAATGAGCTGCGATCAAGGCTATTCTTGGAAAATACTCATTATTTTTCCTTCCGCTGCATTAATTCCAAAGTTCAATTTTGTTTTTGATATTCTTCGGTTCATCTTCAACACTTCCCATGCCGCCGCCCCTTGTGCAATCAGCCCTTCTCGTGCCGCCCCTTGTGCAATCAGCATTTTGTGTGCTGCCCCTGCGCAATCAGCACTTCGCGTGCTGCCTTAGTGCCACTAGCAATTCGCATGCCGCCCTTGTGCATTTAACATGCCTTTGTCTTATCACTTCATTGCATTCAACTATTGTAACAAGTTGAAAGTTATTTTTAGAAGACTTTCAGCTTGAGGGGATGTTAATATTATATATTTAATATATTATGTCATCTTGATGACCAAGTTTACTTGTCCTCCAAGTTCATCTTGGTGAACAAGTATACTTGACCTCCACTGAACTAGTAGCCTATATAAGGGTTTGATTCTCTTTGTAAACATATAAAAACAACAATAATTTTTCAATACATCTGTTTTTGTCTCTAACAGTTTAAAATAACACAATTTCCTCGAGTTTGTCATCCTAATTTTATTATCATCTCACCACTATCAAACGAGCAACTTGTTACTTTACGGGAAACGTGAGCAAAAATACATCCTTAATATTTGCAATTGTGTTGTAGAAAGGGCTCTTTTAAGTGCTAAGTGCAATTTACTGTAGTTGGGAAACTGAATAGTTCCATCACGGGAGATGTGCACCACATATTCGAACAGGTGTGATACTTTATAGAGCTTCATTAAAAAAAGGTGTGTCATCCAAGGCTAAATTTTTTTCCAGAACAAATAACGGATGATCGCAATAGCCAATTGAGTTATCCAAGCAACTCTCTCTTAATTTCCCCTTAGAATGGTTGAGTTACTACTCAAATCCAATTATTAAAAAAAATACAAAAGAATATGACTGAGACAATAGAGCTCGATTTTCATGAAGTGGAAGACCTTTTAATTCTATGCCTTTTTTGAGCATTTTCAAATAAACCACGGATGAACAAAGTCTACATATCTCATAATTCTAAACAAAAAGTTTTCTACAATATGCAATTTAAAAACACCAAATAGTCCTCAAAGTCCACCTTCAAACCAATCAATTGATACTTCACTTTAAAAGAGGGGTGTAAGTACAATTCCATATAACTTCAACCCCCATCTATATCATTTTTTCTATGATCTCTCAATTCTCAAACAGACAATTTACCAAAAAAGAGCAATTATATTCTACAATTAACAAAACAAAGAATATCATACAATATAGCATGTATGCAATCAGTTATGCTTATACCCGGTATATAAAGCGAATGTAATCAAAACCCAAGTAAAAATGTGTTCCGTCATCTCAACTTCATGCCTAATCACAGAGAAAACACAGATTTGTGTGTGAACTACTACATACTACAACATATTAAAATGAAGAAATCACACTGCATGCACTGACTATTGCTCATACCCACAAAAAATAACAAACAAAATCAGCATAAAAATAATCCAAAAAACAAAACCCAGTATATAAATAGGTTTTATCACCTCAAAATTTTCCTGAATCAATATAATCACATCAACCACGTATATGTGTGATTGGGTATGAGATATACACAGATACCTCAAAAATGAATAAATAAACCACAAAGTCGCGATTTCGAAATTTACCTTCACCATTTCGAAGCAGTTCGCCTCAAACCCTGACGCCTTTCTCTCTCTAGAAAGCTGCAATCAACTGGGACGAAGAATCAGTGAATCTGATTTATTTGGGTTGCAATTTTAATGGGTCGGGTCATACAATTATAATTCCCGAATCCGGCGTACGAATTAGGTAATGTGACAAAATTAGGATTTTAGTCTGTTAATTACAAAGAAAAAAATAAATATAGCTCGGTAAATGGTAACTACTGAACAAGTACTAAAAATATAAATAAAATAATGTGTATAGTCATAAGTGAATATAATTAATTATAAATTAGCAAAAAAATGAATATAACTAATTATCGATTAACTATGTTTTGATATATTATTTTGTATTTGTAGTAATAATAAAAAATAACAATAACTTGTATCCCTCCACATAACTTTTTAGCACGCTAAAGTATCATTAATTAGCAAAATTCCCACCAACTAACAATGAAAGTTATGGGTATTACAATTTATTGATTATGTAGAGTTTTGTTGGAAAATTCTTGGAATAGAGATACAGGGAATTGATATTTTCATAAACAAAAATGATACTTTTACAAAATTCATCTCACGTGAATAGTAAATGAACCTTACACTCATGTGAGTGAAAACTTATGAAAATATTAAATTTTACTTGTGAAAATATCAATTTCTCATGTATAAAGTTAAAATATTCAAAAATTCGAGTCAAAGAAGAACTTATTGGGTTACTTCTCCAATTCTATTCAAAAAAAAATTTGTTACTATATCAAGAAAGGAGTTCTATTTTTAATAGACTATTTATTATATGTTGGAGTCCAATTATGAGAAGGAATCTTATTTTTGATAGAATTTTTGATTTGAAAGTGTCTGATAGGTAAAGGAGAATTATATGTACTTTATAAATATAGTCTTCTGTTTAATTGTTAAAGTCTACCACAACTAAAAGTCATGTAAAATCTTAATAGTTGAGGGAGGGTGTGAGTGTGTTTATATGAGAGTGTGTTTTTACATCATTTATATTTCGTGCAAAAAAAATTGTATTATGGGTGGGATGATTTTATTGCTTTTAGTCTGTGCAAAAAGTTTGTATCGCGGTATTCTGAAACCTCAAATTTTAGGGCGTAAAATTTGGAAGGATTATTGTAAGCTCATGTGCATATTCAGATTTTGGTCTGTGATTTTTCCCTTAAGGGTTTTTCGCATTAAATCTTGTGTTGTTTTCTCTCTCTTTATTTTATTGGTTGATTTACGTTGACATAATTCCCAAAAAGTTCAGCGTCCTTGAACTCAAAAAATTAATACTCCTTCCTTTCTATTATATACGACTTTTTAGAATAATTTTTTCCCCCATAATATAAGATATTTTATATATATCTTGTAAACACCCAAAATGTGCACATATTTTCTCTAACAATGACAGGAGGGCAAGAGCATCATTTTACATTGAGGTAAATATGTCTAATCAAAGATTATATAGGGCTTAGAAAGAATATTCAAAGTCCCCACAATGACCTCTGAGGTACAAGCTATAGAAAAGGAGACGAACGATTAGTCGGCGTTTCCAGAATGATGGTTTTTGCCCTTTATCTCCATCTTTTCGAATCCGAAATTGATCAAACTTATTGGCATTGAATAACTCTTGAAAATAGTTGTCCGGATTGGTACAACATGTTTTCTAACTCTCAATGTTAAAGTTCTCATCTTTATACTAGATCTAGCTTAGCTCTAGCATATTTTGCTAATAATCATGTTTTGACTTTGTTTGTTTATGATTAATTCTTCATTTAAGACTCTTAGCATCCTAGATCATATCTAGAGGTGTTTGGATCTTATTTTTGGGATTATGGATTGTTAGAAAGGATTTCTCACGGATGAAATCTCCTCCTAATTAGTCGAGTATATCCTTTTAGTAATTTATCAATTTTGACTTTGATTCAACTTCGTTTTACGTATTATTTTTGCTTGGGAATTTTTTCCCTATTAATTTATAGGTCACTCAAATATCCTAAATTAATATCTAGTAACGAGGGATCCAACCTTTTGGCCGACGAGAAATTCTCATGAATAGAATCTCCTTATAGCTAATATGGGATATATTTTTTATTAGATCTCAATGCGTTGTTTTCTAGATCTATAAAATCTTAAATTTACGAGTTTCATTCCCTAAATTTTAAGTTCCTTTAATAGATCTCGTCGATATATAATAAATCCTTGTGATTTCAATATAGTTAAAAGCTATAAATTGTGATATTGTTGATTTGTTATGCGATCTGTGGATTTAGGGTTTACAAAAGTTATTTTCTCTAAACTCCGTGCATAGGTCATGACACGTTGTTGGGTATGATTATGAATCATATGAGCCTAAGAATGAATTCAAGGCCCTTAAACATCGTGTTTAATATGAATTAAAGAATATTCTCACAATGGACATAGTTAACGATTGTAATTTTTGCGATTCGATAATTGTAAATGTAATTCAGACCATAAAACGATATCGAGGGTTTCATCCCATGAAAATTAGATTTAAGGCCTCTTGATAGTGGGTTTTATTATTGTGAGGTGTTTGGAGTTATTTAGATGGCTTACATGTCAACGAGTAGCTTCAACCCTATTTTCGATGTTTGATTTTATCTTTCGACATACGAAAAAAGATTTTCTAATGAAATTGCAAAAAAAAAATTAAAATTGAATCAAAGTAGGTTATGAGATTAATTCTAAACTAAAATGGGAAGCAATAGAGAGTATTAATTTCTATTTGACAAAGGGTTTGTAAGACAATGTTCTCCCTAAATGACACCAAAAAATTATTGTCAAATAAAATCTAAAACGAAACTTTTCATTCAAAACAAATCATTTGTACATAGATTCAAATAGGCTTAAAATTGCTTCCAAAATAATGCACCACCAAGACTTTGATGATTCTAGAAGATGACACCTTAGATTCCATGATATGACCTTAAGATAAGAGACGGCCCCTAGGCTACTTACATTTCACAACTTGATTCTAGGAAACGAAACATTATACTTAACGATTCGATTCAAATCAACTCTAGGAGGCGATACCTTAATTTTTTCCTAATTGACACAATTCATATAGGCACAGAACACAAACACACATTTCATGTTTCTCAAGGTAATTCATTTAATCTTTTAAGAAAAATATTAAGAAAGCGGTAGCCGTGTTTCACAGAAGTCGGGGGTGCTTAACATCTTCCCCTCGCTTAAGCAAACCTCTGAACTCTACGAATCTTAATTGCAAACCAATTTTACATAGTCACACGATGGATCATCTCGATTATTAAAACCTAAAAATCTTGATGAATTGGTACATACATTTAAATCTTTACCAATTGACGACTCTTGTCTTATTGACCCCCAGTAAAATAAAACTTTCAAACCCTGTCGACATTTATGTCAATTTTTTTCAAAATCACCTTTAAAATCACGATTTCTTAAACAAAAAAAAAGGAAAAATCCCGGTGTCGACATATCTTGGAGAAAAAAAATAGTCATTTCCTATGTTGTCCCTAAAAATTAGAGTAATTGAGAGAGGAGAGAGAGTAATTAATTGATATATGGGTAGTAATGAAATTTCAAACCAACATTAATTATCTAATATTAGAATTAATGAGATTTCTTAATATGTACAATTATGTCTTAAATGACCTATATAATAGAAAGAAGGGAGTATTATCAAATCACTCGTAATTAAATTACATGAAAATAAATTATAATTCAATTGTTTGAATTACAAGCATTTTAAGAAATTTTGGTTTTAAAGAAATTGGATCCACAATTTATATTTTCTTATTGATTAAAAATAATGGAAAAAGTATAATAACCTTTTTTTATTAAAAAAATGATGAAATTGTGTAATATTGGAAAGATTTTTTAAAAATAATGATTTTGATAAGACGTTACAATACATAAATCATAAATTATTAAAAAAAAATGTATACTAAATTTTCTTTTTTGAGATTATATATAATTCATAAATCATTCTTTTTTAAAAAAAAATGTATACTAAATTTTCCATACAAAATTATTAAAATTTGATCCATAAAAGTTATTATCACAATAAATCCAACGGTATGATTACTTGGTATTTTCAACCTGTAACGCTTCGTTTTGTTTATATATTGAGGATAATTCTTGAAAAGACAAATTCTCATACAATCAATTTATATTAGAACCAACTTTGTTATGTTCAAATTTAGTTGCATATTTGGGCAAACAAAAGATTAGTAAATTTTGTCATTGCTAATCGATTGCAAAGGTGAAAATGATGACCAACTTCAAGCAAGAAAGCATAGGAGGCACTTGTTCATCAACATTCAACCATTGTTAGAAGATTTTCTCAAGTTGCGGCCAACTCAATGACTCCTCAACAACAAATGTTTCCCGATTTAGCTATGGTATGATCGATATTTAATTTACTTTACAACTCCTTACTTCAAATTCTAGTTGCAATACAAGTATTTTGATGTGTACAAAAATATATTACAAAAAATTACTAGTGGAAATGTAAAAAAAATAACCTTAAATTATTTACTTATAGTTTAGAAGATGTAGTTTAAAATTTTCATTTATATTCAACGAGTTGAATGCGATATAGATCTAGATCTAGATACGACAGATCGCGATATATCATATTTGAATTATGGATTGAATAATCCAGATTCAGTTTAAATTGAATCTGAATAATTTGTAATTTATATTATATTTTTTCTCTAGTCAACAACTCTAATCTCCGTCTTAGATATGTGCTAATTAGTAATAATTTATTCTTCCTTATTGAGAGTTTGTTTTCTCCATGTAATGATGGATTTCTTTCTCTTTTTACCCGAAGGTTTCATTAGACAATTGATATTAACAGAGCAATAAAGATGGACATAGGGTAATTTTAATTTTTTAGACAATTTTACCCTTATCATTAAATAAGGGTTAAACTCCTCACTCGTTCTGCAAAGACCAGCAGTAGCGACTGGTCGGAGAAGTCAAAAATTCATGGCAAATGTTGAAGAATAACCCAAATCTGCATATTATAAAATTATTTTATTATAGTATCTGTATTGTCCACTAATTGTTACTACGATTGGCCATCTTCTAAATTATTTGTTATTTTGTTTGAAATGATTATCATTTCTATTCTTTTTATTGTTATCTTTTCATCATTTGTAACATATTACAATTTTGAGATATTTCAGGCTTTTGGACTGTTTAATTAAAAAAATAAACAAAAACTATGAGCATAATATATGAACTATTAATTAATTTTCGAAAAAGTAAAAGTATTAATAATTGATTCAAAACTTAATTCGATCAATTTAAATTTATTTCTCAATTCAAATTTTCAATTTTAAAATATCAGCAATTCTATTATCTTATATAGACCTGGCAAAATATGGTTATGGGTTGGTTTTACTTTTCAAAATATGGTTAACCAACCATTTAAGAACTAAAACCATATTAACCATTTTTAATATGGATAATGTGGGTTGGAACCATATGGTTATAGTTAAAAATCATATTAACCATATTAACCATTTTAAGATGTTTTGACTTTTAAACAAAAATTTAAAAAAATGAAATTAATATATACTAAAGATAAAGAGACGGATATAAGGGGTAAAAGTTAAGCTCCTTAAGTAATGCTATGAGATATACATAATTACGTAATATTATCTTTTTTGGGTGAGGGTGAGGGTGAGGGTGAGGGTGGAGGTGGAGGTGGAGGTGGGGGTAAGGGATGTATACATAATCACATAATATTATTTTTTTGAGGGGTGGGAGTGGGAGTGGGAGTGGGAGTGGGGGTGGGATGGGGTAGGGGGGCTAGGGTGGTGTGGGGTGGGGTGGGTGGGGTGGGGTGGGGTGGGGGATAAGGGGTGTATACATTTATATGTATACATAATATTATTATTTTGGGTGAAAGTGTGGAGTGTGGGGTGTGGGGTGTGGGGTGTGGGGGTGGGGGGGTGGGGTGGGGGTGGGAGTAGGGGTATGGGGTGGGGTGGGGTGGGGGGTGAGGTGGATGGGTGGGTGGGTGGGTGGGTGGGGTAGGGGTGGGGTAAGTGGTGTATACATAATCACATAATATTTTTTTTTGGTGGGGTGGGGTGAGGTGGGTGGTGGGGGTGGGGTGGAGTGGATGAGATAGGGGGTGAGTGGGTGGGTGGGGTGGGGGGTGTATACATAATCACATAATATTTTTTGGTGGGGTGGAGTGGGGTGGGGTGGGTGGGTGGGTGGGGTAGGGGTAAGGGTGTATACATAATCACATAATATTTTTTTGGGTTGGATGAGGTGGGGTGGGGTGGGGTGAGGTGGGGTAGGGGGTGGTTGGGGTAGGGGGTGGGGGTAAGGGGTGTATACATAATCACATAATATTTTTTTTTGGTGGGGTGGGGTGGGGTGGGGTGGGTGGGGTGGGGTGGGGTGGGGGTAGGGGGTAGGTGCGGTAGGGGGTAAGGGGTGTATACATAATCACATAATATTTTTTTTGGGTGGGGTGGGGTTGAGTGAGATGGGGTGGGGGGGGTGGGTGGGTGGGTGGGTGGGTGGGTGGGATAAGGGGTGAGGATAAGGGGTGTATACATAATCACATAATATTTTTTTTTTTGGTGGGGTGGAGTGGGTGGGTGGGTGGAGTAGGAGGTGGGGGTGAGGGTGTATACATAATCACATAATATATTTTTTGTGGGGGTGGGGTGGGGTAGGGGTAGGGGTGGGGGCGGGGTGGGATAAGGGGTGTATACATAATCACATAATATTTTTTTTGGTGGGGGTGGGTGGTTGAACTTCTTGAATATGTAAATATGGGTGGAAAGAACTTTTAATTTGGATTTGGAATAAAATATGAGTCGAAAAATGGTTAACCGGGTTGGAACTATATTTTATTTTAAAAATATGGTTCCAAACTTTAACCAACCCAAATAAATAAATATAGTTAACCAACCCATTTAGTTCCAGTTAATATGGGTTGACCCGACAGTTAACCAACTATATTGCCAAGTCTAATCTTATATCACATTTTTGGGTCCATAATCTATTTCATTAGTTTTAATTTATAAATGGAGTCACTCCAAACTCATTTCTTATATATTTATGGACATGCTTTCATTAATCTTAATATGTTATTGTCATTTATAGGATGATGAGGACTTAGCTGATCTTGTAAAATTCATCTCAGCGACTTCATTCGCTTACTGGGAAAAAAGAAAGGGTACATTTTATTTAGCCTAATGCTAAAAAATTATGTTATAACAGTTGTGATTGATTTTAATTATGTTATATAGCCGATTCGTTTTTGATTCGATCCTTATAGTTTGCTGGAGAGAACATGACTCTTTCTCTCTCTCTCTCTCTCTATATATATATATATATATATATATATATATATATATATGTGATATGATCCATAAGAAATACTTGTTATGGAGGAAATTTGGGCAAATAGCATCATATCCGTCCATTCTATAAATCAAGGACGCGTATTAAAAAAGAAAAATGCCCTTACGCTAAACGACTGTTAGGTTTGTAATATTCATAAGGCGCAATCAAATTGCAAAAAATAATGCTAAGCGTGTAAAAATCGTAGTTTAAAATTTTACAAACCATATACCCGATCACCCTTTATGCATAATTATTAATTAAACGAAAAGATAAAGAATAAAATCATACCCTTGAAGATCGAGCTTCCTCGTGTACAAGTTCACCTCCAAATCCTTTCGCTCAACTTGAATCCACCGGGTTTGGTTCCTTCCTTTGATCAACGTTAGCCACCCATATGTTTGGCCTCTAGAGGGCGATCCACCAAGGAAGAAAAAATTCAAGAAGAAGGGTGGTTGGCTAAACCCTAGTTTTTCTATCTCTATAGAAAAGGTGTACTTCAACAACTTGGAATTATTACGTACTTTATTAAAGTCAACAACCCATACCACCCATAATAAGACTCTCTTATTTATAGATGTGGGCAACCCACCTTAACAATTAAGGAATTGGGTTTTAATTAATTAATTCTTTTAATTAATTAAGCTCCCTAATTTTATTAGGGATAATTAATTAAACTCCTTTAACTAATTTTCCTTCCTAATCCAATTAGGAATAAATGAGAGTACTTATATTAAATTAATTCCTAAACTCTTTTAGAAATTAAAATAATAATAATTGTAATAATATTAATAAGACTCCTCTTATTAATTTATATTTAATATTTCTAAAATATTAAATAATAAATATTAAGCTATTTAATTTATTCTATCACCATAGATTAAATTAAATATACTTAACATATTATTACGATTATGCCATTAACTTCTTAAATAATTATTCTTCCTTTTATGGTGTGACCTTTTAGGTTCTCCATATTAAACCTATTGTGAATAAATCAATTAGAACAATTCTAATCTTATTTAAATAAATAAATTAAACAATTAATTTATTTAAATAATATTTATTCTACAATAGGGATAAAGCCTCCCTAACGATCAACGACTTTCCGGATAATATAGATTTCAACATTAATCATTAAAGAATCTTTGAGTAAATAGTTACCGTGACAATTCAATCCTTCTACCATACAATGTCCCAATTAAATATAAGACATGGAATTATCGTCAAGTCTTATTTTATTTAATTATATGTATTTCGATCCTTAAATGCACAACTCCAAATAATGCAAATTAGAAACTCCTTTCTAATTTCA
Source organism: Panax quinquefolius (assembly GCA_020205615.1). Classification (NCBI taxonomy): domain Eukaryota; kingdom Viridiplantae; phylum Streptophyta; class Magnoliopsida; order Apiales; family Araliaceae; genus Panax; species Panax quinquefolius. The sequence continues at coordinate 7,123,786 of CM035162.1, read as the reverse complement.
TTCTGCTTAACCCAAGGACTACTGGGTTGTCATTTATCGAATCACATAGACATTTCTCTTTTTTATTAGAAGTGGTAGATTCTTTATCGATCATACATTATCTCCATGTATAACTTATTATACCCAAGCATACCTTTGATATACCCTAAGGGTCTTAAGGAATAAGTCAAAGTATAACTCATCATACACAAGATACTATGATGATCTCAAGTCCAAGGATTACTTGTCTATCTATATCACTACAGAATTCCTATTGACGACAGCAAATAAAACTCCATTAGGTATTCCTTAGCGAGCCAATGCTTCGATTGAACTTATTCTCTAATAAGCACCTACATACTTGCTTTAGTGTCTCCACACAAATGATCATGAGATCAATCATCCTCATCCAATGAAAGCAAGCAACGTATGTACCAATCTATCCGGATTCACTAATCCCCAATTTAGTAATCCAACGATCGGGGAACTATTTTAGTTTTAAGCTTTCTAAGAATTTAGATCTCATTAGAATGATCATCATCATTATTCTAAAAGCATTGCTTAAAACTATGGGTTTATCACATATTATAAAACAAAGATCACGTAGATAATTAAAAGCCTTTAATAAATTAATACTTTTTATTAATAAATGAATAAGATTGTTACAAAGTATATGCTTTATCATCAAACATGATTGGCTTGTGTGCATACTACTTTCAATCTCCCACTTGCACTAAAGCCAATCGTCATGGTATCTTATACTCTTCTTCTGCTAAGTGACGATTATCCCGCCGTTGGATAAGCTTTAGTTAATGGATATGTAATGTTGTTCTTTGAGAGTCCACTATCTCTATAGTAATTTCCCATCTTTCAATGATTCTAATAATCAAATGAAAGTGTCACAACACATGTTTAGATCCAAGATGAGACTTGAGGAACTGCTCTAGTTACTCAGTAATGAACTTTTAATCCAAACAATCAACTTGCGACTTCATTTATAGCTATATACTTTGTCTTTATCACTAAACCAACAACTCTTTCTTTGTTTGGAACCTTTCCAATTCAACGCACTAATTTATTCAAGATAACGCTTTTACCTTAAAGTGGATTTTCTGGTTAATCTTTGGTCATCTCAAAAAACTTGAGTCTCATTAAGCCCTCTAGTTTTAATTAAGACCCACCATGTGTATGATCACATCCTTAGTGCTTAAGGTTAAGCACTTTAAGATGTTTTTCACCGACTCATAGTGAACTTCTCCGTATTATGACCGATCAACATCGTGTCTCGTATATTTCATTGCATATATGATAGTCACCATGTGACCTCTCTTTTCAGAGTCTCAGGGACTATTAAGAGACATACACTCCATAGCTCATCGATATGAGACATCTCTTGAGTTTGCCATGCTAAACGACTTTAGCATCAAATGAATATACGTTCCTCGGGTTAAGTTGAGCATCCTTTTAAATCTATCTATATTGATTTATATCCCTAATTAAGATACTCTTCCAAATCATTCATGGAGGAATGTTTAGACAACTTTATCTTTACTTGATTGTAGCATTGGTATGTCATTCCTTATCCGTAGTATATCAACATATAATATTAGGAATGTCACTTGCCAGCCTCCCACCGTCCCTTTTGTACACATCTAACTCTTACTTTACCTCATCAGATGTAACTCTCGGATCATCATCTTCTATGATCGTACCTCATCATCATCATCCATGATGAACCCATACCTCCTAGGTATCTTCGGTACTATTCCAGACTTACGATTCGGTTGTGGTACAATAGGTCTATCTACAGGTTCCTCTTATTTGACTTATAGTATTTTGTGGTTCTTGAACTCTTCAAGATCTATTATCCTCCCACTAGCCCTTTCAATGATAAACACCTTTATCTTAGAAGGCAGCGTGTTTCGCAACAAACACCTTTTGCTAAGTAGGATTATAGAATATATACCCTAAACTTACTTTAGGATTTCCCACAAATCGACACTTATAAAATCTTGTCCCAAGCTTATCCTTTGAAACCTTTTCACATAAGCTGGACAACCCCTTATCTTAACATACTTAAGATTAGGAATCCTCCCTGTCCATAACTTTTATGGAGTCTTGGGACTGGATTTTGAGGTTACCTTTTCATAGATATGCAGCCATTTCTAGGACATGATCCTGTAGAGGATACTTTGGAATGTTGGTAAAATCATTATGGACCGTACTACGTCCAACAAGGTACGATTTTTCCTTTCGTAGATACATCAATCAATTATCACGTATCGTGGATGTGTCCATTATGAGAAAACCATTTGAGATGATCTAGAAACTTATTGCACAAGTATTTATCCTCGATCTAATCAAAGAATCTTAATACTTTGCCAATTTGTTTCACTTCAATTCTTTGAACCTTTCAAATAATTCACACTTGTATTTCAACAAATACATACATTCAACTCTTTGAATGATCATCTCCTTTTCTTATACTAATTTGTTCAATATGCAAAATTATTTTCATGTAAGTCAAGTATACAAAATTTATTAAGTAATATTCCGCTTTATACAAAACATTATTATTATAAATAGAACAACAATTGTTTTTAATTATAATACCAAAGATTTTATTGTCCAACAATAAAATAGAAATAATATTTTTAACAAGAACTGAATACAATAACAACTTATTGACTTAATAGATTTGCCCATAGGCATTGCTAAACTATAAGTTTCTATGGCTAATATGCGTGACCTTTGCTTCATTTCCCACACATAGATTACTTATATTTGTTTAGCTTTCTACTTCGCTTGGTCCTTCATAAATCTATATTTATGATAACCAAAGTCGATATCCAATATCCAAGTAGAACCTCGACTTAAAGAAAATTTATTTTAAATCATGAACAAATTTGTATTTGTAACCAAAACTTCACTAAGCTTCTTTGGTTAGCCTCTGCATGATGCTTCTTGCGCTTTCTTTCAAATGTCTCAGGCTTATTGCGGTGGAAGCAAACTCCTTTTCTTTATCCGTGTCGGGCTTTTGCTCTTATTATCCTTTGTTTACGCCTTTCTATTTACCTTCTTTGAATCGTTCTTCTTTTCGGAAGATCCTTTGGCCCCTACCAAGAAGACACGGTCTTTCTTGGTTGAAAGTGACTCTCATCATTTTTCAACATGTTAAGCAAATCAACAAAGCTGATATCTAGCTTGTTCATATGAAAAATTCACAACAATTGTGAAAGGAGTCCGGGAGTGAGTGCAAGGTCAAATCTTGCTCAACTCTCCATCCATGACAAAACTCGTTGTCCTAATTGATCAATCAAATTGATAATGTTAAGGACTCTCTATAGTGCCATTAGCCATTCTAGATCGGAAGAGCTCCTTAGATATCTCGATATCTATCGGTCCTACTTTCTCACCATCAACTACTTGATGTGCGGGAATATAGTAGGAGTATCCATAGTTTCAGTCGACGTGAAGCTTATTACTTTCGTGGATACGAGCATGATGCATTGAGCCAATCATGCATCATCTTGCCATTTTCTAAAAGTAGCAATCTCTTCCTCGGAGGCATTATTCGCAACCATTCTGCGAGGATAAAGGCGTATTAAGACATAAGATAGCTTTTCACCATGAGAACTATTCTCAAATTCCTTAACCAATCCATTTAATTGATGCAGTTAATTTAGCATCTAATATGTTTCGCAGATGATAGTAATTTTAGACATTGTAAAATTCTGTAAATGAATTTGTAATTAACAACATTTTAACATACATTCTATTATTAATTACCAAAATAATTTAGGTATTGTTTTAAATTGGTATCTCCCACTATTTTCTTCAAACTATATTACCCTCAATATATATAGTTCGGCAAAATCTAATTAAAGATCTGCTAGTGAGAATAAGGATCTCATTTCAAATGTATATAGCCTTGTGGTGACACAACAAACTATATATAAATAAATAGGTAGACAACTTTTGTCAATTACATCAATTATCGCAACTCCTCAGATTTTGCCTCTTAGATTATTTTGATCAAGTGGTGGCACATCCGAATCAAAATTATCCAAGTTTAGTCCGACCTAGCACTCCATATATTCAAAAAAGAAAATATCATCCTTGTGGTGACACAATAATAAAATAATATTGTTCAATTTTCTTTATAAGCATCAAATGTGATAAATTAACATCTTAAATACTTAATACTTGCCTTGTGGTGACACAACAAACTCATATTAAATATTTAATACTCTATTAATTTTATCATGCTGAAAGGCGACGTTCGATATTCCAAATATCTTTGAACGCTTAGGACTTAATATAAAAATTGAGGGGTTTGTTATTAATTTGTCTCATCTTGTTTAATACATACGCATATATATATATATAAAATACGCGTCGTATTAATTAACATGCGAAGCATGTTTGCATATATATATATATATATATATAGTATAATCATGCACATATAGAATACTATATTACCCTTGGATTGATTATGGACTTTTATTCTAGTTTGGTTCACTAGAGCCACCAAGTGAACCAAAAGGTCAAAACCTAGGGGTGCAAGAAATAATATTTAAATATAACTATTACATTTAAACCCTGCTCCATTACAAAATCTGGTCTTCAAGCGCTCCTTATTCCTTTTTTCTCTAATTTTCTAAAATTAATTCTAACTATTCCTATTACACAACTATTTAAAATAAATAGAAACCTCGATCGTTAAATCGAGGGAATGCATAGGAGAGATAGAATTTACATTAAGAAAAATTAGAAGGCGAATCTTGTGCAGAATTCATTTAATAAAAACCCATACATTCATGCATCCAACTAAAAATAAAATCCAATAGCATTGGTCAATAAATCCATAATCAATCCCATTTATTATCATACACATCACCATATGCATCAATAAATAACATTCATCTTATGAATAATAAACATTTAATATATATATTGATATCATTTAATGGGCAAATTTAGTTAGTATAAAATCTATTTTGAATCAAAATAAACTCCTTTATTTTAATCCAAATTTAAATCAAAATAAAACTATTTTATTTTAATTTATCCATTTTTGAATAAAATAAACTATTTTATTTTAATCAAAATCTTTAATTAAAATAAACTCCTTTATTTTAATTAATTATGGAATCCAATTCCATGTAAAAAAATCTTTAATTAAAGGAAACACGGATATTCTTTCATATTCACAAATAAACTCCTTTATTTTGAATAATATGAAATCTTATTTCATATTTAAATAAACTCCTTTATTTAAGGAAACATGAATTCTCTTTATAAACTCCTTTATTTAAGGAAATTAGGCAATCCAATTTCAACTCCAATTAGTTATCATGGAATCCAATTCCAACTCTAATTAGTTAGCATGAAAATTCTAATTTTAAAATTAAAGTAACATCTTTATTTTAAAATTAAAATAAACTTTTTATTTTAAGATTAAAATAAACCTTTTATTTTAAAATAAAATTATTAAGATTAAAATAAAACTTTATATTTTAATATTAAAATAAACCTTTTATTTTAAAATTAAAATAAACTTTTATTTTATTTATATAATAATTAAGAATAATATATATATATAATACGGTTAACAGTTAACTATATACATATATATATATTCGGTGGACCACTTAGAAATCCCATCCTGTTAACATTTTCGGTGATGGCATGCATTAAAACATATATATATATATATACTTTAGCTTCCTGCTTTTCAAAAAAAAATAAAAACCGTGGCCTAATAACTTGATTTCCGTCCTTGATTTGCTCCTGACTTCCTTAAAATATAAGAAGCATGATTCTTTTATTAAGCACGTCATCACCCGCAGCGAATCAACAGCCACTAACATGACATGATAACAGTTTCCAAAAAAAAATAGCCACGAAATCCGGTAAAAAAATGGATTACCGTTTTTTTTTTTTTTTTTTTTTTTTTTTTTTACAACATAATTATGCCCAAATAAATTGTTCTAAACACATATCAATATAATATCAAATTAAATAATTAATAATTGCGATAAAGGTTTGGGCTCACGATGCCATCATATTAGGTTGTAATATTCATGGTATGATCAAATTGCAAAAATAATGCGAGCGTGTAAAATCGAGTTTAAAATTTTACAAACCATATACCCTGGATCACCCTTTATGCATAATTATTAATTAAAAGAAAAGATAAAGAATAAAATCATACCTCAAGATCGAAACTTCCTCGTGTACAAGTTCACCTCCAAATCCTTTCGCTCAACTTGAATCCACCGGGTTTGGTTCCTTCCTTTTCGATCAACGTTAATACCCATATGTTTGGCCTCTAGAGGTGATCCACCAAGAAGAAGAAAATTCAAGAAGAAGGGTGGTTGGCTAAACCCTAGTTTTTCTATCTCTATAGAAAAAGGTGTCAGACTCTCAACAACTTGGAATTATTACGTCTTTATTAAAGTCAACAACCCATACCACCCATAATAAGACTCTCTTATTTATAGATGTAAAACCCACCTTAACAATTAAGGAATTGGGTTTAATTAATTAATTCTTTTAATTAATTAAGCTCCCTAATCTTATTAGGGATAATTAATTAAACTCCTTTAACTAATTTTTCTTCCTAATCCAATTAGGAATAAATTAGAGTACTTATATTAAATTAATTCCTAAACTCTTTTAGAAATTAAAATAATAATAATTGTAATAATATTAATAAGACTCCTCTTATTAATTTATATTTAATATTTCTAAAATATTAAATAATAAATATTAAGCTATTTAATTTATTCTATCACCATAGATTAAATTAAATATACTTAACATATTATTACGATTATGCCATTAACTTCTTAAATAATTATTCTTCCTTTTATGGTGTGACCCTTTAGGTTTCTCCATATTAAACCTATTATGAATAAATCAATTGAAACAATTCTAATCTTATTTAAATAAATAAATTAAACAATTAATTTATTTAAATAATATTTATTCTACAATAGGGATAAAGCCTCCCTAGCGATCAACGACTTTTCGGATAATATAGATTTCAACATTAATCATTAAAGAACCTTTGAGTAAATAGTTACTGTGACAATTCAATCCTTCCACCATACAATGTCCCAATTAAATATAAGAAATGGAATTACTTTGTCGAGTCTTATTTTATTTAATTATATGTATTTCGATCCTTAAATGCATTAACTCCAAATAATGCAAATTAGAAACTCCTTTCTAATTTCATTCTCGCTTAACCAAGGACTCTTTGGGTTGTCATTTATCGAATCACATAGACATTTCTCTTCTTTTATTAGAAGTGGTAGATTCTTTATCGATCATACATTATCTCCATGTACAACTTATTATACCCAAGCATACCCTTTGATATACCCTAAGGGTCTTAAGGAATAAGTCAAAGTATAACTCATCATACACAAGATACTATGATGATCTCAAGTCCAAGGATTACTTGATTACTATCACTACAGAAATTCCTATCGACAGCAAATAAAACTCCATTAGGTATTCCTTAGCGAGCCAATGCTTCAAATGAACTTATTCTCTAATAAGCACTACATACTTGCTTTAGTGTCTCCACCACAAAATGATAATGAGATCAATCATCCTCATCCAACGAAATGAAGCAACGTATGTACCAATCTATCCTGGATTCACTAATCCCCAATTTAGTAATCCAACGATTGGGAACTATTTTAGTTTTAAGCTTTCTAAGAATTTAGATCTCATTAGAATGATCATCATCATTATTCTAAAAGCATTGCTTAAAACTATGGGTTTATCACATATTATAAAACAAAGATCACGTAGATAATTAAAAGCCTTTAATAAATTAATACTTTTTATTAATAAATGAATAAGATTGTTACAAAGTATATGCTTTATCATCAAACATGATTGGCTTGTGTGCATACTACTTTCAGATATGGCGTACACTGAAAAGTTTAATCTCCCATACGCTACGTCAACTAGCGTACTACAAAAAAATATGAAATAAAACTCGGATTTTTCTTCATCTCGTCCTGTGTGAATAGACGGGGATGACATAGGATTCATGGTCACATTTCTTGCCCACCACCTATTAGCCATTATTTCTCCACCACCAAACCTTCTCTCCCTCAAGTTGACAAACACAAAATGTAGTAGTACAAATATATTTAATAAACACGTACACACCACCTCTCTCTATCTACCCAACTCATATTTGGGTAATAACTGGACTACAGTACCATTAATAGACCTTTAAAATATATATTTCTCAATCTCTGTGTTTAAAGATTTGTCGATTTTCTAAATTTAGACAGAGATCTGATCGACTCCCATATCCAACAAAAAAAAAATCCAAAACCTCATCAACTTTCTTCACTTTCCAATCAGACTAAAATTACACTAAAACAAGAGAGATCTAGAAATTAAACCCATTTCTTTAACAGATCAGCCGAGACTAATTTTTGTTATAGGGGTATAGTCAAAGCGCGTGGATATGAGTGTCATGTATTCTTTTCTAGCGACTGAGGAGAGAGAGTAGCGATCAAAGAAGAAAGAATTGGACATAAGAAGCTTTTCGTTACACATGACGTATTTATCGATTCCTTCGGGCCATATGAGTTGGGGGCTTTAAACGACCACCAATGTACATTAGCGAGTAAAATGACTAACTGGTGGCTTGGTGTATTTTTTTTGTAGTGACGCTAGTTGATGTAGCGTATAGGAGATTAAAATTTTCAAATCGCCTATATATATCGCCTCAATGTAAGGGCATTTTCCTTTTTTAATATGCTACTTGATTTATAGAATGTACGGATATGATGATATTTGCCCAAATTTCCTCCATAAAAAGTATTTGATATGGATCATATCCCTATATATATATATATATATATATATATATATATATATATATATATATATATATATATACTATAACAAATTCCGCACTCTCCCAAGACTATGGACTGTAGGATTTATCCCAAACTTTGGACAACTCAGATGATTTATTAGAATGAGCGAAAAATTCAAAATCATTTGTATTTTATTATATAGATAGTTGACCCTCTCCAACGGACCATAGGGAGCGAACTAAAAATGAACCCGCTATAGCAACGATTTTATCCGTCGCTATAGCATAGAAAACTGTATCCTATAGCGATGGATAAAACCGTCGCTATATAGAAATTGCTTTTAGTTCTGTTCACTAGAGAGACGAACCGTATATATATATATATATATATATATATATATATATATATATATATATAGATATATATATATATATATATAAGGGACTTATCTATAGAAGCGTTGTAAAAAAGAGTCTAGCCTTACAACACATCACGACCCTCCATCCGAAGATCGAACGGATTAATAGAGACTCCGTCCGCAGTTTAGTTTTCAGTATTTCACAGTTTAATACTGCAGACGAGACAAATATCCAAAATACCCCTCCTTGTACAAAAAAAAACCTTTTGGAGCCTGTAAAATTCTTTTATCTTCTATATTTATTTCTCCTCTATATTTTCTACTTCTTCTTTTTCACTTCATCATCTCCAATTTCTGTTTATGGGTTTATGTGTTTCGATATTGAGTATTTGTGTTAAAAATGGCCTATTTGTAATTGAAAATCGTATTTTAATACTAATCCATTCATCTAAAGAAATCCAATCCCCCATATCCATTGGAGTATGGTAATAACTCCTCTACCTCAATCTTAGAAGTGGAACAACTCATTATTTTCTTGACTCTGCTACGACTTATAGACTCAACCTCGATTAAAAATATGCTATAAACGGGTATACGATCTGAGAAACGAGACTCCCCGCGAATATAAGACATTTGATGCAGGCCTCTACCGTACCATCATAAACCCCGCCATCCCGAAGCCGAAGACATCCAAAACTGAAGCCATCCGAAGCCATTTGCCATTCTGAAGTTGAACTGATCCGTAAGAACTCGATCCCGAAGACAAGTCCCGAACACATCTATTATCGTCGCCCGACCCCGAAGCCCAACTCCCGAAGTTTAACAAAAAAATTCAATTTTTATTTGCTTCATGGATCATGTATGAAAAAGGATATGGTTGCACTTGTTCCTGATTAAAAGTATTTTTAATCAAAAGGATTGGTTGAAGAAGATATACTGCATAAGATCTATCATGGTAGAGGAGAGAGAAAAAATGGCGTGAATTTGAAAATGGAAAGGCTCCGCAGTCTAATACTACATATGTCTTTTGATTTTTATAAAGGTGGCATTTTGGTCTTTTGTCCCGTCCGCAGTATTAAACTGCGTAATACTAAAAACTAAACTGCGGACAGGAGCTCTATTAATCCGTTCGATATTTGAATGAAGGGTCACGATGTGTTATAAGACTAGACTCTTTTTTATAATGTTTACTCGATTAGTCCCCTTTAACTTATTTATTTATCTTGTCCTTGTAATTAGGAAATCAGACGGTTTGCCTTTTACGTTCCCAATAAGAATAGTTGGAAGGCTTAATTAGGGAAGTATTGCATATTATTAGTAGTTCACTATATACTTGGAAGTCTAGGGACCAAATTTAAAATACTAATTTGTTTCTCATATTATTTTCAAATATTAATTATTAATTTATTTTTCTTTCATTTTATTAATAAATTTTAAAATAGTAATATTGAGATTTTATGTAATAAGACAACATATTTATTATATTTCTTTTCTCCTAAAATATTAGTTAAAAATGAACCGAAGGAGTAATTACTTTATTTGTTTCATAAAAATTATTTCGACATTATAACTTATGACCCATAAATATTAGTACTTGGTACGCCAAACACTTTTAGATTGTTTTAAATGGAAATTCTAATATACTACCTTCATACCGTTTTAATTGACATTAAAGGAGAAAGTACAAAAAATAATCAATATAATTAATTCTTTGTTGAATTATTTAAGTTGGTTATAAAATTTTAATATTATTTTTATAAAATTTATTAAAAAGATGAACGAGAAACAAATTACTCTCTTCGTTATTGTTTATATGTCGTTTTCGTCATTATTTATTTTTACTTAATTTTGATATTATACCTACATTGAATAGTAATTTGTTTCTTTTCTTTTTTTCTAATAGTAGAAGGATAATATTCAAATTTTATATCAAATTTGATCGATCAATAAAACACTAATAGCATTAATTGATAATAACTTAATGAATTTGAATTGATTTTAAATTATAAATTTTATAGGTAAAGTTAAAAACTTAAAATTATACTTTTTTATATATCGCCAAAAGTAATTTAATTTTTATAATGTCCCTTATTAATTATTATGTTCATTAACATGACCAAAATAATAGTCACTGTCATTAGGCCCATTACATGGGTCAGATATGATAGCATTAAATTTTGTGCGTAATAATAAATATAGGAGAGAAAATCTTGAATTTAATATTGTACACCCTCAGTTCCTAAAAGATTGTCGTTTTAGAAGAAAAAAATATGTTCCAAAATATTTGTCGTTTACAATTTTCGAAGAGAATAAATTACTTACTTTTCTATATTACCCCTATTTTCTCTCATTGTCCCAAGAAATTTTCTTTCTTGTATTAATAGTTTTCAACTTCTCATAAAGGGGTAGTGATGGAATTTCAAATAAATTTTACTTGGTAAATGATACTTTCTTAATCCATGTGCAAAAATCTTAAATGACAATCTTTTTGGAACGGAGATAGTACTAATCTACTACTCTACCCGTTTTTAATATAATTCGTTTTAGAGTTGTGTAGAAGTATTAAGAAAATGATTGTATAACATTAAATATAATATCAATTGTCTATATTACCCTTGTATTAGAAAAAGAGTGTTATTTATTGAACAAAAAATAGTGAGAAAACCAAAGTTATATTTATTACTTGAGATAATATTGAAAACTAAACAATTAATGCTTACTTAAAATTCTCAAACCACTTATATTAAATAAAAAAAACAATCTATAAAACGACCAATATTAAGCAACGGAGGAAGTAAGATTTATCAATCCAATTTATTACTCCCTACGTCCCAATATAAAAGTTCTTATTACTATTTTGGGTAGTCTCATATTAAATGTCCACTTTTCTTAAATAATCAATCTTTTACATAATTTTTTCTATTATATCCTTAGCATTAAATATTTCATATTTTTCTTATTCTAATTCTCTCTCCATATTTAATAAGTATAATTAATTATGTGTTGAAAATATTTTTAATTGAAAAGCTAGAAAGTCACTCTCTTACTTATATTTTAAATAATTAATAACATTATTATGAATATTTTTGTCATTTTATTTTTTTTATTAACATATTTTATCCTGGGACGGGCAGAGTACTAAACTTATGTAATCAAAATCAGTCAATTCACTAAAACCCTTTTAACGAATTTACTACGCTCGAATTTGGGGAATTCGATCACAAATGGGTTTATGCTATCTTAACTATGGTTAGCCTACAAACCAGAGTTTGTTATCTTCCCTATATAAGCATTCCAAACACTTTGGCAGAGAAAGCACAGCCAGTACTCGAAATATGGCGCTGCTGCTAATAGTGGGTTTAGAATCCTTATAGAGGGGCGATAACGAACTTTGATTTATAGGCTAACCTACGCTGTCTACCATCAATCATCATCGTCTAAGGTAAGTTCTTGTTCATTTCTGGTTATTTTTTTCCAATTCCATGTTTAATTTATTTGGAAATGTATCTCTTTTTCTGGAATGGGGAAAGAGATTTTGATTTTCTACATTCAATCAGAAACCTTAGTTAACCGCGTTAGTTTTGATCTGGGTATTAAGCTTTGGCGAATAATTATTTGTTTTCTGCTAGTTTTGTGCTTTAGGCGTTTGGCGGAATGCTTCTATGGGATTTTATTGGGGGTTTATCAAGTTGCTGAATGAGTTGATTATTTAGTTATGTGGGTGTTTTCAGAAGATGTTTCTCTAGTGATTATCATTTCTGGTGAAGTTTTATTTCTTGAAATTTTGGTGTTTTGGTGTAGGATATTGACTCTTCGGGTATTCCATTCTGCACTGGTATGATTCTTTTTTACTATGGCCATTTTTTTTCTCTATGTGAGCTGGGACCCATTAGAGGAGCACTTAAGGAAATATCAATTTTTACTTGCAAAAATATGTATCCTTACTAAATTATGGTTTTGTTTGCATTGAACACTGACTAGATTTTAGCAATTATGTTAAGACTGCTGCTGTTACATTATTTTCCCCTAATTTTCTTCTTCTTTGTTTCTATTTTTATATGTGATTTTTGTGGTTATATGGTGACTGAATGAAATCTTAATACTGCATTGGGGTTCATAGACAAAACTTTGAGGGGTAATCAACTTGGCCTCTGGCGTACACTAGCATTTATGGCAAATTCTGGTGATGGCAATGCTTGCAACCGCGGGTACTCTTCTGAATCAGCAAAAGAAAAAGGAAGTGGGAATAAGAGGAAGTTTTTGTCTGAATGTCCTTTAGATGTTCCAGTTGAGGGAACGCCCTCGTCTCTAACGGAATTCCCTAGATACGAATTGTTGGGGGGGAAACTTCGCAATGCACCCAGTAATTTGGGGTCATCAAGTGCAAGGTCTGATCACCCTAAAGAGGAAGAAGTGAAAGAGTGCCTGCTGACTGATTGGAACGATCCAATTGCATGTCAATTTGAGGAACTTTTGTCTGATAGCTTGTATGCAACTTTTGCGAGTGCAATTAAGAAGCTTGCTGAATGTGGGTACAGTGAAGAGGTTGCTGAGCGGGCTGTATTGAGGAGCGGCCTTTACTATGGTGATAAAGATCCTGTTTCAAACACTGTGGATGGTGCTTTGCTTTATTTGGGAAAAGGCAAGGGGTTTGATACTTCAAGACATCATTTATTTGAGGATTTGCAGAGTTTAGTAGTGTATACAATATTAGAGATGGTAAATGTGACGAGGGAAGTTAAGCCATCTTTATCTGTCGCAGAAGCAATGTGGTGCCTGCTAATATGTGACATGAACTTGTCTAATGCGTGTACAATGGAAGGAGACGTTTTGAGTGGTTTACGTGATAAGGAAGTTAGCAAGGAAAGCTCCTCTGATTCTACACTTCCCCAAATGAAAGCTGAAGGTCAGTCATCTGAAACCATTGTCTTAAACCCCAGCAAGCCACTTGTCTCAAAACCATCAAATCCTGATCCTCAAAAGCCCCCCTCTGAGATACCCTTGGAAGGGGAATTCCCTAATTTTCTTAATGTTAAGATTCCAGTCCCTGGAGGTAAATCAATGACCATTACCGGAGGAATCCAAACAATTTCTCAAACAACTATCACAGAAGACAAATCTGGGGTTACTAGGAAGTGTGGCTCGGGGAATTCCAAGAGAGATATTCTTCGGCAGAGGACATTACATATGGAAAAATACAGGGGTCGTATGTCTAAGGGGGCTTTCAAATCCAAACTCACTAGCTTGGGTGGTCTGGTTTTGGATAAGAAACAAAAATCTCTACCCGATTCTTCTGCCGCATATATGAAGAATGTTTCCTCAAAGGAAAGTACTGCAGTGATAGCCAATGCCCCTCCTACATCTTTTTCACCTGCAACTGATACTCTTGCTACATTGCCTGTAAAAGATATTGTTTCTGTAGCAGATAGCAAACTTTCAAAGTCAATTCCTCAAGAAACAACACCTAGTGCGAATCCCCAAATCAGCACCCCTCCCTCTCCCAAGACTCCTGATTATTATGCTGGAATACCATATGATAATTCTAAGGGGAAGTATGTGCCACAAAATAAAAAGGATGAAATGTTATTGGCACTAGTTCCTCAGAAGCAGGCTCTGGAGAAAGCGCTCCAAGGATGGACAGATTGGGTGAATGAGAAGGTAATGCAGGCTGCTCGAAGGCTTGGCAAAGACAAAGCAGAGCTGAAGGCTCTGAGGCAAGAGAGAGATGAAGCTGAAAAAATTACAAAAGAAAAACAAATTTTGAAGGAGAACACCATGAAAAGGCTGTCAGAGATGGAGTTTGCATTAGGTAATGCTAGTGGACAGATTGACTTAGCGAGCTCAGAAGTTAGCAGACTTGAGCTGGAAAATTCTTTCTTGAAGAAGAAGATGGAGGCTGCCAAATTAAAGGCTTTGGGGTCAGCTTCAGAGTTGCAGGAAGCTGTGCTAAGGGAGCAGGAGGCACTGAAGAAGGTTCAATCATGCGATTGGGCAAAGGGTTTATTGGTGGAGGAGTTGACAACTTTTAAGCACCAAGCAGCTGGATTGCAGAAGGACTTAGAGAAGACTAAATGTCTTTACAACCAAAGTGAGGTATAGTTCTAACTAGTTGTAATATAATTTTTCCTTTCTTTGGCCGTCACAAAATTAAGTAGTTGAACCTGCTGGAACAAGGTGGGTCTATGTGAACAGCTATTTAATGTCACATATGATACACAAAAATATGGGTTCCTTGATTTCATCTGTTGCAGTTGCAATTGAAGTTCTTTTTTTAGCTTCCCTTTTCCATTAGCACTCTCGTAGATTGGTGAAATTCTTCAATTAGGTTGATATGGACGTAAATATTTTAAAGTTGGCGACTGATATGCATGTTGTTGCGGTTGCTGTTCCTTTTTTTCCTTTCCATTCTTTAAAAGCCATTACGTTTCCATGATTTTTAAGCTTCTTTGCTATTATGCCCATCTCTGTTATTAAGCTTGTTAACATAATGCTAATCTGGTTTTATCATTTAGTACCATCTTACCGGGACAATGAAAATTTCAGGCTCTGTGGAAACAGGAGGAAAAGGAGAAAGTAAAAATTCTCGTTCAAGCTAGCTCCATAGGAAAGGAAAGAGAAAGACTTGAAACCCTGGCTAAGGAAGAGGGAGATAAGATCAGACAGAAGGCGGAATATGAGTTGCAGAAGTACAACAATAACATAAAAGAGCTTGAGGCAGAGATATCAAAATTGAGATTGGAGTCTGAATCTTCAAAAATAGCTGCACTTCGGTGGGGAATCAATTGGAACTATGGCAGTGTCCCCACAGACAGTAAGAGTACCCCAGCTTTGCAGGGGTACCCGGTTCCCAATGTCCTTAAGAGGCTGCCAGTATTTCAGGACATATCTCGGGCTGGAGAGGTGAAGCAGGAGAGGGAGTGCGTGATGTGCATGACAGAGGACATATCTGTGATTTTCCTTCCATGTGCGCATCAGGTTCTTTGTGAAAATTGCAATGTGCTTCATGAGAAGCAAGGGATGAACGACTGTCCTTCTTGTAGGGCTCCAATCCAGATGCGGTTCACTGCTCGTTTTACTAAGAAGTAGCACCTTTACACCAGAAAAGCAGGGATTGGAAAGAGCAGAAATCAGATTATGTATTAGTTTTGGGAATTAGATTATACCTGAAAGATAGAAAACATTATAGTAAAGTGAAGAAAGGTAGAAAGTAAAATGGAGGAGTTGAGCCAGTGGAGTTCATTTAATGTTAGTTATAAGCCTTTGAATGAGATCTTTGTCTCAGTGTTCGTCATTCTGTAGTATCCCGGTTGCAATTTTTTATTATATTTCTTCTTCTTACCTGATCTTGGTTAAACTTAAAACAACATGATAACGACTGATAATGTTCAATATGGAAGTTGGAATTCCTTATATTAGATGCACTTTCGGAAGTATGGATCTTTGATATACTTGTAGTCCCTGATGTTACGAGGACAACTGATGATCCGTTGAGTCCTACTTTCTTTGTAATTTCCATTGAAAATGACTCTTTTTGTAGTACAAGGCAGGCAATCATGAAGTTTGCATAGAGGGCGATCCTGTAAATTTCTAAACAAAATTGAAGGATGCAGCTTGTTGTCAGATTTATCAAGGAGCCACTTTACTTGGCCTCTCTTCATCCACCAGGCCACCAGGGTATGTTTTCTTGCCCCATCTCTGCATCTTCATTTGCAAGGGTAATATGGCAGTTGGCATATTGGTATGGGGATAGACTGGGATACATGGAGTGATGATAGAAAGGTTGTACTTGATATTGTCGGAGCAAAAAAATAATGTTGTAAGAACAAATATATATTTAACGACACTTTTGTAATTGTTCTATCAACACTGGTACTTTAAACAACATTTATTATCATTTTTGTTTGGACAATATCAACTGCCAAATGGTCTCACCTTCCATGTGTTGTGATGCTGATATATTTTGGAGATGGAATTCCTGTTTGGTTGGATAGAGTCAATGAAGGAAGAAGCTGTTTGAGAGGGCTTTTTCCTTTTGGATACCATCTTTAGAATTAATGCGCTACTTTTGGTATGGTACAAAAAATGGGCCTGGTGGTGAACTGGCTTCCTGCTTGCCTCTTGAGAATTTTAATGGAAGAGTACCCTATGCACCTCCTCGACAATAAGTCTACTTTAGCATTGGATGGTTATGAAACAAATCTCAACTACTTCTTTTTTTCTTTTTTTCTTTGTGCCTGGCTGGATATTCTCTTTCAGAAGAATCACATAATTCAGATAAATACAAATCCTTTTGTAAACAGGGTACTCCACTATCAAATAATTAATGGTTTAGATCAACAAATATCATCGAAATGTCAGCAAGATTGAAAATTTTTCATATTTAATTCAAAAAATTATGAGTATAAAATAAAATTTGGTTTAGGCTTATTTAGCTACCGAGTCGACCACGATATTTTTCTAACGAATATGATCTGATTATTAATAAAAAATTATAAATTGAAGAGATTCAAATAATTTATCAAATTTTAAAATTTATTCATATTTGACTCATTTATATTTCAAATTAAATTCGAATTAAAATTTTAGTCGAATGAATATGAATCGAGCCGTTCAATCATTTTAAAAATGATATTAAGAGTTTGCATATATAATTTTGAGAGGGAAAAGGGATCTTAATTATTGATCATGTCCTTGTGGAGTACAGTACAGATACAGTTCATTTACATTCCATCTTTTCTCTCCTTATATTTGACTCTTAGAGTTTCCTTTTAGTGTATTTGACAAATACAGTATCATTTGAATTTTTGACTTTCTTTCTTTATGCATATTAAAATTTCCCTTTAAAAAAACTTTTTTAATGACTTTTTCTTATTATAACTTTAAGTAATCAGGTCTACAATTTAATTAATTTTTAAATGCCTAAACAATAAAAAAAGCATTATATGGATTTGAAAGCAACATAGATTATAGAGGATCTTAGTTTCACTGTTAATGTGTAAAGGTAACAGTGAGATTTATAGTATACTATTATTATGCTACTACTATATACTGAGATGGGGGGACTCTTCAGTAGTCAACACAGTTCGAACTTGATTCAAAAAAATACGAGCGAGACTCGGATTCGTTAATAATATGATACAAATCTGAGTATTAAAAATAGTTCGAATAAAAATACGAGTAAAATTTGAGCAAGGTTATACTCGACTCGTTTAAGATTCAAACTACTCAAATTTTTAATTGTGATTTGATACATACTAGGGATCAGGGGAGGGGGAATCTCCACTATTACTATATTATTATGCTACTACTAGAGAGAGAGAATCCTCGGTGGCCACTAGAATACAAAGCTCAAGTGAGGAAAACTAGGAAAGAAGAGCTGTCATTTTATTGATTATAATACGCACACATACATATATTTAAATTGTATTAGAGAAATATTTTTATCTCTTAATATAAGTCGTTTGAAAATTTTAAATAAGCATTAATTATTTAGTTTATAATATTAGAGCATCTCTAAGAGTAGTAGTAAAAAAAACTCTTCAAATTAATGTTTGTTAACTTACGTGACAATTTGAAAAGCATTAGTGTTTGTTACTTTCATATTTTGTGTCTAATCAGTCTCTTTAATTTAATGAACTATACATCAAATCTGTCAAGTGTAATAAATATTTTTAGCATTTAATTATAGATTTGAAGAGTGAGAAGAAGATTACATATTTGAAAAGTGAGAAAAATATTTGTTGACCTACGTGCCAATTTGAAGAGATTGTTGGAAATGATTTTTTTGATGTGACTCACATATTTGAATATCCCAAAATGGTTGAATATGCTCTTGGAGATGCTCATACCCTAATTATTAAGTATATTTTTAGTTTTTTCACTATTTTTTGTCCAATAAATAACATTATCTTTTTTTTAATACAAGGACAATA
This sequence comes from Panax quinquefolius, assembly GCA_020205615.1. NCBI lineage: Eukaryota > Viridiplantae > Streptophyta > Magnoliopsida > Apiales > Araliaceae > Panax > Panax quinquefolius. The sequence goes on along the minus strand of CM035162.1, from coordinate 7,104,653 downwards.
TAGACAATTGATATTAAATTTAATGTTATACAATCATTTCTTTTAATACTGTGCACAACTCTAAAACAACTTATATTAAAAAACGAAAAGAATTAATTTTTCTCATTGTCTCATACTCTCAGTCTTAGCAATTTTCAACTTCTCATACATATAAAAATAGTAATAAAATTTTACACAAACTTTAGCTATTACTACTATATGACTTTTAAAACGTAATCACATATATTAAGAAATCTCATTGATTCTAATGTTAGTTTAAAATTTCATTACTACTCATGCACTAATTAATTACTCTTTATTCTCTCTCTCACAATTCTTGTATTATTTTTAGAGACAAAATAGGAAAAGATTAATTTTTTTTCTTAAATATATGTAAAAAGTCTTATATTATGAAGAAAAAAATCTTTTAAAACAGCTTATATAATGTAAATGAGGGAGTAAATGATAGAATTAAATAACTTTTCCTTAATATAAGGGAAAGTTATTATATTGCCATTGTATTGAAAAAAGAGTGTTATTTATTAGAAAAAATATAGTGAGAGAACCAAAGTTATATTTATTACTTGGGGTAACGTTGAAAATTAAGTCATTAATGCTTAATTAAAATTCTGAAACGACTTATATTAAGGAATAAAAATAATTCTCTAAAACGACTTATATTACGGAATGACGAGAGTATAAGTTATTTTAGAGTTGTGCACAAGTATTAAGAGAATGATTGTATGTAAGACCCCAACTTATTATTAATGAAATTTAATTTTCTATTTTGAAATAGTAAGAGTTGATTTGATTAATGTGGATAGTTATGGGTAAAATACGCAAAAATTTAAAAATAAGCAAGTGGTTATAAAATATTCATTGTTGTTTAGGGAATATTAGTTGGGTCGTGGAATATTCTTCTTTGTTGGGAATATTAAATGCACTGCCGAGATCTTTTGTGGGCTCCATAACTGAAAGCGATTGGATGAAGAAAACGACAAATATAAGTTGTTTAAAAATAACTTGGCGTAGTTATTCACAGATTATCTTGTTAAAATACTTTGGTGGTTAAAACACGATGCATTACACAGATTGCACCAATTATTGATTCTTACGTAAGAAGACACTACTCAATAATGGTTATAGTAATTATTGCTTCGATATTTTATTGATTTAATAATTGTTGCGTTGATATTTTATATTCTTTGTTGTTTCAATAATTGTCATTACACAAGTATTTTCATTATCGAAGCAATAATTCATATTATCTGAATAATATTATTAGATAACATTATTGGCAATGTCTAGAAAGTTACGCTTAAGGAGAGGTTTGGTCACCTAATTTGCGCCAAGTAAGGAGAAATTCTTATTGGAAAGCCCTCTTTCCTTGAGGACTGCTTGGTTGTCGATATTGTGATTCTGTAATATTATTTGTGAATAATTAATTATTGATTCATATGATGAGGAAAATATTGATTTTATATGGATATAGATGGAGAAAATTTTAATGTGACAATTGTTGAAAATTGAAATTTTATCTTTTACGATAAAATAATTCATTTAAATATATTATTATATTTTAATAATATAATAATGGTGATATTTTTACAACGAATGTGGGATATATGAGTATACGAGGAGGAAAAGTATTTTTGTTGCAATAAATGTTTAAAACATGTTAAACATGTCGGTGGACCCCATTTATTGATTTGAAAATTTGATTATAACACGTAAAAAATCGTCCGTTTGTGGATTTCGGTCAATTTCTGTTTGGAATTTGAAAAAACTTTCTTCTGCAAAGTTGTAGAGAATTGAATTTCCTATAAAAACTCGCGAGATTTGAATTTTCTGATAGAAGGGCTATTTATTATGAATTATTGAAGTTCCGAAGCTCCGAAGTAATTGATTTTTGGAAGTTTAAAATATTTTAAATTGGAAAAACGTTTTTATTACTTTTTCTAGAAGGTGAGCATGTGGGAAATGCTAGGAGCTGAATTCTAAGAGGCGTAGGAAATTTTATTATAAATAATAATATTATATTAAATTTTCTGCTTTGGTGTTTTAAGCATTTTCCTATAAATAGGGTGCTTAGGTTAGAATTGAAAATCACACCAGAAATTGAAGTTTTCTCTCTCTATATTATCGAGCGTATTCTTGTGAGTATTTTGAGTATACTTTGAGTATTGCTATACGGTACAAGTTCAAGTTATAGTCAATATCCGGTGTTTCAACTAGAAGTACTGTCTTTGTGAGGTAAGGGATATTATTTTTTTTCGTAATGATATTATTTCTTCAATATCATTATCTTTGAAATATTGATCTGAAATTTTATCAAATTTGAAACATTTGGTGTCTGAGTTACTTATTCACGATATACGGACTATTCACGATATCTGACACTATTTATTTAATCTGGCCTTATTATTCATGAAAAATGAAAATTTTCCCTTTAAATCTAAAATATCTATTCGGATACTAGCTTTGATTGTATCCATGTTTTGATCATTCTTGAATTTTACACCACTATGATTATTTTGAGGTATTTTTTTGGACGTGGATAAAACAAAGTCTAATCCTTAATCCTTAATCCTTGTCATTTTGTTTCACTTCGATTCATTTCTTTAAAAATATTTTCATCATCCTCTCTCGTCTTAAATGATGATATTATGGAATATCTTTGGCCTGTAGTGCAAAGATGAATGATTTCTGATGAATATATTTGGCCGTAGTTCAAAGATTGTAAGACCCCAACTTATTATTAATGAAATTTAATTTTCTCTATTTATTATTTTAAAATAGTAAGGGTTGATTTGATTAATGTGGATAGTTAGGGGTAAAATACGCAAATACTTCAAAATAAGCAAGTGGTTATAAAATATTCATTGTTGTCGGGAATATTCCTTTGGTCGTGGAATATTAAATGCTTGTCGAGGGAATATTAAATGCGACGGTAGCGACCATGTGTGGGCCCCATAACTGGAAAGTGATTGGATGAAGAAAGCGATAAATATAAGTGGTTTAAAAATAACAGAAGTGGTTATTCACAGATTATCTTGTTAAAATACCCGGTGGTTAAAATACAAGAAAGCACCAGATTGCACCAATTGTTGATTCTTACGTGAAAGGCACTACTCGATAATGCTTACGATAATTCTTATCGTTCGATATTTTATTGAGTTAATAATTCTTTAACGTTGATATTTTATATTCTTGTTGTTTGATAATTGTCATTATACGAGATTTTTTCATTATCGAAGCAATAATTCATATTATCCGAATAATATTATTAGATAACATTATTGGCAATGTCTAGAAAGTTACATCTAAGGAGAGGTTTGGTCACCTAATTGCGGCCAAGAAGAAGAAATTCTTATTGGAAAGCCCTCTTTCCTGAACCTACTGGTTGTCAATATTGTGATTCTGTAATATTATTTGTGAATAATTAATTATTGATTCATGTGATGAGAAAATATTGATTTTATGTGGATATAGATGGAGAAAAATTTTAATGTGACAATTGTTGAAAATTGAAATTTTATCTTTTTGATAAAATAATTCATTTAAATATATTATTATATTTTAATAATATAATAATGGTGATATTTTACAACGAATGTGGGATATATGAGTATACGAGGAGGAAGAGTATTTTTTTGTTGCAATAAATGTTTAAAACATGTTAAACATGCTCAATTGGACCCCATTTATTGATTGAAATTTGATTATAACTTGTAAAATCGCTTGGTTTGTGGATTTCTGTCAATTTTTATTTGGAATTTGGAAAAACTTTCTTCTGCAAAGTTGTAGAGATTTGAATTTCCTATAAAATCTCTCGAGATTCGAATTTTTCGATGAAAGGGCTATTTATTATGAATTATTGAAGTTCAAAGCTCAAATAATTGATTTTTGGAAGTTTAAAATATTTAAAATTAGAAAAACGTTTTTTCTTACTTTTTAGAATGTGGCATGTGTTTGATGGCTGAAATCAGATTCTAGGCATGCGTAGAAATTTATATAATTATATTATTAATTTATTAAATTTTACTGCTTTTGTGTTCTAAGCAATTTCCTATAAATAGGTCTTTTAGGTTAGAATTGAAAATCACACCGTTTAAATCAAGTTTTCTCTCTATATTATCGGCGTATTCTTGTGAGTATTTTGAGTATACTTTGAGTATTGCTATACTGATGCAAGTCCAAGTCATAGCTTTATATCCTGTTTCAAATTAGAAATCTTGATCTTTCGAGGTAAGGGATGTTATTTTCTTCTCAAATGATATTATTTCTTCAATATCATTATCTTTGAAATATTGGTTGGAACTTTTTATCAAATTTGAACTTTTTCATGTCGGGTTACTTATTCATGAGTTCTTATTCACGAAGTTCTTATTCATGAGTTACTATTCACGAGTTCTTATTCACGAGTACTATTCATGAAGCGTGAAGATGTTTTTTGTGGAATTTCTATCTTTTGGTGTCGATTTACTATTCAAGTATACGACACTATTCACGATATCTGACACTTTATTCTGAATCGACCTTTATTCATAGAAAAATGAAAATTTTTCTTTTAAATCTAAAATATCTATTCGGATACTAGCTTTGATTGTATCCATGTTTTGATCATTCTTGAATTTTACACCACTATGATTATTTTTGAGGTATTTTTGAACATGGATAAAACAAAGTACGAATCCTTAATCCTTAATCCTTGTCATTTTGTTTCAATTTGGATTCGTTTCTTTAAAAATATTTTCATCATCCTCGATCTTAAATGATGATATTATTGAATATCTTTGGCTGTAGTGCAAAGATGAATGATTTCTAAAGAATATCTTTGGTAGTAGTGCAAAGATGAATAGGTGTTTAGATGAACATGACCAATGATGAATATCTTTGGCTATAGTGCAAAGATGAATATTTGATTCGGATGTATATTGATTGATGTTACTGAGGATAAAAGATGAGCGATGAACTTTTAAATTCATACATAGAAGATAGTAGTTTGCATTCTCTACTTAACTCTTCTAATGAATTATTATTTCATTGCGAATATTGATTTAAAATTTGTTGTCTATTGTATTCTATTTGATTTTTCCTGTTGAAGACTAACGATAATTTGTTGTATATTATCTTAGTCATAATATTCTTTACTTGGGCTAGTTGAGCTCACCCTTTTCCTTTTAGTTCCATTTTTCTTCTCGGAGGCGAGAATATAACGAGTGCAGTCGGGGTATGGAATGAAGGTTTTAGAAAGAATTGTTTAGTAGTCCTCACCATTTTTGTAAAATAATGTATCAATAAATGTGATGAGAATTTATTTGAGTATAGATATTGTCTAGAAGATAATATTTGTATTCAAACTCACAGTTTCACCATTTGTAATAATAAAGTTGTAGTTGTTTACATACCATGTATTGTAACTCGAATAGGTGATGTATACCTATTTTGGGGGCGTCACGGTTGGTATCGAGCTTGGGGATATGATCTCTGGCGAGATCGGGAATATAGAACTAGGAGGGAGAGACGAGTAAATCCTTATTTAGTGTGTCCTACCTAAGCTTATTTTTTTAGTTGGTCAAGATATAAGGATGTTATGTGATATATTGATTTCCTTAATTAACCCTTGTTTTATGATGATGATTTGAGAATATCGATTGAGAATATTAACAATGGAAATGAGACCATGGAGACGCTGTATCTTTCACCAACGAGGAGAACATGCAGTCAGTGGCAATGTTCCTCGTGAAAACACCACCACCGCGAGATGATGAGCGAGGGGATGTTTAGAAGTTTTTGCGGTTCATGCAAAATCGCATGACGAGAGACTCGTGTTCAAAATACGGGGAGAAATGATAGCAATTCACGGGTTGTCATAGCAAAGCGCTCAAAGAGTTGGGACCACCGAATTTAAGGAAAGCGGATCCGATCATGGCGGAAAATGGGTCAAGCAAATTACCAAGATATTCGATGTCTTGGGATGCGGGAGGAACAGAAGGTTCCATTCGCCACCTTTATGTTCCGTGGCGAAAGTGGGACTCTTGGTGGGAGTCATGAAGCGTACCCATCCAAACCGCGGCTCAAGATGTTTGGGAGACGTTTGAAACTATTTAATGAAAAATACTTTCCGAAAGTGTTCATCATATGAAGGAAGTGGAGTTTATTAGATCGGAAGCGAGAACAACATGGCGGTGTCTCGATGACGAGGCAAAGTTTGTAGAGTTATCGAGTTTGTACCTCATTTGGTGGAGAATGAGGAACGTATGAGCGGATGTTTCTTAGAGGTTTGAAACCCGGTATCTCATTTCTCATAAATTTTCTCTCTATTCGGATGTTATAAATGAGGCTCAATTATTAGAAGCGAGATAACGAGTACGGTAACTGAGGGACCATAACCGAGGATCGTACCGGAGATAGCGATCAATGAATAATGATAACCAAATGGAGAAAAAAACGAGACGGACAAAAATGGTAACCACTCGGTGGTAATCATAGCCATGAAAATAGAAGAAGCGAGTCGGGAGGAGATTTTAAAAAGAGGAGATTTAACAATGACCATGTGAAGACGACAGTCTTGGCAGCAATTGGTTCTAAGGGAGGAGAACGACCACCGGTCATATATTACAAATGCGAAAAGAGGACATATCGATCAAACGCCCACAACAGATTCAAGGTATGCTATAATTGTGGAAAGGAAGGACATATCGCTCGAGATTATACAGATGGCGAAACCTAGTTCAATGGGATGGTGACTCAAAAGATCGTCCCGAAAAGTCAAAGTCAACAATTCCGGAAGAAGCGTTTGTTGTGGTTGGTCATAATCGAGAACCCAAACGAGGTGATCACGGGTAAGTTATTTATAAATTCTTGCAAAGTTTATACCTTACTTGATCACCGTGCTACCCATTCATTTATCTCTTCTGCATGTGCTCAACGTTTAAACTTGACTCGGAGAAATTAGACTTTGACTTATCTGTGGAAACTCCGTTAGGAGAAACTTTCATCACATCCACTTGTTTATAAATCTTGTTTGATTCAAGTTGGCACCATCACCTTACACATTGACCTTATCTCTTTAAAGATACTTGCTTTTGATGTGATTTTAGGGGATTGATTGGTTAACTACTCATCATGCCAAAATTGATTGTTTTAAAAGGTTGTTAGTTTTCATATTCCTAACCAACTGTTGTATGAATTCAAGAACTAAACCATTAAAATCAATCATCATCATATCTAATCATAAAGCTATTCGTTTATTGAAAAGCGGATGTCGAAGCTTTCTTAGCCCATGTTATGGATTTGAATAAAGACACGTCAAATTTGAATAATATTCCTGTTGTTATTGACTTTCCGACGTATTTCAAGAAGAACTTCCGTCTACCCCGAATGTGAAGTTGAATTCTTTATTGATCTTGAACTGATACAAAGCCCATTTCTAAAACCCCATATCGAATGGCTCTATTGAACTTGAGGAGTTAAAGGTCCAACTACGAGGAATTGTTGGACATCGGTTTCATTCGTCTAGTACATCTCCTTGGGGTGCTCTGTTTTATTTATAAAGAAGAAAGAGCGGGAGTATGCGACTTTGTATTGACTATCGGAATTGAACCATGTCACCATCAAGAATAGGTATCCTCTACCTCGTATTGATGACTTGTTTGACCGATTCTGAGGGGCACAATTCTTTTCAAAATCGATCTTAGTTTCGGATATCATCACGGTGAAGATTAGAACCGAGGATATTCCAAAGACGCCTTTAGAACTTCGATGCGGGCATTATGAATTCTTAGTCATGTCTTTCGGATGACTAATGCTCCTCTGACTTTCATGGATATGATGAACCAAGTATTCAAGGAATATTTGGATCGGTTTGTTGTTGTCTTTATTGATGACATCCTTATATATTCCAAAAGTCGTGAAGATCATGAGCACCATTTGAAGTTTGGTACTCAAAGGCTTCGTGAAAACAAACTATATGCCAAATTGAAGAAATGCGAGTTACGGCTTGAGGAAGTAGCATTCCTTGGGCACGTGGTGTCGAAACATGGAGTATCTGTTGATCCGTGCGAAGATTGAAGCAATACTGAAAGTTAGAACACCAAAAGTCGGTGGATGAAGTCGTAGCTTTTGGGCTTAAATTGGTTATTATCGGAGATTCGTGGAAGGGTTTTCTCGAATCGCTACTCCATTAACTCGACTAACTTTCGGAAGATACAAAATTAGTTTGGAGCGAAGAATGAGAGAAAAGTTTCCAAGAGCTTAAGAGGAGACTTATTTAAGACTGTTTTAAACAATACCATCTGGTTCGGATGGATTTGTTATCTACAATGATGCTTGAGCAAAGGGTTAGGATGTGTTCTCATGCAACGTGGGAAAGTCATAGCCTATGCCTCGCGACAACTTAAAGAGTATGAGAGGAATTATCCTACTCATGATCTAGAGTTAGCGGCGTGATCGTTTTCGCTAAAGATATGGAGGCACTATCTATATGGGGAGAAAGTGGAGATATATTCGAGACCATAAAAGCCTTAAATATTTCTTCACTCAAAAGAACTCAACATGCGACAACGACGTTGGCTCGAGTTATTGAAAGACTACGACCATACTATTCAATACCATCACGGAAAGCGAGCGTGGTAGTGACGCGTTGAGTAGAAGATCATATCACGAGGAACGAGTGCGATGATGTCAAGTATCGACAGAGCCAACTTTAATAGAAAAAGTTAAGGTTGCTCGAGCCACCGACCCGGAGGCGATGCGTATGAAGAAGAAATTACAAGAAGGAGCTATTAGGGCGAGAATTGATGAAGAAGGAATACTTGAGTCCACTCTAGACTTTGTGTTCTAACGACTACGGTTTGAAGTACAAGAATATGATGGAGGCACACAATACACCATTTGCAATCCATCTGGAAGTACTAAAATGTATCGTGATCTTCGACATACATTTTGGTGGAACAATATGAAGAGAGAGATTGCAAAGTTTATCTCAATGTGTTTAACTTGTCAACGTGTAAAGGCGGAGCATCTAGTACCTAAGGGTCCGTTGCAACCACTTAAGATTCCAAAATGGAAGTAGGAACACATTACCATGGATTTCGTTCTGGTTCTTCCTACGGTTTCTCGGGCATCAATGCTATTTGGGTTATTGTTGATAGATTAACCAAGTCCGCTCATTTCTTGCCGACACGGGAAACTTATTCACTTGAGCGTCTTCTTTAGTATATGCGTGAATGAGATTGTGAGGTTGTATGGCATGCTGTATCCATAGTTTGGATCGTGACCCAAGATTCACTTCAAGATTTTGGGTTAGCTTGCAAAAAGCTATGGGCATGGATTTACGATTGATTCGGCATACCATCCTCAAACCAGGACGGACAATCGAAAAGGACTATTCAAACTCTTGAAGATTTATTAAGACTCGTGTCCTGAACTTCAAGGGCGGTTGGGATAAGTATTTACCATTGGTGGAATTCTCCTACAACAACAGATTTCGAGCAAGTATAGGTGTAGCTCCATTTGAAGCATTATATGGACGAAAGTGTCGCTCTCCAAAGTATGTTGGGGCGAGGTGGGTGAAGCAACAATTGTTGGGACCCGAGTTGATACGCGTATGACTACGGAAAAGATCCAAATAATTCGACAATGTATACAAAGCGGCACAAGATCGACAAAAGAGTTATCGCGGATCTTCATCGAAAGGGCGTGGAATTTAGTGTAGGGGATCATGTATTATAGCGAGTTGCTCCATGGAAGGGAGTTACAAGATTTGGGAAGAGAGAAAGCTCAATCCACGATTTATTGGTCCATTTCAAATTCTTGACCGAGTAGGAAATGTAGCCTATAGACTCGCGTTACCTCAAAGTATGTCTCGTGTTCATAATGTGTTTCACATATCATGCTTAAATAAATATGTGAAAGACCGAACCACGTTATAGAATTAGAACCAGGACGAAATAGCCAAGACTTAACGTATGAGGAGGTACTGCCAAGATCTTGGATAGGAAGGAGCATGTCCCTACGCTGCAAGAAAGGTCATACCACAAGTTAAAGTTTTGTGGAGGAATCATGCTATAGAAAATGACACAGGAATTGGAAAGCGGAAATGAAAGCGAGGTATCTCACCTTTTCAAACACCAGAATACGTCGTCAATTTCGAGGACGAAATTTCATAAGGAGGGAGGTTGTAAGACCCCAACTTATTATTAATGAAATTTAATTTTCTCTATTTATTATTTTAAAATAGTAAGGGTTGATTTGATTAATGTGGATAGTTAGGGGTAAAATCTGAAAATACTTCAAAATAAGCAAGTGGTTATAAAATATTCATTGTTGTTTGGAATATTCCTTTGGTCGTGGAATATTAAATGCTTTGTCGGGAATATTCGTAATGCGACGCGAGCGACCATGTATGGGCCCCATAACTGAAAGCGATTGGATGAAGAAAACGATAAATATAATGTTAGGTTTGTAATATTCATGTACGCAATCTAATTGCAAATATAATGCGGAAGCGTGTAAAATCAGAGTTTAAAAAATTTACAAACCATATACCCGGATCACCCTTTATGCACAATTATTAATTAAACGAAAAGATATGAAGAACAAACATACCCTTGAAGATCCGAGCTTCCCGCAGTGCGAGTTCACCTCGATCCTTTTCGCGTTCAACTTGAATCCACCGGGTTTGGTTCCTTCCTTTGATCAACATTAGCCACCCAAGTGTATGACCTCTGAGGGTGATCCACCAAGGAATAATAAGAATTCAAGAAGAAAGGGTATTGGCTCAACCCTAGTTTTCTATCTCTATAGAAAGGCGTGCATCTCCAACAAATTGGAATTATGTCAGATGTTGAAAAAAAGTCAACAACCCACAACACCCATAATAAGACTCCTCTTATTAATAGATGTGTGGCAACCCACCTTAACAATTAAGGAATTGGGTTTTATTTAATTAATTAAATTCTTTTAATTAATTAAGCTCCCCTAATCTTATTAGGGATAATTAATTAAACTCCTTTAACTAATTTTCCTCCTAAACCTATTAGGAATAAATGAGAGTACTTATATTAAATTAATTCCTAAACTCTTTTAGAAATTAAAATAATAATAATTGTAATAATATTAATAAGACTCCTCTTATTAATTTATATTTAATATTTCTAAAATATTAAATAATAAATATTAAGCTATTTAATTTATTCTATCACCATAGATTAAATTAAATATACATAACATATTATTACGATTATGCCATTAACTTCTTAAATAATTATTCTTCCTTTTATGGTGTGACCCTTTAGGTTCTCCATATTAAAGCAGGTTGTGAATAAATCAATTAGAACAATTCTAATCTTATTTAAATAAATAAATTAAATAATTAATTTATTTAAATAAATAATATTTATTCTGATAGGGATAAGCCTCCTAGCGTTCAACGACTTTCCGGATAATATAGGTTTCAACATTAATCATAAAAGAACATTTGAGTAAATAGTTACTGCAATAATTCAATCCTTCCACCATACAATGTCCCAATTAAATATAAGATATGGAATTCTTTGTCGAGTCTTATTTTATTTAATTATATGTATTTCGACTCTTAAATGCACAACTCAAATAATGCAAATTAGAAACTCCTTTCTAATTTCATTACGCTTTAACCAAGGACTCTTGGGTTGTCATTTATCGAATCACATATGACATTTCTCTTCTTTTATTAGAAGCGGTAGATTCTTTATTGATCATACATTATCTCCATGTACAACTTATTATACCCAAGCATACCCTTTGATATACCCTCGGGGTCTTAAGGAATAAGTCAAAGTATAACTCATCATACACAAGATACTATGATGATCTCAAGTCCAAGGATTACTTGTCTACTATCACTACAGAATTTCTATTGACGAGGCAAATAAAACTCCATTAGGTATTCCTTAGCGAGCCACGCTTCGATGAACTTATTCTAATAATAAGCACCTACATACTTGTTTTAGTGTCTCCACACAAATGATCATGAGATCAATCATCCTCATCCAATGAAATGAAGCAACGTATGTACCAATCTATCCGGATTCACTAATCCCCAATTTAGTAATCCAATGATTGGGAACTATTTTAGTTTTAAGCTTTCAAAGAATTTAGATCTCATTAGAATGATCATCATCATTATTCTAAAAGCATTGCTTAAAACTATGGGTTTATCACATATTATAAAACAAAGATCATGTAGATAATTAAAAGCCTTTAATAAATTAATACTTTTATTAATAAATGAATAAGATTGTTACAAAAGTATATGCTTTATCATCAAACATGATTGGCTTGTGTGCATACTACTTTCAATCTCCCACTTGCACTAAAGCCAATCGTCATGGTATCATATACTCTTAACTTCTCTAAGTGACGATTATCCTGGCATTTGGATAAGCTTTAGTTAATGGATATGTAATGTTGTTCATGAGAGTCCACTATCTCTATAGTGATTTCCCATCTTTCAATGATTCTAATAATCAAATGAAAGTGCCACAACACATGTTTAGATCCAAGATGAGACTTAGGAACTATTCCTAGTTACATAATGAACTTTTATCCAAACAATCAACTTGCGACTTCATTTATAGCTACTTACTTTGTCTTTATCACTAAACCAAACTCTTTCTTTGTTGGAACCTTTCCATTCACGCACCTTTGCTCAAGATAACGCTTTTACCTTAAAGTGGATTTTTCGATTAAATCTTGTCTGCATCTCGAAAAACTTGAGTCCGTAAAAGCCCTCTAGTTTTAATTCGGACCCACCATGTATGCTCACATCCTTAGTGCCGCTTAAGCACTTTAAGATGTTTTCATTGACTCATAGTGAACTTCTCCATAATATGGTGATCAACATCGGGTCTCGTACATTTCATTGCATACATGATTGTCACTCATGCGACCTCTCTTTTCGAGAGTGCGTGGGGACTATTAAGAGAGATACACTTCATAGCTCATCGACATGAGACATCTCTCGGAGTTTGCCATGCTTTAACGACTTTAGCATCAAATGAATATACGTTCCTTGGGTTAAGTCGAGCATCCTCTTAAATCTATCTATATAGATTTATATCCCCAATTAAGATACTCTTCCAAATCATTCATGGAGGAATGTTTAGACAACTTTATCTTTACTGATTGTAGCATTGGTATGTCATTCCTTATCCGTAGTATATCAACATGTAGTACTAGGAATGTCACGATGCTCCAACTGACCCTTTTGTACACACTAGGTTCATTCTTATTTTTGATAAAATCAAACTCTTTTGATTTGTTTCATCAAAACGAATGTTCCATTTTGAGAATATTGCTTCAATCAATTTCTCAGTGTGTCTATAACTCTTAACTCATCGTATGTAATCGGATCATCATCTTACATGATCGTGCCTCATCATCATCATCTATGATGAATCCATACCTCCTAGGTATCTTGGTGCTATTCGATTTACGATTCGGTTTGTGGTACAATAGGTCATCTACGAGTTCCTCTTATTTGACTTATAGTGTTTTGTGGTTCTTGAACTTTTCAAGATCTATTATCCTCCCACTAGCCCCTTGAATAATAAACACATTTATCTTAGAAGGCGTGTTTCAGTAACAAAACACCTTTTGCTAAGTAGGATTATAGAACATTTACCCTAAACTTACTTGAGGATGTCCCACAAATCAGTGCTTGTCAAATCTTGTCCCAAGCTTATCCTTTTGAAACCTTTTCACATAAGTTGGACAACCCTTTATCTTAACATACTTAAGATTAGGAATCCTCCTATCCATAACTTTTATGGAGTCTTGGGGTAGGATTTTGAGGTTACCATTTTAAATAGATATCGCGCCATTTCTAGGACATGATCCTGAAGGATCTTTGGAATGTCGGTAAAATCATTATGGACCGCACTATGTCCAACAAGGTACGATTTTTCATTCAGATACATTAATCAATTATTGTGTATCAGGATGTGTCCATTATGAGAAAACCATTTGAGATGATCTAGAAACTTATTGCACAAGTATTTATTCCTTGATCTAATCAAAGAATCTTAAAACTTTGTCAATTTGTTTCACTTCTGAATTCTTTGAACCTTTCAAATAATTCACACTTCTATTTTAGCAAATCTGGACATTCAACTCTTTGAATGATCATCTCCTTTTCTTATACTAATTTGTTCAATATGCAAAATTATTTTCATGTAAGTCAAGTATACAAAATTTATTAAGTAATATTCCAGTTCTATACAAAACATTATTATTATAAATAGAACAACAATTGTTCTTAATTATAATACCAAAAATTTTATTGTCCAACAATAAAATAGAAATAATATTTCTAACAAGAACTAGAATACAATAACAACTTATTGACTTAATAGATTTTCCCGTAGGCATTGCTAAACTATAAGTTTTTATGGCTAATGTGGCAACCTTTGCTACATTTCCCGCACATAGGATTACTTATATTTGTTTAGCTTTCTACTTCTGTTTGGTCCCTTCATAAATCTATATTTATGATAACCAAAGTCGGTATCCAATACCCAAGTAGAACCTTGACTTAAAGAAAAATTTATTTCAATCATGAACAAAAAGCGTATTATGTAGAAACTTCACTTCACTAAGCTTCTTTGGTTAGCCTCTGCAAGATGCTTCTCATGATTTCTTTCCGATGTCCAGCTTATTGCGCGGTTGGAAGCAAACTCCTTTGCTATCCATATCGGTTTTGTTCTTATTATCCTTTGTTTATGCCTTTCTATTTACCTTCTTTGAATCGTTCTTCTTTTCAGAAGATCCTTTGGTCCCTACCAGTAAGACATGATCTTTCTTGGTTGGAAAGTGACTCTCAACATTTTTCAATATGTTAAGCAAATCGGTGAGGCGATATCTAGCTTGTTCATATGAAAAATTCACAACAATTAATGAAAGGAGTCCGGAGTGAGTGCAAGATCAAATCTTGGCTCAACTCTCCATCCATGACAAAACCTGTTGTCCTAATTGATCAATCAAATTGATTATGTTAAGAATTTTTTGTCTGCACTATAATGCCATTGGCCATTCTAGATCGGAAGAGCTCCTTAGATATCTGATATCTATCAGTCCTACTTTCCTCACCATCAACTACTTGACGTGCAGGAGTATAGTAGAAGTATCCATAGTTTGGTGTCGACGAAGTTTGTTACTCGTGGATACGAGCATGATGCGTTGAGCCAATTGTGCATCATCTCTGCCACTTTCTAAAAGTAGTAATGTCTTCCTCGAGGCATTGTTTGCAACCATTGCGAGGATAAAGGATTAAGGAAGGACATAAGATAGCTTTTCGATTATGAGAACTATTCTCAAATTCTTTAACCAATCCATTTAATTGATGCGGTTAATTTAGCATATAATATGCTTCGCTTGTGATGATAGTAATTTTAGACATTGTAAAATTACAGTAAATGAATTTGTAATTAACAACATTTTAACATACATTCTTTTACTAATTGCCAAAATAATTTAGGTCTTGTTTTAAATTGGTATCTCCCACTATTTTCTTCAAACTATATTACCCTCAATATATATAGTTAAGCAAAATCTAATTAAAGATCTCTTTAGTGAGAATAAGGATCCCATTTCAAATGTATATAGCCTTGTGGTGACACAACAAACTATATATAAATAAATAGGTGAGACAACTCTTGTCAATTACATCAACTATCTGAACTCCTTGTATTTTGCCTCTTAGATTATTTTGATCAAGTGGTGGCACATCCGAATCAAAATTATCCAAGTTAAGTCCAACCTAGCACTCCATATATTCAAAAAGAAAAATATCATCCTTGTGGTGACACAACAAAATAATATTGTTCAATTTTCTTTATAAGCATCAAATGTGATAAATTAACATCTTAAATACTTAATACTTGCCTTGTGGTGACACAACAAACTCATATTAAATATTTAATACTCTATTAATTTTATCATGCTAGAAAGCTGATGTTCGATATTCCAAATATCTTTGAACGCTTAGGACTTAATATAAAAATTTGAGGGGGTTTGTTATTAATTTGTCTCATCTTGTTTAAGCGCATGCACATATATATATATAAAATACGCGTCGTCATATTAATTAACATGCGAAGCATGTTTGCATAATATATAATATATATAGTATAAGCATACACGTATAGAATACTATATTCTACTCGGATTGATTATGGACTTTTATTCTAGTTTGGTTCACTTTAGAGCCACCAAGTGAACCAAAAGGTCAAACCCCAAGGGGTGCAAGAAATAATATTTAAATATAACTATTACATTTAAACCCGGGCTCCATTACAAAGCGGGTCTTCAAGCGCTCCTTGCTCCTTGATCTCTAATTCTTCAAAATTTAATTCTAATTATTCCTATTACATAACTATTTTAAAATAAATAGAAACCTTGATCGATCGAGGGAAGTACATAGGAGGGAATAGAATTTACATTAAGAAAAATTAGAGAAGGCGAGTCTGTGAGACCCCATTTAATAAAACCCATACATTCATGCATCCAACTAAAATAAAATTCAATCGCATTGGTCAATAGTCCATAATCAATCCCATTTATTATCATACATCATCATCGTATGCATCAATAAATAACATTCATCTTATGAATAATAAACATTTAATATATATATATATTGATATCATTTAATGGGCAAATTTAGTTAGTATAAAATCTATTTTTGAATCAAAATAAACTCCTTTATTTTAATCCAAATTTAAATCAAAATAAAACTATTTAATTTTAATTTATCCAATTTTGAATAAAATAAACTATTTTATTTTAATCAAAATCTTTAATCAAAATAAACTCCTTTATTTTAATTAATTATGGAATCCAATTCCATGTAATAAAAAAAATTATTTAATTAAAATTAACTCTTTTATTTTAATTAATTATGGAATCCAATTCCATGTAAAAAAAAAATCTTTAATTAAAATAAACTCTTTTATTTTAATTAATTATGAATCCAATTCCATGTAAAAAAAAAAATCTTTTATTAAAGGAAACACGGATATTCTTTCCATTCACAAATAAACTCCTTTATTTTGAATAATATGAAATCTTATTTCATATCTAAATAAACTCCTTTATTTAAGGAAAGATGGATTTACTTCCTATTCACAAATAAACTCTTTTATTTTGAATAATATGAAATCTATTTCATATCTAAATAAACTCCTTTATTTAAGGAAACATGGATTCTCTTTCCTATTCACAAATAAACTCTTTTATTTTGAATAATATGAAATCTTATTTCATATCTAAACAAACTCCTTTATTTAAGAAACAATAAAATCTAATTTCAACTCCAATTAGTTATCATGAAATTTAATTTTAATATTAAAATAAACCCTTTTATTTTAATAATAAAATAAATCTTTTATTTTAAAATTAAAATAAACTTTTTATCTTAATTATAAAATAAATGAAATTATATATATAATAATAATAATAATAAAAATTGTTATTATATATATATATATATATATAATAAACCGGATAATATATGTATATATATAATATCCGTATATTATATATAATACACCAAATTGCTCCACTTTGATTCACGTCTTTGTTGCTTACGTAATCCGTGCCTTAGACCAACTTGTTTCACGATTTCAAAGACCTGTAGCTTTGTTTCCTTTCAATGCATATACAACGTGAATAGCAGCGAATTCGGTATAAAAAAAAAACTGTTTTTTTTTTTTTTATTTATAAATTTTATATAATAAAATTATGCCCAATTAAATTGTTCTAAACACATATCAATATACATATCAAATCAAAACAATTAATAATTCGCATAAAGGTTTGGCTCTGATGCCACTGTTAGGTTTGTAATATTCATGTACGCAATCTAATTGCAAAAATAATGCGAAGCGTGTAAAATCGAGTTTAAAAATTTACAAACCATATACGGATCACCCTTTATGCACAATTATTAATTAAACGAAAAAGATATGAAGAACAAACATACCTTGAAGATCCGAGCTTCCCGGTGCGAGTTCACCTCCAATCCTTTTCGCGTTCAACTTGAATCCACCGGGTTTGGTTCCTTCCTTTGATCAACATTAGCCACCCAAGTGTATGGCCTCTAGAGGTGATCCACCAAGGAATAATAAGAATTCAAGAAGAAAGGGTATTGGCTCAACCCTAGTTTTCTATCTCTATAGAAAAAGAATGTCTTTCTCAACAAATTGGAATTATGTCGTATGTTGAAAAAGTCAACAACCCACAACACCCATAATAAGACTCCTCTTATTAATAGATGTGGGCAACCCACCTTAACAATTAAGGAATTGGGTTTTATTTAATTAATTAAATTCTTTTAATTAATTAAGCTACCTAATCTTATTAGGGATAATTAATTAAACTCCTTTAACTAATTTTCCTCCCAATCCTATTAGGAATAAATGAGAGTACTTATATTAAATTAATTCCTAAACTCTTTTAGAAATTAAAATAATAATAATTGTAATAATATTAATAAGACTCCTCTTATTAATTTATATTTAATATTTCTAAAATATTAAATAATAAATATTAAGCTATTTAATTTATTCTATCACCATAGATTAAATTAAATATACATAACATATTATTACGATTATGCCATTAACTTCTTAAATAATTATTCTTCCTTTTATGGTGTGACCCTTTAGGTTCTCCATATTAAACCTATTGTGAATAAATCAATTAGAACAATTCTAATCTTATTTAAATAAATAAATTAAATAATTAATTTATTTAAATAAATAATATTTATTCTACAATAGGGATAAAGCTCCCTAGCGTTCAACGACTTTCCGGATAATATAGGTTTCAACATTAATCATAAAAGAACCTTTGAGTAAATAGTTACTGCGTCTGATTCAATCCTTCCACCATACAATGTCCCAATTAAATATAAGACATGGAATTCTTTGTCAAGTCTTATTTTATTTAATTATATGTATTTCGACTCTTAAATGCACAACTCAAATAATGCAAATTAGAAACTCCTTTCTAATTTCATCACGCTTTAACCCGAGGACTCTTTGGGTTGTCATTTATCGAATCACATAGGACATTTCTCTTCTTTTATTAGAAGCGGTAGATTCTTTATTGATCATACATTATCTCCATGTACAACTTATTATACCCAAGCATACCCTTTGATATACCCTCGTGGTCTTAAGGAATAAGTTAATGTATAACTCATCATACACAAGATCTATGATGATCTCAAGTCCAAGGATTACTTGTCTTACTATCACTACAGAATTCTATTGACAGCAAATAAAACTCCATTAGGTATTCCTTAGCGAGCCACGTTCGTTGAACTTATTCTCTAATAAGCACCTACATACTTGTTTTAGTGTCTCCACACAAATGATCATGAGATCAATCATCCTCATCCAATGAAAGCAAACAACGTATGTACCCGATCTATCCGGATTCACTAATCCCCAATTTAGTAATCCAATGATTGGGAACTATTTTAGTTTTAAGCTTTCAAAGAATTTAGATCTCATTAGAATGATCATCATCATTATTCTAAAAGCATTGCTTAAAACTATGGGTTTATCACATATTATAAAAACAAAGATCATGTAGATAATTAAAAGCCTTTAATAAATTAATACTTTTTATTAATAAATGAATAAGATTGTTACAAAGTATATGCTTTATCATCAAACATGATTGGCTTTGTTAGTGCATACTACTTTCATATAAGTGGTTTAAAAATAACGGTAGTAGTTATTCACAGATAATCTTTGTTAAAATACCCGGTGGTTAAAACACGATACACGATATTGCACCAATTGTTGATTCTTACGTAAGAAGGCACTACTCAATAATGCTTACGAATAATTCGCTCATTCGATTTTATTATTGAGTTAATAATTCTTCGCGTTGATATTTTATATTCTTTGTTGTTTTGATAATTGTCATTATACGATTATTTTTCATTATCGAAGCAATAATTCATATTATCTGAATAATATTATTAGATAACATTATTGGCAATGTCTAGAAAGTTACATCTAAGGAGAGGTTTGGTCACCTAATTGCGCGCGATGAAGAAGAAATTCTTATTGAAAGCCCCTCTTTTCTGGGAACCTGCACGGTTGTCGATATTGTGATTCTGTAATATTATTTGTGAATAATTAATTATTGATTCATGTGATGAGAAAATATTGATTTTATGTGGATATAGATGGAGAAAAATTTAATGTGACAATTATTGAAAATTGAAATTTTATCTTTTTTGATAAAATAATTCATTTAAATATATTATTATATTTTAATAATATAATAATGGTGATATTTTTACAACGAATGTGGGATATATGAGTATACGAGGAGGAAGAGTATTTTTGTTGCAATAAATGTTTAAAACATGTTAAACATGTCGGTGGGACCCATTTATTGATTGAAATTTGATTATAACTTTGTAAAATCGCTTGGTTTGTGGATTTCGATCAATTTCTATTTTGAATTTGGAAAAACTTTCTTACGCAAAGTTGTAGAAATTGAATTTCCTATAAAATCTCTCGAGATTCAATTTTTACGATGAAAGGGCTATTTATTATGAATTATTGAAGTTAGAAGCTTGAAATAATTGATTTTGGAAGTTTAAAATATTTAAAATTAGAAAAACGTTTTTTCTTACTTTTTCTAGAATGTGGCATGTGTTTGATGGTTTGAAATCAGATTCTAGGCATGCGTAGGAAATTTATATAATTATACTTATTAATTTATTAAATTTTACTGCTTTGGTGTTCTAAGCGATTTCCTATAAATAGGGTCTTAGGGTTAGAATTGAAAATCACACCAAAAGCTGAAGTTTTCTCTCTCTATATTATCGGCGTATTCTTGTGAGTATTTTGAGTATACTTTGAGTATTGCTATATCTTGCAAGTCCAAGTCATAGCCTATATCAGGTGTTTCAAATTTAAAAATCTTGATCTTTCGAGGTAAGGGATGTTATTTTCTTCTCAAATGATATTATTTCTTCAATATCATTATCTTTGAAATATTGGTTGGAACTTTTTATCAAATTTGGAACTTTTTCATGTCGGGGTTACTATTCATGAGTTCTTATTCACGAGTTACTATTCATGAGTTACTTATTCACGAGTTCTTATTCACGAGTACTATTAAGCTTAAAACGTGAAGATGTTTTTTTATGGAATTTCTATCTTTTGGTGTCGAGTTACTATTCAAGTATACGGCCTTTATTCACGTATCTGACCTTATTCACGAATACGGCCTTTATTCAGAAAAATGAAAATTTTTCTTTTAAATCTAAAATATCTATTCTCGGATACTAGCTTTGATTGTATCCATGTTTTGATCATTCTTGAATTTTACACCACTATGATTATTTTTGAGGTATTTTTGAACATGGATAAAACAAAGTACGAATCCTTAATCCTTAATCCTTGTCATTTTGTTTCACTTTGGATTAGTTTCTTTAAAATATTTTTCATCATCCTCGGTCTTAAATGATGATATTATTGAATATCTTTGGCTTTTGTAGTGCAAAGATGAATGATTTCTGAAGAATATCTTTGGTAGTAGTGCAAAGATGAGCAGTGTTTAGATGAACATGACCAATCGATGAATATCTTTGGCTGTAGTGCAAAGATGAATATTTGATTCGAGATGTATATTGATTGATGTTACAAGGATAAAAGATGACGATGAACTTTTAAATTCATACATAAAAGATAGTAGTTTGCATTCTCTACTTAACTCTTCTAATGAATTATTATTTCATTGCGAATATTGATTTAAAATTTGTTGTCTATTGTATTCTATTAGATTTTTTCTGTTGAAGACTAACGATAATTTGTTGTATATTATCTTAGTCATAATATTATTCTTTGGGCTAGTTGAGCTCACCCTTTTCTTTTTTTGTTCCATTTTTTTTCTCGGGAGGCGAGAATATAAGCGAGTAAAAGTTTCGGGTATGGAATGAAGGTTTTAGAAAGAATTGTTTAGTAGTCCTCACCATTTTGTAAAATAATGTATCAATAAATGTGATGAGGATTTATTTGAGTATAGATATTATGCAGAAGATAATATTTGTATTCAAACTCACGATTTTCTGATTGTAATAATAAAGTTGTAGTTGTTTCTATACCATGTATTGACAACTCAGAATAGGTGATGTATACCTATTTTGGGGGCGTCACAAAGATTAACAGGTGTTTAGATGAATATGACCAACTGATGAATATCTTTGGCCTGTAGTGCAAAGATGAATATTTGATTCCAGATATATATTGATTGATGTTACGGGGATAAAAGATGAGCGATGAACTTTAAAATTCATACATAGAAGATAGTAGTTGCATTCTCTCTTAACTCTTCTAATGAATTATTATTTCATTGCGAATATTGGTTTAAAACTTGTTGTCTATTGTATTCTATTAGATTTTTTTTCCTGTTGAAGACTAATGATAATTTGTTGTATATTATCTTAGTCATAATATTCTTCTTTCGGGCTAGTTTGAGCTCACCCTTTTCTTTTTGTTCCATTTTTCTTCTCGGGAGGCGAGAATATAAGCGAGTGCAGTCTGGGTATGGAATGAAGGTTCTAGAGAGAGTTGTTTAGTAGTCCTCACCATTTTTGTAAAATAATGTATCAATAAATGTAATGAAGATTTATTTGAGTATAGATATTATCAGAAGATAATATTTGTATTCAAACTCACAGCTTTCTTGTTGTAATAATAAAGTTGTAGTTGTTTTTCATATTTATGTATTGACAACTCGAGAATGGGTGATGTATATACTATTTTGGGGGCGCCACATTGTATATAATTAAATATAACATTAGTTGTCTATATTGTCCTTGTGTTAAAAAAGTTAGTGTTATTTATTGGGCAAAAATAATTAGAGAATCAAAGTTATATTTATTACTTGGGATAATATTAAAACTAAACAATTAATGCTTACTTGAAATTCTCAAACGATTTATATTAAGAAAGAAAATAATTCTCTAAAACGACTTATATTAAAGAACGAAAGGAGCAGTGATATATATAAGAAAGTAAAAATAATATTTTTTAAAAAAAGTTACAAATGACAAATAAATTTAAAAAAACAAGTCTATTATAGACTAATTATGGATCAAGTGCATGCAGACTAAGAACCCACATTTTGATCATATAAAGTTCATCATTTTTTTTCCTTCACATTTAAAAACTTATAAACACTAAAAGTTATGTCTCATATAAAACGACTCTCATAAAAGTAAGTGTGTAAACGAGTCGAACCGGAGCGAACAAAGAGTTATTCGAAGTCGAAATGATAAATTCGTATTCGAATTCGAATTATATTTGAGAAATCCTACTCAGATTCGACTCGACTCGAATATTTATTACTCGAATTCGATTCGACTCGACTCGAATATTTATTCAAACTACTCGCGAGCTTTAAATTCAAGCTCGAATTCGAGTCTCCGCATAATAACTAGTTTTATAATAAATATAATTATAAATTGAATTTGTTATTTTACTTAAAAATGAGAAAATATATTTATTATTACACTTTACATATATAAAATCACAATTAAAATTAAAAACAAAACAAAATAATAACTAATTATCCTAATTTAATTTAAATTTGTATATATTATAAGAGAATGTATCGAATATCTAATCGAATATTTATTAATCGAGTATGTATCGAATCACAATAAAAAATTCGAATAGTTTGAATCTTAAACGAGTCGAGTATAACCTTGCTCAGATTCTACTCATATTTTTATTTGAACTAATTTTAATGCTCAGATTTGGATCATATTATTAATTAATTCAGTCTCGCTTATTTTTTTTTCGAAGTCGAATCTTAATCGAGCATTTATCATGGTGGCTCGTTACGACCTTACATAAAAGTACGAATAAATGTTGTTTTAGTTATTCTAGCTTAGATTAACTTATAAATGAGTCACTCAATCATTTTTTTTCACAGTCAACTCGTTATATTTTTGTTTACTCACAAACCGTTAGAAAATCTGTTAAATCATGTTGACTTTAAACGAAAATACAAATAAACTGCTGAATTGTAAAAAAAAAAATCTTATGTGTCAAAAATTATTTTACGCGACCTTCATTATGTAGATTTGGAGGGAAAAACTTCTGAATAAAATGAAAAAAATATTTTAAAGTATATTATAAATTAGAAAAGTTAGCCAAAAAAATAAATGAAAAAATATATTTAATTATTTTTGTAATTAATATCAAATGATTTTTTATTTAATCAAGTGATAGATAAATATAATTAAGGAGATTATAAAACATAAAACTAAAAATATGCTAATTAAAATCAAGGAAATATAAAAGAATTTTTTTAAAATAAAATAAAATTAAAAATTTAAGAAAGAAACATGGAAAAATAATTTTTTACTTATTTTTGTAATTAATAGAAAATAATTTTTAGATAAGGCTTAAATATTATTTTAAATTAATTTTTTTACATTTATTAAATGTCATACAATTAAATGCAAAATGAGATCAAAACCGATAATAAGAAGCAACCACGAACTTAAATGAACGATTAATTTGTTGAATTGAAAATTGAAAAAACTATTAAAAATATTTGTAATTAAATTAATTTACCCCCACCAATATCTATAATAACACCATCAACGTCGTTTTACCATTTTTATTCTTCATCATTCTCTTTCCTCTACATAAGACCTACCACCATTACTCTTGGTCTCCTGCCCACCAATCATCACCAACAAAAAGAAAACACAACACAATATGCCCAAATAAAATTGGATAATAAATATATTGTACCTTTTTAAATACACAGCACGATGTGCCCAAATTCTAGAGCTTAATTACAATGGTTATAATTTGAGCAATCATCGTCTTCAATCAAACCTCCATAGTTTTCATCTTTTTCATCTGAGTTTCCAACCAAAATAACTCCCCACTGTTCAGCATCTTTTTCCCTCCAAACAAAATCATCTATATACATTAAATTTTCAAAAATAAAATTATCCATAAACCCAAAATCATAGATTTTTGCTAAGTTTTAGACCCAAAGAACGATGATATTTTAGATCACCAAGATCCGAACCCCAAAGCCTTTAGCCCCAAAACTCTGCTACCATTCCAGATCATAACTATAAAATTTACACTCGATTCAAACCCCCTACTAATCTTCTACATATAGAACAATATATATGGTTTGTATATATATATATATATATATATATGTATGTATGTATGTGTGTGTATGTATATATATACACCCAAGAACAAAACTCAAACTGAAATTCAAAAAAAGAATCTATATACCCCAAGAATGCATGTATATAATGTCAAAATAAATTAATATATATGTATGTATATAAAATCAATAAGAATTGAAAAAACAAAATTATTAATATGTATGCATATAAAATCAATAAGAATTGATTTGTAATTTTAGTATATTTTATTTTTATAATTTTTTAAATAATTATACTTGTTACTAATTATCTAAAAACTTATGTTCTAATAATCACAAAAATAAGTAAAATATTATTTTTTTCCATTTTTGTTGACTTTTTTGATTTGATTTAATTTATATATAAAAAAAATTCTTTCATTTCCACTCAAGAGTGGTCACATCATAATGTCAGCTTTCTCTCTCTTACGTAGAATTAGACGTGGCAAACCGTTTAAAGTGACATAATTTAACGAATTTTCTAACGGTTTGTAAGTAATATAAAAGTATAATGAGTTAACGGTAAGAAAAAACGGTTGAGTACGTGATTCACTTATAAGTTGACATAAATCAGACGTGACAAACCGTTTAAAGTGAACATGATTTAACGGATTTTCTAACGGTTTGTAATTGAATAAAAGTATAATGAACTGTGTAAGACCCCAACTTTTATGAATAAAGAATAATTTTTTTCGAATTATATTTTTGAATATTATGGTATTAATTTGATATAATGTTATAATTGTGGGTAATATTTATAAATTTTGCAAAGTACGCAAGTAAGATGTGAGACCCCAGATTTTATCAATAAAGATTTAAATTTTGTCAAAATAATTTTTAATATTATAGTGTGAATTTGAGATAATATTATAGTTGTGGGTAGTATTTATAAATTTTGCAAAGTATCAAGTGGTTATATTATATTCGATTGGTTAGGGAATATTCGGTTTAACGGGAATATTAAATACAACTACTCAATCATTGGTGGACCCACAATGTAATTATTGTTGGATTGAAAAACGACAAAAATATTTTATTGAAATAACGGCGGAAGTTTTACCAGTAGTTCTTGTTGAACTACTTTCGGTAGTAAAAGTACG
The DNA here is from genome assembly GCA_020205615.1 of Panax quinquefolius. Classification (NCBI taxonomy): domain Eukaryota; kingdom Viridiplantae; phylum Streptophyta; class Magnoliopsida; order Apiales; family Araliaceae; genus Panax; species Panax quinquefolius. The sequence continues at coordinate 7,078,308 of CM035162.1, read as the reverse complement.
ATGTCGTGTGGTTGCGTAAAAGAAGCGCACCAGTATTGATTATTGATCGCTTATGTGAGAAGTCACCGGTTTGATTCCATTATTGTCGATTAATAATATGAATTATTATAGCGATAATGACGTTTTATTTTATTAGATTATTAACGTAATAAAATGAAACATCTTTTATATAAAATAGAATCTTTATTAAAGTTATTCTATAAATAGAATATATTATATTTTATTATGCGTAGTGTTGCGTAGTGTTTTGATAGTATTGCATAGTGTTTGCGTAGTAAATTTTTTATATAAATAGAATATATTATATTTTATTTAAAAGATTTTTCTTTAAATATGGACCGTCGATTAAAGTAAATCAATCTGGACCGCTTCATGGATTAATTCTTATGCATTTCATTTTCCTATAAATAGAAGCTTCATTCCTTCATTATTTTCTTACGAATTCATTGAAACTTCTAGAGAGAAAATTATAGAGAGAAGCTATAGAGAAAAATTATAGAAAGAAGAAGAGTATTCTCGCTACTTCACTATTTCTATATTCAGGTTCTTTTACGGTAAGGGGTATTATTTGTTGTGCCGTCCCCGGTGTTATTCTTTCTTCTTGAAGAGAACTTACATTATTCCATTCATTATTTATTATTCATTGGAATATCCATACGTGCGTGTGTTTTACTCCTGGACCGGTTCCATTGTTTATTATTCAAAGCATTTATTATTCTCATTGGATCATCCATGCTCGATTGAATTTCACCTGACACGGTTCCATTGTTTATTATTCAAAGATTTATTATTATTTGGATCATCCTGTTGGAATTTCACACGACCGGTTCCGTTATTATTATTCGTTGGAATAACTGCGCATCGATGTACGTGCGTGGTGATTTCTTTTGTTATTCCATTCTTTATTATACCCAGTTGGTTAAAACTTTGACTTCTATACTCCATGAAATTAGTAGAATATCCTTGATATTTGCGTTTCATCCAGTATCTTTTCATGGAAATATTCTTCTGATCATTCTTGAATTTTACTTTACAAAACAGTATCTTGTTGACAATTTGGACGTTACTAATTCCTGGATAAAATAATTCTTGAACTTGTTTTATTGAATTATTATGTCATTGTCATCATCCTCATGATATATTATGTTATCTTTGGCTTACGTGCATAGATGAACTTAGTATGATTATAACCAGGGATCATTCGGTATAATCATGGCTTGTTATAAATGATGTGATAAAAGTCCTCGATGGCTGTGTAATGCAATGATGGATAGTTTTTGGTATGATTATGACCGGGGTGATTCTTATAGTCATGACCATTGATAATTTGATGAAAATCCTTGGCCGTGGTACAAGGATGATTAGATGTGGTGGTTTATTTATTAAGTTTGAGTCTCAAATGATAAAATTGATGAAAACCTTTTAAAACCTAAAAGATAGTAGACTTTTATTCTCTACTGACTCTTTTAATGGATTGCTTATTCCGCTACAGTTAAACCGGTTGTACATTGTATTTTATCGGTTTAACACAACGTTGAAGGCTAATGATAATTTATTCTCGCATTATCTTAGTCATAATATTTCTTCTTTGGGCTAGTTGAGCTCACCTTTTCTTTCACCGTTTCTTCAGGAAATGAGAACATAATTTGAGACGAGTCGGGGAGCAAGTAATGGTCCGGAGGATAGCATTAGTAGTCCTCACTATTCAGTGAAATAGTGTGATAATAGTTGTAATGAGGACTCCTTTTGAGTTTGTATAATATCTAGTAGACAATATTTGTATTCAAACTCACGATTTATGTCGTATTGTATACCTACGGCAGTTATATTAGTAAATCGTATTTGAATTTATGTACCATGTAAGTGGCGACCCAAGATGGGTGACGTATACCTAATTTTGGGGGCGTCACATAAGACCCCGAATTTTATGAAATAAAAGTATTTAATTTTCTTATAATTACTATTCATTAAATGGTTAAATTGATAAAAGTTTAAAGTTAAGGGTGATATATGAATTTTTTTAAAATACGCAAGTGGTTATAAAATATTCATTGTTGTCGGGGAATATTCGTTTGGTCGTGGAATATTCTTTTTTGTCAGGAATATTTATACGACGGCAAGCATATTGGTGGGCCCTGTATGCGAGAATAACCGCTGTCGGATAAAGAACACGACAAAAAGGAGTTTTATAAATAACGGGCGTAGTTATTACAATTAACAACTTGTTGGAATACCCGGTGGTTAAAATACGATGTCGCATTGTTGCACAAAGATAGCACGGTATTAGACCAATTATTGATTCTTACGTGAAGGCCTTTACTCAATAATTATTACATGATTATTCTTATTCGATTTTTATTGATTCATAATTCTTTGCGTTGATATTTTATATTCTTTATTATTTTAATAATTGTCATTACTGCGATATTTTTCATTATCGAAGCAATAATTCATATTATCTGAATAATATTATTAGATAACATTATTGGCAATGTCTAGAAAGTTACATAAGGAGAGGTTTGGTCACCTAATTGCTTGCCAAGTAAGGAGAAATTCTTATTAAAGCCCTCTTTCCAGGACCTGCTCAGGTTGTCAATATTGTGATTACGTAATATTATTTGTGAATAATTAATTATTAATTTATATGATGAGAAAAATATTTATTTTATGTGGATATAGATGGAGAAAATTTTTAAAGTGACAATTGTTAAAAATTGATATTTTATCTTTTCTAATAAAATAATATTTTATTATATTACTATAATATAATAATGATGATATTTTTACAATGAATGTGTGATATATGAGTATATGAGGAGGAAGGGTATTTTTGTTGCATTAAATGATTAACACATGTTTTATGTGTCGGTGGACCCCATTTCTTGACTGAAATTTGATTATAGCCTGTAAAATCGTCCGTATGTGAATTTCGGTCAATTTCTGTTTAGAATTTGGAAAAAATTTCTTCTACAAAGTTGTAGAGAATTAAATTTCCTATAAAAACACGCGAGATTCGAATTTTTTGATAAAGGGCTATTTATTATGAATTATTGAAGTTCCGTAATAATTGATTTTGAAGTTTTAATAATTTTTATTAAGAAAAATGTTTTTTATATTGTTGGTGGGCCCCACTGGTGTTGAATGCATGCTGAATTCAGATTCTTGGTGTACGTAGAAAATTTATATAAATATAATAATATTTTATTAAATTTTCTGCTTTGGTGTTCTAAGCATTTTCCTATAAATAGGGTGCTTAGGTTAGAATTGAAAATCACACCAGAAACTGAAATTTTCTCTCTATTTCTCTCTTTATATTATCGAGTGTATTCTTGTGAGTATTTTGATATCTTGAGTTTTGCTATCTGATTGCAAGTTAGATTCAGTATTCCAATGTAAGATTTCTTCTTTTGAGGTAAGGGATAGTAAGGAATTTTAAGAAATTGTAAGGGATGTTATTTTATTCGAAAATGATATTATTTCTTCAATATCATTATGCCGAAATATTGGTTGGACATTTTTATCAAATTTGGAACTTTTTCATGTCGGGGTTACTATTCATGAGTTACTATTCACGAGTTACTGTAGCGAAAACAACAATTCATTAGAAGAGTTAAGTAGAGAATTAAATCTACTATCATCTATGAATTTAAAAGTCCATCATCGATATTTTATCCCTGTAACATCAATCAATATACATTATAAATCAAATATTCATCTTTGCACTATAGGCCAAAGATATTCATCTGTTGGTCATGTTCATCTCAACACTTGTTCATCTTTGCACTACGGGCCAAAGATGTTCATCAAAAAAATCATTCATCTTTGCACTACAGGCCAAAGATATTCAGTAATATCATCATTTAGGACTGAGGATGATGAAAAATATTTTAAAGAAAACGATTCCAGTGAAACAAAAGAACAAGTATTAAGGATTCATACTTTAAATAACCCAAGTTCGAAAATACTTCATAAATAATCAGAGTGGAGTAAAATTCAAGAATGAAGACCAAAACATAGATCCAATCAAAGATATGAATCATAACAGACAATCTTGGATATAGAAAAAAAAAATTAATTTTTTTGTGAATAGTATCGTATTTGTGAATAATTAGTCAGATATCGTGAATAATTAATCGTATCGTGAATAAGAATTCAAACACTAAAAGATAGAAATTTCACAAAAAATCATCACGCTTAAATGAATAAGAACTCGTGAATAAAAAACCCAAACATAAAAAAGTTCCAACCAATATTTTGACATAATGATATTGAAGAAATAATATCATTTTTGAATAAAATAACATCCCTTACCTAGCAAAAAACAAAGATTTAACCTGGAATACTTTGGATATAGTCTTTGAAAGAACTTGCACCAGATATAGCAATACTCAAAGTACTAAAATACTCACAAAAGTACGCTCGATATATAGAGAGAGAAAGAGAGAGAAAACTTCAGTTTCTGGTGTGATTTTCAATTCTAACCTAAGCACCCTATTTATAGGAAATTGCTTAGAACACCAAAGTAGAAAATTTAATATAATAATATATTTATAAACAAAATTCACGCCCACCTCAAGACCATCTGAACTCAGCCATCTTGCACGTGTTTAATGAGGCCCACAATGTAAAAAAAACGTTTTTCTTAAAATTAAAAATTAAAACTTCCAAAAATCAATTATTTCGGAACTTCGAAACTTCAATAATTCATAATAAATAGCCCTTTTATCAGAAAATTCGAATCTTGCGAATTTTTATAGGAAATTCAATTCTCTACAACTTTCCAGAAGCAAGTTTTTCCAAAATCCAAACAAAAATAGACCGAAATCCATAAACGGGCGATTTTACAGCTTATAATCAAATTTCAGTCAAGAAATGGACCCACAAACATGTTTAACATGTTTTAAATAACTTTTGCAACAAAAATACTCTTCCTCCTCGTATACTCATATATCCCACATTCATTGTAAAAATATCACCATTATTATATTATAATAATATAATAAAATATTATTTTATCTGAAAAGATAAAATATCAATTTTTAACAATTGTCACTTTAAAAATTTTTTCCATCTATATCCACATAAAATTAATATTTTTCTCATCATATAAATCAATAATTAATTATTCACAAATAATATTACAGAATCACAAGATCGACAACCGGTAGTTCCTCGAAAAGAGGGGCTTCTAATAAGAATTTCTCCTCTTGGTGCCAGTATTAGATGATGACCAAACCTCTCCTTAGATGTAACTTTCTAGACATTGCCAATAATATTATCTAATAATATTATTCAGATAATATGAATTATTGCTTCGATAATGGAAAATACTCGTGTGTAGTGACAATTATTGAACAACAAAAATATAAAAATATCAACGTAGCAATTATTGAATCAATAAAATAAAATATTAAATAAGAATTCACAGTAACCATTATTGAGTAGTACCTTCTTACGTAAGAATCAATAATTGGTGCAATCTGAAGTGCTTATTAGACAACAACGCGTATTCATCGTGTTTTAACCACCGAAAGTATTCCAACAAGATAATCAGAATAACTATGTCATTATTTATAAACAACTTATACTTGTCATTTTCTTCATCCAATCGGTTTTTATTATGGGGCCCACACAAAAGGTCATACCGTCATATTTAATATTCTCCAACACAGTGAAGAATATTCCACGACCAAACGAATATTCTCTGACAACAATGAGTATTTTATAACCACTTGCTTATTTAAAAAATATTTGCGCATTTTACCGATAACTAACCACATTAATCAAATCAACTCTTACTATTTCAAAATGATAAATAGAGGAAAATAAATTTCATTTATTAATAATTTGGGGTCTTACAACCTCCCCTCCTTATGAAATTTCGTCCTCGAAATTGACGTATGTACCTGGTGTTTCGAAAAGGTGAGAATACCTAGCTTTCATTTCCGTTTCCAACTCCCAGGTCATTTCCTCAATAGCATAGTTCCTCCACAAAACTTTGACTTGTGGTATGACTTTTGTGCGTAGGACATGCTCTTTCCTATCCAAGATCTTGACAGGTACCTCCTCGTACGTTAAATCTTCTGCTATCTCGTCTGGTTCTAACTCAATAATATGGTTCGGGTCATCCACATATTTACGTAACATCGATACGTGAAAAACGTTATGAACATGCGTCATACTTGGCTGTAAAGCGAGTCTATAGGCCATAGTTCTATTCAATCGAAGATTTCAAATGGACTAATAAATCAAAGGTTGAGATTTCTTCTCTTCATCAACTCTTACTTCTAAAATAACGCCTTCTTGCACCTTCTTCTTTATATTCATCAACTCCAAGTCTGTAGCTTGAGCAGCTTTAAATTTATCGATTAAAGTCGATTCAAATCGTATATTCGTTATCTTCACGCAGGTTCTTGGAATCTTTAACTCTATCTCCATCATCTGTAAGTCATACGAAATGGGTCTTTGTGTTAACAATATCGTACTCGTAACCACATACGATTTTCTACTTAACACGTCAGCTACCACGTTCGTTTTTTTTCTTCCAGGATGGTATTGAATGGTATGGTCGTAATTTTTCAACAGCTCGAGCCAACGTCGTTGCCGCATGTTGAGTTCTACATTCCTCGCTCCATTCAAATTTTGTATCTTTTCGAGTCAGCTGAGTTAATAGAGTAGCGATTCGAGAAAATCTTTCCACGAATCTCCGATAGTAACCAACTAAGCTTAGAAAGCTACGTATTTCGATTACTGACTTAGGTTGCTCTCAACTATGACTCATATCCCAATCTTGGATAGCACGTCACAATGGTACCTATCAGTTTACTATCACACAAATATGGCGTCCCCTATGGAGAGTCTGGCTTCGGTGCATTCCACAAAGGAAGTCACCAGATAAAGGCTCGGGTACAAACTTCTACAGTTTGAATTTTTAACTCCTGAAGTTCAATAAGAGCCATGAGATTTTAGAAATGGGTTTTGTACCGGGTTTAAAGTCGATACAAAATTCAATATCACACTTTGGGAGTACGCCAAGAAATTCTTCAGGAAATACGTCAAGAAATTTACTAATAACAGAAATATCATTCAAATCTGACGTATTTTTGTTCAAGTCCATGACATGGGCTAAGAAAACTTGACATCCATTTTTTAATAAACGAATGACTTTATGGCTTGATATTAATGTGTTTGACTTCAATGGTTTGGTTGCTTGAATTTGAATAACAGGTTGCTTAGGAATATGAAAACTAACAACCTTACGAAAGCAATCAATTTTGGCATGATGAGTAGTTAATCAATCAATCCCCAAAATTACATCAAAAGCAAGTATAAAGTCAACAAGTAATGTGATGGTGCCAACTTGGATCAAACAAGATTTATAAACAGTGGATGTAACGAAAGTTTCTCATAACGGAGTTTCAACAGATAAGTCAAAGTCTAATTTTCTCCGGAGTCAAGTTTAAACGTTGAGATAAGCAGGAGAGATAAATGAATGGGTAGAACCGGTATCTAATAAGGTATAACTTCGCAAAAATTTATAATTAACTAACCCGTGCTAACTTCGTTCGGGTTACTCGCTTTTTGAAAAGTCATGAAAAATGCTCTTCTAAGAAACGATGACTTTGACTTGTCTGGGAAAGCCTTTGGAGTCATCATCCCCACTGGACTTGGTTTCGCTACAGGATAATCTTGAGCTATATGACCGTCCTTTCCATAACTAAAACATACCTTGGAAGGTTGTGAACAGTTTGGACTTATGTATCCCTCTTCTCCGCATCTGTAGCATCTAACTGGCGGTCTTTCTCCACCCCTAGAATTCGTTGCTGGTGTTGGTGCCGACGTCTTTCCGTCATTGTTGAATCTTCTCTTTTTAAAATTTCCACTTGAATTATTTCTTCTATTATCTTGGCCATGATTACCACTTAAGTGGTTACCATTTCTGGCATGATAATTTCCTCCACGATGGTTATCATTGTTCAGATGGCCAGATTACCACCGAATCGATTATCATCGAGTTGTTGGTCATTATTCTTCAGTTGAGCCGACTCATTATCGCGCTCCAATAACTGAGCCCTATTCACAACATCTGAATATAAACAAAGTTTGTGAGAAATGAGGTATTGACGTATTTTGGGTTTCAAACCTCGCAGAAACATTCGCGTCATTCTCTCTTCATTATCAACCAAATGGGATGCAAATCGGACAACTCAAAGAACTTAGCTTCGTCTTTGCGACACGCTCATATTGTTTTGCTCCAAACGATGAACTCTACCTCCTTCATGTGACGAATACTTTCGGAAAATACTTGTCGTTGAACAATTCTTGGAACTTCTCCCAAGACATCTTCGATGTGGTGGTAAATTTGAGTCGCTTTCTTGATTCCCACCAATAATCACCTCTCCTCGTAATAACGAAAGTGGCAAAAGGAACCTTTTGCTCCTCCGAGCATCCCAAACATCAAATATCTTAGTGATCTCGCTTTATCCACGTTTTTGCCGTAGTAATGGTTACGGCTTTCCCAAAACTCAAGCGGTCTAACTCCTTGAATCGCTAAGCGGTGACCATCCGTGAGTTGCCGGTGTTTCCACCTGCATTTTGAACATGAGTCTCTCTCGTTTGGTTTTGCATGAATTCTAGAAAGTTCCTAAACATACCATCGTTTAGTTATCACCTTTCGATGGTGTTGTTTATAAATGGAACATTATTACCAAATTGCGTTCTCTTCGTTGGTGAAAGCAAAAAGGTGTCTCCACGGTCTCATTTACTCCACTTGTTAACAATCTTAGTCGACATTCTTAAATCTTGCCTTATAAAACAAGGGTTAATTAAACAAATTAACAAATCACATAATACCCCTATATTATGATACGATCAAACAAATAAGCTTAGGTAGGACACACTTTACGAAGGATTTACTCGTCTCTCCCTCCTAGTTCTATTCCCCGATCTCTGCGGAGATCATATCCTAAGCTCGATACCAACTGTGGCGCCCCCAAAATAGGTCCAATCCACAACCCATTCTCGAAGTCGCCAAATACATGAGTGCGTAAACAACTACAACTTCATTAATACAATTGTCGTGCAAAATACGACAACACATAAATCGTGAGTTTAAATACAAATATTGTCTTCTGCATAATATCCACACTCAAATAAGTCCTCATTACAATTATTGATACACTATTTTACAAAATAGTGAGGACTGCTAAAACAACTGTCTTGAACCATTACTCCACACCCCGACTAATTTCCGCTATATTCTTGTCTCCTGAAAAGAAAAATAGAACAAAAAGGAAAAGGGTGAGCTCAACTAGCCCAGTAAAGAATATTATGACTAAGATAATGTTAAACAAATTATCCTTAGTCTTCAACAGGGAAAAATTTGATAGAATACAATAGATAACAAGTTTTAGATCAACAACTGTAGCGGAAATAACAATTCATTAAAAGAGTTAAGTAGAGAATGAAATCTACTATCATCTATGAATTTAAAAGTCCATCATCGATATTTTATCCCTGTAACATCAATCAATATACATCATAAATCAAATATTCATCTTTGCACTATAGGCCAAAGATATTCATTTGTTGGTCATGTTCATCTCAACACCTGTTCATCTTTGCACTACGGGCCAAAGATATTCATCAAAAAAATCATTCATCTTTGCACTACAGGCCAAAGATATTCAAGTATATCATCATTTAGGACCGAGGATGATGAAAATATTTTAAAGAAAATGATTCCAATTGAAACAAAAGAACAAGTATTAAGGATTCATACTTTAAATAACCCAAGTTCAAAATATACTTCATAAATAACGAGTGGAGTAAAATTCAAGAATGAAGACCAAAACATAGATCCAATCAAAGATATGAATCATAATGAGATAATCTTGGACACGAAAAAGAAAATTTAATTTTTTGTGAATGATGTCGCGTTTCGTGAATAAAGTCTTGAGTATCGTGAATAAGTAACCTGACACTAAAAGATAGAAATTTCACAAAAAAATCATCACGCTTCGTGAATAGTAACTCGTGAATAGTAACTCATGAATAGTAACCCCGACATAAAAAAGTTCCAAATTTGATAAAAATTTTCAACCAATATTTTGATATAATGATATTGAAGAAATAATATCATTTTCGAATAAAATAACATCCTTTACCTCGCAAAAATAGTACTTCTGACTAGAATACTGGATATAGTGCTGGAAGAACTTGCACCGTATAGCAATACTCAAAGTACTAAAATATTCACAAAAGTACACTCGATATATAGAGAGAGAAAACTTCAGTTTCTGGTGTGATTTTCAATTCTAACCTAAGCACCCTATTTATAGGAAATTACTTAGAACACCAAAGCAGAAAATTTAATATAATAATATATTTATAAACAAAATTCACGCCCACCTTAAGACCATCTGAACTCAGCCATCTTGCACATGTTTAATGAGGCCCACAATGTAAAAAAAACGTTTTTCTTAAAAATAAAAATTAAAACTTCCAAAAATCAATTATTTCGGAACTTCGAAACTTCAATAATTCATAATAAATATCCCTTTAATAAGAAAATTCGAATCTCGCAAGTTTTTATAGGAAATTCAATTCTCTACAACTTTGTAGAAGAAAGTTTTTCCAAAATCCAAACAGAAATTAACCGAAATCCATAAACGGGCGATTTTACAGCTTATAATCAAATTTCAGTCAAGAAATGGACCCACAGACATGTTTAACATGTTTTAAACAACTTTTGTAACAAAAATACTCTTCCTCCTCGTATACTCATATATCCCACATTCATTGTAAAAATATAACCATTATTATATTATAATAATATAATAAAATATTATTTTATCAGAAAAGATAAAATATCAATTTTTAACAATTGTCACTTTAAATTTTTTTCCATCTATATCCACATAAAATCAATATTTTCCTCATCATATAAATCAATAATTAATTATTCACAAATAATATTACAGAATCACAATCTTTGGACTGTAGCTGCTCTGGGAAAGAGGGGCTTTCGATAAGAATTTCTCTTTCTTACTTGGCACGTAATTAGGTGACTAAACCTCTCCTTAGATGAACTTTCTAGACATTGCCAATAATATTATCTAATAATATTATTCGGATAATATGAATTATTGCTTCGATAATGGAAAATCTTGTGTAGTGATAATTATCGAACAACAATAATATAAAATATCAACGTAGCAATTATTGAATCAATAAAATAAAATATTAAGCAATAATTATCAGAACCATTATTGAGTAGTGCCTTTTACGTAAAGAATCAATAATTGGTGCAATCTCCGGTGTCTTCTTTGTCATGACAATGCGTATTCTTGTGTTTTAATTAAAGAAGTATTCCAACAAGATAATACTTGAATAACTACGCCATTATTTATAAACAACTTATACTTGTCATTTTCTTCATCCAATCGCTTTTTTAGTTATGGGGCCCACAAGGCGTCAAGCCCGTCGCATTTAATATTCCCCAATGGTAAGAATATTCCACGACCAAACGAATATTCTCCGAATGACAATGAGTATTTTATAACCACTTGCTTATTTAAAAATATTTGAGCATTTTACCCATAACTAACCACATTAATCAAATCAACCCTTACTATTTCAAAATGATAAATAGAGGAAATTAAATTTCATTTATTAATAATTTGGGGTCTTACTGATTCTTATTATTCACGATTCTTATTCATGAGTTATTATTCACGAGTACTATTCACGAAGCATGATAATTTTTTTGTGAAATTTCTATCTTTTAGTGTTGAGATTCTTATTCACGATACTGGCGATTATTTACGAATACGACACTATTCACGTAAAAATTAAATTTTCTTTTCTCGTATCCAAGATTATCTCATTATGATTCCTATCTTTGATTGGATCTATATTTTGGTCTTCATTCTTGAATTTTACTCCACTGATTATTTATGAAGTATTTTTGAACTTGGATTGTGTAAAGTCGAATCCTTAATATTTGTTCTTTTATTTCACCTGGATTCGCTTTCTTTAAAATATTTTTCATCATCCTCATCCTAAATGATGATATTATTGAATATCTTTGATGCAGTAGTGCAGAAAGATGAATGATTTTCGATGAATATCTTTGGTAGTATTGCAAAGATAAGCGGTGTTTTAGATGAACACGACCAACTCATGAATATCTTTGGCCCGTAGTGTAAAGATGAGCAGTGTTGAGATGAACATGACCAATGTATGAATATCTTTTGGCCAGAGTCAAAGATGACTATTTGATTTATGATGTATATTGATTGATGTTATGAGGATAAAATATCGATGATGGACTTTTAAATTCATAGATGATAGTAGATTTCATTCTCTACTTAACTCTTCTAATGAATTGTTGTTTTCAACTGCAGATTGTTGATTTAAAACTTGTTGCCTATCAGTATTCTATCGATTTTTCCTCGTTGAAGACTAAGGATAATTTGTTGTACATTATCTTAGTCATAATATTCTTTTTTCTTGGCCATTTGATTTCCTCACCATTTTCTTTTTGTTCCATTTTTCTTCCTGCGGAGATGAGAATATAAGCGGGAACCAAGTAAAATTATGTGGAGTAATGGTTCGAGACAGTTTGTTTTAGTAGTCCTCACTATGTTGTAAAATAGTGTATCAATAATTGTATTGAGGACTTATTTGAGTGTGGATATTATCTGAAAGACAATATTTGTATTTAAACTCATTATTTATGTGTTGTCGTATTTTGCACTCGACAATTGTATTAATGAAGTTGTAGTTGCTTTACATCTACGTATTTGATGATTTCGAAATGGGTTATGTATACCTATTTTGGGGGGGCGTCGTATATACAATTTTGGCGTCACAAATGACCAGTAAAAAAAGGTCAAATGACTCACTTATAAGTTACATAAAATACAGTGACCAAAACAATATTTATCTCCATAAAAGTATATGGTCCCATTCCCATGCTGGGTTTCTTTTTTATGCTTAAGTTCGTTCATATTTGCATGGATTATTCGTGTTTCATGACATTAATGAATTTCACTAAAATGAAAATGACATTAATAATTAACTTCTTAATTCAAGGACTAGCTAGCTAGGATAAATACGTACTTGCTTCTAGATCAAATAATTTGCAAATTAATACGGAATTGATTTTTTTTTTTGGCTTAAATATAAATTAATATCCTAAACTATAGGTCATATTCTACTTAGGTGATCCGCCTTTTAATTTTGTCAATTAGATGATTGAACTATTAATTTTTTTCAATTGCAACAAATTGAACCGTCATGACAACAATTACTGACGTGACTTAAACACGTGGCATGTAAAAATTGATATGTTAAAAAGACTCAAATTGTAATGAATTTAAATCATTTTATATAAAATTAAAAGGAAAAATAATTTTATATAAATAACTATAATACTTCTAACAAATTCACCAAATTATTATATCTTCAGTGCAGCACCGCCCTAGCCGTGCCACTAGATTCATAATTAGTCACAAAGGTGAGGTGTTGCAGCTGCCAAAACCGTAGCAAACCTTAACCACCACCATCACCTCCCTTAAATACGTAAAGATTAGAGAAAAAAGAACATGAAAAAAAAGAGAGGAGAAAATGGAGAAAATAAATCAAGCAAACAAAACAAATTTTATTTATTTTTAAATATTTAAAAAAAGGTAAACTTAATTATGACAAATATTCTTAATATACTTTATAAAAATAAAATTTTTAAACAAAACTTTTATATTTGAGAAAAGGGGTGACGACATTATGTTGCATTCTTGGTGTTTCTATATAGATATTGAATAATTTCTTATTTTATTTATAGCTAACCGGATATTATCGATAAGAATGGATGGAATATTAATTATTAATTTGCTTATAAAATTAGAACTACTATCCCAAACTTTGACATAGCTAATACTACATCTTACAATTTAAAATAAGTGATGATTGACTATAGTCAACTAAGCAAGAAGAAGAAAATTAATAGAGGTCGTATTCATTATTTCAAATTTCAACAAATAAATTATAAAAAAAAAAAAAAAGAAGAGACAAAAAAAACACATAAAAAATTGATGTTTTGTTTGAATTGAGACTAGGAAATCCATAAACATTAATTCGTAGCGGGCTCCACCAGAAACAATAAGAGTGGGGTACGCCGTATTTTAGGTGACGTGGCGTTCCATGCAAAAATCCTTGTTTGAATAGCCTGATCTGGGAGTAGTTGGCTGTTAGGTACTACTAGTTTAATGGAGTATTATTATTTTTTATTAAAAGATCGTGTTGAATTTATGTTGAATTAAAATTATGAAATTTATTAAAATATAAAATTGATATAAATTATAAGGGAGTCTCACTTATTAAACATCTCTAAAAAAAAAGTTAATACTAATATTTTTCCAAATAATTGATAATTAAAAAAATTACATAAACTTTGGTAATATATATTATTTTCCTAATTCATTTCTCTAATATCTAATTAACCACTATCACCACCTTAGCCTTCTTGGAGCAGTTGGTTAGCCCCTTCCCTGGTGGATTAAAAATACATTTAGAAAATATTTTAATATGTAGTAACCCTCTAAAAAAGTTCTTTGTGGGTAGAGATGTTATTTAAATTTATTTATTTTCTATTGGAGGAAGGTGTAACGTGTTTATTGAAATATTTTTATTAACTTGAAGTTGATATTTTAGGAGTAAAAGTGTTAGTAGTCTGAGTCTCTCACACAAGTGTGAATCTACTTATTATTTATGTGAGAACTATCAAATTTAATTATGTAAATATCAGTTTCAAAAATTTATCTCACTACAACAAGTGGCATTGTTTCGCTAAATACACACCAAGTCTTGTAATTTCATGTCAACAAACTCAATTCTAATGTGTAAACTCAAATTATAATGAGTTCATGGGAAGTGGTTAGTATGAAGTTTATTTTGAGATAAGTTGGTCAATTGACCAATAGAATACTGACATACAGACGAGGTTGTATGTGTGTCAATATTCTATTGACCAATTGACCAACTTACCAACAAAATAACTTCATGCTAACCGGATCCGAGTTCATGATAAATGTTATGAAGCCAAAAATCACAATAAAAATAATTTATTTTAAGCATAATTTACTATAGAAATGACTCCAACCCATGATATATCTTGGAACAAAGCAAACTTCCACACTTATAACAATTACCAAATGCTTGGCTCGGATACTTCTTGGATGGATCCGGTTAACAACAAATTTATTTTTGAGTAAATTAATTAATTAATCAATAAAATTATAACACACATAAAATTTTATCTGCATATTAATAATATTTTATTAACCAATTAAATAATTTATTCAAAAGGCCTATCTTTATAAAAACTCTATTTGTTTTGTGTAAAAAGGATAAAAGGTTGAAGCCTCTCTCTCTCTCAACAGAACCGAAGTTTCCTGGCAGAGTATAAAAACCTCACAGCTTCACTAAGCCCTAAATGTATGCCAAGTGGCACCAACCCATTCCCCAAAAAGACTTCTACCTATTTTATACTATGTCCACTAGCAACCAACCCAATTAATTTTAAATTAATAAATCAATTATCTTTTGCCATCATAATCTTCCCCTTGATGCCAAGCCAAAGCCATAAAAACAGAGAGAGAGATTAACACCAACACAAATTGACCTCCTTTCATGCAATCAACAACACATTTCTTTCATCTTCTTTTTCAAACACCCTTTTTATTTCTCTGCAATGCTTAAAATACTCAACAGAAACCTCAAGCGCTTCTATTCCAGACTCCGGTGGCCGGTTCGTCGCAGCTCCAAACCAAAAGTTGTGATCAAAAGGTTAGAAAAATCCAACTCTAAACCTCAAAAAGAATCGTCAATTACAAATGGGTCTACAACCATTCATCCAAATGCCCATCTGGGTGGTTCAAGATCAAGAAAGTCAATTCGTGTAGCGACATTTAATGCTGCTCTGTTCTCCATGGCACCTGCAGTTCCAAAAATAGACTATGGAAATGGGAATTTGGCGAAGGCTAACCACTCAACTGATTGTAATTTAATAGCTAATTCCATGGTTGATCGACCCAAAAGTATACTGAAACAGAGTCCCCTGCATCTCAGTTCAATAAACCCTCAGGAAAATCTATCAAAGCAACAAAAATTTGCAAAATCGAAGTTAAGGGTTTCTATTAATTTACCAGATAATGAGATTTCCTTGAAGCGAAATGGGCAATTAGGCCATGTTGAAGATGATAAAGTGGGTTCTAGTAGTAGAATTTTGAAAGGAAAGGGACAGTTGAGATCTATCTTCAGTTTACCTTCAAATGGGGTGACTGTAATTGATGGACAGAGCTATATGAGTACAAGAACGGTGGTTGAAGTATTGAGAGAATTGGATGCTGATATATTTGCTCTGCAAGATGTGAAGGCTGAAGAAGAGAAAGATATGAAGCCTTTGTCTGATTTAGCTGCTGCTTTGGGGATGAATTATGTGTTTGCAGAAAGTTGGGCACCGGAATATGGTAATGCAATTTTGTCGAAATGGCCGATTAAGAGGTCGAAGATTCAGAAGATTTTTGATGACTCTGATTTCAGGTTCTTTATATTCTTCCTCCTACTAAACAATTTAGTCTTCAATTTTTATTTTTATTTTCCTGTTTGGATTTGATGAAAATGAACAGTATCTTACAAAATTATCCATTGCAAAAGTTGACTAATTAGTCAAGAATTTTTCATGAAAGTTGTTTTGTGATTATTCGTTCAACTTTTTATAAATTTTGTAATAAATTGAAAGTTATTTACTCCCTAGGTCCCATTTTATTTGCTACCAAAATTAATTCCGGAACATAGTGTTAATTTTGCATATACTTAGGGGTTTTGCTTACCTATGAGATTTCTGTACCGAATAATCTTGTACCAAAATCTCAATTTGTCTCCCAGAAGAAGCCAGTCTGTTTCTATATTAAAGTCTGATTCTTTCCTTTTACAGCAACATGGGTTGTCAAGATTTGGAACAGCTGTATGCTGTGATGTAGAACTGATATTCTACCTACTCCTTAACTTTTTTAGGCTGGTCTCTTGGTTTCTTTAATTTTTACATGTGATCATTTGCAAATTATTCCTGATGAAATGAGTAATTAAATTGTTACCAAATGTCTAACTTATTCAAAAATTGCATGAAGTTCAAATTTGAAATATTTGCTGAACTGAGTGGTTAGAATAGAAGGCTCTTATGACTTCTTTCATGAAAAAGATCAATGATTATTTCTTCATTCTAATTATTGGTGCTTCTGCTATTTAGTCCTGTCACTTTGTGGATGGATCCAATGAATATACCTACTGTGTGTTTTTTTTCTGGGAAAGATACTTCATATAAAAGAATGTTTCAATCATCTGTCATTGTTATAGTTTAGAAGCTTCACTACTGTTTATATCTGCTTTTCCCACTTTTTTCACATTTCTTTCTTCGCGTTTAGTTTATGAAACTCATTAACTTCTTTTTGTCTTTCACATTCCAATGAGCGCTACTGATCTGTAGTCTGTAGAATCTTCTTCGTGAGAAATTCATAATCAGTTTGAAACTCGACGTAAGATGTAATGTTAGCTTAATGCAGGATGCAAAATCCATCTGAAAGATAGGAAATGTCAAAAACTTTCTGGAGTTTTAATGATCATAGGAATAGTTGAATTAAGAAATGGCACCAAGTTCTCTAAAAATGAAGTCTGAAAAATAAAATCTCACATATTAATTAGATGATTATATGACTCCATGTTCTTTAAAAATGATGTAGGAATGTTCTAAAGGCCACAGTTGATGTTCCTCAAACAGGAGAAGTTGATTTCCACTGCACTCATCTTGATCATCTAGATGAGAATTGGCGAATGAAACAGATAAAAGCAATAATTGAATCCAATGACACACACCACATTTTAGCTGGAGGCCTCAATTCTCTTGACGAAACAGATTACTCATCAGAAAGGTGGACCGATATTGTAAAGGTAAGAACTTCAGCTCGATTATTACTTCATTTTCCAAAAGGTTACTACTGAAAATGTATCTACTGAAACTTTAATGCAAGTGCTACAGTATTATGAAGAGATGGGAAAACCAACACCAAAGCATGAGGTGATGAGGTTTCTAAAGAGTAAACAGTACACGGATGCTAAGGACTTTGCTGGAGAGTGCGAGTCTGTAGTTATGATCGCGAAAGGGCAAAGTACGAGACCCGGTCTAGGCCTCTTAACTTAATCTTTTTAGTGAATCGAATTTTAGAAGGCTTGAACATTATATATATGTTCTGTAATGCAGGTGTGCAGGGGACATGCAAGTATGGAACTCGGGTGGATTACGTATTGTTATCGCCAGACTCACCCTACAAGTTTATTCCTGGTTCCTACTCAGTGGTCTCATCAAAAGGGACTTCTGATCATCACATTGTGAAAGTAGATGTAACAAAAGTAGATAATAATTCTCAACAGCTTGTCAGTAGGAAGCGGCGACAACACAAGCAGAAAATTGTAAAGATAACAAATTCTTCTTCATCTTCAAAAGGTATATGGAGAACAACCACAAACAAGAGATAGATGTAGGACGTATCTGACTTGTTTATTGATTTGATGCTGCTTATACCTGTCAGAAAGATATTAAGTAGTTAGTATTGGTGTTGAATTTTCTTTTTTTGCTTTTCAAAGAGTTTATATATAGATGAGTTTATTGATCTCATCTGTACGTCTTCTTCATAAAATTATTGCTTGTGTTTTTGTACAAGTTTCTGTTATTATTGCCAATCTGATCAGGTGGTAATTATCATGCACACCAGAGTGTCCCTTTCAAGTTTCAATGCAAGAATTAAGTTTATAAGAAATAAGTACTCCCTCCGTCCCAAATTAATTGCTCAGTTTTGATTTTTTAAAGTCAAATTAACCATTTTTAAAACTAATTTTTTTACTATTTTTGCTAAAATATAGGTAAAGAGATTATAACCAAAAGAAAGTATATACAATTTATTACTAATCCCAATTTTATAATTTTAGAAATATATTTATATATGCTTAATTATTAATTCTAAAATAGTCAATTTGACTTAAAAAGTCAAAACGAGCAATTAATTTGGGACGGAGGGAGTACTATATTACAGAAGGCTTAAATATGAATTAGTACCATAAACTATAGACCATATTCCACTTCGGTGATCCACCTTTTAATTTTGTCAATTAGATGATTAAACTATCAATTTTTTTTAATTACAACAAATTGAACACGCCGCGTCATAAATTGCTGACGTGGCTAATTGTGTGGGACCTTAAGACTCTTATGTGGCAAAAAAAAACTATATTTTATTCATTACATAAACAAATTTTTTTAAAACATGGGCAAAATGGTCAAAACCTAATTTAACAATTCTAATTAAAATAAAACAAACATATGTATATCAGTACAAAGATAATTAGAATTGCCCAAATCGATCAAATTAACCAAATTTCTCTCCCAAATCCAATTCATCTAACGAGACCACCTGGCTTCCCCCAAATCCAATTCATTGATCAAAACCACCAGCCTCTCCCAAATTGAATGAAAAAACCTAAAGCTTAACCGAAGCGAAGAACTTCGATAATCAAGGGTGGTTGCCCCGCTCGCCATAACTTATGATTTCTCTGATCATCCTGCTACGAGTAGATGATTTCACCCAGTTCCTCGGAGAAAGTAATGTTCTTTATCAGATCTCTGCTGCCGCAAACAAACATAACCACCTCTCTTTCTCTCTATATCTACGCTCAGATGTATGTATGTATTGTGTGTAAAGGGTTTAACCCTTTTACATATCTTTTCCTTTTCCATTCTATTCAATTACATTCCTTTTTTCTTTTTTACGTGCGATTCAGGCCGTGGTTGGCCATCGCGTCGTTGTCATGGTGGCACGTGACGTGCTTGAGGACGAATTCGTCATGGTGGAGATTTATGACATCCGGTCTCGCATGGGAGAACGTCTAATCAATGCCTTCCTGGTCTCAAGAACTCCTCCGCGTCGGCGTGGATCTTCGCTTCCGATTAACGATCGGAAGCTCTTCGTCTGCGAGAAACACTCCGCGCGTGACGTATACATTCGATCCGGAGACCTCGTCTTGCTCTGGATCAGAAGACCCCAACTTTTAATGAATAAAAGCAAATTTCCTTTATTTATTATTGTGAATAATAAGGTATTAATTTGATATAATACTTTGGTTATGGGTGAAATGTGCAAATTTTAAAATAAGCAAGTGGTTATATAATATTCATTGATGTCGAAGAATATTCGTTTGGTCGTGGAATATTCTTTACGTAGTGAATATTAAATGCGACGCACGCAAAACCATTTGTGGGCCCCATAACGGATAACCGCTTGGATGAAGAAAACGACAAAGTTTGGGTTGTTATAAATAACGGCGTAGTTGTTACCATTAACACCGTTGGAATACCGGTGGTTAAAATACGATGTCTGGCGTGGTTGCATAAAGAAGACACCTGTATTACATGCAGTATTGTTGAATTATTGATCCTTACGTGAAAGGCACTACTCGATAATTGTTACGATAATTACTTATTCAATATTTTATTTTATTGATTCAATAATTGCTTTGCGTTGATATTTTATATTATTGTTGTTTCATAATTGTCAACGCATCGGTATTTTCTATTATCGGATCAATAATTCATATTATTTAGAATAATATTATTAGATAGCATTATTGGCAATGTCTAGAAAGTTACATCGAGGAGAGGTTTGGTCACCTAATTGCAACCAAGATGGGAGAAATCCTTATCGGAAAGCCCTCTTTTTCCTGGGAATAGCCTGGTTGTCATAAATGTGATTCTGTAATATTATTTGTGAATAATTAATTATTGATTCATATGATAAGGAAATATTTATTTTATGTGGATATAAATGATGGGTTTATTTATGTGGTTATAAATGAAGGAGTTAATGTTGAGGTGTTTTATCAGTATTTTGTCGGATTGGTGGTATTAAAAGATCAAATCAGTGTTATTACAGCTTTATTGTGTGAGTTATAATATTTAATCCTACCGTTGGATCGTTGTAATTTTTGAATATGTTATACATATATAAGTTGAGTATATGTCCACAAATTTTGAACCGTTAAAAATGAGCGTATAATTTGTTATGAATTTTAAGAGGTGACTGATTCGGAAATTAGGTTATAAATGATTTTGGTGGAAAATTCTAGAATTGGTGGGCCCCACTTTTGGTTGGTGAGAAATGTGCTCAATTGAATTTTCAAATGTAGTGGGTGGGAATAGTAGCGAGTAAAAGCCATCGGGTGCAGTTAGTCTTGTATGGCGTTTCAAGCATTTCCTATAAATAGGGTCTTTAGTTAGAATTGAAAATCACACCGAATTCATAAGTTTTCTCTTTCTCTCTCTATATTATCGAAGCGTATTCTTGTGAGTATTTTGATATTTTGAGTGTTGTTATGCGGTGCAAGTTCCTTCAAAGACTATCCGATATTCGATTCCAAATCTTGTCTTTTTGAGGTAAGGGATGTTATTTTCTTAGTAAGTGATATTATTTCTTCAATATCATTATCTTGAAATATTGGTTAGAACTTTTTATCAAATTTGGAACTTTTCATGTTGGGGTTATTATTCATGAGTTACTATTCACGAGTTACTATTCACGAAGCATGATGATTTTTCTTGTGGAATTTCTATCTTTTGGTGTCTGAGATTCTTATTCACGTATCTGACTTATTCACGATATCTGACTACTATTCATAGAAAATGAAATTTTCTTCTTTTTGTCCAAGATGTCTATTATGGTTACTATCTTTGATTGTATCCATGTTTTGATCTTTATTCTTGAATTTTACTTCGAAATTGGTTATTATGGAGTATTATTGATCTTGGATAAACTGTAATAAGAATCCCTAATATTTGTTCTTTTATCTTATTGGATTCGTTCTCTAAAATATTTTTCATCATCCTTAGTCCTTAATGATGATATTTGATGAATATCTTTGGCCCGTAGTGCAAAGATGAATGATTACTTGATGAATATCTTTGGCCGTAGTGCAAAGATGAACAGTGTGTTAGAGATAAACATGACCAACCGGTGATATGAAATGAATATCTTTGGCACATGGTGCAAAGATGAATATTTGATTAAAGATGTATATTGATTGATGTTACTGGGGATAAAATATTGATGATGAACTTTTAAATCTTAGAAGATAGTAGAACTCATTCTCTACTTGACTCTTCTAATGGATTGATGTTTCCGCTGCAGTTGTTGATCTAAAACTTGTTGTCTATTATATTCTATCGATTTTTCCTGTTGAGGACTAACGATAATTTGTTGTATATTATCTTAGTCATAATATTCTTTCTTGGGCTAGTTGAGCTCACCCTTTTCCTTTTTGTTCCATTTTTCTTCTCGGGAGGTGAGAACATGGCGAGGATCGAGTCGGGGTATGGAGTGATGGTTCTAGAAAGATGTTTTAGCAGTCCTCACTATTTCTGTAAAATAGTGTATGAATAATTATAATGAGGACTTATTTGGGAGTGGATATTGTCTAGATAACAATATTTATATTTAAACTCATAGTATGTGTTGTCGTATTTTGCACGACAATTGTATTATTGAAATTGTAGTTTACTTTCTGTACCATGTATTTGGCGACTCAGAATGGGTTGGATGGAATGGACCTATTTTGGGGTCATCACACGGACCGTACGATCTCCGTCCGGATCCTCGGCTTTTCTACTCCGTTATCGGATTCGCAGACGAGAGGCTAATTATATTTTGGTGTGGTTTTTGGTGTTTGATAATTATTTCCTCTTTTTGGTAGATTTTTTAAGTGGATGAGTTTCTCCATGTTCTCATCTTCATGTTGTGGGTGATTTTGTTGAATCTTGTGAATGGCGGTAGATCTAGGAACTGAGACTAAGCTATGGAGGTTGGTGTTCAAACAGAGAAAGAAAACGAAGAGGATGGAGGTCAAAGTAATTTTGTTAGGTTTTAATGTGATTTGGCCGAATTTGCCCTTCATCAGTATAATAAATATTTAAATAAATATTAAA
The DNA here is from genome assembly GCA_020205615.1 of Panax quinquefolius. NCBI lineage: Eukaryota > Viridiplantae > Streptophyta > Magnoliopsida > Apiales > Araliaceae > Panax > Panax quinquefolius. Next base: position 7,055,222 of record CM035162.1, on the reverse strand, counting down.
ATAATCTTTTTATTTACACATCAGCTGCCTAATGACCCACTCAGATAGCCACGTCAGCAATTTCTGACGTGGCGGCTCAATTTGTTGCAATTAAAAAAAATTGATAGTTTAATCATCTGATTGAAAAAATTGATACTTTAATCCCGAAGTGGAATATGGCCTATAGTTTAGGGCAATAATTCATATTTAAGCCATTACAGAATAGATTACAACTTTGACTAAAATGGCTTAGTGTCAAAGCATGGCCCTCTGGCTTGTTAGTCTTTATCAATGCTGACTACCGACTAGGGATAATGATCAAACAATCTATCTGGAAACCACTTAAGATTGAAGCATGGATTCGGATTCGGCTCCAACTTTATGTCTTCTATCAAACAAACACACTCACATTGCTCCTTGTCAAGTTATAAACTTGTATTGTATTGGATAGATACGTTGGTTATTTAACCGTGTGATTCTAGTGATAATTGTCTTTCAATACATAGATCATGAGTTCAATACTCTTAATGATTTTTTTTGGTTCACCTAAACACCAAACATGATTTATTATGAACTTATTTGGAATCTATTTATTAAAATTTATGTGCGTCCAGTGGTTGACTTATTGCACATCAAATTCCACGTAAAATAATACTCCCTCCATTCATAAATAAGTGTCGTTTAAGGTTTTTGCACATGGATTAAGAAAATCATTTAATACTATCATTTAATAGTTAAAATATATGTAAAATTTCATCACTACCCCTTTATGGGAAGTTGAAAACTATTAATACTAAGGGTTAGAATTTCTTAGGACAATGAGAGAAGGTAAGGGTGATATAGGAAAATAAATAATTTATTCTCCTAGAAAGTTGTAAACGACAGATAATTTGGAACAAATTTTTTCTTCCAAAACGTCACTTATTTAGGAATGGAGGGAGTAATAATAAAATTTTGATTTGTTTTAATTTCAACACTAACACTATGTTTCTGAGTTTTGAACAGAAAAGAAAAGAATAGAAAACTTAAAGTTTTCATTTGGGTTGTTTCTGAGTTTTTAATGGAAAATGATAGAAAATTTAAAATTGAGGGCATGAGTTGTAATTTAAAATTTATTATATTAAAAGTTGAGGATAATATGGGAATTATAAAAATATTACTTATTCTAATTTCTTTTCCGTCCAAATCATGCCAATTTTGGACGAAAAAACTTTCTAGCGAGGAAAAAGTGGCTAAGTTTTCTATCCATTTCTTTTCTTTTCTGTTTATTAAAAAACTCAAAAACATAAGAATTGGAAAGAAAACTTAAATTTTCCGTCCATTTCTTTTCTTTTTTGTCCATTTTAAAACTCAGAAACAGAGCGTAAACCTCAGATTCAGTTAGCATGAAGATTATTTTTTGGTAAGTTGGTCAATTGACCAATAGAATGCTAACCCACATAGAGTTTCGCTTGGGTGTCAGCACTCTATTGGTCAATTGAACAACTTACCCAAAAAATGAACTTCATTGTGACGCCCCCAAAATTATGTATACATCACCCATCTTGGGTAGTCGAGATCTTTAGGGTTTGTAATATTCATGAACCTTGATCAAATTGTATAAAAAAAGTGCTTGAACGTGGAAAATCGAGTTTAAAATTTACAAACCATATACCCGGATCACCCTTTATGCACAATTATTAATTAAACGAAAAGATATGAAGAACAAACATACCTTGAAGATCCGAAACTTCCTTAGTACAAGTTCACCTCTAATCCTTTTAAGCTTCAACTTGAATCCACCGGGGTTGGTTCCTTCCTTTGATCAACGTTAGCCACCCAAGTGTTTGGCCTCTAGAGGTGATCCACCAAGGAAGAAGAAGGATTTAAGAAGAAGGGTGGTTGGCTAAACTCTAGTTTTTCTATCTCTATAGAAAAGGCGTACTCTCCCAACTGTTGGAATTATTACGTATGTTGTAAAAGTCAACAATCGCATCACCCATAATAAGACTCCTCTTATTTATAGATGTGGGCAACCCACCTTAACAATTAAGGAATTGGGATTTATTTAATTAATTAAATTTTTTTAATTAATTAAGCTCCCTAATCTTATTAGGGATAATTAATTAGACTCCTTTAATTAATTTTCCTTCCTAATTCAATTAGGAATAAATGAGAGTACTTATATTAAATTAATTCCTAAACTCTTTTAGAAATTAAAATAATAATAATTGTAATAATATTAATAAGACTCCTCTTATTAATTTATATTTAATATTTCTAAAATATTAAATAATAAATATTAAGCTATTTAATTTATTCTATCATCATAGATTAAATTAAATATACTTAACATATTATTACGATTATGCCATTAACTTTTAAATAATTATTCTTCCTTTTATGGTGTGACCTTTAGGTTCTCCATATTAAACCTTGTGAATAAATCAATTAGAATAATTCTAATCTTATTTAAATAAATAAATTAAACAATTAATTTATTTAAATAAATAATATTTATTCTACAATAGGATAAGCCTCCCTAGCGATCAACGACTTTCCGGATAATATAGATTTCAACATTAATCATAAAAGAACCTTTGAGTAAATAGTTACCGTATAATTCAATCCTTCCACTATACAATGTCCCAATTAAATATAAGACATGGAATTCTTTATCGAGTCTTATTTTATTTAATTATATGTATTTCGATCCTTAAATGCATAACTCCAAATAATGCAAATTAGAAACTCCTTTCTAATTTCATTCTCCTTAACCCAAGGACTCTTTGGGTTGTCATTTATCGAATCACATAGGACATTTCTCTTTTTTTAGAAGTGGTAGATTCTTTTTTGATCATATATTATCTCCATATACTGACTTGTTATACCCAAGCATACCCTTTGATATACCCTAAGGGTCTTAAGGAATAAGTCAAAGTATAACTCATCATACACAAGATACTATGATGATCTCAAGTCCAAGGATCACTTGTACTACTATCACTACTGAGAATTCCTATTGACGAGCAAAGTAAAAAACTCCATTAGGTATTCCTTAGCGAGCCAATGCGTTCGATGAACTTATTCTCTAATAAACACCTACATACTTGCTTTAGTGTCTCCACACAAATGATCATGAGATCAATCATCCTCATCCAATGAGCAAGCAACGTATGTACCAATCTATCTTTGCTATTCGTATAAGTTTTGTTTTTATTATCCTTTGTTTTTGCCTTTCTATATACCTTCTTTGAATCGTTCTTCTTTTCAGAAGATCATTTGGCCCTTATAAGTAAGACATGGTCTTTCTTGGTTGGAAAGTGACTCTCATCATTTTTCAACATGTTAAGCAAATCAACGAAGCTGATATCTAGCTTGTTTATATGAAAAATTCACAACAATTGTGAAAGGAGTCCGGGAGTGAGTGCAAGATCAAATCTTGGCTCAACTCTCCATCCATGACAAAACCCGTTGTCTAATTGATCAATCAAATTGATAATGTTAAGAACTTTTTATGCATCTTATAGTGCCATTGGCCATTCTAGATCGGAAGAGCTCCTTGATATATCGATATCTATCGGTCCTACTTTCCTCACCATCAACTACTTGATGTGTAGGAATATAGTAGAAGCATCCATAGTTTCATCTTGTGTGCTGAAGCTCGTTACTTTCGTGGATGCGAGCATGATGCATTAGCCAATCATGCATTATCTTGCCACTTTCTAAAAGTAGCAATCTCTTCCTCGATGGGCATTATGCTGCAACCATTGCGGGGATAAGCGTATTAAGGACACAAGATAGTTTTTTCACTGCATGAGAACTATTCTCAAATTCCTTAACCAATTCGTTTAATTTGATTACGGTTAATTTAGCATCTAATATGCTTCGCAGTTGATAGTAATTTTAGACATTGTAAAATTACGTAAATGAATTTATGTAATTAACAACATTTTAACATACATTCTTTTATTAATTACCAAAATAAATTAGGTCTTGTTTTAAATTGGTATCTCCCACTATTTTCTTCAAACTATATTACCTCACTTATATAGTTCTAAGAAAATCTAATTAAAGATTTGCTAAAGAGAATAAGGATCCCATTTCAAATGTATATAGCCTTGTGGTGACACAACAAACTATATATAAATAAATAGGTAGACAACTTTTGTCAATTACATCAACTATCTAACTCTTTTTCTTTTGCCTCTTAGATTATTTTGATCAGTGGTGGCACATCCAATCAAAATTATCCAAGTTAAGTCCGACCTAGCACTCCATATATTCAAAAAGAAAATATCATCCTTGTGGTGACACAACAAAATAATATTGTTCAATTTTCTTTATAAGCATCAAATGTGATAAATTAACATCTTAAATACTTAATACTTTCCTTGTGGTGACAAACAAACTCATATTAAATATTTAATACTCTATTAATTTTATCATGCTGAGAAGCGACGCTCGATATTCCAAATATCTTTGAACGCTTAGGACTTAATATAAAAAATTGAGGGTTTGTTATTAAAATGTCTCATCTTGTTTAGCGCAGCATTACACATATATATATAAAATACGCGTCGTATTAATGAACATACGAGCGTGTTTGCATAATATATAATATATATAGTATAAGCATGCATATATAGAATACTATATTCTACCCGGATTGATTATGGACTTTTATTCTAGTTTGGTTCACTAGAGCCACCCAAGTGAACCAAAAGGTCAAACCCTGTGGGTGCGAGAAATAATATTTAAATATAACTATTACATTTAAACCCGGCTCCATTACAAACGGGTCTTCAAGCTCCTTGCTCCTTGATCTCCAATTTTTAAAATTTAATTCTAACTATTCCTATTACAAAACTATTTAAAATAAATAGAAACCTTGATCGCTGATCGAGGAGGAAATACATAGGAGGAGATAGAATTTACATTCGAAAAATTAGAGAAAGGCAGTCTGCAGACCCCATTTAATAAAACTCATACATTCAAATGCATCCAACTAAAATAAAATCCAATCATATTGGTCAATAGTCCATAATCAATCTCATTTATTATCATACACATCATCATATGTATCAATAAATAACATTCATCTTATGAATAATAAACATTTAATATATATATATTGATATCATTTAATGGGCAAAATTAGTTAGTATAAAATCTAATTTTGAATGAAAATAAACTCTTTTATTTCAATCAAATTTAAATCAAAATAAAACTATTTTATTTTAATTTATCCAATTTTGAATAAAATAAACTATTTTATTTTAATCAAAATCTTTAATCAAAATAAACTCCTTTATTTTAATTAATTATGGAATCCAATTCCATGTAAAAAAAAATAAACTCCTTTATTAAAGGAAACATATATTCTTCTTTTCCTATTCATAAATAAACTCCTTTATTTTGAATAATATGAAATCATATTTCATATCTAAATAAACTCCTTTATTTAAGAAAATTAGGATTCTCTTTCTATTCACAAATAAACTATTTTATTTTGAATAATATGAAATCTTATTTCATATCTAAATAAACTCCTTTATTTAAGGAAATTATAATCCAATTTCAACTCCAATTAGTTATCATGGAATCCAATTCCAACTCTAATTAGTTAGCATGAAATTCTAATTTTAAAATTAAAATAAACCTATTATTTTAAAATTAAAATTATTGAGAATAATATATTATATATATATATAATATATATAATATATTATAAAATAACCGAATATATATATATATATATATATATATATATATATATATATATATATATATAGCTATATAATATAATATATATATATATGTATTATATCCGTGCCTTCCTTTTAAATTAAAAAAATCCTGCATGAGGTGCAATCACACCTTTCACATTCGAAGATTTAGGGAGGCCAGAAGCTCTAAGCCATTCAACAAGCTCTTCTGCTAATTTTTTTTTTTTTTTTTGGGATTATCAGTGTACCATGAACCGGAGTGTGATGATCTCCTAATTTTCTCCATATCCAGAAAAAAAAAAAAAAAGCCTAGTAAGATGATCAGAGATTTTAAAATTTAGAGTATAGATTCCTGTGCAAAAGTAGGCAAGACAAAACAAAGTGACGTCTCTATTCTCTCTCCACGTTTTTTTGTTTTTTTTTTTTTTTATATATTAAATTTCATACAACAAAATTATGCCCAATTAAATTCTTCTAAACACATATCAATATACATATCAAATCTGAACAATTAATAATTCGCATAAAGGTTTGGCTTTGATGCCACTGTTAGGTTTGTAATATTCATGAACGCAATCAAATTGTATAAAAAGTGCTGAAACGTGGAAAATCAGAGTTTAAAAATTTACAAACCATATACCCGGATCACCCTTTATGCACAATTATTAATTAAACGAAAAGATATGAAGAATAAAACATACCTCAAGATCCGAGCATCCTCGTGTACAAGTTCACCTCCAATTCTTTTCGCGTTCAACTTGAATCCACCGGGTTTGGTTCCTTCCTTTGATCAACGTTAGCCACCCAAGTGTTTGGCCTCTAGAGGGGTCCACCAAGGGAAGAAGAAGGATTTAAGAAGAAGGGTGGTTGGCTAAACCCTAGTTTTTCTATCTCTATAGAAAAGGCGTACTCTCCCAACTGTTGGAATTATTACGTATGTTGTAAAAATCAACAACCCCATCACCCATAATAAGACTCCTCTTATTTATAGATGTGGGCAACCCACCTTAACAATTAAGGAATTGGGATTTATTTAATTAATTAAATTCTTTTAATTAATTAAGCTCCCTAATCTTATTAGGGATAATTAATTAAACTCCTTTAACTAATTTTCCTTCCTAATCCAATTAGGAATAAATGAGAGTACTTATATTAAATTAATTCTTAAACTCTTTTAGAAATTAAAATAATAATAATTGTAATAATATTAATAAGACTCCTCTTATTAATTTATATTTAATATTTCTAAAATATTAAATAATAAATATTAAGCTATTTAATTTATTCTATCACCATAGATTAAATTAAATATACTTAACATATTATTACGATTATGCCATTAACTTCTTAAATAATTATTCTTCCTTTTATGGTGTGACCCTTTAGGTTCTCCATATTAAACCTGTTGAATAAATCAATTAGAACAATTCTAATCTTATTTAAATAAATAAATTAAACAATTAATTTATTTAAATAAATAATATTTATTCTACAATAGGGATAAGCCTCCTGGCGATCAACGACTTTCCGGATAATATAGATTTCAACATTAATCATAAAAGAACCTTTGAGTAAATAGTTACTGTGACAATTCAATCCTTCCACCACACAATGTCCCAATTAAATATAAGACATGGAATTCTTTGTCAAGTCTTATTTTATTTAATTATATGTATTTCGATCCTTAAATGCACAACTCCAAATAATGCAAATTAGAAACTCCTTTCTAATTTCATTCTGCGTTAACCCCAAGGACTACTGGGTTGTCATTTATCGAATCACATAGACATTTCTCTTCTTTTATTAAGTGGTAGATTCTTTATTGATCATATATTATCTCCATGTACAACTTGTTATACCCAAGTATACCCTTTGATATACCCTAAGGGTCTTAAGGAATAAGTCAAAGTATAACTCATCATACACAAGATACTATGATGATCTCAAGTCCAAGGATCACTTGTACTACTATCACTACTGAGAATTCCTATTGACGAAAAAGTAAAACTCCATTAGGTATTCCTTAGCGAGCCACGTTCAAATGAACTTATTCTCTAATAAGCACCTACATACTTGCTTTTAGTGTCTCCACACAAATGATCATGAGATCAATCATCCTCATCCAATGAAATGACAACGTATGTACCAATCTATCCGGATTCACTAATCCCCAATTTAGTAATCCATGATTGGGAACTATTTTAGTTTTAAGCTTTCTAAGAATTTATATCTCATTAGAATGATCATCATCATTATTCTAAAAGCATTGCTTAAAACTATGGGTTTATCACATATTATAAAACGACATCATGTAGATAATTAAAAGCCTTTAATAAATTAATACTTTTTATTAATAAATGAATAAGATTATTACAAAAGTATATGCTTTATCATCAAACATGATTGGCTTGTGTGCATATTACTTTCGGATACATGGTACGTAATTTAAATACAACTTACTAATATAAGCGTAAGTATAAATACAACATAAACCGTGAGTTTGAATACAAATATTGTCTACTTAGATATTATACAAACTCAAAAGGAGTCCTCATTACAATTATTATCACACTATTTTTCACGGAATAGTGAGGACTACTAATGCTATCCTCGGACCATTACCCGTTCCCAGACTCGTCCCAAATTTATATTCTCATTTCACAAGAGAACAAAAAGAAAGGGTGAGCTCAACTAGCTTTCGAAGAAATATTATGACTAAGATAATGCGAGAATAAATTATCATTAGCCTTCAAATGATGTTAAACCGATAAAATATAATGAACATCAAGTTTAACTCTGCAATGAACCAAAGATCCATTAAAAGAGTCAAGTAGAAAATAAAATCTACTATCTTTTATGATTTAAAAGGTTTTTCATCACTTTGTTATAGTTTGACTCTGCCTTTTAATAAATATTCCACATCATCGAATCACCCCCGCACTACTGACAAGGATATTCTTTAGTATCACGACCACAATTATTCATGCTACTTTCACGGCCAAGAATAGTTGTGTATTCATTAATAGTCATGATCATGCCAACAATCAAGGCATCCATCAATGCACTACTACCAACGAGGATTTTTTATCACATCATTTGTAACATTACGGTCATGATTACACCGAATAGTCTCTCGGTCATAATCATACCAAGTCCATCTATGCACTACGAGCCACGTATTTGACTTTCAACATAATATAAACATGAGGATGATGACAATGATATAAGAATTCAATAAAACAAGTTCAAGAATTATTTTATCCAAGAATTATTAACGTCCAAATTGTCAACATGATACTGTTTTGTAGAGTAAAATTCAAGAATGATCGGAAGAATATTTCCATGAAAAGATCTTTGGATGAAACGCAAATATCAAGGATATTCTACTAATTTCATGGAGTATAGAAGTCAAAGTTTTAACCAACCGGGTATAATAAAGAATGGAATAACAAAAGAAATCACCATGCATGCGATAGATCAAGATGAGCAGGTTATTATTCCAACAAATAATAAATAAATAACGGAACCCAGTCCGTGCATAATAACACATGCAGATGTTCCAATGAATAATAATAAAGATTTTAACCGTGTCCGTGTAAAACACACATGATGTGGATGTTCCAATGTAATAATAATAAAAAGAGGAACCAGTCCGGTGTAAAATACATGCATGTGATGTTCCAACGTAATAATAATAAAGACGGAACCAGTCCGATGTAAAACACATGATGTGGATGTTCCAATGTATAATAGAAAGAATGTCACCAAGTATAGGGTAAACCACAGATATCGGAGTTATTCCAATAGAATAATAAGCGATGGAATAACAACAGTTCTCTTCATGAATAAGAAAGAATAACACCCTTTACTTAGTACAACAAATAATATTCCCTACCTTAGAAGAACTCAATATTGGAAAAGTGAAGTAAGCGAGAATACTTTTCTTCTTTCTCTATAGTTTCTCTCTCTAGAGTTTCAATGAATTCGTAAAAATAATGAAGGAATGAGCTTTTCATTTATAGAAAAAGCGAGGGTGGCTCTTAGTCTTAACGAAGGGTCAAAATGACTCTTGGTAATATTGAAGAGACAACTACTATTTATGAAGGGTAATTAACCTTTGGAACAATCAAGAAGGCGCTTAAATCTTGGTAATATTGAAGGGACAACTACTATTTGCGAAGGGTAATTACTATTGACGAAGGTAATTACTATCGATGAAGGTAAATACTATTGAAGAAGGTAATTACTATCGACGAAGGTAAATACTATCGACTAAGGTAATTACTATTCACAAAGGTAATTACTATCGACGAAGAGACTCTTAGATGATGACATATGGGCCCCCATAAAATAATCAAACTTACCACAAACGTCTCATAATGTACTTTTATATACATCAAGGATTGAATAAATATTACCACAAATCATTTTATTTTTAATCAACACATTTTTAATCTTTCAACAATTATTAATCATTTATAACTTGTCGTCTCAATTAATAATATAACATATTATACGTATTGATCTTTATGACAATAATTGAATCAATAATATAAGAGATATGATGCGTGATTATCAGAAAAGCAATAATTGAGTATATAGTAAGTGACTTCTCACGTAAAGCATCAATAATCAATACCGTGTGTGCTCTTATGCAACCACGCGTATTCATCGTACTTTTACCACCGGGTAGTTCAATGAGTTTAATGGTAACACCTCCGTAGTTATTTTTATAGAAAGATAATTTTGTCGTTTTCTAACTCACGATAATACTTCCGTTATGTGGGGTCCACTAATGATTGGTAATTCGTATTTAATATTCCTAACACAAAAGAATATTCCCCACCAAACGAATATTTTATAACAACTTGCTTACTTTTGCAAAATTTATAAATATTACCCACAACTATAACATTATATCAAATTTATTCCATAATATTCAAAATAATATTTATTGAAAATTCATCTTTATTTATAAAAGTTGGGGTCTTACAACGTCCCTTCTTATGAAATTTCGCCCTCGAAATTAGGGTATGCGTACTGGTATGTTGAAGAGGTAAGGATACCTTGATTTCATTTCGATTCTAACTCCCAAGTCATTTCCTCAACATCGTGGTTCCTCCACAAAACTTTGACTTGAGGTATAACCTTGGAGCGTAGAATGTGTTCCTTCTTATCCAAAATTTGAACAGAACCTCTTCATACGTCCAAATCTTCCGCTATTTCGTCCTATTCTAACTCAATAATATGGTTTGGGTCTTTCACATATTTACGTAACATGGATATGTGAAAACGTTATGAACACGAGACATATTTGGCAGAGAAAGTGAGTCTATAGGCCACGCTTCTACTCGATCGAGGATTAAAATGGACCGATGAATCGAGGATTAAGTTTTCCTCTCTTTCCAAATCTTGTAACTCCTTTCCATGGAGCAACTCTTAACAACACATGATCTCCTATATCGAATTCCACGTCCTTTCGATGAAGATCGGCATAACTTTTTTTTCGATTTTGTGAGGTTTTTATACGTTGTTTGATCGTTTGAATCTTTTTCGTAGTCATACGTACTCAACTCCGGTCCCAACAATGTTGCTTCACCCACCTCGTCCCCAAAGATAATGGAGAACGACACTTTCTTCCATACAACGCTTGAATGGAGCCATGCTAATACTTGCTTGATAAGCTGTTGTTGTGAGAAAACTCCACCAATGGTAAGAACTTGTCCAACTCCCTTGAAAATCAAGGACACGAGTCTTAATAGATCTTCAAGAGTTTGAATAGTCCTCTCCATTTGTCCGTCCGTCTGCGAGGATGATATCTGAAAGCTAAATCGTAAGTCTGTGCCCATAGCTTTTTGCAAACTAACCCAAAATCGTGAAGTGAATCTTGGGTCTCGATCGAAACTATGGATACCTTAAGATACCATGCAATCTTACAATCTCGTTTATGTACATACGAGCAAGACGTTCAAGTGTATAAGTTTCTCGTATCGGTAAGAAATGAGCGACTTGGTCAATCTATCAACAACGACCCAAATCGCATCAATGCCTTGAGAAACCTTAGGAAGGCCAGGTAACTAAATCCATGGTAATGTGCTCCCACTTCCATTCTGGAATTTCAAGTGGTTCTGAATGGACCTTTTGGTACTTGATGCTCCGCTTAACTTCGTTGACAAGTTAGACACCTTGAGATAAACAACGCTATCTCTCTCTTCATATTGCTCCACCAAAATGTATAACGAAATATCATGATACATTTTGTACTCTCTGAGATGGATTGCAAATGGTGTGTTGTGCGCCTCCATCATGATATTATACTTTAAATCGTGGTCGTTAGAACACAAAGTCCGAGTTGACTCAAGTATTCCTTCTTCATCGATTCTTGCTTCCCAGATAGCACCTTCTTGCACTTTCTTCCTCATACGCATCGGCTCGTGTCCAGAACTTGAGCGAACTTTAACTTTATCAATTAAAGTCGGTTCTACTCAGTATACTCGCTTATCATCACGCCATTCCTGAGTCTTTAACTCTATCTCCATCCTTTGCAAGTCACACAAAATGGGCCTTTCAAGTTGACAATAACGCACTCGTGCTTTGCAGATATGATCTTCTACTCAATCGTCACCTACCACGTTCGCTTTTCCGGATGGTATTGGATGGTATGATCATAATCTTTCAATAGTTCAAGCCAACGTCGTTGTCGCATGTTGAGTTCCTTTTGAGTGAAGAAATATTTGAGACTTTTATGATCCGTAAAGATCTCCACTTTCTCCCCATACAAGTAATGCCTCCAAATTTTAAGTCTGAAAACAACAACCGCCAACTCTAGATCATGAGTAGGATAATTCCTCTCATATTCTTTGAGTTGTCGCGAGGCATAAACTATAACTTTTCCATGTTGCATGAGAACACACCCCAACCCTTTGCGAAGCATCATCAGAGATGACAAATCCTCCGAGCCGATGGTATTTGTCGAGCAGTCTTGAAATAAGTCTCCTCTTGAATTCTTGAAAACTCTTCTCACATTCTTCGCTCCAACCGAACTTTATATCTTTTTTTTGAGTAAAATTTGAGTCGATGGAGTAGCGATTCGAGAAAATCCTTCCATGAATCTCCGATAATAACCAATTAAACCGAGAAAGCTACGTTTCTATTAATCGATTTAGGTTGTTCCCGACTTTCAATAGCTTCAATCTTTCTTTGGTCAACGATATTCCATGACTTGATACCACGTGCCCAAGGAATGCTACTTCTTCAAGCGAAACTCGCATTTCTTCAACTTGGCATAAAGCTTATATTCACGAAGCTTTTGGAGTGTCGACCTCAAGTGTTGCTTTCATGATCTTCAGGCTTTTGGAATAAATAAGGATGTCATCAATAAAGACGACCACAAAGTGATCTAAATATTCCTTGAATACTCGGTTCATCATATCCATGAAGGCGGCGGGAGCATTAGTCAATCCAAAGGACATGACTAGAATTCATAATGCCCGTCTTAGATTTCCTCAAAGCCGTCTTTGGAATGTCGTGATTCTAATCTTCAATTGGTGATATCTGGAACGAAGATCAATCTTTGAAAAGAATTTGGCTCATTGCAACCGTCAAAACAGTCATCATCATACGTGGCAATGGATACCTATTTTTGATGGTGACATGATTCAACTCCCGATAATCAATACAAAAGTCGCATACTCCCATCTTTCTTCTTCACGAATGTAATGAGCACCCCAAGGAGAAGTACTACGAATGAATAAAGCCAATGTCTAACAATTCCTCGCATTGGGTCTTTAACTCCTCAAGTTCAATAGAGCCATTCGATATGGGGCTTTGGAAATAGGTTTTGTACCGGGTTCAAGGTCGATACAAAAATTCAATTTCACGCCTGGGGTAGGCCAGAAGTTCTTCGGGAATACGTCGGAAATTTATTAACAATAGAAATATCGTTCAAAACCGACGTATTTTTGTTTAAATCGTGACATGAGCTAAGAAAGCTTGACATCCATTTTTCAATAAACGAATAGCTTTATGGCTTGAGATGACCGTGATTGATTTTAATGGTTTGGTCGTTTGAATTCAAGCATAATAGGTTGATTAGGAATATGAAAGCTAACAACCTTACGAAAACAATCAATTTTTGCATGATAAGTAGTTAACCAATCAATCCACTAGAATCACATCAAATGCAAGTATTTTTAATGAAATAAGATCGACGGTAATGTAAGTGGTACCGATTTGAACCAAACAAGACTTATAAATAGTGGATGTAATGAAGGTTTCTCCCAACGGAGTTTCCACAGATAATTCAAAGTCTAATTTCTCCTGAGTCAAATTTAATCGATGAGCACAAGTAGGAGAAATAAAAGAATGGGTAGAACCCAGATCAAATAAAGTATAGACTTCATTAGAGTTTATGATAAGCTTACCCGTGATGACCTCATTCGGGTTCCTTGCTCTCTGGAGAGGTCACAACAAACGCCTCCTCAGACTCTACGGTTTTGACTTTTCCTCGAACTACCTTTGGTGCCTCCATCCTAGTTGAATTTGTCTTGATGAACGACAAAAAATCGAGCTAAGTGACCTTCTTTCCACAATTATAATAACTTGATTTGGACATGGCGCAGCTGATTCGATGATGTCCTCTCCTCCGTATTTGAAGCATATGATAGGTGGTCTTTCTCCTTCCTTAACAACAGTCTTTGGTCTTTGACGTCTTTCCATCATTGTTGAATCTCCTTTTCTTGAAATGTCCATTCTTATTGTTTTGTACTGACGATTACCACCAAAGTGGTTACCATATCTCGCCCGTTGATTCCTCCACATTTGTTGTCACCGCTCGATGACTACTCTCATTGGTATTATAATTTTGCCGGCTTACTCTCTTTTTAGTTAGTTGACTCGTTATCGCGCCTCCACTAATCGAGCCCTATTTACAACATCCTAATACAAACACGCTTTATGAGAAATAAGATGTTGACGTATCTCCCGCTTAAAACCTCTTAAAAACATTCGCGTCTTCTCTTCATTATCCACCAAGTGGGACGAAACCGTGATAACTCCGCAAATTTTGCCTCGTATCATGACACTCGGTCCATATTGTTTTGTTCCAACTTGATAAACTCCACCTCCTTCATGTGGCGAATACTTTCGGGAAAGTATTTATCGTTGAATGACTCCTGAACTTCTCCCAAGATATCTTCAAGATGCTGAGTTGAGTACGTTTTACCGATTCCCACCAAGAATGTCGCCTCCGCGCTAACATAAAGGCGTGAAAAGGGAACTTTTGCTCTCGGAGCATCCCAAGACATCAAATATCTTGGTAATCTTCTTTATCTATGCTTCCGCCGTAAAATGGTTTTGGCTCTCCTTTAAACTCCGTTGGTCCCACACTACTGATAAAAGGCTTATCACGTGATCAAGCGACATCGGCGACGCGATACGGTCAGCAGATTGATATCTCGACAGTGATCCGGTCATTGATATGATCGCGAGATAATCTGTCATTGGGAGGACATCGGCGACCAACAATAATGATCGAATTATTAGCGACCGCAATTAGCGGCCGATCTGGTCCGCTTATTATGACTTATCTTGACTCGGTTTTCGCCATGCGTGACGTGTCACACGTGTCGGCCCGATCGATAATAATGCGACCGTTATGGTTACGCTAGATTCACGCTGATCATGATATATTTTAGCGATCGCCGCGTCACGATCGGATTTTTTTTTTTTTAAATTTTTGCCTATTTTATTGATTTCCCAAAATAACCTCGCTTTGTACACTGCTTTCAATCCCAACACGCTTATATATATATATATATATATATATATATATATATATATATAAAGCATCCATATTAACATCCATCCAAAACAATACAAAACATTCATCCATGAATAAACATTCATCCAATACAATACAAAACATTCATCCAACACAATATAATCGATATCGTAAACATCCATATAAACTAATACAATTGTCCAAAGAATGAATCTAAAAGAGTACAAGGCTTTAAAATCTAAAAAAAATAAGTCTCAGCGCTTCTTCACGGATCATCCAAATTAGGATCCTGTAATTATCAAAGTAATAAAACATATATGTTACATATAAGTAAGACATTGACTCAAAGACTATAAACATATAAGACAATGTAGCTAAACAATAAACGATATATATATATACTGCCTCGCTGTTGTTGTCAGCCGCCTCTCCCTCGCTCCTGCTTATTGCCACATCGCTTCCGCTTAACTCATCGTGACTCGTAGACTGCAGATGCCCACCCAAGATATCGAAGAAGATCACGATCTCGACAGATCGCTCTCACATAGTCGGCAGGAGTATGATAGTTTGGATAACTCACGATCGTGTGTAGACTAGGTGGCGGAGTCGCTGTGCATCGATGGTCGGGCGTCGTCTTTGTCCTCGGCCTTTGACATAATTTTTCTTCACGATGGGCCGCCTCTCCCGTAATTCTTGATCAATCGATCGGACGCGGGGTGCCTTCGGATACGCGCTTCGCTCATTAAGCCCTTATAAGTGTCCCGTCGGAAGATGAATAATTAAATAGTTAAAAATAAATAAAAAATTACTAAAGAAGGTCGTTATAATTTATAAACAACATATTAGGATAAAGTGAACTTATTACTTTATCCTGAATGCGACTTCGTAGACCATCGCGGGTGGCCACATACATCCCAACCAATTGATAGGTTGACCTTGAGATCGAGACTCCTATAGTTCATTTCTCATATTATTATGTAAACATATGATATTTTAGGTACAAAAGATGATCAAACATAACATACGTACTCGGCAAAGAATGTGTTGCATTTGTGATATCTTCTTACCCGTCGTGCACGTGCCTTTTGCTTTCTCGCCTCTCGATACACCTCGAGGATCTGTTCGAAAGCGGCGATCTTAGCGCTCTTTGACCCAAATTCTCTCTCCTCCTTCCACTCGTCACACATCTGCACCCATATATACCATGGGCATATGCACCACCAGGGGCTATCTTTCGTATATCGCTTCACCTCGCCTGGATGGTCAATCTCAAAGATTGCAGCGGGGCTTTTGTCGTTCCTTGTTCAAATTATCTTTAGTTAAGATGCAGGTAGCACTTACGCCGAATAGTTTCAATAATAATCGATGCACGTAAATGCGTCCCATCTATATCGTTTACGCAAATAAAATAACAATAATAATATTAAAAGCGTTATATTACTAAGCAATATTATTTGATTAACTATGTATTATCTATCGTAGTGATAAAAATATACCGAAATTCAAATTTCAAATCATCCTTATGGGCGAGAGGTGTGTTTCGCCCACGTAATCATCCGGCGCAGCCCGGTTCAGAAGATAATTGTGAAATGCACTTCACAATTTTACTATCTTGAAAATCACTACAATATACAATAATTTATATTAAAACCCTTATATATATATATATACACGATGTTTAACTTACGTGCTATCTGGAGGAGGACGGATCTGTATAAGAATGCGATCATCCGGATTAGCCGGGGCCTTCGGCACATGATTAGGGCGGGACCCAACCCGCCGTCTTTGCGCAGTTCGTAAGACATCTATAAATAAAAAATTTAGGATGTTAGTATAAGTTATAAATGAAAGGTACATAAACATGTCAGGGATATAGAGAACATCAGGATATGTAATTGTATGTAAACAAAAGGACAATAGGATAGGATAGTCTAGGCCACTAGGATAGTCTAGGCGTGTATATTTAAGTTACTTAAGGTTACTTTTAGCATCACCAAACTTTATTTAATCATCTAACTCATAATAGTCCTTTAAGGTCGTGTCTTATGAATTGTCCAAAACAGTCCATTTTGGCTTTAAAATGTGATTTTAACAAGTCTCATGCTCAAAATGGCTTGGGCTTGGTTCCTTTAGTTTGTGTAGCTTTCTTATGTCCTATTATGACTATTGAAACTTGTGTATGGGGTCCGTATGGTGATTCACTATTTTAGTGTTCATTGTTCTATAAAGCTTATTTTCAATGATTTTTAAGCAAGAATTGGCCTAACTTAGGTAACCATTTTTACATGTTATCTATAGGCAATGTATGTATCTCCTCACTATCTAACAACACTAGTCACACAAATCCCCAACGATCTCTGATAGAACACATATGGTCTTTAAGCATTCCTATATATGATTCGAGGGTCCATATCTGAACACAACAAAAAACATCACATATACTCATTGCCATCACATATACACGAATGCATATATGGCCATTTGACTTATATATGAAGATTTAGACAAGTATGGATATTTTAGAAACAACTCATTAATAGTGTGATTGGGGCTATGGTGCTTGTGTTTGTGTTTGTACTTTTCATTTTCTTTCTATTCTAAGCTAAGTCATACTAGCTTATAGCATACATATTAATAAAGTGTGTCATTTTCTTTATCTTCTATTTATGAATTATGGAAAACTTCTTTGAACCTTCTTCTTCGATTGAATTATGGATAAACTTAATTCCTAGTTATATAGCCATTTGACTTATATATGAAAAAAATTCTACAGAGTCTCCCTATAATATGGACTATCCACATGCATTTGGGCATGCATCTTTGACCGATTTAAAGAAAATATAAATTTCAAAGAATATCAACAACAATTTGTTTAAATTTATGTCCCAATTTCAAAGAATATCAACAATAATTTGTTTAAATTTATGTTTATATTAAACAAAAATTTGCCATTTATTTATTCCAATGAGTTTAACGTATAGCCAACTTATTTTAAAATATCACAAAAATAACATTTCCACGGATAAATTTAACGTATGTTTAAATTTATGTGTTGATATACTAGATGCATAAATAAATGGATGACAAGTATTTATTTAACAAACTAAATTTATCCATTGCAGATCCCATAATATCATCACCTCACCATAAATTACAACCAAAATATATATGATATGATAACATTAATAATGTCTCTTATTTTAAATATTTTTTATTATATAAAATTATAAATTGACATTAATTTCTTTTATTTATACGCTTTTGAAACTTAAATTAAGAGAGGGCTTTGAGTATTGCAAGCTATATATTCTTCTTCTTCATCCCAAATTTAAGTCTTTTTTATCACGATGATTATTTAACATGAATTTAATTAGATTATATCAACAAAATGGAGATATTATATTTTCCTTGTTTCCCCTTATATAAGTGAACATCAATATACTCGATCTAATTTGAGGATATTGTTAAATGATGATTTCTCAAACAATAAAATGACACTCTTTCTATATTACCAATGTGGATTACATTTTTTTACTCAATTTCTCAAATAAATTTACAAATATTAGAAGGTTTAATTACAACATTGATTTTCACCTTACTTAGAATTTCATAAAATAATTACTGTATGTCCACTTATATTTCCATTTGGACTATTTGATTTGCCTCTTATTTTATTCTCATTTTTTAAAAAATAATTTTTATGTATGCAATCTTATTCTCCTCTACTTGTACACTAACTAACTTGGATTAATTCCATGCACATCTACCGCTTACAAATAGAATCTAATTTAGAAGGCATATGTTTAAATGTAATCTTAATGATAATAAAAAGAAATGATTGACATTATTTGTGATTTCTTATGAAACTCAGAATGGTGGTGATGGTGGTGGCGGCAGGGCAATTATGCCAAGTGCATGGCTTCCCCTCTTCTCCTCTCTCTTCTCCTCCTTCTCCTCTTCTTTTCTCCCTTTTTTTCTTACGTTTCGGAGCAAGAGTGATGAATCGACATCGGTTTATTGAAATACATCCATGATCATCAGCATCTGCGCGATCGCACGCGGTCGCAGATTTTTAATGACGATGGATGTGTTAGCGGCCAAAAGCGATCATTGATAGAGAGTAATGCAAAAAGAAATCGCGCCAGGGTTTCACACCAAAATTTTTAGGAAAATCATATTGGCGATCGATCGGTGATCGTCGCGGTCACGAACTTACTCTAAATGACTAGAATCCATAGTGGTCGCAGATAATGGTCATTTAGTACCATTATCCGCGACCAAATACAATGATCAACGATATTATTTATCGCAGATAGGCTTTTTTCTTGTAGTGCCGACTCCTTGAATTGTTTAGCGGACCGCCCGAGAGTTTTTCGTGTTTCCACCCACGTTTTGGATGAGTCGCTTCTCTTTCTTTGTTGCATAAATTGCATAAAGCCTCCGAACATTTGATCATTCATCATTTGGTCGGTGTTGTTGTTTGCATGAGGATTGTCGCCTTCTCGATGCACATTATCCTCGATTATTGATATGTGGTGAATCAACGATCACTTTGTGCTCCATTCTTATTCTCAACATTCTCGAGATGTCATTTTCGATATCGCCACAAAACAAAAGGTTAATTGACATTTAACAAATTATCTCTATATTCTCGACCGACCAATAAAATAGACATAAACTTGGGTAGATTCATACTAGCGAAGGTATTCCCGCCTCCCTCCTAGTACTATTCTCACATCATAGCCAGGGATCATATCCTCTAAGCTCGACGATACCAACGTGGACGCCCCAAAATAGGTATACACAACACCCATTCTCGAGTCGCCAAATACATGGTACGTAAACAACTACAATTTATTATTACAACAAGAAATCGTGAGTTTGAATACAAATATTATCTTCTAGACAATATCTATACTCAAATAAATCCTCATCACATTATTGATTCATTATTTTACAAAAATGGTGAGGACTACTAAACAACTCTCTCTAGAATCTTCATTCCATACCCCGACTAAGTAAGACTTCGCTACATTCTCGCCTCCCGAGAAGAAAAATGGAACAACAAGGAAAAGGGTGAGCTCAAACTAGCCCAAAGAAAGAATATTATGACTAAGATAATATACAACAAATTATCGTTAGTCTTCAACAGGAAAAATCTGATAGAATACAATAGACAACAAGTTTCGGATCAATATTCGCAATGAAATAATAATTCATAGAAGAGTTACGTAGAGAATGAAATCTACTATAATCTATGAATTTGACACCCATCATCAATATTTTATCCTCAGAACATCAATCAATATACATCTCGAATCAAATATTCATCTTTGCACTACAGCCAAAGATATTCATCATTAGGTCATGTTCATTTAAACACTGCTCATCTTTGCACTACAGCCAAAGATATTAATCAATCCATATTGTTCATCTCAACACTGCTCATCTTTGCACTACATGGCCCAAAGATATTCTTCAGAAATCATTCATCTTTGCACTACATGCCAAAGATATTCAATAATATCATCATTTAAGACTGAGGATGATGAAAAATATTTTTTAAGAAACGAATCCAAAGTTGAAACAAAATGACAAGGATTAAGGATTAAGGATTCGTACTTGGTTTTATCCACGCCCAAAAATACCTCAAAAATAATCATAGTGGTGTAAAATTCAAGAATGATCAAAACATGGATACAATCGAAGTTAGTATCCGCATAGATGTTTTGACGAAAAAGAAGAAATTTTATTTTTCTATTGAATAAGATCAGATATCGTGAATAGTGTCAGATATCGTGAATAAAGGCTTAGTATACGTGAATAAGTAACTCCGACACCAAAAGATAGAAATTCCACAAAAACATCTTCACGCTTTCATGAATAGTACTTTCGTGAATAAGAATCGTGAATAAGAATCGTGAATAACTTCGTGAATAAGAACTCGTGAATAAGTAACTCCGTGAATAAGAAACCCCATATGAAAAAGTTCCAAATTTGATAAAACTTCAGATCAACATTTCAAAGATAATGATATTGAAGAAATAATATCATTACAAAAAATAATATCCCTTACCTCGAAAGATCGTTATTTCTAAATTAGAATAATAATGTATAAGGTCAAGGAAACTTGCACCGCCTAGCAATACTCAAAGTATACTCAAAATACTCACAAGAATACGCCAAAATATCGAGAGAGAATAGAGAGAAAACTTCAGTTTACGTGTGATTTTCAATTCTAACCTAAGACCCTATTTATAGAAAATGCTAAACACCAAAGCGTAAAATTTAATATAATATTAATATAATTATACAAATTTTCCTTAGCCCACCTTTTGATCAAAACACCAGCCACACATGTTAATGATGTCCAAAAAATACAAAAACGTTTTTCTAAACAAAAATAATTTAAACTCCCAAAATCAATTATTTTGAGCTTCTAACTTCAATAATTCATAATAAATAGCCCTTTCATCAGAAAATTCGAATCTCATGAGTTTTTATAGGAAATTCAATTCTTTACAACTTTGCAGAAGAAAGTTTTTCAAATTCCAAACAAAAATCGACCAAATCCACAAACAAGCGATTTTTTGTGCTATAATCAAATTTCTATTAATAATAATTGTGTCCACCAACACACAAAACATGTGTTAAACATTTAATGCCACAAAATACTCTTCCTCCTCATATACTCATATATCCCACATTCATTGTAAAAATATCACCGCTAATATATTATTAAAATAATATATTTAAATGAATTATTTTATCGTAAAAAGATAAAATATTAATTTTCAACAATTGTCATTTTAAAAATTTTCTCCATCTATATCCACATAAAATCAATATTTTCCTCATCATATAAATTAATAATTAATTATTCACAAATAATATTACGTAATCACAATATTGACAACCGTGCGCCTCCTCAGAAAGAGGGGGCTTTTCAATAAGAATTTCTTCTTCTTCATGCAAGCAATTAGATGACCAACCTCTCCTTAGATGTAACTTTCTAGACATTGCCAATAATGTTATCTAATAATATTATTCGGATAATATGAATTATTGCTTCGATAATGAAAGATATCGTGTAAATGACAATTATCAAAACAACAAAGAATATAAAATATCAACGCAAAGAATTATTAACTCAATAAAATATCGAATAAAGAATTATCAGTAACCATTATTGAGTAGTGCCTTCTTACGTAAGAATCAATAATTGGTGCAATACCGCAAAGCACTTGCTCAACAACGCGTATTAGTGTGTTTTTAACCACCGGGTATTCCAACAAGATAATCTAAGAACAACTACGCCAAGTTATTTAAAAACAACTTATATTTGTCGCTTTTTTTTTATCCAATCGCTTTCACATGGGACCCACACATGGTCGCTACTGGTCAGCATTTAATATTCCCCGACAAGATTTAATATTCCACGACCAAACGAATATTCCCCGACAACAATGAATATTTTATAACCACTGCTTATTTTGAAATATTTGCAGATTTAACCCTTAACTATCCACATTAATCAAATCAACCCTTACTATTTCAAAATAAAGGAAATTCCTTTTATTTAAAAATTTCTGGGTCTTACAACCTCCCTCCTTATGAAATTTCGTCCTCGAATCGACGTATCGCATTCTGGTGTTTTGAAAAGGTGAGGATACCTCGCTTTCATTTTCGCTTCCAATTCCCGTGTCATTTCCTCTATAGCATGATTCCTCCACAAAACTTTAACTTGTGGTATAACCTTTCATACAGACATGCTCCTTCCTATCCAAAATCTTGACAGTACCTCCTCATACGTTAAGTCTTCTATTATCTCGTCTCGGCTTTAACTCAATAACGTGGTTCGGGTCTTTCACATATTTACGAAGCACGATATGTGAAACACATTATGAACACGAGACATACTCTTGAGGTAACGCAAGTCTATAGGCTACATTTCCTACTTCTCATTCAAGAATTTGAAATGGACCGATAAATCGTGGATCGAGCTTTCCTCTCTTTCCCAAATCTTGTAACTCCTTCCATGGAGCAACTCGCAACAATACATGATCCCCACACTAAATTCCACGTCCCTTTCGATGAAGATTCGCGATAACTCTTTTTCGATCTTGTGCCGCTTTGTATACGCTTGTCGAATCATTATCATACGTATTAACTTTCGGTCCCAACAATGTTACTTCACCCACCTCATCCCAACATATCGAGAACGACATTTTGTCCATATAATGCTTCGAATGGAACCATGCCTATATTTGTTTAATAACTATTGTTGTATGAGAATTCCACCAATGGCAAGTACTTATCCCAACTTCCTTTGAAATCTAGGACACGAGTTTTAATATATCTTCAAGAGTTTGAGTAGTCCTTTCGATTGCCCATCCGCTTTGAGGATGGTATGCCAAATCGAATAAGTAAATTGCGCCCATAGCTTTCTACAAACTAACCCAAAATCATGAAGTGAATCTTGGGTCACGATCTAAAACTATGGATACCGGCATGCCATGCAATCTCACAATCTCATTTACGCATATACGAGAAAGACGTTCAAGGAATAAGTCTCGTGACGATAAGAAATGAGCAGACTTGGTTAATCTATCAACAATAACCCAAATAAGATTGATGCCTTGAGAAACCGTAGGAAGACCCGTAACGAAATCCATAGTAATGTGTTCCCACTTCCATTCCTAATCTCAAGTGGTTGCAACGGACCCTTAGGTACAAGATGCTTCGCCTTTACACGCTAGCAAGTTAAACACATCGAGATAAACTTTGCAATCTCTCTCTTCATATTGCTCCACCAAAATGTATGTTGAAGATCATAATACATTTTGTTACTCCCCGGATGGATTGCAAACAATGTGTTGTGTGCCTCCATCATGATTCTATGCTTCAAATCAAAATCATTAGGAATGCAAAGTCTGGAGTCGACTCAAGTATTCCTTCTTCATCAATTCCCGCCCTAATAGCTCCTTCTTGTACTTTTCTTCGCATCATCGCCGGGTCTGGGCTTCGAGCAACCTCAACTTTTTCTATTAAAGTTGGCTTCTATGCGTATACTTGACATCATCGCACTCGCTCCCGCTTATGATCTTCTACTCAACGCGCTACGCCTACCACGCTCGCTTTTCCAAGATGGTATGGTTAGAATATGTGCGTAATAAATGAGTCGCCTCGAGCTCTTGAAAATCTTCTCGCATTCCTCGCCTCCATACGATTTTTGTATCTTTTCGAGTCACTTGTTAATCTTAATAGCGATTCGAGAATATCCTTCAACGAATCTCCGATAATAACCAACTAAGCTTCAAAAGCTACGATTTCGATAATCGACTTAGGTTGCTCTCAATCGCGACTCATATCCCAATCTTGGATAAGACGTCACAATGACACCTATCGCTTTTACTATCGCATCGAATATGACGCCCCTCACAGAGAGTCTCGCTTAGTGAATTCCACAAAGGAAGTCACAAGATAAAGGCTCGTGTACCAAATTTATAGTTGAATTTTTAACTCCTCAAGTTCAATAGAGCCATTCGATATGAGATTTTAGAAATGAGTTTTGTACCGGTTCAAAGTCGATACAAAATTTAATATCGCTTTGGGAGTAAGCCAAGAAATTCTTCGTAAAATACGTCAGAAAAATCAATAACAACAAATATTATTCAAATCGACGTGTCTTTATTCAAATCCATAACACGGACTAAGAAAATTTGACATCCGTAATAAACGAATGACTTCATGGCTTGATATAAAAATGTTTGACTACAATGGTTTGATTGTTTGAATTCAATAATAAAGTTGCTTAGGAATATGAAAACTAACAACCTTACGAAAATAATCAATTTCGGCATGATGAGTAGTTAACCTTAAAATCACATCAAAACAAATATCTCTATAGAAATAAGGTTAACAGTGTAATGTGATAGTGCCAACCTGAATCAAGCAAGATTTATAAACAAATGGATGTGATGAAAGTTTCTCCTAACTGAGTTTCCACAGATAGGTCAAAGTCTAATTTCTCCTGAGTCAAGTTTAAACGCTGAGCGCAAGTAAGAGAGAGATAAAAGAATGGGTAGGACCGATATCTAGTAAGGTATATACTTCGCAAGAATTTATAATCGATTAACCTGCATAACTTCGTTCTCGTTCTTGCATTTGACCGGCCACGACAAACGCTTCTTCCCAAATCGTTGACTTTGACTTTTCCGGGGACGATTTTTGAGTCACCGTCCCCATCGAACTAGGTTTCATTCACCGCATAATCTCGAGCGATATGTCCTTCCTTTCCACAACTATAGCATACCTTAAACTGTTGTGGGCGCTTAATGATATGTCCTCTTCCCAAGATTTGTAACATACGACCGGTGGTCGCTTCTCCTCCCTAAAACTAGTTCTTATAGGCGCCGACGCCTTCACATGGTCGTTATTGAATCTCCTCTTTTTAAAATCTCCTCCCGACTCGCTTTCTTCTATTTTCATGGCCACGATTACCACCAGTAGTGGTTACCGCTTTTTCAGTATTCTTCTTTCTCCGCCGGGTTATCGTTATTCGATGATCGCTATCTTCTGTATGATCCTCGTTATGGTCCCTCGGTTGAACGTATTTCGTTATCTCGCCTAACAACCGAGCCCCGCACGACAACATCCGAATAGAGAGAAAATTTATGAGAAATGAGATATCGACGATATGTCGGGTTTCAAACCTCTCGTAAACATCCGCGCCATAATGCTCCTCATTCTCCACCAAATGAGGTGCAACTCGATAACTCCGCCAACTTCGCCTCGTCTTTGGGACACCGCCATGTTATTCTCGCTTCTAGTCTAATAAACTCCACTTCCTTCATATGACGAATACTTTCGTGGAAGTACTTGTCATTGAACTATTTCAAACGCTCCCCACGACATACGCCGAGTAAATGGATGGGTACGCTTCACGATTCCCACCAAAGAATCGCTTCGCCACTTTTAACATAAAGGTGGCGAATGGAACTTTCTCTCCTCCGCATCCCAAGACATCGAATATCTTGGTAATTTGTTTGACCCACGCCTCGCTTTAATCGGATCCGCTTCTTGCACTCGTGGTCCCAACTCTTTGAACTACTTGGTCAGGACCACTGTGAATTGCTATCATTTCTCCTCAGATTTTGAACACGAGTCTCCTCGTCTGCGATTTTGCATGAACTGCAAAAAGCTTCTAAACATCCCCTCGCTCATCATCTCGCCAGTGGGTGTTGTTCACACAGAGAACATTGCCACTGCTGTTGACGCTTCTCCTCGTTGGTGAGTACAGCATCTCCACTGGCCTCATTTACTCCAATCATTAATATTCTCACGACATTCTCAAATATCGCCATAAAATAAGGGTTAATTAAGGAAATCAATATATCACATAATATCCCTATATACCGACCAACTAACAAATAAGCTTAGTAGGTCATACTAACAAGGTATTCCCTGCCTCCCACTCCTAGTACTATTCTCACATCATAGCCAGGATCATATCCCTAAGCTCGATATTAATCGCGTGACGCCCCAAAATAGGTATACACAACACCCATTCTCGAAATCGCCAAATACATGGGTATGTAAAACAACTACAACTTTATTATTACAACAAGAAAACTGTGAGTTTGAATACAAATATTATCTTCTGTACAATATCTATACTCAAATAAATCCTCATCACATTATTGATTCATTATTTTACAAAATGGTGAGGACTACTAAACAACTCTCTCTAGAATCTTCATTCCATACCCCCGACTAAGACTCGCTACATTCTCGCCTCCCCGAGAAGAAAAATGGAACAACAAGGAAAAGGGTGAGCTCAACTAGCCCAAGAAAGAATATTACGACTAAGATAATATACAACAAATTATCGTTAGTCTTCAACAGGAAAAAATCTCGATAATACAATGACAAACAAGTTTCGAGATCAATATTCGCAATGGAAATAATAATTCATAGAAAGAGTTACGTAGAAATGAAATCTACTATAATCTATGAATTTGATAATTCATCATCAATATTTTATCCTCAGAACATCAATCAATATACATCCGAATCAAATATTCATCTTTGCACTACAGCCAAAGATATTCATCACCGGTCATGTTCATTTAAACACTGCTCATCTTTGCACTCACTGTGCCAAAGATATTAATCAATCCATTCATGTTCATCTCAACACTGCTCATCTTTGCACTACAAAGCCAAAGATATTCTTCAGAAATCATTCATCTTCAGACTACAGCCAAAGATATTCAATAATATCATCATTTAAAACCGAGGATGATGAAAATATTTTTAAAGAAACGAATCCAAAGGAAACAAAATGACAAGGATTAAGGATTAAGGATTCGTATTTGGTTTTATCCACGCCCAAAATACCTCAAAAATAATCATAGTGGTGTAAAATTCAAGAATGATCAAAACACGGATACAATCGAGTTAGTATCCGTAATAGATGTTTTGACGAAAAGAAGAAATTTTATTTTTCTATGAATAAGACCGTATAACGTGAATAGTGTCAGATATCGTGAATAGGCCGATACGTGAATAGTAACTCCAGACACCAAAAGATAGAAATTCCACAAAAAATCATCTTCACGCTTAATGAATAAGACTCGTGAATAAGAATAATCTAACTCGTGAATAAGAACTCATGAATAAGAACTCGTGAATAAGAACCCCGATATGAAAAAGTTCCAAATTTGATAAAAACTTCAGATCAACATTTCAAAGATAATGATATTGAAGAAATAATATCATTACAAAAAAATAATATCCCTTACCTCGAAAGATCAAGATTTACAAATTAAGAATACCGTATATAGTCAAAGGAACTTGCACCGCCTAGCAATACTCAAAGTATACTCAAAATACTCACAAGAATACGCCAAAATATCGAGAGAGAAATAGAGAGAAAACTTCAGCTTCGTGTGATTTTCAATTCTAACCCAAGACCCTATTTATAGAAAATGCTTAGAACACCAAAGCGTAAAATTTAATATAATATTAATATAATTATACAAATTTTCCTTAGCCCACCTTTTGATCAAAACACCAGCCACACATGTTAATGATGTCCAAAAAATACAAAAACGTTTTTCTAAACAAAATAATTTAAACTCCCAAAATCAATTATTTTGAGCTTCTAACTTCAATAATTCATAATAAATAGCCCTTTCATCAGAAAATTCGAATCCCGCTGAGTTTTTATAGGAAATTCAATTCTCTACAACTTTGCAGAAGAAAGTTTTTTCAAATTCCAAACAAAAATCGACCAAATCCAAAACCAAGCGATTTTACAAAGCTATAATCAAATTTCTACCAATAATTGTGGTCCACCAACACACAAAAACATGTGTTAAACATTTAATGCCACAAAATACTCTTCCTCCTCATATACTCATATATCCCACATTCATTGTAAAAAATATCACCGCTAATATATTATTAAAATAATATATTTAAATGAATTATTTTATCGTAAAAGATAAAATATTAATTTTCAACAATTGTCATTTTAAAATTTTCCATCTATATCCACATAAAATCAATATTTTCCTCATCATATAAATTAATAATTAATTATTCACAAATAATATTACGTAATCACAATATCGACAACCAACAGCCTTGTGAGAAGAGGGGCTTTCCAATAAGAATTTCTTCTTCATCACAAGCCAAATTAGATGACCAAACCTCTCCTTAGATGTAACTTTTTAGACATTACCAATAATGTTATCTAATAATATTATTCAGATAATATGAATTATTGCTTCGATAATGAAAGATACCGTGTAATGACAATTATCAAACAACAAAGAATATAAAATATCAACGCAGTTAATTATTAACTCAATAAAATAATCGAATAAAGAATTATCGTAACCATTATTCGAGTAGTGCCTTCTTCACGTAAGAATCAATAATTGGTGCAATACCGTATCTACTGCTCAACAACGCGTATTAGTGTGTTTTTAACCACCGGTATTCCAACAAAGATAATTAAGACAACTACGCCAGTATTTAAAAACAACTTATATTTGTCGTTTTTTTTTTATCCAATCGCTTTCAAGCATGGGGCCCACACACATGGTCGCTACCATCGCATTTAATATTCCCAAACGAAAGATTTAATATTCCACGACCAAACGAATATTCCCCGACAACAATGAATATTTTATAACCACTTGCTTATTTTGAAATATTTATGATTTAACCCTTAACTATCCACATTAATCAAATCAACCCTTACTATTTCAAAATAAAGGAAATTCCTTTTTATTTAAAAATTTCGGGTCTTATAAACCGTGACGCCCCAAAATTAGGTATACATCACCCATCTTGGGTAGTCGATATATGGTATATAATTTAAATACAACTTACTAATATAACTCACGTATATAATACGATATAAATCGTGAGTTTGAATACAAATATTGTCTACTAGATATTATACAAACTCAAAAGGAGTCCTCATTACAATTATTATCACACTATTTCACGTAATAGTGAAGACTACTAATGCTATCCTCCTCGACCATTACTCCGCTCCACGACTCGTCCCAAATTTATATTCTCATTTCAAGAGAGCAGTGAAAGAAAGGGTGAGCTCAACTAGCTCAAGAAGAAATATTACGACTAAGATAATGCGTAATAAATTATCATTAGCTTCAACAAAGTGTTAAACCGATAAAATATAATGAACATCAAGTTTAACTACAAATGAACCAAAGAATCCATTAAAAGAGTCAAGTAGAAAAATAAAATCTACTATCTTTTATGATTTAAAAGGTTTTTCATCATCATATAAATTGAGACTCACTTTTAATAAATATTCCACATCATCGAATCACCCCCGCACTACTACCAAGGATATTCTTTAAGTATCACGACCACAATTATTCATGCACTACTGCTAAGAATAGTTGTGTATTCATTAATGGTCATGATCATGCCAACAATCGTCCATCAATGCACTACTACCCAATCGAGGATTTTTATCACATCATTTGTAACATTACTACCATGATTACAATCAATAGTCTCTCATTCATAATCATACCAAGTCCATCTATGCACTATGTGCCACGTATGACTTTCAACATAATATAAACATGAGGATGATGACAATGATATAAGAATTCAATAAAACAAGTTCAAGAATTATTTTATCCAGAATTATTAACGCCCAAATTGTCAACACGATCATCGTTTTAGAGTAAAATTCAAGAATGATCGTAAGAATATTTCCATGAAAAGATACATCGGATGAAACGCAAATATAAAGAATATTCTACTAATTTCATGGAGTATAAAGTCAAAGTTTTAACTAACCGGGTATAATAAAGAATGGAATAACAAAAGAAATCACCACGCATGCGATAGACCACACAGCAAAAGTTATTCCAATGTAATAATAAATAATCTAACCAGTCCCACAGAAAACACATGCATACAAGATGTTCCAATGTAATAATAATAAAGATTTTAACCAGTGTCCCGTAAAACACACGCATGTGATGTTCCAATGTATTAATAATAAAGAGGGAACTGTGTCCTGTAAAACACACAAACATGATGTTCCAATGTAATAATAATAAAGATTTTAAACCAGTCCTGTAAAACACATGCATGTGATGTTCCAAATGTATAATAGAAGAATGTCACCAAGTATAGGGTAAACCACGATATCAAAAGTTATTCCAATAATAATAAGCAATGGAATAACAATGATTCTTCTCATGAATAAGAAAGAATAACACCTTTTACGAAAGTACAACAAATAATATTCCCTACCTTAAAGAACCCAATATTGGAAAAGTGAAGTAGCAGAATCACTTTTCTTCTTTCTCTATAGTTTCTCTCTGAAGTTTCAATGAATTCGTAAGAAATAATGAAGGAATGAAACTTTCTATTTATAGAAAAACCGAGAGTGGCTTTTGGTCTTAACGAAGGGTCAAAAACGACTTTTGGTAATATCAAGAGACAACTACTATTCATGAAGGGTAATTAACCTTTGGAACAATCAAGAAGCGCAGCTTAACTCTTGGTAATATCAAGGACAACTACTATTTGCATGAAGGGGTAATTACTATCGACGAAGGTAAATACTATCAAAGAAGGTAATTACTATCGACGAAGGTAAATACTATCGACTAAGGTAATTACTATTCACAAAGGTAATTACTATCGACGAAGAGACTTTAGATGATGACATATACGGGCCCCCATAAAATAATCAAACTTACCACAAACGCCCCTATAATGTACTTTTATATACATCAAGGATTGAATAAATATTACCACAAATTATTTTATTTTTAATCAACACATTTTTAAACTTTCAACAATTATTAATCATTTATAACTTGTCGTCTCAATTAATAATATAACATATTATACGTATGATAATGTGACAATAATCAATCAATAATATAAGAGATATGATGCAAAGAATTATCAGAAGAATAATTGAGTATAGCTAAGTGACTTCACGTGAAGATCAATAATCAATACCGCAGTGTACTACGCAACCAATGCCAGACATCGTATTTTTACCACCTTAGTTCAACAGCTTTAATTCGTGAATACCTCCGCCAAGTTATTTTTATAAAAGATAATTTTGTCGCTTTTCTAACTACGACAATACTTCCGCCATGGGTCTACTAACGATTGAGTAAGTCGCATTTAATATTCCCCGACAAAAAGAATATTCTCCGACCAAACGAATATTTTATAACAATTTGCTTACTTTGCAAAATTTATAAATATTACCCACAACTATAACATTATATCAAATTTATTCCATAATATTCAAAAATAATATTTATAGAAAATTCATCTTTATTTATAAAAGCTGGGGTCTTTCATTCATGCTGACCACTCCTCTAAAACTCAGGCCCAAGTTAATGGGACCTAAGATAGTTACTACTTGCTAGACAAGCCCAATGCACCAAATTGTCATGTTTCTTGGTCACAATGTCAAAAAATAGCTTACATAATTGCTTGAGCTTTTTTTTTTTTTTGCCGATCTATAAGAAGAGCTGATGCATATATGAACTAAATCCTCGAGCAATGATACCATGAAAGTTTTTGCGGATTATACAGTAGAATTTTTCAAAAAAATGCGGCTAATTTGGGCAGAAACTTTCAGATTCTCCCTCAGTCCATAAAAATGAGAGCTGTAGGCTAATATTTCTGCATTTTTTACTTGGAAAATATATACAAGAAGAATATTTTAGGAAGGAAACTTATATTTTAGAGAATTGGTCTGACCTTCATATGAGGGGACTTATGCGAAATAGTTCACCACTTTTAGAATTTTTCATTTGCAATGGAGAGTATTATCCAAAATTTTGTACAAAGATCACCGATACCTATCCTGTTAATTCCCAGACTTTCTTTCCAAAATTAATAATTACTCAATTTGTCAAACTGGCCGAATTTAAATTCCTCCCATCTCCGACCACTCTAAATCAATGGTTAGTTAGTTAAATAAATTTCATCAGAACCAACTATTGCATAGAATAAAATAAAATCAATTAATATATTAAGTATTTACATGAATTGAGAAAAGTCATTTTGTATGTACTCCCTCCGTTCCTAAAAGATTGTCGTTTTAGGAAGAAAAAAAATTGTTCCAAAAAGTTTAACGTTTACAATTTTCGAGGAGAATAAATTATTTAATTTCTTATATTACCCTTACATTCTCTCATTGTCCCAAGAAATTATCTCCCTTGTATTAATATTTTTCAATTTCCCATAAAAGGGTAGTGATGAAATTTCAAACAAATTTTACTTGGTAAATGACACTTCCTTAATCCATGTGTCAAAACCTTAAACCACAATCATTTAGGAACGGAGGGAGTATTAAACTTCCGTTGCGCTTAAGGATGAAAGTATTCAATTGACTTTCTTAATCTTTCGATGTGTATAAATGTGTATAAAATTTTTGAGATGACAATTGAGACCAAACTCTAACTGTTTTATTTATAGAATAACTAAGGATCAAAATCGTCCATTAAGATTATGAAACTCTAGGGCCTATTATGTATTATCACTAATATTATTTATAGATCACGTAATTAATTACCAAACCCATAAATAAAATAATATGTAAACCTAATAATTACATAAATAATAGAGGCTACATAAAGGAATAAAATATTCTAACATAGTAACCATCATAATCTCTGAAATATAATCACTTCAACGCTTGCAATTGCTTAAACGGATCATCACGCATTGATAAAAATTGAACTAAAATTTTTAAATAAACGATCTAGTAATGCTGTTACCGCTAGCTACTATGAATCTCCGAGCACACAGTACTACTTTTTTTTCTTCTCAACATCACCGTCTTTATCACCACGGCTGATGAAATTAATTCTCACTCGATCATCGCCGGGAGTAGTCCGCGTGACCTCCGGCCAATAATTTGGAACCAGTACGATCTGTAGCCGCCCTGCCTCCCTCACCATTTCCATATTAAATCGCGGCCGTCCGTTTCTGTTTAAAGTTGACAAAAGTGGCGGGAAAATCCTCGCACTCGCTCTCTCTCTGATCACCACCGGAACCACGGCCGTTCCCGATCCTGAATCTTCCTTTACTACCATCGGCGGCGACGCCATCTCCATCTCCTCCCTAAGATTATCCCAGACTCCTACCTCCTTCTCGTTCTCGGTTTCAAACCCTAGGAGGCCTTCCGTAGATGTGGCGAAGCGTTCATCGTTGCCAGCACTTGTCCTATTATTTTCACTAGAATCTGCACCGTCAGCATCATTATCATCGTCTCCGTTCCCGGCGTCGGAAGCAGTGACTTTACCGGCAATGGAGTCTTCATTATTGTCGCTGGCTGCAGTGAAAGTCAAACTAATTCCGGATTCTCTGTTCCGACGACTGAATGTAGGGACATCGTCGGAGGGATTGAGAACGGACAGGAAAAAACTCATGAATTGCTAGTAAAGTTCTCCCCGAAGATTAGCGATTACTGCAAATATGAATGAGAGAAAATTTTATGGGATTTTATAATTTGAAAATTATGTGGATAATTGTGATATATATAAGGTAATTAACCATACAATGAGGCGTTGCTGGATTTACGCCTTCTACCAATCACCATATCCAATTCCTATCCGATCTTTAATTATTTTATTATCAGTTATATATATGTAATAACCGATAAGTTTTAGTGGTAATTTTTGTTAGAGTGAGGTGTATATTTATAAATTTTATAATTATAATTAGACATAAATTTATCATAACACGTAAAATATCTTTTAATTTATAAGTTAAAATATAAACTCAATCATAAGTTATTTATAAATAATAATTTATAATAAAAAATATTTGACACCAATTTTATTTATAAGTTAAGAATTAAGTTAACATAATTTGTGATAATTTTTATCGATTTGTAAAATAAATTATAAAATTGCTAAAAAATATTAATAATTTTTTTTTGAATTCAACATTTTACCATAAAATCACCATTCCAACGCTAAAAAGAAGCAACTTCAATATACATGGGTTTTTCTTTTTTTCTTTTTTGACAGTCTCCATGAGTTATTAATCAACATTATTATTACAACTCTTTTAAATTTTTAATATAAATTATTCTCTTTTTGTTTTTTATTATTCTTTCTAAATTGTGATACTTACAAGTTACAAAGCTCAAAAAAATTACAGGAGAATAAAACTTAAGTAAATATTGAGAAAAGAATTATCCTAGGAAATGTAAATTTAATTATTAATTATTTTATATATTTTAATAATAATTAAAAATTTAAAATAAAAATATATGGAGGGAGAGCGAACGGGAGGGAGAAAGAGTATGAGAGAGATGGAGATAGATATAAAGAGACAAATTAGATATTCCCTCCTATTTAGATTTAATGTCATTTTAGAGTTAAGCACACTTATTGAGAAATAACACAAAATATCTTTTGTGTCCCTAATTAATTATTTATCTCTTCACAATTGTCTCTTCTCATTCTCCACAATTGTCCCTAATTAATTATTTCTCTCTCCACAATTGCATTTACTAAGGATATTAAATAGAGGAGTAAATTAGGAAAAAATAGTGCAATATTGCATAGAGATTCTAAAATGACACTTATATAGAATAAAATTAAACTCCCTAAAACGACATTTAATCTGAATAGGAGAGAGTATAATTTGTGGAGGAGAAAAAAGAAAAGTAAAATAGTCATTATATTTAGTCAAACTTATTTATTTAAAGTGAGTTATAAGTCATTTTTTGAAAAAAATTATTACTTCTCAAAAACAATTTATAAGTAAAAAATTAAGTCATGACCAAACACCCAATAAAAAAATGACTTCTAAATTAGTTTGATCAATTTATAAGCCATGGCCCATAATCTAAATATTTATTTATACTAAATACCTATTTTATAAGGAAAATGAGGGTAAGCTGTTGTTGGGTCATGATATTTTCTCTCATTGGGTCGGGTAAATTGGGCTTACTCATTTAATTAATCAATTGGGCCTTTATTATTGAACTATGAAAGTCATTGAGCCTACCATCATATTATTTCCATTTTAACCTATAAGATCTGCCTGCCTCGGTGGATCGATCCTTTGACATTTTAATATCTATTATTTTGACTTGTAATGATGAAAAAGTATGACGGCCGACTGAGCACCGCCATGCATTAATGTGGATGGGATCATAACCTACGGCCAGAGAAAACAAAGAGCTCAAAAGCAAAGGATAGACTATGTGACGCCCCAAAATAGTATACACAACACCCATTCTCGAGTCGCCAAATACACGGTACAAGAAGCAAACTACAACTTCAATAATACAAATGTCGTGTGAAATACGACAATATATATCGTGAGTTTAAATATAATATTGTCTTCTGCATAATATCCACACGCAAATAAATCCCCATCATAATTATTGATTCATTATTTTACAAAATGGTGAGGACTACTAAACAACTCTCTCTAGAACCTTCATTCCATACCCCACTAAGACTTGCTACATTCTCGCCTCCCCGAGAAGAAAAATGGAACAACAAGGAAAAAGTGGTGAGCTCAACTAGCCCAAAGAAAGAATATTATGACTAAGATAATATACAACAAATTATCGTTAGTCTTCAACAGGAAAAATCGATAGAATACAATAGACAACAAGTTTCAGAATCAATATTCGCAATGAAATAATAATTCATGTAAGAGTTACGTAGAGAATGAAATCTACTATAATCTATGAATTTAATAAATCCATCATCAATATTTTATCCCCAGAACATCAATCAATATGCATCCTAATCAAATATTCATCTTTGCACTACGTGCCAAAGATATTCATCACCGGTCATGTTCATTTAAACACTGCTCATCTTTGCACTACAAAGCCAAAGATATTAATCAATCCACCATGTTCATCTCAACACTGCTCATCTTTGCACTACAGCCAAAGATATTCTTCAGAATCATTCATCTTTGCACTACAAAGCCAAAGATATTCAATAATATCATCATTTAAGACCGAGGATGATGAAAAATATTTTAAAGAAACGAATCCAAAGAAACAAAATGACAAGGATTAAGGATTAAGGATTCGTACTTGGTTTTATCCACGCCCAAAATACCTCAAAAATAATCATAGTGGTGTAAAATTCAAGAATGATCAAAACATGGATACAATCAGATCGAGTTAGATCCGTAATAGATGTTTTGACGAAAAGAAGAAATTTTATTTTTCTATTGAATAGTCACCGTATCACGTGAATAAGTGTCGATACGTGAATAAAGGCAGATATCACGTGAATAAGAATCTCACACCAAAAGATAGAAATTCCACAAAAAACATCTTCACGCTTAGCTTAATAAGACTCGTGAATAAGAATCGTGTGAATAGTAACTCGTGAATAAGAACTCATGAATAAGAACCCATGAATAAGTAACCCCGACATGAAAAAGTTCCAAATTTGATAAAAACTTCAGATCAACATTTCAAAGATAATGATATCAAGAAATCATATCATTACTGAAAAAAAAATAATATCTCTTACCTCAAAAGATCAAGATTTCTAAATTTGAAACACCTGATATAAAGCTATGACTTGACTTGCACCGTATAGCAATACTCAAAGTATACTCAAAATACTCACAAGAATACGCCGATAATATAGAGAGAAAAACTTCAGTTCGTGTGATTTTCAATTCTAACCCAAGACCCTATTTATAGAAATTGCTTGTAACACCAAAAGCAGAAAATTTAATAAATTAATAATAATACACATGTCTAGAATCTGATTTCAGCCATCAAACACATGCCACCTTCTAGAAAAAAAATAAGAAAAAACGTTTTTCTAATTTTAAATAATTAAAACTTTCAAAAAATCAATTATTTCGGAGCTTCGGAACTTCAATAATTCATAATAAATAGCCCTTTCATCAGAAAATTCGAATCTCGCGAGTTTTTATAGGAAATTCAATTCTCTACAACTTTGCAGAAGAAAGTTTTTCCAAATTCCAATCGGAAATTGACCGAAATCCACAAACGGGCAATTTTACAGGCTATAATCAAATTTCAGTCAATAAATGGGGTCCACCGACATGTTTAACATGTTTTAAACATTTATTGCAACAAAAATACTCTTCCTCCTCGTATACTCATATATCCCACATTCGTTGTAAAAATATCACCAGTTAATATAT
Source organism: Panax quinquefolius (assembly GCA_020205615.1). Lineage (NCBI taxonomy): Eukaryota > Viridiplantae > Streptophyta > Magnoliopsida > Apiales > Araliaceae > Panax > Panax quinquefolius. The sequence continues at coordinate 7,017,038 of CM035162.1, read as the reverse complement.
TATTAAATAATATATTTAAATGAATTATTTTATCGTAAAAAGATAAAATATTAATTTTCAACAATTGTCATTTTAAAATTTTCCATCTATATCCACATAAAATCAATATTTTCCTCATCATATAAATCAATAATTAATTATTCACAAATAATATTACACGTAATCACAATATCGACAACCAAGTGCCTCCTGTGAAAGAGGGGGCTTTTCAATAAGAATTTCTTCTTCTTCTACAAGCAATTAGGTGACCAAACCTCTCCTTAGATGTAACTTTCTAGACATTGCCAATAATGTTATCTAATAATATTATTCAGATAATATGAATTATTGCTTCGATAATGAAAGATACCGTAGTAATGACAATTATCAAACAACAAAGAATATAAAATATCAACGCAGCAATTATTAACTCAATAAAATACTTTAATAAAGAATTACATCGTAACCATTATCGAGTAGTGCCTTCACGTAAGAATCAATAATTGGTGCAATACCGTGCTACTTTCATCAACAACGCCAGATTAGTGTGTTTTAACCCACCGGGTATTCCAACAAGATTAATTCAGTAATAACTACGCCAAGTTATTTAAAAACAACTTATATTTGTCATTTTCTTCATCCAATCGCTTTCTCGTTATGGGGCCCACACATGGTCAAGGCTATTGTCATTTAATATTCCCGACCGCATTTAATATTCCACGACCAAAACGAATATTCCCCGACAACAATGAATATTTTATAACCACTTGTTTAATTTGAAATATTTGCATATTTAACCCTTAACTATCCACATTAATCAAATCAACCCTTACTATTTCAAAATAATAAATAAAGGAAATTCCTTTTATTTAAAAAATTTCGGTCTTACAACCTCCCTCTTTATGAAATTTCGTCCCTCGAAATTGACGACGCGATTCTGGTGTTTGAAAAGGTGAGGATACCTCGCTTTCATTTCCGCTTTCCAATTCCTGTGTCATTTCCTCTATATAGCATGATTCCTCCACAAAACTTTAACTTATGGTATAACCTTTCATGCAGTAGGACATGCTCCTTCCTATCCAAAATCTTGACAGTACCTCCTCATACGTTAAGTCTTCTACTATCTCGTCCGGTTCTAACTCTATAACGTGGTTCGGTCTTTCACATATTTACTTAGCACGATATGTGAAACACATTATGAACACGAGACATACTTTTGAGGTAACGCAAGTCTATAGGCTACATTTCCTACTCGGTCAAGAATTTGAAATGGACCAATAAATCATGGATTGAGCTTTCCTCTCTTCCCAAATCTTGTAACACCCTTCCATTGAGTGAAAGCAACTCGCAACAATACACGATCCCCACATTAAATTCCACGTCCTTTCGATGAAGATCCGCATAACTCTTTTGTCGATCTTGTCTTGCTTTGTATACGCTGTCAATCATTTGGATCTTTTCGGTAGTTATATGTGACGCCCCCAAAATAGGTATACATCACCCATTCTGAGTTGTCAATACATGGTACAAAACAACTACAACTTTATTATTACAATAGTAAAATTGTGAGTTTAAATACAAATATTATCTTCTAGACAATATTTATACTCAAATAAATTCTCATCACATTTATTGATACATTATTTTACAAAATGGTGAGGACTACTAAACAATCCTTTCTAAAACCTTCATTCCATACCCCACGACTGCATACTCGCTTATATTCTCGCCTCCCGAGAAGAATGGAACAAAAGGAAAAGGGTGAGCTCAACTAGCTCAAGAAGAATATTATGACTAAGATAATATACAACAAATTATCGTTAGTCTTCAACAGGAAAAATTTAATAATGAATACAATAGATAACAAGTTTCGAGATCAATATTTGCAATGAAATAATAATTCATGTAAGAGTTACGTAGAGAATGAAATCTACTATAATCTATGAATTTAATAAATCCATCATCAATATTTTATCCTCAGAACATCAATCAATATTCATCTCAAATCAAACATTCATCTTTGCACTACGTGCCAAAGATATTCATCGACTATTCATGTTCATCTCAACACTGCTCATCTTTGCACTACAGCCAAAGATATTCATCACCAATTATCATGTTCATTTAAACACTGCTCATCTTTGCACCATGTGCCAAAGATATTCTTCAGAAATCATTCATCTTTGCACTACGTGCCAAAGATATTCAATAATATCATCATTTAAGACCGAGGATGATGAAAATATTTTTAAAGAACGAATCCAAAGAAACAAAAAATGACAAGGATTAAGGATTTATGATTCAGATTGCTTTGTTTTATCCATGTCCAACAATACCTCAAAAATAATCATAGTGGTGTAAAATTCAAGAATGATCAAAACATGGATACAATCAAAGCTAGTATCCGTAATAGATATTTTGGACGAAAAGAAGAAATTTTATTTTTAAGATTGAATATACGTCTAAGAATAAGCAGGCCGTATACGTGAATAAGAACTCTGACACCAAAAGGTAGAAATTCCACAAAAACATCTTCACGCTTAGCTTTATGAATAAGTACTCGTGAATAAGAACTCGTGAATAGTAACTCATGAATAAGAACTCATGAATAAGAACCCCACATGAAAAAGTTCCAAATTTGATAAAAACTTCAGATCAATATTTCAAAGATAATGATATCAAGAAATAATATCATTACGAAAAAAATAATATCCCTTACCTCAAAGAATCAAGATTTCTAAAGGAAAGGCTCAAGTGATGTCAATGAAACTTGTAATGATCAAAGAACTCTCAAAGTATCTAAATACTCACAAAATACGCCAATAATATAGAGAGAGAAAGAGAGAAAACTTTGTTTCTCGTGTGATTTTCAATTCTAACTTAGCCTCTATTTATAGAAAATGTTAGCTGGCCAAAGCAGACTTGACTTCGCAACTTACATGATGGCTTTACTCGCTACTATTGCCACCCACCACATTTGAAATAAAATTCAGCACATTTCTTCACCAACCACAAGTGGGGCCCACTCAATTCTAGAATTTTCCACCAAAATCAATTATAAACCTAATTTCCTAATCGGACACCTCTTAAAATTCATAACAAATCATTCGTGAATTTTTAATCGGCTCAAAATTTGTGGACATATACTCAACTTATGTATGTATAACATACCCAAAAATTACCACAATCCAACTGTCGGATTAAAAATTATAACCCCGCAATATATCTCAAAACCCCGATTTAATTTTTAATACCTCCAATCCGATAAAATACTTGATAAAACACCTCAACATTAATTTCTTCATTTATAACCACATAAATAAATCCATCATTTATATCCACATAAAATAAATATTTCTTTATCATATGAATCAATAATTAATTATTCACAAATAATATTACGTAATCACAATTATGATAACCAGCCGCTCCTGTGAAAGAGGGGCTTTCCGATAAGGATTTCTCCTCATCGCGCAAGAATTAGGTGACCAAACCTCTCCTCGATGTAACTTTCTAGACATCGCCAATAATGCTATCTAATAATATTATTCAAATAATATGAATTATTGATTTGATAATGGAGATAATGCGAGTGACAATTATCGAATGTTAAGATAATATAAAATATCAACGCAAAGAATTATTGAATCAATAAAATAAAATATCGAATAAGAATTCACCGTGAAAATTATTGAGTAAAGGCTTTCACGTAAGGATCAATAATTCAACAATTACAGGCAATACCGTAAGCATCGCAACCACGCCAGACATCGTATTTTAACCACCGGTATTCCAACAAGATTAATCTGTAAATAACTACGCCAAGTATTTTTAACCAACTTATATTTGTCGCTTTCTTCATCCAATCGCTTTCATGGGGCCCACACATGGTCATTACCGTCAGCATTTAATATTCTCGACAAAGATTTAATATTCCACGACCAAACGAATATTCCCGATAAAAATGAATATTTTATAACCACTTTGCTTATTTTGAAATATTTGCATATTTAACCCTTAACTATCCACATTAATCAAATCAACCCTTACTATTTCAAAATAATAAATAAAGGAAATTCCTTTTATTTAAAAAATTTCTGGTCTTACAACCTCCCTCCTTATGAAATTTCGTCCTCGAAATCGACGACGACTGGTGTTTCAAAAGGTGAGGATACCTCGCTTTCATTTCCGCTTTCCAATTCCTGTGTCATTTCTCTATAGCATGATTCCTCCACAAAACTTTAACTTGTGGTATGACCTTTCAGGTAGGACATGCTCCTTCCTATCCAAGATCTCGACAGTACCTCCTCATACGTTAAGTCTTCTCTTTATCTCGTCCTGCTTCTAACTCAATAACGTGGTTCGGGTCTTTCATATATTTACGAAGTACGATATGTGAAACACATTATGAACACGAGACATACTTTGAGGTAACGCAAGTCTATAGGCTACATTTCCTACTCGGTCCAGAATTTGAAATGGACCAATAAATCGTGGATCGAGCTTTCCTCTCTTCCCAAATCTTGTAACTCCTTCCATGGAGCAACTCGTAACAATACATGATCCCCTACATTAAATTCCACGCCCTTTCGATGAAGATCCGCATAACTCTTTTGTCGATCTTGTGCCGCTTGTATACGCTTGTCGAATCATTTGGATCTTTTCTTGTGAGTCATACGCATTAACTCGGGTCCCAACAATGTTGCTTCACCCACCTCATCCCAACATATTGAGAACGACATTTTTCGCCCATATAATGCTTCAATGGAGCCACACCTATACTTGCTCGATAATCTGCTTGTTGTAGGAGAATTCCACCAATGGTAAATACTTATCCCAACTACCCTTGAAGTCTAGGACACGAGTCTTAATAAATCTTCAAGAGTTTGAATAGTCCTCTCTCGATTGTCCGTCCGCTTGGGGATGGTATGCCAACTAAATCGCAAATCTGCGCCATAGCTTTTTGCAAGCTAACCCAAAATCTTGAAGTGAATCTTGGGTCACGATCCGAAACTATGGATACAGCATGCCATGCAACCTCACAATCTCATTTACGTATATACTAGCAAAGACGCTCAAGTGAATAAGTCTCCGTGTCGGCAAGAAATGAGCGGACTTGGTTAATCTATCAACAATAACCCAAATAGCATTGATGCCTTGAGAAACCGTAGTAGGAAGACCCAGTATCGAAATCCATGGTAATGTGTTCCCACTTTCATTCCGTAATCTCAAGTGGTTGCAACGGACCCTTAGGTACTAGATGCTCCGCTTTACACGTTAGCAAGTTAAACACATCGAGATAAACTTTGCAATCTCTCTCTTCATATTATTCCACCAAAATGTATGTCAAGATCACGATACATTTTAGTACTTCCAGATGGATTGCAAATGGTGTATTGTGTGCCTCCATCATAATCTTGTACTTCAAATCGTGAGTCGTTAGAACACAAAGTCTAGAGTGGACTCAAGTATTCCTTCTTCATCAATTCTCGCTCCTAATAGCTCCTTCTTGTACTTTCTTCTTCATAGGTATCATTTTCTGCCTGGGTGGCTTGAGCAACCTTAACTTTTTTCTATTAAAGTCGGCTCTACGCAGATACTTGACATCATCGCACTTCGTTCCCGCATACGATCTTCTACTCAATGCGTCACCACTACCACGCTCGCTTTACTGTGATGGTATCAATAGTGTGGTCGTAGTCTTCAATAGCTCGAGCCAACGTCATTGCCGATGTTGAGTTCTTTTTGAGTGAAGAAATATTTAAGGCTTTTATGGTCCGAATATATCTCCACTTTCTCCCCATATAGATAAGTGCCTCCATATCTTTAATAATAAAACGATCACCGCTAACTCTAGATCATGAGTAGGATAATTCCTCTCATACTCTTTAAGTTGTCATGAGGCATAGCTATGACTTTCCCACGTTGTATGAGAACACATCCTAACCCTTTGCCTCAAGCATCATTGAGATAACAAATCCTTCCGAACCGGATGGTATTGTTAGAACAGCCAAATAAGTCTCTCTTAAGCTCTTGGAAACTCTTCTCGCATTCTTCATTCCAAACGAATTTTGTATCCTTCCGAAGTTAATGAGTTAATGGAGTAGCGATTCGAGAAAACCCTTCCACGAATCTCCGATAATAACCAAATAAGCCCAAAAAGCTACGTCTTCATCCACCGACTTTCTATTGCTCCCTAACTTTGTATTGCTTCAATCTTCACGGATCAACAGATACTCCATGTTTTGACACCACATGCCCAAGAAAGGCTACTTCCTCAAGCCGTAACTCATTTCTTCAATTTGGCATATAGTTGGTTTTCACGAAGCCTTTGAGTACCAAACTTCAAATGGTGCTCATGATCTTCACGGCTTTTGGAATATATAAGGATGTCATCAATAAAGACAACAACGAATCGATCCAAATATTCCTTGAATACTTTGGTTCATCATATCCATGAAAGCCAGCAGGAGCATTAGTTAGTCCGAAAGACATGACTAAGAATTCATAATGCCCATACCGAAGTTAAGGCGGTCTTTGAATATCCTCGCCTAATTTTCAAATTGATGATATCCGAATCGAAGATCGATTTTTGAAAAGAATTGTGCCCTTGCAATCGGTCAAACAAGTCATCAATACGAGGTAGAGGATACCTATTCTTGATGGTGACATGGTTCAATTCCCGATAGTCAATACAAAGTCGCATACTCCCGCCTTTCTTTTTTACAAATAAAACAGAGCACCCCAAGGAGATGTACTAGATTTAATGAAACCGATGTCCAACAATTCCTAGTTGGACCTTTAACTCCTCAAGTTCAATAGAGCCATTCGATATGGGGTTTTAGAAATGGGCTTTGTACTGTGTTCAAGATCAATAAAGAATTCAACTTCACCGTAAGACCCCGAATTTTATGAAATAAAGTATTCAATTTTTCTATTCAAGAAATGGTTAAATTGATAAAAGTTAAAGTTAAGGGTGATATATGAAATTTTTTTTTCAAAATACGCAAGGGGGTATAAAGTATTCATTGTTGTTTAGGAATATTCGTGGAATATTCTTTCCGTTTGAGAATATTCGCACGACCAAGTAGCCATCATTCAGGGGCCCCATAATGTAATAACTGCTTAATGGATGAAGAAAACGACAAAATTAAGTTTTTATAAATAACTACGTAATCAAGTACTGCTAACACCGCTGAATACCCGATGGTTAAAATACAAGATAATATGCGTGTTTGCACAAAGAAGACACCTGGCTTACACGATATTTTTGAATTATTGATCCTTACATAAGAAGGCACTACTCAATAATTATTACAGAATTATCGCTCAATATTTTTATTTATTGATTCAATAATTGCTACGTTGAAATTTTATATTATTATTGTTCAATAATTGTCATCGCACAAGATTTCCCATTATCGATCAATAATTCATATTATTGAATAATATTATTAGATAAAGACTATTGGCAATGTCTAGAAAGTTCATAAGGAGAGGTTTGGTCACCTAATCATGCTACCAAGAAGAGAAATTCTTATTGAAAGCCCCTCTTCCTGGGAACAAACTGGTTGTTATAAATGTGATTCTATAATATTATTTGTGAATAATTAATTATTGATTCATATGATAAGGAAATATTTATTTTATATGAATATAAATGATGGATTTATTTATGTGGTTATTAATGAAGGAATTAATGTTTGAGATGTTTTATTTGTATTTTGTCTGATTGAGGTATTAAAAGATCAAATCTGGTGTTATTACTGACTTTATTGTGTGAGTTATAATATTTAATCCGACCGTTGGATCGTTGTAATTTTTGGATATGTTATACATATATAAGTTGAGTATATGTCCACAAATTTTGAACCGTTAAAATGAACGTATGATTTGTTATGAATTTTAAGAGGTAACCGATTCTTAAATTAGGTTTTGGTGGAAAATTCTAGAATTGAGTGGGCCCCACTCTTGGTTGTTGGGGAAGATGGCTGATTTTTGGTGGGTGGAATAGTAGCAGTGTAAAGCCATCAAAGTTGCAGTGTTAAGTCTGCTTTGCGTGCTAACATTTTCCTATAAATAGAGGGCTAAGTTAGAATTGAAAATCACACCGTAAACAAGTTTTCTCTTTTCTCTCTCTATATTATCGAGCGTATTCTTGTGAGTATTTTGAGTATACTTTGAGTATTGTTAGATTTGTGCAAGTTCCTTCAAAGACTATATCCTGGTGTTTCAACTAGAAGTACTGCTTTCGAGGTAAGGGATGTTATTTTCTTCTCGATGATGATATTATTTCTTCAATATCATTATCTTCAAATATCGGTTGGAACTTTTTATCAAATTTGGAACTTTTTCATGCTCGGGATTACTATTCATGAGTTACTATTCACGAAGTTACTATTCATGAGTTACTATTCACGAGTTACTATTCACGAGTACTATTCATGAAGCGTGAAGATGTTTTTGTGGAATTTCTATCTTTTGGTGTCGAGTTACTATTCACGATACTAAGACTATTCACGATACTGCACTATTCACGAATATCGGCATTATTCAATCGAAAAATAAAAATTTTTCTTTTCGTCTAAAATATCTATTTTGGATACTAGCTTTGATTGTATCCATGTTTTGATCATTCTTGAATTTTACACCACTATGATTATTATTTTGAGGTATTTTTGGACGTGGATAAAATCAATGCAAAGATGAATGATTTCAAGAATATCTTTGGCCCGTAGTGCAAAGATGAACAGTGTTTAAATGAATACGACCAATCGATGAATATCTTTAGCCAATGAGTGCAAAGATGAATTATCGATGAATATCTTTTGCTCAGAATGCAAAGATGACTGTTGTTGAATATCTTTACCAAGAGTGCAAAAGATGAATTATTGATGAATATCTTTTGCTCAGTAATGCAAAGATGACTGTTGTTGAATATCTTTAATTTTAGAAGTGCAAAGATGAATTATTGATGAATATCTTTTGCTCGTAATGCAAAGATGACCATTGTTGAATATCTTTGCTTTGTAGTGCAAAGATGAATTATTGATGAATATCTTCGCTTGTAATGCAAAGATGATCCGTTGTTGAATATCTTTAATTTCGTAGTAAAAAGATGAATCTGTTGATGAATATCTTTGGCCGTGGTGCAAAGATGAATTTATTAGTATGATTATGAATAGAACCGTGATTTGGTATAACCATGATCTTTGATGTTTCGTAAAAAGACAAGTGATGAAAATTATCTTTGTCTTGGATGAGGAAAGGAATTTAGAACTACAATTACGATTATGAAGTTATACACGTGATTGTGGACAGAATTGTTGATTGATGTTACGGTGATAAAACATTGTTGGTGGATTTTTAACATGGAGAAGATAATAGACTTTTATAGTCTATTCGACTCTTCTAATGGATCGCTTCATTCCACGCAACTATGGTTGAAAAGTTTTATCATCTACCATATGTTCTAAATCTCGATTTATTATCGATGAAGACTATTGATAATTTATTTATCTTTAGTCATAATATTCTTTTATCGAGCTAGTTGTGCTCACCCTTTTGTTTCACAATTCCTTTCTGTGTAATAAAGGTGTAGTTTGGTCGAATGGGGATAATGAGGAATAGAGTGGTGGTCTATAGATGTTGAGGGTGAGGTGAATTTAACTTGGAAGGGTGTTTTGTCACTATCATACAAGATGTCTAATGACATACAACCTCGTGTTATCTTAAGACATGGTTGTGCTCATCCACTTCTTGAGTATATTTTACAAGCACTACCTATATAATCTTTGTGTTTTGTTTGGAGTATAATACCCAATTAGAGACAAAGTGGAGATAATGATATGTCAAGAGAAGACTCACCATCGGGAAGAATATGATAGTAATCTTCTCATTTTTCTTTGGGGTTTATCAATCAACCAAGGATAATTCTCGCGGCCATATGATATCTACCATAACCTAAAAGCATGGCCTCCCATGTATGAAGGTTTCTCGAGCACTTCCCAAAGATTCTAATTTCTAAAATGCTTTTGACTATACCTTTATGTAAGGTGTCATTGTGACGTACATAGCTGGTATATATTTGTATCCAAACTCACAAAGATATATGTGTTGTTATATTTTGCACGACAATTGTTGTAATAAAGTTGTAGTTGTTTTTCGCACCATATATTTGGCGACTCGTAATGGGTTGGATGGAATGAACCTATTTTGGGGTTGTCACATTTGGTATCGAGCTATAAGTAAAGAGCCCCCAGCCTCTCACCGGTGACTTCCTCGTTGATGGGGATGCACCGCCGGACTCTCCGTAGGGGACGCCTGCTCATGCTAGCAAAACCGATAGTACCATTGTGAGGTGTCGTGGTCAAAGCACCATGAGAGTTACATTTGGTATCGAGCTAGGGATATGATCTCTCAAGGAGATCGGGAATAGAACTAGAGGGAGAGATGAGTAAATCTTTCGCTAAAGTGTCCTACCTAAGCTTAATTGTTGGTCACCATAATATCGGGATATTATGTGATATGTTAATTTGTTCAATTAACCCGTGTTTTGAAGTCAGATTCTAGAATGACATCCGAAATAAAGAAGATGAGCAATGGAGAAATCATGATGATGGTGGAAGATGGAATCAAATGAAAGCAAGGTATTCTCAACTCTTTGAAATACTGTGTACAAAAAATTTCGAGGACGAAATTTCATAAGGAGGGGGATTGTAAGACCCCTAATTTTATGAAATAAAGTATTCAATTTTTCTATTCAAGAAATGGTTAAATTGATAAAAGTTAAAGTTAAGGGTGATATATGAATTTTTTTCAAAATACGCAAGGGGGTATAAAGTATTCATTGTTGTTTGAATATTCGAATATTCGTGGAATATTCTTTCCGTTTGAGAATATTCGTATTTACGGCCGCGATCATTTATGGGGCCCCATAATGTAATAACTGCTCGCTTTATGAAGAAAACGACAAAATTAAGTTTTTATAAATAACTACAGTAATCGTTACTGCTAACACTGCTGAATACCCGATGGTTAAAATACGTAATATGCGTGTTTGACAAGAAGATACCTGCTTTTTTACGATTTTTTGAATTATTGATCCTTACATAAGAAGGCACTACTCAATAATTATTACAAGAATTATCGCTCAATATTTTATTTATTGATTCAATAATTGCTACGTTGAAATTTTATATTATTATTGTTCAATAATTGTCACCGCATGATGATTTCCCATTATCGATCAATAATTCATATTATTCAATAATATTATTAGATAGCACTATTGGCAATGTCTAGAAAGTTCGTGCAAAGGAGAGGTTTGGTCACCTAATCATGCGCGCCAAGAAGGAGAAATTCTTATCGAAAGCCCCTTCTTTCCTCGGGAACATTTTGTCATTATAAATGTGATTCTATAATATTATTTGTGAATAATTAATTATTGATTCATATGATAAGGAAATATTTATTTTATATGAATATAAATGATGGATTTATTTATGTGGTTATTAATGAAGGAATTAATGCTGAGATGTTTTATTTGTATTTTGTCGGATTGGAGGTATTAAAAGATCAAATCTGTTATTACGTACTTTTATTGTGTGAGTTATAATATTTAATCCGACTGTTGGATCGTTGTAATTTTTGGATATGTTATACATATATAAGTTGAGTATATGTCCACAAATTTTGAACCGTTAAAAATGAACGTATGATTTGTTATGAATTTTAAGAGGTAACCCGATTCTAAAATTAGGTTTTGGTGGAAAATTCTAGAATTGAGTGGGCCCCACTCTTGGTTGTTGGGGAAGATGGCTGATTTTTGGTGGGTGGAATAGTAGCGAGTAAAGCCATCGTGTTGCAGTGTTAAGTCCGCTTTGCGTATAACATTTTCCTATAAATAGAGGGCTAAGTTAGAATTGAAAATCACACCGTAAACAAGTTTTCTCTTCTCTCTATATTATCGAGCGATTCTTGTGAGTATTTTGAGTATACTTTGAGTATTGTTAGATTTGCAAGTTCCTTCAAAGACTATATCCTGTTTCAACTAAAATACTGCTCTTCGAGGTAAGGGATGTTATTTTCTTCTCGATGATATTATTTCTTCAATATCATTATCTTTGAAATATCGTTGGAACTTTTTATCAAATTTGGAACTTTTTCATGCTCGGGATTACTATTCATGAGTTACTATTCACGAGTTACTATTCATGAGTTACTATTCACGAGTTACTATTCACGAGTACTATTCATGAAGCGTGAAGATGTTTTTTTGTGAATTTCTATCTTTTGGTGTGAGAGTTACTATTCACGATACTCAAGACTATTCACGATACTGAGACTATTCACGATCACTAAGATTATTCAATTAAAAATAAAAATTTTTCTTTTCGCCTAAAATATCTATTTTGGATACTAGCTTTGATTGTATCCATGTTTTGATCATTCTTGAATTTTACACCACTATGATTATTTTTGAGGTATTTTTTGGACGTGGATAAAATCAATGCAAAGATGAATGATTTCAAGAATATCTTTGGCCTCAGAGTGCAAAGATGAACAGTGTTTAAATGAATATGACCAATCGATGAATATCTTTAGCCATGAGTGCAAAGATGAATTATTGATGAATATCTTTGCTCAGAATGCAAAGATGACTGTTGTCAATATCTTTACCAATTAGATGAAGTGCAAAGATGAATTATTGATGAATATCTTTTGCTCAGAATGCAAAGATGACTGTTGTTGAATATCTTTAAATTTAAGTGCAAAGATGAATTATTGATGAATATCTTTTGCTCGTAAATGCAAAGATGACTGTTGTTGAATATCTTTAAATTTGTGTAGTGCAAAGATGAATTATTGATGAATATCTTTGCTCAGAATGCAAAGATGACCCGTTGTTGAATATCTTTAGCTTTGTAGTGTAAAGATGAATCGTTGATGAATATCTTTGGCCCGTGGTGCAAAGATGAATTTATTAGTATGATTATGAACAGAACTGTGATTTGGTATAACCATGATCTTTGATGTTTCGTGTAAAGACAAGTGATGAAAATTATCTTTGTCTTGGATGAGGAAAGGAATTTAGAACTACAATTACGATTATGAAGTTATACACGTGATTGTGGGATGTGAATTGTTGATTGATGTTACAGGGATAAAACATTGTTGGTGGATTTTAACATGGAGAAGACAATGACTTTATAGTCTATTCGACTCTTCTAATGGATCGCTTCATTCATTGCAAACTATGGTTGAAAAGTTTTATCATCTACCATATGTTCTAAATCTCCGATTTATTACCGATGAAGACTATTGATAATTTATTTATCTTTAGTCATAATATTCTTTATCGAGCTAGTCAGGTCACCCTTTTGTTTCACAATTCCTTCGTAATAAAGGTGTAGTCAATCGAGCGGGGATAAATGAGGAATAGAGTGGTGGTCTATAGATGTTGAGGGTGAGGTGAATTTAACTTGAAGGGTGTTTTGTCACTATCATACAAGATGTCTAATGACATACAACCTCGTGTTATCTTAAGACATGGTTGTGCTCATCCACTTGCTGAGTATATTTACAAGCACTACCTATATAATCTTGGTGTTTGTTTGGAGTATAATACCCAATTAGAGACAAATGGAGATAATGATATGTCAAGAGAAGACTCACCATTGGGAAGAATATGATAGTAATCTTCTCATTTTTCTTTGGGGTTTATTGGGTCAACCAAGGATAATTCTGTGGCCATATGATATCTACCATAACCTAAAAGCATGGCCTCCCATGTATGAAGGTTTCCTTGAGCACTTCCCAAAGATTCTAATTTCTAAAATAGTTTTTGACTATACCTTTATGTAAGGTGTCATTGTGACGTACATACGCTTGGTATATATTTGTATCCAAACTCACAAAGATATGTGTTGTTATATTTTGCACGACAATTGTTGTAATAAAGTTGTAGTTGTTTTTCGTATCATATATTTGGCGACTTCGAATGGGTTGGATGGAATGAACCTATTTTGGGGTTGTCACATTCACGCTCTGGGGTAGACCAGGAAGTTCTTCAGAAATACGTCGGAAAGTCAATAACAACAGAATATTATTCAAATTTGACGTGTCTTTATTCAAATCCATAACATGGGCTAAGAAAGTTTGACATCCGCTTTTCAATAAACGAATAGCTTTATGATTAGATATGATAGTGATTGATTTTAATGGTTTAGTTGTTGAATTGCATAAGTCAAGTTGGTTAGAATATGAAAACTAACAACCTTACGAAAACAATCAATTTTGGCATGATGAGTAGTTAACCAATCAATCCCTAAAATCACATCAAAAGCAAGTATCTTTAAAGAGATAAGGTCAACAAGTAAGGTGATGGTGCCAACTTGAATCAAACAAGATTTATAAACAGTGGATGTGATGAAAGTTTCTCCCAACGAGTTTCAACAGATAGGTCAAAGTCTAATTTCTCCTGAGTCAAGTTTAAACGTTGAGCACACGCAGGAGAGATAAATGAATGGGTAAAGACCAAGATCGAGTAAGGTATAAACTTCGCAAGAATTTATAAATAGCTTACCCGTGATCACCTCGTTTGGGTTCCTCGCATTATGACCAAATCACAACAAACGCTTCTTCCTAATCGTTGACTTTGACTTTTCTCGATGATCTTTTGAGTCACCGTCCTCATTAACTAGGTTTCGCCACTGCATAATCTCGAAAGTGATATGTTCTTCCTTTCCACAACTATAGCATACCTTGAACTGTTAGGCGCTTGACCGATATGTCCCTCTTTTCCGCATTTAGTAGCATATGACCGGTGGTCGTTTCTCCTCCTTTAGAACCGATTCTTGTCGCCAAGACCGTCGTCTTCACATAGTCGTTGTTAAATCTCCTTTTTTTAAAATCTCCTCCCGACTCGCTTCTTCTGCTTTTCACGACCATGATTACCACCAGAGTGGTTACCATTTCATCATCTGTTTCTTTTCTCCGCAGTTATCATTATTCTGCTTGATCGCTATCTCGGTACGATCCTCGTTATGGTCCTCACTGACCGTGACTTCGTTATCTCGCTTCTAATAATTGAGCCCTATTTACAACATCCGAATAAAGAGAAAGTTTATGAGAAATGAGATATCGACGTATCTTTCGGTTTCAAACCTCTAAGAAACATCCGCGCATACGCTTCCTCATTCTCCACCAAATGAGGTGCAAACCTCGATAACTCGCAAACTTTGCCTCGCATCGAGACACCGCTATGTTGTTTTGCTTCTAATCGATGAACTCCACTTCCTTCATACGACGAACACTTTCGTGAAAGTATTTGTCATTAAATAGTCTCTCAAACGCGTCTCCCAAGACACATCTTTGAAAAGCGGTGGATGGAGTACGCTTACGACTCCCACCAAGAGTCTCCGCGCCATGGAACATAAAGGTGGCGAATGGAACCTTCGTTCTCCGCATCCCAAGACATCGAATATCTTGGTAATTTGTTTGACCCATGTTTCCGCCATGATCGGATCCGGCTTTCCCTTAAATTCGGTGGTCCCAACTCTTTGAACTGCTTGGCATTGTGACAACCCGTGAATTGCTATCATTTCTCCTCAGATTTTGAACACGAGTCTCCTCGTCCGATTTTTGCATGAACTGCAAAAAGCTTCTAAACATCCCCTCGCTCATCATCTCTTTCCAAGGTGGTGTTGTTCACAGGAGGAACATTGCCACTGTTGCGTTATCGCTCTCTTCAATGTAAAGACAGCATCTCCACTTGTCCTCATTTACTCCATCATTAATATTCTCATCGACATTCTCAACATGTCATAAAATAAGGGTTAATTAAGAAATCAATATATCACATAATAACCCTATATACCGACCAACTAACAAATAAGCTTAGGTAGGACACACTAGCAAAGGATTTACTCTGCCTCCCCCTCCTAGTTCTATTCCCCGATCTCCGCCAGGAGATCATATCCCTAAGCTCGATACCAACCGTGACGCCCCCAAAATAGGTATACATCACCCATTCTCGAAGTTGTCAATACACGGTACGTAAACAACTACAACTTTATTATTACAACAAGAAATTGTGAGTTTAAATACAAATATTATCTTCTGATAATATTTATACTCAAATAAACCTCATCACATTTATTGATACATTATTTTACAAAAATGGTGAGGACTACTAAACAATCCTTTCTAAAACCTTCATTCCATACCCCAGACTGCGTATCGCTATATTCTCGCCTCCCGAGAAGAATGGAACAAAAGGAAAAGGGTGAGCTCAACTAGCTCAAGAAAGAATATTATGACTAAGATAATATACAACAAATTATCGTTAGTCTTCAACAGGAAAAAATTTAATAGTAATACAATAGACAACAAGTTTCGGATCAATATTTGCAATGAAAATAATAATTCATGTAAGAGTTACGTAGAGAATGAAATCTACTATAATCTATGAATTTAATAATCCATCATCAATATTTTATCCTCAGTAACATCAATCAATATTCATCTCAAATCAAACATTCATCTTTGCACTACAGCCAAAGATATTCATCACCGGTCATGTTCATCTCAACACTGCTCATCTTTGCACTACTACAGCCAAAGATATTCATCACCGTCATGTTCATTTAAACACTGCTCATCTTTTGCACTACAGCCAAAGATATTCTTCAGAAATCATTCATCTTTGCACTACGGGCCAAAGATATTCAATAATATCATCATTTAAGACCGAGGATGATGAAAATATTTTAAAGAACGAATCCAAAGAAACAAAATGACAAGGATTAAGGATTTATGATTCGTACTTTGTTTTATCCATGTCCAACAATACCTCAAAAATAATCATAGTGGTGTAAAATTCAAGAATGATCAAAACATGGATACAATCAAAGCTAGTATCCGAATAGATATTTTGGACGAAAAGAAGAAATTTTATTTTTCTATGAATAGTGTCAGATATCGTGAATAGGCCGTATACGTGAATAAGAACTCCAGACACCAAAAGGTAGAAATTCCATAAAAACATCTTCACGCTTTTATGAATAAGACTTTTAATGAATAGTAACTCGTGAATAGTAACTCATGAATAAGAACTCATGAATAGTAACCCGACATGAAAAAGTTCCAAATTTGATAAAACTTCAGATCAACATTTCAAAGATAATGATATTGAAGAAATAATATCATTACTAAAAAAAATAATATCCCTTACCTCAAAGAATCAAGATTTCTAAGGAAAGGTCTGAAGTGATGCTTGAATGAAACTTGTATCTTGATCAAAGAACTCTCAAAGTATCTAAATACTCACAAAATACGCTCAATAATATAGAGAGAAAGAGAAAAACTTTGTTTCGTGTGATTTTCAATTCTAACTTAGCCCTCTATTTATAGGAAAATGTTAGCTACAAGCAAGCGTACTTGACTCGCTACTGATGGCTTTACCTCGCTACTATTGCCACCCACTTACATTTGAAATAAAATTCAGCACATTTCTTCACCAACCACAAGTGGGGCCCACTCAATTCTAGAATTTTCCACCAAAATCAATTATAAACCTAATTTCCTAATCGACACCTCTTAAAATTCATAACAAATCATTCGTGAATTTTTAACGGTTCAAAATTTGTGGACATATACTCAACTTATGTATGTATAACATACCCAAAAATTACCACAATCCAACTATTTGGATTAAAAATTATAACCCATGAATATATCTCAAAACCCCGATTTAATTTTTAATACCTCCAATCCGATAAAATACTTGATAAAACACCTCAACATTAATTTCTTCATTTATAACCACATAAATAAATCCATCATTTATATCCACATAAAATAAATATTTCTTTATCATATGAATCAATAATTAATTATTCACAAATAATATTACGTAATCACAATTATGATGACCAGTAGCTCCTGTGAGAGGGGGCTTCCGATAAGGATTTCTCCTCATGGCGCAATTAGGTGACCAAACCTCTCCTCGATGTAACTTTCTAGACATTGCCAATAATGCTATCTAATAATATTATTCAAATAATATGAATTATTGATTTGATAATGGAGATAATGTGCAAAGGACAATTATTGAACAAAGAATAATATAAAATATCAACGCAAAGAATTATCAATCAATAAAATAAAATATTGAACAAGAATTCACCGTGAAAATTATCGAGTAGTGCCTTCTACGTAAGGATCAATAATTCAACAATTCGAAGGTAATACCGCAAGCCATCTTCTTGTGCAACCACGCCAGACATCGTATTTTAACCAACGGGTATTCCAACACTATTAATCTGTGAATAACTACGCCAAGTTATTTTTAACCAACTTATATTTGTCGCTTTCTTCATCCAATCGCTTCACATGGGGCTCACACATTATCGCTACTGGCTCGCATTTAATATTCCCCGACAAAGCGATAATATTCCACGACCAAACGAATATTCCCAAACAAAATGAATATTTTATAACCACTTTATTATTTTGAAATATTTATGTATTTAACCCTTAACTATCCACATTAATCAAATCAACCCTTACTATTTCAAAATAATAAATAAAGGAAATTCCTTTTATTTAAAAAAATTTCGGTCTTACATTATACGCATTAACTCTTTCGGGTCCTAACAATGTTGCTTCACCCACCTCATCCCAACATATCGAGAAACGACATTTTCGTCCATATAATGCTTGAATGGAACCATGCCTATATTTGTTTAATAACTATTGTTGTATGAGAATTCCACCAATGGCAAGTACTTATCCCAACTTCCTTTGAAATCTAGGACACGAGTTTTAATATATCTTCAAGAGTTTGAGTAGTCCTTTCTCGATTGCCCATCCGCTTTGAGGATGGTATGCCAAACCCAATCAGAAATTGCGCTCCATAGCTTTCTACAAACTAACCCAAAATCATGAAGTGAATCTTGGGTCACGATCTAAAACTATGGATACTTTGGCATGCCATGCAACCTCACAATCTCATTCACGCATATACTAAGCAAGACGCTCAAGGAATAAGTCTCCAGATCGGCAAGAAATGAAAGACTTGGTTAATCTATCAACAATAACCCAAATAACATTGATGCCTTGAGAAACCGTAGGAAGACCAGTAATGAAATCCATAGTAATGTGTTCCCACTTCCATTCCTAAATCTCAAGTGGTTGCAACGGACCCTTAGGTACAAGATGCTCGCCTTTACACGTTAAGCAAGTTAAACACATCGAGATAAACTTTGCAATCTCTCTCTTCATATTGCTCCACCAAAATGTATGTTGAAGATCATAATACATTTTGGTACTCCCAAGATGGATTGCAAATGGCGTGATTGTGTGCCTCCATCATAA
Source organism: Panax quinquefolius (assembly GCA_020205615.1). NCBI lineage: Eukaryota > Viridiplantae > Streptophyta > Magnoliopsida > Apiales > Araliaceae > Panax > Panax quinquefolius. The sequence continues at coordinate 6,997,679 of CM035162.1, read as the reverse complement.
TCTTGTACTTCAAATCGTAGTCGTTAGAACACAAAGTCTAGAGTGGACTCAAGTATTCCTTCTTCATCAATTCTCGCCCTAATAGCTCCTTCTTGTACTTTCTTCTTCATACGCATCATCTCCAGCCTGCCTGTGGCTTGAGCAATCTTAACTTTTTCTATTAAAGTTGGCTCTGTCATGATACTTGACATCATCGCACTCGCTCGTTCAAGATATGATCTTCTACTCATCGCGTCGCCTACCACGCGCTCGCTTTTCGTGGATGGCATGTGATGAGTAGGTTTTATACCTATGAATCCGATATTATTAAACTTAATTATTGCTATCTTTAATTGTTTTTTAGTATCTTTTTATCTATTTTTGTGTTTATTTTGTGTAGGTTGGAGCTGGAGGGACAAATAGGTCATTTTGGAGAAGAAAAAGGTCAAAAATCATTAAAATTAGAGCTGAGTGGCATTTTTGTAATTACGTGGTCCTGGTCAAGCGCCTAGGCGCTTGGAAATGGCTTGTGTTGAGCGCCTAGGCGCTCATGTGCGGCAAAAAGGAGGATTTTCTACTTCCAAGTGGGTGGTTGAAGCCAAAAAGGAATCTGAATGAGAGGGGAGACTAATACAAATAGGAGGAGACTTTAGAAAAGACGTATCACTCAATTTTTCAAGGGTTTCACAGAGAGAACTACGAAGGAAAAACACGAAGGAAAATTGCAAGGGCTGAAGATCAAGGAGAGAGTATTGGAGAAAATTCAGAGTTTCTTCTTCTCTTCTCTAGTTTTATCTTTTGTAATTATCTGGGATGTTTGGATTATTAATTTGGATGATGTTTTTCTTTATTATTATTATGAACTAAATTTTCATTAAGATTGCAACGGAACTTGGTATGTAGTTTAAATTAAACCTTCCCATTGAATGAAGTTGGTTTTTATTGAATTGTTTATTATATCTTTTGCTTATTAAATGATTGTTTGGCCAACAATTATTGTGATAATCTATATAAAATTGGAAGATGGAGTATAAATTAAGATCTGGATATGATAACATCTGTTCATATAATCTGAATAGGGTTAATATGATTAGCATGTAGGATAGGAATATACCTATGTGTCTTTTGTATCCTTTGAAAGAATTTATGCGTAAACCCTAATTAACTTGATTCACATAGGAATATAGTGAATTAATAGAGAAGGGTGTTCCTTGTACTTTTGTATCTTAAGGATCGGAGTTAGGAGGATTTGTTCACGTGATTTGGAAAAAGTGTGTGAATTTTATAAATCATTCTTGGATAATGATTCATATTAATTAATTGCTTTAAATGGGAAGTGAATTGATTTAAATGAAATACCAAGGGAAGTTGTAATCTTAATCTGTTAAATCTGCAGTTATTCTTGAGAAATTTTGATTCTTAATCATTAGTTTTGTTAAGTTTAAATTTCAAATCAAAAACAAAATTTTGTAGTTTAAAATAGGATTAATTGCATTAGAATTAGTAATTGATAAATATTAGTCTATTTCCTCGTGGGAACGATATCCTTGCTTGCTGAATATTATAATTGAACGCGTATACTTGCGTGGTAAAGTGCTATTAGAAATTAGGCAACAGCATGATCAGAACATGTGCTGAAATGAGTCTCCTTTTAAGTTCTTCGAAGCTCTTCCCACATTCCTTGCTCCATTCGAATTTTGTATCTCTACGAGTCAGCTGCGTTAATGGAATAGCGATTCGAGAATATCCTTCAACGAATCTCCGATAATAACCAACTAAGCCTGAAAGCTACGTATTTCGATTCATCGACTTAGGTTGCTCTCAACTTGTGACTCATATCCCAATCTTGGATAAAGACGTCACAATGACACCTATCGATTTACTATCGCATCTAATATGACGTCCCTACGGAGAGTCGGCTTAGGTGAATTCCACAAAGGAAGTCACAAGATAAAGGCTCAGTACCAAATTCTATAGTTGAATTTTTAACTCTTGAAGTTCAATAGAGTCATTCGATATGAGATTTTAGAAATGAGTTTTGTCTTAGGGTTCAAAGTCGATACAAAATTTAATATCGAAGCTTTGGGAGTAAGACAAGAAATTCTTCAGAAATACGTCGAAAAAATCAATAACAACAGAAATATTATTCAAATCGACGTGTCTTTATTCAAATCCATAACATGGACTAAGAAAATTTGACATCCGTAATAAACGAATGACTTCATGGCTTGATATGAAAATGTTTGACTACAATGGTTTGATTGCTTGAATTCAATAACAAAGTTGCTTAGGAATATGAAAACTAACAACCTTACAAAAAGCAATCAATTTGGCATGATGAGTAGTTAACCTTAAAATCACATCAAAAGCAAATATCTCTATAGAAATAAGGTTAACGTGTAATGTGATAGTGCCAACTTGAATCAAGCAAGATTTTTAAATAATGGATGTAATGAAAGTTTCTCCTAATGGAGTCTCCACAGATAGTCAAAGTTTAATTTCTCCGTAGTCAAGTTCAAACGCTGAGCGCAAGTAAGAGAGATAAAAGAATGGGTAGAACCAATATCTAGTAAGGTATATACTTCGCAAGAATTTATAATTAACTAACCTGTACTAACTTCGTCGGGTTCCTCGCATTTTGACCAAATCCACAACAAACGCCTTCTTCCGGAATCGTTGACTTTGACTTTTACGGGACAGTCTTTTGAGTCACCGTCCCTCACTGAACTAGGTTTCGATATCGTATAATCTCGAAAGCGATATGTCCTTCTTTTCCACAATTATAGCATACCTTAAACTGTTGTGGGCGCTTTGAATGATATATCCCTCTTTCCGCATTTGTAATATACGACCGGTGGTCGCTTCTCCTCCCTTAAAACTAGTTCTTCATCAAGGCCGACGCTCTTCACATAGTCGTTGTTGAATCTCCTTTTTAAAATCTCCTCCCGACTCGCTTCTTCTATTTTCATGGCCACGATTACCACCAGAGTGGTTACCGCCTTTGTTCAGATTCTTCTTTTCTCCATTGGTTATCGTTATTCCGATGATCGCTATCTTGAGATGATCCTCGTTATGGTCCCTCGGTTGAACATACTCGTTATCTCGCTTCTAACAACCGAGCCTGCTGACAACATCCGAATAGAGAGAAATTTATGAGAAATGAGATACCGACGACGTATGTCGGGTTTTCAAACCTCTCGAAACATCCGCGTCATACGCTCCTCATTCTCCACCAAATGAGGTGCAAACACGATAACTCCGCGAACTTCGCCTCGTCTCGGGACACCGCCATGTTATTCTCGCTTCTAGTCTAATAAACTCCACTTCCTTCATACGACGAATACTTTCGTGGAAGTACTTGTCATTGAATCTGCTTCAAACGCTCCCCACGACATACCGAAAGGATAAATTTGGATGGGTACGCTTCACGATTCCCACCAAAGAATCTGCCGCCACTTTAACATAAAGGCGGCGAATGGAACTTTCGTTCTCTCCGTGCATCCCAAGACATCGAATATCTTGGTAATTTGTTTGACCCACGCCTCCGCCTTTAATCGGATCCGGCTTTCCCCGCACTTCGTGGTCCCAACTCTTTGAACTGCTTGGTCAGCGACCACTCGTGAATTGCTATCATTTCCTCTCAGATTTTGAACACGAAGTCTCCTCGTCTCGATTTTGCATGAATCGCAAAAAGCTTCTAAACATCCCCTCGCTCATCATCTCGCTTCGGTGGTTTTGTTCACAGAGGAACATTACCAACTCATTACGCTCTCCTCATTGGTGAAAGACAGCATCTCCACTCTGGCCTCATTTACTCCATCATTAATATTCTCACGACATTCTCAAATACCGCCATAAAATAAGGGTTAATTAAGGAAATCAATATATCACATAATATCCCTATATACCTCACCAACTAACAAATAAGCTTAGTAGACACACTAGCGAAGGATTTACTCGCCTCTCCCTCCTAGTTTTATTCCCCGATCTCCGCCAGAGATCATATCCCTAAGCTCGATACCAATCGTGACGCCCCCAAAATAGGTATACACAACACCCATTCTCGAGTCGCCAAATACATGGTACAAGAAGCAAACTACAACTTCAATAATACAAATGTCGTGTGAAATACGACAATATATATACTAATGAGTTTAAATATAATATTGTCTTCTGTACAATATCCACACGCAAATAAATCCCCATCATAATTATTGATTCATTATTTTACAAAAATGGTGAGGACTACTAAACAACTCTCTGTAACCTTCATTCCATACCCCCGACTAAGACTTGCTACATTCTCGCCTCCCGAGAAGAAAAATGGAACAACAAGGAAAAGGGTGAGCTCAACTAGCCCAAGAAAGAATATTATGACTAAGATAATATACAACAAATTATCGTTAGTCTTCAACAGGAAAAATCTGATGAATACAATAGACAACAAGTTTCGTAGATCAATATTCGCAATGAAATAATAATTCATAGTAAGAGTTACGTAGAGAATGAAATCTAATATAATCTATGAATTTAATAGTCCATCATCAATATTTTATCCTCGTAACATCAATCAATATGCATCCGAATCAAATATTCATCTTTGCACTACAAAAGATATTCATCACCGTCATGTTCATTTAAACACTGCTCATCTTTGCACTACAGCCAAAGATATTAATCAATCGGTCATGTTCATCTCAACACTGCTCATCTTTGCACTACAAAGCCAAAGATATTCTTCAGAAAATCATTCATCTTTTACTACGTGCCAAAGATATTCAATAATATCATCATTTAAGACCGAGGATGATGAAAATATTTTTAAGAAACGAATCCAAAGTGAAACAAAATGACAAGGATTAAGGATTAAGGATTCGTACTTGGTTTTATCCACGCCCAAAAATACCTCAAAAATAATCATAGTGGTGTAAAATTCAAGAATGATCAAAACATGGATACAATAAGAGTTAGTATCCGTAATAGATGTTTTGACGAAAAGAAGAAATTTTATTTTTCTATGAATAACCGTATACGTGAATAGTGTCAGATATCGTGAATAGTGCCGTATACGTGAATAAGTAACTCTCGACACCAAAAGATAGAAATTCCACAAAAAAACATCTTCACGCTTTACTTGAAATAAGAATATAAGAATCTAATAAGAACTCGTGAATAGTAACTCATGAATAAGAACCCATGAATAGTAACTCCGACATGAAAAAGTTCCAAATTTGATAAAAACTTCAGATCAATATTTCAAAGATAATGATATTGAAGAAATCATATCATTACGAAAAAAATAATATCCCTTACCTCAAAAAGCATCAAGATTTCTAAATTTGAAACACCTGATATAAAGCTATGACTTGGACTTGCACCGTATAGCAATACTCAAAGTATACTCAAAATACTCACAAGAATACGCCGATAATATAGAGAGAGAAAACTTCAGCTTCTACAAATGTGATTTTCAATTCTAACTAAAGACCCTATTTATAGAAATTGCTTAGAACACCAAAGCAAATTTAAAATTTAATAAATTAATAATAATACACATGTCTAGAATCTGATTTCAGCCATCAAACACATGCCACCTTCTAGAAAAAAATAAGAAAAAACGTTTTTCTAATTTTAAATAATTAAAACTTTCAAAATCAATTATTTTGAGTTTCTAACTTCAATAATTCATAATAAATAGCCCTTTCATCAGAAAATTCGAATCTCATGAGTTTTTATAGGAAATTCAATTTCTACAACTTTGCAGAAGAAAGTTTTTCCAAATTCCAATCAGAAATTGACCGAAATCCACAAACGGGCAATTTTACGTGCTATAATCAAATTTCAAATAATAAATGGGGTCCACCGACATGTTTAACATGTTTTAAACATTTATTGCAACAAAAATACTCTTCCTCCTCAGATACTCATATATCCCACATTCGTTGTAAAAATATCACCATTAATATATTATTAAAATAATATATTTAAATGAATTATTTTATCGTAAAAGATAAAATATTAATTTTCAACAATTGTCATTTTAAAATTTTCTCATCTATATCCACATAAAATCAATATTTTCCTCATCATATAAATCAATAATTAATTATTCACAAATAATATTACGTAATCACAATATTGATAACCGCTGCTCCCCTCAGAAAGAGGGCTTTCCAATAAGAATTTCTTCTTCTCTGCCGCAATTAGGTGACCAAACCTCTCCTTAGACAGTAACTTTCTAGACATTGCCAATAATGTTATCTAATAATATTATTCAGATAATATGAATTATTGCTTCGATAATGAAAGATATCGTAATAATGACAATTATCAAAACAACAAAGAATATAAAATATCAACGCAAAGAATTATTAACTCAATAAAATAATTTGAATAAAGAATTATCGTAACCATTATCGAGTAGTGCCTTCACGTAAGAATCAATAATTTGTGCAATACCGCGCTACTGCTCAACAACGCCATTAGTGTGTTTTAACCACCGGGTATTCCAACAAGATAATTCAGAATAACTACGCGTCGTTTTTTAAAAACAACTTATATTTGTGCTTTCTTCATCCAATCGCTTTCCGTTATGGGGCCCACACATGGTCACTACTTCAGTATTTAATATTCCCAACCGCATTTAATATTCCACGACCAAACTAATATTCCCCGACAACAATGAATATTTTATAATCACTTATTTATTTTGAAATATTTGCATATTTAACCCTTAACTATCCACATTAATCAAATCAACCCTTACTATTTCAAAATAATAAATAAAGGAAATTCCTTTTTATTTAAAAAAATTTCGGGGTCTTACAGACTACATGTAGTCGGCAGAACCCATCAAATCAAAGGGGTGTGTTAGGTAGTAGTGGGTGTACCAGTACTCCAAAAAGGAGAGTATAGCTAAAGAGGAAGTCTTCACAAAGAGGTACGTTCTCACACACATTATCATTTCATAATCACATACACACAGAGGATTATTATCTCTCTTTCAATACACTAGACATTTCATCCTCCATTGTTAACCTGGTGAACACGTTCTTATCGACTCTCACTTTCGAGCTATCCTCGAAGCCAATATCACACAAGCTTGTAGTGTTTATCGTGTTTCTTGTCAAGGATCGAGGCGTATGCCTTACGTGATTGGGACGTGGCAAAAGATCTTAGTGTTAACATTCGGCGCTAGAAGGAGGGCCCCCATTCTAGTGTCATTGAGATTTTCAATCACAATTGTTTAACCTACTTCGAAAGATGATGAGGAGTAGAGATGGTACACCGTGAAGAGGCGATGATGGTATCGTCACTCATCAATTGTCTCGTCTCGTACTTCAAAGAAAGGATCGTCTGGGTCCTTCTAAAAGTGCTCACGAGAGACGGCCTCTAAGCACAATTCAGAGAACTTCGTCCAGAAGATCCACTTGCAGTGGGGCAGATTAGTTTTCAACGCCCAAAATTAGGTATACATCACCCATCTTGGTGAGGATGATGTAGTCGAAGGCTTTGGAGGTTCCGCTACATGGTATATGTAATTTAAATACATCTTGGGTAGTCGATACATGGTACGTACTTACTAATATAACTGCTGTGGTAATAATACGACATATAAACCGTGAGTTTGAATACAAATATTGTCTACTAGATATCATACAAACTCAAAAGGAGTCCTCATTACAATTATTATCACACTATTTCACGTATTAAATGAGGACTACTAATGCTATCCTCTCGACCATTACTCCGCTCCCCGACTCGTCCCAAATATATTCTCATTTCCGAAGAGAATAAAGAAAAAGAAAGGGTGAGCTCAACTAGCTCAAGAAGAAATATTATGACTAAGATAATGCGTAATAAATTATCATTAGCCTTCAAATAAAGTTAAAACCGATAAAATATAATGAACATCAAGTTTAACTACAAATGAATAAAGAATCCATTAAAAGAGTCAAGTAGAAAATAAAATCTACTATCTTTTATGATTTTAAAAGGTTTTTCATCACCGTTATAGCCGAGACTCAACTTTAATAAATATTCCACATCATCGAATCACCCCCGCACTACTACCAAGGATATTCTTTAAGATCACGACCACAATTATTCATGCACTACGCCAAGAATATTTGTGTATTCATTAATGGTCATGATCATGCCAACAATCGTCCCATCAATGCACTACGGCCAATCGAGGATTTTTACCACATCATTTGTAACATTACTACCATGATTACAATCAATAGTCTCTCGGTCATAATCATACCAAGTCCATCTATGCACTACAAAAGCCACGTATGACTTTCAACATAATATAAAATATGAGGATGATGACAATGATATAAGAATTCAATAAAACAAGTTCAAGAATTAATTTATCTAGAACCAATAACATCCAAATTGTCAACATGATATCGCTTTTGTAGAGTAAAATTCAAGAATATCGAGAAGAATATTTCCATGAAAGGATATCGATGAAGCGCAAATATCAAGGATATTCCACTAATTTCATGGAGTATAAAGTCAAAGTTTTAACCAACCGGGTATAATAAAGAATGGAATAACAAAAGAAATCACCAGCGCATGCGATAGATCGCATGTGCAAAAGTTATTCCAATGTAATAATAAATAATCGGAATTCAGTCCCACAGAAACGCACATGCATGATATATTCCAACAATAATAAAGAATGGAACCAGTCCCACAGAAACACACGTATATGATGTTCCAACAGAATAATAATAAAGATTTTAACCAGTCCGTAAAAACACATGCATGTGATGTTCCAATGTAATAATAATAAAGATTTTAACCAGTCCTGTAAAACACATGCATGTGATGTTCCAACAGTAATAATAATAAAGATTTTAACCAGTCCTGTAAAACACATGCATGTGATGTTCCAATGTAATAATAGAAGAATGTCACCAAGTATAGGTAAACCACGATATAAAAAGTTATTCCAATGTAATAATAAGCAATGGAATAACAACATGCTTCTCTTCATGAATAAGAAAGAATAACACCCCTTACTTTTGGTAGAGATTGAATAACGCAGAGAGTGTAGTAACAAAAATACTCTTCTTCTTTCTCTTTTATTCTCTCTATACTTTCTCTCTCTAGCTCAATGAATTCGTGAAAAATAATGAAGCATTAGGCCTCTATTTATAGAAGATTTCTAGCTTAAAGACCGCCATGTGAAAAGGCAAGTGGCTCGACGACCGGTGATGCTTGAAAGTGGTTCGACGACCGTGATGTGAAAAGAAAAGTGGTTCGACGCTCAGAATGTGAAACGACAAGTGGTTCGACGCTCGTAATGTGAAACGACAAGTGGTTCGACGCTAGTAAAATAAAATCGATTAAAGGGTAATTACGTCTCGAACAAAGGTAATTACTATCGATGAAGGTAATTACTATTCATTCATAAAGGTAATTACTATCGACGGAAGGTAATTACTATCGACGAAGAGACTCTTAGATGATGACATATACGCCCCCCATAAAATAATCAAACTTACCACAAACGCCTCATAATGCACTTTTATATACATCAAGGATCGAATAAATATTACCACAAATCATTTTATTTTTAATCAACACATATTTAATCTTTCAACAATTATTAATCATTTATAACTTGTCGCCTCAATTATTGATTTAATACTATAACATATTATATGTATGATAATGCGACAATAATTGAATCAATAATATAAGAGATATGATGCAAAGAATTATCGTAGTAATAATCGAGCATAAATGAAAGTGACTTCTCACGTAAAGATCAATAATCAATATCGCGCTACTATACAACTACGCCAGACATCGTATTTTTTTACTACCGTAGTTCAACAGCTTTTAACTGCAACAATACTCTCCGCCGTTATTTTTATAAAAGATAATTTTGTCGCTTTTCTAACTACGATAATAATTCCGCTAGGGGGTCCACTAATGATTGAGCCGTCGCATTTAATATTCCCCGACAAAAGAATATTCCCCACCAAACGAATATTTTATAACAACTTGCTTACTTTGCAAAAAATTTATAAATATTACCCACAACTATAACATTATATCAAATTTATTCCATAATATTCAAAAATAATATTTATAGAAAATTCATCTTTATTTATAAAAGTCAGGGTCTTACAACCTCCCTTCTTATGAAATTTCACCTCGAAATTAGTGTACGACTGGTATGTCAAGAGGTAAGGATACCTTGATTTCATTTCGCATTCTAACTCCCAAGTCATTTCCTCAACATCGTGGTTCCTCCACAAAACTTTCGACTTGAGGTATAACCTCGAGCGTAGAATATGTTCCTTCTTATCCAAGATTTGAACAGAACCTCTTCATACGCCAAATCTTCCGCTATTTCGTCCTGCTTCTAACTCAATAATGTGGTTCGGTCTTTCACATATTTACGTAATATGGATATGTGAAAAACGCATGAACACGAGACATACTTCACAGTAAAAATGAGTCTATAGCCACGCCCTACTCGATCGAGGATTAAAATGGACCGATGAATCGAGGATTGAGTTTTCCTCTTTTTCCAAATCTTGTAACTCCTTTCCATGGAGCAACTCTAACAACACACGATCTCCTATATCGAATTCCACGCCCTTTCGATGAAGATCAAGATAACTCTTTTGTCGATTTTGTGAGGTTTTTATACGTCATTTGATCGCTTGAATCTTTTTCCGTAGTCATACGCATCAACTCCGGCCCCAACAACGTTGCTTCACCCACCTCATCCCAAAGATACCGAGAACGACACTTTCTTCCATACAACGCTCGAATGGAGCCATGCCAATACTTGTTTGATAACCGTTGTTGTAGGAAAACTCCACCAATGGTAAGAACTTGTCCCAACTTCCTCAAATCAAGGACACATGAGTCTTAATAGATCTTCAAGAGTTTGAATAGTCCTCTCCGATCGTCCGTCTGTCTCGAGGATGATATGCCGAAGCTAAATCGTAAGTCCGCGCTCATAGCTTTTTGCAAACTAACCCAAAATCGTGAAGTGAATCTTCGGTCTCGATCGTAAACTATGGATACCGCATACCCATGCAGCCTTACAATCTCGCTTATGTACATACGAGCAAGACGCTCAAGTGTATAAGTTTCTCAGATTTAAAGAAATGAGCGCACTTGGTCAATCTATCAACAATGACCCAAATCGCATCTACGCCTTGAGAAACCTTAGGAAGACCCCAGAACGAAAATCCATGGTAATGTGCTCCCACTTCCATTCTCGAATTTCAAGTGGTTGCAATGGACCTTTTGGTACTTGATGCTCCGCTTAACTCGCTGACAAGTTAGACACCTCGAGATAAACAAATATCTCTCTCTTCATATTGCTTCCACCAAAATGTATTTACTTAATATCATGATACATTTTGGTACTCCCAGATGGATTGCAAATGGTGTGTCAGGCGCCCATCATGATATTATATACTTTAAATCGTGGTCGTTAGAACACAAAGTCCGGAGTCGACTCAAGTATTCCTTCTTCATCGATTCTTGCTTCCTGATAGACCTTCTTGCACTTTCTTCCTCATACGCATCGCCTCCCGTGTCCGTAGCTCGAAAGCGCTTTTAACTTTATCGATTAAAGTCTGCTCTACTCAGATACTCGCTATCATCACACGCGTCCCCCTGAGTCTTTAACTCTATCTCCATCCTTTGCAAGTCACACAAAATGGGCCTTTCATACGACAATATCGCACTCAGATTTCAGATATGATCTTCTACTCAATGCGCCACCTACCACGCTCGCTTTTCCGTGATGGTATCGATGGTACGATCATAATCTTTCAATAGCTTCAAGCCAACGCCGTTGTCGCATGTCGAGTTCCTTTTGAGTGAAGAAATATTTGAGGCTTTTACGATCCGTAAAGATCTCCACTTTCTCCCCATACAAGTAATGCCTCCAAATTTTAAGTGAAGATAATAAATGCTAACTCTAGATCACGAGTAGGATAATTCCTCTCATATTCTTTGAGTTGTCATGAGGCATAAAGCTATAACTTTTCCATGTCGCATGAGAACACATCCCAACCCTTTGCCCGGGCATCATCAGAGATGACAAATCCTCCGAGCCGATGGTATCACGTAACAAAATCAAATAAGTCTCCTCGAGTTCTTGAAAACTCTTCTCACATTCTTCGCTTCCAACCGAACTTTGTATCTTTTCCGAGTCACCGAAATAATGGAGTAACGATTCGAGAAAATCCTTCCACGAATCTCCGATAATAACCAAATAAACCGAGAAAGCTACGATTTCTATTATCGATTTAGGTTGTTCCCACTTTGAATAGCTTCAATCTTTGCTGGGTCAATGATATTCCATGACTTGATACCACGCGCCCAAGGAATGCTACTTCTTCAAGCCGTAACTCACATTTCTTCAACTCGCATAAAGCTTATATTCACGGTTTTGGAGTGTCACCTTCAAGTGTTGCTCACATGATCTTCACGGCTTTTGGAATAAATAAGGATGTCATCAATAAAGACGACCACAAAGTGATCCAAATATTCCTCAATACTTGGCTCATCATATCCATGAAGGCAAAGAGGAGCATTAGTCAATCCAAAGGACACGACTAGAATTCATAATGCCCGCATCGAAGTTCTCGAAAGTCGCCTTTTGAATGTCACGGCTTCTAATCTTCAATCGGTGATATCCTAACGAAGATCAATCTTTGAAAAGAATTTGCCTCCTTGCAATCGGGTCAAACAGTCATCAATACGCGGGCAATGGATACCTATTTTTGATGGTGACATGATTCAACTCCCGATAATCAATACAAAGTCGATACTCCCATCTTTCTTCTTCACGAATAATAATGAGCACCCCAAGGAGAAGTACTAGACGAATAAAGCCAATGTCTAACAATTCCTCGCAGTTGGGTCTTTAACTCCTCAAGTTCAATAGAGCTATTCGACATGGGCTTTTGAAAAATAGGTTTTGTACCGTTTCAAGGTCGATACAAAATTCAATTTCACGCCTGGGGTAGGCCAGAAGTTCTTCTGGGAATACGCCAGAAATTTATTAACAATAGAAATATCGCTCAAAACCGACGATTTTTTTTGTTTAAATCAGCGATATGAGCTAAGAAAGCTTGACATCCGCTTTTCAATAAACGAATAGCTTTTATGGCTTGAGAGACGACCGTGATTGATTTTAATGGTTTGGTCGTTTGAATTCGCATAATAGGTTGATTAGAATATGAAAGCTAACAACCTTACGAAAAATAATCAATTTTTGCATGATAAGTAGTTAACCAATCAATCCCTTGAATCACGCCAAATGCAAGTATTTTTAATGAAATAAGATCGACAGTAATGTGAGGGTACCGATTTGAACCAAACAAGACTTATAAACAAAGGATGTAATGAAGGTTTCTCCCAACCTGAGTTTCCACAGATAAGTCAAAGTCTAATTTCTCCTGAGTCAAATTTAATCGATGAGCGCAAGTAGAGAAAAATAAAAGAATGGGTAGAACCCCATCATCAAATAAAGTATAGACTTCATTAGAGTTTATGATAAGCTTACCCGTGATGACCTCATTCGGATTCCTTGCTTCTTTGGGAGGTCACAACAAACGCCTCCTCAGACTACCGGCTTTGACTTTTCCGGGACTACCTTTGGTGCTCTCCATCCTAGTTGAATTTGTCTTCTAGAACGACAAAATCGAGCTAAGTGACCTTCTTCCACAATTATAACATGCTTTGACTCAGCATGGCGCAGCTTTGATCGATGTGTCCTCTCTCCGCATTTGAAGCATATGATAGTGGTCTTTCTCCTTCCTTAACAACGGTGTCAGGTGTCGACGCTCTTTCCATCATCATTGAATCTCCTTTTCTTGAAATGTCCATTCTTATTGTTTTGGCCCGATTACCACCAAGTGGTTACCATATCCGCCCGCTGATTCCTCCACGCTTGTTGTCACCGCTCGATGACTACTCTCACCGGTATTATAATTTTGCTTACCGCTTCTTTTAGTCATATTGACTCATTATCGCTACTCCACTAATCGAGCCCTATTTACAACATCCTCAATACAAACACAGCTTTATGAGAAATAAGATGTCGACGATTCTCCCGCTTCAAACCTCTTAAAAACATTCGCGCCATTCTCTCTTCATTATCCACCAAGTGGGACGAAAAACCGTGATAACTCCGCAAATTTTGCCTCGTATCATATACACCTGGCCATATTGTTTTGTTCCAACTTGATAAACTCCACCTCCTTCATGTGGCGAATACTTTCGAAAGTATTTGTCGCTTGAATGCCTCCCGAACTTCTCCCAAGATATCTTCAAGACAAAGAAGTCGAGTACGCTTTTACCGATTCCCACCAAGAATCCGCCTCCGCAAGAACATAAAGGCTAAGAAGGGAACCTTTTGCTTCCTGAGCATCCCAAGACATCAAATATCTTGGTAATCTGCTTTATCCATGCTTCCGCCAAGTAAGTGGTTTTGCTTCTCCTTAAACTCCGGTGGTCCCAGCCTCCTTGAATTGTTTAATGCGGACCGCCCGAGAGTTTTCCGTGTTTCCACCCCACGCTTTTGGACGAGAGTCGCTTCGCTCATTGCTGATAAATCGCATAAAGCCTCCTAACATTTGATCATTCATCATTTGGTCAAGTTGTTGTTTGCATGAGGATTGTCGCCTTCCTCGATGCACATTATCCCGATTATCGATATGTGGTGAATCAACGATCGCTCAGGCTCCATCGCTATTCTCAACATTCTCGATGTCATTTTCGAGATATCGCCACAAAACAAAAGGTTAATCGACATGTAACAAATTATCCCTATATTCTCGACGAACCAATAAAATAAAGACATAAACTTAGTAGGTCATACTAACAAGGTATTCCCCGCCTCCCTCCCTAGTACTATTCTCACATCTTAGCCAGGATCATATCCCTAAGCTCGATACTAACCGTGACGCCCCCAAAATTAGGTATACATCACCCATCTTGGGTAGTCGATACATGGTACATGTAATTTAAATACAACTTACTAATATAACTGTCAGGTAATAATACGACATATAAATCGTGAGTAAGACCTATCAAATTTTTAAATAAAAAGAATTTCCTTTATTTATTATTTTGAAATAAGAAGGGTATTCTTTAAGATTTGATTAATGTGATAGTTAAGGGTTAAATATCATTTGTAACAAATATTTCAAATTAAGTGTTGGTTATAAAATATTCATTATCGCTTGTGAATATTCGTTTCGTCGTGTGAATATTCGATCGCTTCTGTGAATATTCGTATTTACGGCAAAATGCATGTGGGGCCCCATAACGAAAAGTGATTGATGAAGAAAACGACAAATATAAGTTGTTTTTAAATAACTCACAGAAGTTGTTACCATTTTGCTAATACCGCTTGAATACCCTATGGTTAAAACACACTAATATGCTGCTGTTGAACAAGAAGACTTGGTATTGCACCAAATTATTGATTCTTACGTAAGAAGGCACTACTCAATAATGGTTACAAAGAATTACCGCTCAAAGATTTTATCGAAGTTAATAATTGTCATGCTGATATTTTATATCATTGCTTGTTTCAATAATCACATTACACAAAGATCTTTCATTATCGGCTAATAATTCATATTATCCTAATAATATTATTAGATAACATTATTGGCAATGTCTAGAAAGTTCTCGCTCTAAGGAGAGGTTTGGTCACCTAATCATACCTAATCAGCACCAAAGAAGAAGAAATTTTATCGAAAGCCCCTCTTCCTTTGAACCGCCTCATTGTCAATATCAGGATTCTCAGAATATTATTTGTGAATAATTAATTATTGATTTATATGATGAGGAAAATATTGATTTTATGTGGATATAGATGGAGAAAATTTTAAATGACAATTGTTGAAAATTAATATTTTATCTTTTTCTCGATAAAATAATTCATTTAAATATATTATTTTAATAATATATTAACTCTGATATTTTTACAACGAATGTGGGATATATGAGTATACGAGGAGGAAGAGTATTTTTGTTGCAATAAATGTTTAAAACATGTTAAACATGCTCTGCGGACCCCATTTATCGATCGAAATTTGATTATAAATGTGAAAATCGCCTGCTTGTGGATTTCTTTACCAATTTCTATTTGGAATTTGGAAAACTTTCTTCTGCAAAGTTGTAGAGAATTGAATTTCCTATAAAAACTCGCGAGATTCGAATTTTCTGATGAAAGGGCTATTTATTATGAATTATTGAAGTTCAAGTTCAAATAATTAATTTTTGAAGTTTTAATTATTTATTTTATGAAAAAACGTTTTTTTTCATTTTTTTTCTAGAAGGTGGTATGTGGAAATGCTAGGATCTGAATTCTAAGGTTGATGTATGAATTTGATATATATATATATATTAATTTATTAAATTTTCTCGCTTGGTGTTCTAAGCATTTCCTATAAATAGGTGCTTAGGTTAGAATTGAAAATCACACCGTAAATCAAGTTTTCTCTCTATATTATCGAGTTTATTCTTGTGAGTATTTTGAGTATACTTTGAGTATTGCTATACTAAGCAAGTCCAAGTCATAGCCTATATCCTGTTTCAAAAGAAGACCGATCTTTCGAGGTGTGATATTATTTTTTTTTCAGAATGATATTATTTCTTCAATATCATTATACCAAAATGTTGATCCAAGTTTTATCAAATTTGGAACTTTTTCATGCTCTGGGTTACTATTCATGGGTTACTATTCATGAGTTACTATTCACGAAGTTACTATTCACGAAGTTACTATTCACGAAGTTACTATTCACGAGTACTATTCACGAAGTACTATTCATGAAGAAGATGTTTTTGTGGAATTTCTATCTTTTGTGTGTCTGAGTTACTATTCACGATACTAAGACTATTCACGATACTAAGACTATTCACGATACTACAAGACTATTCAATCGAAAAATAAAATTTCTTCTTTTCGTCTAAAATATCTATTCTCGATACTAACTCGATCAGATCCATGTTTTGATCATTCTCAATTTTACACCACTATGATTATTTTTGAGGTATTTTTGGGCGGATAAAACCAAGTACGAATCCTTAATCCTTAATCCTCGCATTTTGTTTCACCGATTCGCTTTTAAAAATATTTTCATCATCCTCGCCTTAAATGATGATATTATTGAATATCTTCGCCCCAGAGAAAGCAAAGATGAATGATTTCTCAAGAATATCTTTGGCCAGAAGCAAAGATGAACAGTGTGAAAGATGAATACGACGATTGATTAATATCTTTCGCCCCAGAGTAAAGATGAACAGTGTTTAAATGAATACGACTAATCGATGAATATCTTCGCCCAGAAGTGCAAAAAAGATGAATATTTGATTCCGTATGTATATCGATTGATGTTACAGGATAAAATATTGATGATGGACTGTTAAATTCATAGATTATAGTAGATTTCATTCTCTACGAAACTTCTCTATGAATTATTATTTCACGCATGTATATTGATCCAAACTTGTCATTTATCATCAGATTCTATCGATTTTTCCTCGTCAAGACTAACGATAATTTGTCAGATATTATCTTAGTCATAATATTCTTTATCGGGCTAGTTGAGCTCACCCTTTTCTCGTTGTTGTTCCATTTTTCTTCTCGTGAGGCGAGAATGTAATGAAGTACTAGCTCTGGGTATGGAATGAAGGTTCTAGAGAGAGTTGTTTAGTAGTCCTCACCATTTTGTAAAAATAATGAAATCAATAATTATGATGGGGATTTATTTAGATGGGATATCGCCTGTAAGACAATATTATATTTAAACTCACAAGATATATTGTCGTATTTTCACACATTTGTATTATATTGTTATCAAGTCAGAGTTTGCTTTTTCAAAGCCATAAATGATTCGCACTCAGTAATGCGGGTGTGTATACCTATTTTTGGGGGCGCCACAACTGGTATCGTAGCGAGCTAGGATACGATCTCCATGAGATCTAGAAATAGAACTAGAGAGGGAGAGACGAGTAAATCCTTCGCTAAAGGTGTCCCTACCTAAGCTTATTTGTTAGTCGTCAAAGATATAGGATATTATGTGATATATCGATTTCTTTAATTAACCCTTGTTTTACGACAAGATTTGAGAATGTCGAATCGAGAATATTAACAAAGGAGTAAATGAGACCGTGGAGATGCCTCAGATTTTACCAACGAGGAGAACGCAAGCAACAGTCGGGCAATGTTCCTCCCGCGAACAACACCACCGAAAGCGTATGATGAACGAGGGATGTTTAGTAAGCTTTTTGCAGCTCATGCAAAATCGCATTTAGGAGACTCGTGTTCAAAATACAGAGGAGGAATGATAGCAATTACTTGTGGTCACAAACAAGCAAGCTCAAAGAGTCGGGACCACCGCACTGGGGAAAGCCGATCCGATTAAGTGAGACGTGGTCAAAAACAAATTACCAAGATATTCGATGTCTGGGATGCACGGAGGAACAGAAAGTTCCATTCGCCACCTTTATGTTCCGTGGCGAGGCAGACATCGGTGGGAATCAGGAAGCGCACTCCATCCAAATTTCGCACTCAAAGATGTCATGGGAGACGCTTTAAAAATAGCTCAATGACAAGTACTTCCCCGAAAGTATTCGGGCTATACGAAGGAAGTGGAGTTTATTAGACTAGAGCGTAATACAATGACGAAGTGTCCCAAAGACGAGGCGAAGTTCATGAGTTATCCAGTTCAGCACCTCATTCGTGGAGAATGAGGAACGATGACGCGATGTTTCGAGAGGTTTGAAACCCGACATACGCCAAGATCTCATTTCTCATAAATTTTCTCTATTCAGATGTTGTCAATGGGCTGGGCTCAAATTGTTAGAGCGAGATAACGAGTACGCTCAACCGAGGGACCATAACCAGATCATACCAAAGATAAAGCCATCGTAATAACGATAACCAAATGGAGAAAGAAGAATACGTGATAAAGGCTGTGAACCACTCCGTGGTAATCGTGGCCATGAAAATAAGAAGCGAGCCTGGGAGGAGATTTTAAAAGAGGAGATTCAACAACGACTATGTGAAGACGCCAAATACAAGAGAAGAACTAGTTTTAAGGGAGGAGAACGACCACCCCATTATATGCTACAAATGCGAAAAGAGGGACATATCACCAAACCGCCCACAACAGCTTCAAGGTATGCTATAATTGTGGAAAGGAAGGACATATCGCCGAGATCAGACAAGAATAAAACCTAGTTCAATGGGGATCGGTGACTCAAAAGAGATCGTCCCCGTAAAAGTCAAAGTCAACGATTCCGGAAGAGCGCTTTGTCAGATCGGTCAAAAAATGCGAGGAACCCGAACGGTTAGCACGCAAGTTAGTTAATTATAAATTCTCAAGTATATACCTTTACTAGATATCGGGTTCTACCCATTCTTTATCTCTCTCTTACTCATACCAACGCTTGAACTCGACTACGAGAAATTAAACTTTGACCTATCTCGTGGAGACTCCATTAGAGAAACTTTCATTACATCCGTTGTTTAAAAATCTTGCTTGATTCAAGTCAGCACTATCACATTACCCGTTAACCTTATTTCTATAGAGATATTTGCTTTTGATGTGATTTTAAGGTTAACTACTCATCACGCCAAATTGATTGCTTTTGTAAGGTCATAGTTTTCATATTCCTAAGCAACCCGTTATTCAATTCAAGCAATCAAACCATCAGAAGTCAAACATTTTCATATCAAGCCATGAAGTCATTCGCTTATTACTTGATGTCAAGTTTTCTTAGTCCATGTTATGGATTTGAATAAAGACACGCCGATTTGAATAATATTCCCGTTGTTATTGATTTTCCCGACGATTTCCCAAGAATTTCTCGCTTACTCCCAAAGCCCGATATTAAATTTTGTATCGACTTTGAACCCAGACAAAACTCATTTCTAAAATCTCATATCGAATGGCTCCTATCAAACTTCGTGAGTTAAAATTCAACTATAGAATTTGGTACCGAGCCTTTATTTTGTGACTTCCTTTCAGGAATTCACCTGCTTTACTCTCAGTAGGGACGCCATATTCGCATGATAAGAAATCGATAGGTGTCATTGTGACGCATATCCAAGATCGGGATACGAGTCACAATTGAGAGCAACCTAAGTCGCTTATCGAAAGACGAGCTTTCAGCTTAGTCAAGTTATTATCTGAGATTCGTCAAGGATATTCTCAATCGCTATTCCATTAACGCAAATTGACTCAGAGATACAAAATTCGAATGGAGCAAGGAATGTGGAAGAGCTTCAAGAACTCAAGAGGAGACTCATTTCAAAGACATGTTCGACTCACGCCATCCCGAAAAAGCGAACGGGTAATGACGCGATGAGAGAGAAGATTATATGCGGAACGAAAAGGATGATGTCAAGTATACGACAGAGCCAACTTTAATAGAAAAAGTTAAGGTCGCTTTCAAGCCACCGAATCTTGAGTCGATGCGTATGAAGAAGAAAGTACAAGAAGGAGCTATTCCTAAGCGAGAATCGATGAAGAAGGAATACTTCGAGTCCACTCTGACTTTCAGGTTCCTAACGACTGATTTGAAGTACAAGATTACGATGGAGGCACACAATACGCCATTTGCAATCCATCCTCGAAGTACTAAATGTATCGTGATCTTCTACATACATTTTGGTGGAACAATACGAAGAGAGAGATTGCAAAGTTTATCTCGATGTGTTTAACTTGCTAACGGTAAAGGCGAGCATCTTGTACCTAAGGGTCCGCAGCAACCACTTGAGATTCCTAATGGAAGTGGGAACACATTACTATGGATTTCATTACGGGTCTTCCTACTGCTTTTCTCAAGGCATCAATGCTATTTGGGTTATTGTTGATAGATTAACCAAGTTCCGCTTATTTTCTTACCGATACGAGAGACTTATTCCTCGAACGCCTTTTCTCGTATGTACGTAAATGAGATCAGAGATCGTATGGCATGCCAAGATCCATAGTTTTAGATCGCGACCCAAGATTCACTTCATGATTTTGGGTTAGAAAGCTATGGGCACGAAATTTATTTATCTGGCTGGGTATACCATCCTCAAACGGATGGGCAATCGTAAAGGACTACTCAAACTCTCAAGATATATTAAAACTCGTGTCCTAGATTTCAAAGGAAGTCGATAAGTACTTGCCATCAGGAATTCTCATACAACAATAGTTATTAAACAAATATAGTATGGTTCCATTCAAGCATTATATGGACGAAAAATGTCGCTTCTCCAATATATGTTGGGATGAGGGGGGTGAAGCAACATTGTTGGGACCCGAAAGTTAGTAGTATGTATTTATCACCGAAAAGATCCAAATGATTCGACAACGATACAAACCAAGACAAGATCGACAAAAGAGTTATGCGATCTTCATCGAAAGGACGGGAATTTAATGTAGGGATCATGATTGTCATGAAGTCGCTTCCACGGAAGGGAGTTACACAAGATTTGGGGAAGAGAGGAAAGCTCAATCCACGATTTATCGGGCCCATTTCAAATTCTCGACCGAGTAGAAATGTAGCCTATAGACTCATGCACTCTCCGAGTATGTCTCGTGTTCATAATGTGTTTCATATATCCGCATTTCAGAATATGTGAAAGACCCCAACCACGCTATAGAAGTTAGAACCCATTTAGATAGCCAAGACTTAACGTATGAGGAGGTACCACCAAGATTTTGGATAGAAGGAGCATGTCCTACGCCAAGAAAGGTTATACCACAAGTTAAAGTTTTGGGAGGAATCATGCTATAGAGGAAATGACCGAGTTGAAAACTAAAAATGAAAGCGAGGTATCCTCACCTTTTCAAAACACTGTGTACGTGACGCCAATTTCGAGGACTTAAATTTCATAAGGAGGGAGGTCAGAAGACCCTCAAATTTTTAAATAAAAAGGAATTTCCTTTATTTATTATTTTGAAATAGTAAGGGTTGATTTGATTAATGTGGATAGTTAAGGGTTAAATATGCAAATATTTCAAATTAAGCAAGTGGTTATAAAATATTCATTATCGCTTGGGAATATTCGTTGTCGTGGAATATTCAGATCGTTTGGGAATATTCGTATTTACGACAAGCAAATGCATGTGTGGGCCCCATAACTAAAAGTGATCGATGAAGAAAACGACAAATATAAGTTGTTTTTAAATAACTACAGAAGTTGTTACCAAGTATACCGCTGAATACCCTTGGTTTAAAACACACTAATACGCTGCTTGTCGAACAAGAAGACACCAGATCGCACCAATTATTGATTCTTACGTAAGAAGGCACTACTCAATAATGGTTACAGTAATTACCGCTCAAAGATTTTATCGAAGTTAATAATTGTCATATTGATATTTTATATCATTGTTGTTTCAATAATCACATTACACAAGATCTTTTCATTATCGGCAATAATTCATATTATCCTAATAATATTATTAGATAACATTATTGGCAATGTCTAGAAAGTTCTGCTTCAAGGAGAGGTTTGGTCACCTAATCATGCCACCAAGAAGAAGAAATTTTATCGAAAGCCCCTCTTCCTGAACCGCCTCGTCATTAATATCAGGATTCTCGTAATATTATTTGTGAATAATTAATTATTGATTTATATGATGAGGAAAATATTGATTTTATGTGGATATAGATGGAGAAAATTTTTAAAATGACAATTGTTGAAAATTAATATTTTATCTTTTTCTCGATAAAATAATTCATTTAAATATATTATTTTAATAATATATTAATGGTGATATTTTTACAACGAATGTGGGATATATGAGTATACGAGAGAGGAAGAGTATTTTTGTTGCAATAAATGTTTAAAACATGTTAAACATGCTCTGGACCCCATTTATCGAATCGAAATTTGATTATAAATTTGAAATCGCCTGCTTGTGGATTTCTTGGCAATTTCTATTTGGAATTTGGAAAACTTTCTTCTGCAAAGTTGTAGAGAATTGAATTTCCTATAAAACTCACGAGATTCGAATTTTCTGATGAAAGGGCTATTTATTATGAATTATTGAAGTTCAAGTTCAAAAATAAATAATTTTTTTGAAGTTTTAATTATTTATTTTATGAAAACGTTTTTTTTCATTTCTTTCTAGAAGGTGGCATGTGGAAAATGCTAGGATCTGAATTCTAAGGTTACGATGCGATGAATTTGATATATATATATATATTAATATATTAAATTTTCGCTTTGGTGTTCTAAGCAATTTCCTATAAATAGGTGCTTAGGTTAGAATTGAAAATCACACCGTAAATCAAGTTTTCTCTATATATTATCGAGCGATTCTTGTGAGTATTTTGAGTATACTTTGAGTATTGCTATACTAAGGCAAGTCCAAGTCATAGCCTATATCCTCCTGTTTCAAATTTGTAGACCGATCTTTCGAGGTAAGTGGATATTATTTTTTTTTTGTAATGATATTATTTCTTCAATATCATTATGTCAAATGTCGATCCAAGTTTTTATCAAATTTGAACTTTTTCATGCTCTGGGTTACTATTCATGGGTTACTATTCATGAGTTACTATTCACGAAGTTACTATTCATGAAGTTACTATTCACGAGTTACTATTCACGAGTACTATTCATGAAGCGTGAAGATGTTTTTTGTGGAATTTCTATCTTTTGGTGTTTGAGTTACTATTCACGATATCTAAGACTATTCACGATACTATTCTATTCACGATACTAAGACTATTCAATCTAAAAATAAAATTTCTTCTTTTCGTCTAAAATATCTATTCGATACTAACTCGATCAGATCCATGTTTTGATCATTCTCAATTTTTACACCACTATGATTATTTTTGAGGTATTTTTGGGCGGATAAAACCAAGTACGAAACCTTAATCCTTAATCCTCATCATTTTGTTTCACCGATTCGCTTTTTAAAAATATTTTCATCATCCTCGCCTTAAATGATGATATTATTGAATATCTTCGCCCAGAGTAAAAAAGATGAATGATTTCAAGAATATCTTTGGCCTCAGAGTAAAAGATGAACAGTGTCGAGATGAATACGACCGATTGATTAATATCTTCGTTTCAGAAAGATGATGAATGTGTGTTTAAACGAATACGACTAAATCGATGAATATCTTCGCCTCAGAAGTAAAGATGAATATTTGATTCCGTATGTATATCGATTGATGTTACAGGATATAAATATCGATGATGGACCGTTAAATTCATAGATTATAGTAGATTTCATTCTCTACGAACTCTTCTATGAATTATTATTTCACGCCATGAATATTGATCCAAACTTGTCATTCTATCAGATTCTATCGATTTTTCCTCGTCAAGACTAACGATAATTTGTCAGATATTATCTTAGTCATAATATTCTTTATCGGGCTAGTTGAGCTCACCCTTTTTCCTCGTTGTTCCATTTTTCTTCTCGTGAGGCTAGCGATGAATGTAATGAGTACTAGCTTGTAAAATGGAATGAAGGTTCTAGAGAGAGTTGTTTAGTAGTCCTCACCATTTTGTAAAATAATGAATCAATAATTATGATGGGGATTTATTTGCATGTGGATATTGTCTGTAAGACAATATTATATTTAAACTCATTAAGATATATTGTCGTATTTCACACGACATTTGTAGTAATAATAAATAATCTAACCGTGTCCAAAGAACGGAATAGAAAGCATGATGTAGGATATTCCAATGTAATAATAAAGAATGGAACCAGTCCCACAGAAAACACACGCATGCATGTGATGTTCCAATGTAATAATAATAAAGACTTTAACCAGTCCAACAAAATGTAAAACACACAAACAGGATGTTCCAATGTAATAATAATAAAAAAGCGGAACCAGTCCAAAGTAAAACACATGCATAATATATTCCAATGTAATAAGAATAAAGATTTTAACCAGTCCTGTAAAACACACATGCATGTGATGTTCCAATGTAATAATAGAAGAATGTCACCAAGTATAGGTAAACCACAGATACAAAAGTTATTCCAATGTAATAATAAGCAATGGAATAACAACAGCTTTCTTCATGAATAAGAAAGAATAATACCCTTTACATTTGGTAGGAGATTGAATATCGCAGTAGTGTAAGAACAAAATACTCTTCTTCTTTCTTTCATATTCTCTATACTTTCTCTCTAAAGCTTGAATGAATTCGTGAAAATAATGAAGCATTAGGCCTCTATTTATAGAAGATTTCTAGCTTAACACCGCCATGTGAAAAGGCAAGTGGCTCGACGACCGGTGATGTGAAAAGAAAAGTGGTTCGACGCTCAGAATGTGAAACGACAAGTGGTTCGACACTGTAATGTGAAACGACAAGTGGTTCGACGCTCAGAATGTGAAAGGGTAATTACTATTACTAATGATGAAGGTAATTACTATTCACAAAGGTAATTACTATCGACGAAGGTAAATACTATCGACGAAGAGACTCTTAGATGATGACATATACGGCCCCCCATAAAATAATCAAACTTACCACAAACGCCTTATAATGCACTTTTATATACATAGAGGATCAATAAATATTACCACAAATCATTTTATTTTTAATCAACACATATTTAATCTTTCAACAATTATTAATCATTTATAACTTGTCGCCTCAATTATTGATTTAATACTATAATATATTATTCGATGATATCGTGACAATAATTGAATCAATAATATAAGAGATATGATGCAAAGAATTATCAGAAGTAATAATCGAGCATAGTCGAAAGTGACTTCTCACGTAAAGATCAATATCGTGCTACTATACAACTACGCCAGACATCGTATTTTACTACTACCTAGTAGTTCAACAGCTTTAACTGTAACACCTCTGCCGTTATTTTTATAGAAAGATAATTTTGTCGCTTTCTAACTACGACAATACTTCCGCTTTGGGGTCCACTAATGATTGAGCCGTCAGTATTTAATATTCCCCGACAAAAAAGAATATTCCCCACCAAACGAATATTTTATAACAACTTGCTTACTTTTGCAAAATTTATAAATATTACCCACAACTATAACATTATATCAAATTTATTCCATAATATTCAAAATAATATTTATAGAAAAATTCATCTCAGATTTATAAAAGTTGGTGTCTTATAAGATATAGCCCAGAAGAGATGCTTCGTGTGACTGAGTTAAGGGACGGCGCCTAGCCATGTTCAAATTCGAGAGACGGAGTAGGCATAAGGATATGCCACCACGAGGGTAAGGAACCGGAGCATTCTATGACGTGTGTTCAGAGATCGTCCTCGCATGATAGGAGGAGATCGAGGCGCGTAACTCCCTCGGCCCCGAAGAAGGCAATCGATGGTTGTTGGTTCTCGTGATCGCGATGACGATGTATTTAAGAAGCGGTCAAGAGAGATCGTGCGTAAACTAGAAGAAGAGAGTACCCGGCATTAGATGATCGTGACGCCCCCAAAATTAGGTATACGCCACCCATCTTGGGTCGCCACTTACATGGTACATAAATTCAAATACAACTTACTAACATAATCGTGGTATACAATACGACATAAATCGTGAGTTTGAATACAAATATCGCTTACTAGATATTATACAAACTCAAAAGGAGTCCTTATTACATTTATTGTCACACTATTTCACGTAATAGTGAGGACTACTAATGCTATCTTCGTGACCATCACTCGCTTCCCTCGTCTCGTCCCGGTATATTCTCATTTCAAGAGAATAGTGAAAGAAAGGGTGAGCTCAACTAGCCCAAAGAAGAAATATTATGACTAAGATAATGCGTAATAAATTATCAATAGTCTTCAACAATGTTAAACCGATAAAATACAATAGACAACCAGTTTAATCTGCAATGGAATATCGCAATCCATTAAAAGAGTCAAGAGAAAATAAAGTCTACTATCTTTTAGGTCAGTAAAGGTTTTCATCAATTTTTATCACTAAGACTCCGCAGCTTTAATGAATAAACCACAATATCTAATCATCCCCGCACTACCGATCAAGGATTTTCATCAAATTATCAATGGTCATGACTATACCGAATCACCCCGGTCATAATCATACCAAAACTATCCATCAATGCATTACAGCCACTCGAGGACTTTTATCACATCATTTATAACAAGCCATGATTATACCGAATGATCCTCGTCATAATCATACTAAGTTCATCTATGCATCGTAAGCCAAAGATAACATAATATAATACGAGGATGATGACAATGACATAATAATTCAATAAAACAAGTTCACGAATTAATTTATTCAGAACTAATAACGCCCAAATTGTCAACACGATAATCTTGCTTTGTAGAGTAAAATTCAAGAATGATCGTAAGAATATTTCCATGAAAAGATATCGATGAAACGCAAATATCAAGGATATTCTACTAATTTCATGGAGTATAGAAGTCAAAGTTTTAACCAACCGGATATAATAAAGAATGGAATAACAAAAGAAATCATCATGCACGTGATGTAATCGCATGAGATAAGTTATTCCAATGTAATAATAAATAATGTAACCGTGTCGTGAAATTCACAATCGACTCGGATGTTCCAATGTAATAATAAAGATGGAACTGCATCCTGCAAAACACACGAGATAGATATTCCAATGTAATGATAAAGATTTTAACGGAACCCTGTAAAACACACGATGTGATATTCCAACAGAATGATAAAGACGGAACCAGTCCCGGTGTAAAACACACGCATGACAGGATGTTCCAATGTAATAATAGAAGAATGTCACCAAGTATTGGGTAAACCACGATACAAAGTTATGTGCATGTGGTATGTCACAGATACAAAGTTATTCCAACCAGTAATAATAAAGAATGGAATAATGTAAGTTCTCTTCATGAATAAGAAAGAATAACACCCACTTTACGGGTACAACAAATAATATCCCTTCACCGTAAAA
The DNA here is from genome assembly GCA_020205615.1 of Panax quinquefolius. NCBI lineage: Eukaryota > Viridiplantae > Streptophyta > Magnoliopsida > Apiales > Araliaceae > Panax > Panax quinquefolius. The sequence goes on along the minus strand of CM035162.1, from coordinate 6,969,751 downwards.
GACACCGGATATCAAAGTAAAGAAGTACCGTATCACTCTTCTTCTTTCTCTCTCTATAGATTTTCTCTCTATAGCTTCTCTCTATAATTTCTCTCTCTAGAGTTTAAAGAATTCGTAAGAAAATAATGAAGGAATGAGCTTCTATTTATAGGAAAATAGAATGCATAGTAATTAATCCATGAACGGTCCAGATTGATTTACTTTAATCTGACGGTCCATATTTAAAGCAAAATCTTTTAAAAACATTTTACTATGCAAACACTATGCAACACTACGCAAAACACTATGCAACACTATCATAATAAAATATAATATATTCTATTTATAGAATAACTTTAATAAAGTATTCTGCTTTTATATAAAAGATGTTTCGCTTTTATTACGTTAATAATAATGAATAAAACAAAACGCCATTATCGCTATAATAATTCATATTATTAATCGACAATAATGGAATCAAACCGAGTGATTTCTCACATAAAGAATAATAATCAATACCGTGTGCTACTACGCAACCACACGACATCGTACTTTTACTACCGAAGTAGTTCAACAAAGATCAACCAGAAAAACTTCCGCCGTTATTTCAATAAAATATTTTTGTCATTTTCTCAATCGATCAATAATTAATTTCGTGGGGTCCACCAATGATTGAGCTGTTGTATTTAATATTCCCTCGCTAAACCGAATATTCCCCACCAATCGAATATAATATAACCACTTGCATACTTTGCAAAATTTATAAATACTACCCACAACTATAATATTATCTCAAATTCACACCATAATATTAAAAATTATTTCGACAAAATTTAAATCTTTATTGATAAAAATCTGGGTCTCACAATGACCATTCTCATCATGAGGATAGAATTACACCTCAGAGTATATCAAGAAGTCCCACAAGGGCAATGGGATCGGCAGGAGGGGATTGGTCCGCTCAAAGGCCGAATGTCGCTCAGGAGAAGGAGGTCTCCTCGCAACCCGAAGGTGTTAATTTTCTGGTGAAGGAGTTAAAAGAACTCCGAAAGCAAAATGGCCGAGGTCCAAAGAAAGGAAGGACACTCGAAAGAAGGCATCCCTTTTTCCTCGATATTCTCAAGGAGAAGGCGATATCGACAAAAAGTTGCCTCGTATGGAGAGCTATGATGGGTCCGGAGATCCTTATGACCATAGTCAAAGCGCTCAATCCGGTGATGGACTATTATGACTTCACCGATGTCGCTAAGTGTCACACTTTTATCAATGACGAGAAAAGACGCGAGACAAAGGATGGGGACTTTACCATCCGATTCGATTTCTCTCTGGAAGCTTTGGATAAGTTCCACGCACGCTTTGGAAAGCAACCAAGAAGGGAAAGCCTTACGGGTTCTTTAGCAGACAAATCCGGCAGCTTCACCAAATGAATCTCTAGGTCATTATGTAAAGAAGTTTAGAAAGCGGTTGGTCGTGTCCGACCTTAATGATCTCCAAGTGTGGGTTTGTTCCGAATCTGCCAGATCCGTGAAGTCCGGTAGTTGGTGAAGAAGTTGATGTTTCACCATCCAAAAGTTTCGCGAAGCCTTTGACAAGGCGTATAGGCTATATTGTTGTAGAAGAGGCTATGAATAGTCTGAAAAATCCTTCTTTGGGCCAATTAAAGGAGATAGAGGTTCCCAAGACCGAAGTTGATCAGAGAAGAGTGGGGGGGTATAATCAAGGGTCAGAGGGTAGTTCGAAGAAGTACAATAACTCGTGGCGGCAAAGCGCGATCATTCACAATTGCCTCTACTTCAAAGGTTAATAAGGTTTACACCAAACTGAACACAGATAGGTCGGTGATTTTGGATCAGATCAGAAACCAACCCTTCTTCGAGCCACCTCGTGATAATTATAGAACAGGACAAGGCAACTCAGAATACCGTGGCTATCATCGTTAATCGCCACGACACTAATGAGTGTTGTAATTTAAAAGATTTCGTGGAGAAGAAGATTCGAGGTGGCTTGCTGGTTCAATATGTGGCCGAGAAAGACCGCAGGATCAGCAGACTATCAACCGTCATCGCTCGCATAGCTTCAAGCACCACCCATCCAAAATGCTCCAATTACCACCGCCAACGCACGCCGTTGATGTAATAACCGGTGGTCCGTAAGGAAGTTGGTAGGGAAGAAGAGAAGGGGCTTACCTTGATTCGGCCATGTCTGCGTGATGATGCTACCTCAAGATTGCGCACCATTCTCTGAACCGCTATATCATTTACGGATGCAGATTATCCTTCGAGCCCATCGAGCCACATGAAGGGGCATTAGTGATCACAAAGACAAGTGGGCTTTCATGGATGTGAAACGCATGATGATAGACAATGGATCTTCTTGGATATTCTCAGATGCTCATTCCTATCGAGGATGCATCTTGATGGGCGAAAAATGGAGGCTCGGGCAGAGGCTCCTCTATACTGCTTTCTAAGAATGACCCGACAAAAGTCAGCAGCACTATTGAACTCTCGCTTATCTTCTACACAAAGACCTCGGTAGGTAGAGATAACTTGTAAATTCTATGTCAGGCATGTGGATTCTACTTACAACGCCATACCGAAGGCCTACATCGACAAATCTCCAAGTCGTGACCTCTATCCCTAATTTCAAAATCAAATTCCCCACAGATGGAGTAGAGAGAGGGCGGAGACTTAGATCCGCCCGACGATGTTATCGCAATGTCATATTTCGTCCTAATGGGGGTTAAGCAAACAGAAAAAGACAATGGCAATTGAGATCGAACCTTCACTGGGAGCATCTCGAAACCGGTGGTAATCCTCGGGGACTAAGAGATTGAGTTGGTCATCTGAAAGTTCTGATAAAATAAATGAGGATTGTTCTGGTCTACCAGAACCTCTTCTGACCAACCTTACGGAACTCTTACGCTATGCTATGCATATTTTTGCCCGGGAACCACAAGACATGCCGGAGTTAGCCAAAGGTTGTTGAACATAAATTGAGATAGATCCCGCGAAGAAGCCAGGTTAAATCGGAAAAGTGCGGATCTTTGCCGTAATCGACAGAAGATCATTGATGAAGAGGTTGCAAAGCTGCTAGCTGCTGACTTCATCTACGAAATTGATTACCCCGAGTGGATAGCAAATGTGGTGTTGGTGCAGAAGCAGAATGGAAAATGGCGGGTTTGCATCGACTACACCGATCTCAATAAAGCTTGTCCGAAGGACTTTTATCCTCTGCCCCATATCGATCAGCTCATCGATGCCACTTTGGGGTATGCATTACTAAGCTTTATGGATGCTTTTTCAGGTTATCATCAAATATCCATGTGCAAAGAGGACATTCCGAAGACAACGTTCATTACACACCGTTCGGTGTACGCCTATAAAAAGATGACTTTTGGCCTCATAAATGCTGGAGCCACCTACCAAAGAATGATAAACTTCATCTTCGACAGGCAGCTGGGGAGGAACATGGAAGTTTATGTAGATGACATGATCGTGAAGAGTATGCAGATTCGTAAGCATTTGACGACTGGAGGAATGCTTTCAGATCGTCTGCTATCGCCAATCGAGACTCAATCCTACCAAATGCACTTTCTACCTTAGTGCAGAAAGTTTCGGGTTATCCGGTCACCGAGGGGCATCGAGGCCAACCCGGAGAAGATCTAGGCCATTCTTGATATGAAGACTCCTCGGTCATTCAAAGACGCCCAACGTCCCGACCGTAGGATCATGGCTTTGAGGAGGTTCGCCCAAATCATGGAGAGATGCCTTCCTTTCTTTGACACATCAAGGGGGTCAAGAACGCGAAGACGCTCCAGTGGACTTCTGAGTGTGAAGACGCTTTCCAAGGCATAAAGACATATCCGCTTTCCGCTTCTTTTATTGGTAAAGCCCTCGCCCAACAGAGACCTTATATTTATACCTCGCATCAAGTTCATCGGTGGTTGGAGCAAAGGTTGGTCCGGGAGATCGGCCGAAGCAAAGATCCGGCCTATTATGTCACCCACGCCCCACGAGATGTCAAACCAGTATCCGAATATTGAGAAATTTGCCTTTGCTTTAATAATTGCTAGTAGAAAGCTTTGGCAATATTTTCAAGGCTCGGCCTCCCGGTCGCCTACACCTGGATCGCCCATCAAGAAGGTGATGGGCAAGCCGTAGGTCTCAGTGCAGATAGCAGCGCGGACTATGGAGTTGTCCCAATTTTTCATCGAATACCATCCCCGAACCGCCATCGCGGGCAAACCTTGCCGATTTTATGGTCGAATGTTCATTCACCGAGACCGATGTTGAGTCAGTTTGAGGTCAATCGTCCGATCGAAAGCAATGCAGCTCTTCTCAGCAGGTCGAAATGTTTGACGTCAGACGCAGATGGATCCTCTACGATGACCAATTATGGGGAATTTTTTGACAAGTCCGTAGGGATTCAAGGTTCAAGAGCCCATCGTTCGGGTTTAAAGTGACGAACAACGGGTTTAGTATAACGGTTGCAATGCATATGTCCGATCAAGGCAAGTCTAGAGGTCCTAAGTTGATCATTTATAAGGATTCTCAATTGGTCGTTAAACAAATTTTGGAGATTACGGTCATGGACCCGTGATGATCAAGTATCCGCGAATTAAAAGACCGACATCAATATTTTGATTCATGATGAGTTCTGTGGCATGAGCATAACAACAATTCTATTGCCGATGCACCGTGAGTTCGCCACCGCAGATGCGTATGTTTTCAACGGATCGGCTTATTTGGAAGTTTTTCTCAATTGTGTTCAAAGTTCAAAGACGAAAAGCGATTGATATGTATCGAAATGATCTAGTCATGGGATGACCCCTACATCGAGTATTCGGCGATGGCGTCCTTCCTTCCTGATCGATGTCAAAGAAGATCAAGTACGAGAGTGCCAATTTTGTTCTTATTGATGGGGATCTCTATCGATTGGCATTTTCCTCACCCTTGTTGAAATGTTTGGTTCTCGTTTCGAGGTTCTTCGAGGTTCACGGCTGTATTTATGATGATATGGGCGCCAAGTCTTTGCTCATAAAGTACTTTCGACAAGGATACTATCGCCTACAATTTTCAAAGAAGTTGCGTATTATGTCAAGAAATGTGAAAATGCCATTCAATAGTATCATCACCAATTTGAAGAGCTATATTCGATTTTATCTCCTATACCCTTCGCCGTCTCTGGGGTGGATATATTGGTCCGTCTGCCTAAAGCTAAAGGTCGTCACTATTAACATACGGTATAGATTACATGACTAAATGCGACCCTGCATATTTTATCAATAAAGATTTAAATTTTGTCGAAATAATTTTTAATATTATGGTGAATTTGAGATAATATTATAAATAGGGTAGTATTTATAAATTTTTCAAAGTATGCAAAGTTATTATATTATATTCGATTGGCTCAGGAATATTCTTGCTTATAGCAGGAATATTCGTATAACTACTCATCATCATCGTGGACCTAACAATGTAATTATCATTTGATCGAGAAAACGACAAAAATATTTTATCAAAATAACTACGAAGTTTTACCGCTGATATCATTGAACTACTCTTGTAGTAAAAGTACAAAGAATACGCAGTGGTCGCATAAGAAGACACCAGATTGATTATCGATGCTTATGTGAGAAGTCACTCACCATGATTCCATTATCATTTATTAATAATATGAATTATTATAATGATAATGACGCTTTGTTTTATTCAGATTATTAACGTAATAAAATGTAAACATCTTTTATATAAAAATGTAATACTTTATTAAAGTTATTCTATAAATAGAATATATTATATTTTATTACGCATAAGTGTTTGTATAGTGTTTTGCATATAAGTCATAAAGTGTTTGCATAAGAAATGTTTTTATATAAATAGAATATATGATATTTTATTTAAAAGATTTTGCTTTAAATATGGACCGCCGATTAAAGTAAATCAATCTGACCGCTCATGGATTAATTACTATGCATTCTATTTTCCTATAAATAAGCTCATTCCTTCATTATTTTCTTACTTAATTCACCAAACTCTGTAGAGAGAAATTATAGAGAGAAGCTATAGAGAGAAAAAATCTATAGAGAGAAAGAGAGAAGAGTATTCTGCACTTCACTACTTTGATATCCAAAGGTCTTTTACTAGTAGAGATATTATTTGTTGTACTTCGTAAGGGGTATTATTCTTTCTTATTCATGAAGAGAACTTCATATTCCATTCATTATTATTCTCTTGAATAACTCGTAAAAGTGGTATACCCTATACATAACCTATATATATGCTATACACTATACTTGGTGAAATCCTTATATTATTCCATTCTTATTTATTCTGTTTGAATAACTCAGATATACGCTAATCCCTCTATACTTGGTGATCTTCTTCTCGTTATTCCATTCTTTATTATTCGCTGAAATATCCTCGTCTGTGTTTTTACACCTTACCGGTTCCATTGCTTATTATTCCGCATTTATTATTCTCATTGAATATCCCGTCTCAGGTGTTTTACACCGACCGGTTCCATTGTTTATTATTCAAAGATTTATTATTCTGTTGATCATCCTCGCTTGCAGAATTTCACCCGACCGTTCCGTTATTATTATTCTCGCTGAATAACTCGCCTATGCCAAGTACCGCATGCACGGTGATTTCTTTTGTTATTCCATTCTTTATTATACCCAAATAAGTTAAAACTTTGACTTTCTATACTCCATGAAATTAGTAGAATATCCTCGATATTCATGCTTTCATCCAAAGATCTTTCATGGAAATATTCTTCCGATCATTCTTGAATTTTACTCTACAAAACAAAGATCTTGTCGACAATTGACGTTAATAATTCCTCGGATAAAATAATTTTTGAACTTGTTTTATTGAATTATTATGTCATTGTCATCATCCTCATGTTATATTATGTTATCTTCGCTTACGTGCATAGATGAACTTAGTATGATTATGACCAGTGGATCATTCTAAGATAATCACGGGCTTGTTATAAAATGATGTGATAAAAGTCCTCAAAGGGCCCGTAATGCAAATGATGGATAGTTTTTGGTATGATTATGACCACTGGGGGTGATTCTAGTATAGTCATGACCATTGATAATTTGATGAAAATCCTCGACCGTGGTACAGTGGATGATTAGATATTGTGGTTTATTCATTAAACCGAGTCTTAGTGATAAAAATTTATGAAAACCTTTAAAACCTAAAAGATAGTAGAGATTTTATTTTCTACTTGACTTTTTTAATGGATCGCATATTCCGCAGCAGCTTAAACCGGTTGTTTATTGTATTTTATCGCTTTAACATCAGCAAGTCTAATGATAATTTATTCTCGCATTATCTTAGTCATAATATTTCTTATCGGGCTAGTTGAGCTCACCTTTTCTTTCACCGCTCTTCTTCGTGAAATGAGAACATAAATGGGACGAGCCTGGGAACTGAGTAATGGTCCAGAGGATAAGATTAGTAGTCCTCACTATTCTCGTGAAATAAAGGTGATAATAGTTGTAATGAGGACTCTTTTGAGTTTGTATAATATCTAGTAGACAATATTTGTATTCAAACTCACGCTTTATGTCGATTGTACACCACGCTTATATTAGTAAGTTGTATTTGAATTTATGTACCATGTAAGTGGCGACCCAAGATGGGTGACGATACCTAATTTTGGGGGCGCCACACTTGGTATCGTAGCTTAGGATATGATCCCCGGCCGAGATGTGAAATAAGAACTAGGAGGGGAGAGACGGGAATTCCTTCGCTAGTATGACCTACCTAAATTTATTTGGTATTTAATTGGCTCACGTAGTATAGGATAATATTTGATATATTAATTAACCCTTTTGCTTCACAATTCCTTTCGTAATAAAGAGTGTAGCTAGGTCGAGCGGGGGGTAATAAAGGAATAGAACTATGGTCATCATTTAGTAGTTATATTTGGTGAATCAACTAGGGTGAGGCTAACCCAACGCTGGAAGAGTGTTTTTCCACTATCATACAAGATGTCTAATGACATACAACCTCGTGTCATCATAAGATGTGGTCAGTGCTCATCCACTTGCCGAGTATATTTACGAGCACTACCTATATGATCTTGGTGTTTGTTTGAAGTATAATTCTCAATTTGAGACAAAGGAGATAATGATAAATCAAGAGAAGACTCACCATCGGGAAGAATATGATAGTAATCTTCTCATTTTTCTTTGGGGTCTATTGGGTAAACCAAGGATAATTCTGTGGCCATATGATATCTATCATAACCTAGAAGCATGGCATCCCATGTACGGGTTTCCTTGAGCACTTCCCAAAGATTCTAATTTCTAAAACAGCTTTTTGACTATACATTTATGTAAGGTGTCATTGTGACGTCATATCCAAAGTTGGGATGAAAGTCACAAATGGTATCAATGTAACGTATCATCCAAGTCTTGGATAAGAGTAGTAGTTTTGAATGATATTTCTATCATTAATAAATTTCTTGACGATTCTTGAAGATTTCCTAGCCTACCCTAGAGCGTGAAATCGAATTTTGTATCGAATTCCAAAGATAAAACCCATTTCTTAAACCTCAAATATTTCTTCAACTAAAATGAATAGCTTTACGTGGTTTATGATGAAAGTCATAATAAAAGCATTGACTAATGAAAATCATGGGTATACGTGGTATTAGTAAGTTTTATGATGAGTTATGTTGGTTAGTATGTGAAAACATGAAAGTTTCTTAGAAATCACAAAGAGTTGAAAATCGATTTTGGTGAAAAAACGAATATGAAATTCAATCACCATATCTCCTATTATATTTTGAATTTTTGAGTGTGGTCAAGTCCTAGAGTTAGATCTATGAGTTACCTAACTAATCCAAGTGGAATTACTGGAAAAGGTGTTGTAGATTTTTGTGTGGACTGATTTTAGCAAAGGAGTGCAAAGCTGCAAAAAACCAAAAAGTCACGCCATGATTTTAGAGGGCTGTTTCGGCCACTTAAATTATGAGAAAAATTCTGGCCTTTTGGGACATGAAGGTATATGGTATAAAGTACCTCCTGTCCAAAAATGAGCTCATTCTCGACTTAAAATGAGCAAGTTATGACTATTTCAATATTTAGGTTTTTCCGATTTAAAAATGCTATAACCGAGTTCTATAACTCCAATGACCATGAAATTTAAACTGAAGCTCACATTAACATGTGTAAGGTCCTGCCAAGATTTGGGAATTTTTGAGTTAAACTTGAGGTAGCTAATTTCTTAAGGAATTAATTAGAAATTGATTTTGAAAAATAGTAAATGAATTTTAAAAATTCGAGAAAAATATATTTTCATTATGGGACTATATTATGCTAAATCCCAGAAAAAAATATTTTTGGGACTGATTTGGTATTTTTATGAAAATAGTTTAGTTACTTAACATATGAGTTAAATATGTTATGTGAAGTAACAAAGTTGAAAATAGGATTTTATGGCTAGAGAATCCTATATAGAGTAGTATATGCATATTTTTTTGATGAGGGATTTGATAATTGGTGATGATATCTTTTGAGTATGGCATTTTGAATGATTAAATGCATTATATAGTAAAGCGTAAACAATTGAGATAAATTGTTTATAAATTTAAGAAGTGATTAAAATATTGTTATAATATTAATGATATTAGATTATGAGATTATTAAGTGATTGATAACATGGGGATATTCTTGAATCTCGGATAAATTATATTATAAATGTTTAATATTTATCCTTTATCTCATTTGATCGATTCTTTATATCATTATCCTCATGCTTATATTACGCTGAAAGTCATCTCGTGGCTCAGAAGGTATAGATGGACTTGGTATGATTATGACCAGTGATTGTTCTAAGATAATCATAACCGTAATTGAAAACACACGATTATCTTCGGCCAGTAGTACATGGATAATTTGTGGTCGTCGATACTAATGAATACACGATTATCTTCGGTCAGTAGTATGGATAATTTGTGGTCGTGATACTAATGAATACACAATTATCTTTGGTCCGTAGTGCATGGATAATTTGTGGTCGATACTAATGAATACACGATTATCTTTGGGTCAGTAGTGTATGGATAATTTGGTCGTGGTCGTGATACTAATGAATACGGATACTAATGAATATTATCTTCGGTCCGTAGTGCATGGATAATTTGTGGTCGTGATACTAATGAATACACGATTATCTTTAATCGTAGCGTATGGATAATTTGTGGTCGTGATACTAATGAATACACGATTATTATCTTTGGTCGTATTGCATGGATAATTTGTGGTCGTGATACTAATGAATACACGATTATCTTATCGCCGTAGTGTACGGATAATTCGTGGTCGTGATACTAATGAATATCCTCGGCCCGAAAGTGCGGGATGATTCGATGATATGGATTAATTATCGAGTCGAGTCTCAAAGAATGAAATATTAATTCATGGATGTGGTAAAAGTCATCTTCGTCAGAAGTGTATCGATAGACTTGGTATGATTACGACCAAGGATTATTCGGTATAATCATGATCAGATTGAAAACACGAATATCCTCGCCAAAGAAGTGCATGGATAATTCGTGGTCGTGATACTATTAAGTCGCTAGTCTCAAAGATTATTGGTTTTACAGCTTGTATATCGTTAAATTCAGAGTGCAAAGATGAATTGTTAATGAATATCTTCGGGCTGATCATAAGATGAATTTAATATTTTAACGATAAAGGTATTCAAGGTATCCTCACCTCTTTATCATACCAGTATCGCACTCTAATTTCGAGGGCTAATTCCATAAGGAGGGAGATCAGAGACCCCGATTTTATCAATAAAGATTTAAATTTTGTCGAAATAATTTTTAATATTATGGTGTGAATTTGAGATAATATTATAGTCAGGGTAGTATTTATAAATTTTTCAAAGTATGCAAGTGGTTATATTATATTCGATTGGTCAGGGAATATTCTGATTTAGCAGGAATATTCGCATAACTACTCAATCATCGGTGGACCCCACAAATGTAATTATTGCATTTGATCGAGAAAACGATAAAAATATTTTATCAAATAACTACGAAGTTTTACCGCTGATACCGCTGAACTACTCTTGAGTAAAGTACAAAGAATACGCGTGGTCGCATAAGAAAGACACACCAGATTGATTATCGATGCTTATGTGAGAAGTCACTCACTTTGATTCCATTATCACGATTAATAATATGAATTATTATAATGATAACGACGCTTTTGTTTTATTCAGATTATTAACGTAATAAAATGTAAACATCTTTTATATAAAATGTAATACTTTATTAAAGTTATTCTATAAATAATATATATATATTTTATTATGCATAGTGTCGCATAAAGTTTGTATAGAGTTTTTATAAGTGTTGCATAAAGTTTTGATAAGTAAAATGTTTTTATATAAATAGAATATATGATATTTTATTTAAAAGATTTTGCTTTAAATATGGACCGCCGATTAAAGTAAATCAATCTGACCGCTCATGGATTAATTACTATGCATTCTATTTTCCTATAAATAAGCTCATTCCTTCATTATTTTCACGAATTCACCAAACTCTGTAGAGAGAAATTATAGAGAGAAGCTATAGAGAGAAAATCTATAGAGAGAAAGAAGAAGAGTATTCTGTACTTCACTACTTTGATATCCAAAGGTCTTTTACTAAGAAGAGGTATTATTTGTTGTACCTGTAGTGTATTATTCTTCTTTATTCATGAAGAGAACTTCATTATTCCATTCATTATTATTCGTTGAATAACTCGTAAAAAAGTGGCATACCCTATACATAACCTCATATACGCCAGATACCCTATACTTGGTGAAATCTTTATATTATTCCATTCTTATTTATTCTCATTGAATAACTCAGATACGCTTAATCCCCTATATACTGGTGATCTTCTTCTCGTTATTCCATTCTTTATTATTCTCGCTGAAATATCCTCGTCGTGTGTTTTACACCGACCGACTCGTTCCATTGCTTATTATTCCGCATTTATTATTCTCGCTGGAATATCCCGTCTGTGTTTTTACACCGACCGGGTTCCATTGTTTATTATTATTCAAAGATTTATTATTCTCGGTTGATCATCCTGCTTGCGTGAATTTCACCCCACCCGGTTCCGTTATTATTATTCTCGCTGAATAACTCGCCTATGCGGCAAGCACCGCATGCACGGTGATTTCTTTTGTTATTCCATTCTTTATTATACCCAAATTGGTTAAAACTTTGACTTCTATACTCCATGAAATTAGTAGAATATCCTCGATATTCAAGCTTCATCCAAAGATCTTTTCATGGAAATATTCTTCCGATCATTCTTGAATTTTACTCTACAAAACAAAGATCTTGTTGACAATTTGGACGTTATTAATTCCTCGGATAAAATAATTCTCGAACTTGTTTTATTGAATTATTATGTCATTGTCATCATCCTCATGTTATATTATGTTATCTTCGCTTACGCAAGATAGATGAACTTAGTATGATTATGACTGTGATCATTCTAATAATCACGGGCTTGTTATAAATGATGTGATAAAAGTCCTCAAAGGCCTGTAATGCAAATGATGGATAGTTTTTGGTATGATTATGACCGGGGTGATTCTGGTATATAGTCACGACCATCGATAATTTGATGAAAATCCTCGACCGTGGTACAGGGATGATTAGATATTGTGGTTTATTCATTAAACCGAGTCTTAGTGATAAAATTTATGAAAACCTTTTAAAACCTAAAAGATAGTAGACTTTATTTTACTTGACTTTTTTAATGGATCAGATATTCCGCCGCAGCTAAACCGTTGTCAATTGTATTTTATCGCTTAACATCATTGTGAAGGCTAATGATAATTTATTCTCGCATTATCTTAGTCATAATATTTCATCGGGCTAGTTGAGCTCACCTTTTTTCACCGTTTCTTCGTGAAATGAGAACATAGCCGGACGAGCTCTGGGAACTGAGTAATGGTCCGTAGGATAAGATTAGTAGTCCTCACTATTCTGTGAAATAAAGTGATAATAGTTGTAATGAGGACTCCTTTTGAGTTTGTATAATATCTAGTAGACAATATTTGTATTCAAACTCACGCTTTATGTCGATTGTACACTATAGTTATATTAGTAAGTTGTATTTGAATTTATGTATTTAAGTGGCGAAATTCGAAATCGGATCTCCAAGTCTTCGTCACTCGGATTCAAAGAGATCTATAATGACGAAGGACCGAAAGCTAACCTGGACTCGCTAGAAGAAGTCGAGAGGTAGCTTTGCTTTGCTCAAATTGGGTCAACTTATCAACGAAGGGTAGCCAAACATTACAACAAAGGGGTCAAACTTTGTAGATTCGAAGTAGGGGACTTCGTCCTTAGAGAAGCCGAGGCATCTACACCTCAAAATACAGGAAAGTTAATCTTAGAATCGGGAAGGGTCGATGAGGTGATCAAAGTACCAAAGCCAGTGTACTTATCGGTTAAAGGCTTTAGATGGTTCTCGAGATCAAGAATACTTGGCATCTTTGGCGAAGCTTCGTAAATATTTTCAATAGAGATTAAGTCGGTTCTGGGTCTCAGCATACCGATTGTTCATTATCAATAAAAAGTCACTTTTTCACTATTGATCCTGGTCCTATTTGTCCTAAGGTCACAATGGTGTAAGGAGGTATGGTAGGACTCGCTGGCCATTCGATGGCAGCCCATAAAGGTCCTTATGATCCTATATTGATTTTACCAGGGTGGTAATCAATGGTCACTATTGATCCTGGGTCCTATTTGTCCTAAGGTCACAATGGTGTAAGGAGGTATGGTAGACTCACCGGCCATTTGATGGCAACCCATAAAAGGTCCTTATGATCCTATATTGATTTTACCAGGGTGGTAAATCAATTGTCACTATTGATCCTGGTCCTATTTGTCCTAAGGTCACAATGGTGTAAGGAGGTATGGTAGGACTCGCTGGCCATTCGATGGTAGCCCATAAAGGTCCTTATGATCCTATATTGATTTTACCAGGGTGGTAAATCAATGGTCACAATTGATCCTTATATCTTGGTCCTTATATATACTTGTTCTACCCCGAGTGGTAAGCAAGATTTTGATGATACAAGGAGGATTGACCGATCACACACTTCGGTACCGATGAGTACATATTACTTTATTTTGTTTAAGTGTTGAGTTCAGTTCATTCAATTCAGTTAAGTTGAATCCTGTCCGTAAAATTCAACTTCACTTCATTTCATAAATTAACCGTTATTTGCCATATTTGATTCACTAGTTGGGTTCGGTTTATTGATACTAAATTATTAACAAGAAATTGATCATAACAGAAGTCATAATCAAGACAGTTGAAGATTTATCAATAATATAAAACATTCATTCATTCAAGATAATCATAAACTAGTCACATGAATACAGAAAGTTTAAGGTAGTTAAATTTTTACATAGAATAAAAACAGACTTTGACATTGTGCACCACCTTCGCCATCGTAGTTGAGTAGGTAGGCCGAGTCTAGTGAAGCAAAGAGATAGCTTTTTCTTTCCTCGCTCTCGTCAATCTTCATACCCCTCCGAATATACCTTCATGATCTCGGCAATCTTCCCTGTAATCCGCCTGAATCTACTTCCGGAGCTCTTCGGTCAGAAGAGGACCCCGTCCCTCAAGATCCTTTATTTTGTGACGAAGCTTATGGCGTTTGGCCTTATGTCTTCGCTCTTCGTCCTGGGCCTTCGTCTGAGCCTCGCCAAGTTGGATCACTGAGCTTCGGTTGGAAAAACTCCTCATTTTTGCCTTCAGAGAGTAGGTTTTCTTCACCAAGCCGGCGTTCATATCGATTAAAGCTTGTTGGTCGGCTTTGACGCACTAACCCATCCTCGTGGGTCTTTAACTCGTCGTCAGATGTTTTCAGATCCATCCTAGCCCGATCTAATTCTGTTTGAAGGCCGTTGATGGTATGAAAAGCATCTTCACGATCGGCCCTCTCTCAATCTAAGGTTGATTTCAGCATGTTTATCTCCTGCCTCATGAAATCCTCCTCGGCTTCCCCATTTATGTGTCTCGGACGCAAACGTCCGAAGACAAATAAGTAACTGCATATTTTCAAAATATTCAAGTCAATGTCCAAATATCCAAATGAGAACAGAGGAATAGAAGATAAAGAAATTATTATTTACCTTAGCCAAATAGCTCATCCCCTCATCGAGCAGATTTCCGTCCGTATGATCACTGAACCGATGGTCGTCAGTGTTCCGGACGAAAGCTCCAAAGAGGTCGATGGGGAAATTTGCATTGAATCTAAGCCACAAGGTCGGAGACCCCATAGCCTCGGTATGATAACCCTGACCTGAAGGACCGAGTCGTTCGGGAGAAGGTTTCGGCCTTTCGGGAGAAAGGGCTGGCTGTTCAGGAGGGGTAGGGTCCACATGTATGGTTTCAATTGGAGGGGATCTATTTGGGGTGGGTCATTGAGGGGGTGAGGCAGAAGCAGAACTCGGATAACTATCAGGAGTGCGCTTCCTCTTCCTGGATAGCGTTGGAACCACTTCGTCCTGGTCACCGTCTTCAGCAATCTGTATCTCTACAGGGGGCACAAAGGGTGGGATGATCTAAGACCGAGGCACCCCGAGTTCTTCTAAGAAGCAGCGGGGTTATTTTAGTTTTTAATTTTTGGTCCGGGAGGACACTTCTTCGATCGGGACGATCGAGTAAACCTCTCGCCGAGGATAGGTGTGGGGTTGGCTCTGCTTCGGAGTGGATTCGGAAGGGGGTGACAAAGGTCTTGACTGGGCTTTCTAGTGGCCCTCCTCTTCTGACGAGGATGAAGGGTCTCTTCCGGTATAAGAACCTCTTCAAAGATCTCGGTTCTTCCGTTTCGAATTGTCCAGATGATTTCCGCTCGGTTCGCTTCGGAGCTTGTTGGTAGATTCTCAACACTTAAGAAGACTTTCCTGACAAAAATCTTCAACTCCTTTATTTCTAAGGAGCTCGGATTCGATCGTAGATCTTGATAAAACAAACAATCCTATGTTAAATTACACATCATAAAACATTTTCAAAATTTTATATATATGAAATAAACCAAGATTTTACACTTATAGTCATATAACCATGCCTCGCTTGAGAGTCCATATTTCCACTCTTCCTTGGGGAAATTGTCGAAAAGTTCCATCATTTCAACTTCCCGTTCTTCAGAAATGTCTCCGAAGTCAGCAGAGATCTTCTCGTCGGTTGCCCAGTTCGGTAAGGAAGAAATTTCGGGACCTTTGACGTAGAACCACTTCTCGTGCCATCCCCTATTGCTCGAAGGAGTGTTTACCAGTGAACGCCTCTCGAACTTTTCTCCCGACTTCGGAGAATGTTTGCTAAGGGCCTTGAACCCCTTCTCTCTAGATTGGACTATCTTATATACGGTGAAGAAGAAGTCAAGGGAGGGCTCAACGCCCAACTCATGGCAGAAGGCCACAAAGGCCAGAATGTGAATGTAAGAATTTGGTACCAACTGGGCGAACCCCACGCCCAGGAACCCCAGTATGGTCACTATAAAAATGTGCAGGGGAAAACGAACCCCCTTCTCGAGTAAGGTCACAGGGACGGCCGTCCAACCTTCCGGCCGTTGGTACATCTTTTCACCGGATCTGGGAACCTCCATCGCACGGGTATCCTAATATGGTACCGAGATCGAATCCTCTTTAGTTCAAATTTCGATCCACGATAGAGGAGTGTTGGCGTGAGAAGCGATCCGTATCTCTGTAGTATTCGAGAGGGGTTTTTGGAGTTTTGGTTTGGGATTCATGCTCGTGGTTCCTTCAACGAGGGTTGGGGTTTGGTGGAACGACGCGGTGATCGATGTTACCAAAGATGGGGAACTTTGTTCGAGTTTTGGGAAGCCATTTTTGATTGGTTTTCGAGAAAGATCGAAATTTCAAATGGACAGTAAAAGCACAAATTTGGTAAAGTTATCCTTTTATACCGATTTGCCACATCTGTTCAAGGCCTCAGACATTAAATGTTAATAATGATTTGGAATTTGAATGGGAAGCGTCCGGTTCCGGGTCCAGATATTTAATAGACATGGCCTTTTTGATTTGGGCCTTTGTTCTCCTCTCATTTCATTTCGTGAACAATAACCGGGCACATTTCAATTACTTCTTACTATGGGTCTTCAGTAAAATATCATGGACCATTTATAGTTTTCTATTAAATATTCTGCTCAACAAAAAACTAGGGGCAATGTTGGGTCATGATATTTTTCTCTCATTGGTAGGGTAAATTGGGCTTACTCATTTAATTAATCCATTGGGCCTTTATTATTGAACTATGAAAGTCATTGAGCCCAGTCATCATATTATTTCCATTTTAACCTATAAGATCGGGTCGGTTCGGTGGATCGATCCTTTGGATATTTTAATATCTATTATTTTGACTTCAATGATGAAAAAGTATGACGGTTAACTAGAGCACCGCCACGCATTAATGTGGATGAGATCATAACCTACCGACCAGAGAAACAAAGAGCCAAAAGCAAGTGGATGACTATATGTAATCGGCGAGAACCCATCGATCGAGGGGTGTGTCGTAGTAAGTGGGTGGCACTTGAACCCGTGCAAGGAGAGTATAGCTTAGCAAGGAAGTCTTCACAAAGAGGCGCTTCACACACATTATCATTTCATAATCACATACACACGAGGATTATTATCTCTTTTCAATACACTAGACATTTCATCCTCCATTGTTAACTTTGGTGAACACGCTTCTCGACTCTCACGCCGAGCTATCCCCGACGGAATCGCCGCCAATCGAGCTTGTGGTGTTTATCGTGTTTACTGTGCAGGATCAGGGCGTCTTACATGATTGGGACGTGGCAAAAGATCTTGGCGTTAACAGCTGTTATTGCTGAAGTCTAATCCAAACTTTAATTAAATGTAATTGTAAAGGTACCCAAAAGATAATTGGACATATCTTTGTAGTGAAAAGTATGTAATTTTGTACTTTCAAATTTTAATTGGGGTATCTTATATGTGTGTGTGTACATATTGTAATATATAAGTAGGGGTTCATGCAATTGTATGATGTACAAAATCTCCAAAAGATAGTGAAATTGTTAGCGGTCAACTAGCTCAACATTTGAATGAACCACCAAAATTTTGTATATCGTGTGATTATTTTCTTTAAATTTTTTATATCTTACTATTTTTTGTTGTGTTGTTATTCTCTAACAAATGCAATTGATGCCTTGAATTTGTACTTTTTTTAAACTTTTGTTTCTTTTTCCCTTTATCTCTAAAATTTCTCCCATATTTTTTTCATCCATATTTTACAATATTTATTCAAATATATCAATACAAGTATATAACAAGTCAAGAGGAGATCTTATCGAAATTAATTTGACTAGTCATTTCAAAGGAAATTTAGGAATCAACTTATAATTCTCAAATATAAATTATATAATTATAATTTGATATATATATATATATATATATATATATATATACATTTCGCCTTCAAAAACTTCCAAAATGAATCGAAGGAATGAAACAAGAAACAAATCAATAGCGACGACGGTTTTAAAATCGCTATAGCATAAAGCCGCTTTTTATGCTATATGCGACGGAAAAAACCGTCGTTATAATCGATTATTTCTTAGTTATTCCCTCCAATTCATTTGGAGAGAATAAATATATATATATACTAGTTAGTTCTTACATGTAAAATGCTATATATTGACGGTGAGATTTATTTAAAACTTTAGACGACCCAGATGATTTATTAGGGTGAGCGAAAAATTCAAAATCAATTGTATTTTATTAGATAGATAGATAGATAGAATCTAAAAAAATAACTTATAATTAAATTATTTTAATAAATAAAAACAATAACCGAATTGTATTTCGCACATGTTACAAACTTGTATTATTAATTACACACGCTTTTAATTAATCGTACACGTTTCAAATTTTCATGAATTCTCATAGTTAAATTTAGTTTTTTTATGAAAATAAAATTCTACCAAGGTAATGACTTATTTTAAATAATTTATAAGTTAATATATAAATTAACTTATAAGTTCTGACTTAAAAGTAAAAACGTTCGACATCAATTTGACTTAAAAATTAAAAATTAAAAATTAAGTTAAAATAATTTATGAATGTGTTCGGCTCATAATGACTTCTAAGTTAAATAAATGTAAAGATTACTAAAAAAGACATTAATAAAAAGAGGAGCAAAATAAAAGAAGGGTAAAATAGGCATTATATTTAGTCAAACTAATTTATTTTAAAATGACTAATAAGTTATTTTAAAATAAGTTACAAATACTTACTTTTTTTGATTTAAAAACTCAATTTATAAGTAGAAAAATAAGTTATTCTCAAACAAGTGAATAATAACAAATTACTTATAAGTTGGTTTGACCAACTTATAAGTCATTTCCGAACATGCTCTAATATGCTTAATATAAGTCGTTTTAGAGAAGTGTTTTTGTTTCTTAATATATGTCGTTTGAGAATTTCAAGTAAACATTAATTGCTTAGTTTTCAATATTACCCCAAAAATTAATATAACTTTGGTTCTCACTATTTTTTGCTCAATAAATAACACTATCTTTTTTTAATACAAGAACAATATAAATAATTAATATTATATAATTTTTTTCTTAATAATTGTTCACAACTCTAAAATAACTTACGTTAATAAATGGTTAAGTAATAAATAGTACAAACATATTTTTTACATGTATCCAAATGACATCCAAAATATTTTTTTCTGTAAAAATTCCAGTTCCAGTAAATCTTATAAATTATTTGGGAGACAGTTTAAAAAAAAATAAATAAAAAAAATTAGACCGGTCGCCAATTCCGGTCCCCATACACGGTCCCCCTAGACTTTTTCTAAGTAATAATATGAAGTAATGTTTTGTAGGGAATCTTTCATGCTAATGGTTTATTTTTTGAGTCCCATGCAAACAGGGGAATTGGACAGGGAAATAAGACCGGTGCAATTTTTTTTTTTTTTATGATTTTCAAAAAATGTATAGTCCTCTTTTTGTATATGTATTTAAATTACAACTAAAATATTATATTTTATAAAAAATTCCGTTGAAATAAATACTATACATTTTTGAGAGTTACAAGCAAAAAAATAAAAATAAAAATTGCTCCGGTCCAATTTTTCGATCTAATATACGTGTCTGTCTAGACTTATTCTTATTTTTTGAAAAAAGTCGGGGAGATGGCGTTTCACGAGTAGATGGTAATGGTAGGATTTTTTTTTTTTTTTTTTGACTAGAAAATAATTAATGTGATTTATTGGGCGAAATTTTTTATAAAATGCAATGATTTAGAAGTTATTTGGATACACGTAAAAAATAAGTATTGCATGCATCGTATAACCTCGCTTGTTACGCCATCCAAAAAACACTTAAATCATCGTATTTTATAAAAATTTCAGTTCTAATAAATCACATTAATTATTTTTTAATCAAAAGCAAAAAAAAAAAAAAAATTCGACCAGTCACTACCCCGATCGGAAAACGCTGGTCCGCCTAGAAGGACTCTTATTTTTTAGTTGAGAAAAGTCAACTATATCCTATTTTTTTCTATATTATTTCCCTCGTCACCAAATTTGTCATCTTTGTTAGAAGATGATGTCGGACGACGATATCATCGCAAAGCTCGAGGACACCACTAAAGACGCCACGCGCCACCAGCTGGAGACACTCCAAACCATCCTCGACCGGAACGCCGGCGCAAGTTATCTCCAGCCCTACCTCCGAAGTTATCATGCGCCCGTCGACGCCTCTACTTTCCGGCGAGCCGTGCCGTTATCTTGCTACGATGACTACGCTGATAACATACATCAACTCGCCGACGGCGTTCTTTTCGACAATGATGCTCGGCCATTACTGACCCTTGATCCCCTGCTATGTTTCTTTTACAGGTATATTTATGACTTCAGAAACTAATTCTTCAAGTGTTTGGATTAATTATGTTTTTCCCCATATGTTTGCTATGAGTATATGACATTTTAGGAATGAAATAATGAAAAAGAGGCTTTGAATTATTTTTTTTTCTGTTAATTTTAGTAATAGTAGATTTATTTTACTCGGTTGAACCGACAAATGGTAGAGAACTAAAATTTAATAGGAGTCCAATTTGTAAAAATAGACTAAAAATTGATTGCAAATTTCCAGTTAAAGAAAAGTATTTGTTTTTGGGTATCCACTATTCTTACTAATTAAATTGAGTTAGGATACTAAATTAGGTATTGACAAGTATTATTTGCATATTATTCTACAAGTGGACTCTTATTTTTGGGATTCGAAATTTGTTTAGGTAATGCTACATGCACCAGATTTGTGTATTAGATTTGAGGTTAAGTTGAAACTAGTATGACTAAATTTTCCAATAATTTCAAAAGTAATACTAGCAATTTTTAAAAAAGGAAACAAATTAAGGGAAGTAAATAGATGTAAGGACAATTTTTCTTATAAATGAATAAAATTTTAACTTTGATTAGGAACTTTGATCTTTGAATGAATGTAATGGTGTTTGGCAGTTCAGGGACAGGTTCCAAGAAGCCGAAATTGATTCCTTATTTTGATTCACCATCTTCAAAGGCCATCTCCTTTTTAGCTCATCAAGGTAGCCTAGCCATTCTTCGTAGGTATAGCTCATTCCATGTAGTTACTTGTGATTGTTTGTTAATTGCTTAGTACAATTTTTGGTATTTGTGATATTTTCTTAAGTAGGAGTCTCTTGAAATGTTCTGTAAATTAGGTTGTTTCCACCAAAACTCTCGATCAATAAGAGCCTATGGTTTTACTATGCGGGAAATGTTGCAGAGACCAAAGGTGGATACAAGGCTATGGCTGCCACTGCATACGCTATGCACGGAAACAAATCAAATTTGTCCCACTTCCTCTCTATGTTTGTTAGTCCCAAAGAAGTCATTCTAGGATCGGATTTTCAGCAGCAGATGTATTGCCACCTCCTTTGTGGTCTTAGGCTTTTCGATTTTGTTGATTCAATTCGAGCACCATATGCTGCAGGTTTGATTATAGCATTTAGGCTTCTAGAGTCTAATTGGGAGAAGCTATGCGAGGATCTTGAGAATGGGTTTCCGAGTTTGGATGTTACTGATGTTGCAATGAGAGATTCAGTTACTGAGGTTCTTTCTGGTCCCCAAGTAGATCTGTCGAAGAGGATTAGATCAATATGTGAAGAACTGAATTGGGAAGGGATTGTTACTAAGCTTTGGCCAAATGTTCGATATGTTAAGTGTGTTACTACCGGAAGTATGGAGCAATATTATTCAAAACTCAAATACTATGCAGGAGAGATACCACTGTTAGGTGGAGACTACTTTGCCTCAGAGTGCTCTGTGGGAATTAACTTTAATATTATGCAACCTCCAGAACTGACCCGCTTTGTTATACTTCCAACTGCAGCATATTTTGAATTTCTTCCGTTTGACTGGAACAGGGCCCTTGTCACGGATGAACAAACAGTTGATCTTTTTGGTGTTGAGCTGGGGAAAATGTATGAGGTGGTTGTGACTACTTATAGAGGATTGTACCGGTACTGTTTGGGTGACATTGTGAGGGTTGTTGGCTTTTATAACTCATCTCCTGAGGTTGAGTTTGTGATGAGAGCTCCTAACGCTTCTAGTGATATAATAACTGAAGGAGATCTCATGTCTGCCATGGGTAGTTTTCAACTTATCTTAAGAGAAGTAATCTCAGCAGAGATTGTGGAGTTCACAGGTTTTTTGGACCTTGAATTGAATCCTCGGCAATTGCAGGTATTTATTGAAGTTAAAGAAGGATGTATATTTCTGCAGGAGGAGAAGTTGAAGGAGCTGATAATAATTCTTAAAAACAACATTCTCTCTTGAGGATGGTTTAGGAGGTATTTATAAAGTGATAAAGGCTAGAGGTGAACTTGGTCCTTTGATAGTATCCATTGTAAGGCCAGGCAGTTTTGATTGCTTATCAGAAAAGGCCATAGAAAGTGGGGCACCGGCAAGTCAATATAAACCCCCAATAATTATAAGTAATCGCAAATTTGCTGATTTACTGGAAATGTCCGTTGTTGTGACTGTTTGCTTGAATTCTTTGAATGGTTAAGAGTTAAAAGACCAAAAAAGCTATTAAGAGTCTCAGAAATCTGGACCCTCCATTGTTCTATATGTCCTGAGTACAAAAAAATGTTGCCCAAGTGATCAAGTCAAGAATCATTTGAACCTCAGATGTAGGTATGTAGTTTCATATTTTTTTTCCCATGTAACACAGACACATGTTAATTTATCAAGCAGAATTCCTGTATTTCTGGTTTTATGAGTTCCTTAAAAGCTTTTCTGTATATAAAACATTTGTATGGTTATTGTTATTGCTGCTTCCTTTAATATTTTCTTTGGATTGCCTCTTTGGTATTCGTGGTTCTGCAAATATACTGTTAAAGAGAGAAAAAAACATTTACAACCTTGTAAGTTTCTTGCATGATGTATGACATAAAAACTTAGCTTAGCGAATTGTTTAAAAATTTTTGATTGAGAATCTATATTAATGATGGGAAACATTTGATCTGAAATTTTACTCTTATGAAAATAAAAATAGAACAATTTGAGAATTATGGACTTTCCAGTGACATAGAATGAACCTCAAGAAATTGCTTCTCTCTTACATAAACTCTAGTATGTAAATAGCTACACCCATACAGAGACGTTCCCATAAGTTTCAGAAACTAGAAGAATAGGAAGCAGGATTCACAATAAGGAAGTCCGTACGTGTAGATATGATTAGAAGTCAAAACTAGTGAATAAAATCAAGCTCAGTATTGAAACCTAAGTTACCTATTCAGCATGTATTAGATGAAAAATAGTTTATGTCACCTGAATTATTTCGGTAGCTCTTATTCCTCCAAGTCTTTTACATTCCCCTGGGATGGGATTGTTTGGTAGTATTTCCTCCTTTGCAGGTTACAAATTTAACTGTTCTTTGAATATTTGATACTTCTTTTAAAAAATGTATTCAATAAATTTAGGTACGGATTTTGTAGGTTCATATCTTGAAAGAGTATCTGAGCTGTCATGATTCCATGAGAAAACCTTTCTCATTACTAGGCATTAATAGCAGCCTGTATTTGTTCCAGAGTTCTCCCTTTTGTTTCTGGTACAAGCATGACCACGAACAAAATGGCAAATGCATTTACCGCGGCATAAAGAATATAGGTTCCTGAAATCACATAAAGGCCAATTGTAAGTGTTATAACAAAGGTTCTAATACAGAATATGTATTTTGGGACTTGGTCGGTCAACCTCTCTCCCTTTAATTTCCACTTCAATATTTATGCTTAAACTGAAACTTGACTTGCATATATGTTTTATTAATTCTTTTTCATCCCCTTTTATAGCTTTGATGCACAACACAAACTATTGTTTTGTTGCAAATGTTTACCGTAAGAGCTCCAACTAATGAGAAAATTGAAAGTGTAGGAAACTGCCCATGCACCAAACCAGTTCATTAGTGTTGCTAGGCTTCCAGCAGCTCCTTTAATATTTATAGGAAATATCTACAAGACGAACAGATTGGTGTCGTCAAAGACATTGGGTGCGATTGATTAAGTTAGCTAATTTTACATACCTCAGACATTAAAACCCACGGAACGGCTCCCATTCCTATTGAGAAGGATCCTATGTACACCTGGGAACAAACAAAATGACGGTTATATTTAAAGAAACAATTCAAAAGTCATTGAAAAACATTAGAGTTTTACAAAAAGTTGGTGATATTACCAGTATGCCGCTCAAGGCAAGTGCAGGAGCTGCCTTCACTGCTATTTCATAAGTCTGGTCCACAGCATAAGTTTTACTCATTAGTTAAAAGGAGATGTATACAGGATATCTGTTGGTATTTAGCCTGATTATTACCTTTAGATAGAATGATATCGCTGTTAATAGGCAACCCACCACCAAGCCTGATGCAGAAACCTAGAAGGGAAGATACATAACCTTATATCAAATAGGAATGTCATTAGCAAATATTGTTAAGGTAATGGTTTTATATACTAGGATGTACCAGTATAAGTGGTTTTCTTCCAGCTCTGTCTATTATGAATGCACCTAGTGCAGTAACCACAACCTGCAAGTACAATATATAAAACTAGAATAAAATCCTTTTTATTAATCTCCTTGAAGATTATATTTCTGAACTCTGGGGGGAACGAATGGAGTTAGAGATGCTTACCTGAAGACATGCATAAATTATAGTACCAAGGTCTGAAGGAAAACCTGGGATGTCAAAGATCATAGTGAGATCAACTTCAACTATAATACATAAAACTACGAAATCTGTTTTGTTGTCTAAAATATGGAAAGTAATGGTTCGATGAAGACTATTAAACTCTTGAAGTAATTATACATAACCTGATTGATATAATTGAGAAGATTAACATTTCAATTGCCATAGTTTTTCTTTTCTGGTGATAAGGAACACTTGTAAAATCTCTCTACCTGCTGATTCGAAAGTACTGCTGACATAGAAGCAGACTCCATTGATTCCCCCAAATTGTTGAAAAACCATCAATCCAACTCCTATCTGGTCATCAAAAGTAATTTTATGAAAATTAGACAAAAGATGATTTAGCTGAATACCAGACTCTGAGGATAAAAGTAAATTCTTGTATGCGTGAAAAACAAAATATTAAATATATGCAAGTTGTAAGAAAAGAGAGTTATACAGTGACTGAGTGCAAGTATCTCCTTTGAAACAAATCCAGCAGCTTAGCTTTTGGGAGCCTTTCAAGAGTTTCTATATAATCCTGCCAAGAAATTACAGAATTCTATATGTTATCTTCTAAATGACCTGAAACATTATCTATAAAGAGTGGAGCTTATAGTTTAAAAGTAGAACTTGTATTTCTGCTGCCTCCTCAGATATGTCAACATCTTTCCCACGAAGTCTCTGTAGTGCAACTTCAAATTCTATCTGATTCCCCGTCTTAGCCTGAAGGCATGTGAAGATAATATACAAATGTGATTTCATGCTTGTTTATTATCACAGTACACAAGATATATATTTACAACTTTTATTTCTTACAAGCCATCTTGGGGACTCCGGAATGATAAAAAGACCCAAAAGCAGAATAGCACAAGGGATTAAACCTGAAACACATAAAAAACGAGTCCATTGTGGAGAGGTTCAGTGGTAACTGAATTCATAATTATTTTGTTTATTAAAATTTCACCAGTTAATGCCAAGGCCCTCCATGTTAGCACTGTTCCTATTACAAAGGCAACAGAAACTCCACTAACGATCATGAGCTGTATGATTAAGTAGAAACTCTTTAGGCATGACTTTAAAATATCAACATTATTTCTATGCTTTAGTTAAATACTTTCATATAATATATAATTGATGCATCTTAGATGACTTTTGTACTTGTTCTTCACATGTCTATTGGAATATGCTTTAGTGTTTCTATCATTTGTTCAAGCATATCTGTTTACCTGATTTGTGGTTGTCAATGCTCCTCGTAAATGCTTGGGTGCAATTTCAGCTATGAACACGGGAACCTTATCATCCAAATGATATTAGTGGAGTACACTTGACATGAACATTTGCCAAAACTGTATCTTATATTCTTATGAATAGGAGGGAGTATAAAATGAAGGACAGAAAGAAAGATTTACCACGTAGGAGTAGACTCCCATTCCGTATCCTGTTGCTAGTCTTCCGATGTCCAGAGGAAGAGGACCCTTTTGTAACAACAAAGATAAGAATAGAGGTGCTGCATTATGAACTTTCTCCCTTACAACTGCAGACACTAGTTAAGCTCAAGAGTAATGTATACCAAACCTCAGCAAAGTAAATTGCTAGCCACCCTGCAGTACAGAAACCGGTCGCCACTCTCAATGCCTGTTTATATTACACATCAAACTGACTATTAGAAATAAAACCAAAAGTCCTTCACAGTCGGCCCGTATTTTTCATCCTCAGTCATGGCCATGATCAAGCTCATAGAAATGGCTCCAAGCTTACCCCTTTCCGTCCGAGAAAATCGGCAATGGGCCCACTAGTGATTGCACCAATCATCGCACCAAAAGTTAAAATGGACCCAAATAATGAGTACTGCATACATAACAATCTGAGTGTTCATTAAAATGGTTTGAAGTTAAGATTGGGACTCGTCAACATTGAATTATATCATGTATTTATAGATAGAGAGATGCTCATGGATGATGAGGATAAACTAAAGTCCACTGTAGAATGTTTTCAGACATTCCTTGAAGCTTTTTTATACATGTAAATGTATATATTGATGTTTTTTAACCAGTTTGTATACAGTTCGGTATACAATTCTGACAAGCTATAAACTGTTCAAATATCAGTCGTTTGATCATTTTTAAACTTTTACAAAATGTTTTGTTAAGAATTCCCCACAAAAGTCATGTTGCATGTGTCTCGTAATGACAATCCACTTTTAGAAGTCATACACTTTTGAGAAAATTGACATTAACATAGTTAATGGCTAAGATCACATCTTGCTTATATATTAGGAGATTTGGTATTTTGATTTTGAAAGTGGACTTTCATTCTAGGACGAAAGCGTAAAAAAGAGTAAGCGTAATGCAATGAGGAATATTTGTTATTTCTCTTTGATGCTAGCAGTATGAACCGTACATATAATTCAAATGCGGGCAAAATACATCAATAAAAACCCTTGCTTGAACCCCTGATCACTAACAATAGTCTTCAATTGATTTACGTAACCCCGGATCACTAACAATATCATTCGGATTGAACTCCACACGTGAATTATTAAAATCACCACTTGCTTTTAACTTGATATTTGATTATTAGAAGACTCAACAGTTCTGTCGCTTAATCAAGTATTTATCCATAATCTAGTATAAATAAAAACATCAATTGCTAATCAATAATTTCATTAATTTAAACATTTCATAATAATTTAATCATTCATCAATTATTTAAGAAAATGTAAATTAAACAAATTCTAGCTAATCTAGATAATTAAAATAAAATCAATTATTCCTAAATTAATGTAAAATCAATTAAAATCAATTATTCCTAGATCCTAAATTAACAGAAAATCAATTAAAATCAAGTATTCCTAAATTAACATAAAATCAATTTTTATTCTTTTACTTACCAAAGTCCAAACAGATCACCAAGAAGAGATCGCTACCGCAGGATCGCAGGAGGCGCCACCTCACTCACCGCGACACGTACCACCACAGCACACAGTCACAACGTGGGTTGTGCGGCGACAAGCGGGCGGGAGGTTAAGAAATAAGAAGAGATGAAGTGAGGCGGTTGTTACTTATTTGGGTCTGCCGACTAAGGCAGTAAGGGTTGAGAACTTAAGCCAGACCTAATAAAAACAAAAAAAAAATTAAATTTTTTTTAGTGAAACGACGTCGTTTCATCATAGTTTAAAAAAAAAAAACCTGAAGAAGAACTCTGCTCAGATGCTCTGCTCGCGTCCCGCGTCTCGCCGCCCCTGGCCTGCTCCCCGTCTTGCTCGGCTGCCGGCGGCTGCCCTCCCCGCCCCTGGCCTGCTCCCCGCCTGCCGCCACCCTACTGGGGGCAGCTGCCCCCCCCCCACCCTGGTTCCGCCACTGAATGATGCGCATATCCAAAAGACCAAAATTATTCTTCAGATTTGTGGTGGTTTGTTGTTATTTCTTACTAGGTTTGTGGATTCCATGATCATGCACAAAAGCCAAAGGGTGACTTATGCCACTGTTGAGGCAGTCAATGGGATTCGAGAACCACTGCCACTGGCATGGATCTTGTGATGTTTTATCCACGGTGACTAATACCTGGAGCTTTCATAAATGGTATGATTCTCATTTAGTGTTTCATCAATATTTATCAGTTTGAAGTTCTTATTGCAGAAGGTATTGCACAAGTTGGGAGTGATTTTGAACTTGGTAGTACTGAAGTAATTTGAGACACCAATCCAAAACATGTGGTCATTATGCATTCACCATAAAAAAGAATGAATCTTTACTAACCTCTGCTATAGATAGATTTAGATCTTGTGTGATGGCAGACTGAATAGGTGAAGAAAAACCAACCTGAAAAATGAAAAAAGAAACCAAGATTTGTTAGTAGTAATTTGGGAAGTTTTGTTTGTGATTGTGGTTTTTATGTAATAGTATATTTTCAGGATAAATGAAGATAAAGCGAAAGTGAATCGAGACCAAGCATACGTACGCAGGATCCAAATGCAAAAGAGCCACAAACTGCTACAAACGTGGTAAGGTAAACCATCCATTCATGCCGCGGTTTGCTGTTTTCACCAGTTTGATGATCTCCAAGTCCATAGCCATCTTTATCAGCAGCAGGACTTGTGTTGTGTCCCAGTACGAGTGGCACTCTTATCTCTGCTTGCAAACTGTTATCAGCTTCTTCTATGTCCTGTTTGATGGCCATTTTCTCGTGTTTGTTAACTTCTTGCAACAAATTAAGAGAAGGGATTTGTTTATAGTTGAAATAGAATTCAATTGTAGGACTACTCCATATGTTACTGTAGAAAGTCTTTTTCTTTTTCTTTTTATTTTTATTTTTATATATGTTTGATAATAGCATAGCCATATTATATTTCCTTGACATCAATTATTTGATACTGATGTTTTGTTTGGGTCAACTGCCATTACTCCTGCTGGATTTGTTGTCATTTATAGCTTTACCAGTTGATATGATATTACGAAGAAAAGAAAAGTGTCGTACTCGTACTTGTTTTCTTTACCACCTACCTTTGCGTCCGTTAAGTACTTGGAATAGTAATTCTTATTGATGGTAATAAATAATTTACCATCATAAGAATGTAATGTTAAAGTATTCAACTTAAAATTTAATTAATGACTAATTTTATTCAAAAATACTAGCACCATGTGTTTACTTAAAATAAGAAAATAAATACTCCATAAAATTAAACATCCATTATTGTAGTAACACGAACAAAATACTCCAACTAAAAATTCAAATGATAACTAACTAGTTGGAGTATTACTGACCAAGAGCTTCAAATAAACCCTACCACACCACACACTGAAAGTGATGACCGTCGAGCAAATAAGTGGTAAGTGGACGCCACGCGCCAGTCTCGCCCGGCGACCATATCCACACAAATTGATTGTTTTCCTCTCGAAGAAGATGGTGTAGGAGGTATATAATAAAGGTGAAGTTGGGTCTTTTTCGATATCCATTCTTTGATTGCTTATGATGATATGATATGATGATATACAAACTGGGGATCCGACAAGTCAAATGCAAACTTCTGAGAAATCACTGGGATGGATGGAGTATTATCCCTAATCCCATCACTGGGATGGCCTGCCTCACTAGTCAATTAGTGTACGTAACATGCATGCCTCCTCCAGCTTCCGGTAAGTATATTTTTGTTTTTGAACCAAATAACATCACTAGTGCTCAATAGTCAATTACTTTTAAATCTTGAAATCCGTATTTATGTCTGCATTCCAAAGGAAAAGGTTGATAAAATAGTTATCAGATCAGAGCGGAAGTCAGTATTAGTAGTTTTGACAGAATTCTTGTTTCCACTTTCCAAACACATGAATATTCATTACATGTATTAAAATTCATGCCAATAGTTAGGATCTGAAAAATCTATATAAATTGAACTATGTGCAAATGTTGCAATTTTTGGAGTCATAAGAAAGTGAGCATCAACAAGTAAGCTGCTCATATAAATTCTAGCTTTCAAACAGGTACATCCCATAAAATTCTTAAACTATAAGTATGGAATCAAGATTTTCTTTAATGAAGCAAGTTCTAGATAATTAGTCAAAACTAGTGAAATAAATGAAGTACAATTGGTCTATACTTTGCCTTTTGGTGGAGATGTCTTTTCCTTTTTTTACTCCAGTATTTCCTCCTTTTTTCGTTTACAAACTTAGATTGTTCTTCGCGATGCTAATTTCTGAATATTTATCAATGAATTAAGATACACAATTTGTAGGAATGAAGATTGTCATCTCAAAGTTCTTGTGGTACATCTATCCAAAAATCCAATTGAGCTCTCATAATTTCAGATGAAACCTTTCTGATTATGAAGCATTTATGGCCGTCTGTATTTGTTCCAAAGTTCTCCCTTTTGTTTCTGGCACAACGATGATCACAAATACAATGGCGAGTAGATTTATCACAGCATAAAGAATATAAGTTCCTGAAATTTCATAAAAACGAAAGTGTAAGTTTTAGAATCAATCAAATTTCCTGACATTGATAACAAAGATTCTAACAGAGAAAAGGCAATTTGAGACTTGGTCAGTCTCTCTCTCTCTCTCACACACACACGCGAGCGCGCGCATTTTGTTTAATAGTTTCAGTGTGTCAAAGAAGTTGATAATTTCTTCTTAAAGTACCATACTTTGCATTTACCTAAACTGAGATTTCACCTTCATATTATGCTTCATTTAGGATTTTTTTAGCCTGAGATGGTCACTTGCATATATTATGTTTTGTTTAGAATCTTAGAATCTTTCAGTTACTTCCGCAGTTGATGCACAAACTAGTGTTCCCTTTGGTTAAAAAAAAAACTGGAATATGTTACATATATTTACCGTAAGAGCTCCAGCTAATGAGAAAATTGAAGGTGTAGGATACTGCCCATGCACCGAACCAATTCACTAGTGTTGCTAGGCTTCCACCAGCTCCTTTGATATTTATAGGAAATATCTACAAGAGAATGGAAATTCTCAGATTTGTGGCATGAGAAACTTTAGAAGGAATTTATTAACTTCGTATATTTTACTTACCTCAGACATTACAACCCATGGAACTGCTCCCATTCCTACTGAAAAAGATCCTATGTACACCTGGGATCACCAAACAAAACAATTGTGACAAGTTGAAACTTGAAAGTCACAGTTCAAAAGTCATTGAAAGTTATTTGGGAAAGAAATTAATTTTAGTGGAATATTAAGGTTTTACTTATAAAGAAAAAGGATACTATGGTTTCACAAAGTTGGTAATATTACCAGTATTCCAGTTACAGCAAAAGCAGGTGCTGCCTTGAGTCCTATTTCATAAGTCTGGTTCATAATAAAAAATTTACACATTAAATCGAAGAAAAGAAGACGGATACCAGATCTATGGATGATTAGTATGGTTATTACCTTTAGATAGAATGATATCGCTGTTATTATACAGCCTATGACCAAGCCTGATGCAGAAACCTAGAAGATAATATTCATAATCTTATATCAAAGAAGAATTTCTATGCCAAATGTTTGAAGGTAAAAGTGTTCAATACGAGGTTGTACCAGTAAAAGGGGTTTTCTTCCAGCTCTGTCTACTATGAATGCACCTAGTGCAGTAATAACAACCTGCAATAACAATATCAAATCAAGGATAGACTCATTGCAACCAATTCTATTTAGAAAAATATTTTGAGACTCATGGAATGATGGAGTTCCGCATACCTGAATACATGCATAAATTATGGTACCAAGATCTGAAGGAAATCCTGAGATATTACAGATCATAGTGTTAATTTTAATGCTCAAACTCAGATTTTGATGTCTAACATGCGGGGGTGTGTGTTTTGGGAGGGGATGGGGTGAAGTTATGAGGAACTCTTAAAACTCTTATTTGAAGAAGTTATATGTCAACCAGTTGAAAATTGAGATTGCAAATCCCAGATTTTAAATTGTCCTGGTCAGGAGCATATATGAAATTTCTCTACCTGCTGACTCGAAAGTACTGCTGACATAGAAGCAGATTCCATTGATTCCCCCAAATTGTTGAAAAACCATCAGTCCAACTCCTATCTGGTCATCAAATGTCGTCAGTAAGAACTGTTAGACTAGACAGAAAATTATGATAGGCAAATACCAGATTTCATAGATAAAACTAAACTGGTAAGAAGCAAGGAAAAATATAGTAGTAATATGCAAGACTTGAGAAAGACTTTACAATGACTGAGCGCAAATATCTTTTCTGAAACAAATCCAGCAGCTTAGCTTTTGGGAGCTTTTCAAGAGTTTCTATATAATCCTGTCAAGCAATGGCATAATCCTACATGTTATCTTTAAAATCATCTCAAACATTGACAATGAAGTCAGAGTTTAGAGTTCAAAATTAGTACTTTAATTTCAGCTGCCTCCTCAGATATATCAATATCTTTCCCACGAAGTCTTTGTAGCGCAACTTCAAATTCTTTTTGATTTCCTGTCTTTGCCTGCATGCATGTGAATGTTAGTTGCCAAATGTTCTTTTCTTTTTGGTATTACTAGCTGAGTGTGCAACATACTTCCTCATGCCTTGTATTTCTTACCAGCCATCTGGGAGACTCTGGAATGATACAAAGACCCAAAAGCAGAACAGCACATGGTATTATTCCTGTAAACACAAAAGGAAACGAGTCTGCCGTTAGGCGTTACTCATCTTAATTTTTAATTTATGAACCCCTATGAAAAAGTTTAACAGTAACTGAAATTCACAATTATGCTGATCGGGAAAGTTTCACCTGTTAATGCTAAAACCCTCCAGTGTATTGCTGTTCCTATTACGAAGGAAACAGACACTCCACAAACAATCATGAGCTGTAGATTAAGTAGGAAGTATTTAGGCATGATCATCAAAATGTGAACATTATGTCTGTGTTTTAGTTAAGTTGTTATATATATAACCGATGTATCTTTTGTCTTTCTCCACTTATTTCTTCCCATGTCTACTGTAGAGACTAGAGAGTTTAGGTTAACACAGTACACGTATGCATGTGTGCGTGTTTACTTGTTTTAACAACGGTGTTTCCCTCATTTACACAAGCATATATTTTTACCTGATTTGTGGTTGTCAAAGCTCCTCGTAAATTCTTGGGAGCAATTTCAGCTATGAACACAGGCACCTGATCATGCAAATGGTATTAGCGTAAATGTTTCAAAGGACACTTCACATGTACTGATGTACATTTGCTAAAAGAGGGAGTGTAATGTAGAACAGAAAGAAAGATTTACCACGTAAGAGAAAACTCCCATTCCATATCCTGTTGCTAGTCTTCCAATGTCGAGAGGAAGAGACTCCTTTTGTAACAATAAAGATAAGAAAAGAGGTTATGCATTATCGACTTTCTCTGTTAGAACTGTATGCAGGAATAACTCTACTAGTAATTTATACAAACCTCAGCAAAGTAAATCGCTAGCCACCCTGCAACACAGAAGGCGCTTGCCACTCTCAATGCCTGTTTACATTACACGTGTAACTGACTATTAGCAATAAGATTTCAAAGAAGCAGAATGTCCTTCAGAAATGGCGCCATGCTTACCCCTTTCCGCCAAGGAAATCCAAGAATGGGCCCACTTGTGATTGCACCAATCATTGCTCCAAAAGTCAATATGGAGCCAAACAAGGAGTACTGCATACATAACATTGGGACTGTTCAGTTAAACGGTTCTGAAGATAAGATTGGGACTCGACTTGCTTATACATAGATGTTCATGGAAAATGCAGGATAAGCTACTCTTGATCCGTTGCAAGACAGTTTGTGTAGACATTAAGTGAAGCTTTAGTACTTGTAATTTTATGTATTGACATTCTTATGGCAGTTTGTATGCAGTGCATAACATTTTTCTGACAAGCTATAAACTGTTCAAAATTTCAATAACCATGTATGAAAACTTGGTAAGGTATTTCTCTCAAACATCGTATTTATTGTTTCTCTTTTATGATTTCCAAAATGCTTGCTCGGGTCTGTGATTGTTTGTTGTTACTAGGTTTGTGGATTCTCCCTCTTAACCAGTTAAGCTAAAGGAAACTTGTCATTTACAAAAGCTGCCAACGATTGTGCAAGTGACGGTCTATTGAGAATGTGAACCACTGATATGGACAAGTGGTGTCGTATCAGTGGTGACTGATATGATACATGGAGACTTCATGTATGGTGTGGTTTCTCATCTACTATTTTCATCACAATTTATCATTTTGATTTCTTATAATTTCTGAGTTTGGTTTTGAACTTTTAGTTCTGAAGTTAGTTGAGATATTAATGTGAACATGTGGTTGCTATTTAGTGTAAGTAAGTATTTCGTAAGAGACTGTTTAGCTAACCTCTTCTAGAGATAAATTTAGATCTTTGATGATTCCAGCCTGAGTAGGTGAAGAATAACCTACCTGAAAGTGAAAAAGAAAGAAATTTTAAGACAGCATATATATCACCATGATTTGCTCACAGAGTTTGTTAGTAATTTGACAACTCTTTTTCTTGTCATGAGATATTTAGAGCTAGTAAATGAACATGAATACGAAGTTAATTGAAACACATCACTTACGCAGGATCCAAATGCATAAGAACCACAAACTGCAACGAATGTGGTAAGGTATACCATCCATTCATGCTCATTGCCGCTTTTGGTGGCTTGATCTTCACTTCCATTGCCATCTTTATAACAAGTAGTCTTCTTTTCCGGTATAAGTGGTGCTCTTATTTCTTCTTGCAAAATGTTCTCAGATTTCTCTGCATCCTGTTTCTTGGCCATTTCTCTTCTCTAGTATGTTTACTTGCAAGGCTATGTGTTGTGTATAAAAAGGAGAAGGAAATTTAGCTTAGATGGAGGAGTTCAACTGCAGGGAAATCTGTGTGAATGAGAAGCAAGAAGTTTGTAAATGGCATCTATATTATATAACTATATATATTCGTTTAAGAAAGTTCCTTCTCAAACTCCTATATTGATCTATTATCCTCTTAATTTACGCCAACTAACATGGACAAGTAGGCGGCTGTGTAATTAATATTTAGAATCAGACATTCACCTAATCAAGTCCTTTTTTTTGGCTGTTTGGCAGGGGGGTTCCCTGCCTAGTACACTATTCTGGATTTCCTTTTCTTGTGTTATAATTTTTAATTCTTTTTATGATGTTTAGCTGATGCAGTATTCAGTTGTCATTTTCAGAGGAAGAAAACTTGGTCACTTTCTTGAGATGGAAAAATTCAACATAGTGGCCCCTATGTTAGAGACTTGATATGAAACTCTTTTTAATCCCAAGGGCTTAACCACGTTGTGCATGTGGGAGGAAATTGTCTCTCCAATTTTGTTGGCATAAAATTCTTTTGTAGCTTTGCTCTTAAACTTTTTAAAACTTATCCCGAATATCTTAATCACTTTGATCCTCTAATTTTCGGTATGTTTACGTGCAAGTCTTTATTGTGATATGTAAATAATATGATGTTTTATTTTTGTTAACAATAAATAGCAAGGAAGATCATCCCTATGTATTTTCTAGAATGGTAAAATAAATATGATCCCTTTCTGATTGGCTATATATTAGACTGGCTCCATGTGTCCAAGTTCTTATCAGTAGTGTCAACTTGGACTTATTAGGTGTTTTTACCTTCTTATCAGTAGTGTCAACTTGGGCTTATTCTCCTCTCTAATCACCTTATTAGCTTTATTATGCTCTAACACATGATTATTATCGATGGGATCTTTGTCTTTTTGTTGAAATCAAGAATTAAGTTGTGTTTGTCAGGGTTAAATACACTTAATTATTCATATATGAAAACTTGCTAGATGAAATTGACAGCCAAATTCAATATGATTTGTAGTATATTAGGAACATCTTATATGTAGGCTGGAAAAATATGTATTATAATCTGCAAGTATGTAGAATATGCCAAATCCTCAAAGATTAGAAAAGATTCTCAACAAGTGGAAATATAATTATAAGACAATAGGGATTATATTATGTGATTTAGACAAGCAAAAACTTCACATGCAGACCCACATGAAGAAACTTTCACCTACTGGTCAGTGATTTTGAATCTGGGAATAGGTAGCCGGTTGGTGACTCTTGCTGAAAGAAAATGCATGCCAAGATTTATATCTAAAATAGTAATGTTTGTTTGTTTGTTTCTGTAATGTTCCTACATTTTTCTTGTGTCACTGCATGTATTTTGGGATAACAAATTTTTTTTCTTCTCTCTTCCTCCGAGTCTAACTCTAGTACTCTACAATTTCTGCCATTTTTGATTTAAATGTGGATTATTCAGTATATAATTTAGGTGATGATTAGAGTTAGTTGCATGAAAGTTTGTTTGAAATTTGAATAGAAGCAGATCTGCTCAAAGGACTGCTATTTGTTTTCCCTCGATCTATATATTTTTCTGTGCTTTGCAGGTCTATTATATATATATATATATATATATATATATATATATATATATATATATATATATATATGAGACTAAACCTATTTATACACCGAACAACAATACACTTATACTTATGCATGCTGCATGACCTTAAAATGATGAATGAATGAATACCAATGATTTGAACTAGGAATATTTCTTTCTAATTAATATACTTGTGGTGTGGTGTGGTGTGGCTAGTGGGAGTTTTTCAGGCATAAAATGGTTACAGAAAACTCACAATTTGTATTTTCAGGCAAATTTGCATTGCAAAACAAGGGAAGAATCAACATGCAGCAGCAGCAGGCTGCAAAGTCTGGAGCACCAAACCAATTATATATATATATATTGTTTCCTTACTTACTTGGTGCTGAACCTGAAAATTAGATCAGCAAAAGAAAACATGCATTTTTGTGCTTTTTGGAATGACGAAATAAAACTGATTTTGGATTGGTGTAGGAAATTAGCTAGGAATTAATTTGATGATGGTGGTGGTGGCAAAAATGTAATGAAATTCAATGGCAATACGGAAAGTTTGGGGATGGATGGTATTGGTGGTGGAGAAGATGGAATTGTTAAGTTTTAGAGTTGTGTCGTATCAGAAGACTGGTTTTTGTTTGGAAAACTAAACCCATTTTCATGGACGATTCAGACCTTATTTGTCATCAATTATTTACGACTAATAATAATATAAATATTTTCATCATTTGACTGACTATAATACTCTTTGGCACTCTTTGCATTTCATTTCGAGAAAAGAGAAGATGTGACATTATTATGTTTTGTTAGTTATTAATCTCCATCCATTCCATTCTTTTTTAATTAGGAAAAAATATTAAGATTAAGTAAAGTAATTACTATTTTGTTTAATTCTCCATATTATTTTTTATAAATTTATTTAAAAAGCTGAAATAGAAACAAATTAATATTTATCGTAGGAATAATATAAAAAATTAAATTACAAACAACAGAACAAGATTTACTTCCAAATAAAAATCAAGTGCCGGAATACATTGATCTCAAACCCTGTCAATAGTTACCGTCAGAGTCTAGAAACTTTGAAGAGACTTGATATCTTGCCGCAAGTGTTCTGTCTAATATTGTACCCAATATTATTTACTAATTTACGGTTTCCTAAAAGACTTTTATTTTACAAAAAATCCTCGCCCTTATAGCCATTAGGATTTTATCATCCTACTATAATACCACTATTTATTTAATAATTTACTATTTTTAAAGATAAATATGGAACACAAATACAATTTTAATATTCCTAAATTTTGAAAACACAACTCTTTTTATGAAATAGAGAGAGTAATAGGCAAGATGGTTGTCGATTAAGGATTTTATTGTCTTAGTTTATAAATAAAAAAAAAAAAAAAAAAACTTTGAAAGAATTGCCAAGTCCTGATTCAAATGTGAATAATTAAGCATCTAATTAATTGGAATGGAATGTTGAAATATTTAGTTTGTTTGGCCTATGTTATGGTGCAAGTAATTCGTACCATTTAATTTACATCGAATAGAATAAGAGGGAAGTGGTTAGCATGCAGTTTCTTTTTTAGGTAAGTTGGTAATTAAATCGACTAATAGAAGTCTTGACAATGTTATGTGAGACTTACGCATGCACAAAGATTCTATTAAATTAATCAATTAACTTACCCAAAAATAAACTTCATGCTAACAGATAAGAGTGGGAAAAACATTCAACAAGCTCCTCCCCAAGTTAGGGAGGTCAAATTAAAAGCCTCTTTCAATGACGTGCATATTTGGAAAGACCAGAACACCACCTAGCCAATATATACACACGCAAACACAGATTACCCATAAATCACAATCTTCAAATCCCAAAAAAAACAAAAGTTAAGCAATAAATTTTGGAAAAGAATTGTGTTAATAACCAAAATACTGAAAAAGGAAAAAAAAGGCTATAGAAGGTATCTGGCTTGGCTTGCAGTCCAGGAAACATGGCAAAAAGTATGGACAAGATAGCAAAGAATGATAATCATGCTCTATTCCTCTTATGGAGGATTCAACAAATTGTTCTTATGGGAAGCAAGACTTTCCCCTGCTGCCCATAACCTCCCTACTTCCACTAATCTAGGCCAAACAAGATTTTTCCCTGCTGCCTATTAACTCCCTACTTCCTTGGGGGTGGAAGGGCGATCAATATCAACTGTGTACGGCTGGTAGCCAGAATAACTAGACAGATGGCCCGAGTTTGTGCTGCTAATAGATTTCTCAATATCATCTATATCCGCAGTAAGTGGAATCGGACGTTCAGGTATCATGGGAACTGGTAAATCTGTTTCCAATATCTTCACAACCTGGTCCATTGTAGGCCTTGCATACAACTGAGGGTGAGAACAAAGCACAGAAAGCAATACATACTTCTCCATAACTTCAGGTGGCCCCAACTCTGGAATACCTTCTTCAATAATGTCTAACGCTCTCCCTTTCCTCACCAGTGACCACGCCCAATCCGCCAAAAGAGTGTGCTGCTCATCATCAAGCTCAAGAAGTGCCTTCTTCCCACTCAAAATCTCAAGAAGCACAACCCCAAAGCTATAAACATCACTTCTCTCTGTCAACTGCCCATACAAGGCATACTCAGGGGCAACATAACCCATTGTTCCAGCAACCCTGGTGCTCACATGTGTTGCTCCCTCGGGTGCAAACTTTGCAAGACCAAAATCTGCCACCTTTGGCTCAAATGTCTCATCCAAAAGTATATTACTACCTTTAATATCCCTATGAATAATAGCCGGTGTTACCCCATAATGCAAATAAGACAATCCTCTAGCTGTTCCAAGCGCAATCTTTTGTCGAAGTGGCCAACTCAACTTCTTTTCTGTTGAGCCAAAAAGATGGTCATGTACGCTCCCATTCTTCATCAAATCGCACACAATTATCCTCTGGTGACCTTCAAAATTAGTCGTGGCTGTACAATACCCTCTCAAAGCTACAAGATTCACATGGCGAACGCTCGCAATAACCTCAACTTCATGAGCAAAACTCGTATCGCCAGTGGCGGAACAATTTTTGAACCTCTTCAATGCAACTTCAGACCCATCTGGCAATACACCCTTGTACACATTACCATATCCTCCTCTCCCAATTATATTAAACCTAGAGAAATTCTTAGTTGCCTCCTGAATTTCATCTAATGTGAACCTGATCAGAGTAGTACTTCCACTAATTGACTCCAACGCAGAAGGATTCAAACTACTCCATCTCCTCGTAATCTCTTTCTCTCTCCTCTTCTTTTCTAACTTTTTTCTCCTCACCCACCAAAACCAACCAAAACCCAGCAACAAAATCAAAAACCCAAATACCACAACCACAGAAATCACAGTATTTTTCTTTTTATTACTTGATTTAGAATAATTAAGCCTAAGAGAGAACAAACAGTTGGAAGTACCTCTATCAGTGGGACCGAATGAATTGGCGAAAGCGGCAACATAAATGGACCGATAAGTCACGCAATCCGAAACGTTTCCCGTTCCCCGGCCGCCAAGATCCGGGGGTTGAAGAGTGGAGAGACTAGCTGTGCAAGTGGCGCAGGGCGAGCTGTTTAGCAAGGACTGATTGCAGGCCGAGACGACGCCGTTTAAGGTTGACAGAGAGTTGATGGCTTCGTACTGTGCGCGAGTGGTGATGTTTCTGCAACCCTGGGCAATCCAAACGGTTTGGAAACCGCAGGTGGATCGGATGTTGAAATTGCGGATGTATCGGTCGACTAGGGTTTGGTAAGAGTTCCAGCAGGACTCGGCCGAGTTGACTGGGGGAAGGAAGGAGTTGGTCCGTCGGAGGTAATCGGAGAGGACAAGGCGGAGTCCTTGGAGGATGAAGCTGCACTGATCGGAGTCACTGACGGAGCGGGGTGTGGAGCCTTCGGCGAGGCGCCTGAGGACGGAGAATTCGAGGGGGCATGGGGCGGCGGTGGAGTTGTTGGGTTGGGATGAGGAGAGAGAAAGTAGGCCTAGGTTAGGAGAGAGAAAGAGGATGAGGAGGAAGAAGAAGAAGAAAGGGAACATTTTTCTGTTAGTAGCTACCTACTAGTGTGAATATGAGTTCCTGGAGGAGAGAGACGAAGTGAAGGTTGTTGATTTAGGGGCTGTTTGGGTAGGCGGAAATGGACTTTTATTTTATGGAGTAGTTAATTGCAGGCAGAAAAATGGCGTTGGAATTTTCATAGAATAACTAACTATTCCCGCCACATGAACCCAACTACCATTTTAATTTTATCTGTGTCCAAAAACTCAGTAACAAGCGGTTCGGTTAGGTTCGGTTCGGTTCGGTTCGGTTCAGTTCAGTTCAGTCCAGTCAAAATAGAGCAACTGCTCAGGGAGACAATCTGAAAATAATGAATGAAATGAAATACTACTAAAATAGACATTAGACAAGGGTGGAGCTAGGGAAATGTTTATAATTCAGGTATTAAAATGAAAATTAAATAGAGAAATATATATTAATTTTATTTTTATTTTAGTAAAGAGAATGTTGATAAAGGAATGTTTCTTTTTTTGAGTT
The DNA here is from genome assembly GCA_020205615.1 of Panax quinquefolius. NCBI lineage: Eukaryota > Viridiplantae > Streptophyta > Magnoliopsida > Apiales > Araliaceae > Panax > Panax quinquefolius. The sequence goes on along the minus strand of CM035162.1, from coordinate 6,928,051 downwards.
ATAAAGTGGGTGTCCTAACTCAATATAGTTTGATTATTATAAGTAAGTACGTATATATATTTTAGGAAAATGTTAAATTCATAATATTTTTTGTTATTTTTACAATAAAAGTGTCGCTGTAGATATATAGCACAGTGAAAACCGTCGCTATAGCGACACTTTTGTTGTGGATTTAACAAATCCCTATATTTTATTCTTTCTATATTGGTATTATTTCCTTATTATATTTATTTATTTATTACAACACCTCCTAACCTAATGAATTGCATGCAAGCATGCATATCAACCAGTATTCGGACAGGCTTTTCCCTCGGGTCACAATGTCAAATTCCAAGGTGTTCAACTAATATTGAACTATTGGAAATCACCCAGCCCCAGGCCCAGGAGCTTACTACTATTGTATTTGTGTAACGGTAGTTATTATGATTTTAAAATAATTAATAATTTTGGTTGTATTATAAAAGATTAATATATAATATGAAGAACAAAGATGATGATCATGGAGGAGCATTCTCATTTCATATCTTGTAATTGTATATGTCCATCTCACCTTTATTTTACAAATGTTATTATATATAGATATAATAACATCAATACTAACATAACTACTTGGGACGTTATAAAACTCAAGAAATCATGAGCCAAAACTCAATTATTACATGGGAGTTACTAGACATCCATTATATAATGAATCTAGACATAATTTTATAACACTCTCCTCGATGTCTACATCAGATATAGCAATACGCATTGAAAACCGCCATTAAAAACCCTTACTTTTAAAAAAATCCAATGGAAAAACCATGGTTAAGGAAAAAGAGTCAGTGCAAGCGCAGATTATTTCCCCTCATGAATGTATACTTAAGTTCTTCACCGTCAGATTCCAATATTGCAAAATGAATCCTTCAAACATTGCGATTGATCTCGCTAGATTATCTTTGATGTATCCTCCTTTTAATTGTGCTATACATGCAACATTGTCTTCATACGAAATGGATGGAGTTCTTTTGTAGCAATTTTCTAAGAATATGCCTCGTTAAAAACCTTACCAAATAAAAACCCAAAGGGAAAAAATTTGCCAAGGAAAAGAGTACAATATTCTCAGATAACTTCTAGTGCTTTGGGATTGCCTCATTAAAACCTCTGCAAAAGGAAAACCCAAAGGGAAAAAACCTTAGCGAAGGAAAAAGAGTACAATCAAAGATATATCATTTTTACTCCCTTCATAAGTACATAGAATTTCCATTGTTCATGGTAAAAATATCATTAAGTCGAGTATGCCAATATTGTGCACCATTTTCTTCAAAATCATAGTTGGTAATGACTTAATGAATATATCAACCAAATTATCACATGATCAATATTGCCATTCTTCTGGGGCTCATGTGTATAAAATAATTTTGATTCAATATGTTTGGTTCTATTATCATTTGGATTAAATAATCCCAAATCAATAGTCTCACGAAGACAACATAAAATATGTTTAATTTCATTACAATATCTTCGAGTTGGTGCATAACTATACATTGCTAGTAAGTTAACTGCAAATGTTATATCAAGTCTTAATAAATTTGCAAGATACATCAAAGTATCAATTGCACTAAGATATGGTACTTCAAGACCAAAAGTTTCTTTATTATTTTCTTGTGGTCAAAACGGATTTTTCATGATATCAAGTGACCAATCCCATCATTGGAGTACTCAAAGGATTAACATTATTCATGTAAAGTTACTTCAGGACTTTTTCTGTGTACAAGAATTCTATAGTTCAATTTGTAGGCCAAGACAAAAATTTGTCTTTCCAATATCTTTCATCTCAAATTTGTTATTTTTGTCGACTCTTCTGGAGCAAAATCTTTCATCAATAAATACAGTAATAATAGTAAATCCAGATTATGATCTTTTGATAAAAATGCATGCATAAATTGGATTATTCTCAAATCCTTCTTTCAAAAGATATCTACTTAGGCGATTATACAACAATATGCATCTGGATTGCTTTAACCCATATAAAGATCTTTGTAGCTTAATAGAATACATATTTCGAGATGTAGAATTATATGCTTCAGGCATTTTATATCCTTCGTGATTTTCATATATTATATAATGATCCATACGTATATGATGTAACAACATCCATTAATTTCTCTTTCTACCAAGCTAATTAAAAATATGAATGTAATTGTGTCCATTACAGAGATATATGTTTCTTCATAATTAATATCATATCTTTGCGAAGAAATCTTGTGCTACAAGTCACTTTGTACCATATAATTTTATTTTTCTTATTTCGCATAAATACTCATTTGTATTCTACAGTGCATTACACCTTTAGGTGTTCTGACTACGTGTCCAAAAACTTCATATTTACTTAGTGAATTTAATTTCGCTTGAATCGCTTCTTTTCTACATCGGCCAAATATTTCTACATTCATCAACGATGATCATTACTTCTGGTAATATTCATAGCAAATTTATATGAAAATATGTTGTCGACAACGATTTTATTTCTATCCAATATATACGTCTCCTGTATATACATAATGTATCGAGATCTCGTTATTTTCAGGTACCTGATCCTCTTCAAGGGATAACTCTTCAAGAGTTTTATTTACAGGAGATTTTTGTTCATAAGTTTTGGATAGATTAATAAATTTTGTAGCCTGTTTCATGGGTATAGCCTCTTTATAGGCTGCAACTTGTTTTTCTTGTACTTTCTTCTTCTGGAAAATTCTATCTTTAACACCGATCATTCTTTCATGTTTTTGGTGTGACTTAGATTCAATTTACTGCTGCATTAATTGATTGTCCTACAGGGACATCAATCTCTGCTAGAGTATTAGTAGAGCTAGAATGTGATATATCACTATTTTCTTATTATCTATGAATAATTATGGTAATTAATTTGCAATTCATTGCAAATGAATTATCCTTTGAACTTCTAGTTCATATTGATTTGTATAAGGATCAAGATTAAATAACGTTGAAACATTCTAATTAATCTCCCATCGTACTTCAGGCAACGATCTAACGTCGTGCTTTAGGCAACGACTTTTCTCCCCTAATGGTGGGAAGACTGTTTCATTAAAATAACAATCCTCAAATTATACCTTAAAAATATCACTTATCGAGGTTATGAATAGCATGACCCCAAGCATGTATTGGTAATTAATTTACTTTGATATAATCAACAAGTAAAGGAATCTTCCGTTCCTTACGGATGTTCATGGGAGTTTTCAATAATTCAATGCAACATTATCGATCCCGGATGATCAATATGATCATGCTAAATAATAAAAATCTTTTGATCCGAACACTTCGTGTATTATATATTTCGTGTATTACAACATTTATTTCAACTATTCTCATTTTAGTATAATATATCCCGTAAGAGAAAATTTACAACTTTTCTAATACGAAGCTTCGTCCGATACTATCAAGTAATATAAGAAATTCTTCACCGCTTTCAATAAAATAGATGCCCCAAATAGAGACAGAAGTTTTGTTCTCATGAGCAATGATCTTGCAATTAATCGGAGGCGCTTAATAAATGATTTAACAAGACCATTCTCGAGTATGAACTCAAGGCAACATGATGTTCATTATATATCCCAAGTGACATGCAATAATCATTAAATGTTTGGGATGTAAATTCACCAAAGATTGTCAAGACAATAGTCTTGATTGTATGATTCAAAATTGTGCTCGTAATCTAATAATTTAAGTTAGTAATCTCGCAAACGCCAAGTCATGAGTTGATAATAAGACACATGTGACCATCTTGTAGATGCATCTATTAAAACCATAAAATATTTAAATGGTTCACTTGGTGGGTGAATAGCCCACAAATATCTCCTTGAATACGCTTAGAAACTTTGGAGATTCAATCCCAAATTTAGTTTGGTGATGGTCTAACGACCAATTTGCCTTGGTAATGCTGTAGATATGAAAATTCCTTAAATTGAAGAATCTTCCGGTTCTTCAATGGATGACCATTATAACTTATATCTTTAAAAGCGAGCAAATTACGTCATTTCGTAAGAATAATATAAAGAATCATCAATACAAAGTTTTGTGCTCTTTTGACAATATTATAATCGCTTCCAGAGACTTTAATTAAGTTTGATGAGCTTCTAGCCCATACAACTTCATATATGCAAAACATAAATTTAACTTTATTACTTGAAACATAAATAAAACATATAATAAAAATACTTAATATAATGTCATAATATAATGAAATAAAAATAATTAATTAGTATGAACATTTATCAACATAAAATCAAGGAAACCATAGATATCAAAATGAGTTATATCCACTCCATTTGAAAAGTCAAAATAATCCATGGATCTTCGTGATCATTATGAACAATAAAATTTATTTCAATTCCATTTTCTTTTCTTTTATGGAGTCTTGGTACAAATCTATATACCAAATGTTTAGAGTACGACAGTACATTCCTTTTCTATATTTGATTATTCCTTTCACGCCTACTACCATAACCACAATCATAATTTTCTATGATTATCAAATGAGGTTCCATTCACTTCAGTGGAATGTAATGTAACTCCATCGAGCTAGATTGTTGATTTTTCAAAGAAAAACTCATTATTTTGTACAAACCACTAGAAGAAATGATATCACTTCTAGGAATATAATTTCCTTTATCGCCTGTGGAATATATTATGAACTTATACTCACAATATTGCTACTACAGAGCATATTCGAGGCATGAAATATAGTAAATATTTTCTTCTTCTTTTTTTCTAACATGTCTTTATCAATTTTTTTTATGGAGATGATAAATAATAAAAATAATTAATTTTGCATGATCCTACAGGGATGCATGATTGTCAACTTTAATTGATCTCCAAGGTTCTTTGCCTTTATATGAATCTCAACATCAAGATTCCATTACAAACAATTCTTGCTCGATATAAATCAGTAAGCAACAAATTCAAATTTATAAAATTTGAATATTAAATAACTAAACATATTTTCCATCAAATTAAATAATTATATATGTTCGCTTTTAATTATAATGAAACAATTTATAGAAATGCAAAAAAATACTTAAACTAAATTTTTCTACTAAAACTAAATAACAAGCCAAACACTACTAAGTATTTTTGCATGACCCAAAGCAGGTGGTCCAAATGGATATGAAGCTTTGCAATGTAAGATTCTATTTATGTTAGTTACTATACTGCTATTATTATCAAATTGATATGGCAGTAACTGGGTGTTCCTCTTGATGCAGTCAAATGCTCTATCACTGAGCTATGGACTAGCCATAAAGAGACAAGTAATCAAGGGCAAAATAATCAAGAAAGTTTACACTTTGAATGCTTACTTGTTTTTTTTCTTTTTATCTTTCACCAATGTTACAAGCAAAGATTTGGTTCAAATTGAAAAGAAGGGGTTAAGAATTTTTCCACATTAATTGTTATAAAGTTGCTCAACTAGTTGGTGAATTTATCAGATAGATAAAATCATGACAGGTAATCGACTTCGCTACAAATCTTTAAACAGGTGGCAGATAACATAATTTAACTAAAAAGAAAATCTCACCCCATGTTAAGGCTACTAATCTCATGAACCTAAATCAAAGTAAACAATTTATCTCAGATTGAGGTGATATTATCATCACCACCACCATGACCAAATCTAAAAACATCCTGAACTCCAATTAATTTCTATTTTTCTATAGGTTCCAAGTAGCGCGAATCGAGTCTTCCATTTATCAAAAACCAAAACAAAGTCGATAGCTTAATTACTTACTATCCCTTACTATCAAATTTCTCAAATTTTGCAACCAAAGGAAACCGAAATTAGTTATACTAGCATGCTTTAACAAATCAAATCCCGCATGAGCAAATATAGACCTGTTTAGGCCACCATGCTTTCAAATGAAAGCATAGTCACCAGAATCCTACAACATCTGATATTGAAGACATGCATAAAAGTATATTAATAATTTGTATAAATAATAGATAAATATACCTTCTACTTCTTACCAATAAACCAAATATAATTATCTACTTTAAGATAAAGTGAGAAGCAAATCGTATATAACGTATTATATAAAGATTAATATATAATATGAAGAACAAAGATGATGATCAAGGGAGGAGCATTCTCATTTCATATATCTTGTAATTGTATATATCTCATTTTATTTTACAAATGTTATTATATATAGATATAATAACATCAATACTAACATAACTACTAGGATGTTACAAAACTCAAGAGTCATGAGTTACAAAATTCAATGGACATGGGAGTTACTAGACATCCATTATATAATGAATCTAGACATAATTTTATAACAGGTTGCAGGATATACTAGTAGTAATTTATTTGTGCAAACAAAGCATGTGAGAATAGAGTCTAAATTAATTTTATTCCAACTAGAAAGAAAGAAAGTACTCCTATTTGTTAGATTCACCAACTAAATGCAACTTCCTACTCTTCACTTTAATTGAGTGTCAAATCTTTCATATATTATTAAATTAATATCTACTGCCTCCACAACACACAAATTACTTACTTTCAATAATTCATCACTAGACCATAATATTTTAAATTATTACGGAAACATAAATAATATATCTATTCTAATATTTTTCCAAAACAAATATTAATAAACTTTAAGAAACTATATATATATATATATATATATATATATAAATTTTTTATAATATTAGATTAAACTTATTTGTAGAACATTTAATTTTAAGCGTAAATTGAATTGTTGGATTTTGAGTTGTCACCTTGTGCATGGATGGATCCATGATCTGCTCCTAGTTAAGGTTGTAAAATGAGCAAACAGTTTGGATTGGATTCAATTCGTACTCGCTCAACTAAAAATTCAATTTGAGCTCGACTCGAAATATAAATGATTTAAATATGAGTAAATTTTAAAGTTCGATAAATTACTCAAACCTTCTCAAATTATAATTTTCTATTAATCATATTTGTTCGAAAAGTTCAAACTGTTCGTGTTCGGGCTCGATTCGAGATCGTGCTCGACTCGGTAGTTAAACGAGCTTCAATCAAACCTTATTTTACACTCGATAAACTTTGTGAACCAAATCTGAGCAACTCAATATTCGGCTCAACTCGATTCAATTCATTTACATCCTAGTCCTAGTAGGAGACAATTTTTTTGGGTTAAAAACTAAAGTGAAGGATTGAAGTTCATCGAGTTATAGAGCGAAAGTTTGAATTTATTATACATCTTGTGTTTAGTTTTTTTTTATAGTCGTAGTAGTTTAAGTTTTTTTTGCCCCCTCTAAGATTAACTTTTTCATAAATATGTCTTTTTAAGTTTTATTTATGCCTATATCCCTATACCTATTAATTATTATACGTTTATCATTTATATTTTATTAGATAAATTTATTAGATAGATATATATAAAAAGAGAGAGAGGTTGTAATAGTGAAATGATATTGGAAATTGAAAAGGTACGTATAAACATGAGTTAACTACTACCAGCAGACCATCCTAACAAATAAACATAACGTAAGTAGGAATTTGGACACCAACCAAATCTAAATTAAAGTTGACACTACTTTTACCTAAATCAAGATATAAATGACTTTGGATAAAAGTTACTTAAATATTAATAACAAAATATAATTATTGAATATTTCACATAAATTTCATATCGATAAATTTAAAAATATAAATAAGTTAATAAGAATGATAAAATTTTAACCTAATAGGTTAAATTTTAAGTAAGGAAGTAATTCAACATTATCCATTCGTCTCTCTCTATATATAATGTTATGATATAGGTCATAATTATATATATATATATATATATATATATATATATATATACATTAACTGCTACGTAATATACAATCGTCTTCTGACGACGACGCTTTTTTTTGATTATAAATGACGATTCAACCGTCGCCATAGACCAGAATATTTATGCCGACAGTTGATCCGTCGTTATAGCTCAAAAAAAATCGTCGTTATAAGCAGCTGTGTATTACGCACAACTATGTATATATATTTTTTCTTTTATATATATATATATGCGGGGGTGTGTGTGTTAAAGCTTAGTATGTACGATAGAAAGCAATCATAAAAGGCTTCAATTGGTAGCATTAATTATTAAAATGTTTTGGTAGGGAAGAGTACTCGAAAAGATGCCCAATGAACGTAACTATAAACTTTCTTGTACGAGAATTTTTGATTTGGCAGTGGGGAATGAATGATTGATTAATTAAGTAGAGTAATATGTATTTTGGGATGAAGTGTTCGAATTCCATTTTTAGTTTTATTTATTTACATTTTACTAACTGCCTAATTAAATTATTTGATTTTTATTCTGTCTAAAGTTGGTGGAAGAAGAAAAACTGAAAAGCCATTTGCATTCGCCTTTAACTTTTGTTTAAATGTAATGTAGCTATTAATTTCCGTAAATTGGGAGTGATTGCTTTTTAGATTTCCCTCTCCTCTCATCCCCTCCTATTTATTTATTTTTTTATCAAAATATAAATAAATACTATCAGAATAGTCAATTTAAAGGTGCCCAATATTTTGTTACAATCTGCCTGCTTTAACGTGTTATGTATGTCATTTAATTCTTAAACAAATACTCGTACATATTTTCATGTGGGGAGTATAAAAATATATCTAATCCTACTTGGACTTTTCCGTACGATTAGGATCTTTTACATTTTACATTTTAAATGAATTAGAGTCTCTATTTTTTATATATGTTTTATCATTGTCTCCCTCTTCTTTATTATGATATCATATTCTAACGTATTTTAAATTTAGATCATAAAATAAAGATTCTTCAATTTATTTAAAATATAAAGAATCCTAATTCAACGAGTTAGTAAAGCAAAATGTCAAATAAATTTTTAAATAATCTTATGTTCAGTGAGAAGGCAAAAATATACAAACAAATAAAATAAGAAATGTGGCACTTGCAGTGGGGAGCTGCCGTATCTGACTGAAAAAGCTTTAGCTAAGGATAAAGTTGACAAAAAAAGAAAGAAAAATAAAAACTGTCTTTCTTCTTCATTATTATTATTATTATTATTATTTCTCCTTCTTTTGTATTTTTTTAGTACAGGATTTATAAGCTTCTCTAAGAAAATTAAATTAAATTTCAGACTGACAGACAGACATATTTTCATAAGATTCTTTTTCCTTTTTTCTCTCAAAAATGGAAAGGCTAAATTAAAGAGGGAAATAAATTGAAATACAGCAAGATTTTTTAACAGTATCCTTTTGGAAGATTGTATTACAAGTAGTAAGTAGTAACTCAGAGAAGCTGTAAACATCCCCACCGCCTTCTCCCTTTCATCTCTCACTTTCTCTCTCTACCTCTGTTTTCTATTCTGGGCATATTCATGGAGTATCTCCAAGAATCTTCAGTTTCTTCCATGTTATGGGTATGTCTTGTCAGCCACCTTATATTCTATAAGCAATTAATTGTATGGTTTTTGTGCATATCGCATGTATATTGAATTTGATGGGGAAATTACCTTGTTTGGTCTTCTGGGTTTCTTTGGTTTTTGTTTCTTTGCATAATTATGTGTGTGTTTTTTCTTGCTGGGTTTGACTGATTTCTAGCACCTATTTTGAAAATTACTAACCACCATTTTGTCCTTTGTTTAAGTTGGCCCCACCCTTTTTCTCTCTTGGTTTGTTACTAACAGAATTACATAAAAATGGAAAAAATTTATGTCGATAAATTCATTTCCTTTCATTAATATCTTTGTTTATTTTGGTTTTTTAAGGTATTTGTCTATATGTCTATTCACATGAAATCTCTCCAATATGAGAGTGGGTTGTATGGCTATGGATTTCTGGTGTTTATGTTCAATTGTTCATAGTATTAATTGCTATGTTAAGCTAGCAGCTATTGTATGTAATTCTTGCCTTAAATATTAGTGTTAACTGGTTTCTTATGCTCTTTCTGTTATTTAAGCTAAATTTGAAATATTTCTTTTTCAGTGACTTTAATTTTCTGATTTTTCCAACTTAATATTCACAGAATAATTGTGCTGAATTATGTCATTGTTCTTGGTAGATACATTAATTTTTAGGTATGGAGAAAGAAAAGGTAGATGTGTACTCTCCTACGGGAGTACTTGAAGACTATTTAAAGAGTTTAGAATCCGAATCAGTCTCTTCAAAAGAAAGCACTTCAGAATCCAAAGATCAATCAAAACCCTCTTCTCGATGGGCTGGTTTTGTCGAATTACTGAAATTTAAATCAAAAAGACGTTTAGGCACCTTGCATCCTCTTAAACTATCCAAAAGATTTAGCACAAGTATGAGAGAGGAAATCACGGAGGCAAGTGAACATGTCGATTCTGATTTGAACTATTTTAAACCTCACTGGAAGAATTTCACCCTCTCGCAACTACAATCTGTAACCAACAATTTCTCCCATGGTTAGTAATTTTATTGTGAAATTGAATAGCAAATGTTTATACATATAATATTGCTTATCCAAATGTTTATAAATATAATACTGCCTAATTCTGCTTTCCTGTGCTATAGAAAATCTTATTGGAAAGGGGGGTTATGCTGAAGTTTATAAAGGGTGTTTGCGAGATGGACAGCTTGTTGCAATTAAGAAACTGACAAAAGGATCACCTGAAGAAAGAACAGGGGACTTCTTATCGGAGCTGGGGATCATGGCTCATGTCAACCATCCCAATACTGCTAAGTTGATAGGTTATGGTGTTGAAGGAGGCATGCACCTTGTCCTTGAGCTCTCTCCCCATGGTAGTTTAGCGTCACTGCTTCATGGTCAGTCTTATATCCAACGTCCTTGTTATTATTTGTATTTGTATTTGCAAGTTGCAATTTTGTTTATTGAATTTTGACACGAATTTTTATGTTTGATCATTGGACAGCTTCAAAAATGGAATTAGAATGGAGTATTAGGTATAAGGTTGCAATAGGAACAGCTGAAGGTCTGTTATATCTTCATGAAGGCGGTCAAAGGAGAATCATCCATAGAGATATCAAGGCTGCAAATATATTGCTTACAAAGGACTTTGAGCCTCAGGTACCTTCCCAATCCATCTAGCTTATCTTTCTCATTCAGTAGTATGTTTTATATTATGTATTTTGATTGTGTAGACGAATGACGTTCAGGCATGTGTCATGGCTATTTTATTGTTGATCACACTTGTATTAACTAGTTTTTGGGGAATTGAACTGCATTACGCTTGAGTTTCTTAAACAAATCTCATAAATTCGGCTTAATAATGTATGTTTTTGTTGGGATTTTGCACCACAGAATAACTATTTGTTTGAATCCAGATTTGTGATTTTGGGCTTGCTAAATGGCTTCCAGAGCAATGGACTCACCACACTGTGTCAAAATTTGAAGGCACATTTGGGTTTGTACTCTTATCTTATTTTTTGTATTGCCTTATTATCCATTTGAGTTGTAGTTCAATATATTCAGTTTCATTGGTTTCTTAATTTGGCAGCTATCTTGCTCCAGAGTTCTTAATGCATGGCATCGTAGATGAAAAAACTGATGTCTTCGCCTTTGGAGTACTTCTGTTGGAACTTATTAGTGGACGACGGGCTCTGGATTACTCACAACAAAGCCTTGTCTTGTGGGTATGCCTCTGTCCATTCACCCTTATTAATCAAAAGATTCAAAACTTCTCTATACCGATGCACCCCTTTAAAGATTAGAGCATGGGAATATGGCTATTGAGATTTGAATTGATCGTGACAGGCAAAACCCTTGCTCAAGAAGAACAACATCAGAGAACTTGTTGATCCTTCACTTGGTGATGACTATAACTCCCTGCAAATGAACCTCATGGTTTTATCTGCCTTTCTATGCGTGCAACAGTCGTCTATCAGGCGTCCTAAAATGAATCAGGCATGTGCTGATATTATTACTCTCTCTCTCTCTCTCTCTCTCTCTCTCTCTCTCTCTCTCTCTCTCTCTCTCTCTCTCTCTCTCTCTCTCTCGCTCGCTCAGATATGTAGTTTTCAATAGTAAACATCTTGAGAGTTTTCAACTTAAGCTGGAATCGACCTTAGTAGATGAAGATTAGGCACTAGGTAGCAAGGTTAACAATATAGGTGAATTCATGTGTCGGTGTAATTAGTTCATTTCTCCCATTAACCATTAGAGCACAGTGAAAAACATACTTAATTTCCCCTGCAGGTTTTACAGATTCTAAAAGGCGACCACAGCAGCTTGGATATGGTGAAAAGATGTAGAAAGTCTTCATTTTGGAGGAGGTATTATGAAGAACTTTTTAGTGCAGAGGATCATCACTTGACCTCATTTGGGGAATCAAATGGTTTTAATCAGCCAAAGCAGATGCCTCTGGAAAAATGGTTAGTTTGAACACCATGTTTCATGTTCGTGGGATAAGTGAAGAATCCAACTTGGGTTCCCTGCTAAAATTTTGAAATACAGAGTTGTAGACGGCTTGGCATTTCATTCCCCATTCAAAGCAAAGAAGAGGTGATAGGATTCAAAAGTTGTGAAAAAGATTATTTATGTATTATGAAGAATCTAAAATAAGTGTCGTCATGACATTGTAGTTAATCATCTTGGACATGTAAATATATTTTCCTTAATTACCATTTCTCTTTTAGTTATTGTACACCCTCAGGCACTTAAGTGACAGTACTGATCCTGAATTTTATTGTGTATCTAATGCTAAATCTCAGATATATATTTTGAACAAACTTTGATCCTTTAGTAACAACGGTCATGCATGTTTCAATGATTTGAACTCTATCCTATCCTATCCTATCCTATCCTATGGATGTATGTGTTGGGTACAAGAATTAATACAGATTGACCGACAGTACCCTTTACCATGCCAACATGCATATTTCTGTAGTGGCTTGTAGTAATTTTTATAGAAGAACGAAAAAAAAATTGAAACTACTTATTTTGGTCGGTCGCTCGCTTGCAAAATACTTAAGTAGTTTCACTTTTTCTAGATTAGAGCACAGAGCAAAAAGAAGAAAGCATTAAATCCCAATTCTCAGTTGTTGTAATCTTCATTAATTCATTCATGATTGGTTTTGGTTCCAACTTCCAATACTAGCTAGTCTCAGATTATTTTCATAAACAGACAGACAAAAAGAAACACGTACACTCTCACAAATTAACAATTGACTTTCACCATCCAGCTCTAGACCTCCTGTACTGTTATGTTACGTAAAATTAATACTCCATAAACTACTACTATTCCATTATTTCCAATTTCCATGATCGATAAAGAATACTACTACACCTACACAGTACACACTAACTATTAAGATGCCCATACCATTGCCAGCTGGTGGAACAAAGCACATGTGGTGTGGTGTTTATTCTTACCGTTAAAGCAATGAAAATGATTTGATGATAATGTAGCCTGTGAAAATGCATGGAGGAATACTCCTTATTCCTAATTCATTTAGAAACTGAAATTCTAATAGGATACTCCTTATTCTTATGTTACTGATTGGTGTTACTAATTTTTTTATCAAAGTTTCTAAAAAAAAATTGGATCTTGTTTGTTTTTCGGAGCTAATTTCTTAATTTTAAAAACTTACAAACAAGAAATATATATATTGTAATTTTCTTTAAGGTTCTGTTTGAAGACTGATCACATGATAATAAGCCATAATAAAAAGCAAATTAGAAAGAGTAGCAAATTAGAAATATATATATTGTTGGTCTTGTGTATGTAGCTCGAGCAACAAATCATAGATGCATGCTGGTGGGTCAATCCCGGTGGTAGTACGTGATTTTATCCTCAAGAAACAAATTAGAAAGAGTCTAGCAAGAGAGTTTGTTTATAAACCTTTGTGGCTTTTAGAAATATTACCCCGCCCCGCCCCGCCCTCCCTCCCCTCTCCTCTCATTCTCAATGATGGATAGCTCAGCTTAGAAATATTTTTGATCAGTTTTCTATATATATATTATGACATAACATTGTGTTGTTTGAGCCAAAATACCAAGTGTGGGATTGATAATTTTGCATATTTTATAGTGAAACATACATGAATTGCAGATGTATTTTCTTAATAGAAATTTCATATCGATCGGGAGGTGATTTTATTATAGTACTCTTACATTTTCAATTCCAGTGCTTGCATTCATTAAGCTCCATGTTACTTGGTTACAGATTATTAAAGGAATATATATTAATTTTACTCTCTTTTTTACTTTTTTTTTTTTTTTTTTTACTCTTGAAAAAAAAAAAGGTTGATGGTAGACACCCTAGTAATCACCCTATTACATTACATATGATGAAAAGTAAGGATACTTGATTGATGGAGTATTACTATTACTATTACTGTTACTATTATTATTATTATTATTATTATTATTACTCCCTTGTGTGTGAGTATACATACATACTACATACTACATACTACATACTACATACACATACATTATTATTATGCATATGGAGCTAGGGAGAGTGAAAATGGTGGCCTGCTGAAGCATCCTCAAACGAGTGTGTAGCTAGCTAGCTAGGAGCAGCTGGAACATTTAGGACGATGAGCAACTAGTGGACCTGAAATAAAGATATCTAGAGAGAAAAGTGTGTGAGATGGCCCAATCACCAACCAAAAGTAGTAGTAGTAAGTATTCGGCCTAATATAAATTATCATAAAAATTGAAGGGGGTATTTGAAAAAGTCAAAAATCAGTCGAGCCTCACAACAAACTAACTAACATCTTTTGTCAAGACCATATTTGGTTCATGGGATGTGGTGTGGACTACTATGCCTCTTATCTTATCGATGGACTAGGAAGCAATCGAATCGAATGGTCACGTGACCTTTTGGCTCACGTGGTCCTCGTCTCCTCCAAACCACCGCAAACCCCCTTCCGAGTCTGATCATCTGTCACTCTGAACCTTAATATGGAACCTACCGTGTAGGGTCGGACAACCGTTTGGCCATCCGAACCTATGCCCATAAACAAACAAAACATTAATTACCTCTAATAACATTAAAAAATAATACAACACCTAAAACACTCGCCTTGCAGCCAAAAACAGAAGAAAAAGGAGAGAGAAAGAAGAAACCAGTAAGACTGGTGACAGTACTCATTCATCCTTCTCTGAGAAGCTAAATTTAACATGTGTAGAAGAAGAATCATCAAGATAATAGAAATATCCGCCATTACTTGACTCCCAAGATTTCATTTTCTCTCACCTCTGAAACTTTTTCCTTGCATGATAGCTGTGTCTAGCTAGCTGCTCCATTAAAGGATTCACAGTTTTCCAAATCCCCACGAGAAACCCAGTTCCCCTTCACGGAAAAGTTTCCTTATTTTCTCCTTCTCTCTGTATATATAGAGGTAATTGCTCCATCTATTTTCCATTGTAAATACAGATAAAAATGGGGATTTTTCTATGTTATCTGTTAATTTTTCTTCAGCAAAGTTTACTACCATTTGCAATGTTACACCCAATTGATTTTCTCGCTCTTCAATCCATTCGGAAATCCCTGGAAGACATTCCCGGCTCTAATTATTTTACCTCTTGGGATTTCACCGCCGACCCCTGCAATTTCGCCGGTGTTTATTGCTCCGGCGATAGGGTGATTGCTTTGAACCTCGGTGACCCAAGAGCTGGTTCTCCTGGTTTAGCTGGCCGCCTTGCTCCTGCTATTGGTAAGCTTACTTCTCTCGCCGAGTTCACCGTCGTTCCGGGACGAATCATGGGTACCCTGCCGCCGAGTCTGTCTCAGTTGAAAAACCTCCGATTCCTCGCTGTTAGTCGGAATTTCATCTCTGGCCCTATTCCGGCTACACTGGGTCAGCTTCGGGGATTAAGAACCTTGGATTTGAGCTATAATCTGCTCACCGGAAGTATTCCTTGGTCAATCGGAAGTCTACCGGCGTTAACTAACGTCATTCTCGGTCACAATCGTCTTTCCGGTTCAATTCCCCGGTTTACTTCACAAAGCCTTATCCGGTTGGACCTGAAGCACAACCAGCTATCCGGTTGGCTCCTGTCGAATTCACTCCCTCCCTCCATCCGGTACCTGTCACTGTCATGGAACCGATTGAGTGGTCCGCTATATCGGGTATTAGCCCGGTTGAACCGACTAAACTATTTGGACCTTAGCCTGAACCAGTTCACGGGCAACATTCCGGGCTGTTTGTTCACGTTCCCATTATCAAACCTCCAATTGCAGAGGAATTTATTTACCGGGTCGGTTCAACCGGCTGCTCAGGTCAGAATCCCGAGCGTAGATCTCAGTTTCAACCGATTTTCGGGTCAAATATCGCCATTATTCTCCACCGTACAAACTCTTTACCTCAACAATAACCGGTTCATGGGTCAAGTTCCGGGTACATTCGTGGACCGGCTGCTTGACTCGAGCATACAAATATTGTATCTACAGCATAATTTTCTGACCGGAATGGCGATTAATCCGACGGCCGAGATTCCGGTTAGCAGTTCTTTGTGTTTGCAGTATAATTGTATGGTTCCTCCGGTTAAAACTCCCTGCCCCTTGAAAGCTGGGAAGCAGAAGACTAGGCCTCCTAGGCAGTGCATTGAATGGAAGGGGTAAATTAGGAATTTGGGTTGGTAATCAGATAATTAATTATATATTTATTTATAATTATAATAGTATTACTTTTTGGTTGTGGGAAATATTAAATTCAATTAATTGAATTTTTTGATAATTTTGGGTAAATGGAATTAAATTTCAATTGTGGATATTACAAGTGGAAAAGCATCTCCTTGAAGACTTGTTATATGGTTTTGTTGATCTATGAGAAATATTTTCATTTCCTTATTTATTTAGTACTACTCTATTTTATTTGTGTAGATCTTCAATGCCATGAAAAACAATGTTTTAATGTTTACATTTTATTCATAAGATACAATACTATTGACATTAGTATGTGTAAAATATAATGTTAACGTTTAAATTGAATGAATAAAATTATAATATTTTAAATTTTTGATAATATAATTAAAGTATTTTTAAATAAAAATAAGTATTTAGTGGTTAACAATAATAATAAAGTTAATTAGTTATTTATATATGGATAATTATAATATAAAATAATAAATTATTATTATACTGATCTTTTAAATTTAAAAAGATTCTTATCGTAACAACTAGTTATTCTACAGATTAAAAACTAAAAAGAGTTATTGTTATAATAAATAAGACAACACAATTAAAACGTAAAAATATTAAAATTACTCGAGACTAGCTACATTGAGATAAAAAATAAATAATAAAGAAAGATGCGTGGAAAATAATTTAAAAATGAAAACTTGAACTTTGGTAAGATCTTTTCATCTTCTTCCGTTTTGATTTTAATTGATAAATATTGATTTGTTATTTTGAATATTTAAAAAAATTTCTTCGGAGATTTGGAAGTGAAAATCGATGGAAATTAACAAAGAAAAAGAACTCCATTGAAGGTAAAAAAGTTAAATATGAAAATTTATTTTTTTATTATTTTTGCAGTCCGTTGCGTGGTCAATAACTCTTGATCCGATCGTTGAATCGTTTTCAATTTTAGATATGTTGAAGTTCTACAAGTTGAGAGAATATGTTCACCAATTTTGAACGGCTGAAGTTAAGTATTATATTTGTTATGGAATTTAGGAGATTGTTGATCTGAATTTTTCGTAGTAGATTTTATACTATTTGTACTAATATTCAAAACTTGATAATTTGATGATTTTATGTCCGATTTGGATGATTCTTAAGGCTAATTTGGAGACTTTAAAGTCTAGTTTTTGTTTACAATTTTAGATTTAGAAAATTAGTTTTAGAGTTTTGGCAGAAACAGTGGCCTGAGTTCTTGATGATATTTCGACATATTTGGGAATTTGATTAATTATTAAAACTCTTTATGCATGGGAGTGTTACGAGGTGAAGTGGTAATTGAATATTTGATTCAGACGACGTTTTGTATCAAGGGATTAATCTTTTGGATACTTGTACTATAAGCGACTCTTTGAACTATTTAGTATTTTAAAATTATGTATTGTAAGTGGTTTTTCAAACTATTTAGTATTTTTTTTAAATGATCATTTACTTTTATGTATGTCTAAGTAATTACTTAAATGCCTAAATGTAATGTTTTAAAATTTGTTATGTTTTATTTAAGACTTCCATTTAAATGAAAACATTACTCTTTTATTTTAAAATTTGGATTAAGTATCGAAATAGAATTTTGATTTAGAAAATGCGATTATATGATCTTGAACTATTAAAAAACATAGTTTAGAACATCGATAATATTGAGAAATGTTTTTGAAATCCTCAGTTCGATTTTGTACATAATTCGTTAGTATTTACATTTAGTTCCAGAATTAATATAGGACTTATTAAGACGCACACATTTTAGATGTCTTTCGGAGAGCGTGCACTTTTATAAATATCTTAGTAGGGTGTGTGATTATTGACATTATCAAACTTTTGGGTTGTGTTTCACAGCTATTGTAACCTTAGTCGCTAACATTGTGGATTAAAAGATATATTGAGTACATTGATATCATTTTTGAATATGAATTCGCTTTGTTATTATTTGTTTTGAAAGTATACCTATTATTGCTATCGAATAAAAATTACTTAGAAAAAGTGTTTTACAAATTATACTTGATCCGCCTAAGTACCAAATTTGTTGATAAGAGTGGATTTTTTCTTTGGTAAAGTAAGTAATTAAAATAGTAAGTATTGAATATTGAAAAGATATGTTGCTTTTGGGCTTGGGCTTTCATCAAATAAATATATAATTATATATGGTGGAGAATCGAACTTTATGGAAAACTCAACTAGATCCTACTCAAATTTTTTAGTATTTAGTTTTGTTAGACTGATCAACTGCTTTTTGCTTTTTTCTTATAAAAGACCAACTCTGTCTTTTCTAAAAGTAACTACTAAAGTGTAGTTATCAGAGGAAATATGATTTCTTATAGGGGATTCCGGTCCAGATTTTTTTCTTTATTTTTTTACTAATTTACCCCCCCCCCCCCCCTGCCTCCCACCCACTCACCCCTCCACCCTTCCCTCATGATAAATGGAGAAAAGTAGTAAGCTTTGGTGTTGTTGGAGCCCAAACAAATATCCCAACAAAACTTATAAAATAGGGTACTTAACACTAATATACAACAATTAGAAAATAATTATAAAAATAAAACACACACAACATAATTATAAAAATAAAACAACACAATATTACCTTGCTAAAATTACGCGTCATTAACTCCCTACACGTCAGTTACCGACTTTCATATTTTCAACTGACCGATCCTAAATTCACGCTAATGAAGAAAAAGGCAACTTGAAGATCAGAAAAAACAGAGCAACGACAGATCGATCGGAGAAGACGACATGGAACTCTGAGATCAGATAATAGAGGAGTAGATCAACAGCAACTTCAAGATCAACTGCAACTTCAAGATCAACAACAACTTCAAGATCTACAACAACTTCAAGATCAACAACTTCAATAAGATCAACAACAACATCAAGATCAGAAATCAACCTCTGTAATAACTTTGAGTTTAAAGTTTATATGCATATTGTTACCTCGTGGGTACTATATATTCGTATATTGGTTACCTTTCTTAAGTTTTTCGCTCTTTAATTGTTAACAAAGTCAGTATACTAACTGTTTTGATTTCAAAATGCATGTAAAAATCTGTTTTATATTCTGGTTACTAAGTACATATAAATTGAGTTCTTTATTTATTATTGATTTGGTTCTTGTATAATGTTTATTTATTTACCATTAGTTCTTATATATACTCAGTATATTGGTTACCTTTCTTAAGTTTTTCTCTTTTAATTGGTAACAAAGTCGATTATCTTCAATGTTTTGATTTCAAAATACATGTAAAAATATGTTTTATATTCGTTTACTAAGTACATATAAATTGGTTCTTCGCTTATTATTGATTTGGTTCTTCAGATAATGTTTATTTGGTTCTTTGAATACTTTAAATGTTTATTTGGTTACCCCGTGGTTACTATATATACTTTCATATATTGGTTACCTTTCTTAAGTTTTTCGCTTTTAATTGGTAACAAAGTCAATAATCTTGTTGCTTTTGATTTCAAAATGCATGTAAAAATATGTTTTATATTCTCGTTACTAAGTACATATAAATTGTTCTTTATTTATTATTGATTTGGTTACTGTATAATGTTTATTTGGTTGCTGAATACTTTAAATGTTTATTTGGTTACCCCGTGGTTACTATATACTCGTATATTGGTTACCTTTCTTAAGTTTTTCGCTCTTTAATTGGTCACAAAGTCAGTATACTAACTGTTTTGATTGCAAAATGCATGTAAAAATATGTTTTATATTCTGGTTACTAAGTACATAGAAATTGGTTACTGTTTATTATTGATTTGGTTACTGTATAATATTTATTTGGTTGTTGTATACTTTAAATGTATATTCTACTGATGTTTTTTATATTGATGGTTACTTATTAAATACATTGGTTACCTTCCTGCAACTGTTGAATCTTTAAGTACATATTGATGTTTTTTATATTGTTTGTTTTTGCTGTAAAATGCATGTCAAATATGTTTTATGTTATGGATACTAAGTAAATATATGTTGGTTACTGTCTAGTCTGGATTTGGTTAGTATATAATGCTGACTTGTTTACTGTGTAATATTACCATGGTTACTACATAATATTACTGTGTTTTATACTGATTTTTTTATATTGATGGTTACTGATTAACTACATTGGTTACCTTCATACACCTGTTATTCTTTAATTTGTAGTAAAGTCATTACTGATTGTTTTGGTTGTAAAATGAATGTAAAAATATTTTTTATAATCTTGGCTACTAATTACATATATCTTGGTTACTGTATAATATGTATTTAGATACTGAAAGGTGTTTATTTGGTTACTCTATAATGTTATTGAGTTTTATAATTGTTTCTTTTATATTGGTGGTTACTTATTGACTACATTGGTTACCTTCACACAACTGTTAATCTGATTATATATATATATATATATTAGTTGTTGTATACTATTTAATTGGTTACAATATAATTGGTTGCAGTGACAATTTGGGAATTTCTGTCAAGTTTGGAGTGTCAGATTTTGGCGATTTCGGAGCCTAATTTCATTGAAAATGGGTCAACGATCAAAAATCACAAGCTTCGCTGGTGAACTGCAGGGTTTTTTAGTCAAATTCCATCATTTAGGCCTTCAAAATTGCATGTAAAAATGTGGTTTATGTTCTGGTTACTAAGATTATGTAATTTGGTTACTGTCTAATATTGATTTAGTTACTTTATAATATTTATTCAGTTGTTAGACAATGGAGTCGACAAAGAATCGTATTAATATAACAAATTTAATTGTTTACAGAGAATATATAATTGTTTTCGTTAGTAACCATTAACCACGTGGTTGATAACATTTTTTTGATGGTGTACAAATAACCAAAATTGATGTTGATTAATATTTTAATTTTGATTCCATCATGAGTTATCAATATAAAGTAAACATATACAAGCTTTATAATGCTCTTGATACAAGCTTATAATTATAATTATCCGTTACTAACAAGCTAGTAACTATCTATGATAATTATCTGATTACTAACAAGCTTGTAGATAAATAGACACTCACACACGTACATTTTAACAATTGATGTTTGTCTGATACAAGCTTGAACTATCTCGGTTACTAATAACAAGAACTATAATGTAACATAATAAAAACAAGAACCATATAATTATATGATAAGTAACCAAAACAGTTTTAATGGTAACCAAAACAAAAATATCATGTAATGAAACTCGCTTTAAGCAATCCATGTATACTATAACCATAATGTAACATAATAAAACAAGAACTATATAATTATATGATAAGTAACCATAACATGATTTTAATGGTAACCAAAATGCAGAAACATCATGTAATGAAACCCAGTTTAGGCAATCCATGTATACTAAAAAATTACATATTAACCAGAATAAAAAAATAAAAGTATCCAAAATCCCACATTGAGGACACAATAATAGTAGTCAAACCATAAGGTAACAGTAACCAAAACATAATAAAGAAGTAACCAAATAGTTATATGAAAGTAACCAGAACATGTAAGATGTATTTGTGGAAATGGAAGTAGAAATAGAATAGCATAAAATCTTGTAGAATATATTTGAAGGAATTTACAAAAATAATACATCAATGTATACTAAGCAAATACATGGTTTATTATGACTTGGGTTTATTATTTATAAAAATAATACATCCACAAACTAATGATGCCTTAAACTTCTTCAACTGTCTTGGGTTCAATTTCTTGGTAATAATGCAGGGGACTTCCATGTCACACCAATATATAATTTTTCCAATGAATTGCATTCCTCATAGTAAAGATTCTATAATTGCAAATAAAAAAAATCAGATTTACACAGTCATTAGTAACCAGATATAAACAATATTTATATCATAAACAGTTTACCAAACAAATACATTGTAACCAAAATAACATATAAAAGTAACCAAAATCTCAATTGAGGAAAAAAAATGGTATCCAAATCATAAGCTAACAGTAACAAAAAATATACTAATGAAATAACCAAACAGTTATATGTTAGTAACCAAAACATATATTAATGGTAACCAATACATAAACAACATATAGACCAAACAAAGTTTAGTCAACACATATATTAAGCAAATATATGGTAACCAGAACAACAAAAAACAGTAAGCAAAATCCCAACTCAAGGAAACAAAAATGGAATCCAAATCAGAAACTAATAGTAACCAAAAATATACTAAATAAGTAACCAAATATTTATATGATAGTAATCAAAACATGTTTTAATTGTAACCAATACATAAACAACATGTACACCAAAATCAGTTTAGTCAACCATGTATACTAAGCAAATACATGGTAACCATAACAACATGAAAAAGTAATCAAAATACCAAATCAAGGTAACAAACATGGTATCCGAATCTCAAGCTAACAGTAACCAAAATATAATGCAGAAGTAACCAAACAGTTATATGATAGTATCTATTTTTTATTGTTTGACGTAGCTACAATGTAAGCATTACATCAAGCACCCAGAAATTAGTCTAGTATACTAAACAACATGTAGTCCAAACTCAGTTTAGTCAATCAATGTATACTAAGTAAATACATTGTAACCAAAACAACATATAAAAATAACCAAAATCCCAATTGAGAGAAAAAGAATGGTATCCAAATCATAAGTTAACAGTAACAAAAAAATATACTAATGAAGTAACCAAACAGTTATATATTAGTAACCAAAATATATATTAATGGTAACCAATACATAAATAACATGTACACCAAAACCAGTTTAGTCAACCATGTATACTAAGCAAATACATGGTAACCATAACAACATAAAAAAATAACCAAAATACCAAATCAAGGTAACAAAAATGGTATCCGAATCCCAAATTAACAGTAACCAAAACATAATGCAGAAGTAACCAAACAGTTATATGATAGTAACAATAACAAAATTTAAATTAACACACCTTTAAAATTTTTTGGTTTGGAAATATCTTCTGGCTATGAACTTGAGCTTCTTCCCATGACATTTGTCGCCATGATCTCTTTCCGAATAACATCAAGAGGCAAGTTTGAAGCAAAATTTCTATTATCTCGATAATAAAACATGTATGCTTTCTGATCCAAAACCTTCTTTTCACTAATTTGAACAACCTATGAATCAACAAGTGCAGCAAAAGTAAATTAAAAAAACAATCAAAAAAATAAAGGACTATTAGACAATGCAAACAAGTTGCATCCCCCAATAGCTTGAAGGAGATAAATATTCATAAACCAATTTACGCCACCCAGTACGAACAACTATGATGAAGAAGAAGAAGAAAAATATTCATTAACCTTGTATGCAGGTCTAGTTAATTAGTCTAACAACTATGAAGAAGAAGAGATTTTAGAGAGAGAAAGTACGAAAATTATGGAAGTTGGGAGAAAAAGAAGGTTTATTTACACAGGAACACGCGTTTCAAAAAAAAACCACCCGATTTGCCATATTAGCCAATTAATACTAATCCCTTAAATTAAGGAATTCTAATTACACAAATATTGTAAATAAATATAAAAAAATGTAATATTTTTATAATTATTTTATAAGTGTATGATTTTTGTAATTATTTCTAAAAATATACTAATATATGTAATTTACCCTATAAAATATGTATTGTGTTTCCTTACTTAGTTTGGGTCAACTGTAATGTAATGCCTTTAAAGCAGTTAACTGCTCGGGGGCCTAACTACTACTCTATTTTGTTAAACTAAATTTAGGTGATTGATATTCCAGTTGGTGTAAAAAAGGAATATTATATGTGCAATTAATAAAATATAATAATTACACCCTTTTTTCTCCTCTAGAGTCTATATATGTCTTTTTTGACACGGTTGGGAGTAAAATTGCATAAGAAAATACAAAAATATACTGAAAATAACTCGATCGAGTTTAACACCTACAAATTGATCACAAGAGTCAAACCAATAAATCCAAAGCTTTTATTGTAATTTAACCCTTGTGGTTTATGTTTTTTCCAACTTATTTCTTGTCTAGAGTAGTTGTCACTTGTTAGGCATTTGGATTTGGCACCTCCAAAATTAAACAGAGTTGAGTTGTCACCTTACATAATTACGTGCCTCATATTATATTACAAAAAAAAAAAAAAGAGTTGCAATATAAAAATATAGGCTTAAATATGAATTAATACCCTAAACTATAGGGCATATTCCACTTCGGTGATTCATCTTTACCCTTTAATATATTAATAATATTTAATCTCAATATAAAAAATTATTTTTTTATACACATCAGCTGATTTATGCCCCCACTTAAATTAGCCACGTCAGCAATTGCTGACGTGACGTGTTCAATTTGTGTAATTGAAAAAAATTGATAGTTTAATAACCTAATTGACAAAATTGAAAGGTGGATTACCGAAGTGGAATATGCCCTATAGTTTAGAGTACTAATTCATATTTAAGCCAAAAATATACAATGTCCTTGAGATTGTGATCATCATTCGTTTTAGTACTACACTAATAACTCACTCCCTCCATTTCAAATTATAAAATGCGCAACACTTTTTAGATCTTGATCAAATTTAAAGAAATATATGTCAATATTGAGTTTTAAAATATCATCAATATAAATGAAACAAATATATTTTCGCAAATTATGTAAATAATGGGACTCTGGGGGGGATTAGTTTTGCATGTAGCTAACAAGAAAGCTAAGATGCAGCAAAATTCAAATAAATATGCATGTGAACTCTTCTTTTAGCAGTAGATACTTGCATTTCACAGGATTCTAATGAAATGTTTGAAAACAAAACAACTTTATGATTTTTCTCACAGATGAGAATTGGCAGGTGCAGCAGCTGTTGAGAATTCATGTACATTTCACCATAAATCTATAATTGAAATTATAAAGTAAATGATTGGTTGAACTATGATGAAGACATCAAGTTGTATATGAATGAATATACATTTGTTTGTCGGACACAACTTTTTAAAAAAAAAAAAATAAAATAGCCGCCCTAAGAAAAGTTAAAAACATGTGGGTGGGTCATTTTCGGTTAAATAATGTTATTATCACATAAAAAAAGTCACATAATCTTACATCTGTACCAGTAATCTCTACACGTCGCATATTTCATGTCACACGATATATATATATATGTGTGATTATATATTTTTTTTATACGATAAGAAGATTGTTGTTTTTCGGTCATAGACATATAGTGTTAGCTATAGTTTGAAAGTAGATTTAACTTGGGAGTTGGGTCCTCTTATATTCTTTCTTGCATAAGACACCCAAAAAATGATACTACTGGAGTCCACTCGTGGACAAAAAAAGTAAAATCATTTTGGAACAAATACAATCCGTTTGAATCATTTTGATTTTCAAGACAAAAATAACCTTCTTTGCGGGGCGGAGAGTGAATTTACATTGTAATGTGACCACAAAAATTATAGTAAATGGCTGGCTGTTTATTGATATACAAACTCCTGCAAATACATTGTATACTTGCTGCTTTACTTGTTTTCTCCGCACAAGAATTTAATCACCACATCAAAAGCAGACAACTTAAAGCAGTCTTTAATACCTATCATCTTTGGTTTCTGCCCGGAGAGCTTCTTCATTC
The DNA here is from genome assembly GCA_020205615.1 of Panax quinquefolius. Lineage (NCBI taxonomy): Eukaryota > Viridiplantae > Streptophyta > Magnoliopsida > Apiales > Araliaceae > Panax > Panax quinquefolius. The sequence goes on along the minus strand of CM035162.1, from coordinate 6,901,847 downwards.
CTAGAGAATTCCCATTTCACTACATCCCCATCCCAAGCCGAGCTAACAAGCATCGGATAATAAGGGTGCCAACTACAATCTCTGACTGTCGATTTATGGTGCCTAAGTTTTGCAACTTAGGCCCCACTCACCTAAATAGCAAAGTCACCATTATGAAAGAGTTAGACAAGGATTTGCACGCAAAAGGACCCAGTGCTTACCCAGATCTACCTCAAAGCCTATGGTGGCCAAAGAAATGTTTCCAATACCTTTAAATATGGTCTTTAATTCGATGGATTGAGAGGTAAGGGGGAGATTGGAAGGCATTTGCCCCCAATATGTACACAGAAAATATTACTACTATATTTTCCAAAACATCAAGACACAGCTCTCTTGTATAATAATCATCAAGTTACAAAGTATATGCAAGAATTATGGACACAGTAGTATATACTTTATGCCACACTAGGATAAAGCGAAAGCGCAGTTATGAAATTAAGTACTCACCAAATCATAGATATAAATGCAAGAATCATGAGATCCGGTGTAGATGTACTTCTGACCGGTGCTGTACAGTGTCATTCAAAAGATGCAAAGAGTTATTTTATAACACCGTAACTATTGTCAAAAATTGCAAGAATATTAAATACGGAGTAAAAGTAATAAAAAAGATAACTGTGTTCAGATGTTCATAACCAAAGTATAACCCAGCCAGCTGAAAACAAAAATAACTTGGGTCTATTTGGACACCATGAGTTGTCAATTCCCCAGCAAACCTCAGAGGGAAGACGAGACACAGAAAAAGAAAAGGCCAGGAAATCTCTGTATAGCTTTCAAATCTTAAAAAATATGGATAGGTTGGGTGGAGCGACGTGTTATGGAATGGGGGTAATTGCCCCTCTTAATATTTTGAAAATAATAATCTTCTAGGACCTGCAGAGCAACGTGCTATAGAATGGGGGTAATTGCCCCTCTTAATATTTTGAAAATAATAATCTTTTAGGTCCTGAACTCAATTTTTTCCATTAAAGTAAAGGTTTTATGGACATAAGATACAACTTTGACCTCCTTAAAAATAATTTATAATTTGAGGCCTCTATTTTGGATTGTTGTCAAAATACAAGTCATAATAGTTATGAATTAAAAAGCTTCAAGCAAATTATGGATACTGATTATTTCACAAGTTCCAAATACAAATATGCACATTACCATCAACCTCTATTCAACATTGTGACTTATAATTCATTATTAGCACCCTTTTCTCAGAAAACAAGTGGGTGTTAAACAAAAAATATTACTCAAATTATCTTCGAACCTGGGAGTAAAACTTTGAATAGACTGACAAAATAACTAGATAAACAAATCATAAAACAAAGTAATGAGTTCTAGGAGAGGTTTTGTTAGAACTTACCAATAAACCGGTGAGAAATAGCAACGTATTAGAGTACGCAACACTGAATGTCCTTTATATGTTGCTACTGATTGATCACTTGGGTGTTTCAAATCTCTTGCCCGAGGTGGGTAATCCATCCATCTGTAATCCCATTCATAATTCCTAAATCCTGGATTGCTGTAACACAAGGAAAAGAGTATCAGTTTGGCTCAACTAAGCTTCTAAAGCTATTCAGCCTGAACAACTTTTAGAGATAAACTGAATTATACTTTTAGACAACCATACTAGGTTTATTAGTTGACTCTGGTAAGTTTGACTCGTAACTCGGCCTTTTTATGATCATGCAGATTTCAATCAACAGCTAATCACAAATAAATTCGGTTAAAAGTGCAATACGAAAGTCTTTACATTGTGAATAGATGGAAAACTTGTACATATATTTACATATATGTGTTTGTGTGTGTGACAGAGAGAGATTAACCAAAAGTTCATGTAAGCATCACACGATTACATTTTAACTATAGCGCAGTGCAATAATATAACTTGTAATTATAAATAAAAGAAGGATCTCATAGTTCCTATGGAAAGCCTGAAACTGGACGTACCAATTACCACTAGAAGACATTTTCCGGATATCCCAAAGTTTAATGGTCTGATCTTTACCATTTGAAATTAAATATCGCCCATCTCCACGGCTGTCAAGAAATGTAATACCTTCTAGATGTCCAATCAGGATCCCAGCTGGCTTTCCTTTAGCTCTAAAGCAGCGTCTGTCCCACACCTGTACAGGGAAAAAAGAAGCTCTCCTGAGTCCCTTGTTTAAATAAGAAAAAGAAATCATTACACCTTTTGAATCTATCACTCCTCAGAATGGCTACGTCTTATTAAGGTTATAAAGTTTCACCCCTGAGACCCTAAAAATGACAACTATTTTTCATCATTTGCCACCACAATAACCATCAAATCCTTGTAAACTTTTTCATCTATTCCATTTAAAGCTTTGTACCATCAATCAAAAGGCACTAATAGGTATTATTTCTCAGCGTCATGGTCTACAATCAACCTTTTTCTCCTCCTCTAAATGCAACTTGAGTGGGTTTTTGGAGCTCCAGTTTTATAGGGGGGAAAAGCCTTTTCTCTAGGGGGGAAAAGCCATTGAACTGATACCTAATTTACATTTACATTACTGAACTAACTTTTTTTCCGGTCAACTCATCAAACAGCTAATTTTTTACAAAAATAAAAATACTGTTAAAGACTGTTAAAAGTTAACTGCACATTTACGCGGCGCCACGTTGTATGCTGATCAGAGAGCTGAGTTGGAAAATTTGATATAAACTAAAATTAAATCATTTTATTAACTAATCATTCTATTTATTTAACCTATTATAAAACCACCCAAATCATTTCTTCTCCTTTTGCCTGTTCACTTCCGGACCCAACCCAAATCCACTCCCGCATCTCTATTAAATTATTATAAGAAAAATCTCTATGAAGAATCATTATTTCCTATAAACCCAAATCTCATCTTAGACTTGCAAAATGATTTGAAATTTGGGATGAAAAAGACGTTGTCAATGGTGTTGGAATGAGAAAGTTGCAAAATGAAAAATCGAGATGGAGGAAGAAGACGACACACACCAAGAGGTGACGTAGAAGATAATGAAGGGAAGAAGATGATGAGAAGGTGAGATGGTGGTTCCGATCTGGGTTGTTGATGACTAATAGAAAGAGAAACAATGGAGAAAAGTTGTGATTGAATTTCCAAATTAAATTTATAATTTGTTTCGAGTATCTCTCTTATATTTCACAAACATAATTAGATTTCAAATTGGAAGAAGAAGAACCAAAGAAAATACCCAATCTTATTTTTCAAGTTAATTTGCTACTATATTAGGCAAAGATGGTGGCAATGATGGAGAAGTAGAGTTTGGTGATTATTGTGGACAGAGATGGTGGTGATGTTTGGGAGAGGTGGTCATGATAAACAGAGATGGTGACTACAGATCAAGAAAGATTATATGTTTTCTAGCTTTGTTGAAGGTGGGTGGTGACCATACATTGATTACTTTAAGTTGTTAGTTTAATTTGTTTTAAATAAATTATTAATTTGATTGTGATTCTATTATAATAAACATCATGGTGACAAATGAGAATATTGTGTAATTGTAGAACCAAAAAAAATAGATCACTTTTTATAAAACAGAGAAGTATGTTTCAATTGTTTAATTTATTATTTATTATTCATTATTAATTATTTTTGTACTTTTATTTATTAAGAAGAATTTTTATTAAAAAATAGATTTTCAATTTATTATGTCATATAATTAACCACTTTAGCATCCACGTAGACAATTTTAAGGGCCCAATGCATCATTGGGCTGTTATTTGGCGTGTAAAGGTGGATAAACTAAATAAAATTAGGCTTATTATGTTTTGCCGTTAAAAGTCAACCGATCTGGATGGAATTTGTAACGTTTTGTTAAAAAAAATTAGTACAATGTGAATGGAAAAAAAATCAGTTCGAGAATGCAAATGTAAATTGAGCTTCAGTTCAGTAAGGGAAGAATGATTTAACCCTTTCTCTAGCAAACTGAACTAAAAAAAGTACACTAGCAATTTCAACTAAGTGCAGAATATACTTAAAATTTAGAGATGCTCCTGCTATCTTGTTCGAGATTATTGAGTCAGAAAGCCAGGGAAAAATTTCTCGTGTTAACAGGGATCATATTTTACATTGATCCGTAGTAAAGAGTGACTATGAATCCATACAACCCACAATTCAAAGCTAAAGTGACTAATGAATAATTAAGAAGAAAGGTTTTACCTTGCAGAGATTATCATCACTCCCAGAATATATAAGATTCCCGCTTTCATCAGCAAAAGATACAGTGTTAACATCAGACTACATCAAAAATCAAATGATTAGATTACTTTCTGACAACTGGAATTATGGAAAATAAATAAGACATCTATGATAGTTATGCAGAAGCACGAATATCTAAGGCGAGCATTGGAGTTCCTTCAACAAACAAAGCAAAATTCTTTAACAAGCGGAGCAGGTGAAATTTACATGACAGATAGCATGCTCAAGCGTACTTGAATGCATATCTCATCCTATAAGCAGCCAAGTTAAATCTGTGTTGGCAATTCATCAAGTACATCATCAAGCATACTTTGAAGCATACTTTGGTGACTTAGCAAGTTTAGGAAAACGCAATTTCCAGCGTTTTGTTGCCCAAGAAAACAAAAAGAATCAACTCAACTGAGTCTCAGCAACTATCAAGCAGGAAAAGTTTTTTTCCCCAGCTCCTTGAGAAGATATAACTATAAAGTATTTGACAGTCCTACATCTACATTTTCTCGGCTACAAACAGGATCTCATTTGTATTTGTTCTCAAAGATAAAATCACTTAGCTAACATGTAAGACATGTACTGTGCCAAAACTGTAAGTATTTTTTTCCTCCAGCCACCAGCTTCGTTTTCTTTTCCTTATTTCAACAACTAGGTTAGCTGGAGCACTTTATATTGTTTCATAACCCATGATTCATGAACAACCTGCTCATGAGGTCATACAAGCAGAATTCCCTAGTCAAGTTTTGTTCTCCACACAAAGTCGTATTATGTGCATTAGGGGACCATAATCACTTACAAACTAAACTCATCATGAATGAGAGATCCTAATGAAAAATTAGCCGACAAAAGGTTACACTAGCAAAGCACTTATGAAGCAACAAGCAATTACATTATGTATATCAGTATTTTGTGATGATATTTCTTCGGTGTAATCACCCTTCCAAAAGAAAACTTATTGCTTCAATAAAATAACTACTTAATGAAGAATCAGTTCCAACTAGTAACACACAAAACAAACAATCATGAAAGATAGATTAACACCGTGTGCGCTTCAATTCGAAGGGAGAGCTTATTTGCTTGAAGATCATAAACATAAATAGCATCGTCACTACTTCCAGCAACAAGTTCACGTCCATCTGTGGAAAACTTCACAGAAAAGATCCCAAAAGAGTATCCTCCATCATCATCAGCAGAAAATTCCAAACCATCATGGATTTCCTGAAATATCAAACAGGCCAAACATGAACGTCATAATATTATTAAAACAGCTACATCAAGCCTAAGCTTGATAGCAAATCATCCTAAGACATAGATTAAAATATTAACATCCTACCTCACATATAACCCCTTTCCTAGCATAAAAGAACAGGTACCAAAAAAAAGGAAAAAACATGCTAAAAATCTCAAACTGGATATCAAGCAAACACAGAGTGTAGAACCCCAGGACTTTGTGAAGGAAGAGGAAGCAATACTACCATCTTGAACTACCGACTACCAGTACAACTTGCTCCAAAAGCTTAACATGACATAGTAAGACCAAAAATTTATATCAAACATTAAAAAAATCTCCATCAAATGTTATCATCTCCATGCCACAAATACACTACCAGACAAAGGAAATATATAATGAACATAATAACTGAATGGAGGCACAAATGCATGTGGGGAAACTAAGCCCACGACCTTGTAGTATTAAGAACTAGGAACCATATCATTAAGAAACTTAAATCTCTATTAGACAATGAATAAAAATAAGGAATATCAAGCTAACTCACATACCGTTTCTCATCGCTTAGACTCCCTTTTGATGTGTGGCAAAACAAGAGAACAAAGATATTGAAAGAAAGAAAAAAACAAAGCAACAAAATGGGGAGCCAAATGAAGATGGCGTGTTGTGATACCATCTTATACAATTTGCTTCAAAAGTTTTAGCTGCTAAAGAAAAGGACCAAAAAAATGAGTGAAGCCGACCCGTAAAATAAGTGTTTGATATATAATATTCCCAAATCATAAATTGGTCAAATCAACATAATAGGTTACCTGGTACTAAACAAAAACAAAATGTGCAGCACATACCGTAATATTTGCATGAGACTCCATTGCAGCAGATCCAACATTGACAATATGGACAATAGGAGACATAGTAGCATACACCTACAAAACAGATATTCACATTAAAGTCGACCGGAATTCAGTAAAACAAATGTTATTGAACTTCAAGCTTTCATTGAATCTTGAACTAAAACCAACAAGGCCTAAATTCACTCTTGAAGTGGTCAACCAGTGAATTAATAAGATAAAAAGAAAACAAAAGAAGAAACACCCTGTACCAACTGAAAAACATATAGCACAAAGAAGACATTTTAAGTATCTGGTATCTCGCAATTAGATGAGTTTGCCTAATTCAAAAAATAGAGAGAGAGAGTACGGATCTAAAGCACTCTTCTTAAATAGTATATTTATTAAAACTACGTCGTTTTGGAGATTTTTTAAAAAACAAGTGGAGCTGCGGGTGGCATTTTTGTAAATAAAAGGAAAGCAAGTGGGACCACTCTATTTTAATATTATTTTGTATTTTTAAAGAATTTTCAAAACGACGTAATTTTAATAAAGGAGTGTTTTATTTAGCTTTAAATCCGTTCTCTAATAAGATTTCTCTCTCTCTCTCTCTCTCTATATATATATATATATATATATATATTTAAAGGTTGATAAGATTAGAGATTAAAGATTTCATTCCCAAAAAATATAAGTGGACACTCTAAGCAGTTCATCAATTTAAAATATTTAATTTCAAGTCAACACATTATTGCTTGCGCAAAGTAATCAAGATAAATAAAGCTCTCCAAACTTGACTTTAATTGACTAGTTAGATAAATGAGGAGAGAAGGCCGAGTGGTTGAAGACGTAGCATTGAAACTGCTATGTAGGCTTTTGTTTACCGAGGGGTACAAATCCCTCTCTTTCCGTACCTTCATCTAATTTAATGAACGTACTAACCAGAATAGATCAAATAGCAATAGATAAAATTATTCCAACAGTTAGACCTTTCTTTGATATAGATTCTCTATGCCTAATTGCTGCAACACGGAACATACTCATGCTAATCTACTGCAATGGCCTGAACTCGGCTCGTTTATCTAATTAGCTTTTTCAAATCATAAAAAAATAAAACTACTTAAGGTGGACTATAAATGCTCACTAGAGATCAGCTAGTAAGATAAATGAGCCAAATTTAGCTTTATTTTAGAGGTCACTGTATGGACATGTTGAGCTTGGGTAAGCCACTGTTTGACTCAACTCTAATCATTACTCACAATTAGTGCAGTGTCACTGAGTTGAGGTGTTTTTTTAATTTACTTCACAATCCATGCTTCAAATTGATTAATTGTTAATTTGTCTGACTCTAGACTTCCCTTTCCTTCTTTGAAAAATATTCACTATCTAATTTCTTGTAATGAGGGATGATAGAGAACCAGATATGGTCGTATAATGTATACATTATAGCATACCCTAACGGTGTAACTGTGTCACTCAACATTTTCTAGAAGTTCTTTCAAATATATGACCACCTTCCAACTATCTGACAGGAGAAAATTGCTTAGAGCTTGGCTTAGAGACAACATAGCATTGACAGTTCTCAAAAAGGATTAGGGAACTGCAGGTGAAGCAGTAACCATGCCCATTGCCCAGTTAATAGATATCATACAATATTGTCTGGTATACGACCGCCTTGCAAACAATGTTCTAAAAGGCGCTAGGCAGGAGGCGGGCGGCCGAGGGGGGCCTAGCGCCTAGGGGGACTAGCGGGGCTCAAGCGGGATTTTTATTTTATGTCTATTTTAATATTTTATCTTACATTTATTCAAACAAAACAATAATATAAAGCAAAACAATCTATAATAAAGATAATAAAGACATTTGCTTAAAGTTCAAACACATATCCATATTGCTAATGTCAAAGTTCAAACACAAACATGTTATTGTTCAAAGTTCAAACATATTTTTAACATATTAGTTTTATTTATAGACAATATTGCTATTAAATAATAAAATTAAAATTTCAAGAATTTAATTCAATATTAAAACTTCAAAAAACTAAACATAAATTTAAGAAATATATTGAATTAAACTAAATATTACAAATGTATCATCATTTATATAATTTGAAATTGATACAAGTTCAAAAAATTACAACTATAATAAAATTATTCATTTTGACTTGATATTGTTCACTTCGTATTGTGATTGATATGCTACAACATGTACTATGAATATGGTAAATCATTAAAAAAATATATATATCAAGATCTGGTTTGGATGGTTATTAAAATAATAATAAAAAACCTCTCCGCCTAGATTCCGCCTAATTTCCTGAAGTGATTTTTTTGCCGGCTTGGGAGGGGGGCCTAGCGCCTAGGCAGGGATTTTTAGAACACTGCTTGCAAATCATACATAAAACTGAAAGGTGTAGAAATGTAAAAGATCAAACAAATAAATACAAATATATATGTACTTGTGAGTGTGTATGTGTTGAGAAAGCAAGCAACTGCACATGCGCATTCAGCTAGCATAAAAGGTAGGTTTGATAGCTTACAAGATGTCGCTGGTCTGGTGAAAGAGATGTATCAGTAACCGTCCATCGCAAGCTTTTGGCAAGAATGTTCTTCTGAACTTTCCACCCTCTTTCTACATTGTAAATTCTGATGCGGCTTCCCTGTTTAATAAGATAAAAGTAAATGTAATGACAAATTTACACTAGCAACTAAGCCCCTCATGACTCAATGGTAAAAAAACTACTCATAAGGCTTTGGGTGCATGAGGTCTTGGGTCTTCTTAAAGGCAAGAATGTTAAATTTCAATAGAATATAGCAAAAAAAAAAATTTACACTACCACCACATATGGTTGCCCATTATAAAAATTAAAATACAATAAAATCTAAAACATCTAAATCAAAATTGCTGAAACACAGAGTAACTCTGGAAGCTTTGGTATAGGTAAAAATTGTCCATTTTGAAAAAATAAAGTGGCAAAGAGAAAAACTTTACATAACGAATTGAGCCATATGATTTAAATTTCCATAAATATTTCAATTTCTCATGATAGAATGTAAATAATACCTGATATGCAACAACACAAAGAGAACCATCAGCAGAAAATTGCGAGACATAAGCCCGGGTTGTCATTTGGTCTACAACGCACAGACTATTCACTGGCAAATATCTACTACGAACGTGACAACGATCAGATAATGAAAATCTCCCTCTTCCTGAAAAATTACATTCTCGACCAGCTAGCATCTTCACAGTAGAAACAGGATACTCACGCTTCCCAGGGTGTATGTGGCTCAAATTCTCATGGGGTGCTGATCTAAGCTTTGTGAGCTGAGCAACTTCATGGTCCAAGAGATTTGTGGGTTTGTTGGGAGAAGAATTTTCATCTTTAACAGAGTTGGCTGTTTCACTATCGCAATATTCTGAATCAATTTCCAATCTACTTAAAGCATATCCCAAATTATCATTGGCACCTCTCCGTCTCCAGCCTCTAAAATAGTACATTTTTACTAACACATAAGCATTAAACACTGCCCTGCCTTCAGCTCATCAAAAAATGGGTCTCAAATTTAAGAACCCTGCTAAAAAAACATAAATACATTTACACCCCAAATGAATCCATTCATACCTGTATATGAAATTATGCATGTATGTATCTTTCAAGTAAATGGATACTAACACAGCTGGATGAATATCTTTTATTAGAAAGACAAAATGATAGTTCATTAAATACACTTTTCACTAATGACTAATTTGTAAGTTGTAACAGTTAAATTCAGCTAAAGTAAATCATTTCACATTCCAATATAAGCTAAAATTACATTATTCTCTCAGGCCAGTTGACCTTGACAATATCAACTTAATTCATCTGAATTTCGTCTTTCTTTAATCAAATTCAAAAGGACTACATCTTTCTTACCATGATACCTTATCCTCATATTCTCGAACAATATCAAACAGCACAGAAACAGATGAATGGATATAGATTAATTGTAATAAAAAAATGCACAACTAACACCCTCCATTAAAGGCAGCAAACAAAAATTGACCACAGCATAAATCCACAGATAAATTCATACAATAATCAAACAAAAGAGGGAGAGAGTCGCATAATAATTGTAATAAATGATAGTAAAATATAGCTTCAAATTCTCACCTTTTGAGCTGAGATATAATGACAAAACCAATTCGATCTCTCCCTTTCTAGATGTTAACGCTTAGATCGTCGTCACGTAAGGCCAATCACGTATCGACGCCTCGATCCTCAGACAAGAAAAACGATGGCGGTTCAAGTACGATGGCTATTCACGGATATACTGAGTGAAGTCGAGTCGATGAACGTGTTCACAAGTTAACAAAATGGAGGCTGTAATACCTAGTGTCTTGAGAAAAAGATAATAATTCTTGAGTGTATATCTGATTATGAATGAATAAGTGTATGAGAACGTACCTTTTTGTGATGACTTCCTTGCTAAGCTATATCCTCTCTTCCTGGATTACAGTGCCACCCACTATTACCTGACACACCCCCTTCTTCCGATGGGTTCCACCGATCGCATATAGTTTATCCAACTTTTTTGTCATTTGTTTCCACCGCCGTACTAGGTTATAATCCCATCCACATTAATGCATGGCGTGTTTCTACCAACCGTAATGCTTTTCATCATCATGCGTGTCAAAATAATAGATATTAAAATGTCCAAAGGATCGACCCACTGGACCGACCCGGTCTTATAAGTCAAAATGAAAATAATAAGATAACTGGGCTTAAAGACTTTCATGGTTCAATAATAAAGGCCCAATAGATTAAATAAAAGAGTAAGCCCAATCTACCCGGCCCAATGAAAGAAAATATCAGGACCCAACATTGCCCCCTAGTTTTTTGTTAAACAGAATGTTTAATAGAAAACTATAAATAGTCCATGATATTTTACTGAAAATCAATAATAATAAGAAGTAATTGAAATGTACCCGGTTATTGCTCACGAAATGAGATAAAAGGAGATTAAAGGCCCAAATCAGAAAGGCCCTATCTATTAAATATCTGGACCCGAGACCGGACGCTTCCCATTCAAATTCCAAATTATTACTAACATTTAATGTACCAAATTTTAAACACCAGTATATAAATAGTATAAAAGGATAACTTTACCAAATTTGGCAGTTTTACTGCTCATTTGAAATTGAGCGCCTTTCTAAACTTTCTGATCTTTCTCTGCAAATCGTCACAAATGGCTTCCCAACAACTCTGAACAAAGTTCCCCAATAATAGTAACACCAATCACAGTGGTTCCACCAAACCCCAACCCTCATGAAGGAACTACAAGCGCGAATCCCAAGCCGAAAACTCCAAAAAACCCCTCTGAATACTACAGGAGTACGGATCGCTTCTCGCATGCCAACACTCCTTCTATCATAACTGAGGTTGAACTAAAGAGGGTTCGATCTCGGTTCCACATTCCGGATACCCACGCGATCAGGGTACCCCGGTCTGGTGAAAAGATGTACCAACGGCCTGAAGGTTGGACGGCCGTCCCGGTGACCTTACTGGAGAAGGGGGTTCGTTTTCCCCTACACATCTTTATAGTGACCCTACTTTGGGGTTTACGGGTGGGGGGTTCTCACGATTGGTGCCAAACTCCTACATTCACATTCGCCTTCGTGGCCTTACTCGCCATGAGTTGGGCGTCCGAGCCTCCTTTGACTTCTTCTTCACCTGCCTATAAAATAAGACAATCCGGGAGAAGGGGTTCAAGGCCCTTAAAGAAGCATTCTCCGAAGTCTGGAGAAAAGTTCGATAGACGTTCACTGGTGAACACCCCTTCGAGCAATAGGGGATGGCACGAGAAATGGTTCTTCGTCAAAGGCCCCGAGATTTCTTCTTTACCGAACTGGGCAACTGACGAAAAGATATCTGGCGACTTGAGACATTTCAAGAAGCGGGAAGTGGAAATGATGGAACTATTCGACAACTTCCCTAAGGAAGAGTGGAAATACTTGACTCCTCTCAAAGCAGGCATGGTTATATGACCATAAGTGTAAGTACCAGCTCATTTCATATATAAATTTTTGAAAATATTTTATGATGTGTAATTTTAACATAGGATTGTTTGATTTATGCAGTATCTCTGATCAGACCGAGCTCCTTAGAAATAAAGGAGTTCGAAGATTTTTTGTCCGGGAAGTCTTCGGAAGCAATTGAGACTATACCAACTGAAACTACTCCCGAAGTCGAACCAACCCCAGAAATTCATACGGATGAATTTCAAACAGAAGAAGCAGAGGCCGAAGAGGTTCTTGTACCAGAAGAGACTCTTCATCCTCGTCAGAAGAGGAGAGCCACCGGAAAACCAGTGTCAACCCCTCTTGTTAGCCCTCCCGAATCCACACCGAAAATGAGAGCCAACCCCGGACCTAATCCTCGACGAGAGGCTTACTCGATCGTCTGATCGAAGAAATGTCCTTCGGACCAAAAATTAAAAACAAAATAACCCCTCATAGCTCGCCAAGAGCTCGGGGTACCTCGGTCTTGATTATCCCACCATTCGTGCCCCCTGCAGAAATACAGATTAGCGAAGACGGTGACCAGGACGAAGGGATTCCAACGCTATCCAGGAAGAGGAAGCGCACTCTTGATAGCCATCCGAGTTCTGCCTCTGCCTCAACACCTCAAGGACCCACCCCAAATAAATTCCCTACAATTGAAACTATACACGCTGACCCTACCCCTCCTGAACAGCCAACTCTCTCCCCCGAAAGGCCAAGACTTCCCGAATGACCTTGGGTCCCTCGTGTCGTGGTTACCATGCCGAGGCTGTGGGATCTCCGACCTTGTGGCCTAGGTTCAATGCCAATTTCCCCTTCGACCTCTTCGGAGCTTTCGTTAGGAACACTGACGACCACCGGTTCAGTGATCACACAGACGGAAATCTGCTCGATGAGGGGATGAGCTATTTGGCTAAGGTAAATAACAATCTCTTCTTCCTCTATATCTCTGTTCTCCTTTGAATATTTGGACGTTTGACTTGAATATTTTGAAAATATGCGAGCTAATCTCGTCTTCTTGACGACGATCGCGTCCCGAGACACATAAATGGAGAGGCCGAGGAAGATTTCATGAGACAAGAGATAAACATGTTGAAATCAACCTTGGACCGAAAGAGAGCCGGTCGTGAAGATGCTTTTCATACCATCAACGGTCTTCAAACAGAATTAGATCGGGCTAGGATGGATTTGAAGACATCTGATGACGAGTTAAGGACCACGAGGGATGGGTTGGGCGCGTCAAAAGCCGACCAACAAACTTTGATCGACTTTGAATCTTTGGTTTGGTTGAAGAAAACTTACTCTGAAGGCAAAAAATGAGGAGTTTTCTTGACCAACCGAAGCTTTCAGTTATCTGACTTGGTGAGGCTGAGACGAAGGCTCAAGACGAAGCACGAAGTCATAAGGCCAAACGTCACAAGCTTAGCCATAAAATAAAGGATCTTGAAGGACGGGGCCCTCTCCTGACTGACGAGATCCGGGAGCAAATTCAGGCAGACTACAGGGATTCGGACGAACTGAATGCCGAAATCTTAAAGGTATACTCGGAGGGGTACGAAGATTGCCGGGAACGAGGAAAAGAGAAGCTATCGGCTGCTCGGTTGGACCCGGCATTGCTCAACTCCGATGATGAAGGTGGGACCTGAATGTTCGTCCTGTGTTTATCTTATGTAAAAAATTAACTACTTTAAAGTTTTTGTAATTAGGGGACTGGTTTATTATTAATATGAATGAATGAATCTTAATCTGTCTTGATCATGGCTTCTGTTTCAATTAATTTCTTGTCAATAATTCAGTATTAATAAACTAATCCCAACTAGTGAATCAGATATGGCACATAACAGTTAATTTATGAAAATAAAGTAAAGTGAATTTTTCGGACAGGATTCAATCTTAACTGAATTAAATGAACTGAACTCAACATTTAAACAAAATAAATTAATATATGCTCCTCGATACCGAAGTATGAAATCAGTCATGTGTGAAGTGAACTTAGTCGATCCTCCTTGCACCATCGAAATCTAGCTTACCTCTCGGGGTAGAACAAATATATAAGGGCCAAGATTCAAGGATCAAGATATAAGGATCAATAGTGACCATTGACTTACCACCCTGATAAGATCAATATAGGATCATAAGGACCTTAGGCTACCATCGAATGGCCAGCGAGTCCTACCATACCTCCTTACACCATAGTGACTTTAGGACAAATAGGACCAGGATCAATAGTGACCATTGACTTACCACCCTGATAAGATTAATATAGGATCAAAAGGACCTTGGGCTACCATCGAATGGCCAGCAAGTCCTACCATACCTCCTTACACCATAGTGACTTTAGGACAAATAGGACTAGGATCAATAGTGACCATTGACTTACCACCCTGATAAGATCAATATAGGATCAAAAGGACCTTGGGCTACCATCGAATGGCCAGCGAGTCCTACCATACCTCCTTACACCATAGTGACTTTAGGACAAATAGGACCAGGATCAATAGTGACCATTGACTTACCACCCTGATAAGATCAATATAGGATCCAAAGGACCTTGGGCTACCATCGAATGGCCAGCAAGTCCTACCATACCTCCTTACACCATAATGACTTTAGGACAAATAGGACCAGGATCAATAGTGACCATTGACTTACCACCCTGATAAGATCAATATAGGATCAAAAGGACATTGGGCTACCATCGAATGGCCAGCAAGTCCTACCATACCTCCTTACACCATAATGACTTTAGGACAAATAGGACCAGGATCAATTATGAAAAAGTAACCTTTTATTAATAACGAACAATCGTGTACAGACTTCCCATGGCCGACTTAATCTTTATTGAAAATATTTAGAAGCTCCGCCAAAGACGCCACAGTATTCTTCTTGATCTCGGAACCATCGAGTGCCTTTAACAGATAAGTACACGGCTTTGGTACTTGATCACTTCATATGACCCTTCCCAGTTCGGCATTAGCTTTCCTGTGTTTTGAGGCGTAGAAGCTTCGGCTTCTCTAAGGACGAAGTCTCCTACTTCGAATCTACGAAGTTTGACCCTTTTGTTGTAATGTTTGGCCACCCTTCGTTGATAAGCGACCAATTTGAGCAAAGCTTCTCTCTCGACTTCGCCTAGCGAGTCCAAGTTAGCTTTCATCCTTCGTCGTTGTAGATTTCTTTGAATTGACTTACCCGAAGACTTGGAGATCTGATTTCGACTAGGACTAAGGCATGAGTACCATAGGCCAATCGAAAGGGCGAATCCCCCGTAGTAGTCCTTGGTGTAGTTCGGTATGCCCACAAAGACGCTTCGAAGAATTCTTCCGGCCATCTCCCTTAGCTTCATCCAATCTACGCTTGATTCCGCTTCAGCGGCCTGTTGGTCACCTCGACTTGCCCATTCGATTGTGGATGAGCCACGAAGTTTTCTTATGTTGAATCCCCGGATCATTCAAAATTCTTCAAATTTTGAACCCACGAATAACCAAGCGTCCAGTTGTCCGATATCAACACCTTAGGGATCCCGGCGAAACACCACGCACTCCTTTATAAACTTTAGGCACTCTCTGTTCGTTATTGATCAAGTGGTTTTGCCTCCACCCACTTAGTCATATAATCAATAAAGAACTATGACGGTGACGACCTTTAGCTTTAGGTAACGGTCCCAATATATCCACCCCCCAGACAGCGAAGGGTATAGGAGATAAAATCGAGTATAGCTCTTCCGGTGGCTGATGTGGGATCGGACTATTAATCTGGCATTTTTCACATTTCTTGACATATTCTGTAGCTTCTTTGAAAATTGTAGGCCAATAGTATCCTTGTCGAAGTACTTTATAAGCCAAAGACTTGGCAGCCATATGATCACCGCAAATACCTTCGTGAACCTCCCGAAGAGCATACTTGGCCTCGGACGGAACCAAACATTTCAACAATGGTGAGGAAAACGCCAATCGATAGAGATCCCCATCAATAAGACTAAAATTGGCACTCTTGTACTTAATCTTCTTTGCCAGCATCTGATCCGAAGGAAGGACGCCATCTGCCAAATACTCGATGTAGGGGGTCATCCAACAGCTAGATCGCTCGATACACATCAACGCTTCGTTCCGAACACTTGGGCTGCTGCAAAACTTCCAAATATACCGATCCGTGGAAAACATCTGCATCTGTAGTGGCCAGCTTCGACAATGCATCGGCAATAGAATTGTCATTACGCTCTATGCTCTGAAACTCATACGAAGCGAAATATTGAAGTCGGTCTCTTAATTCCGCCAGATATTTGATCATTCGGGTCCCACGAGCTTCATAATCTCCCGACAAATTGCTTAACGACCAACCGAGAATCACTATAGATAATCAAATGTTGGACTTGAGACTCTTTTTAACGGACACTGCTAATACCGCTTCAGACTCGACTTCATTGTTTCGTTGCTTTAAATCCGAATCGATGGCTCTTTGGACCTTGAATCCCTCCGGACTTATTAAAATAATTCATGCTCCACTAACAGTCATCGTAGAGATCCATCTGCATACAGCGTCCCACGCCTTTCTCGACCTGGCGAAGAATGGCCACCGCCCGTCGATCGAAGATTCGACCACAGCAACTCCGCATCTGCTTCGGTGAACGAGCATTCTACCATAAAGTCAGCCAGGGCTTGGCCTTTGATGGCAGTTCGGGGATGATACTCGATAAAAAATTGGGATAACTCCATAGTCCACGCTGCTAGTCTGCCCGAGACCTCTGGCTTGCCCATCACCTTCTTCAATGGCTGATCCGTGTAGACGACCAGGAGTCGACCTTGAAAATATTGCCGAAGCTTTCTACTGGCAATTATTAAAGCAAAGGCAAATTTTTCAATATTCGGATACCTGGTTTCAGCATCTCGTAGGACGTGGCTGACATAATAGACCGGATGTTGCTTCCCACTGATCTCCCGAACCAACACTGCTCCAACTGCCAATGAACTTGCTGCAAAGTACAAATATAAGGTCTCTCTTTGGGCGAGCTTTACCAATAAAGGAGCGAAGACGCAGATATGTCTTTATGCCTTGAAAGCGTCTTCACACCCCGAAGTCCACTGGAACGTCTTCGCATTCTTCGGTCCCTTCAATGTGTCAAAGAAAGGAAGGCATCTCTCCACAGATTTGGCGACGAACCTCCTCAAAGCCGCAATTCTACCAGTCAGACGCTGGACGTCCTTGAATGACTGAGGAGTCTTCATGTCAAGAATGGCTCGATCTTCTCCGGATTGGCCTCGATGCCCTCTCCGACCGACCAGATAACCTGAAACTTTCCGGACCGAGGCCGAAAGTACATTTGGCGGATTGAGTCTCAATTAGCGATAACGAATCGGTCTGAAAGCATTCCTCCGTGTCGTCCAAATGCTTCGAATCTGCATGATACTCTTTACGATCATGTCATCTACATAAACCTCCATGTTCCTCCCCAAATTTTCTATCGAAGATGAAGTTCATCATTCTTTGGTAGGTAGCTCCAGCATTTATGAGGCCAAAAGTCATTTTTTTGTAGGCATACACCGAACGGTGTGTAATGAACGCTGTCTTTGGAATGTCTTCTTTGCACATGGATATTTGATGATAACCTGAAAAAGCATCCATAAAACTTAGTAATGCATACCCGGTGGCATCGATGAGTTGATCGATATGGGGCAGAGGATAAAAGTCCTTCGGACAAGCTTTGTTGAGATCGGTGTAGTCGATGCAAACCCGCCACTTTCCATTCTGCTTCTGCACCAACACCACATTTGCTATCCATTCTGGGTAATCAATCTCGTAGATGAAGTCGAGACTAGCAATTTCATGAACCTCTTCATCGATGATCTTCTGCCTCTGAGCAAATATCCGCCTCTTCTGACGAACTGGCTTCTTCGAAGGATCTATCTCCAATTTATGCTCAGCAACCTTTCGGCTAACTCCAGGCATGTCTTGTGGCTCCCATGCAAAAATATCCGCATAACATCGTAAGAGTTCCATAAGGTTCGTCAAAGAGGTTACGTAGACCAACCAATCCTCACTATCTTTGTCCGCTTTCCGATGACCAACTAAATCTCCTCTGTCCCTCCAAATGAGGATCACCAACGGATTACGAATTGCTTCTCGGTGAAGGGTTCGATCTCAATTGCCATCGTCTTTTTCTGCTTCTCGACCCCATTCCGGATGAAATAACAAAGATTCCGATAACATCGTCGGGCAGTCTAAGTCACCCACCACCTCCCTACTCCATGCTACGTGTGGGAATTTGATTTTGAAATGTGGGATGGAGGTCACGACTTGGAGAGTCACAACGTAGGTCTTCCCAAAGATGGCGTTGTGGCCGAATCCACATGCACAACATAAAATTTGCACGTTATCTCTACTCGCCGAGGGGCCGTCCAAGATAACCGGAGTTCAATAGTGCTCTGCACCTCTCGACCGGTCGTTCTTAAAACCATATAGAGGAGCCTCCTGTCCGACCTCCATTTTGTGCCCATCGAGATGCATCCTCTGATAAGCATGGGCATAAAGAATGTCCACCGAAGATCCGTTATCTATCATCATGCGTTTCATATCCACCGAGCCCACTTGCGCTGTGATCACCAATGCCCCTTCATGCGGTTCGATGGGCTCCGAAGGATAATCCGCATCCGTAAATGATATGACGGTTCCTGGAAAAGGTCATCAATCTTCGTGTAGCATCATCGCACACCGACATGACCGAATCAAGATAAGCCCTTCTCTTCTTCCCTACTAACTTCCCTACAGACCCACCAGTTATTACATCAACGACTTGCCTTGGCGGTGGTATTGGAGCATTTTGAATGGGTGGTGCTTGAACCGTCTGAACGGTACGATTGATAATCTGCTGATCCTGGCGGTCCTTCTCAGCCACATACTGAATCAGCAAGCCGCTTTTAATCTTGTTCTCCACGAAATCCTTTAAATTGCAACACTCATTAGTGTCATGACCAGCAGCTTGATGATAACCACAATATTTACGAGGGTTGCCATGTCCCGTCCTGTAATTATCACGAGGTGGCTCAAAGAAAGGCTGGTTTCTGATCTGATCCAAAATTACCGACCTCTCCGTATTCAATTGGGTGTAGACCTTATTAACCTTCGGGGTAAAAGCAGTGCCGCATTGCCTTTGCCGCCACGAGTTATTATATTTCTTGAACTACCTTTCGCTCGCCTTTGTAGTTGTACCCTCCCACTCTTCTCTCGATCAACCTCGATCTTGGAAACCTCTACCTCCTTTAATTGGCCCGAGAGAAGGATTTTTCAAACTATTCATAGCCTCTTCTACAACAATATAGCCTTACGCTTTGTCAAAGGCTTCGCTAAACTTTTCGGATGGTGAAACATCAACTTCTTTACCAATTTCTCCGACTTAACCAGATCTAGCCCATTCTGGAATAAACCAACAGCTTGGAGATCATTAAGGTCGGATACCTGACCGACCGCTTCCCTAAACCTCTTTACATATTGGCCTAAAGATTCATTTGGTGAACTGCCGGATTCATCTTAAAGAGCTCAGAAGGCTTTCCTTCTTCTGTTGCTTCCAAAACTTGCATGGAACTTATCACAAAGCTCGGTCCACGAGGAAATCGAATCCGATGGTAAAGTCCCCATCCACTGTCTTGCGTCTTTTCTCAACGTCGTGACAAAAGTGTGACACTTGGCAGCATCAGTGAAGTCATAGTAGTCCATCAGCCGGTCGAACGCCTGACTATGGTCATAAGGATCTCCGGACCCATCATAGCTTTCCATACGAGGCAACTTTTTGGTAATATTTGCCTTCTCCTTAAGAATATCGGAGGAAAAAAGGGACGCCTTCTTTCCAGGAGTGTCCTTCACCTGTTGGACCTCAGCCAACTGTTTTCGGAGTTCTTTCAACTCCTTTACCAGAAAATCAACACCTTCGGGTTGCGATGAGATCTCCTTCTCATGAGCGACGTTAGGCCTTTGAATGGATCGACCTCTCCCTGCCGATCCCACTGCCCTTGTGGGACTTCTTGATCTACTAGGATGTATAATTTCATCCTCATGATGAGAACGGTTGTGCCGGTACTCTCCTCTTCGGGTTTCTGGCACGATTTCTCTCGACCTGGTTCTTCGTCTATCATCTTTGTGATGCGGTGAACCAACGACCATCAGTGCCTTCTTCGAGGCCAAGGGTGTTCTGCTCTTCGATCTCCTCCTACTGCGAGAACGATCCCTAAACACATGCATAGAATGTTCCGGCTCCTTACCCTTCCGCCGGGGTATCTCCTTATGCCTACTCCGCCTTTCTAATGAACATGGCTAGATGCTTCGTCCTCAACTCATCCACCAAGCATCTGTTCGGCTATATCTTCCTTTGTTTTAACAGAACCTCCAAAGCCTTATCTCGCTTCGTCTCGCCATCCTCGCCAACTTGGCGGCCTCTGTCTTCTTGACCACTTTGCGATGAGTCCCGGTCGGTGAGCCTTCTACCGATCCCCGATCGGGATCACGCCCTTATCGGCATTAAAACCAACTTCCGTCTGCTCCATCGTGGATCTTGGACGAAGTTCTCTGAAGTTGTGTTTAGAGACCGTGCTTTCGTGAGCACTTTTAGAAGGACCCAGACGGTCCTTTCTTTCAAATCTGAGGCGTTGATGAACTAATGACCATCGCCGCCTTTCCGGTGTACCATCTCTACTCCTCATCATCTTCCGAAATAAGTTAAACAATTGTGATTGAAAAAAGCCCTCCTTCTAGCGCCAATGTTAACGCCAAGATCTTCTGCCACGTCCCAATCACGTAAGACGCCATGATCCTGCACAGTAAACACGATAAACACCACAAGCTTGACGGCGGTTCCGTCGGGGG
This sequence comes from Panax quinquefolius, assembly GCA_020205615.1. Lineage (NCBI taxonomy): Eukaryota > Viridiplantae > Streptophyta > Magnoliopsida > Apiales > Araliaceae > Panax > Panax quinquefolius. The sequence goes on along the minus strand of CM035162.1, from coordinate 6,880,668 downwards.
ATAGCTCAGGCGTGAGAGTCAGTAAACGTGTTCACAAGGTTAACAAAATGGAGGCTGTAATACCTAGTGTCTTGAGAAAAAGATAATAATTTTTGAGTGTATATCTGATTATGAATGAATAAGTGTATGAGAACGTACCTTTTTGTGATGACTTCCTTTGCTTGCTATATCCTCTCTTCTGGGATTACTGATACACCCACTATTACGACACACCCCCCTTCGATGGGTTCCACCGATTGCATGTAGTTTATCCACCTTTTTTTCATCATTTTTCACACCGTAAATGGGTTATAATCCCATCCACATTAATGCATGGCGGGTTCTCTAGTCAACCAACCGTCATGCTTTTTTCATCATTGCATGTCAAAATAATAGATATTAAAATGTCCAAAGGATCGACCAATTTGAATGAATTCCCGGTCTTATAAGTCAAAATGAAAATAATAAGATAATCGAAAAAAAAAGACTTTCATGGTTCGATAATAAAAGTGCCTAATAGATTAAATAAAAAGAAGTTCGTCTACCCTAACGATGAAAAAAAAATATCATGACCCAACACTAGATTTTGGGGATAATAAGTAGGCAGATTGATTTTCCAGTAGCTTGTGAGAAGAATAGAGTTTAGAAGACTTCCCGTCTCTTTTTACATTAGTTTTTTTAGTTAACTCAAACTCAACGGCGTCGTACTTAAATAAGGAAAGGAACAAAGAAAATGACTCCTTTGACATCCCATTTATTGATTATATTATATACTTATCAATTTTTACTTATTTATTCTTAATCTTAAATTATTTATTAAAAATGAGGGAGCATATGGTTAATTTGACTTTGATAAATTTCATAATTATCTTAAATTATTTTTATGAGAGAGTTAAACACATAAACAAAAAGTAGGTCAAAACATTAAAACGGAGACTAGGTGGTATATATATATATATATATGCTAGGAGTACTATTATAATTAATATTATCTCCACCGTTGATAAATATCATTAATGATTAAGATTTAAAAAAATAAAAATCCAACCAATACAAATTGTAGCAACAGTATAAAACTTATAGCGGCTAAGTAATTTACTAAAGTATTCCTTTAATTATTGTAGCGTCGGATGAGTTGTCTTCATTATTTGGCTAGTCACTGTATATACCATCTCTTTTATATAAAAATTTAAATAACAATATAATTTTCCTTCCATTCAATTGACCTCTTTTACTTCTTTGTTTAAAAACTATCATAAGAGCCCCATCAAAAACGCGGACTATTTATATGTTAGCATCTTTATTCAACTAGAAATTAAGGCATAATTTTTTTTGGCTAACTGGTTTAAAAATCAAATTGGACTGGATCGGATTGGTAAAAATACGAATCGGTCCACACTCCGGTTCGGTTTGGACTACTTAACAGTTTTTTGTCAAAAATCAGTTGAAGACCAAGTTTTTATTTTTAATTTTTACTAAAAAAAATTAATATTTAAATTAACAACTTTTAGTAATATTATAACTCAACTTTATTATGTTTTGATTCATAAAAAATGAGATTTTTTAAAATTTTATTAATTACTAATAAATATATTTTTATATATTAATGACGCCATTAGTTGGACCAATAACTCATCCATCCGGTACCTTTTTTAATTCGATAACTTATCCGAGTCTGAAAACCATGTTCCTACATTTATTTGTGTAGAAAAACTCAAAAGTTCATGCTAAATATAATTCTAATTGGATGCCTCCGTGAAACTTGAAAAACGAATAAATATAGGTGTATTACTATTGAATTTTTCATACTAATCAACAATAATTTTAAAAAACCCGATTAACAATTACAAAGTATCTATTTATTATTCATGTGAAAAAAATATCTTGTGAAATTATTAAATCCTGGTGTAAAAATATCAACTCCCTTTACGAGGCATACTAAAAAAAAAAAATCTGTTCACAAAACATGATTGGTTACTTTTAATTAATCAATTGTATTCCTTAAAATTAATAGGAAAAACAATTGAAAAAATGTTTTGTATGTATTAAAAGGAAATAAGTAATCATCATATATAGTATTGACACAAAAATAGTAATAAAAAGTGTTAAAAATGTATTAAAAAATATTATTCTAGTATCAGGATTCGAACTCAAAATGCATAAATTCGTTTTGCATTTGGCAGTGTTACTGTTACAACAAAAATGGATTTTAAATATAATTTAAATATAAGATATTTTTGAAAGACAATTTAAAATATTTTAAAATTAATGTAATTTTTAACTTTTAAATTAATAAATCATATAGTACTATTTAAATAGTTGATTTTTTTTATAATTATAGTATCTAAAACTAAATCAATTCATATTTAATTTAAATATAAAAATATCTCAAATTAATTTTAAAAGAATACTAATGCTATATTACTAAAGCTAGGGACTATATATAAATAATTTAGGGTAAATTACATATATTAGTACATTTTTAGAAATAATTATAAAAATCATACACCTATAAAATAATTACAAAAATAATACACTTTTTCATATTTATTTACAATATTAGTGCAATTAGGATTCCATAATTTAGGGGATCATTATTGGTGGACTAACATGGCAAATCTGGGATTTTTTTATTTGAAACGCGTGAATCCCTTCTTTTTCTCCCAACTCCCATAATTTATGTACTGGTATTTCTCTCTCTAAAATCTTCTTCTTCTTCTTCTTCATCACAGTTGGTGGCGTAAATTGATTATTTTTTAATTTACTTTTGCCAACTCCCATAATTTATGTACTGGTATTTCTCTCTCTAAAATCTTCTTCTTCTTCTTCATCGCAGTTGGTGGCATAAATTGATTATTTTTTAATTTACTTTTGCTGCACTTGTTGATTCACAGGTTGTTCAAGTTAGTGAGAAGAAGGTTTTGGATCAGAAAGCATTCATGTTGTTCTATTATCGAGATAATAGAAATTTTGCTTCAAACAAGTCTGTTGATATTGCTCGAAAAGAGATCGTGGCGACAGATTTCATGGGAAGAAATAAACATTATTTAAATTTCAATCAAGAATTAAAAGGATTGTGTTTCAGTTGGATTCTGATTTTGATGTTCCTATAGTTAAGACAGAAGCTCAAGTTCATAGCCAGAAGATATTTCCAATCCAAAAAATTTTAAAGGTGTGTTAATTTAAATTTTGTTATTGTTACTATCATATAACTGTTTGGCTACTTCTGCATTATGTTTTAGTTACTGTTAACTTGTGATTCGGATACCATTTTTGTTACCTTGATTTGATATTTTGGTTACTTTTTTATGTTGTTATGGTTACCATGTATTTGCTTAATATACATTGTTGACTAAACTGGTTTTGGTGTACATGTTGTTTATGTATTGGTTACTAACATATATCTGTTTGGTTACTTCATTAGTATATTTTTTGTTACTGTTAGCTTATGATTTGGATACCATTTTTTTTCCCTCAATTGGGATTTTAGTTACTTTTATATGTTATTTTGGTTATAATGTATTTGCTTAGTATACATTGGTTGACTAAACTGGGTTTGGTCTACATGTTGTTTATGTGTTGATTACCATTAAAACATGGTTTGGTTACCATCATATAATTGTTTGGTTACTTCTTTAGTATATTTTTTGGTATACATGTTTTGTTTACTACATAAAATGATTTGTACTACATGTTTATATTTTGGTTATCATTAGATTATATAATATAACTTTTTGGTTATTGCTTTATTATGATATGATTAATGTTATATTATGATATGATAACTATTATTGTGCAGTCAATTTGAGATGTTGGTTATTTGTTATAGTCTGTTTTGGCTACTATGTAATTGTTATATTATGTTTTGGTTAGTATGCTCTTATTTGTTGGTCACTACGTAACTGTTTATGATATAGATATTGTGTAAATCTGATTTTGTTTATTTGCAGTTATGGAATCTTTACTATGAGGAATGCAATAGAAAATTCATTGAAAAAGTTATATATTGGTGTGACATGGAAGTCCCCAGCAATATTATTACCAAGAAATTGAACCCAAGTTAGTTGGAGAAGTTTAAGGCATCATTAGTTTGTGGATGTATTATTTTTGTAAATAATAAATCCAAGTCATAATAAATCATGTATTTGCTTAGTATACATTGATGTATTATTTTTGTAAATTCCTTCAAACATCACCGTTTGTTATGGTTAGTGAGTATGCATTGTTTATTGGAGCTTATGTAAATGGAATTACATATTTGATTATATAATCAATTATTTGACATTGTTTGTTGGTTCGTATTAAGTTGTGTCTGATACATTGTTTGAAAGGTGCAGTTGGTAACCAAACATGCATAGAAGGGTAACCATTTTATTTTTTGGTAGTAACCAGATAGTTACAAGCTTTTATCAGGACATATATCAAGTGTTAAATGTACATGTGAGAGTATACATGGGTTGCTTAAACCGGGTTGATATATCTGAGTTGTTTACATTTTTGGTTACCATTAAAACATGTTCGGTTACTTTTCATATAACTATTTGGTTACTTCTTTATTATGTATTGATTCTTTGTTACCTTATGGTTTGGCTACTATTATTGTGTGCCTCAATGTGGGATTTTGTTCTATCATTATTTTTATTTTGGTTAATATGTAATTGTTTAGTATCATGGATTGCTTAAACTGGGTTTCATTACATGATATTTATGTTTTGGTTACCATTAAAAGTCGTTTAGTTACTTATCATATAATTATGTGATTCTTGTTGTAAGACCCCTAAATTTTTAAATAAAAAGGAATTTCCTTTATTTATTATTTTGAAATAGTAAGGTTGATTTGATTAATGTGGATAGTTAAGGGTTAAATATGCAAATATTTCAAAATAAGCAAGTGGTTATAAAATATTCATTATTGTTTGGGAATATTCGTTTGGTCGTGGAATATTCTAAATCGTTTGGGGAATATTCGTATTTTGACGTAGCGACCATGTGTGGGCCCCATAACTGGAAAGTGATTGGATGAAGAAAACGACAAATATAAGTTGTTTTTAAATAATCACGTAGTTATTATGCTGAATTATCATCTTTGTTGGAATACCCGGTTAAAACACACTAATACGCGTTGTTGAAAGATTACTACCAGTATTGCACCAATTATTGATTCTTACGTGAAGGCACTACTCAATAATGGTTACGATAATTATTGCTCAAGATTTTATCGAGTTAATAATTCTATCATTGTTGTTTCAATAATTGTCATTACACAATTTTTTTCTTTATCGAAGCAATAATTCATATTATCCTCAATAATATTATTAGATAACATTATTGGCAATGTCTAGAAAGTTTTGTCTAAGGAGAGGTTTGGTCACCTAATCAATTGCCACCAAGTTAAGAAATTCTTATTGAAAGCCCCTCTTTCCTGAACCGCCTCGTTGTCAATATTGTGATTCGTAATATTATTTGTGAATAATTAATTATTAATTTATATGATGAGGAAAATATTGATTTTATGTGGATATAGATGGAGAAAATTTTTAAATGACAATTGTTGAAAATTAATATTTTATCTTTTTTTCGATAAAATAATTCATTTAAATATATTATTTTAATAATATATTAACTATGATATATTTTTTACAATGAATGTGGGATATATGAGTATATGAGGAGGAAGAGTATTTTTGTGGCATTAAATGTTTAACACATGTTTTGTGTGTTAGTGGACACAATTATCGAATTCAAATTTGATTATAAATTTGTAAAATCACCCGTTTGTGGATTTCGGTCAATTTCTATTTGGAATTTGGAAAAACTTTCTTCTGCAAAGTTGTAGAGAATTGAATTTCCTATAAAAACTCATGCGAGATTAGAATTTTCTGATGAAAGGGCTATTTATTATGAATTATTGAAGTTCAAGTTCAAATAATTGATTTTTGGGAGTTTAAATTATTTTTGTAAGAAAAACGTTTTTGTATTTTTTGGACATCATTAACATGTGTGGCTGGTGTTTTGACCAAAAGGTGGGCTAAGGAAAATTTGTATAATTATATTAATATTATATTAAATTTTCTGCTTTGGTGTTCTAAGCATTTTCCTATAAATAGGGTGCTTGGGTTAAATTGAAAATCACACCGTAAACCCAAGTTTTCTCTCTATTTCTCTCTCGATATTTTGAGCGTATTCTTGTGAGTATTTTGAGTATACTTTGAGTATTGATATACGGTGCAAGTTCATTCAAATGTTATTCCAGGTCAAGTATCGCTTCTCTCTTGAGGTAAGGGATATTATTTTTTTCAGAATGATATTATTTCTTCAATATCATTATAATTTGAAATGTTGATCAAGAAGTTTTATCAAATTTGGAACTTTTTCATGTCCTGGGTTACTATTCATGGGTTACTATTCATGAGTTACTTATTCACGATTACTATTCACGAAGTTACTATTCATGAAGTTACTATTCACGAGTTACTATTCACGAAGTACTATTCATGAAGCGTGAAGATGTTTTTGTGGAATTTCTATCTTTTGGTGTCTGAGTTACTATTCACGATATCTGACTACTATTCACGATACTCTGACTATTCACGATACTGCACTATTCAATAGAAAAATAAATTTCTTCTTTTGTCCAAAATATCTATTCGGATACTAGCTCTCGATTGTATCCATGTTTTGATCATTCTTGAATTTTACACCACTATGATTATTTTTGAGGTATTTTTGACGTGGATAAAACCAAGTACTTAATCCTTAATCCTTAATCCTCACATATTTTGTTTCACTTTGGATTCGCTTTTTTAAAAAAATATTTTCATCATCCTCGCCTTTTAAATGATGATATTATGGAATATCTTTGGCTTTCAGTAGTGCAAAGATGAATGATTTCTTAAGAATATCTTTGGCTCAGAAAGGTAAAGATGAATGATTTCAAGAATATCTTTGGCCCAGTAGTGCAGATGAAACAGTGTTTAAATGAATACATGACCAATCGATGAATATCTTTGGCTCAGTAGTGCAAAGATGAATGTGTTTAAATGAATATGACTAATCGATGAATATCTTTGGCAGAGTAGTGCAAAGATGAATATTTGATTCCGTATGTATATCGATTGATGTTACAGGATAAAAGATAGACGATGAACTTTTAAATTCATACATGTAGAGATAGTAGTTTGCATTCTCTCTACTTAACTCTTCTAATGAATTATTATTTCATTGTAATATTGATTTAAAATTTGTTGTCTATTGTTTTCTATTAGATTTTTCCTCGTTGAAGACTAACGATAATTTGTTGTATATTATCTTAGTCATAATATTCTTTATTGAGCTAGTTGAGCTCACCCTTTTCCTTTTTGTTCCATTTTTCTCGGGAGGCGAGAATATATAGTGACATGCAGCCGGGGTATGGAATGAAGGTTTTAGAAAGGATTGCTTAGTAGTCCTCACCATTTTGTAAAATAATGTATCAATAAAGGTGATGAGGATTTATTTGAGTATAGATATTGTCTGAAGATAATATTTGTATTCAAACTCACGCTTTCTTGTTGTAATAATAAAGTTGTAGTTGTTTCGCATCATGTATTGACAACTCGTAATAGGTGATGTATACCTATTTTGGGGGCGTCACAGCTTGGTATCGAGCTTAGGGATATGATCTCCAAGAGATCGGGAATAGAACTAGGAGGGGAGAGACGAGTAAATCCTTCGCTAGTGTGTCCTACCTAAGCTTATTTGTTAGTTGGTCAAGATATAGGGATATTATGTGATATATTGATTTCCTTAATTAACCCTTGTTTTATGACAAGATTTGAGAATGTCGATGAGAATATTAACAAAGGAGTAAATGAGACCGTGGAGATGCTGTCTTTACCAACGAGGAGAACGTCAACAGTTTGCAATGTACCTCCCGTGAACAACACCATTGAAGCGAGATGATGAACGAGGGATGTTTAGAAGCTTTTTGCAGTTCATGCAAAATCGAGACGAGGAGACTCGTGCTCAAAATACTGAGGAGAAATGATAGCAATTCACCGGGTGGTCACAACCAATGCAAGCGCTCAAAGAGTTGGGACCACCGTAATTCAAGGAAAGCCGATCCGATCATGGCGGAAACATGGGTCAAGCAAATTACCAAGATATTTGATGTCTTGGGATGCACGAGAAACGAAGGTTCCATTCGCCACCTTTATGTTCCGTGGCGAAAGGCATTCTTTCGGTGGGAGTCTCGTGAAGCGTACCCATCCAACCGCTCTCAAAGATGTCGTGGGAGACATTTCAGAATTATTTAATGACAAATACTTTCCCGAAAGTGTTCATTCATATGAAGGAAGTGGAGTTCATCGATTGAACAAAACAACACGACGGTGTCTCAAAGACGAGGCAAAGTTTGCAGAGTTATCCGTGTTTGCACCTCATTTGGTGGAGAATGAGGAACGTATGACGCGGATGTTTCTTAGAGGTTTGAAACCCAAGATACGCCAAGATCTCATTTCTCATAAACTTTCTCTCTATTCAGATGTTGTAAAATGTGGCTCAATTATTAGAAGCGAGATAACGAGTACTACGGTCAATCGAGGACCACAACTAGGATCGTATCGTAGAGATAGCGAACAATGTAATAATGATAACCAATGAGAAAAAAAATGACGGACAAAAATGGTTACCATTCGTGGTAATCATGGCCATGAAAACAGTAAGAAGCGAGTCGGAGGAGATTTTAAAAGAGGAGATTTAACAACGACTATGTGAAGACGACAAAGGCTTAAAGAATCGGGTTCTAAGGAGGAGAACGACCACCATTATATACTACAAATGCGAAAAGAGGGACATATCGGTCAAACCGCCCACAACAGCTTCAAGGTATGCTATAGTTGTGGAAAGGAAGGACATATCGCTTTCGAGATTGTACGATAGAATAAACCTAGTTCAATGGGGACGGTGACTCAAAAGATCGTCCCGTAAAAGTCAAAGTCAACGATTCCGGAAGAAGCGTTTGTTGTGGATCGGTCATAATGCGAGAACCCAAACGAGGTGATCACGGGTAAGCTATTTATAAATTCTTGCAAGTTTATACCTTACTTGATACCTGGGTGCTACCCATTCATTTATCTCTCCTGCATGTGCTCAACGCTTAAACTTGACTCCGAGAAATTAGACTTTGACCTATCTGTGGAAACTCCGTTAGAGAAACTTTCATCACATCCACCGCTTATAAATCTTGTTTGATTCAAGTTGGCACCATTACTTACCCGTTAACCTTATCTCTTTAAAGATACTTGCTTTTGATGTGATTTTAGGGATTGATTGGTTAACTACTCATCACGCCAAAATTGATTGTTTTCGTAAGGTTGTTAGTTTTCATATTCCTAATCAACCCGTTATGCAATTCAAGCAACTAAACCATTAAAATCGATCATCATCATATCTAATCATAAAGCTATTCGCTTATTAAAAAGCGGATGTCAAGCTTTCTTAGCCCATGTTATGGATTTGAATAAAGACACGTCAAATTTGAATAATATTCTGTTGTTATTGACTTTCCCGACGATTTCTGAAGAACTTCCCGCTACCCCGAACGTGAAGTTGAATTCTTTATTGATCTTGAACTCGCATACAAGCCCATTTCTAAAACCCCATATCGAATGGCTCTATTGAACTTCAGAGTTAAAGGTCCAACTACGAGAATTGTTGGACATCGGTTTCATCTGGCTAGTACATCTCCTTGGGGTGCTCCTGCTTTATTCAGTAAAGAAGAAAGACGGGAGTATGCGACTTTGTATTGACTATCGGAATTGAACCATGTCACCATCAAGAATAGGTATCCTCTACCTCGATTGATGACTTGTTTGACCAATTGCAAGGGCACAATTCTTTTCAAAAATCGATCTTCGCTTCGGATATCATCAAATGAAGATTAAAATCGAGGATATTCCAAAGACCGCCTTCGAACTTCGGTATGGGCATTATGAATTCTTAGTCATGTCTTTCGGACTAACTAATGCTCCTGCGCTTTCATGGATATGATGAACCGAGTATTCAAGGAATATTTGGATCAATTCGTTGTTGTCTTTATCGATGACATCCTCATATATTCCAAAAGCCGTGAAGATCATGAGCACCATTTGAAGTCGGTACTCCAAAGGCTTCGTGAAAACCAACTATATGCCAAATTGAAGAAATGTGAGTTCGCTTGAGGAAGTAGCATTCCTTGGGCACGTGGTGTCGAAACATGGAGTATCCGCTTGATCCGGCCAAGATCAAGCAATACAAAGTTGGGAACCAAATCAAGCCTGGTGATGTAAGACGTAGTTTTTGGGCTTAGCCGGTTATTATCGAGATTCGTGGAAGGGTTTTCTCGAATCGCTACTCCATTAACTCAAATAACTTCTCTAAGGATACAAAATTCGCTTGGAGCGAAGAATGCGAGAAAAGTTTCCAAGAGCTTAAGAGGAGACTTATTTCGACTGTTCTAACAATACCATCCGGTTCGGATGGATTTGTTATCTACGCTGATGCTTCGCAAAAGGGTTAGGATGTGTTCTCATGCAACGTGGGAAAGTCATAGCCTATGCCTCGCGACAACTTAAAGAGTATGAGAGAAATTATCCTACTCATGATCTAGAGTTGGCGTGATCGTTTTACTAAAAAGATATGGAGGCACTATCTATATGGGGAGAAAGTGGAGATATATTCGCACCATAAAAGCCTTAAATATTTCTTCACTCAAAAAAGAACTCAACACGCGGGCCGACGTTGGCTCGAACTATTGAAAGACTACGACCACACTATTCAATACCATCCCGGTAAAGTTTAACGGTAGGAATGACGCATCGAGTAGAAGATCATATGCGGAACGAAAAGCGATGATGTCAAGTATACGACAGAGCCAACTTTAATAGAAAAAGTTAAGGTTGCTTTCAAGCCACCGGCCGGGCCGATGCGTATGCGTGAAGAAGAAAGTACAAGAAGGAGCTATTCCTAAGCGAGAATTGATGAAGAAGGAATACTTGAGTCCACTCTAAACTTTGTGTTCCTAACGACTCGATTTGAAGTACAAGATTATGATGGAGGCACACAATACGCCATTTGCAATCCATCCTGGAAGTACTAAAATGTATCGTGATCTTCGACATACATTTTGGTGGAACAATATGAAGAGAGATTTGCAAAGTTTATCTCGATGTGTTTAACTTGCCAACGTAAAGGCGGAGCATCTTGTACCTAAGGGTCCGTTGCAACCACTTGAGATTCCTGGAATGGAAGTGGGAACACATTACTATGGATTTCGTTACGGGTCTTCCTACGGTTTCTCAAGGCATCAATGCTATTTGGGTTATTGTTGATAGATTAACCAAGTCTCGCTCATTTCTTGCCGACACGGAGACTTATTCCTTGAACGCCTTGCTAGTATGTGACGTGAATGAGATTGTGAGGTTGCATGGCATGCCCAGATCCATAGTTTCGGATCGTGACCCAAGATTCACTTCAAGATTTTGGGTTAGCTTGCAAAAAGCTATGGGCACGCAGATTTGCGATTTAGTTCGGCATACCATCCCCAAACCAGACGGACAATCGAGAGAGGACTATTCAAACTCTTGAAGATTTATTAAGACTCGTGTCTTAGACTTCAAGGGTAGTTGGGATAAGTATTTACCATTGGTGGAATTCTCCTACAACAACAATGCTTATCGTGCAAGTATAGGTGTGGCTCCATTCAAGCATTATATGGATGAAAATGTCGCTCTCCAATATGTTGGGATGAGGTGGGTGAAGCAACATTGTTGGGACCCGAAGTTAAAATACGTATTATCACTACTAAAAGATCCAAATGATTCGACAACGATACAAACCAAGACAAGATCGACAAAAGAGTTATGCGGATCTTCATCGAAAGGACGTGGAATTTAATGTAGGGGATCATGTATTGTTGCGAAGTTGCTCCATGGAAGGGGAGTTACAAGATTTGGGAAGAGAGGAAAGCTCAATCCACGATTTATCGGTCCATTTCAAATTCTTGACCGGTAGGAAATGTAGCCTATAGACTTGCGTTACCTCCGAGTATGTCTCGTGTTCATAATGTGTTTCACATATCCGTATTTCGTAAATATGTGAAAGACCCGAACCACGTTATTGAGTTAGAACCGGACGAGATAGCCAAGACTTAACGTATGAGGAGGTACTGTCAAAGATCTTGGATATGAAGGAGCATGTCCCACGCCAAGAAAGGTCATACCACAAGTTAAAGTTTTGTGGAGGAATCATGCTATAGAGGAAATGACACTGGAATTGGAAACTAAATGAAAGCGAGGTATCCTCACCTTTTCAAACACTGTACGTCGTCAATTTCGAGGACGAAATTTCATAAGGAGGGAGGTTGTAAGACCAAAAATTTTAAATAAAAAGGAATTTCCTTTATTTATTATTTTGAAATAGTAAGGGTTGATTTGATTAATGTGGATAATTAAGGTTAAGGTTAAATATGCAAATATTTTAAAATAAAGCAAGTGGTTATAAAATATTCATTATTGTTTGGGGAATATTCGTTTGGTCGTGGAATATTCAGATCGTCGGGGAATATTCGTATCGACTAGCGCGACCGTATGTGTGGGCCCCATAACTGGAAAGTGATTGGATGAAGAAAACGACAAATATAAGTTATTTTTAAATAACTAGGCGTAGTTATTATCAAGATTATCTTGTTGGAATACCCTTGGTTAAAACACACTAATACGCTGTTGTTGAAAGCGATTCTGCATACCAGATTGCACCAATTATTGATTCTTACGTAAAAGAAGGCACTACTCAATAATGGTTACAAATTATTCTTTCAAAGATTTTATTGAGTTAATAATTGTCATCATTGTTGTTTCAATAATTGTCATTACACAAGATTTTTCTTTATCGAAGCAATAATTCATATTATCCTAATAATATTATTAGATAACATTATTGGCAATGTCTAGAAAGTTTTGTCTAAGGAGAGGTTTGGTCACCTAATCAATTGCGCCAAGAAGAAGAAATTCTTATTGAAAGTTCTCTTCCCTGAACCGCCTTTGGTTGTCAATATTGTGATTCTCGTAATATTATTTGTGAATAATTAATTATTGATTTATATGATGAGGAAAATATTGATTTTATGTGGATATAGATGGAGAAAATTTTAAAATGACAATTGTTGAAAATTAATATTTTATCTTTTCTCGATAAAATAATTCATTTAAATATATTATTTTAATAATATATTAACGTGGTATATATTTTACAATGAATGTGGGATATATGAGTATATGAGGAGGAAGAGTATTTTGTGGCATTAAATGTTTAACACATGTTTTGTGTGTTGGTGGACACAATTATCGACCGAAATTTGATTATAAACAGAAATCACCCGTTTGTGGATTTCGGTCAATTTCTATTTGGAATTTGGAAAACTTTCTTCTGCAAAGTTGTAGAGAATTGAATTTCCTATAAAAACTCATGAGATTAGAATTTTTCTGATGAAAGGGCTATTTATTATGAATTATTGAAGTTCAAGTCAAATAATTGATTTTTGGGAGTTTAAATTATTTTTGTAAGAAAAAAACGTTTTTTGTATTTTTTTTGGACATCATTAACATGTGTGGCTGGTGTTTTGACCAAAAGGTGGGCTAAGGAAAATTTGTATAATTATATTAATATTATATTAAATTTTCTCGCTTTTAGTGTTCTAAGCATTTTCCTATAAATAGGTGCTTAGGTTAGAATTGAAAATCACACCGTTTAAACTCAAGTTTTCTCTATTTCTCTCTCGATATTTTGAGCGTATTCTTGTGAGTATTTTGAGTATACTTTGAGTATTGATATACGGTGCAAGTTCATTCAAATTATTATTCCAAATCTATCGCTTCTCGAGGTAAGGATATTATTTTTTCGTAATGATATTATTTCTTCAATATCATTATAATTTGAAATGTTGATCCAAGTTTTATCAAATTTGGAACTTTTTCATGCTCAAGGTTACTATTCATGGGTTACTATTCATGAGTTACTATTCACGAGTTACTTATTCACGAGTTACTATTCATGAGTTACTATTCACGAGTTACTATTCACGAGTACTATTCATGAAGCGTGAAGATGTTTTTGTGGAATTTCTATCTTTTGGTGCTCTGAGTTACTATTCACGATATCGGCCTATTCACGATATCTGACACTATTCACGATATCTGCTATTCAATCAAAAATAAAATTTCTTCTTTTTGTCTAAAATATCTATTCTACGGATACTAGCTCGATTGTATCCATGTTTTGATCATTCTTGAATTTTACACCACTATGATTATTTTTGAGGTATTTTGGACGTGGATAAAACCAAGTACGAATCCTTAATCCTTAATCCTTGTCATTTTGTTTCACCGGATTCGCTTTTTTAAAAAATATTTTCATCATCCTCGATCTTAAATGATGATATTATGGAATATCTTTGGCACCAGTAGTGCAAAGATGAATGATTTCTTAAGAATATCTTTGGCTGTAGTGCAAAGATGAATGATTTCTGAAGAATATCTTTGGCTCAGTAGTCTGAAGATGAATAGGTGTTTAAATGAATACGATTAATGATGAATATCTTTGGCTTTGTAGTGCAAAGATGAACAGTGTTTAAATGAATATGACCAATCGATGAATATCTTTGGCACAGTAGTGCAAAGATGAATATTTGATTCCGATGTATATTGATTGATGTTACGGGGATAAAAGATGACGATGAACTTTTAAATTCATACATGTAAGATAGTAGTTTGCATTCTCTACTTAACTCTTCTAATGAATTATTATTTCATTGCGTAGTATTGATTTAAAATTTGTTGTCTATTATTTTCTATTAGATTTTTCCTCGTCAAGACTAACGATAATTTGTTGTATATTATCTTAGTCATAATATTCTTTATCGAGCTAGTTGAGCTCACCCTTTTCCTTTTGTTCCATTTTTCTCGGGAGGCGAGAATATAATGCGAAAGACGCAGTCGGGGTATGGAATGAAGGTTTTAGAAAGGATTGCTTAGTAGTCCTCACCATTTTTGTAAAATAATGTATCAATAAAGGTGATGAGGATTTATTTGAGTATAGATATTGTCTGAAGATAATATTTGTATTCAAACTCACAGCTTTCTTGTTGTAATAATAAAGTTGTAGTTGTTTCGCGTACATACGATTTATTGACAACTTTCGTATAGTGTGATGTATACCTATTTTGGGGGCGCCACAACTGCTTTTATTATGTTACATTATGGTTAATGTTATTAGTAAACCGAGATAGTTATGCTTGTATCGTGACAAACATCAATTGTTAAATATATATGTGAGAGTTTTCATTTATATATATGGTTACTTATAGATTTCATATTAAAATAAAAATAGTTTGAGAGAGGTGCAATTGGTATCCAAACATGCGTATAAGGGTAACCATTTTAGTTTTTGTTAGTATCCAAATAATTAAAACTTATAGCCAATGATTATCAAGTGCTTAATGTACATGTGAGGGTTCCCATTTATCTAGCTGATGGATACTTTTAAATTACATAGTTATAAAAGTTATTTGGAAATGGTCCAGTTGGTAACTAAATATGAATATAGAGGTAACCATTTTATTTTAGATGGGTAACCAAATTTACATAAAATGTTTCAAACAGGTTACCAATTGTTCAATGTATATGTTTACTTTATATTGACAACTCATGATGGAATCAAAAATCAAAATATTAATCAATAACAATTTTAGTTACTGTACACCATCAAAAATGTTACCAACCATGTGGTTAATGGTTACTAACAGTAAACAATTATATATTCATGTATTTACACTCTTTTTGTTTATGTTCCATTGAAGTAAAGCACAACTGGAATCATCTCCATAGTCTAACAACTGAATAAACATTATAAAGTAACCAAATCAATATTAGACAGTAACCAAACTGCATAATCTTAGTAACCAGAATATAAATCACATTTTTACATGCAATTTTGAAGGCCTAAATGATGGAATTTGACTAAAAAACCCTGCAGTTCACCAGTAAAGCTTGTGACTTTTGATCGTTGGCCCGTTTCCAATGAAATTAGGCTCCGAAAACGCCAAAATCTGACACTACAAACTTGACAAAAATTACCAAATTGCCACTGGATCAAATCTTTTCATAATCTATCAAATCTTTCCATAAACTGACACGCTTTCTCTTCAACTGCATCAATTTGTTACCAACTAAAGACTAACAGTTGTATGAAGTTAACCAATGTAGTCAATAATTAACCATCAATATAAAACAAATCAGTATAAAACACACTAATATTATACAGTGATCATAACAATATTATACAATGGCAAATTTAGATTAGTCGATCGAGATAAGTAACTAATGTATTTAATAAGTATACAACAACCAAATAAACATTATACAGTAACCAAATTAATAATAAATAAGAACTAATTTGTATGTACTTAGTAACTGAAATATAAAACATATTTTTACATTCATTTTGCAATTAAAATAGTCTCTATCTTACTTTGTGACCAATCAAAGAGCGAAAAACTTAAGAAAGGTAACTAATATACGAGTATATAAGTAACCACTGGGTAACCAAATAAACATTTAAAGTATACAAAGAACCAAATAAATATTATACAAGAACTAAATCAAGAATAAACAAAGAATCAATTTCTATGTTCTTTGTAACCAAAATATAAAACATATTTTAACATGCATTTTGCAATCAAAACAACAAGATAATCGACTTTGTGACCAATTAAATAAATAAAAACTTAAGAAAGGTAACCAATATGCGAGTATATAGTAACTACTTGGGGTAACGAAATAAACATTTAAAGTATACAAAGAACCAAATAAATATTATACAAAGAATTAAGTCAATAATAAACAAAGAACCAATTTATATGTACTTAGTAACCTGAATATAAAACATATATTTACATGCATTTTGAAATCAAAAGCTGCAAGATAATCTTGACTTTGTTACCAATTAAAGATCGAAAAACTTAAGAAAAGTAACCAATATACGAGTATATAGCAACCACGGGGTAACTATATGCATATAAACTTTAAACTCAAATACCTCAGTATACAAATCTATAACGAATCAATCAACAATCAACAATCAAAGTTGTTACAGAGGCTGGTTACTGATCTTGCAGTTGGTGTTGATCTTGCAGTTGCTGTTGATATTGCAGATCTTGCAGTTGCTGTTGATTTTATTCGATATTGTCTGATCTCATATTTGCATCGCCGTTGGAGAATTCTTCTTCTCCGATCTGTTGTTGCTCTGTTTTTTCTGATCTCAAAGTTGCCTTTTTTCTTCAGTAACGTGAATTTAGGATCGGTTAATTGAAAATATGAAAGTGATAACTGGCGTGTAGGACTCAATGATGCGTGATTTTAGGAATAGTAATATACTATATTATTTTATTTATGTAATTATGTTGTGTATGTTTTATTTTTGTAATTACTTTCTAATTGTTGTATATTAATGTTAAGGATCCAATAATTTAAACGACAAAATTGTCTAGTCCAAACATTCATTTACTTGGGTCTGAAAGAGCCGTAGGCCCGCAGTAGAACAAAAAAAGCCCATAAACACCATGGTCCGTAATAGACAACGTTCACATCGTGTCCAAACACCACTGTAACTCTCTCGGCAATTCGACGTCGCAGCCAGCTGCCTTCGGCTATCCCTTACATTTCCACCACACCATTCCATACATCTCTCTCTCTATCTCCTTCTAAAATCTATCAAAACCTTAATTGCCATTATCAAAACCTTAATTGCCATTAATACGCACAAAGGTACAATTAAAAGTATCTGAAAGATGAAGAGAGTTTGGAAGATATCAGACGCAGCCCAAGCAGAGCTGTTCCTTCACAGAACGTCAGCAAAAACCAAAGCCCTAATACCAAACCATTCTTACTTATTTAATACCTCCATTAGAACCTCAACTAATAGATTTATTCGAGAAATCTGCTACTCCAATCCTAGTTTTTGCTCCCATCCGTTCCCAAATATCATCGGATTGTTCTCTGATAGGTTGTGTGACGCCGATGTTAAAGACAAAGAAGATCTGATTACCAAGGTTTCAAAATTGCGAGATGAACTGGTCCAAAATGAGGATAAGAATGAGCAGATTTTATTGATATTGGATGAAAAGGGTTCTGCTTTGCTTAGAAGCTACTCCGATGGGGCTGCTTTTGTTGAGCTGTTGCACCAGTTGGATTCTTCGCGTCAATTAGCATTTGAGGTACTGTTTCGTTGTTTGTGTGTTGCTTATGCGATAAAAATTGACAGGGTTTTTGTGATTTTCGTTGATAGTGGAATTTATTTAAAATTTTTAATGTGTATACCATTCATATAACTTAATTTTATTTTTTATGCCAGTTTGAATGACCTTAGTTTAAAGATGAGTATTCAACAAGGCTTTATCTCTGCTTCTAATGATACTTTTAAGGTAGTGCATTGATATACGAAATGGAAAAGTTTTAAATTATTTTCTTTATCTATTCATACAAAAATGCATGCAGTTGAATTGAACAATTAATGTTTTAATTAGTGCAATATGTTACTCAATTTGTGATTTTCCAATACCAAGAGGAGACTAGGATGGATGAAGTAGTATTATATCCAATTAGGTATAATGATATTTATATTGGGAGCGGATTGAATTTACTTATTAACTAAACCTTTGAAATTATTAACACGGGGATGGGAAATTATAATTTTGAGTGAATATGGGTGATGTACTACTTTCTGTATTGTACTGTTCTATTTTCTCTATCTCATCTTTTGAAAAGGAAACTTTATTATGGTTATTGTAATTGAATATTTTCCTTGGTAATTCATAATATGTAGTTTTATTTTCCAACTAATTGCTTTATGTATCCATAGTAATGTATTTTGTGTCAATTCAGGTTTTTAATTGGAGAAGGAAACAAGAAGAGAATAACTTTCCTATGACATCAGAAGAGTATGTCAAAGGTATTAAACTTGCTGGTAGATTGAAGAATGTTGATCTTGCCGTTGAGCTTTTCACCGAGGCTGCCAACAAGAGAATTAAGACAACCTCTACCTACAATGCACTCATGGCTGCTTATATGTATAATTATTTTGCTGAGAAATGTCAGTTGGTTTTTGGGGATTTAAAAAGGGATGCGATTTGTAGGCCTACAATTGTAACATACAACATTCTTCTTTCTGTCTTTAATCGGTTGATGCTGATAGATCACATGGAGGAAGTGCTGTGGGAGATAAAGGATTTAAACATCACCCCTAATGTGTATACATACAATACTGTCATTGCTGGATATATCACAGCATGGATGTGGGATTGCATGGAAAAGACTTATATGATAATGAAGGCAGGCAGCATAAAGCCTAATCTTTACACTCACTTGTTAATGCTTCGAGGGTATGCAAATTCTGGTAATTTGGAAAAGATGGAAGAGATTTATGAGCTGGTTAATTACCATGTGGTGAACCATAGGGAATTTACACTAATAAGAGCTATGATATGTGCGTACTGTAGGAGTACTAGTACAAGTAGAGTTGAAAAGGTTGAGGAATTACTGAAGCTAATTCCAAAGGATGAGTATAGGCCTTGGTTGAATGTGCTGTTGATTAGGTTGTATGCTCAAGAGGATATAGTGGATATGATGGAAAATTATATAAACGAGGCATTTGAGAATAACACCTCTGTAACAACTGTGGCTATAATGCGCTGTATAATCACTAGTTATTTCCGAGGCAATGCAGTGGACAAGCTTGCAAACTTTGTGAAGCGTGCAGAGTATGCTGGGTGGAGAATTTGTCGCTCCTTGTATCACTGTAAGATGATAATGTATTCTTCACAGAAGCGCCTTGACGAAATGGAGGGAGTTCTTGCTGAGATGGAGAATTTCAATCTGCACCCCACAAAGAAAACTTTTCTAATAATGTACGAGGCCTATTCAACATGGGGAAAAAGGCGTAAACTTGATCAGGTCCTAGGAGTTATGTGCAAGTATGGGTATGGAATTCCTCTCAATCCATTTCATTAATAGTGTACCTTGTGCTGAAAAAACCAAGGGAGCATGCAGCTATGCCAATGATTCATTACATCTGTAAGATGAGTTACAATTCTCGTCTTATTCATGGGTAAACTTATCTCCTTGCCTTTCCTCAGTTTCCACTTCTCACCAACATTTCTTTTATATCACCTATCCAATCTTTTAAAGCCATTTGTTAATACGTACATCTATGAGTTGGTAATATAGTTTGTTCTTAGAACCACAACTTCCTCTTGTTTGAAGAAAGTAGTTCGACAAGTATTATTGATTATTCTACTCCTATTTTTTGCGGTGTCTCGAAGCAACAGAAGACGTCTTTTGGTTTGAGAACAGTTAATTTTTAGGTTTCATGTAGACACACTGAAGTAGTTGGCATAGTCTACACTAGGGATCCCAACTATAATAATATATACTTATTTGATATCTGATCGTTAGATGGTTCATATTTGGACTTGTATAGCTCAGAACTTAATATTGTTGGTTTATATGTTATTGGTTTTAATGATGACAACTTGCTTTGTAGAGTTATATATTATCATCATCAAAAGGGGAGAATGTTGATTTATTGTTGATTTATGAGTTTTTATTTTAATGATGATAACATAAATTTTGTATGGAGATGTTTTGTGATTTTCAGGTTATGGACTAATATGTATCAAGATTTCAAGTGGGTCTTTATGAAGAAATGTTGTTTAGAAATACCACATGGTTAGGTCCATAGCTTCATGATTTTTTT
Organism: Panax quinquefolius; assembly: GCA_020205615.1. Classification (NCBI taxonomy): domain Eukaryota; kingdom Viridiplantae; phylum Streptophyta; class Magnoliopsida; order Apiales; family Araliaceae; genus Panax; species Panax quinquefolius. Next base: position 6,859,866 of record CM035162.1, on the reverse strand, counting down.
TATAAATAAAAATAAAAATAAAATTGACTTGAAATTAATTAAACGAGCTAAAAATTCTTACATTTGATTTCCTAGGTGTGATCATATGGACCTAACCATGTAGTGGTTCTAAACAACATTTCTTCATGAAGACCCACTTGAAATCTTGATACATATTAGTCCATGACCTGAAAATCACAAAACATCTCCATACAAAATATATGTTATCATCATTAAAATAAAAACTCATAAATCAACATTCTCCCCTTTTTGATGATGATAATATATAACTCTACAAAGCAACTTGTCATCATTAAAACCAATAACATATAAACCAACAAATATCCTTAAGGTGAATACCATCCACAATGGATACACTTCCCAAGATCTCAAGAAGATCTGGGGCATCATATATATGGTTTCTTCAACCTGTTGTGTTTATTTTTATAACTATTAACCATTTGCATGAAAAACTGTAAATTCTACAGCTACAAGTCTGCAAATAACATATTCGGATTACTTCTTCAGCCATAAGGCTTATAGAATCTAAATGGTACAGCTTGCTTTCATGAATTCATATAAGATAATTCACCTAAGATGGATGTATAATGTAATTAAGATCTGAATTTAGTCGTGCTTGCTTTCAAGTTTCAAAAACTCTCCGAATGAAAGCCCCTACGATGGGTTGGCTTTACAGATGGTATTTGTAAAAGGAAAATGGTTGCCATCAATTTCATCATAGATCCTGCTTTCTGGATCATTGTACCAAACTATCTGGATTTATAAATGTTGGCCTGTCACCCATAAATATGATGAATTATATCGACAAGAGAATATTATTAAATTTTAATAATTCGCACTATTTTTTACAGCTGCATTTGTTACACCGCATTATTTTGGAAATTCATTTGTTTGAGGGCCTCAAATTATTCGAATTTATTCATCTCGATGTTCTGATTTCTTTTCAAATTGTAGTCAATAGCTGTTAACTTGCTATTGTCTTGCAATAAACATGTATCTACATATAAAAATATTTTCTGTTAAAGGCTAATTTATTATCTACATTGGGTTTTGGATCTTCTAGACCGTGTTGTAGAATGCACATAAGATATATAATGCATATGATTGTTGTAGCATGATTTATTTTTCATACAAGATTTTCATATATTTAAGGAGTTTAATGATACTGATCATCTTCTTAAGAATTACAAAAATGATTATTTTAAAGGTAAATTTTTATAAACTCATGTTTTTGTACTTTCTAATCTCGTTGTTGAAAATGGAACTTAAAGATACTGTTTGTATCCGCCTGGCTTTTACCCCCATATTCGAGAGTGAAGAGGAGACAGGAGATTAGTCCTTTCTTTTACCCCCATATATGTCACGGAGAATTTTGAGTGGCTGGACTTCCCCCTGTGGAAAGCAAAGCCGGGGAGGGGGAGGGGGAGGGGGGGAAGGGGGGGAAGGGGGGGAACCACAGATATTAGCGGGTAAACAAGTCCTCGACATAGACAGTTATGGAGTATTATGGGTCTCGATGGACACTGTATTTAGATTTCAGAGGACTAAAGAGAAGATGTTTAGTTGTCTACCATCAATTGCCCCTCTTATCTTATTTCTCAAGTCTTCACCTGGGAAATTTTTCGACCTAACATGTTGACAATTATAGAGTATTCTGGGTTTTTCATGTTTTTTACTCCCTTCGTTCTGCAGAAGAAGTCTTACTTTCTTTGTATAGTATTATTATTTACAAAGAAAATGGTATTCGATTGAAGATGGAGGGAGTACTTATCATTTAGAATCTTAGTCTGTACTAAGAGGTGTAATTACATCTTTTCTGGTTGTCAGTTTTGTTAATAGTGACTTTATTTTAATGCAGAAAATTTGACTATACATTATGTCATGAACCATGTCAAACATGCTGAATGCAGACAGTAAAATATCCATAATGATCATGAAGGTGTTGCTGTACAAAATTCTGGTTCACTTTTGTATCCGGTCTAAATCACAGAGATTTTACACCTGATTTTCTTGAATAACAAAATCAAGGAAATAGTGTTGGCATTCTGCTGTACGACACTGGGAGGGAAATCGCATGTTACCTAGATTGCAATTGCTAAAGCACTTTATGTAGGTGCTGCTATCTGATATTTCATGTGGTTCTGGAAATATCTCTGTCCAGAAAACAGCATGCCTAATATTCACCAACAGATGAGAAACTAGAGAGATGCATAGCAGTGGTACAGGCAGGTGAGCTTGTAAGCAGCATACATGTTATTCTTTTGAGGGCTGGTTATGCCATGACTAGTGATTCCTTTGAGTGCAGTACCTGTAAAATGCAATATTGTCTGTCGGAGTATAGCAGATTTCCAATTTATTTATTTATTTTAAATTTTTTATTATTTAAATGTGATTATTCCTTGCATCAAACTAACTGCAAGTGATGTAAATGAGGAATACCCTTAATTCTGCTACTGGAAATGGTTATTATGTCGAGTTTCATCTGCATAATTCAGTCAAAATAAAGGCAGCTGCTTCATGATCGGAAACCTTGTCTTTTAATAGTTGAAGTTTTGATTTCAAAGTTATTGACTTGACTAGATTGGAATCTTAATGACATGGGTGTTTTGTTTGGTGAGTAGTAGTAGTTCATCTGCATCTTGCCTCCACTTTTAGACCTTACATGATATTCCTTTGATTTTTTTAGAAGCCGAGATTCCTTTGGTTGGTACTGCAGTAGTGCAGAACCAAATGGTGCCAAGGCGATAAAGGACACCATTGTATTTGTCTGCTTTTACCTACTTGATAACAAGAAAAATCTATTATATATACTAAATTACAGTACATAACACAATAAATTAACATATGTCATTCTACAAAATTGACGCATGTCTATCTTAATTAATGCTTCTTATTGCCCTTGACAAAAATACCTTTGACAATTACTTTGATATATATATACCGATCACCTTATTTTATGGATATTATCAACAGTCACGGTTATTTTAGGATCCATTAATTAGATAACTCTCTTAGGCAACAACCAGATTGGATCAATTTAAACACGATAGGGCCAACTTGCTTTTTATGAAAAATTAGTTTTAATTATTTGAAAAGTAAATTTCCTTTAATATTAGACTTTTATTTATTTTACCTACTTTTCATAGTTCCATGCAATTAAAAATTATTTCCATATTCATTTTAAAACTTCAATCTCTTAGCTTCCAAAAATTCTTCCAATTATTTGAACCACGCTAATTGATTCTAAAGATATGAAAATTTATTTGCTTAACCAATTTATGGAAAACTCAATCAATTTAAAATTCATGTGAATATTTATTTTTATCTTTAAAATAATAATTTTGTAGTAACTGATATTTTTAAAATAGTTCAAGAAATCAACTATTACATTATCAAATTAATTTACATGAATTGAAATTGTAATTTTCACTAATTGATTAGTAAAAGAATCTAAACTGGGTTTTTTTTATGGGATACTAGAAGTATAATTAATTTTGTCATGAAACTTGAAATTGGTTTAATTATTTTATTAAAATGGAATGAACAATTTACGTGAGTTCATATGAGACTGTGCTGATGTGGTAAGATTTTGAATGAAATCTATCTATTATTTATTATCTATTACATGTGTCTTTCCCACATTGTAACACATGTTCTATATAATTAATGTATATCCACACTAATTTAATTATATTACAACATAATATTATACCATTTATAATTATATTACAACATAATATTATATTGTTTAAAATAATTATATCCTAAAATTACTACTTTTCTAATATTATACCATTCATAATTATACCATACATTATATCATACATGTATGGTATAATATTATAATACACGTATATAACAAAATAACTACCTATCTAAATCGTATGCGATATTATCATTACTAATTTAATTATATTATAGCATAATATTATACAATTTATAATTATATTATAACATAATATTATACGAGTTTAAAATATTTAAAATAATATTAAAATAACAAATAATATCAATCATAACTTACTATGTTTATTTTATAATCTCATAAATCACTATTTTCTCAATCTAAACGGTTTTTTATATTATTATTATTTTGATTTTATAATCCCCTAAATCACTATAAAATCTAAATTGTTACGATAATGTTAACTGCTTACTAATATTATCATTACTAAATTAATTATTAACTTTTAAAATCACTACTTTTTAATTCCAAAATAATATTTTAAATTTATAATCCACTAAATCACTACAAATCTAAATTGTTTTGGTAATGTCAATTATTACGATATTATCACTTCTAATTTAATTATTATCTCCTAAAAGCACTATTTTTAATCCCAAATTAATATTTTGATTTAATAATCCCTAAATCACTACAAATCTAAATTGTTACGATAATGTTAATTGTTCTAATATTAGCATTACTAAATTAATTATTATCTCCTAAAATCGTTACTTTTTTTTTAAGCCCAAATTAATATTTTGAATTTATAATCCACTAAATCACTACAAATTTAAATTATTTTAGTAATATCAATTATTCTGATATTATCCTTTTAATTTAATTATTATATCCTAAAATCACTATTTTTTAATCCCAAATTAATATTTTTATTTTATAATCCCCTAAAATCCACTACTTTTCTAAACTGTTACTAATTTAATTATGTTAAAACATAATTATTGTATCCTAAAATAATTAATTTTTTAATATTATAACATTCATAATTATACCATACATTATATCATACATATATGGTATAATATTATAATACACGTATATAATAAAATCACTACTATCTAAATTGTGCAGATATTATCATTACTAATTTAATTATATTACAACATAATATTATACCATTTATAATTATATTACAAAATAATATTATACAATTAAAACATTTAAAACAAAATTAAAATAACAAATAATATAAATCATAAGTTACTATGTTGATTTTATAATCCACTAAATCACTACTTTTTCAATCTAAACGATTTTTATATTATCATAACGTAATTATTATCTTCTAAAATCATTACTTTTTAATCCTACATTATTATTTTGATTTTATAATCCCCTCAATCACTATACATCTAAACTGCTCCAATAATATTAACTGCTCTAAATATTATCATTACTAAATTAATCATTATCTACTAAAATCACTACTTTTTTAATCCCAAATTAATATATTAAATGTATAACCCTCTAAATCACTACAAATCTAAACTATTTTTGTAAGACCCCAACTTATTATTAATGAAATTTAATTTTCTCTATTTTGAAATAGTAAGAGTTGATTTGATTAATGTGGATAGTTATGGGTAAAATATGCAAATATTTCAAAATAAGCAAGTGGTTATAAAATATGCAAATATGCAAATATTCGTACGACGACGCAGTCTTTTGTGGGTCCATAACGGAAAGCGATTGGATGAAGAAAACGACAAATATAAGTTGTTTAAAAATAACTTGAGTAGTTATTCACAATTAACACTTGTTAAAATACTTAAATGGTTAAAACACGATGTGAAGACAATTGTATTGCACCAATTATTAATTCTTACGTGAAGGCACTACTCAATAATGGTTACAGATAATTATTTGCTCGGTATTTTATTTTATTGATTTAATAATTACCGCGTTGATATTTTATATTCTTTGTTGTTTCAATAATTGTCATTACATAATATTTTCATTATCGAAGAATAATTCATATTATCTGAATAATATTATTAGATAACATTATTGGCAATGTCTAGAAAATTACATTTAAGGAGAGGTTTGCTCACCCTTTTAATTGCTTGTAATGAGGAGAAATTCTTATTGGAAAGCCCTCTTTCCTGGGAACCGCAGTTTGTCGAATATTGTGATTACGTAATATTATTTGTGAATAATTAATTATTGATTCATATGATGAGGAAAATATTGATTTTATGTGGATATAGATGGAGAAAATTTTAATGTGACAATTGTTGAAAATTGAAATTTTATCTTTTCTAAAAAATAATTCATTTAAATATATTATTATATTTTAATAATATAATAATGGTGATATTTTTACAACGAATGTGGGATATATGAGTATCTGAGGAGGAAGAGTATTTTTGTTGCAATAAATGTTTAAAACATGTTAAACATGTGCTCTGTGGACCCCATTTTGATCAAGTTTGATTATAGCACAATGTAAAATCGCTTGGTTTGTGGATTTCGGTCAATTTCTATTTGGAATTTGGGAAAACTTTCTTCCTGCAAAGTTGTAGATAATTGAATTTCCTATATACAAACGCGAGATTCAAATTTTCTGATAAAAGGGTTATTTATTATGAATTATTGAAGTTCTGAAACTCCGAAATAATTGATTTTTGGAAGTTTTAATTATTTATTTTATGAAAAACATTTTTTTTCTTACTTTTCTAGAAGGTGGCATGTGGGAAATGCTAGGAGCTGAATTCTAAAGTGGGCATATGAATTTGATATATATATATATGTGTGACACCCCCAAAATTAGGTATACATCACCCATCTTGGGTAGTCAGATACATGGTACATAATTTAAATACTGACTTACTAATATAACTCTAAGTATACAATACGACATAAATCGTGAGTTTGAATACAAATATTGTCTACTAGATATTATACAAACTCAAAAGGAGTCCTCATTACAATTATTATTACACTATTTCACGAATAGTGAGGGACTACTAATGCTATCCTCGGGACCATTACTCCGCTCCAGGCTCACTCTTTCCTATTATATTCTTATTTCACGAAGAACAGTGAAAGAAAGAAAGGGTGAGCTCAACTAGCTCAATAAGAAATATTATGACTAAGATAATGCGAATAAATTATCATTAGCTTCACAACGATGTTAAACCGATAAAATATAATGAACATCAAGTTTAACTACAAATGAACCAAAGAATCCATTAAAAGAGTCAAGTAAAAATAAAATCTACTATCTTTTATGATTTAAAAGGTTTTTCATCATCATTATAAATGAGACTCGACTTTTAATAAATATTCCACATCATCGAATCACCCCGCACTACTACGGCCAAGATATTCTTTAGTATCACGACCACAATTATTCACGCACTACGGGCCAAGAATAGTTGTGTATTCATTAATGGTCATGATCATGCCAACAATCATCCATCAATGCACTTTCTTGCCCTTTGAGGATTTTTATCACATCATTTGTAAGATTACGGTCATGATTACACCGAATAGTCTCTCAATCATAATCATACCAAGTCCATCTATGCACTACTGAGCCACGATGACTTTCAACATAATATAAACATGAGGATGATGACAATGATATAAGAATTCAATAAAACAAGTTCAAGAATTATTTTATCCGAGAATTATTAACATCCAAATTGTCAACATGATCTTGTTTTGTAGAGTAAAATTCAAGAATGATCGGAAGAATATTTCTATGAAAGATATTGGATGAAACGCAAATATCAGGATATTCTACTAATTTCATGGAGTATAGAAGTCAAAGTTTTAACCAACTGGGTATAATAAAGAATGGAATAACAAAAGAAATCACCATGCATGCGATAGGCCCGCATTGCAGGCAGTTATTCCAACGAGAATAATAAATAACGGAACGGTCCGTAGAAAAGCATACATGACGGGATGTTCCAACAGAATAATAATAAAGACGGAACCAGTCCGTGTAAAACACATGATGTGATGTTCCAATGAATAATAATAAAAAGACTTTTAATGCAGTGTAAAACACACATATCTGAGGATGTTCCAATGAATAATAATAAAGATTTTACCAGGTCCTTGTAAAACACACACGATGGGATGTTCCAACGTAATAATAAAGACGAAATAATAGAAGAATGTCACCAAGTATAGGGTAGTCAGCGTATACGAGTTATTCCAATGAATAATAAGGAATGGAATAACTGAAGTTCTCTTCATGAATACAAAAGAATAATATCCCTTACGAGTACAACAAATAATATTCTCTACCTTAGAAGAATGAATATTGGAAAAGTGAAGTAGCGAATACTTTTTCTTCTTTCTCTATAGTTTCTCTCTCAGAGTTTCAAATGAATTAAGTAAGAAATAATGAAGGAATGAGCTTTCTATTTATAGAAAAACCGAGGGTGGCTCTTGAGTCTTAACGAAGGGTCAAAATGACTCTTGGTAATATTGAAGAGACAACTACTATTTTATGAAGGGTAATTACTATTATTGACGAAGGTAATTACTATTCACAAAGGTAATTACTATTCACAAAGGTAATTATTATTGACGAAGGTAAATACTATCGACGATGGTAATTACTATTCACAAAGATAATTACTATTCATAAAGGTAATTACTATTGTGAAGAGACTCTTAGATGATGACATATGGGCCCCCATAAAATAATCAAACTTACCACAAACGCGTCTCATATGCAGACTCTTTATATACATCAAGGATTGAATAAATATTACCACAAATCATTTTATTTTTAATCAACACATTTTAATCTTTCAACAATTATTAATCATTTATAACTTGTCGTCTCAATTAATAATATAACATATTATACTGATGATGATCTTGTGATAATAATTGAATCAATAATATAAGAGATATGATCGCGAATTCTTCAGTAGTAATAATTGAGTATAGCTAAGTGACTTCTCACGTAAGCATCAATAATCAATCCCGCGTGTCTTCTTATCGCAACCACGCCAGACATCTTGTACTTTTTACCAATTTGTAGTTCAACAATTTTAACGGTAACACCTCCGTAGTTATTTTTATTGAAAGATAATTTTGTCGTTTTCTAACTTCGACAATACTTCCGTTAATGGGGTCCACCAATGATTGAGTAGTCGTATCTAATATTCTCCGACAAAAAGAATATTCCCAGACCAAACGAATATTTTATAACAACTTGCTTACTTTGCAAAATTTATAAATATTACCCACAACTATAACATTATATCAAATTTATTCCATAATATTCAAAAATAATATTTATAGAAAATTCATCTTTATTTATAAAAGTTTGGGGTCTTACAACCTCCCTTCTTATGAAATTTAAGCCCTCGAAATTAGGGTACGATACACGGTATGTCGAAGAGGTAAGGATACCTTGATTTCATTTCGATTCTAACTCCCAAGTCATTTCCTCAACATCGTGGTTCCTCCACAAAACTTTGACTTGAGGTATAACCTTAGAGCGTAAAATATGTTCCTTCTTATCCAAAATTTGAACAGAACCTCTTCATACGTCAAATCTTCCACTATTTTGTCCTGGTTCTAACTCAATAATATGGTTCGGGTCTTTCACATATTTACGTAACATGGATATGTGAAAAACGTTATGAACACGAGACATATTTGGCAGAAAGCGAGTCTATAGCCACGCCTTCTACTCGATCGAGGATTAAAATGGACCGATGAATCGAGGATTAAGTTTTCCTCTTTTCCAAATCTTGTAACTCCTTTCCATGGAGCGACTCTTAACAACACATGATCTCCTATATCAAATTCCACGTCCTTTCGATGAAGATCGGATAACTCTTTTATCGATTTTGTGAGGTTTTTATCGTTGTCGGATCGTTTGAATCTTTTCCGTAGTCATCACGTACCAACTCCGGTCCCAACAACGTTGCTTCACCCACCTCATCCCAAAGATACTTTGGAGAACGACACTTTCTTCCATACAACGCTTGAATGGAGCCATGCCAATACTTGCTTGATAATCTGTTGTTGTGAGGAAAACTCCACCAATGGTAAGAACTTGTCCCAACTCCCTTGAAATAAAGGACACAGTCTTAATAGATCTTGAAGAGTTTGAATAGTCCTCTCCGATCCGTCCGTCAAATTCGAGGATGATAAGTAGAAATAAATCGTAAGTCTGTGCTCATAGCTTTTTGCAAACTAACCCAAAATCGTGAAGTGAATCTTGGGTCTCGATCCGAAACTATGGATATCGGCATACCATGCAATCTTACAATCTCGTTTATGTACATACGAGCAAGACGTTCAAGTGTATAAGTTTCTCGTATTGGTAAGAAATGAGCAGACTTGGTCAATCTATCAACAATGACCCAAATCGCATCAATGCCTTGAGAAACCTTAGGAAGACCGTAGAAAATCCATGGTAATGTGCTCCCACTTCCATTCTAGAATTTCAAGTGGTTCTGCGAATGGACCTTTTGGTACTTGATGCTCCGCTTTAACTCGTTGACAAGTTAGACACCTTGAGATAAACAACGCTATCTCTCTCTTTCATATTGCTCCACCAAAATGTATGATTTAATATCATGATACATTTTGGTACTCCTGTGATGGATTGAAAATGGTGTGTTGTGCGCCTCCATCATAATATTATACTTTAAATCGTGGTCGTTTGGAACACAAAGTCCGGAGTTGACTCAAGTATTCCTTCTTCATCGATTCTTGCTTCCCAAGATAGCACCTTCTTGCACTTTCTTCCTCATACGCATCGACTCCAGTGTCCGTAGCTTGGCGACTTTAACTTTATCGATTAAAGTCGGTTCTGCTACTCAGATACTCGCTATCATCACACGCGTCCACTGGTCTCTTTAACTCTATCTCCATCCTTTGCAAGTCACACAAAATGGGCCTTTGCGTTGACAATAACGCACTCAGACTTGCATATGATCTTCTACTCGATGCGTCGCCTACCACCACGTTCTTTTCGGGATGGTATTGGATGGTATGATAATAATCTTTCAACAATTTAAGCCAACGTCGTTGTCGCATGTTGAGTTCCTTTTGAGTGAAGAAATATTTGAGGCTTTTATGATCCGTAAAGATCTCCACTTTCTCCCCATACAAGTAATGCCTCCAAATTTTAAGTCTGAAGATAACAAATGCTAACTCTAGATCACGAGTAGGATAATTCCTCTCATATTCTTTGAGTTGTCATGAGGCATAAAGCTATAACTTTTCTATGTTGCATGAGAACACATCCCAACCCTTTGCTGGAAGCATCACCGTAGATGACAAATCCTCCGAGCCGGATGGTATTGTCGAATCAGTCTTTGAAATAAGTCTCCTCTTGAGTTCTTGAAAACTCTTCTCACATTCTTCGCTCCAACCGAACTTTGTATCTTTTTCGAGTCGGTACCGAAGTCAATGGAGTAGCGATTCGAGAAAATCCTTCCACGAATCTCCGATAATAACCAATTAAACCGAAAATCTCGTCGTTGATCAACATCGATTTAAGTTGTTCCCGACTTTGAATAGCTTCATCTTTCTTTGGGTCAATGATATTCCATGACTTGATACCACGTGCCCAAGGAATGCTACTTCTTTAAGCCGAACTCGCATTTCTTGAACTTGGCATAAAGCTTATATTCACGAAGCTTTTGGAGTGTCGACCTCAAGTGTTGCTTTCATGATCTTCACGGCTTTTAGAATAAATAAGGATGTCATCAATAAAGACGACCACAAAAGTGATCTAAATATTCCTTGAATACTTTCGGTTCATCATATTCATGAAGCGGCGAGAGCATTAGTCAATCCAAAGGACATGACTAGGAATTCATAATGCCCATATCGGAGTTCTCGAAAGCGAATCTTTGGAATGTCGGCGGTTCTAATCTTCAATTGGTGATATCCTAACGAAGATCAATCTTTGAAAAGAATTTGGCTCCTTGCAATCGTCAAACAAAGTCATCAATACGTGGCAATGGATACCTATTTTTGATGGTGACATGATTCAACTCCAGATAATCAATACAAAGTCGCATACTCCCATCTTTCTTCTTCACGAATAGAATGTGAGCACCCCGAGGAGAAGTACTAGGGCGAATAAAGCCAATGTCTAACAATTCCTGCAGTTGGGTCTTTAACTCCTCGAAGTTCAATAGAGCCATTCGATATGGGGCTTTGGAAATAGGTTTTGTCTGGGGTTCAAGGTCGATACAAAATTCAATTTCACGCCTGGGGTAGGCTGGAAGTTCTTCTGGAATACGTCAGAAATTTATTAACAATAGAAATATCGTTCAAAACCGACGTATTTTTGTTTAAATCATGTGACATGAGCTAAGAAAGCTTGACATCCGCTTTTTCAATAAACGAATAGCTTTATGGCTTGAGATGATCGTGATTGATTTTAATGGTTTGGTCATTTGAATTCGCATAATAGGTTGATTAGGAATATGAAAGCTAACAACCTTACGAAAACAATCAATTTTGGATGATAAGTAGTTAACCAATCAATCCACAGAATCACGCCAAATGCAAGTATTTTTAATGAAATAAGATCGACGGTAATGTGAAGGTACCGATTTGAACCAAACAAGACTTATAAACGATGGATGTAATGAAGGTTTCTCCCAACGGAGTTTCCATAGATAAGTCAAAGTCTAATTTCTCCGAGTCAAATTTAATCGATGAGCGCAAGTAGGAGAAATAAAAGAATGGGTAGAACCCAGATCAAATAAAGTATAGACTTCATTAGAGTTTATGATAAGCTTACACGTGATGACCTCATTTGGGTTCCTTGCTCTCTGGGAGGTCACAACAAACGCTCTCCCTCAGACTAACGGTTTGACTTTTCTGAACTACTTTGGTGCCTCCATCCTAGTTGAATTTGTCTTGATGAAACGACAAAATCGAGCTAAGTGACATTCTCTTCCACAATTATAACATGCTTTGACGGGCATGACGCAGATTCGGATTGATGTGTCCTCTCCTCCGCATTTGAAGCATATGATAGGTGGTCTTTCTCCTTCCTTAACAACGGGTCTTTGATCTTGACGTCTTTCCATCATTGTTGAATCTTCTTTTCTTGAAATGTACATTCTTATTGTTTTGGCCCTGATTACCACCAAAGTGGTTACCATATCCGCTGTTGATTCCTCCACGCTTGTTGTCACCGCTTCGATAATTACTCTCATTGGTATTATAATTTTGTCGGTACGCTTCTATTTTAGTTAAGTTGACTCGTTATCGCGCTCCACTAATCGAGCCCTATTTACAACATCCGAATACAAACACGCTTTATGAGAAATAAGATGTTGACGTATCTCCGACTTCAAACCTCTTAAAAACATTCGCGCCATTCTCTCTTCATTATCCACTGAGTGGGGCGTGAAAACCGTGATAACTCATAAATTTTGCCTCGTATTGCGACACGGTTATATTATTTTGTTCCAACTTGATAAACTCCACCTCCTTCATGTGGCGAATACTTTCAAGAAAGTATTTGTCGTTGAATGACTCTGGAACTTCTCCCAAGATATCTTGATCTGAAAGAGTTGAGTCGCTTCCGAATTCCCACCAATGTCTGCCTCTCCGCGCAACATAAAGGCGGCAAAGGGAACCTTTTGCTCCTCGGAGCATCCCAAGACATCAAATATCTTGGTAATCTGCTTTATCCATGCTTCCGCCAGAAGTGGTTTTGGCTCTCCCTTAAACTCCGGTGGTCCCAGCTCCTTAAATTGTTTAGCGGTGACCGCCGAGAGTTTTCCGTGTTTCCACCTCGTTTTGGACGAGAATCGCTTCTCTTTCTTTGTTGCACAAATTTCATAAAGCCTCTGAACACTTGATCATTCATCATTTGGTCAGTGTTATTGTTTGCATGAGGATTGTCGCCTTCCTGATGCACATTATCCTCGATAATTGATATGTGGTGAATCAACGATTGCACATGCTCCATCTTATTCTCAACATTCTCAAATGTCATTTTCAGAATCTTGCACAAAACAAAAGGTTAATGGACATGTAACAATTTATCTCTATATTCTCGACCGACCAATAAAATAAAGACATAAACTTAGGTAGGTCATACTAGCGAAAAGGTATTCCCTCTCTCTCCTCCTAAGATTATTCTCACATCTTGGCCAGGATCATATCCTAAGCTCGATACCAACTGTGACACCCTCAAAATTAGGTATACATCACCCATCTTGGGTGAGTCGATACATGGTATGTAATTTAAATACAACTTCTAATATAACTCTAAGTATACAATACGACATAAAGCGTGAGTTTGAATACAAATATTGTCTACTAGATATTATACAAACTCAAAAGGTGTCCTCATTACAATTATTATCACACTATTTCACGTAATAGTGAGGACTACTAATCTTTATCCTCTGGACCATTACTCCGCTTCCCGACTCGTCCCAAATATATTCTCATTTCACAGAAACGGTGAAAGAAAGAAAGGGTGAGCTCAACTAGCTCAATGAGAAATATTATGACTAAGATAATGCGAATAAATTATCATTAGCCTCTAACAAATGTTAAACCGATAAAATATAATGAACATCAAGTTTAACTACGGTAGAACCAAAGAATCCATTAAAAGAGTCAAGTAAAAATAAAATCTACTATCTTTTATGATTTAAAAGGTTTTTCATCATCTTTATTATAGAGAGACTCACTTTTAATAAATATTCCACATCATCGAATCACCCCTTTTCTACCAAGGATATTCTTTAGTATCACGACCACAATTATTCATGCCTTTACGGGCGAAGAATAGTTGTGTATTCATTAATAATCATGATCATGCCAACAACTGTCCCATCAATGCCACAACGACCATGAGGATTTTTATCACATCATTTGTAAGATTACGGTCAATTTACACCGAATAGTCTCTCGTCATAATCATACCAAGTCCATCTATGCACTTCAGAATACGATGACTTTCAACATAATATAAACATGAGGATGATGACAATGATATAAGAATTCAATAAAACAAGTTCAAGAATTATTTTATCCGGGAATTATTAACGTCCAAATTGTCAATACGACATCTTTGTTTTGTAGAGTAAAATTCAAGAATGATCGGAAGAATATTTCTATGAAAAGATGGATGAAACGCAAATATCAAGGATATTCTACTAATTTCATGGAGTATAAAGTCAAAGTTTTAACCAACTGGGTATAATAAAGAATGGAATAACAAAAGAAATCACCATGCATGCGATAGACCAGCGCAGTGCGGTATTATTCCAACGAATAATAAATAACGGAATCGGTCCCAGCGTAAAAGCATGCAGCGGATGTTCCAACGGAATAATAATAAAGATTTTACCGTGTCCGTGTAAAACACATGCATGGATGTTCCAACGAATAATAATAAAGAAGCGGAACCAGTCCGATATAAAACACACATGTGGATGTTCCAATGAATAATAAAGTGTATTAATAATGAAGAATGTCACCAAGTATAGGGTGGATCAAGCGTGATACTGAGTTATTCCAATGAATAATAAGGAATGGAATAATCGAAGTTCTCTTCATGAATACAAAAGAATAATATCCCTTACGAGTACAACAAATAATATTCCCTACCTTAGAAGAATCAATATTAGAAAAGTGAAGTAGCGAGAATACTTTTCTTCTTTCTCTCTATAGTTTCTCTCTAGAGTTTCAATGAATTCGTAAGAAATAATGAAGGAATGAGTTTTCTATTTATAGAAAAGCGAGGGTGGCTCTTGAGTAACGAAGGGTCAAAATGACTCTTGGTAATATTGAAGAGACAACTACTATTCATGAAGGGGTAATTACTATCGACGAAGGTAATTACTATTGACGAAGGTAAATACTATTGAAGAAGGTAATTACTATCGAATTAAGGTAAATACTATTGACGAAGGTAATTACTATTCACAAAGGTAATTACTATTCATAAAGGTAATTACTATTATTGAAGAGACTCTTAGATGATGACATATAGGGGCGCCGTAAAATAATCAAACTTACCACAAACGTCTCATAATGCACTCTTTATATACATCAAGGATTGAATAAATATTACCACAAATCATTTTATTTTTAATCAACACATTTTAATCTTTCAACAATTATTAATCATTTATAACTTGTCGTCTCGATATTATACGAGATATTCTTGTGACAATAATTGAATCAATAATATAAGAGATATGATGCGTGAATTACAAGATGCAATAATTGAGTATAGCTAAGTGACTTCTCACGTAAGCATCAATAATCAATATCGTGTCTTCTTAAACAACCACAGCATATTCATATTTACTTTACCACGGGTAGTTCAGCGGTTTTAACGGTAACACCTCCGTAGTTATTTTTATAGAAAGATAATTTTGTCGTTTTACTAACTACGACAATACTTCCGTTAATAGGGTCCACTAATGATTGAGTCGTCAGTTTAATATTCCCCAAACAAAAAGAATATTCCCCAAATAAACGAATATTTTATAACAACTTGCTTACTTTGCAAAATTTATAAATATTACCCACAACTATAACATTATATCAAATTTATTCCATAATATTCAAAAATAATATTTATAGAAACTTCATCTTTATTTATAAAAGTTGAGGGTCTTCTGATATATATATATATATATATATATATATATATATATATATTAATTTATTAAATTTTACGCTTTTGGTGTTCTAAGCATTTTCCTATAAATAGGTCTTTAGGTTAGAATTGAAAATCACACCGAAATCAAGTTTTCTCTCTATATTATCGGCGTATTCTTGTGAGTATTTTGAGTATATTATAGTATTGTTAAGCAGCGGTGCAAGTTCAAGTCATAGCCTATATCCTAGGTGTTTGACTAAATCTTGTCTTTGTGAGGTAAGGGATATTATTTTTTCAGTAATGATATTATTTCTTCAATATCATTATCTTTGAAATATTGATCTGAAGTTTTATCAAATTTGGAACTTTTGGTGTGTAGATTCTTATTCACGTATCTGACTATTCACGCATCTGACACTATTTACTGAATACTGCACTATTCATCGAAAAATAAAATTTTTCTTTTCGTCCAAAATATCTATTACGGATACTAGCTTTTGATTGTATCCATGTTTTGATCATTCTTGAATTTTACACCACTATGATTATTTTTGAGGTATTGTTGGACATGGATAAAACAAAAGTACTAATCCTTAATCCTTGTCATTTTGTTTCACTTTGGATTCGTTTCTTTAAAATATTTTTCATCATCCTCGGTCTTAAATGATGATATTATTGAATATCTTTGTCTGTAGTGCAAAGATGAATGATTTTGATGAATATCTTTGGCCAGTGTAGTGCAAAGATGAGCAGTGTTTAGATGAACATGACCCGGTGATGAATATCTTTGGCACCTGTAGTGCAAAGATGAATATTTGATTCCGGATGTATATTGATTGATGTTACGAGGGATAAAAGATGAGCGATGACGAACTTTTAAATTCATACATAGAAGATAGTAGTTTGCATTCTCTACTTAACTCTTCTTCAATGAATTATTATTTCATTGCGAATATTGGTTTAAAACTTGTTGTCTATTGTATTCTATTAGTTTTTTTCTGTTGAAGACTAATGATAATTTGTTGTATATTATCTTAGTCATATTATTCTTCTTGGGCTAGTTGAGCTCACCCTTTTCCTTGTTGTTCCATTTTTCTTCTCGGGAGGCGAGAATGTAGCGAAATCTTAGTCGGGGTATGGAAGGAAGGTTCTAGAGAGAGTTGTTTAGTAGTCCTCACCATTTTTGTAAAATAATGTATCAATAATTATGATGGGGATTTATTTGCGTGTGGATATTGTCTGCAGATGGCAATATCTCGTATTTAAACTCACGGTTTATATGTTGTAATAATAAAGTTATAGTTATTTACGTACCATGTATTGACAACTCGAATGGGTGATGTATACCTATTTTGGGGGCGTCACGGTTGGTATCGAGCTTAGGGATATGATCTCCGGCGGAGATCGGGGAATAGAACTAGGAGGAGAGACGAGTAAATCCTTCATTAGTGTGTCCTACCTAAGCTTATTTGTTAGTTGTCGGGTATATAGGGATATTATGTGATATATTGATTTCCTTAATTAACCCTTGTTTTATGACGGTGATTTGAGAATGTCGAATGAGAATATTAACAATGGAAATGAGGCCAGTGGAGCGCTTTGTACTCACCAACGAGGAGAACGTGCAACAATGGCAATGTTCTCTCCGTGAACAACGATAACCCATTATTGAAAGAAAGCAGACGGACAAAAATGGTAACCACTCTGGTGGTAATCATAGCCATGAAAATAGAAGAAGCGAGTCGAGAGGAGATTTTAAAGAGGAGATTTAACAACGACCGTGTGAAGACGCAGCGGTCTTAAGCAACAATCGGTTCTAAGGGAGGAAAACGACCACCGGACATATCTATAAATGCGGAAAGGGGACATATCGATCAAACCGCCCCAAGCAGTTCAAGGTATGCTATAATTGTGGAAAGGAAGGACATATCGCTCGAGATTATGCAGTAGCAGAAACCTAGTTCAATGAGGGATGGTGACTCAAAAGATCGTCCCAAAAAAGTCAAAGTCAACGGTTCTGGAAGAAGCGTTTGTTGTGATCGGTCAAAATCACGAGGAACCCAAACGAGGTGATCACGGGTAAGCTATTTATAAATTCTTGCGAAGTTTATACCTTACTTGATCTTTGGTCTGCTACTATTCATTTATCTCTCCTGCTTGTGTCTTAACGCTTAAACTTGACTCAGGAGAAATTAGACTTTGACCTATCTCTGTGGAAACTCAGTTAGAGAAACTTTCATCACATCCACTGTTTATAAATCTTGTTTGATTCAAGTTGTCACCATCACCTTACCTGTTGACCTTATCTCTTTAAAGATACTTGCTTTTGATGTGATTTTAGGGATTGATTGGTTAACTACTCATCATGCCAAAATTGATTGTTTTTCGTAAGGTTGTTAGTTTTCATATTCCTAACCAACTGTTGTGCAATTCAAGAAACTAAACCATTAAAATCAATCATTGTCATATCTAATCATAAAGCTATTCGTTTATTGAAAAGCGGATGTCGTTTCTTAACCCATGTTATGGATTTGAATAAAGACACGTCAAATTTGAATAATATTCTGTTGTTATTGACTTTCCCGACGTATTTCTGAAGAACTTTCCGGTCTACCCCGAGCGTGAAGTTGAATTCTTTATTGATCTTGAACTCTGCATACAAGCCCATTTCTAAAACCCCATATCGAATGGCTCTATTGAACTTCGAAGTTAAAGGTCCAACTTCGAGGAATTGTTGGACATCGGTTTCATTCGTCTAATACATCTCCTTGGGGTGCTCTGTTTTATTAAATAAAGAAGAAAAAAGCGGGAGTATGCGACTTTGTATTGACTATCGGGGAATTGAACCATGTCACCATCAAGAATAGGTATCCTCTACCTCGTATTGATGACTTGTTTGACCAACGATTCAAGGCACAATTCTTTTAAAAATCGATCTTCGCTTACGGATATCATCAATTGAAGATTAGAATCGAGGATATTCCAAAGACGCTTTAGAACTCGATGCGGGCATTATGAATTCTTAGTCATGTCTTTGGATTGACTAATGCTCCTGCTGACTTTCATGGATATGATGAACCGAGTATTTAAGGAATATTTAGATCGGTTTGTTGTTGTTTTATTGATGACATCCTCATATATTCCAAAAGTCGTGAAGATCATGAAGCACCATTTGAAGTGGTACTCCAAAGGCTTCGTGAAAACAAACTATATACCAAATTGAAGAAATGCGAGTTACGCTCGAGGAAGTAGCATTCCTTGGGCACGATGGTGTCGAAACATGGAGTATCTGTTGATCCCGTGAAGATTGAAGCAATCTGAAGTTAGGGAGCAACCAAAAGTCGGTGATGAAGACGTAGCTTTTGGGCTTAAATTGGTTATTATCGGAGATTCGTGGAAGGGTTTTCTCGAATCGCTACTCCATTAACCCAACTAACTCGGAAGGATACAAAATTCGTTTGGAGCGAAGAATGCGAGAAAGAGTTTCAAAGAGCTTAAGAGGAGAATTATTTCTAAGACTGTTTCAACAATACCATCCGGTTCGGATGGATTTGTTATCTCAAATGATGCTTCGGGCAAAGGGTTAGGATGTGTTCTCATGCAACGTGGGAAAGTCATAGCCTTTATGCCTCATGACAACTTAAAGAATATGAGAGGAATTATCCTACTCATGATCTGAGAGTTAAGCGGCCGATCGTTTTCGTATTAAAGATCCGGAGGCACTATCTATATGGGGAGAAAGTGGAGATATATTCAGACCATAAAAGCCTCAAATATTTCTTCACGCAAAAGGAACTCAACATGCGGCAACGACGTTGGCTTGAGTTGTTGAAAGATTACGACCACACTATTCAATACCATCCTGGAAAAGCGAACGTGGTAGTTGACGCGTTTAGTAGAAGATCATATGCAGGAATAAGTGCGATGATGTCAAGTATACGCATAGAACCAACTTTAATAGAAAAAGTTAAGGTTGCTTAAGCCACCGACCCGGAGCTGATGCGTATGAAGAAGAAAGTACAAGAAGGAGCTATTCCTAAGCGAGAATTGATGAAGAATGAATACTTGAGTCCACTCTGAACTTTATGTCCCTAACGACTCGATTTGAAGTCTGAAGATTATGATGGAGGCACACAATACACCTTTTGTAATCCATCCTGGAAGTACCAAAATGTATCGTGATCTTCGACATACATTTTGGTGGAACAATATGAAGAGAGAGATTGCAAAGTTTATCTCAATGTGTTTAACTTGTCAACGTGTAAAGGCGGAGCATTTAGTACCTAAGGGTCCGTTGCAACCACTTGAGATTCCGAAATGGAAGTGGGAACACATTACCATGGATTTCGTTACGGGTCTTCCTACGGTTTCTCAAGGCATCAATGTTATTTGGGTTATTATTAATAGATTAACCAAGTCTGCTCATTTCTTGCCGATACGGGAGACTTATTCCCTTGAACGTCTTGCTAGTATGTACGTGAATGAGATTGTGAGGTTGCATAGGCATGCTGTATCCATAGTTTCGGATCGTGACCCAAGATTCACTTCAAGATTTTGGGTTAGCTTGCAAAAAAGCTATGGGCGCAGGATTTACGATTGATTCGGCATACCATCCTCAAATGGACTGACAATCGAGAGGACTATTCAAACTCTTGAAGATCTATTAAGACTCGTGTCCTGAACTTCAAGCGGCGCTGGGATAAGTATTTACCATTGGTGGAATTCTCCTACAACAACAATGCTTATCGAGCAAGTATAGGTGTCGCCCATTCAAGCATTATATGGATGAAAATGTCGCTTCTCCGGTATATGTTGGGGCGAGGTGGGTGAAGCAACATTGTTGGGACCCGAGTTGAGTGCGTATGATTACTGAAAAAGATCCAAATGATTCGACAACGTATACAAATGGCACAAGATCGACAAAAGAGTTATGCGGATCTTCATCGAAAGGACGTGAAATTTAGTATAGGGATCATGTATTGTTGCGAGTTTCTCCATGGAAGGGAGTTATAAGATTTGGGAAGAGAGGAAAGCTCAATCCACGATTTATTGGTCCATTTTAAATTCTTGGCCGAAGTAGAAATGTAGCCTATAGACTTGCTACACCTCGTAGTATGTCTCGTGTTCATAATGTGTTTCACATATCGTAATTAAATAAATATGTGAAAGACCCGAATCACGTTATAGAGTTAGAAACCCATTTGAGATAGCCAAGACTTAATGTAAGACCCAACTTTTTATAAATAAAGATGAATTTTTCTATAAATATTATTTTGAATATTATGGAATAAATTTGATATAATGTTATAGTTGTGGGTAATATTTATAAATTTTGCAAAGTATGCAAGTTGTTATAAAATATTCGTTTGGTCGGGGAATATTCTTTTTGTTAGGGAATATTAAATGCAACTACTCAATCATTGGTGGACCTAGCAATGTAATTATTGTTTGGATTGAAAAAGCGACAAAAATATTTTATAAAAATAACGGGCGGAGGTGTTACCGTTAAAAGCTGTTAAAAAATACGATGTCTGGCGTGGTTGCATAGTAGCACACGGTGATTGATTATTGATCTTACGTGAGAAGTCACTCAAATATGCTCAATTATTGCTACAAGATAATTCTTTGCGTCATATCTCTTATATTATTGATTCATTATTGTCACAATATCATCTCGTATAATATGTTATAGTATTAAATCAATAATTGAGGGCGACAAGTTATAAATGATTAATAATTGTTGAAAGATTAAATATGTGTTGATTAAAAATAAAATGATTTGTGGTAATATTTATTCAATCCTTAATGTATATAAAAGTCTCATTATGAGGCGTTTGTGGTAAGTTTGATTATTTTATGGGGGCCCATATGTCATCATCTAAGAGTCTCTTCGTCGATAGTAATTACCTTTGTGAATAGTAATTACCTTTATCGATAGTATTTACCTTCGTCGATAGTATTTACCTTCGTCGATAGTATTTACCTTCGTCAATAATAATTACCTTCGTCAATAGTAATTACCCTTGTGAATAGTAATTACCTTCGTCGATAGTAATTACCTTTACGGACGTCCGAACCAACATGTCGTTTCACATTACAGGCGTCGAACCACTTGTCGTTTCACATTACAGGCGTCGAACCACTTGTCGTTTCACATTACAGGCGTCGAACCACTTTTCTTTTCACATCATCAGTCGTCAAGCCACTTGCCTTTTCACACGGCAGGTGCTAAGCTAGAAATCTTCTATAAATAGAGGCCTAGTGCTTCATTATTTTTCACGAATTCATTCAAGCTTTATAGAGAGAAAATATAGAGAGAAAAGAAGAAGTATTTTGTTACTACACCTTTGCGATATTCGGGTCTCCTACCAAAAGTAAGGGGTGTTATTCTTTCTTATTCATGAAGAGAACTGTTGTTATTCCATTGCTTATTATTCCATTGGAATAACCTATATCATGCTTTACCCTATACTTGGTGACATTCTTCTATTATTTTGTTGGAACATCCTCGTGCATGTGTTTTACACCCACACAGTTCCGCTCTTTATTATTATTACGGTTGGAACATCATGTATGCATGTGTTCTACACCGACTGGTTAAAATTTTATTATTATTCTGTTGGAACATCACATGCATGCGTTTTACGCCTAAACTCAGTTACATTATTTATTATTACTGTTGGAATAACTTTGTGCATGCGATCTATCGCGTGCGTGGTGATTTCTTTTGTTATTCTATTCTTTATTATACCCAAATAAGTTAAAACTTTGACTTCTATACACCATGAAATTAGTGGAATATCCTTGATATTTGCGTTTCATCCAAAGATGTTTTCATGGAAATATTCTTACGATCATTCTTGAATTTTACTCTACAAAACGATGATCATGTTGATAATTTGGGCGTTAATAATTCCCGGATATATAAAATAATTCTTGAACTTGTTTTATTGAATTCTTATATCATTGTCATCATCCTCATGTTTATATTATGTTGAAAGTCATCTCGTGGCACATAGTGCGTAGATGGACTTGGTATGATTATGACCGAGAGACTATTCGGTGTAATCATGGCCGTAATGTTACAAATGATGTGATAAAAATTCTCGATGGTAGTAGTGCATTGGTGGACGATTGTTGGCATGATCATGACCATTAATGAATACACAAATATTCTTGGCCCGTAGTGCATGAATAATTGTGGTCGTGATACTAAAGAATATCCTTGGCCGTAGTGCGGGGTGATTCGATGATGTGGAATATTTATTAAAGTTTGAGTCTCAAATTTATAACATGATGAAAAACCTTTTAAAACCTAAAAGATAGTAGACTTTATTTTCTACTTGACTCTTTTAATGGATTGCTTATTCATTGCAGCTTAAACCGTTATCTATTGTATTTTATATGTTTAACATTGTTGAAGACTATTGATAATTTATTACGCATTATCTTAGTCATAATATCTCTTCTTTGGGCTAGTTGAGCTCACCCTTTCTTTCAACTTTCTTCTCTTAGAAAATGAGAATATAAATTTGGGACGAGTCGGGAAAAGCGAGTGATGGTCCCGAAGATAGCATTAGTAGTCCTCACTATTCGTGAAATAGTGTGATAATAATTATAATGAGGACTCCTTTTTGAGTTTGTATAATATCTAGAGCGATATTTGTATTTAAACTCACGCTTTATGTATTAAGTTGTATTTAAATTACATTACCATGTAAGTGGCGACCCAAGATGGGTGATGTATACCTAATTTTGGGGGTCGTCACTTAACGTATATGAGGATGTACTGTTAAGATCTTGGATAGGAAGGAGCATGTCCCTACGCCATGAAAGGTCATACCACAAGTTAAAGTTTTGTGGAGGAATCATGCTATAGAAGAAATGACACGGGAATTGGAAACGAAAATGAAAGCGAGGTATCCTCACCTTTTGAAACACCGAGTACGTCACGTCGATTTCGAGGGAAATTTCATAAGGAGGGAGGTTGTAAGACCCCAACTTATTATTAATGAAATTTAATTTTCTATTTTGAAATAGTAAGAGTTGATTTGATTAATGTGGATAGTTATGGATAAAATACGCAAATATTTCAAAATAAGCAAGTGGTTATAAAATATTCATTGTTGTCGGTGAATATTCGTTTAGTCATGGAATATTCTTGATGTCGGGGAATATTAAATGCGACGACCTTGATCTTTATGGGCCCCATAACTTGAAAGCGATTGGATGAAAAAAAGCGACAAATATAAGTTGTTTAAAAATAACGGCGTAGTTATTCACAGATTATCTTTGTTAAAATACTCGGTGGTTAAAACACGATAGCACGCATTATTGCACAATTATTGATTCTTACGTTAAGAAGACACTTACTCAATAATGGTTACGATAATTAATTGTTGATTATTTTATTTTATTAATTTAATAATTGTTGCGTTGATATTTTATATTGTTGTTGTTTGATAATTGTCATTACACGATATTTTTTATTATCGAGCAATAATTCATATTATCTCGAATAATATTATTAGATAACATTATTGGCAATGTCTAGAAAGTTACTGCTCTAAGGAGAGGTTTGGTCACCTAATTGCACGCCAAGATGAGAAATTCTTATTGAAAGCCCCTCTTTCACGGAACCTGCGCAGTTGTCGATATTGTGATTACAGTAATATTATTTGTGAATAAATAATTATTGATTCAAATGATGAGGAAAATATTGATTTTATGTGGATATAGATGGAGAAAATTTTAATGTGACAATTGTTAAAAATTGAAATTTTATCTTTTACGATAAAATAATTCATTTAAATATATTATTATATTTTAATAATATAATAATGGTGATATTTTTACAACGAATGTGGGATATATGAGTATCGAGGAGGAATTGTATTTTTGTTGCAATAAATATTTAAAACATGTTAAACATGTCGGTGGACCCCATTCTTGATTGAAGTTTGATTATAGCACAGTAAAATCGCTTGGTTTGTGGATTTGGTCAATTTCTATTTGGAATTTGGGAAAACTTTCTTACGTAAAGTTGTAGAAAATTGAATTTCCTATAAAAAATCATGAGATTCGAATTTTCGATAAAAGGGCTATTTATTATGAATTATTGAAGTTACGAAGCTCAAAATAATTGATTTTGGAAATTTTAATTATTTATTTTATGAAA
This sequence comes from Panax quinquefolius, assembly GCA_020205615.1. Lineage (NCBI taxonomy): Eukaryota > Viridiplantae > Streptophyta > Magnoliopsida > Apiales > Araliaceae > Panax > Panax quinquefolius. Next base: position 6,834,357 of record CM035162.1, on the reverse strand, counting down.
ACGTTTTTTCTTACTTTTCTAGAAGGTGGCATGTGGGAAATTCTAGGAGCTGAATTCTAAAGTGGGCGTATGAATTTGATATATATATATATATATATATATATATATATATATATTAATTTATTAAATTTTCTGACTTTAGTGTCTAAGCATTTTCCTATAAATAGGGTGCTTAGGTTAGAATTGAAAATCACACCGACTAAATCAAGTTTTCTCTCTATATTATCGAAATGTATTCTTGTGAGTATTTTGAGTATATTTTGAGTATTGCTAAGCAGTGCAAGTTCAAGTCATACTTTATATCCAGGTTTTTATTAAAATCTTTTCTTTGTGAGGTAAGGGATATTATTTTTTTAGAATGATATTATTTCTTCAATATCATTATCTTTGAAATATTGATCTGAAGTTTTATCAAATTTGAAACTTTTGGTGTCGAGATTCTTATTCACGATATCTGACTTATTCACGCATCTGACCTTTATTTACTGAATCTGACCTTTATATTCATCGAAAAAAAAAATTTTCCTTTTCGTCCAAAATATCTATTACGGATACTAGCTTTGATTGTATCCATGTTTTGATCATTCTTGAATTTTACACCACTATGATTATTTTTGAGGTATTGTTGGACATGGATAAAACAAAGTCTGAATCCTTAATCCTTGTCATTTTGTTTCACCGGATTCGTTTCTTTAAAAATATTTTCATCATCCTCGGTCTTAAATGATGATATTATTGAATATCTTTGTCTGTAGTGCAAAGATGAATGATTTTGATGAATATCTTTGGCCCGTAGTCTGCAAAGATGAGCAGTGTTTAGATGAACATGACCCGGTGATGAATATCTTTGGCACGTAGTGCAAAGATGAATATTTGATTCGGATGTATATTGATTGATGTTACTGGGGATAAAAGATGAGCGACGAACTTTTAAATTCATACATAGAAGATAGTAGTTTGCATTCTCTACTTAACTCTTCTAATGAATTATTATTTCCATTGCGAATATTGGTTTAAAACTTGTTGTCTATTGTATTCTATTAGTTTTTTTTCTGTTGAAGACTAATGATAATTTGTTGTATATTATCTTAGTCATATTATTCTTTACTTGGCTAGTTAGAGCTCACCCTTTTCCTTGTTGTTCCATTTTTCTTCTCGGGAGGCGAGAATGTAAAAATCTTAGTCGGGGTATGGAAGGAAGGTTACAGAGAGAGTTGTTTAGTAGTCCTCGCCATTTTGTAAAATAATGTATCAATAATTATGATGAGGGATTTATTTGTGTGTGGATATTGTCTAGATGACAATATCTGTATTTAAACTCACAGTTTATATGTTGTAATAATAAAGTTGTAGTTATTTCTGTACCATGTATTGACAACTCAGAATGGGTGATGTATACCTATTTTGGGGGCGTCACAATTTTGGAAATGTAAACTGTTCTGATATTATACTTTCTAATTTAATTATTATCTCCAAAAATCACTACTTTATGATATTATCATTATTGAGTTATTATCATTACTCTCCGTTATTTATTCAAATTTTCTTATCAAATATGCGATCAATCCCATTGCAGCAATTGTTGATATCACATATCCTAATTTATTGAAAAAATTTGACAATGTCTTTTATTTCCAAGACCAAGCCATTCTTGCTCCTACACTTGATGCTATAAATAAGGTGAACGAATATGTGATGTATTTATGGTCAGGTGATGAAATACCATATCTAAGATGTCCTATGTAAGGTTGATGAAAACTCAAATAGCTATGAAGGCATTTACACCCTATAATTTTTTAATAGCATTACAACTTCTGGAATGTCAAACCACAAGATAACGTTGAAGATTGGGGTTCCTGTAATGTTGCTCCGAAATATATATCAGTGATTTGGTTTGTGCAATGTCACGAGATTAATAGTAACTCAATTGGGAAAACATCTGATAGAAGCAAAAGTAAATTCAGTCAGCAATTTTGGACACAAAGTTTTCATACCTCGCTTGGTCTTAACACCGTCAAACATTAGATTACCTTTTAAATTCCAACAAAGACAATTTCCTTTGGTTGTTTTCTTTTTCATGACAATTAATAAGAGTCAGGAGAAATCTCTCTCACATGTTGGACTGTATTTGTCACGTCCAGTTTTTAGCCATGACCAATTGTATGTAGCAGTATCAAGAGTTACAAACAAGAGTGGAGTAAAAATACTAATTTGTGACAAAGATGGACAAACATACAATACTACAAAGAATATAATTTTTCAGAAAGTTTTTCACAATTTAATGTATAAAGGTTTGACTGTTTCTGGCTATTATCTTTTTGCTGCTCATTATTAGTGTAAACCCTGATTATGTTATTATTATATCTCATGAAATTTTTACTATAATCTATTTTGAATCTTTTTAGGTAAATCTATGATTTGCATTTACAAAGCTATCTCGATCGATGTTTGTCTTTTACTTTTTGGATGACAGTATTTAAAATTCTATGCAAGTCCATTTCATATGTGTTTTACTCTAATTCTTTTCATTTTTATTTAATATAGGAGCTCTTTATGTTCTGTTAGTTTTCAATCCGACAAACACATGAATTTTTAGCTAAGTGTGAGACTTTTTTTATCTTGGGAAATACTATTTCCTATAAAAGAGTTGTGGAAGTTAATTATTTATTTGGTTGATAGTTTATGCAATGTTGAAATCAACTATTAAGTATGTCTAAATTCTTATATTTCACTATTGTCCAGATTCCTGTCGCAAATATTTATAAGATTGCAACGACTGTTAAAAAAATCATTTAAGTGCTAATTTTTATTTGTGTGAATATATTGCACATTCAATAAATATAATTGGATTGAAGACCTAAATTTGAAGAAGCTTAACTGTGATAATTCTGGTACCTATGGTTCAATGGTAATGTGACAATGAATTTGGTGTATGCAGTTCTTGGCAGAGTTAAATTTTTGTTGACATGCTTCTTGCATTATTTCAGGTGCATCATGGATTTTATTCTGCTTAGCACAACAAAATTTTGCGTCCTACAATTCAAAATACTGTTGAAAGTGCAAAGGAGTTATATGAATACGTACCTTCAGATTATGGGACAGTGCATTCAATGTGAGGGACTATGGCTTCATTTTGTGGACTATATCCCACGGTGTTTATATTTATGGCTTCTTCATTTATTACATTCTATTATATGGATTGTGGCTTTGCACGATTTGTTAAGTACTAGTATCCGGTAAATCATTTTCATCATCATTAATATATTTTTTTGTATTATAATATCTTTGTGAGTGCTTCATACAATTGTCAAAATTGATAAAAAAAAAAAACTAATGAGGTAATGTATTCGTTCTTTAACTATAACATTGTGTTGTGTATGACACGGTCTTTATATTGCTATATTTTTGGACATGGTGTTTGTTTGGACATGAAGATCCAACATAATTATTAATTCTCGTGTTTTCAATTTTCACATATAACATGTGCTTTTCCTTCATGTCCGAGAACCAAAAGCGAGACATTCTTTTCATTGCTTTTCCTTTTCGTTTGGATGTTAGAATTACGGTGCAAGTAAGCGTATCTGAGACATGGACTCTTCAAAATGCATCAAGTACACGTGTCGGATATTTGAGGCTTGGTGAGGTTTGTGTAATGTGTAATGACTTAAAATATACCACTAGCAATCATATCAATATAACAATTGACGATGACATTGTGCATGACACTTTCTAAATATTTGTTAGTGCTTTAGAATGAAAGATTTACCATTTTTAACCATATTGGTTACATTATAAATATTTTTATCAAGACATTAATATATATATATATATATATATATATATATATATATATATACACACACACACACACACAACACATTGTTGTGTAATGTTACGGGGTTTAGTGATCGATTAATTATATATTTGGATATGTATTTGCACATAAAAATTTTATGCAACACTATATAACATATGCTATTAAAATTTGATAATCGAACAACAATCTACCATCTTCTTATTATATTTTAATTTATTAATTACATGTATAAATTTATTATTAACAAAATGAATAATTCCGCCGCAAAGCGCGGGTTTGTATCTAGTACTCTACTATATAACACTATATAGAGAGAGATAATTCCTTCTAAAAGCCTTTGTCCCACGGCATGCTTGCTTGGACATTTGTACTATTAAATGTTATTTAAGAAGAATCTGCCTCTTTTCTTATCATATCTCAATTTGATTATGAATATATGATAGTAGAAAGGATGATACAAATTTAAATGAATGAAAGACTGGATTCGTTAGACATTTATAGAGTGATTAATGACCCTTTAGGCACGACTTTTGTGAACCCACTGGATTTTCATGAATACAGTTAAGTCCCGGTAACACCACTTTAAAGCAATTAATATATGATTTTATTTTGTTAATTGATATTATTATTTTGTGCGACAGAGAGAGGGGTATCTACTATCTACTATCTACTATCTACTATCTAGTCTAGTTCATTTTATTTGGTAAAAATTGTTCAAATAGCATCATTGGAGTAATGTTATTTTTACCCGTCGTCTTCTTTAGGCTCAGCTTAAAAGTGTAATAATGTACCCCAAGTATATACATACATACATACATGCTAACCCCCCAATCTCAAGTATACTAACTAGTAGTAATACTATTCCCCTTTTCTAGTATTATCTATTTTCTCTTCTCTTCTCTTCTCTTTTGCCTCTCTATTTCATCACTAGTATTCTATTTTCATTCAAAGCCTCACATATTCAGATTATTACCTTGTTTTGAATTTTAGTTAAAAGATACATACATGTTTATTACTCCATATCCTAAGAGACATATTTTTCTTACTCTTTATCACCTTACCATATACATAAAAACTCATGAAATGATAATATTTCTACACATAAAAAATCATTCTCTTGTAAAAAATAATATCACTTGCATATTTTTGAGATAGAAGGATTACTAGTTTCCCATGAATACATGCACGTGTAAGCGTAAATACAAACCGTTGGAAAAGATTATTAAATGTTTATTGAATTATGTATACAGTTGACTTATGAGTTTGAGCAAACTCACACACAGACATCTAACTCAGTAACTCAGAGTTGTTATCTGAATGGAATATAAAAGAGACGTTTTGCAAGAATAATTATTATAGTGTGAAAGGGCAAACCGCGGGGAAACGGACCATCAAATTAGATTAATTCATAGAAGCAACACGGTGACGGAAAAAATTTGTCCATAAATAATCATCAATCAATCTTAGATTTTTAAACAATAATAATAATAATAAAAATGATTCCACGACAATGACTTAATGGTATTGTAACTAAAGGACATATTCTACGACTAGAACACCTAATTCGCAAGCGACAAAATTCATAATAAATACACAGAAAAGAAAAGCATTAGCGACAAACGATATTATATATATATATATATATATATATATATATATATATATATATATACGAAGCGATTATCGAAGCGTTCCTCTTAAAAATAACATTCTTTCTTAAATAACACTTTCTTTTATTAAAACTATATCGTGTTGGAGTGAGCTTAAAAGAGATGTAATTAAAACTTGCTTTCATTTTATTTACAAAACGCAACCATGCCATTCTTAAAACGCATTTAATTTTAATAAAAGAATGTTATTTAAGAAGATATATATATATACTAATGATATTTAATTATCCAACAAACCCCGAGAGATTAAGCATAATATTTTAAGCAAATCGGCTCAACAAAGTCAAATAAAACAAGTGGTTCAACTCCTTGTCTAAACTTTATACATGTTTTCTACCATTTAGTGGCCGTTTAAACACATCCAAATCAGTCCCAAAAGAGAGAAGGAAAAAAAATCAAGAAATAAATAAATATTTGTTGTTGGGGGTAGGGGGTAGGGGGTAGGGAGTGGGGGTTTCAAAAGTGGTCCCTTATAGTACTTCCAAAATACCAACCATCACTAATAGATGAGTTCCCCCCATCAGAACAAAGCTAATTCTTGTGATTTGCTATTATCCCAAACTCCAAACCAACCCAACTAAAAACAAACAAATCAAGAAGTGACAAAGAACTAATCAAAACCCATATAGAAAGATAGTGCCATCCATGATTTTGGATTTGTGTCCAATCATTCCTTTTGAAACGGTGGGTGTGGTTGGGTTTTGGCGCAGTTCGAATGGTACACCACCACCACCACCACCAAACAAGCAATATTATGTATGCATCGAGAAGGACTAAAACTATATAATCTTTAGATGAAAATGAAAGGAAAAAAAATCAGCGCATGGCTTTATGGAGTGAATTGATTTTGAGAAATATTAATCCATAATGGGATGATGCAGAAGATCATTGAATAAATCAGATTTCACAACGAAAGTCAGAAAGTGAAATCATAAATTGCACAGACTTGATCAGAAGAGAAATGGGTTGGTACTATTCTCTGTTTACATGCCAAAAGTAAACCACCATATCTGAAAGAATGATCTTCAATCTCTATCAGCAAATGGAAGTACAAAGTAAGTACCTTGAGAAAAGCAGAACACCATAAAGGAGAATGACTTTGAAATTTCTAACAATTTATTGTATACCATTCTGCCAGTTTTAAAACTGACAAATTACAGTGTACTTGCTACTGGACACAATTTGACAAAGCAAACGTCTGGTTTCAAATCAATTCACTGACAAAACACAAAAAACAAAAGGTTTGACAACTTTAATATTGGTTAAGCATCAAAAAGAAAATAGGAACAAAAAAATCAGCAAAATTACTATATAAAAAAGAAAAGAAAAAGACTTTGCTCCATTATTAGGTTGAAGAGATCCAAGTGGGAAATGAAAAAACAAAAATCTTCATATATTTCTAGAGCACAAGTATAACATACAAGTTCACATGGACATGAACACTTCATATCCATATTCTGAAATTAGCTTTTGGTAATAATAGCCATAAACTAAGGCAACTAACCGACCATCGATCAGGAACCCGTGGTACCACCACCTCCTTGCGGCTGGAGGCTTGAAAGGGAAATCTTGAAATTAAGTGCTTCTACCAAATCTATGAACGAATTATAACCCATTGAACCCATATAGCATGGGGTACCCTTTTGCACCAAGAAGACAAAGACGTCATCTTCACACTGAGGACTGGCTCCAAAAGCTCAGAACCACCATATCCGTGTCCGCACCACCACGAGTGGCAACATCAGTATGAAGTAAAACACTACACATAACACAATTATACAACTACACACCATCACTACGAAAGTGGGGAAAAACAAAAGGAACCCAATGGAAATGTCAAGCTTCTGTTATGTATGGCTGCCTGTAGTTGAAGTTAAAGTAATCTATTAACAGTTAGGATTCACAAAGTTTTTTATCTGCTCCATGAGGTTATAGAAATGGTCATTATTCGGCAAGAAGTAGAAACCTATTGTTGCCTCCTTTAGGTATAGGAGTTGCACCTCTTGCCCGGCTTCCTCCAGGCCTTCTACATAAGCCAACTGCCAATCCTGAACAAGATCCAAACCAGCCACACAAACAAGACTTTTCGGAAACTTTACTAGTCCTTCAATTCTTTTGGCCCTCGGGCCAAATATATTACATGCCGGATGGTCTCTATCTTCACCTTCCGGTAAGTAAGCTCTCCAATACCAGTCCCTATCTTGAATTGTCACAAAGTACTTCCCATCCAATCTCGTCTCTGACTCCTTTCGCTCTTGCCCCCCAAAAAATGGATGAAGAAGTATATTACCCAATACTTCAACTCCTGATTCAGCAGCCCTCACAGCAACATGGTGAACAATGTTTCCACCCGAACTATCACCGGCCAAATAGACACGGACTTTAGAATCCTTCCCACTTTGAAGCCATGATCTTGAATGAACCCATTTAAGAGCTGCCCATCCATCATCATATGCACAGGGGTATCGATGTTCAGGCGATCGCCGATAGTTAACGGACACCACAACAGCCTTGCAAATTCCAACAAGGCGGCGGCAGAATGTATCATATATAGCACTATTGGCAGAGGAATGGGCGAAGCTTCCACCGTGGAAGAAAATAATGACAGGCACAATTTCAGTGGTGCTCAAAGGATGTTCGAGTTCAACGAGGCCCCACTGAGCTTCATTTTCCGGGGCTGATCGATAAACACGATTGAGAAGGCTGGTGACCCGATCAACAACATCAAAAGAGTAAACCCCATCAACCGGAATGGTGTTGGCAGGGACTTTCCTGTCAAGAAACTCTGCCAAATCGCGATTGATTGTTCCATCAGGACGACGCTGCATGTTGTAAGCTAGTTTGAAATTAGATATCAAAATCCATGTATTCAGTGGAACAACACTCTGCAATAAGACAAAATTTCAAAGGATTAGAAGCCTATCTAGCAATTTTAGCTCACAATCCCTGAAAAACTAGAAATTAAGAGCTCTGAATTAATCATATGTACATCCACATGAGATTTTAATCTTGTAGCATGGCTTGTTTGATAAATTCATGCATACAAGAACATAAAGGGCAAGGAAAACTACAAAAAAAAATCTCAAGAAGCAAGGAAAAGATCATCATATAAATGATGCAGAACGAGTACATAATAACTTGAAAGAAACGAGGGAATAGATAAAAATATAAATGGGCACAACTCATCCCCTTCAAATTATCATAAAGATTAAATATTTAGCCCCAAAATCAGTCATTTGCGTGTCAAAACTTTTAAGTTTCTTAAACAAGAAACTCGAACCCATGAAGGAAATAGAAAGAAAGGGGAAGAAAAGAGAAAGAAAAAAAAAACACCCCCATTAACCCAAATCATTACATGATTTTCCTAATTAACCACCCCAAAAAAAGTTAAGAACTTTTAAGATATTAGTACAAACGAAAGAGGGACAGGGAGTAATCAGAAGAAAAATGTTACCTTGGCGTCATTAACGTTAACTTCATTACTACCAGCCATGACTATAATTCAAGATACAAGCTTTATGAAGCTAAAGGGTCAAACTGATCTTCAGTAAGATCAGCTTCTGACTTCTCATAACGCTTCAAAAATCGAAAACTGAGTACGCTCTGTAATTGGGTTCTTTTTATCTTGGTTCCTTTTTTGTGGGTTCAGAACGAGATGAGACACTTCTGAAATAAGAACAGAGGACCACCCAGAGCAAACAGGGGAAATAAGAAATTTGAAAGAAAGAGAGAGACAGACAGAGAAAGAGGGGTGAATTGTAGGACAAGAGCAGGGAAGTTGGGGGCGCAAATAGGAGAGAGAAATAGAAATGAAGAGAGAGGCGTGGAGTCTCAAACGCAAAGGAACGACGGAGGTGGACGGAGACGAGAAAGACGACAAAGCGGGCGGCCGATATAAGCCCTGTTTAGTGGGACCCACCGCTTCTCATTAAACTCAAATTTTCTTTATTATCAGTCAATTAGTTCCGTGTATATATATTTAGGGTAATTTACAAAATTTATGATTAAAAATTTAAAAACGACCCCAACTACTATATCAATAAAAAAAAATCATATTATCTCACATGCTTGAAAAATTAAAAATGGGTCCTGCCCATAATTTAATAAAATTATTTTATTTTTAGAAACTTCAGTAATTTATAGAAAATAGTCCGTTTATCAGAAAAATATAAATTTTATGTCTATTCCACACAAAATCGAATTTTCTACAACTTTGTAGTTTTGAGTTTTTCCAAATTCCAAACAGAAAATATTCGAAATCCATAAACGAGTGATTTTTAACACCTCTCTTCCGACAAAATATTGATAAAACACCTCAGCATTAATTCTTTCATTTATAACCACATAAATAAATTCATCATTTATATCCACATCAAATAAATATTTCCTTATCATATAAATCAATAATTAATTATTCACAAATAATATTACAGAATCACAATTATGACAACCAGGCAATTTCCAGGAAAGAGGGGGCTTTCCAATAAGGATTTCTCCTTACTGGCGCGCAATTAGGTGACAAAACCTCTCATTGACAGAATTTTTTAGACATTGCCAATAATGCTATCTAATAATATTATTCAAATAATATGAATTATTGATCTGATAATGAAAAATATTGTGCAGTGACAATTATTGAAACAACAATAATATAAAATATCAACGCAGCAATTATTGAATCAATAAAATAGAATATTGAACAAGAATTCATCAGAATAATTATTGAGTAGTGCCTTATTCACGCATTTAATCAATAATTCAACAATCTTATGCAATAATACCGTATTTTTGTGTACTACACGACATTATTTTAACCACCGCGATTCCATTAAAGGTTAATAGCAGTATAATTACGTCGTTATTTATAAAACTCAACTTTGTCGTTTTCTTCATTCGACAGTTATTCCGTTATGGGGCCCTCAATTGACTGCGCCGTTGTACGGATATTCCCAACAAAAAAAATATTCTACGACCAAACGAATATTCCCCGACAGAAATGAATATTTTATAACCACTTGCTTATTTTGCAAAATTTGCACGTTTCACCCATAACCAAAGTATTATATCAAATTAACTCCTTTTTATTTCAAGATAATAAATAGAGAAAATTTTATTTTTATTTATAATAAGTTGGAGTCTTACATTGTCAATAAAACTTTGTAAAGGCTTCTCCGCCTGTTGAAGGAATATTTATTACTTATAGTAATAAGATCTCAAATTTTAGAGAGGAGCTTGAGACTAGACGTAGTAGCATACCCGGAAGTACTAGTTAATTGTAGAAAAAAAAAATCATATTATCTCTTATTAATAGTACATAATCATCTCTTTTATCATATATATCAATAAAACATTCATTTTATAAATTAAAGATTTCATATATATATATATATATTGATAGTTGATACCATTTAATAGACACTATTAATTTATATGAAATTCAATTAAAATTCTAAAATACTCTTTATTTTAATTTTAAAATTGCTGAAAAATTGAAGGCTGAAATTGTTATTTTGGTTGTTTAGGGTAAGTTTGTTCATTTGGCGTTGTCAAATTATATTTATTTACCAGTATTTTGTCTTTGCTAGGCATGGTTTAAGTGTTTATGCTTGAAACATTATGTTGCCTTTATCCTCTAGGAGGATTTTTTTATAAGGATTTTGTTACGAGGACGGACCATCCGATTGTAATTTTGTTTGGGGGCAGATATCAACTCATAATGAAGGTGATTGTTGCTTGTTTTGGGTGGTAATACTACTCCAACTGCACTGAAGATGATTTGAAGAATATTCTCAATTGAGTTACATTTTTTTAATAATAATTTTGTATATTGTTATGGTTATGGTTATAAACTTATAATTATCATGTATTTGTATTATTATTTTATGTTATTTTTCAAGCATGCATGTATGTATATTAAAACATTTATTCTGCTTTATACATATATAAAAGTGGGTTATTTATAGGGACAAAAATCAGGAAAATAAGTCGGACACATCATTGTATTTGAGCATATTTTTTAATAAAGAGGTTGAAAAGTTTGATATTATATATTTTTGGACTTTGTTTTTCGCTTCTTAATTTATAAGTAATATAGAGTTGTTATTTTAGTTGTTCAATTTATATTTATTTACCAGTAATAGTATTTCGTCTTTACGTACTAGCCTTTATCATTCCTTGTAGTATTTGTTTTGTTAAGCATGGTTAGAGATTGATTCTCATGCATATCAAATGTTTAATCATCCAATATTAGAGAGTATTTTAAGGTGATCTGTTTGCCTTATTTTTTTACAATCTTATAAGCATGTGGAAATTTGTTATTTTATCAATATACTTGCAATTAACTCAATGTTCTAATTAGATATGGTTTAAGTAAGGCTTTTTAATTTGGAAAAGGTTTACAAACCTGGGATGATATAAGAATGTAGTAGTAGTTTATCTTTGGGTTGAGGTCAGAATTATAAATCTATTTCTTCTCTTATTTTTGTAATACACCGACTTTTTATGAATAAGATTTTTTTAATATTATTCTAAATATTAAGGTGTTGATCAAGTAAATATTATAGTTATAGGTTATATGTGTAAATTATATAAAGTAAACAGTTTGTCGGATAATATTTTTTTTGTTAGAAAATATTCATACGACGGCGCCGAAATAACCAATCATTGGTGGGTCTTACAACGAAATAACCGTCGGATATAAAAAGCGACAAAACTAATTTTTAAAAAATTAATTTTTATAAATAAAGATGAATTTTTCTATAAATATTATTTTTGAATATTATGGAATAAATTTGATATAATGTTATAGTTGTGGGTAATATTTATAAATTTTGCAAAATATGCAAGTTGTTATAAAATATTCGTTTGGTTCTGGGAATATTCTTTTTGTTAGGAATATTCGCATAACGGCTCAATCATCAGTGGACCCTTATACAACATTATTGTTTGATCGAGAAAACGCACAAAAATATTTTATAAAAATAACTACGGAGGTGTTACCGCTAAAACCGCTGAACTACCCTATGGTAAAAGTACAAAGAATACGCTGTGGTCGACAAGAAGAGACACTCAGATTGATTATCGATGCTTACGTGAGAAGTCACTCACCTATGCTCAATTATCTACATGAATCATTGTGATCATATCTCTTATATTATTGATTCAATTATTGTCACAAAGATCATCCAGATAATATGTTATAGTATTAAATCAATAATCGAGACGACAAGTTATAAATGATTAATAATTATCAAAAGATTAAATATGTGTTATGATGATTTGTGGTAAGTTGATTATTTTATGGGGGCTCATATGTCATCATCTAAGAGTCTCTTCATCAATAGTATTTACCTTCACAATAGTAATTACCCTTGTGAATAGTAATTACCTTCAATAATAGTAATTACCCTTGTGAATAGTATTTACCTTCGTCAATAAGTAATTATCCTCAGAATAGTATTTACCTTCGCCAATAGTAATTACCTTCAATAGTATTTACCTTCACAATAATTTACCTTCGCTAATAGTAATTACCTTTACCAGACGTCGAACCACTTGTCGCTTCACATTACAAAAGGCCGAACCACTTGTCGCTTCACATTACAAAGCGCCAAACCAAATAATCAAGCCACTCACTTTTTCACACACACTAAAAGTGCTAAGCTAGAAATCTTCTATAAATAGAGGCCTAGGGCTTCATTATTTTTCACTTAATTCATTCAAGCTATAGAGAGAGAAAGTATAGAGAGAATAAGAGAGAGCAAGAAGAGTATTTTGTTACTACACCGTCATAAAGATTCAATCTCCTACCAAATGTAAGGGTGTTATTCTTTCTTATTCATGAAGAGAATCTGCTGTTATTCCATCGCTTATTATTCTGCATTGGAATAACTCAGATAAAGTGGTTTACCCTATACTTGGTACATTCTTGACATTCTCCTCATTATTCCGCTGGAATTATCCTGTCCTCGTGTGTGTTTTACAATCGACCTCGGTTCCGCCTTTTTATTATTCTTCTCATGAACATCCTCGTCACAGGTGTGTTTTACACCGACCGGTTCCGCTTTTTTATTATTCTGCTGAACATCCTCGTCTCAGGTGTTTTACACCGACCGGTTCCGCTTTTTATTATTCTCGCTTGAATATCCTATCTCATGTTTTACACCCGGATCCGTTCCATCTTTATTATTCTCGTTGAACATCCTCGCTTGCGTGAATTTCACCGACCTCCGTTCCGTTATTTATTATTCTCGCTGAATAACCCGTCTGCAAGGCCTATCGCATTTACGGTGATTTCTTTTGTTATTCCATTCTTTATTATACCCAAATTGGTTAAAACTTTGACTTCTATACTCCATGAAATTAGTAGAATATCCTCGATATTTGCGCTTCATCCAAAGATCTTTTCATGGAAATATTCTTCCGATCATTCTTGAATTTTACTCTACAAAACAAAAGATTATGTCGATAATTTGACGTTAATAATTCCTGGATAAAATAATTTTGAACTTGTTTTATCAATTCTTATATCATTGTCATCATCCTCATGTTTATATTTTTTTTGAAAGTCATCCGTGGGCTCAGTAGGTATGGGGATGGACTTGGTATGATTATGACTGAGACTATTCTTGTAATCACGACCGTAATGTTACAAATGATGTGATAAAAATCCTCAAAGGGTCGTAGTGCATCGATGGACGCTTGTTGGCATGATCATGACTATTAATGAATACACAAATATTCTCGCCCGTAGTGCATGAATAATTGTGGTCGTGATACTAAAGAATATCCTCGGCAGAAAAGTGTGGGTGATTCAATGATGTGAATATTTATTAAAGTCGAGTCTCAAATATATACAAAAGGATGAAAACCTTTAAAACCTAAAAGATAGTAGACTTTATTTTCTACTTGACTTTTTAATGGATCAGATATTCCGCCGCAGCTTAAACCGGTTGTCTATCAGATTTTATCGCTTAACATTATCAAGACTATTGATAATTTATTCCTGCATTATCTTAGTCATAATATTTCTTATCGGGCTAGTTGAGCTCACCCTTTCTTTCACCGTTTCTCTTCAGAAATGATAATATAGCCGGGACGAGCCTGGGGAAACGAGTGATGGTCCTCAAGATAAGATTAGTAGTCCTCACTATTCTCAGAAAAATAGTGTGATAATAATCGTAATGAGGACTTTTTTTTGAGTTTGTATAATATCTAGTAGATTTATATTTGTATTTAAACTCACGCTTTATGTCGATTGCATACACGACGCTTATGTTAATAAGTTGATTTAAATTCTGCACTACGTAAGTAGCGACTCAAGATGGGTGATGTATACCTAATTTTGGGGGCGCATAACAGGTATCGTAGCTTAGGATGTGATCCTCGCTAAGATGTGAGAATAGTACTAGAGGGGAGAGACGGGAATACCTTCGCTAGTATGACCTACCTAAGTTTATGTGGATATTTTATCGGGTTGGTCGTAAGATAAGGATAATTTGTTACACGTCAATTAACCTTTTGTTTTGTGGCAAGATCTCGAAATGACATCCGAGAATGTTGAGAATAAGAATGGAGCGCAGCGCATCGCCGATTCACCACATATCAATAATCAAGATAATGTGCATCGAAGGCGACAATCCTCACGCAAACAACAACACCGACTAAAATGACAAATGATCAAATGTTCGTAGGCTTTATGCAATTTATGCAACAAAGAAAGTAGAGCGACTCTCGCCCAAAACGTAGGTGGAAACACTGAAACTCTCAAGGCCACCGCTAAACAATTTAAGGAGCTGGACCACCGAGTTTAAGGAGAGCCAAAACCACTTCAAGCGGAAGCATGGATAAAGCAGATTACCAAGATATTTGATGTCTTGGGATGCTCCGAGGAGCAAAGGTTCCTTTCACGCCTTTATGTCATGCGAGAAAGGCGGATTATCGGTGGGAATCGGTGAAACGACTCAACCAAATTGTCATCAAGATATCTTGGGAGAAGTTCCAGAGTCGTTCTCAACGACAAATACTTTCCCGAAAGTATTCGCCACATGAAGGAGGTGGAGTTTATCAAGTCGAACAAAACAATACGACCGTGTCGCAATACGAGGCAAAATTTATGCGAGTTATCACTTGGCCATGGCCCCACTTGGTGGATAATGAAGAGAGAATGGCGCTAATGTTTTTAAGAGGTTCGAAGTTTAGATACGCCAACATCTTATTTCTCATAAACCGTGGTTTGTATTCGGATGTTGTAAATAGGGCTCGCTTAGTGGAGCGCGATAATGAGTCAACGCAACTAAAAGAGAGCAAAATGCAAAATTATAATACCAAATGAGAATAGTCATCGAGGCGGTGGACAACAAGCGTGAGGGAATCAACAAAGCCGATATGGTAACCACTTCGGTGGTAATCGTACCAAAACAATAAGAATGGACATTTCAAGAAAAGGAGATTCAACAATGATGGAAAGACGCCAAAGACCAAAGACCCATTGTTAAGGAAGGAGAAAGACCACCTATCATATGCTTCAAATGCGAGGAGAGGGACACATCACCCAAATCGCGTCATGCCATCCAAAGCATGTTATAATTGTGGAAGAGAAGGTCACTTAGCTCGATTTTGTCAATCAAGACAAATTCAAATTTAGGATGGAGGCACCAAAGGCCATCCCGTAAAATTCAAAACCTAGAAGGCAAGGGAGAGCATTTGTCAGGACCTCCCAAAGAGCAAGGAATCCGAATGAGGTCATCACGGTAAGCTTATCATAAACTCTAATGAAGTCTATACTTTATTTGATACCGGCTTCTACCCATTCTTTTATTTCTCCTACTTTGCGCCATCGATTAAATTTGACTCCGAGAAATTAGACTTCGACTTATCTCGTGGAAACTCCGCTGGGAGAAACCTTCATTACATCCAATCGCTTATAAGTCTTGTTTGGTTCAAATCGGCACTTCACATTACCCGTCGATCTTATTTCATTAAAAATACTTGCATTTGACGTGATTCTGTGGATTGATCGGTTAACTACTTATCATGCAAAATTGATTGTTTTCGTAAGGTCATTAGCTTTCATATTCCTAATCAACCTATTATGCTAATTCAAACGACCAAACCATTAAAATCAATCACGGCCATCTCAAGCCATAAAGCTATTCGCTTATCAAAAAACGGATGTCAAGCTTTCTTAGCTCATGTCACGATTTAAATAAAAATACGCCGCTTTTAAACGATATTCCTATTGTTAATAAATTTCCGACGATTCCCGGTCAAGAACTTCCGGCCTACCCCGTAGCGTGAAATTGAATTTTGTATCGACTTGAACCCAGAGACAAAACCTATTTCCAAAGCCCCATATCGAATGGCTCCTATCAACTTCGTGAGTTAAAGACCCAACCGCAGAAATTGTTAGACATCGCTTTATTCGCCCCAGTACTTCTCCTCGGGTGCTCCCGCTCTATTCGTGAAGAAGAAAGATGGGAGTATGCGACTTTGTATTGATTATCTGGAGTCAATCACGCCACCATCAAAAATAGTATCCATTGCCACGTATTGATGACCCGTTTGACCAACTGCAAGGAGCCAAATTCTTTTCAAAGATCGATCTTCGCTCCGGATATCACCAATTGAAGATTAGAACCGGCCGACATTCCAAAGACGGCTTTAACTCCCAGACGGCATTATGAATTCCTAGTCATGTCCTTTGATCGACTAATGCCCCGCCGCCTTCATGGATATGATGAACCGAGTATTCAAGGAATATTTAGATCACTTTGTGGTCGCCTTTATCGATGACATCCTTATTTATTCCAAAAGCCGTGAAGATCATGAGCAACACTTGAGGTCGACACTCCAAAAGCTTCGTGAATATAAGCTTTATGCCAAGTTGAAGAAATGCGAGTTCGTCTTGAAGAAGTAGCATTCCTTGGGCACGTGGTATCAAGTCATGGAATATCTGCTGACCCAAAGAAAGATCAAGCTATTCAAAGTCGGGAACAACCTAAATCAAAGGATCAAGTACGTAGCTTTCTCTGCTTAATTGGTTATTATCTGAGATTCGTGGAAGGATTTTCTCTAATCGCTATTCCATCGACTCACCGACTTTGAAAGATACAAAGTTCTATTGGAGCGAAGAATGTGAGAAGAGTTTTCAAGAACTCAAGAGGAGACTTATTTCAAAGACTGCTCGACAATACCATCCGCTCGGAGGGATTTGTCATCTACAAAGATGCTTCGCAAAGGGTCGATGTGTTCTTATGCAACATGGAAAAGTTATAGTTTATGCCTCATGACAACTCAAAGAATATGAGAGGAATTATCCTACTCATGATCTAGAGTCAGCAAATGTTGTCTTTGCACTTAAAATGTGGAGGCATTACTTGTATGGGAGAAAGTGGAGATCTTTACGATCATAAAAGCCTCAAATATTTCTTCACTCAAAAGGAACTCAACACGCGACAACGACGCTGGCTTGAATCAAGAAAGATTATGATCATACCATCCAATACCATCCTCGAAAAGCAAACGTGGTAGCCGACGATCGAGTAGAAAATCATATGCAAGTACGAAAAGCGATATTGTCAACGCAAAGCCCATTTTGTGTGACTTGCAAAGGATGGAGATAGAATTAAAGACTCTGTGACGATGTGATGACAAATGAAAGTATAAAGAGTAGAACCGACTTTAATTGATAAAGTTAAAGTCGCCAAGCTACGCACTCGAGTCGATGCGTATGAGGAAGAAAGTGCAAGAAGGTGCTACGCAAGCAAGAATCGATGAAGAAGGAATACTTCGAGTCAACTCCGCATTTTTGTGTTCCTAACGACCCCGATTTAAAGTATAATATCATGATGGAGGCGCACAACACACCATTTGCAATCCATCTCGAGTACCAAAATGTATCATGATATTCGCTATACATTTTGGTGGAGCAATACGAAGAGAGAGATAATAATATGCTTATCTCAAGGTGTCTAACTTGTCAACGAGTTAAAGCGAGCATCAAGTACCAAAAGGTCCATCAGAACCACTTGAAATTCCGTAATGGAAGTGGGAGCACATTACCATGGATTTCAAGCACGGCCTTCCTAAGGTTTCAAGGCATCG
This sequence comes from Panax quinquefolius, assembly GCA_020205615.1. Classification (NCBI taxonomy): domain Eukaryota; kingdom Viridiplantae; phylum Streptophyta; class Magnoliopsida; order Apiales; family Araliaceae; genus Panax; species Panax quinquefolius. Next base: position 6,815,766 of record CM035162.1, on the reverse strand, counting down.
ATGCGATTTGGGTCATTGTTGATAGATCGACCAAGTCTCCGCTTCATTTCACCGATACGAGAAACTTATACACTTGAACGCCTTGTCAGATGTACATAAACGAGATTGTAAGATCGCATGGTATGCCAAGATCCATAGTTTCCGATCGAGACCCAAGATTCACTTCACGATTTTGGGTTAGTTTGCAAAAAGCTATGGGCACAGACTTCACGATTTAGCTCTCAGATATCATCCCTCGCATTTTACGGACAATGGAGAGGACTATTCAAACTCTCAAGATCTATTAAGACTCGTGTCCTTGATTTCAAGGGGAGTCAGGACAAGTTCTTACCATCGTGGAGTTTTCCTACAACAACAGCTTATCAAGTTAGTATCGCATGGCTCCATTCAAGCATCAGATGGAAGAAAGTGTCGCTTCTCCAAAGATGCCGGGATGAGGGTGGGTGAAGCAACGTTGTTGGGACCGAGTTGGTACGTATGACTACTTTTAAAAGATTCAAATGATCCGACAACGATAAAAACCTCACAAAATCGATAAAAGAGTTATGCCGATCTTCATCGAAAGGACGGGAATTCGATATAGAGATCATGTGTTGTTAAGAGTCGCTTCCATGGAAAGGAGTTACAAGATTTGGAAGGAGAGGAAAACTTAATCCTCGATTCATCTGGCCCATTTTAATCCTCGATCGAGTAGGAATCGCGGCCTATAGACTCGCTTTTACCGCCAAATACGTCTCGTGTTCATAACGCTTTTCACATATCTATGTTACGTAAATATGTGAAAGACCCGAACCATATTATCGAAAGTTAGAACCTATTTAAATAGCTGGAAGATTTGACGTATGAAAGAGGTTCCCTGCTCAAATTTTGATAAGAAAAGAACATATTCTACGCCCCAAGGTTATACCTCAAGTCAAAGTTTTATGGAGGAACCACGATGTTGAGGAAACGACTTGGGAGTTAGAATCAAATGAAATCAAGGTATCCTTACCTCTTCGACATACTGTATCGCACTCTAATTTCGAGGGCTAAATTTCATAAGAAGGGAGGTCAGAAGACCCCAAATTTTATAAATAAAGATGAATTTTTCTATAAATATTATTTTTGAATATTATGGAATAAATTTGATATAATGTTATAGTTAGGGTAATATTTATAAATTTTGCAAAGTATGCAAGTTGTTATAAAATATTCGTTTGGCTCGGGAATATTCTTTTTTGTTAGTGGAATATTCGCATAAATGGCTCAATCATCAGGACCCCACAACATTATCATTTGATCGAGAAAACGACAAAAATATTTTTATAAAATAACTACGGAGGTGTTACCGCTAAAACCGCTGAACTACCCTATGGTAAAAGTACAAAGAATACGCTGCGGGTCGCATAAGAAGACACACCAGATTGATTATCGATGCTTACGTGAGAAGTCACCACCTATGCTCAATTATTGCTACATAAAGAATTGTCGATCATATCTCTTATATTATTGATTCAATTATTGTCACAAAGATCATCTCAGATAATATGTTATAGTAGATTAAATCAATAATTGAGACGACAAGTTATAAATGATTAATAATTATCAAAAGATTAAATATGTGTTATGATGATTGTGGTAAGTTTGATTATTTTATGGGGGCTCATATGTCATCATCTAAGAGTCTCTTCATCAATAGATTTACCTTCAATAATAGTAATTACCCTCATGAATAGTATTTACCTTCGCCAATAGTAATTACCCTCAGTGAATAGTATTTACCTTCACAATAGTAATTATCCTTGTGAATAGTATTTACCTTCGCAATAGTAATTACCTCGTGAATAGTATTTACCTTCGTCAATAGTAGATTTACCTTCATAATTAGTAATTACCTTTACCAGACGCCGAACCACTTGTCGCTTCACATTACAAAAGCCGAACCACTTGTCGCTTCACATTACAAAGCGCCAAACCAAATCGCTTTTCCACTGCACACACACTAAGCTGCTAAGCTAGAAATCTTCTATAAATAGAGGCCTAGGGCTTCATTATTTTTCACGAATTCATTCAAGCTTATAGAGAGAGAAAGTATAGAGAGAATAAGAGAGAAAGAAGAAGAGTATTTTGTTACTACACCGCCGCAAAGATTCAATCTCCTACCAAAAAGTAAGGGGTGTTATTCTTTCTTATTCATGAAGAGAATCTGTTGTTATTCCATCGCTTATTATTCTCGCTGGAATAACTCGATAAGTGGTTTACCCTATACTTGGTGACATTCTTCTATTATTCTCGCTGGAACATCCTGCTCATGTGTTTTTACACCGACCGGGTTCCGCTTTTATTATTATTTCGCTGAACATCCTCGTCTCAGTGTTTTACACCGGACCGGGTTCCGCTTTTTTATTATTCTCGCTGAACATCCTGCTCAATGGTTTTACACTTTTTATTATTACCGGTTCCGCTCTTTTTTTATTTCCGCTGAATATCCTATCTCGTCAGTGTTTTACACCGGATCCGGTTCCATCTTTATTATTCTCGTTGAACATCCTGCTGCGGTGAATTTCACCGACCCGTTCCGTTATTTATTATTCTCGCTGAATAACCTCGTCTGTAAGGCCTATCGCATGCACGGTGATTTCTTTTGTTATTCCATTCTTTATTATACCCAAATGGTTAAAACTTCGACTTCTATACTCCATGAAATTAGTAGAATATCCTCGATATTTGCGCTTCATCCAAAGATCTTTTCATGGAAATATTCTTCCGATCATTCTTGAATTTTACTCTACAAAACAAAGATCATGTCGATAATTTGACGTTAATAATTCCTGGATAAAATAATTCTTGAACTTGTTTTATCAATTCTTATATCATTGTCATCATCCTCATGTTTATATTTTTTTTGAAAGTCATCTGTGGCTCAGTAGGCATGCATGATGGACTTGGTATGATTACGACCAGAGACTATTCTTGTGTAATCACGACCGTAATGTTACAAATGATGTGATAAAAAATCCTCGCGGTCGAGTGTATCGATGGACAAATTGTTGCATGATCACGACCATTAATGAATACACAAATATTCTCGCCCGTAGTACATGAATAATTGTGGTCGCGATACTAAAGAATATCCTCGGCAGAAAAGTGTGGGTGATTCAATGATGTGAAATATTTATTAAAGTCGAGTCTCAAATATAATAAAGATGATGAAAACCTTTAAAACCTAAAAGATAGTAGACTTTATTTTCTACTTGACTTTTTAATGGATCAGATATTCACAGCAGCTTAAACCGGTTGTCATCAGTATTTTATCGCTTAACATTATCAAGACTATTGATAATTTATTCTCGCATTATCTTAGTCATAATATTTCTTACCGGGCTAGTTGAGCTCACCTTTCTTTCACCGTTCTCTTCTGTGAAATGATAATATAGCCGGGACGAGCCTGGGAAACGAGTGATGGTCCTCAAGATAAGATTAGTAGTCCTCACTATTCTCAGAAAAATAGTGTGATAATAATCAGAATGAGGACTTTTTGTTTGAGTTTGTATAATATCTAGTAGATTTATATTTGTATTTAAACTCACAGCTTATGTCGATTGCATACCTACGCTTATGTTAATAAGTTGTATTTAAATTCGCATACCATGTAAGTGGCGACTCAAGACGGGTGATGTATACCTATTTTTGGGATTTTTTTGAAAGATAAGTATACTTTGAAACAGTAATTAATAATGCCATATTTCCTCAAGATAACCTCCTTTAAATTAGTCAGATCTAGTCTCCTATTAAGATAAATGATATTTTTTTTTATATATTTGTAAGGAATATCATTTTCTTTCGTACTCCATATGATGGTAAGAAATTGCTATTCGTTTTTACAACTTTTTTTCGTTTATCGGTGAATTTTTTTAAACTGTTTATAACTTTCTTAATTTGCTTCATTTAATATCTTTTCATCTGAATCTTCGTATTGCATTTCACATGTTATAATTGAATTTTGAACCTAATTTATTCTATTTGTTGAATTCTAATCGAATTTTTGGATAAGAAATTATTAAATTCACAAAAAATAAGAAGCATTTTAAGCATGAGATAGTAGGTAGCTTGCGCGAGTAAATAACAAGAAGCAATACCAGCTGTTTACTACTATTAAGGTCAACTAAAGACTTTTTCTATAATTTTAAATTATAGTCGATTTTGGAGTTTTATTACATAATGCATGGCTATTGGCTAAGTTATTTATATCATATCGAAGAGAAAAAGAAAAATGATCATATATATATGTATTTATATTATTATAGAAAAAAAAGAAAGAAAGAAAGGTTAGGACGGCAAGTGCGTGTGAATTTGGACGCATATGAAGGTGGGTAAGCACGTGCCCACACAAAATCATTTGTATTAATTTTTATTTTTTATTTTCCACTCGGATTTTTCTTGAGTCAAGTCATGTCGCTCTCATTTCGTTTTGTATCTTTATCTTTTGGTTTCGTGTGGGGTGCTGTGTGTACATATTCTTTTTCTCCATTTTAAAATTATAAATAAACTATAATATTTTTTATTGATTAAATATTATGATACCACCACCACCACCACTACTGTTAGTCTATTACTAAGGATTATTTTACAATAATAATAATAATAATAAAAGTTGATTTATTTGGCAGTGCTACTGCTAGGCTGCTAGCTAGTTAGGTCAACAAATAGGAACACCGTGCAGTTTTTGGTCAATCCCATTTTCTCTTCTCTTCTTTTCTTTTCTTTTCTACTGTTTGTCATTTTGTGCTCTCAATTCTCTTCCTTTTATGCACACGTACCTACGTACGTACGTGCTCTGTATTACTACTACTTTTTATCTCACCACGACTAAAGCAATTTCTTTTCATTTGATAACTTTATTTATTTAGTACCAATAATAAATAATAAAGGACAACTTTGATTACATGTTGAACATAAAATTTCAATCTACCAAGATCTTTAGTTAAACTTAAATATTATTTTTTATCATTTTAATAATAATAATAAAAAAATTAATTAAAATTCGTGACTATAAAACATAAATAGAATTAGAATTGACCCATTTATTATCTTTTAATATTCCGGGGATGAAGTAATTATTTAGCAAACAATGCTAGTTTTTCCAATACGCTATGGTGATTGAAGTGACAGCAGCAATGACGACGGGGATGGGGATGGGGATTGTAGTTGGATCCTTTTAAGGAAAACAACTTACTTACAAACCCCAAATGGGTAACACGCACAATTGAATTGCTCATCAAATGGATGGATTGGAGTATATATATATATAATCTTTTCACTATTTGGAACATCTGTTGACAAATTAAAAATACTTATTTATTTATATTTATAAGTTAAAGAATTTATATTTTAAAGTTGTGGTATTCAAAATTTATAATAGCTGTCAACTTGTTTTGGTCCTATTCTATTCATACAATTTTGTTTATTACTCCCTCCGTCTCAGGATAAATGTACTTATTATTATTTTAGGTAGTCCCATGTTAAAAATCCATTTTCCTTTAATAACCAAACTTTTACACATATTTTCCTATTATACCCGTAGCATTAAATATCTTATACTTTTCTTATTCTTATTCTCTCTCTCATATTTAATGATATTATTATTGGACAATTTTGTCATTTTATCCATTTTCTTAATATGGGTGAAAAGTCGATCATGGGACGGAGGGAATATTACGTTGGACTCTTTGTGAATAGTAAAAACAGACCATTACTCTTCTATCTAGATTACATTAGCAGCCTTGCTCTCAAACAGATTGGAAGATCCAGTTTAATGTTCAAAAAATATTTCCCATCCAATCAACTACTACTACTACTACTACTACATTTCTTTTCTTGTTTTTCAGTTTTATTTGTAACCTAAAAACCGTAGTTTGGTCCAGAGGAGAGGAGGACATATATATGGTTTGGTCCTTATTCGGCCCAGTTTGGACCCACTAATAAGCTAATTTACAATAACTTAAAGCCCACGTATGAATATTCCTCAAGCTTGTTTTATAACCAACAAATATAATTGCTCTCAATTTTTTCCCGCCATAACTTCTCTCTATCCTCTGCTGATAAAAGCTCAAATGATTGGTTGTCCGGATTTTTAACCTCTATAAACCCTAAACACTTCAACCCATGTTTGATCTGCCAATCAAAAACCCTAGGAGTAAAACCAAGTTTACACTCTCACAAGTAAACCCTACTTCATGCAAATTCAATAACTATTTTATATCTACAACCTTCAACAAGTATTCCGTGGTGATTGCGCTTGATACTTTTTAAGGAGTCTACAACATTCTTAGGTATGCTGCCTCTTGATCAACTGCAGTTAAGATTACCTAGCTAGTACATGCCGGCATAACATCAAACAAAGACAGAACATCATCCATTAATATTTAATTAGTTCACAGTTAGATTCTTTCTTTTAGGTATTTATTGAAGCTTGGATTTCCTCTAGAGTTCTTCCTTTACTAACTTCACCACAAAGAGGACAGCTGTTGCCACAAAATCCGAGGAAAAAGGTACCTCAAAGATAACAACTATTTGTAAATCTCTCTCAATAGTTGTAAACCTGTAATCATGGTACTCAAATTGACATCCGGTGAATCCATACAATTATTGACCTGCAGAGCTCCAGTGGAACAAGAAATTGAAGGTGTAAGAAACTTCCCAGGCGCCAAACCAGCGTACGAGATTCATCAAATTTCCAGCTGCTCCATTGACATTCATAGGGAATATCTGCAGCAACAAAAAATTTCAGGCAAGGTCCATCTCATTTTCTGATAATAAATAGTGCTTGTCTTGTTATTATTATTATTCACTTAGAGAAGAAAAATCTTAAATGTTGGCTTTGAACAGCACCTCTGACATAATAACCCATGGAGTTGCTCCCATTCCGATTGAGAAAGATCCTATATAAATCTGATGGTGATTATATAAAACATTGCAACATATTAGTGATAAGTGTCATTAAGGTTGTTCTACTTTGACTTGAGAGAAGTTGTTTACCAGCATTCTGGTCAAGATAAGAATTGGAGCCCAATGATTTAATATCCCCAGATCCTGTGCTAAAAAATTCATGCTAGTTGTCGTAAATTGAAAGATCAGAGAACATGTGGAAACATGATTGCCTATAACTTGAAAATAAGTTGATTTTGAGGTTGAAGTCGCGTTGGGGATTTTTAACGTTTGATGATCCTAGTATCCTACAGGTAGTTGGTTTGAGTTACTATTGACTGATTAAATGGTTTATATTGTAATACCTTCATGTAGAAAGAAGCTCCAGCTAGAAAGATCCCAAGAATTAATGTTCCTGTTGCTGAAATCTGCAAAACAGAATCCCTTATGAACTGATAAAATATATACTTGAATTCTAAAAGGTATAAGATATCATGCTGCTTACTAGTAAAAGGGGTCTTCTTCCACATTTGTCCATTAAGATTGCACCCAACGTGGTTATTGGTATCTGAACAGAGGCAAATACCAAGCTTCCCTGATGCAAAACTTGAAATAGGATATTTTAATATCTTTTAGGCTCTAGCATTTTATATAAAATGCATAAACCAAAAAGTATTTCAGACAAGTTCATTAATCTTATACCTGCTTCAACAAAAGTTTCACTTGCATAAAATCCAATTCCATTTGCCCCCACCAAATTGTTGAAATATCATCCGTCTGTTTCCAATCCGAGCATTGTCAATGCACAGGGTGATTTAGTGGTAATCTACTCTGACTGAATTATGAAAGGGGTACATTTCTCTGGTTGAGTAACATTGATTCTCACAATTATTGAACTCAAGTATCTTCTTTGGAACAAATCCAGAATGCTTGCTTTGGGTAGGTTCTGCTGAGTTTTTATAAAATCATGTTAGGTAGATACATGGTTAGACATTTGCCTTCACATATTCCATAAATTTTACTCTTTTTTTATTGATCTCAAGTTTAAATGAGAGGAACTTGGATTTCAGCCGCTTCAACAGAAATATCAGTTTCCTTTCCACGAAGAAGTTTCAGTGCATTTTCGAACTCATTTTGGTCCCCTGCCTTTGCCTGCATTACAGTTTAAGTTTTATATTTATATATTGATTCAAGGCACATATATTGACATAGTTTAATGAACTTGTGGGATGGGGAGATTATTTATGTATCCTGAACTGCTTACCAGCCATCTTGGGGACTCGGGAATAAAGACAAGCCCAGTAGCTGAATGAGGCATGGAGCAATAGCTTTAAATATAACATTAGTTTCTGCAAGTTTTTGTCTCATGGTTTCTAAATTTAATAAAAAGGCATTAATGTTATACCAGCTAGAGCTAGCTTTCGCCATGTTACAAATATCCAAATTAGGAAGGAAGATGATGCCCTAATAACAATCACGAGCTGCGCAAAGTAAACAGTTAACAATGGAATGTTTCTACTATACTTGAATCCTTTTTTCCTTGAAACCTGTCAACCACTAGGTTTTATATATCTGATGCGATGTAGCAAGCCCACCTCGACTGTTCTTGGGTGCAATTTCAGCAATATATATAGATACCTGTTTATTTGTTTTTTAAATACGTAGTTATGGTTTTAAATGCAAAACAAAAGGTAAGAAGATACAAGAAATTATGAAAAAGCGCAAACAAACTACATAGTAGAAGCCCCCGATCCCATGGCCAGTGAGAAACCTTCCAACGTTCAGTATAAGGGCCCCCTATGTGAGCAAGATCAGCATATGAGACATTTATGATTTTGTGAGTCACTGAAAGAGGAAGAAAAGTCCCAAACCTTTGAGAAGTATACAGTAATCCATCCTGTAATACTAACAATAGCAGATACTCTCATTGTCTGCTTTTAGAAAGAACCACATTGTCAAGGATAATATTGGAATAACCAACTTGTAGTGTTATTATGTATAATTAGTAAACTTATTTTACCCCTTTCCGACCAATGCAGTCTGCTACACGCCCACTTGTAAGTGCACTCACCATTGCACCAACATTTAGTATTGAACCAAATAATGAGTACTGCATACAAAACGCTATGATCTCTCAATTTTGAGTGATGTTTGCATGTGAATTTATGGTATAGAGATCAGGTAAGTATGAAAACTACGAAAGCATTACCAAAGTTTTAGAGGTGCCAGCAGGGATCATCATGTATTGATATGAATTTATTACTAGAAAAACAAAACACATATTTGTTGTAGTTCGGACTTAGTTGTAATATGGTTTAAACTGAGAGCTTACAAGGACAAGGTTAACAATAAAAATATCTTGGTTCATATCTCATTAGTAGTGAGAGCATCTGATAAAGTTTATACTTTAACGTATATATTTCTAGAAGGTTGTAGGATTTCTGCAGCCACACACATAGTTGGTATGCCACTTCCCATGAATCCCATTTTTCCCTTTTCATTTCTTTTTTCCCTTTTCCTACTTAAATTTGTTCGCCTTTTGTTTTCTCCATGCAAGATGTGTAAGAGAAATATCTCATTTCAAATATATCTAATAATGTATGAATCATGGCGACAGAGGTATATTGTATATCCTGATGATCTGATCATGATTGGGGTAATTAAAATGTTAGTATGAGGTAAGGGCTTCATTGAATAGTTTGCGAGCCAACTTACCTCGTAGTGACGAAAAAGTTTTTCGGTGTACAAAAGGAAATTTATGTCAAAACTAAACATATGTTGGTGATATTTCTCTATAAAGAGGGAAGCTGATTTGTCCAACACAACAGAAAGTGCAATAGGAACACCTTGTTGGCATTCTATATCAATTGCAACAAATATGTTGTTCCTATAAGGCAATGCAAATTGCATTTTGTTGCTCAAGGCCATTAAAGAAAGGCTTATTCTGTAACATCCCTGTTACAAGACATTATCTTGAAATAGAATATAGGAAGAGGGATCAAACTTGATCCCATCCGTGCAGATTTGAACCTCATACTGACAGCCTATTTGTGACTTGTATTGTGGGGGGAAATGAAGGGAAGAAAAAAGTTGGAGTAGAAAGGTTCCTCCTTTCCCTTCCATAATAAAACTCACAAACAGGCTACAAATCCTTCAGGTGATTTGGATAAATTACAGAACTGAGACATCTTTATTTGGTAGAGTAGAATTTTAATCCTGGCAGTTTCTGGAGAAACTTGAAAAACCATATCCCTTATCAGACGATCAACTTTCCAGTTCTCCTTAGACAGTTTGGGCAATCGACCCAAATACACATGGGTTGTTGTGATATAGATTTGAAGAAGGTGACTATTTTCTAAGCAAAAACTTCTGGCAAAGTAAATATAAAATGGTGCATTAATATTTAGATATACACTCCATTGTAGCTTGTTCCAGGGACTTATACTCATGTTGTTTACTAATTAAGCAAAATGTGCTGAAACTAACCTCTTGTAAAAATAACTCGAGTTTTTATATTCATGGACTTATATTCATGGGCCACTTAAGCGGTAGGGCCAAAAAGGCCTCGGTTTTATGCGAGCTAGAAAAAGCATGCCTAAAGTCTTGCTTTTTATTCATGGCGGCGGGTTTTTTTTTCCTTGAGTTCAGGCCATCTTTGCCAGATCTAATTCTTTATAAGGATCATACTGGTACAAATATACATTAAGCTCATTCATCATCAAATTTAAATATGCAAACTCTAACAGAAACTAAGATGCATCATCTTCACATTTATAGTTAAGTTAATGAGGTATACATGCTTTGAGTCTTAGACTTGTGTGACAGTGTCAGAATGCCGATACAATAGATTTCAATGACTGCCCCCTTCCGGCGGGTCCGCTCTCCCTCCTCCCTTCCCTGTTTTAGTGTAACACCCCCTTCCAGAAAAGGAAAGAGAGGTCACGTGCAAAGCACAACAAACCTCAAAATTAGTAAACAGAGCACTAATAACTTCAAAATATTAATAATGATATCCATCAATAGCTTACTAAATATAATTCTCCAAATAAAGTCACAATAATCAAAACTTAAAATTCGAAACAACCTATGTGGTCAAAGACAACTCTCACATCACCCTAGCCTTGAATCACCCCTGCAAACCTGCCGGAAGAAAAACACAGCATGAGCCAATTGCCCAGTACGGATATAAAGATACAAAAGATATACAACTGATATACGAAATCAACAGAGACAAAATATTGCCTCTGACAAAAATAAAATCTCTGAAGATTTGAATGGAATATATTTGAACCAACAGAATTAACGAAACAAACAGAATAGTAAAAAAAAATAACGAATCAAGTAATCGATCCAATGAATTAAACCGAATGAGAAGCTAACTAACTAATACAATAATAATAGTCAAACAAATGGTTGGAGTTATTTCATACCGAATGAGCTCGAATACACTTTTGCCACACAGTAAGTCAAAATAATGCCACACAGTAAATCAAATGATGCCACATAGTAACCAAAATAATGCCACATGGCACATCAAAACAATGTCACATGACGATGCAATCACACATTGGACCGCGAATCCAATGGGTAGTGAAATCGGATAGGTGTGTTTGGCACAACATCACCAATCCGCAGAAAAGAAAACTAGGTTAACCCATACGCCTCCCACAACAAAAACACCAAATGACCCACTTCCTCAGAGCCCAAAACAGAGACGCCGTGGACTAATCACACCACCATTTAAAGTGTCGCCGTCTCTCGTGCCAAGACGACATGCCTGTGGTACCCTACACAGTGGGTATAAGCTCAAGTATACCCTACGGTATATTCTAACAAAAATACCATGTCACAACACATGCGACATAATACCAACAAAAGGGTTCTATATGTACATATTGAACCAAATCAAATTATAGTCACAGGGTTTCAAAAGGAAGGTAGCAACATGTATCAGCTTCTACAATTATCAAAATAAATAATACTAAACATGATAACCTAATTCAAAGAGTACAAATACGAGTCATACGTATCAACTCTAAAATGAAACTAATATATTTATTTCACAAGAAACAATTATGTGAAATCATAATAGAATTCGAAATAAGGAAACAAACGAACAAATCAAATTTAACAAAGGTATACATTTGAAAGAGTATCGAAATCCAGACTGATACTTCCAACCCATTTATAGCACACTCCACAAAATCTTACCCTCAAATGCCAACGATGTCAAATATGAAACGTTATTCGCAACCTAAACATGTTCACCTCAAATTAAAAAAAAAATAATCCAAACTAATAATTCCAAAATAATTCATAAACGGTTTAATGTGCCTTTAATCATCGCCTTTTATCAATTATTAATACTCCAAAATTTATATTCTAAAAATAACTCGTTAAATTCCTTCCGTCCGAACTAATTACACAAATTAACATAAATAAATACGATTAGTGAATTATTATTATTATTTTAATAATTTTTAAAAAAAAACATTTATTCATTAACTCAAAATTTTCTATTATAATATATAAAATACCATTAATATTAATTTGTGATAACGACGATCATGCAAAGAGATTACACTAGGATTGCATCTATATACTGTTATATTAATACATACAGATTGAACCTAACACATCACCAATTCCCACCAATTTCAAAAGCAACCAAATTTCTCATTATTAATAAAAATTTAGTATTGACTTTACACCAATCTAAATAATTTTCACAAAATACCTACTGATGTTACATCACATGATACCCTTGGTGCAGTAATGATTATAACCAATTTATTAATATAAAAAAACTTGGTTAATGATATCTCCTACAATTACTATATCTATTCATGATAACTTTTATTTGTCATTCTTATATTTGTTAGGCTTATACTGTAGGTATTATATATTATTATAATAGTTTCTAATAAATATGCATTATAGATGGTTATTCCCATGTTCTAGTCATACCTGTCAAATACACCTTCTTGTTCGTGACTCCTGAGTACCTCCTAATTAGTTTTCCATCCACAGCCGCTTTGTCCTTTTCTCCTCAATTAGTTCGTATCAGATACAAGAAGGTAATTAGGTTTTGGTTATTTATTAATATATGTTATTAACTCTTCTAGTATCAATAGGATTTAATATCACACAATTATAAATTATGTCTAATTAGTTTTAACCACATACTTATTATAGTCAACATACATAACTACAATTTGACCAAAATTGTCAAACATAAGAAAAGTCTAATTTTACTAAGTTAATTTATTCATCTCTTATTAAATAACAAGTTTGACTCAAATAAAAGACAAAGTCCAATCAATATATTTTAAGGATCTTATTATTATTATTATTATTTTTCCGGGTATTACATTACCTGCCCCTTAAAAAAAGATTCCGTCCCCGAAATCAAAAGAAAAGAACATAACTAATTTTTAAAGAGATGCGGATACTCCGCTCGAATAGATTATATCATCTCCCTAGTAGCTTCACGTTCCGGATAATTTTAGGAAAAATTAAATTAATATTTAATTATTAACAAAAATTCGGATTATTACATTTAGACTGGAAAAAGGGAGTAGAGGTTTCTGGTTATATCCTTCTTTTTCTAGGTAAACCTGTATATGTGTAATACATTTTTTGTTTATACAAGATGATGAAGTAATTGTAAATGTGTCTCTATCATGACAAAGAAAGTGTCTGTATACCCATTGAATAGTTTCCCTAGTTGATATTAAAAAAAGAATCTGCCAGTCTGCCTTGACTGTATAACTATTATATTTATGCTCTTGTTGGGTTGAAACAACAAACATATAGAAAAATCTAAATGTTACTTATTTTCAAGTAAAGAAATGATGTAGAGTACATATCACCATCATAAATTATATTTTTTATTAACTTTACCTAGCTAGGTAATGCATCATTGATTATGTATTGGCCCCTACCTAATAATATTTCTTATTCATTTATTGTAATTCTAATATTCTCTTATTCTAATATTTCTTATTCATTTATTGTTGATTGCAGACTTTTTTTTCTAAAGGTAATCTGTATGCTGCACTTGGCCCATTGTACAGCTAGTGATCATGGTTGAGCTCATCGGAAGCTGCAGAGTTTAGCTGATTTGACTGTAAAATGTATGGTCCTAACTCCTAAACTACTCTAAATTGAAAGGATTTCTATAGGGCCTGATCTAGAAATTTGTGTATACAAAGTAAATATATTGGAGAGTCCAAAAAATGAAAATTCCTAAATATAGTACTCCTCCTCAATATCAGGTGTGCCTGCCTTACGCCGGAGAGATTAAGTATCTGATCACTATGCTACATGGAAACATAGATCGTGTGTTCGAATGAGAGGATACTTTTTCAGGTTTGTTACATTTTTAAAGGTTTACCTAGTCCTAATGTTAGAGAGAATGAAACTTGATAATCGACAATTATAGAATTTAAGGAAAAGTCCAAGTTGCCTCTATTTGTTTGTATCACAAGGTCATTCTAGTACAATTTGTTTGATTGATGTTGTCTAATAATTGGGGAGGTCAGATTTTGAGTTTTGTACTAGAGGTATCAGATGTACGGCTAGTCAGCTACTGCAAGATGAATGGCCCGAAACTTTGTGAGATGGATTAATTGGTCTTCTAAATTAAGAGGCTGGTCAATAGGGTTACGTTAGCCGCGTTTTCTGCTAGATTTAGAAAGTGCATGCGTAGACCAAGTAAATACAGTATATTGCAGAGTCTAAAAAAGTAAAGTCCCAAAATACAGTATTCCGTAACAGGTGGGACTGCCTTTCACCACAGGATTGAAGGAAACATTCAAACGAAGTAATGTATGAGAAATGTGTTCAGATGAGATGAGATTATTTCAGGTTATAATAATATACAAGTTCACCCCCTAATGGCTAATGCTAAAGAGAATGAAACTGGGTAATTTGCCTATTGTAGATTTCAAGGGAGTTTCTCAATACAGAAAATACAAGCAACCTGTATTTGTTAGCCAAACAATAATTTTACCGAGTAGGCCCTGTCAAACTTTCTGATAGAATCGGGGAGATCAAATTGTGAGTTTACATATCCAAAGTCAGGTTACTTTGATGAAATCTCACTAGTTAAGAGACTAGATTTAGATCTCAATTTAGGTAATGCATTACAATCATTAATTCAAGGATAAATTTAAGAGGAACACTAGAGGTATCATAATGTTTTTCTTAGTAAATTTAGCTAAATGAATACTATTAAAATCTTTTTATTGCTTAATCATAATTAGTGATGAATCAGTGTGGTGCATCAAAATTTGGAATGCCTAATATTATTCAAAATTCTTCAAGCCATGTCATCAGATTTTTCTAGTCATCCTGTCCAAACAAAAGATAAATACAAGGAATTGACCAGTTACTGGAGGTAGAAAATAAGAGTGGTTCACTGTTCAGGCTTGGTCCTACAACATTAACAAATCTATCACTTGGTCTGGTCAACAAATTGAAGTTAATTGTAGCCTTCCTAGCACCTTCCAATGGTATTGTATAGTATATCCCCTCTAACATCACCTACGCCAACTATCGATACATATAAAACTACATTTTCATTAGTAATATCAAATTATCATAAACAATTCCCATAAAATAATAGCCATGACAAAAGGATCAACCAGTCACTATCTTCATTCATCTTCCATTTCTCCTTGAGATCAAAACAATCCAAAACTCTCATTTCGTCCAAGCAAACGCCATGGACAGACTTGTAAAGCCAGATGTGAAGGAAGTAAACATAACCTTCAACCGGAACCAAAAATGTTCCACCACCTTCAGCCTCACCAATCTCATGCACACCATGACTGTGGCTGTTTCTCTCACCACCACCAATCCATCTCTCCTCTCTTTCACAAATCCTCTTTCTATTATCCCACCTCTCTCCACTTCGTCTTTCACTCTTCTTTTATCTCAGCCATCCGATCACCCTCCTCTTACCACTCCTCTAGATACCATTCTAGTCAAATCATCAATGCTTCCCGTCGGAAAAGCTAATCAGGAGGAGCTCCGCCGTCTGTTCTCAAAACCCGGTCCGCAAATCTTCAAGGATGCCACCATCCCCATCTCCTTTGTGGGTCCCCAAGTCGTAGATTTCCTCCTTACCCCTTCTCCAAGAAAATTAGAGATCCCTTTTCTTTTATCAAAAGCAATTTCAGTTTGTGATGACTCCCAGCTTTCATTATTACTTAGATCCGCTGCTAAGTTTGGAAACTCTTACTTTGCTTCTGCTTTGATTGAAGCAGGAGCAGAAGTAAATAACGGCGATCTAAATGATCAGCGGTCTGTGATGTCACTGGCTGTTCAGTCTGGAAATTCTGATCTGGTTGAAATCTTGATTGATTCTGGTTACATAATTGATAATTCTGTTGATCGGTTATTGCATGAAGCGGCAGCAATGGACCGAGTGGATTTACTGGAGGTTTTGTGCTTGGGTTATTTAGAATTAGATGTGAATTCAGTTGATTTTCACGGTAGAACAGCTCTTCATGTTGCTTCAATTTATGGACATGTGGAAGTTCTTCAGTTTCTTGTATCAGTGGGAAGTGATCCTGATGTTGCAGATTATAACGGATGGACTCCGCTTCATTTTACTTCTTTTGAAGGACATGTAAAAGCAGTTGAATTTTTGTTGGATTGTTCAATTTATGTGAAGTATGCAGTAACTAGAGAGGGACAGACTGCATTTGATCTTGCTGTTGAAAAGGGTCATTTGGATTTATACGACATGTTACATTTAGGGGATGTTTTGCTTAGAGCAGCAAGAACAGATGATGTCAGTGGGATTAATATTTGTCTTACAGAAGGGGCTAATGTGAATGGAAAGGATCAAAATGGGTGGACACCTTTGCATAGAGCTGCATTCATGGGTCAAATCGAGAGCGTGAAGCTTTTACTCAATCATGGGGCTCAGGTAGATGTTGTTGATGATTCCGGCTGCACGCCCCTTCAGCGTGCAGTTGAGGCAGGACATGTGCAGGTGGCATTGGCTTTGATTGGCCATGGAGCAACAGTAAATATGAAGGGCCTTAAAGGTGGTGTTCCTTTGCATTTGGATTCTTTTAAGAACCATCTCTCTCTTGTAGTTCGTTTATGTGAAGAGAAAGAAAGAGCTTAATTAATTTGATTTAAGAACATGTCAGTATGTATCTGTGATGTGTTTTTGATTTGTGTGGAAAATTTTTGTAAAGATCTTTAGGATTTGTATCTTGTATAATGAGAGGCCTAAAGGCCTTTTGCATAATTGGAGTGTGGAGGAGAGAGAATGAGTTGCATTCCGCTCTTTTATCAGATTGTGCAAGGAACTATGTTAATTTGATAATCCCATCTTTGATTTAATTTCAGATATACTAGAGGACTATGATCTTGAAGCCAATGAATTGATTATTTTGTTTTTGATCCTTACTAATTATTAGGAGAACTATGTTTAGTTGTTTTTCTTCCTCTTGATTATTCATCCTAACAAAATACCATTCATTCTCTGTTAAATCCTAATGATGCAGATTGCAGAAAATAAATGTTACGTTCTAAAATTAGATATATATTTAAAATAATTTTTTTTTTTCTATCGATATTCTTAATTTGTCATTACTTTTTTACAATTATTATTTGTAATATTACGCTACCACTATTAATTTCTTGACTAATACTAAGAGTAAAATGGAAAAGATAAAATTATGCTTAAAATTTTTTGTTTTGAAAATGCATCTATAATTTTAGAATTTTCCAAAAAAAAAAACACAAAACTTGTGTCATCCTTCCGATATGAATTCAGTGAAACAAGTTTAAGGCGAGAGCTAAATTTTTCGGTGTATTCTTACTCCTTACCTATTATCCTCCTCCCTTGTAACAAATTAATATTATCATCTAGAAACAAACAAGAATTTAAGAATCATTTTCATTTTAAATATATTATTATGTTACTCAAACATTCCTAAAAAAATTGTCATTTTAAATTTTTCTATTTTAATTAAGAAAACTTTTAACTAATTTGTTTGAAATTTCATCATCTCCCTTTATAAAATTGAAACTATTAATACAAGAGAGATAATTTCTTTCACCATGAGAGAAAGTATGAGTAATATAAGAAAGTAAATAATTTATTCTCCTCGAAATGTTGTAAACAACAAACTTTTTGGAACAAATTTTTACTTCTAAAATGACAATCTTTTAAGAACGGAGGGAGCCCAATCGCACAATTTAAACCGCTGTTTTGAAATTTGGACCGACTGGTTCAACCGAAAATCAATTTTATGTTCAGTCCGGTCAAATCCAGTTTGAGTCGATTGAACCAATTTGATCAAAACCTAATCGATTGACCATTAGTCAAATCGATAGTTAAACCGATAAAACCGATTAAGTTGACCAAGTAAACCGATTTTTTATTATTTTTTTGTATCATTTTTTTAATATTAAAATTAACCTCATTTAGTAATATTGTAACTCAACTTTATTATTTTAGTTCATAAAAAATGAGATTTTTTAATATTTTATTAATTATTAATAATATATATTTATGATGTCATCGGTTCAATAACTGTTCAACCACTAGTTGAACCTGTGATCCATCTATCCAATAAATTTTTTTTGGTTCAATATCCAATCCGAATCTAAAAACATTGATTTAAACATTAAGGTTTGATCTAGTTAGCCCAACTCGATGACGAGCATAGGAACAACATTTCCATATAAGGATGTATATTTATTAAGTCGAGCCAAGTATTGAGTTGTTCAAATTTAGTTTACAAAATTTATGGAGTATAAAATAAGATTTAATTAAAACTTATCTAGATACAAAATCTCGAATCAAGCCTGAACAATTTAAATTTTTCAAGTGAATATAATACTACTATAACGATTCAAGTGAACATTTCCATATAAGGATGTAAATTTATTAAGTCGAACCAAGTATTGCGTTGTTCAAATTTGGTTTACAAAATTTATGGAGTATAAAATAAGATTTAATTAAAATTTATCTAGATACAAAATCTCGAATCAAACCTGAACAATTTAAATTTTTCAAGTGAATATAATACTACTATTAATAAAAAATTACAATTTAAAATTATTCAAATATTTTATCAAAATTTAAAATTTGCTAATATTTAAATTATATGTATTTAAAAATGAGAATACCAACAACAAAATTCCCGCGCAACTAAAGTAAGAAATCCACGTTGGTAATCCTCGTGAAACCAAATAAACCAATCACAAGCCAGACTCCCCTTTTATATAAACCCAGATCCTTTATCCTTTTCTTTCCATCACTCATCAATCTGCATTCAGAAATCTCTCCTTTTCTCTCTAAAACCAAAACTATTATCATCATGAGCTCAACAGCAGGCAAGGGTATAGCCGGAAGAGGCAAATCCAAGGGCACCAAGTCAGTTTCCAGATCTCAGAAAGCCGGTCTACAATTTCCCGTCGGTCGAATTGCCCGATTCCTCAAGGCCGGCCGTTACGCTCAGCGAGTCGGAGCCGGTTCTCCGGTGTACTTCTCCGCCGTACTCGAATACCTCGCCGCCGAGGTACATAGTTTTCTATTCTTTCTCATATTTCTCTTTGTTGTGATTATATCTGTTAGACTGAATTATTTTTCGGTTACATGTAAAGGTTTTGGAGCTAGCTGGGAATGCTGCGAGGGACAACAAGAAGAGTCGAATAATTCCAAGGCATATTCAGTTGGCGGTGAGGAATGATGAGGAGTTGAGCAAGTTGTTGGGAACTGTGACCATTGTGAATGGAGGGGTTTTGCCTAATATTCATTCGACACTGCTGCCGAACAAGGTTGGGAAAGGGAAGGGTGAGATTGGCTCTGTTTCTCAAGAGTTTTAGGGTTCTGAATCTCTGCTTTTAGATTTGTAGAAGAAATGGAAGGTGGAAATGGGGTTTTGGGGAATCACAAGTTTGTTAATACTTAATAGTTGGATATGTAGAGGTAGAATTCTACAGTAAATGAGATAATATTTTTGTTGTTAAGATGATCAATGAAAATATCTCTGTTTTCTTCCATTGTGCATTCTCGTGTTGAATTTTTAAATTCGAATATGGAAATTCGTTGAAATGTTTTCACAAAAAATTTTGAATTCCAGCTTTTAGTTAATTACGATTAAACTGATTTATTGGTATTTTTTGGAAGAAGTGTGATTTTATATTTTGAAATACTGATTTAAGTTGTGGTATTGTACAAAGTTAAACCATTTTGGCTGGTAATCTTCCTTGAATTGGCTTCACTTTATTCTTTGTTTTCAATTCTATTTTGATTCTAATATCTTTAACATAAATTTTCAGATTTTTTTTCTTCTTAGAATGATTACCCTTTATGCATATAAAAAGTTAGAATTTGAACTATATTTCATGTTATCGGAAAGAATGACAGAATTATTGGAACAAAATAGAAAAATAAGGTAGTAGGTAGTAATGGATGAGTAGTAAATGAAAAAGGTATTGTGCCCAGCTGACTTATTATTTTGCTACTTTTTCCCTCTCAAGTATATTAGTGAAATTAATTTTGATCAATTGATGAATGCAGTATCAACACGTAAGTGGATGATGATTTTTTTCTGTCAATTAATTAACTTATTACTATAAAATTAACTTTATACCGTAATAAGTATTTATTTATTTTTATTTTTTTACGGCCCCCACTTGTTTTTTTGAGTATTCTCAGTTTATCAGAACGAAGCAAGTCCTTTGTTGGGACTTGGGAGCATAAACTACTTGCTACTCCAATCCTGTATTATTAAAATTATGACAAATGCCTTGAGCCCTATTTGGAAACAATTTATAAGTTGCTTAAACTAATTTATAAGTTGTTTTTCAGTGTTTGACAATTATTTATTTTTTAAATTATAAATTGAGTTTTAAGTAAAAAAAAATAACTAATTGTAACTTATTTAAAAATGATTTAAAAATCATTTTAAAATAAGTTAGTTTGACCAAATGTATTATCTATTTTGGCCTTCTTTCTCGCCTTTTTATTAATGTCCTTTTTAGTAATCTCTACATGTATTTTAACTTACAAGTCATTATGAGCCGAACACTTTTATAACTTGTTTTAACTTAATTTCTGACTTATAAGTTAAATTAATGCCGAACGCTTTTATTTATTAGTCATAAATTAAAACAACTTTTAAGTAATCTTATATTTTAACTTATAACTTATTATAAAAAAAGTCATTCCCGAACATGCCTACAATAAACCTACTTAATTCATCCATCTTGAAAATATATAGCCATTTTTCTGGTTATTGGTACAAATAATGTTATATTATTCTATTAAGTATATTTTTATAATTAATTATGTCATAAAATATTATTTATCTTATTCAATATCACAAATTTAAACAAAAAAAAATTAACCCTTAGCATTACCCATTTACTGACAATCTCTCACATAAATAATATCAAATTATTATTCACGCTTTTATTATTTATTTCTATGTAATATAATGTGCGGATATTTTACTTGTGTTTTGTCATAATTGGATGTGACAATTGCTCAGAATAACATAATTTTTAGTATTTTATTAGAGAATAAACTATACAAAGTTGACCTATAAAATTAGTATTTTAGATCAATTAATAGTAATATGTCATGTAGACAAATTTAGAAAAAAAATTAAGGAATTTAAATAGTAGTAACAAATTGTATAATTATTATTTATTATGATAAAAATTATTTAATTAATCATAGTGAATTTTAAATTTCAACTATTGAATTATGTAAAACATTAATTTTACAGACCATCTTTAAATAGTTTACAAGGTTTAGTAAGTTTGACAACAAATTTATGTTATTAATACTAATTTTCTTTTGTACTATGCATGATAAATGCAAGTAAAAGAAACTCAGAATAAAGGTACCCATATGATTGCCGATATAATTTGATGCCGAGTATAGAAATATGGTAATTGAGTTGTGGTGTTATGGATAATTCGGATAGGAAGGGGCGAAGTGCTTAGTCGTTAGGCGAAGGATAGACGTAAGAAAGAAAGCGCTTGGACTGATTGCTGATCGTAGACCGCAGTTCGTTAACACTTCTTATTTAGGAGCGACAACTCTAATCTAAATGTGAATTCAATGAACAACGAAGGGATATATTGGGAACTTGTGACTTCGTAATAAAAAGCCAAGTGGAAAAGGGTAGTGCGGAGGAGCGAGCGAAGCGTCGACGACTAACCTTCGAGTTTGCATCAAGATGTCGAAGCGAAGCCTCATGATATGTCTTGCCTTGGTAGCGCTTGCGGTATACTGGAGCTAGCAGGAAGACAACATGGCGAGCGCGTTGCCTCGACAGAGGCGTCTCTGGCTAATAGTGGGAGGATGGCTGCGGAAGCCTACGAGGGCGTGTGGCATGCCGCTACCGTGGCGTCCACAAATTTAGTGGGTTGTTAATTGGATTGGGTATTATGGATAATTGACCAGAATATGAAGTAGGGTTGGAATAGGATTAGTAGGTATATATACTATCTATTGTAAAACCCTATGTAACCAAGGAATCATCAATAAACAATAAGTCGCCGCCTGTGGAGTACTCAAATTAGAGAACCACGTAAATCTCTTGTGTTCTTCTTAATTCTCTATCGTTTGTGTGTGTGTGTATGATCCTATTATTCTAACAGGATACAACTTTGATAATTTTGATTTTGGACTCTTCGAAACAGTCGATCCCCTTTGGGTCCTTAACAGTCGAGTCAGCTCTCGCTTCCCTTCTTCCCTCTGTTTGTCTTATTCTCGTCACTTTTCTCGTCCATTATGCCCTGCTTACAGATTTAGTTGCAGGTATCTAAGCATCCATTAGTTAAGGGGGTTGGGGAGCGAAGCGCAAACCGCTCTTCGATCTCCTGGTGAGTTGGACAGGAACGAGACACAAAGGGTTATCTATGGAGTATTTGAATTGCCCCTTTATGTTGGAATAGTTGATTTTCTTTTTTCTTATCAACATAGAGTTGGAATTTAGCCATGTAAGTTGTGAGTGGACCAGTGTGAAGCTTTAGTTTCGTTCTTGCCCAAAGCTCTGGCCAAACGACCAATTTTGCCTTTCGACTTAAATGACCCTTTCTTGATTAAGTTTTTCCTTATTTGAGATAGATGAATCAATGGAACTTTGATCCCTTGTTCTACTTGGTCAATTCTGGAAGGCCCCTATTAATGTAATGAGTGAACAATCAAAGTGTGTTTCTGCGACTCACGAAGCCGCCAGTGCCTTTTTCTTTGAGTCGCCACGCTCGGGGTCGAACCCGGTTCAAAAGTAGAAGGTGGTCCAAAAACAAGCTAACGTGAGTTTTCGAATGACGCCTTTTCCATTTTGAACACCACCGAGATAGGTTTTTCCCTAACCATTGACCCTTGTTTCTAAGGATTCATTCAATGAAGCTTTATTTGTTTGATCTAGTAAGGGGTGTTAGAAATAAGCCACCACCCGATTTAAACAACGATTTCACAACAGAGCGGATCGAATATTGAGCAAAAAGCTCTAATGCAGCGTATTCGAGAGCTACGCGGATGATGTAGTCGCAGGTTTGATCAACATCATGACAACAATATTTTAGAAACCGTTGGGCGATCCTGAATTGGTCTAATGTCCGGGTGCATATAATGCGGTACATCGAGAGCACCTTTTCATTTCAAGTCAATTTGAAAAAGAAAAAAAAGGATTCATCGTCTTTTTCCCGCTTTCACCTTTGATTGCAAAGGGATTTGAGGCTGATTTTCAATTCGATTCTCTCTCTTCGGCGAGATTTAAACTCCGCATGGTAGGAAGACCTTCACGATTAGCATCTTAACGTCCAGCAAAAAAAGTGAAGGGAGCGGACGAGTTGGAGGACGCAGCAGAACCGCGTGGTTGATCCATTTGCTATTTCGGTGGTTGATCTGGCCCAAATCAAATTCAATCTTGGTTTAGTATTATTGTCCACATTTATTTTCTCGGTATGAAATAATTGGGCCTAGGTTTCGCAGCGTTCTAGCCGCTTTACTACAAAGCAAGTCCATTTCTTTTTTTGCCACCACAGCAATCCGTGCACTGCCTCAACTCGCCAATTGATCGGCGCGGATTTCCAAACCCCTGTCGCTCTCAAACTCCAATATAAACCAGCTTTGCTGTAAGACCCCAACTTATTATTAATGAAATTTAATTTTCTCTATTTATTATTTTGAAATAGTAAGGGTTGATTTGATTAATGTGGATAGTTAGGGTTAAATCATAAATATTTCAAAATAAGCAAGTGGTTATAAAATATTCATTGTTGTCGGGAATATTCGTTTGGTCGTGGAATATTAAATGCATGTCGGGAATATTAAATGCGGACGCAAAGCGACCGTGTGTTAGGCCCATAACGTGAGCGATTGGATGAAGAAAATGACAAATATAAGTTGTTTAAAAATAATTACAGCGTGTTATTCTGAATTAACACTTATTGGAATACCCGGTGGTTAAAACACGATGTCTGGCGTTGTTGCAGACAAGAAGACACTACATGTATCAAGACTATGAATAACCCCAAAATAAGTCCATTCCATCCAACCCATTCTGAGTCGCCAAATACGTGATACGAGAAAACAACTACAACTTTATTACAACAATTGTCGTGCAAAATACAACAACACATATTTTGTGAGTTTTGATACCAATATATACCAAATGTAACTCGGACACCAACTTGGATAACACGTCACCATGACACCTTACATAAAGGTACAATCAAAAAACTGCTTTTAGAAATTAGAATCTTTGGGAAGTGCTCATCGAAAACCTTCGTATATGGGAGGCCATGCTTTTAGGTTATGGTAGATATCATATGGCCACGTAATTATCCTTGGTTGACCCAATAGACCCCAAAGAAAAAAGCGAGAAGATTACTATCATATTCTTCCCATGGCGAGTCTTCTCTTGATCTATCATTATCTCCACTGTCTCAAATTGAGAATTATACTTCAAACAAACACCAAGATCATATAGGTAGTGCTCAGAAATATACTCGAAGAAGTGGATGAAACCTGACCATGTCTTATGATAACACGAGTTTGTATGTCATTAGACATCTTGTATGATAGTGACAAAACACCCTTCCAAAGTTGGGTTCGCCTCACCCTATTTAATTCACCAAAATAACTATTAAATGATGTATAAAATACAACACACTAAGGCCCTCAATAAAATTATTTTCATACTCTTTAGGAGAACCTCAACAACTATAGACCACCGCTTCAATTCCTTGTTATCCCATTGCCAACCCAGCCTACACTTTTATTACGAAAAGGAATTGTGAAACAAAAGGTGAGCACAACTAGCTCGATAAAGAATATTATGACTAAAGATAAATAAATTATCAATAGTCTTCATCAAGAATGAATCGAGATTTAGAACATATGGTAGATGATAAAACTTTTCAACCATAGTTGCGGCGGAATGAAGCGATCCATTAGAAGAGTCAAATAGACCATAAAATCTATTATCTTCTCCATGTTAAAAAGTCCACCAACAATGTTTTATCCTCAGTAACATCAATCAACAGTTCTTTTCCACAATCATATGAATAACTCATAATCATAATTGTGATTCTAAATTCTCTTCTCATCCAGGACGAAGATAATTTTCATCACCGTCTTTACCCGAAACATCAAATATCATGGTTATACCAAATCACGTTCCCTGCTTCATAATCATACTAATAAATTCATCTTTGCACCACGGTCAAAGATATTCATCAACAGATTCATCTTTACACTACAAAGCAAAGATATTCAACAATGGTCATCTTTGCATTACGAGCCAAAGATATTCATCAATAATTCATCTTTGCCTACGGCTAAAGATATTCAACAACAATTCATCTTTGCATTACGAGCCAAAGATATTCATCAATAATTCATCTTTGCCCTACAAAGCTAAAGATATTCAACAACAGTCATCTTTGCATTCTGAGCCAAAGATATTCATCAATAATTCATCTTTGCACTACAAAGCAAAAGATATTCAACAACAGTCATCTTTGCATTACGAGCCAAAGATATTCATCAATAATTCATCTTTGCACTACAAAGCAAAGATATTCATCAATAATTCATCTTTGCACTACAAAGCAAAGATATTCAACAACAGTCATCTTTGCATTCTGAGCCAAAGATATTCATATATCAAAGAAATACATAATCATTTCGGTTATATAACAATAATTATAACCATGTTTGATCAATTCACCTTTGCACTTAAGTTAAAAATATTCAATTATAAATTCAATGGTCATGATCATACCGGTCCACAATTCAACTTTTTCCTCTCTTGGCCAAAGAGAACCCTAGTCATGATCATACCAATAATCTACCCATCTTTACACTCAGTGAAAGAGAATATCATCATTAGGTTTATAAAAATGTTATATATGATAATAAAATCAATATAATCAAAACATCTAGATTTAATCTCAAGAGTAATATTCATAAATCAACTATAATTTGGTTAGAAAAAGAAACCAATTTTTTAAGAATAGTACCCAAGTATTCATACATAATACATCAGTATAATATCATCGTGCGTAGTAATCTCGACACCTAAAAGATAAAGTTTCATAATAAAATTCATATCCATATTTATAACACCTTAATCCAAATGTTATAAATCACTTAGAAATCTCATAATCTAATATTATTAATATTACAATAATATTTTAATCATTTCTAAAACTTATAAACAATTTATTTAAATTGTTTACACTTTACTAATTAATGCATTTAATCATCATAAAATGCCAAACTCATAAAATTTCATCACCAATAACTAAAACCCTCATCAAAAATCTGCATATACCTCATATATGATTCTCAAACCATAAAATCATATTTTCTAATTTTCTTACTTCACATAACATATTTAATTCATTTACTCATAACTAGAACATTTTCATGAAAAATACCAAATCAGTTCCAAAAATATTTCTTTTCTGGGATTTAGCATAACATAGTCCCATATTGAACATATATTTTTCTCAGAATTTTAAAAATTCATTTACTATTTTTCATATGGCCAAAACCACCGAATATTTAAACATTTATCATAAATTATACTTTTATCCAAAAATTCTGAAATTTACACGGTATACTGATATTATATAGATGTACTCCCAATAAAAATTTCATCAATTTTGGAGTTAACCACAAGGAGTTATAAACAGTTACTTTTAAAATAGTCTTTTCTCATAAAATCCATAGCTCTCAATCTATACATCCAAAAATCGCCATTTTTGGACACACTCTACAAAACTCATCAAAATATCATTTCAAATTTTTCCAGAATTTTTGAAGGTTCAGAAAAATTTCGAAACTAAAAACATAATAACCCTTAAAATCCCTTACTATCCCTTACCTCAAAAAGCGATCTTACATTGGGAATATGACTGAATCGAACTTGCACCGTATAGCAATACTCAAAGTATACTCACAAGAATACGCTCAATATATCGAGAGAAAAGAGAGAAAACTTGGGTTTACGGTGTGATTTTCAATTCTAACCTAAAGCACTTATTTATAGGAAATTGCTTAGAACACCAAAGCGAAAATTGAATATAATATTAATATAATTATACAAATTTTCCTTAGCCCACCTTTTGGTCAAAAACACCAGCCACACATGTTAAATGAGGTTCACAAACTCACCAAAAACGTTTTTCTCAACAAAAATAATTTAAACTCCCAAAATCAATTATTTGAACTTGAACTTCAATAATTCATAATAAATAGCCCTTTCATCAGAAAATTCGAATCTCGCGAGTTTTTATAGGAAATTCAATTCTCTCAACTTTGCAGAAGAAAGTTTTTCCAAATTCCAAACAGAAATTTACCGAAATCCACAAACAGAGCGATTTTACGGTATAATCAAATTTCGATCGAGAAATGGGGTCCACCAACACACAAAACATGTGTTAATCATTTAATGCAACAAAATACTCTTCCTCCTCATATACTCATATATCCCACATTCATTGTAAAATATCACTGTTAATATATTATTAAAATAATATATTTAAATGAATTATTTTATCGAGAAAAAAGATAAAATATTAATTTTCAACAATTGTCATTTTAAAATTTTCTCCATCTATATCCACATAAAATCAATATTTTTCTCATCATATAAATCAATAATTAATTATTCACAAATAATATTACGAGAATCACAATATTGACAACCGCGGCGGTTCGAGGAAGAGGGGCTTTCCAATAAAATTTCTTCTTCTTGGCCAAGCGATTAGATGACCAAACCTCTCCTTAGACGAGAACTTTCTAGACATTGCCAATAATGTTATCTAATAATATTATTCAGATAATATGAATTATTGCTTCGATAATGAAAGATCTTGTGTAATGACAATTATTGAAACAACGATAATATAAAATATCAACGCTTGACAATTATTAACTCGATAAAATCTTTGAGCAATAATTCTTTGTAACCATTATTGAGTAGTGCCTTCTTAAAAAAAAAAATTATCATGCTTCATGAATAGTACTCGTGAATAGTAACTCGTGAATAGTAACTCATGAATAATAACTAAATGAATAATAACTCATGAATAATAACTTCGTGAATAATAACTCATGAATAGTAACTCATGAATAGTAATTAAAAAAAAATTGAATACTTTTATTTCATAAAATTAGGG
Organism: Panax quinquefolius; assembly: GCA_020205615.1. Taxonomy (NCBI): domain Eukaryota; kingdom Viridiplantae; phylum Streptophyta; class Magnoliopsida; order Apiales; family Araliaceae; genus Panax; species Panax quinquefolius. Next base: position 6,787,170 of record CM035162.1, on the reverse strand, counting down.
TCTTCTGACACCAATTATTGAAGGCACTACTCAATAATGGTTACGATAATTCTTTATTCGATATTTTATTGAGTTAATAATTGTCACGTTGATATTTTATATTCTTATTGTTTCAATAATTGTCATTACACTTTTTTCATTATCGAAGCAATAATTCATATTATCCTAATAATATTATTAGATAATATTATTGGCAATGTCTAGAAAGTTCTTCCAAGGAGAGGTTTGGTACCTAATCATACGCAGTGAAGAAGAAATTTTATTGGAAAGCCCTTCTCTTCCTGAACCCGCCTCATTGTCAATATTATGATTTTGTAATATTATTTGTAAATAATTAATTATTGATTCATATGATGAGAAAAATATTGATTTTATGTATGATATAATGGAGAAAATTTTTATAAATGACAATTGTTGAAAATTGAAATTTTATCTTTTTCGATAAAATAATTCATTTAAATATATTATTATATTTTAATAATATAATAATGGTGATATTTTACAACTAATGTGGGATATATGAGTATACGAGGAGGAAGAGTATTTTTGTTGCAATAAATGTTTAAAACATGTTAAACATGCTCAAGTGGACCCCATTTATCGATCAAAATTTGATTATAAATTGTAAAATCGTCTGATTTCGGCCAATTTCATTTGGAATTTGAAAAACTTTCTTCCGCAAAGTAGTAGAGAATTGAATTTCCTATAAAAACTCAAGAGATTCAATTTTTCTCATGAAAGGGCTATTAATCATGAATTTTTGAAGCTCAAGTTCAAATAATTAATTTTGGAAGTTTTAATTGTTTTATTTAAGAAAATGTTTTTGCAATCCCACATGTGATACAAATGTGCTGAATTCAGTTGGTCTAAGGTGGGCTTGAATTTGTTTAATTATATTATTATTTTATTAAATTTTCTGCTTTGTGTTAAAGCATTTTCCTATAAATAGGGTGCTTAGGTTAGAATTGAAAATCACACCGTAAATCAAGTTTTCTCTCTATATTATCGAGCGTATTCTTGTGAGTATTTTGAGTATACTTTGAGTATTGCTATACTGATCTGAGTTCAAGTCATAGCCTATATCCCATGATTCAACTAAAATCTTGTCTTTTCGAGGTAAAGGTATTATTTTTTTTTCGTAATGATATTATTTCTTCAATATCATTATCTTTGAAATGTTGATCTGAAGTTTTTATCAAATTTGGAACTTTTTCATGTCGGGGTTACTATTCACGAGTTCTTATTCACGAAGTTCTTATTCACGAGTCTTATTAAATAAGCGTGAAGATGTTTTTGTGGAATTTCTATCTTTTGGTGTCTGAGATTACTATTCACGTATCTGGCCTATTCATTCATATCTGAATTCAAAAAAATAAAATTTATTCTTTTAGTCAAAATATCTATTACGGATACTAGTTTTGATTGTATCCATGTTTTGATCATTCTTGAATTTTACACCACTATGATTATTTTTGAGGTATTGTTGGACATGGATAAAACCAAGTACTGAATTCTTAATCCTTAATCCTTGTCATTTTGTTTCACCGGATTCGTTTCTTTAAAAATATTTTCAACATCCTCGGTCTTAAATGATGATATTATGTAATATCTTTGGCACAGAGTGCAAGATGAATGATTTCTTAAGAATATCTTTGGCACGTAGTGCAGATGAATGATTTCTGAAGAATATCTTTGGCAGTAGTAGTGCAAAGATGAGCAGTGTTTAAATGAACATGACCAATGATGAATATCTTTGGCACATGGTCAAAGATGAATATTTGATTCGGATGTATATTGATTGATGTTACGGGGATAAAAGATGAGGCGATGAACTTTTAAATTCATACATAGAAGATAGTAGTTTGCATTCTCTACTTAACTCTTCTAATGAATTATTGTTTCATTGCGAATATTGATTTAAAATTTGTTGTCTATTGTATTCTATTAGATTTTTCCTGTTGAAGACTAACGGTAATTTGTTGTATATTATCTTAGTCATAATATTCTTTTCTTGAGCTAGTTGAGCTCACCCTTTTCCTTTTGTTCCGTTTTTCTCGGGAGGCGAGAATATAAGCGAGTGCAGTCGGGGTATGGAATGAAGGTTCTAGAGAGAGTTGTTTAGTAGTCCTCACCATTTTGTAAAATAATGTATCAATAAATGTGATGAGGATTTATTTGAGTATAGATATTATGCAGAAGATAATATTTGTATTTAAACTCACGATTTCTTGTTGTAATAATAAAGTTGTAGTTGTTTACGTACCATATATTGACAACTCGGAATGGGTGATGTATACCTATTTTGGGGGCGTCACAGGTTGGTATCGAGCTTAGGGATATGATCTCTGGCGGAGATCGGGGAATAGAAACTAGTAGGGAGAGGCGAGTAAATCCTTCGCTAGTGTGTCCTACTACTAAACTTATTTGTTAGTTGGTCAAGATATAGGGATATTATGTGATATATTGATTTCCTTAATTAACCCTTGTTTTATGACGATGTTTGAGAATGTCGTTGAGAATACTAACAATGGAAATGAGGCCGTGGAGACGCCTTTGTACTCACCAACGAGGAGAAACGTCTGACAGTGGCAATGTTCCTCCCGTGAACAATACCATTGAAGCGAGATGATGAGCGAGGGGATGTTTAGAAGTTTTTTGCGATTCATGCAAAAATCGAGACGAGGAGACTCGTGTTCAAAATCTGAGGAGAAATGATAGCAATTCACGGGTTGTCACGCGACAAAACAGTTCGAAAGAGTTGGGACCACGAAATTTAAGGGAAAGCGAGATCCGATCATGGCGGAAACATGGGTTAAGCAAATTACCAAGATATTCGATGTCTTGGGATGCGGAGAACGAAGGTTCCATTCGCCACCTTTATGTTTCGTGGCGGCGCGGCGATTTCTTGGTGGGAGTCGTGGCGTACCCATCCAAATACGCAGACTCAGCGTGTCTTGGAGACGTTTGAAGCTATTTAATGACAAATACTTTCACGAAAGTGTTAAATCGTATGAAGGAAGTGGAGTTTATTAGGCGGAGCGAAACAACATGGCGGTGTCTCGATGCGACGAGGCAAAGTTTGCGAGTTATCCAGTTTTGCACCTCATTTGGTGGAGAATGAGGAGCGTGTGATGCGGATGTTTCTTAGAGGTTTGAAACCCGGCGTACGTCGATATCTCATTTCTCATAAACTTTCTCTCTATTCCGGATGTTGTAAGCAGGGGCTCAATTATTAGGCGAGAGATAACGAGTACGGTCAACCGAGGACCACAACCGAGGATCGTACGAGATAGCGATCAATGTAATAATGATAACCAAATGGAGAAAAAACAAGCGGACAAAATGGTTACCACTCTGGTGGAAATCATGGCCATGAAAATGAAGAAGTGAGTCGGGAGGAGATTTTAAAAAGAGGAGATTTAAAACGACCATGTGAAGGCAGCAGTCTTTTGAAGAATCGGTTCTAAGGGAGGAGAAACGACCACCGTCATATCTTCTACAAATCACGGAAAAGAGGGACATATCGGTCAAACCGCCCACACAGTTCAAGGTATGTTATAGTTGTGGAAAGGAAGGACATATTGCTCGAGATTGTTGATGGCGAAACCTAGTTCAATGAGGACGGTGACACAAAAGATCGTCCCGAAAAAGTCAAAGTCAACGATTAAGGAAAAGCGTTTGTTGTGATTGGTCATAATCGAGGAACCCAAGCGAGGTGATCACGGGTAAGCTATTTATAAATTCTTGCGAAGTTTATACCTTACTTGATCTGGGTCTACCCATTCATTTATCTCTCCTGCGTGTGCTCAACGTTTAAACTTGACTCAGGAGAAATTAGACTTTGACTGTCTGTGGAAACTCCGTTAGGAGAAACTTTCATCACATCCATTTGTTTATAAATCTTGTTTGATTCAAGTTGGCACCATCACCTTACACCGCCGACCTTATCTCTTTAAAGATACTTGCTTTTGATGTGATTTTAGGGATTGATTGGTTAACTACTCATCATGCCAAAATTGATTGTTTTTAATTAAGGTTGTTAGTTTTCATATTCTAACCAACTGTTTATGCAATTCAAGCAACTAAACCATTAAAATCAATCAACATCATATCTAATCATAAAGCTATTCGTTTATTAAAAAGCGGATGTCAAGCTTTCTTAGCCCATGTTATGGATTTGAATAAAGACACGTCAAATTTGAATAATATTCTGTTGTTATTGACTTTCTGGCGTATTTTCCGAAGAACTTCCGATTACCCCGAGCGTGAAGTTGAATTCTTTATTGATCTTGAACACGGTATAAAGCCCATTTCTAAAACCCCATATCGAATGGCTCTATTGAACTTGAGGAGTTAAAGGTCCAACTACGAGAATTGTTGGACATCGGTTTCATTAGATCTAGTACATCTCCTTGGGGTGCTCTGTTTTATTCGTGAAAGAAGAAAGGCGGGAGTATGCGACTTTAATATTGACTATCGGAATTGAACCATGTCACCATCAAGAATAGGTATCCTCTACCTCGTATTGATGACTTGTTTGACCCGATTCTGAAGAAACACAATTCTTTTCAAAATCGATCTTAGTTACGGATATCATCGGTGAAGATTAGAATCGAGGATATTCAAAGATTGCCTTTAGAACTCGATGCGGGCATTATGAATTCTTAGTCATGTCTTTCGAATTGACTAATGCTCCTGCTGACTTTCATGGATATGATGAACCGAGTATTTAAGGAATATTTAGATCGGTTTGTTGTTGTTTTTATTGATGACATCCTCATATATTCCAAAAGTCGTGAAGATCATGAGCACCATTTGAAATTTGGTACTCGAAAGGCTTCGTGAAAACAAACTATATACCAAATTGAAGAAATCGAGTTACGGCTTGAGGAAGTAGCATTCCTTGGGCACGCGTGGTGTCGAAACATGGAGTATCTGTTGATCCGGTGAAGATTGAAGCAATCTGAAGTTGGGAGCAACCGAAGTCGGTGGCCAATCACGTAGCTTTTTGGGCTTAATGGTTATTATCGGAGATTCGTGGAAGGTTTTCTCGAATCGCTACTCCATTAACCCAACTAACTCGGAAGGATACAAAATTCGTTTGGAGCGAAGAATCGCGAGAAGAGTTTCCAAGAGCTTAAGAGGAGACTTATTTAAGCACTGTTCTAACAATACCATCTGGTTCGGATGGATTTGTTATCTCAAATGATGCTTGAGCAAAGGGTTAGGATGTGTTCTCATGCAACGTGGGAAAGTCATAGCTTATGCCTGCCTCATGACAACTTAAAGAGTATGAGAGGAATTATCCTACTTATGATCTAGAGTTGGTAGCGATCGTTTTCGCTAAAAGATATGGAGGCACTATCTATATGGGAGAAAGTGGAGATATATTCGGACCATAAAAGCCTTAAAATTTCTTCACTCAAAAAGAACTCAACTCGACATCTGGCGGACGTTGGCTCGAACTATTGAAGACTACGACCACCTATTCATACCATCCTGGAAAAGCGAGCGTGGTAGGTGACGCGTTGAGTAGAAGATCATATCACGAGGAACGAGTGCGATGATGTCAAGTATCGCGTAGAGCCAACTTTAATAGAAAAAGTTAAGGTTGCTTTCGAGCCACGGAATCGGAGCTTATCGTATGAAGAAGAAAGTCTGAAGGAGCTATTCCGGCGAGAATTGATGAAGAAGGAATACTTGAGTCCACTCTAGACTTTGTGTTCCTAACGACTCGATTTGAAGTACAAGATTATGATGGAGGCACACATACACCATTTGCAATCCATCTGGAAGTACTAAAATGTATCGTGATCTTGACGTACATTTTGGTGGAACAATATGAAGAGAGAGATTTGCAAAGTTTATCTCGATGTGTTTAACTTGTCAACGTGTAAAGGCGGAGCATCTCGGTACCTAAGGGTCCGTTGCAACCACTTGAGATTCCGAAATGGAAGTGGGAACACATTACCATGGATTTCGTTATGGGTCTTCCTACGGTTTCTCGAAGGCATCAATGTTATTTGGGTTATTGTTGATAGATTAACCAAGTCTGCTCATTTCTTGCCGATCTGGAGACTTATTCCCTTGAGCGTCTTGCTTTAGTATGTGCGTGAATGAGATTGTGAGGTTGCATGGCATGCCCAGTATCCATAGTTTGGATCGTGACCCAAGATTCACCTCAAGATTTTGGGTTAGCTTGCAAAAAGCTATGGAGCGCAGTTTGCGATTTAGTTCGGCATACCATCCCCAAACAGACGGACAATCGAGAGGACTATTCAAACTCTTGAAGATTTATTAAGACTACGTGTCCTGAGACTTCAAGGGCGGTTGGGATAAGTATTTACCATTGGTGGAATTCTCCTACAACAACGGTTATTAAGCGAGTATATAGGTGTGGCTCCATTCGAAGCATTATATGAACGAAAATGTCGTTCTCCATATGTTGGGATGAGGTGGGTGAAGCAACATTGTTGGGACCCGAAAGTTAAGATGCGTATATGACTACGGAAAAGATCCAAATGATTCGACAACGTATACAAAGCGGCACAAGATCGACAAAAGAGTTATGCGGATCTTCATCGAAAGGGCGTGGAATTTAGTGTAGGGGATCATGTATTGTTGCGAGTTGCTCCATGTAAGGGAGTTACAAGATTTGGGAAGAGAGGAAAGCTCGATCCACGATTTATTGGTCCATTTCAAATTCTTGACCGAGTAGGAAATGTAGCCTATAGACTTGCGTTACCTCCAAGTATGTCTCGTGTTCATAATGTGTTTCACATATCGGTGCTTAAGTAAATATGTGAAAGACCCGAACCACGTTATAGAGTTAGAACCCACGAGAGATAGCCAAAGACTTAGCGTGTGAGGAGGTACTGTCAAGATTTTGGATAGGAAGGAGCATGTCCTGCTAGAGAAAGGTCATACCACAAGTTAAAGTTTTGTGGAGGAATCATGCTATAGAGAAATAACCTAGGAATTGGAAATGGAAATGAAAGCGAGGTATCCTCACCTTTTGAAACACCAGTGCGTCGACGTCGATTTAGAGGACGAAATTTCATAAGGAGGGAGGTTGTAAGACCCAAAACTTATTATTAATGAAATTTAATTTTCTCTATTTATTATTTTGAAATAGTAAGGGTTGATTTGATTAATGTGGATAGTTAGGGGTTAAATACGCAAATATTTCAAAATAAGCAAGTGGTTATAAAATATTCATTGTTGTTGGGGAATATTCGTTTGGTCGTGGAATATTAAATCTTTGTCGGGAATATTAAATGCGGCCAATAGCGACCATGTGTGGGCCCCATAACGTGAAAGCGATTGGATGAAGAAAGCGACAAATATAAGTTGTTTAAAAATAACGGCGTAGTTATTCTGAATTAACACTATTGGAATACCCGGTGGTTAAAAACACGATGTCTGGCGTTGTTGCACAAGATGGCACCAGTATTGCACCAATTATTGAAGGCCTTTACTCAATAATGGTTACGATAATTCTTTGTTCGATTATTTTATTGAGTTAATAATTCTTTGCGTTGATATTTTATATTCTTTGTTGTTTGATAATTGTCATTACACGATATTTTTCATTATCGAAGCAATAATTCATATTATCTGAATAATATTATTAGATAACATTATTGGCAATGTCTAGAAAGTTACATCTAAGGAGAGGTTTGGTCACCTAATTGCGCGCCAGGAAGAAGAAATTCTTATTGGAAAGCCCCTCTTTCTGGGAAGCTGCACATTGTCGATATTGTGATTCTGTAATATTATTTATGAATAATTAATTATTGATTCATATGATGAGAAAAATATTAATTTTATGTGGATATAGATGGAGAAAATTTTTATAGTGACAATTGTTGAAAATTGAAATTTTATCTTTTTACGATAAAATAATTCGTTTAAATATATTATTATATTTTAATAATATAATAATGGTGATATTTTACAACGAATGTGGGATATATGAGTATCTGAGGAGGAAGAGTATTTTTGTTGCAATAAATGTTTAAAACATGTTAAACATGTCGGTGGACCCCATTTATTGATTTGAAATTTGATTATAGCACATAAAATCGCTTGGTTTGTGGATTTGATTGATTTCTATTTGGAATTTGGAAAAACTTTCTTCTGCAAAGTTGTAGAGAATTGAATTTCCTATAAAAACTCACGAGATTCAATTTTCTGATGAAAGGGCTATTAATTATGAATTTTTGAAGCTCTCGAAGTTACGAAATAATTAATTTTTGGAAGTTTTAATTGTTTTATTTAAGAAAAACGTTTTTTTGCAATCCCACATGTGATACAAATGTGCTGAATTCAGTTGGTCTAAGGTGGGCTTGAATTTGTTTAATTATATTATTATTTTATTAAATTTTACTGCTTTGGTGTTACTAAGCGTTTTCTATAAATAGGGTCTTGGGTTAGAATTAAAAATCACACCAGAAACTGAAGTTTTCTCTCTATATTATCGGCGTATTCTTGTGAGTATTTTGAGTATACTTTGAGTATTGCTATCTGGTCTGAGTTCAAGTCATAGCTTATATCCTGGTGTTTATTAGAAATCTTGTCTTTCGAGGTAAGGGGGTATTATTTTTTTTTCGTAATGATATTATTTCTTCAATATCATTATCTTTGAAATGTTGATCTGAAGTTTTATCAAATTTGGAACTTTTTCATATCGGGGTTACTATTCACGAGTTCTTATTCACGAGTTCTTATTCACGAAGTACTATTCATGAAGGCGTGAAGATGTTTTTGTGGAATTTCTATCTTTTGGTGTCGATTACTATTCACGTATCTGAATTCCTTATTCACGATATCTGACCTATTCACCAAAAAATAAAATTTCTTCTTTTAAGTCCAAAATATCTATTACGGATACTAGTTTTGATTGTATCCATGTTTTGATCATTCTTGAATTTTACACCACTATGATTATTTTTGAGGTATTGTTGGACATGGATAAAACCAAGTACTGAATTCTTAATCCTTAATCCTTGTCATTTTGTTTCACTTTGGATTCGTTTCTTTAAAAATATTTTTCAACATCCTCGGTCTTAAATGATGATATTATGTAATATCTTTGGCACAGTAGTCAAAGATGAATGATTTCTTAAGAATATCTTTGGCTCAGTAGTGCAAAGATGAATGATTTCTGAAGAATATCTTTGGCCCGTAGTCAAAGATGAGCAGTGTTTAAATGAACATGACCAATCGATGAATATCTTTGGCACAGTAGTGCAAAGATGAATATTTGATTCCGATGTATATTGATTGATGTTACGAGGATAAAAAGATGAGCGATGAACTTTTAAATTCATACATAGAAGATAGTAGTTTGCATTCTCTACTTAACTCTTACTAATGAATTATTGTTTCATTGCGAATATTGATTTAAAATTTGTTGTCTATTGTATTCTATTAGATTTTTCCTGTTTGAAGACTAACGGTAATTTGTTGTATATTATCTTAGTCATAATATTCTTTCTTGAGCTAGTTGAGCTCACCTTTTCCTTTTTTTTTCCGCTTTTTCTCGGGAGGCGAGAATATAAGCGAGTGCAGTCGGGGTATGGAATGAAGGTTCTAGAGAGAGTTGTTTAGTAGTCCTCACCATTTTGTAAAATAATGTATCAATAAATGTGATGAGGATTTATTTGAGTATAGATATTATGCAGAAGATAATATTTGTATTTAAACTCACAGTTTCTTGTTGTAATAATAAAGTTGTAGTTGTTTCTGTACCATGTATTGACAACTCAGAATGGGTGATGTATACCTATTTTGGGGGCGTCACATTTGCCCTCCATCATTTTCATCCTCCAAAAATAAAAAATATTTGCATATACCCTCCATTTTTTCTCACATAGGGTTTGATCTAGCTGCATCCAAATCTACAAGAAAAAAAATGAGTTCTACAGGTACAACAAAAGGAGGCAGAGGCAAGCAAAAGTCAACCAAATCGGTTACCAGATCTTCAAAAGCCGGTCTACAATTCCCCGTCGGTCGAATCGCTTGTTTTCTCAAAAACGGCAAGTACGCCGAACGCGTCGACGCCGGTGCTCCCGTTTATCTCTCCGCCATCCTCGAGTACCTCGCTGCTGAGGTAAAAATTAAATCTTTTGAAATGTCAACGTTATTTTGACTTTACTCTGTTGATATTTCCAGAGCAGATTCTATTTATGGCAGATAATTACTGTGGTTTTATTTTGTTATACTGTGTAGTCATTGGTTGTATTTTTCTCTGGCATTTATAAAGTTAGCTCTAGCGATAATAATAGACAAATCTCCTCTGTTTTCATAACTGAAAAGTAAATTTTAGGGATTGCTGTTTAGGTTAAAAAGATTTGAACTTTAGCTTCATTTTCTACTTGGGATTTATTTGGAATTATGTTATCATATGTATTTGTGAATTTGAGTGTTGGTTTTTGATTGTATGTTTAGGTTCTCGAGTTTGCGGGGAACGCTGCAAAGGATAACAAGAAGAATCGGATAGTTCCAAGGCACATACAGCTTGCAGTGAGGAATGATGAAGAGTTAAGCAAGCTCTTGGGCACAGTTACTATTGCCAATGGTGGTGTTTTACCTAACATTCACCAAACTCTTTTGCCAAAGAAAACTGGAAAAGGGAAAGATGAGATTGGATCTGCTTCCCAAGAATTCTAGTGTTTCTTTGACTTTTGAGGGGGATTTTGATGTTTCATGTTTAATACTTATATGAAGGGTGGGGTTTCATGTTTCTGGGTTGTGACTTCTGTTGATGTAAAACCCCAATTTTGGGAATTTTTATTGAATGAATACAAAAGAGTTATAATTATCTTCTATTTGATATAATTATTATGTTTAATTTATTTTGAAACTCATTCTAAAGTGCGAGATTAAATGGAATTGTTTTTGGATTGATTGTTTGATTTGGGAGTGTGATATAACAAAGTTCAAGCAAAATGGCTTCAGGTGTTGTATTCATCTTTCAACCTTATTATTTTGATGTTGTCTGGATGCGTTCTTCGACAGCCTTGTTTTGTGCTGATCATCCAGGGCATGTGAATTAGGAGATGGTTGATTTTGTTGAAGAATTCAATTTGAAGTCGATCAGCTGAAAGCATAGCTGTTAGCATTGCATTGCAGTTTTTTCTTCTCTGGCCAGTGATTATACAATTATTGAAATGGAGCCTAGATTCATTCACGTACAGACACTACAGTATGTGCAGTGTTGTGCTTTCCTAGTTCAATGCATATATATTACAAATACCCGAGCCTTGTAACTTTTAAGTGTCGTGAATCGAGAATCGTGGAATGTAAACTATGAAATGCTTCACTTACGTCCATATCTCGGGCAAGTGATAGAAGGTTGGACTAATGAAGGATCATCTTATTTCTCATTTCATTTTCATGATCCTATGACATTATTATACCAAGAATTTTACATGATGAATTTGAGGATTTGTGAAGGGGGGAAGAATACCAGGTTTTCATAATCACAAAGTCAAGTCTCTCACAACTATTTTGAAGGCAAAAATACCCTCCAATTCAAAAATATATTACCCTATCTCTACCTCTTAGTTTTCTGAATACTCTCCCTGAACCATTTTAGCTTATATACTACTACCTCCGTTCTTAAAAGATTATCATTTAAGGTTTTGGCACATGGATTAAGAAAGTATCATTTACCAAGTAAAATTTGTTTGAAATTCCATCACTACCCCTTTATGGGAAGTTGAAAACTATTAATACAAGGAAGAGAATTTCTTGGGACAATGAGAGAAGGTAGGGGTAATATAGGAAAGTAAATAATTTATTCTCCTCGAAAGTTGTAAACGACAAACATTTTAGAACAAATTTTTTCTTCTAAAACGATAATCTTTTAGGAACGGAGGAGTAGTATTGTAAGACCCCAATTTTTATGAATAAAGATGAATTTTCTATAAATATCATTTTGAATATTATGGAATGAATTTGATATAAAGTTATAGTTTGGGTAATATTTATAAATTTTACAAAGTACGCAAGTTGTTATATAATATTCGATTGGTCGGGGAATATTCGTTTTAATAGGGAATATTCGTACAACGGCACAATCATTGGTGGACCCCACAACGAAATTATTGTCGGATTAAGAAAACGACAAAAATACTTTATGAAAATAACGGCGGAAGTTTTACCGTTAACTTGTTGAAACACCGATTAAAAAAAATGCGATGTCTGGCGTAATTCTTGAATGCACACGGTATTGATTATTGATACTTATGTGATAAGTCACTCCGGTTTTGTTTTATTGGTATTATTAATGTAATAAAACAAAAAAGCTTTTTATATAAAACATAATACTTTTATAAAGTTATTCGTTTTATTAGGCTTATAAGTAAAACTTTTAATTTATATAAAATGAGAATACTTTTATAAAGTTATCTATTTTATTAGACAATAATTAGAATATATTATATTTTATTATGCATAGTATTTGCATAGTGCTCTGCGTAGTAAAATCTTTTATAAAATTATTAGGTTTATTAGATTATAAATAGAATATATTATATTTTATTTAAAAGATTTTGCTTTAAATATGGATAGTCAGATTAAAGTAAATCAATGTGGATGCTTCATGAGTTAATTCTTATGCGATTCATTTTTCTATAAATAAAGCTCATTCCTTCATTATTTTTTTTGAATTCACTTTGAAACTCTAGAGAGAGAATTATAGAGAAGCTATAGAAAAGTATTACTAACTTTCCTCCCTACTCTTATATTCAGCTTTCTTTTACGGTAAGTGATATTATTTGTTGTACTTTCGTTAGGGTATTCCTTCTTTCTTATTGGTGAAATTCTTTTGTTATTCCATTCTTTATTATTACATTGGAATAACTTTTGTATCTGTGGGATACCTATACTTGGTGAAATTCTTACATTATTCTATTATTTATTGTTACATTGGAATAACTTTTGTATACTGCTGGATACCTATACTTGGTGAAATTATTACATTATTCCATTATTTATTATTCATTTGGAATATTACGTATGTGCATTTTACGCCGGACTGGTTTTCGATCTTTTTATTATTACATTTGGAATATCTTGTCATGCGTTTACTGTGGGACTGGTTCCATTCTTTATTATTACATTAGAATATCCTCGTCTCATGCGTTTACGCCGGGACTGATTCCGTTATTTATTATTACATTGGAATAACTTTTGTATGCATGCGATTATCGCGTGCACGGTGATTTCTTTTGTTATTCCATTCTTTATTATACTCGGTTGGTTAAAACTTTGACTTATATACTCCATGAAATTATTGGAATATCCTTGATATTTGCAAGGCTTCATCCAAAGATCTTTTCATGTAAATATTCTTCTCGAGCATTCTTGAATTTTACTCTACAAAATAATATCATGTTGACAATTTGGGCGTTATCGGTTTCAGATAAATTAATTCTTGAATTTGTTTTATTGAATTCTTATATCATTGTCATCATCCTCATGTTTATATTTTGTTGAAAGTCATCTCGTGATGCAGAAGTAGTGCATAGATGGACTTGGTATGATTATGGCCAAGATTATTCGGTTAATCATGGCCGTAATATTACAAATGATGTGATAAAAGTCCTCGTTGGTCCGTAGTGCATTGATGGGCCGATTGTTGGCGTGATCATGACCATTAATGAATACACGAATGTCCTTGCGCACGTGGTGCGTGGATAATTGTGGTTGTGATACTTAAAGAATATCCTTGGTAGTAGTGCTGAGGTGATTCGATGATGTGGATTATTTATTAAGTTGAGTCCCAAATGATAAAAGTGATGAAAAACCTTTTAAATCATGAAGATAGTAGATTTTATTCCTACTTGACTCTCTCCAATGGATTCTTTGTTCTACATTGCAGTTAAACTTGATAGTTATTATATTTTATCGGTTTAACACTTATTTGAAGGCTAACGTTAAATTATTCTCGCATTATCTTAGTCATAATATTTCTTCTTGGGCTTTAGTTGAGCTCACCTTTTCTTTCACTATTCTCTTGAGAAATGAGAATATAAATTTGGACGAGTCGGGAACGGAGTGATGGACGGATGATAGTATTAGTAGTCCTCACTAATCCATTAAATAGTGTGACAATAAAATGTAATGAGGACTTATTCGAGAGTGAATATTATGCAGAAGATATTTGTATTAAAACTCATGCCTCTCTTGTTGTATATTAAAGATTGTATTTGTATTACATCATTATGTATTTGGTGATTTGAGAATAGGTGATGATATCTATTTTTTGGGGGCGTCATGAGTATTTTAAACAATAAAAACTATTTTCTCAATTTCCTAGTATGCTATCAAAAATCTAATTTATTAAAATGGTGCAAATTAAATATCGAGTATTTTTTGCAGCAACTATATGACAGCTTGGGAATGTTGCTCAAATGGTAGGGCTCTCTCTTAACCTGTGATATGTGCGCACCGTTCGATCCTTTGCATTTCCATTCCCCTTTTTTGATTAGCCCCTCAGGCCTCAACCAAATGGCAGTCGTTATCTTTTTTGATTTAGCCCCTCAACCAAATGGTAATCGTCATCTTCAGTCGCTGCTACTGCTACTGCTCTGTGAAGTTTGAACTGAACTAGTTGCTGCTGCAGCTTAATTATTTGGTAACAATGGCCGTCCCTCTTTTCAATCTCGCTCCCGATTTGTCCGTCTCAAGACTCTGCTTAGGTCTCTCTCTTCAATGTACAACTTTTCTTCTTGGTGTTTCTGCTACTATTTATTTACAATTTTATTGTGTATAATTAATCTCAGGGACCATGACTTTTGGAGAGCAGAACTCGTTGCCTCAGTCCTTTCAACTTCTCGACAAAGCATTCGATGCCGGAATCAACTTCTTCGATTCTGCCGAAATGTATGTAATTATTTCGGAAATACCCAATTACTCTGTGTTTCATTACCTTCATACATATGAATTTCTGTTAAAATTTTGTACGAGGGTTCAGGTATCCAGTGCCACAGCGTGCGGAAACTCAAGGGCAGAGCGAAGAGTATTTTGGACGTTGGATTAGAGAGAGAAATATTCCTCGGGACAGTCTCGTCTTCGCCACTAAGGCAGTCAACGCTCCATTGAATTACAGTCCCTTGTTAATTGATGTTGTTTAAACATTTTGAGCTCAAACTGTAAAAAAGTTACCTGACCGCTGTTCCATGATCAGAACATGAATTTGCATGCTGCTTAATTTTTTAGTATTGTTGATGAAGTGAATTTTCATCAACCAAAATTTCAGTGTTTGAAAGCTAGAATTCAGGGTTTTGCAAGTTTTTCAGTATTTTCTTGTTGATATGTTAATCTGTTCATGTCCTTTGAAATGGAATAAGCTTGATTTGAATATTATTGTGAACCATTATGTTACAGGTTAGTGGCCCATCTGGACAGATGACTTGGATTAGGGAAGGGCCAACAAGTTTGGATGCCAGTAATATAACACGGGCTATTGACAATAGGTTGGTCCCCAATTAGTTTCATGGGTGACTTTATCACAACTTTGATTCAAAATCTATAGAAATGAACTATGTTATCTCTTGTTTTTATTTGTCTTATGAGTTGTGTCTAGTAATTCACATACAAGATATGTATGCTATGCCAATTGCCATAGTAGTGCGTAGAGTATGGATGACTACTTTTATGTTGTCGTTTTGTGTTGGTACATTTTCAAAAGATCTTCAAAGTTCACAATATTGTAAGGAGATCATTTGCACTATCGCAGTACTACTTTTCTACCTATGCCCAGGCATCAATGCCCTTTTGCCATTCTTATGGTATTGCAAAAACATTTTTACTTTTATGTTTCGGCCATTACTTGTCTGACAGTTGACCGTTAGTTATATTAGATGCTATTCAGTTGTGGTTCTCTGACATTATCTTTGGATCTTTATGTTACGGAAGTTAACCGCATTGCATTTCAATGTGCCTTTTATTTTAAATAGTAAGTATTCGATGCCCTATTTTAGTTGTGCTAATTATGTTTTGCATTTGGAGATTCTGTTTTTTATATCATGAGCGAACAGCTTTGCAGTGAAATGTGTTAACGTTCACGTAAATCTGATTGTTTTCTGATGGAATGTATCACTTTTGCAGTTTGTTGAGAGTAAAAACGGATTACATTGACCTTTACCACATTCATTGGCCTGATCGGTTTGTATTTTGGTCTTATCTAGTGTTTTGTTATATTTCTGTTGACAAAGAAGGACCTGTTGGATAAAAAAACAAACTTTCAGAAAAATAACCAACTAACATATCATACAATTCTCCATGTTAAAATTTTAATTATCCCTTTTTCAGATATGTTCCCATGTTTGGTGAAACTGAATATGACCCAACCAGACAGTTTTGTTCTGTGGGTATTGAGGAGCAACTAGATACTCTAGGCAGGGCTGTTGATGCTGGTAAGGTTAGTGATAATGTCCAGACTTTATCCTCTTCAGTCATTCTTTCATCAACATGACTTTCCTCTTAATAGAATAGAAACTATGTCTTGTAGATCAGGTACATCGGTCTCAGTAATGAGACACCATATGGCCTCATGAAGTTCCTACAAGTTGCTGAAAGTTGTCCTGGGTATCCTAGAATAGTATCTGTGCAGGTGTTGTATGTCTCAATTATAGTTCAATAGTGAGACTTCTCATCTCTATCTCTCTCACACGGCTTTATTCATTTTGAGGCTTATACATAACTCATTTTCTTTGATTATTTATTGTAGAATTCCTATAACTTGCTCTGCCGAAATTTTGATTCAGGAATGGCCGAGTGCTGTCATCATGAGAGGTATCTCATGTGTTTATTAGTTGGTGACTGGAGCACGGATAATTTAGATTATGTGATTTAATTTTACTAAGAACCTTGGAGAGGCAACTCTGGAAGAAGTGCTCTGTTTAATGCAACTTTACTTTGTTCTGAGATTGGCTGTATATACGTATCTCAAGAGCTTCCGTATAAAAATGGAGTTCATGTTTATTGATCTGATGCTGGAATTATTTGTGTTAAATTTATGTCCTGTTTTTGAAATCATTCTTGGTGATACTTGCACCATGACATTTGTAGGATAAGCTTATTAGCCTACAGTCCTCTGGCAATGGGTATACTTTCTGGAAAGTACCTCTCACCTGATAAGGGTCCAACTGATGCTCGCTTAAATATTTTCAGAGGTATGACTAACTTGTTTAGTTTTGTTCAAGCTGTTAAAAATGCCTCATCCTGACTGGTAATGTTTTTCTTTTCAGGGAGGTATTCAGAAGGGGAATCCAGATACAATCTGTCTAACACTATCATTAAAGAAGCTACTGAGGTATGCCAATTCTTTTCACTTAGTATTACATTTATATCAAACTTCATTAGTAGTTCAGGAAGGAAATTAAAACAGTTTAAAAGAACTATTCTTTGATATTGTGAAGTTTGTATTGGTGATCAACAATTCATAGAATTGTAGGTTAAAATTTTGACAAACTTTCATCAGCTAAATGTAGACATGTAGGTTAAATTTTTTGACATGAACTTTCAGCAGGTAAGTGCAGATCTACAACTTGGATTAGAGTCGCATTCTTGAACTTGTTTAACCTGAATTCAAAATTGTACAGTGGTGGACCTGGTGCCCTGCTGAAATAATAATGAATTGGGAGTCTCTCTCTATAATAATTGTATCAGACGTCCATTTTTAAGTTTAGTAGATGACCAGGAGTGTCGATAGTAGATGACCAGGAGTGTCGATTACAAATGCAGATGACGACTCTATTGGGGGGGCTCTTTTGTGAAGGAACTTCTCATGGCCCAAACTTCTTTATTTTATTTATTTTTTATTAATCATGATTCATGGGTATCTTGACGTCTTTATTAAGTTATCTACTGCTGTCTTTGTGTGATTAATTGCCCTTAACTTAATTTTGCAGGCATATCTTGCCATTGCAGAAAAGTATGGTATTCAGCCTGTATCTCTTGCAATTGGTATGATCTCTGTCCCCCCCTCCCCCCCCCCTCCCCTCCCCCTCCCCCCCCCCCTCCTCCCCCTCTAAGTGTGCTCACATGCTTACCCAAGTTCCCAGTGATTAATTCAGCTATCCTTTTGCAATTAATATTCCCCAAAATGTCCTTTTTTGTTAGGGCCTAGACCTGGCAAACATGGCCCAAGCCCGCGGGGCGGCCGGCCCGCCACGGGCTGCAGCTTTCTAGCCCAGGAAAAGCTGGGCTGTTTTGGCCTGGCCCGCGGCCCGTAATTTTTTTTTTTTTTAACAAAATGTTGCTACTTGTGGGGCTTGAACACAAGACTTGTAAGTAAATAAATAAGAGTTCAAACCAACTGAGCTACAACAATTGTTTATTTTTAATACAATCTTTAATATATTGTTTCTTTACTATAAATGGGTAATAACTTCTAACTGTACTGAACGTTACTCATAGCCTCATAGGACTATACTGTCTCTGACTACTGAGTTCCATAATTCCATTTCCATTGAAGTAAATATTAATGGGTTCCATTAATATTTAAAGTCAGCAAATTTTTAAACCTCGCTCTTTATAAGGCCAAACAATACTACAATTTTTGTCAATCACTGCCCTGTACATGAAGTCATGAAGCGTCAAATCATTCATTTTAAAGAGAGAATATGAGGATAAAAGATAGTAACCCATTTTCAAAGATAAAAATGTATAAAGAATTAATTTGTAATAATTAATTCAATTATTTAACATAGATATTAGATAGTCTATAATTAAGATATGTAGTTAATGTAGGTAATTAATTAATAATACTAATTTATAATACTATTAAAATTTTAATTGATTGAGATATGTAGTTAATGTAGGTAGTTAATTAATCGTGTGTTGTTTGTATTATTGTTTATTATTAATTATTTTATTATTTTTAATATTTATCATTATTACTATTTCTGGTGTAGCAAAAAGTTTACAAAAAAAAAAAAATTTAAAGCGAGAAGCCCGCGGGCCGGGCCGGGCTGGCCCGCCACGGGCCTCATAATTTCGGCCCACCAAAACCCGGGCCTTTTTGGCCCGCCCCGCCCGTTTGCCAGGTCTATTAGGGCCCTTATTGTGTGCCTTTGAGGAGCTGTTTGAGTTAGCTCTAATGCAATGGAATATCAATCTAAAACATAGGGCCTGTACAAGATATTTCTAGTTCTAGAGTGTTCAAATATATGCAAGGTCTTGCAACTTTTATTTTTCCAAGTAAAAACATATGTATGCAAAGTCTTAAAACTTAGCAATGTTATTCTATGTACTTCTTCTGTTGGAGGGGACAAAATTTCAAGAGTGCAATCATCAGACACTTAAAGCGGGGAGATTATTTTATCTGGAGGGACCAGTGAACTTAAAAACAATTTTGTTGGATAAATGAGGCAATATTAAGTGAGAGAGCTCAAAAATTTTACTTATTTGGTTCTTCTTCTAGTCCTTTCCCCTCTCTGTGCCCAATGTTATTCTTCAATTTATACAGATGACGTATACAGAAGTCTTGTTTCTAATATGTCCAAGTGGTAATGTCTCATACGCTTGACTCTTCCACTTCTCAGCTATTGACTATTGTTCTCCCTTCTGGTTTATTAGGGTACCTCTTTCTAGTATAAAAACCCTTATTGTGTGTGGTCGCAAGGAAATTCCATTTTCTAATATTTAGATTTTTAAAAGAAGTCCTGAAATTTGTAACCGTTGAATTAGATCACAAATCAGGTCTAGTTGTTTATATTGTAGTATATCTTTTTATTGCTAGTGCATGAAACAATCTTTTAATGTGTGGGTTGTTTTGATGCCCCATATTGACATGAGTAGTTGATTGTGGATTAAGTGGTCATGTCAGTTTGTACCTTATCTAGTACCCTTACTTCACTTAACTAGCTCTTGGTTCATTCTTGGCAGCCTTTGTCTTGAGGCACCCGCTTGTTGGTAGCGCTGTTTTTGGAGCAACAAAGTTTGGGCAGCTCCAAGAGGTTCTCAAGGGATGTGAAGTCGAACTCAGTCCTGAAACAATTGCAGATATTGACAAGGTTCATTCAAGGTTCCCAAATCCCTGTCCCTGAGAACGTTATGAAATTGTTTTATACTCCATTAAACGTGATTTATTTAATTTAGTCTCGAAAAGATCTTCATCCTTGGAATCCAGTTTATTCTTGTAGACAGCGATTCAAGACAACAGATGATCCAGAAAAAATTATGTTTTGATACTAGGAAAGCATTTGGCTCGCAGAGCAATTCCATAATTTTTGACTATCCATGCAGACAAATTATGTAATGTTTAGTTTGTGTCAAAAAACTCGCCTATACCAACACAGACTTCAACTCTCGAGAGTCGAGACAAGGGGAGGAGGATAACAAGTTTTTACTTGGTCATTCTGTCTGTAATATTATTATTATATTATTCCCACAGCTTTACAACATAAATAAAAAAATCCTACTATTATTTTTTCTAGGAAAAAAATGATATTTAATTTTTTTATAGATTCTAAAGATATATTTCTTGTTCTATTCACACTCTAAATTAAAACTCGAGTGTTTATTTTGGAGGTGATGATTGAGACTTATTGGGGGGAAGAGATTGACAATTTTTGTAAAACAAAAAGACTATAATTATTCCTATTACGTAATTATAATATTATAATAATACTCTTCTCAAAAAAAAATATAGCGACTGTTTTTCTTTCTTAAACTAGTGTACCCTATTTTTAAAAGTTCTTATTACAAACCCCGTCTAATATATACTTACTCCTTCCCAGAATAAAAGTTATTATTACTATTTTAGATAGTCTCATGTTAAATATCCATTTTCTTTTAATAACTAAATTTTTACACATTTTTTCCTATTATGCCCGTAGCATTAAATATCTCATACTTTTCTTATTCTAATTTTTTCTCCATATTTAATGACATTATTATGGACAATTTTATCATTTTATTCCTCTTCTTAATATGCGTGAAAAGTCCACCAAGACTTTTATCCTGGGACGGAGGGAGTAATATTTAGACGATTTCATCTTTTTTTTAATTACTTATTTATATCATTTAGGATAATTAATTATAATTTTTCCAAAATTATCTTTTATAGAAAAATGTTACAGATAAGAGAGTATTAGATAAATATGATAATTATAGAAATTTAAGGTATTATAGACAATTAATATTATATTTAATGTTATATAATTATTTTCTTTGTGCACAATTCTAAAACGACGTATAATAAGGAACAGAGGGAGTGCTATTTTAGGTAGTACCAAGTTAGATGTCTACTCACTTTAAATAATATATGTTTTTACAATAATTTGTCTATAATACTCCCTTAGAATTAATTGTCATATTTTTATTCTGTGTATATTTATATAGCATAACTAGTCATGGGCAAAAAACTATGCAATTTAATAAGAATTTTGTCATTTTATTATTTTTCTTACTATGCACAAAAAGTCAAGGAGTACTTTTATCTTGGGATTAATGGAGCATAAATTTAGTGAACTAATATTTTCACATGTATTTTTGATATTTTCGCATGATCTTTTTCTCACATGATATAGCGGGTCCCACCTTCATACCAAAAAGAACTATGCGAAAATATCAACAACACATGTGAAAACATTGTTCCCCTAAATTTATCTATTTGTAGACCTCCTTTTGGTGGACAAAATTTATTATACTTAAGAACATTTTTTTGAGGAAGGAGGGATTAATTATTGAATTGATATTTCCACAAGTAGATTTGATAATTTCACATGAGGTGAACTCCACTTATTATTCACGTGAGGAAAAACTTATAGAATTATCAAATTTACTTCTGATCAGTTATTATTATTGTTATTATATTTTTTAAAACTTTGACTTGCACGAAGCTTATGAGGTTGACCTTGAATTCAAAGCGAGAAGTCAACGAAGAGAGCCTCAGCCTGATGATCAAATTATGTTAATTTAATTAATGATGATCAAATTATGATGGTTTGATCATTAACAATCAAATTATTTTAAGGGTATTTTTAGATGTTCATACAATATATTAAATAATAATTTCATAATCGTATAAATAAATTTATTAAAAATCGCAAGTAGTTATTATATAGAATTATTATACATTTTTTTTATTCGTTATAGAAAGGGGTTACAAATTGTTTGGTACTCATAATGGGATCTATTTTTCTAATAATCATGAAAATAGTGCAGAACAACCAAGTAAAATTGCATGAAGATGACACAACTCCAAAGACTAATTTTAAGAATTCCATTTTTAGTATAATGTTGAATTTTATTGTAATTCTAAAACACCAATTTATATTAATCATTAATATTAAAAGAAGGAAATATCTGAAGAACGTTGTTTGTGTTTTTCGCTTTGCTGGCTGGCTGGCAACGTTTGTAAACTGTAAATTGCTGACTGCCGGAGAGGAAGAAAAAACAGGCGCTTCCCTTGATATGACCACAACAAAATTAAAAAAAATCTCAGCTTCCCCTACCACAATTACCCCTCCCTTCTCCATTGTCTCTCTCTAAAATCGCTCAAATACCATAAACGAGAGCTCTAGCTGCTGAACTACTAAAAAAAACTCATTTTTTGACAAAAGGATCCAATTCCGGCGACAACCCCGTGCACCGCCATAAATACGGTGGAGGAGGTGTTATGAATTTTTTATCCCCATCTACATTTTCTCTCTTGAAATTAACAACTGTTTCTATTTTTGTACTCGTTTGATCCATCTAACTGTCCCAATATATCTCAATTGGAGTGTTATCGATATATATTTCCGGGTAATTGATTCAATTTTAGCGGGTGGGTCGGGATGGCTTCTTCGAAGCCGTGGCTATCTCCGGCTCCGACTTATCGCTCCTTGGAAACCTATTGGGATACCGACGATGACGCCCCCGGTCCCCGCTGCAGTCACACTCTCACCGCCGTCGCCCCAACTAAATCTCACGGCCCTCGCCTCATCCTATTCGGCGGCGCTACAGCCATTGAAGGCGGCGGCGCCTCCTCCGCTCCCGGCATCCGTACATTTCCTTCCCCGCTTCTATCTCTCTTTCTATACAAACATGTATAGATAAACGTTTGTTGAGAACTTATTTTTTTTTGTAAAATTTTGTGTGTTTTTTTAGGGCTAGATGGTGTGACGAATACTGTTCATTCCTATGATGTTCTCACAAGGAAATGGATCAGGCATGTTGAATTATACTTGTTCTTTTGTTGATTCAGTAGAAAGACTTTAACTTGAATTATACATGTTCTTTCAACAATTAGATGAAATGGGTGTGTTAAATTGGATTGAAGTTCAAAGTGTTATACTGTGCTTTGTGTTCATATTATCCAGAATAAGACCTGCTGGTGATCCACCTTCTCCTAGAGCAGCCCACGCAGCTGCAGCAGTTGGCACCATGGTTGTGTTTCAGGTGATTAGAACTCCATGTCGAATGAGAAAAGATTGTTTTTTGTTGTTCTTTTGTTTTTATTATTGATGGATTTGTGCTGCATTGCTAGGGAGGAATAGGCCCGGCTGGTCATTCGACAGATGATCTTTATGTGCTTGACATGACCAATGACAAATTCAAGTGGCATCGGTAGGTTTCTCAATTTGCAAAAAAATAAATTTTCCTTGTTTGTTGAGATTTTCTTTATTTTGACTTGGCTACTGTTGTTTTAATCTAGAGTTGTCGTTCAAGGACAGGGTCCTGGGCCTCGATATGGTCATGTAATGGACTTGGTTGCCCAAAGATACCTCGTTACTGTCAGTGGAAATGACGGTGAGTCCAGTTTCTCTGTTTAGCTTATCATTTGAGTTCTTTATTCAGGTTTGCCAATTGGAAAAAGCTATTAATTTTCTTCCTCTCTCAAAGGAATCAATTAGGGTTGCCAACTACTTGTATGTTTATGTGTCAGATAGTAAGTTACTGTAATTTACTTCAATAAATTTTTAGGGTGTAATAATGCACATCCTAGTTTTTATTGCTTGTATCATGCTGTTGTTTTTTATACTAAATGTGTTTTAAAGTGAAGTAGCATTGGTAATGGCTGGACGTTGCAATGAAATAACCAATGATTGTACTTATCACTACCGGCTAGTTGAATTAATTATCTGCAATCTACCACCCTTCTTTCTTATGTCTTTCTAGGAACACAGATAATTCCGTAGGGGTATAAAGTTACTCTATATTAATTTAATTTTTAATTTATTACCAAAATAAGCGAGCGTTTTTCCCGCGGTAGATAACAACCAAAAGCTATTCGAACTATTTTGGATAAGATTAAATAATAATTTTCAAGTTTTCTCACTGTTTATGATGATTGGGTCCTATCCAAATGTAACCCTCAGTATCCTGATTCCTGCAAGCCAGCTGGTGGTGGAAGAGGGTTTTGGAGCAAAACTTCATTGATGCACCTTGGCTAGTACAAACACCACTTGTTCATTATGTAATTTCAGGTCTGGTGACCATACATGTATCCTGTACAAAACAGGAAAAAGTGTAAGAAAGTAAGAAGGCATTTCTTGCTGTAGTGCTTTACATTCATCTAGTGGCACTAGGCCTACTACGCTGAATCTGATCTTTGTGTATGTAAAAGTGACCCATCAGGTATTGGATGTTTTTCATATTGATGTACAAAAAAAGTCAATGTTGAATACTTTACCGGATAGTTGCTGGCAGTAGATGGTCAAGGTTAACCAGCAACTTTCGAGTTCTGGCTGTAAAGATAAATTTGTTTTTAGATATGCTGTTTAGTTGGCTATGCAATGGCCATGCTTTTATCAATGTTTGAGATAGTTTATGATAACAAGTCCACATCCTAGTGTTAAACCCTTTGTGTCCAAATTCTTTTAAGCTAGCTGGTGGCAGAATAAGTTTATGTACTACAACTATTTGGATATCCCTTGGCGAGTATAAAAGATGTATGTTATTAATTGAAAAAGAAATGGGAACAAGTCACTATAGAATTGTACTAGTCCATATAAAAAGCCAAATGTGATCTTTATGAAAATGTTATTGACCAGGTAGTATAGTATCTTTTCTTGACCTGATATCAATCCTATAAGAATCAGTGTGTGAGACTTCTGTTAGGAAATTTTCTGGCAGGAGATGGTCCTGTCATGAAGCTTAGAAAACAGCTTTTGGTCCTTCAAACAAGGATAATATTTTGACTTGGATGTCCTATTATGGTTGGATTGAAAATACAAACATTTTTGGAAACTTTTGTTCATTGTGGGTAAGTTGTGTTCATTTTATTTGTTCCTGAAATGGAATGTTTCGTAATAAAATCTAATCCTTGGCATAAACAAACCTCCAGCTTATGGTATTATTGACCTCATGTGAACTTTAGATTACCATACACATGTTCCCTATTTTAGGGAACTGTCCTTTTTGTTCTCATAACACTTGTGCCTTTTATGTCCCTCATAAAACTGAAAAGAGGTAATCACTAGTAAATACAAGCTTGTGCAAGCACCTCTTTCCTTGGGATAATCATAAATTAATTCATGTGCATGTGATACAACATTAGAGAAGTATGTTTTTACGGCTTTATCATATTTCATAACTCCCTAAAAGTAAATTATATTTTTATCCAGGTAAAAGAGTGCTATCGGATGCTTGGGCCTTTGATACTGCTCAAAAACCATATGTGTGGCAGAAGCTCACTCCGGAAGGCGATAGACCTTCTGCTAGAATGTGAGTTATATTCTGATCATAAAGTTACTGTTTGTTAACTGTCCATGGTGTGTGCTCAGCAAGCTGTTTTGAATATTTCTTTTGTTTGAAGGTTACCCTAGTGAGTTTTTGGCTTTTGTTCTAATGTAGAATGGCGATGGTAATACCTAATCTTTCTTGAGATTTATCTGGGTATGCAAAGTGAAGTGAAGTTATTTCTCAAATGATCTTTCACTTGCTTAAAATAGAAAAAGAATAGGAAAAGTCCCAGAAGGGGTTTTGCAATTTGGAAATAAAGATTAGTTAAGGAGGTACGCTTGATAAAGTAGTTAAT
Source organism: Panax quinquefolius (assembly GCA_020205615.1). Classification (NCBI taxonomy): domain Eukaryota; kingdom Viridiplantae; phylum Streptophyta; class Magnoliopsida; order Apiales; family Araliaceae; genus Panax; species Panax quinquefolius. The sequence continues at coordinate 6,761,183 of CM035162.1, read as the reverse complement.
ATTTTACTTGTATTTTTTTGGGACACTATTCTGCAGAAGTAAATAGCCAAACTTTCTAAGATTTAGTGGAGGTTTTAAGACACCATTACCTTCTGACTGTCAGTGGCAGAATGGTCTTCATTTGTTTTCAGTTTGGGGTTTCTTATTTTGAATGGACTCAGTATTGTATATTGTCTATTTCATATTTTTCCTTCAGTAATATGCATTTATTTGTTGCTCTGTTCTTCTTCTTGTCTTTTCTAGCTGCTGTTGCAGATACCTGCTGCTTTTGCATGAAGAACTATAAAAGCATGCATAGTGGCATCATATATCTCAAAATCACCCCCAGCTGTAAATGAATGGATGCCTTTCCCGAACAAAACTCAACTCAAGTTCATATAACTAGTCAAGCTCGAAAAAGTTTTTTCATTTGTTTACATAAATGAGTTGACCTCAAGATGTGTCGTGTTTGACTCGAGCTCGAATCACTTAAACTCAGCTCATTTAATAATAATCATGGTATCATTAATATAAAATTATTATTAATAATAAAATTTTATTCATTAAACATATAAAACTTGAGCTAGACTTGATTAAGCAAAGCTGGCGAACAACTCACTTACTAAACAAGTCGAGCTTGAACACCTCATATGTGCTCGTTTAGAAACTCAACTAGACACTACTCGTTTAAACTTTTTTCACGAGCTCGAACTTGCAAAGCGAAAACTTTACTTGTTTAACGCCCTGCTCTCAATAAACATATTTTAGTCGCACCTGAATTAGTTATAATGGCCGGCTTTAGTCAGGCTCTTAAATTGTCTGATATCTCTTCTGATTTTACTGCAATTTGATGATTGGAGAGTGTTTTCTCCATTTTCTCGTGGTATCAAATTCTACCTTAGACTCTGATTCCAAATCTTCAATATACAGTTCAATATTTTGCTTTATAATCCCCCTTCCTTCTTATTAGACGATACTTGTCATTGCCCAACTTACATGCAGTCCTTCGATCATTGATTTATACACAGTAATAATTTCAGTGTTTCGTTGTCAAAATAACTAAATGAGATCTGCAGTCACTAAATTTAAGCCATTAAATATCAGTTTCATCTTTCATGTCAGCTGCAAAATTATGAACACATGTATTCCGTATTAATTTTCGATTTTAAGTTTTTACATTAATCTATATAGGTATGCAACAGGAAGTGCACGCTCGGATGGCATGTTTTTGCTTTGTGGGGGAAGAGACACCTCAGGCACGGTATGGTCTATTGTTCTTGTGGAGCCTTAGAATATGAACTTATAAATTGTTAAATTCTCTATGATTGTGGTCTATCACTGAAATTTTATTCTTTGGGTTTGTTCAACTGTTATTAGGCTTATTTGTTATGCAAAGTTTTACTACCATTATGTGCCAATTATATTTTAACTAATATGTTATTAACTTATTATCAATAGAACCCATTTTAAGGTCTTTTTGGAGCTCAAATTGACTTATTTTAATAATCTAACCATAGGAAAAGAAGGTGAATTTTAATATAATCCTTATCATATCATTCTGATGTATATGGCTAGTGTACATGGGTGTTGCCCCCTAAAAGGGCCCCTTCTAATATAATTCTTATCTTATCAAGAAACAGAAATAGGTTGATCATCTTAGATATATTTAATTTGCACCCGTAATAATGAATTCCTCTAGGTTTTGAATTTGTCCCTCCCCCTTATTTAAGATAAAGAAGTACCAGAAAGAAAGGAGAGTACAAGATGCAACGGAGGAGTCCTGCAAAGAAGCAATACAAGTGGAAGAAAAAAATTGGTTAAATTTGGAAAAATAACTCCGTATGGATGTATGTAAATATTGGCTTGGATAGTGAAAAAATGGGGGATCAAATAACCACAACTCATAATTAAATTATTTGATTTATTCTGATTAGTATAGGTGGTTTAGGAGAAGGCTCCGAAAGAGAGGGACCAATTAAAATGATGACCCTCCCTAAAGCAACCTGATTTTGAATCAACTTATTGTTTCATAAATATGGTCATACTAGATGTATACTTGTTTTTGTGATATAGATTTTATACTACTCTTTTACTTGATGTATCTCATTGTATATGTGCATCTGCAGCCACTCACGGATGCTTATGGACTGCTTATGCATAGGAATGGTCAGTGGGAATGGACTCTTGCACCTGGGCTTTCTCCTTCGCCAAGGTATCAACATGCTTCGGTAAGTGTTAGTTGCTCATTTCACAAGTTCTTTTTGCTTTTCTTCTTCTTCTTCCTCTTCTTTGCTGTTTTTGTTTCATTTTGGTCCTGTGCTGTTGGCTTGACTATTAAATTCTTCTATTATTTTGTTGGTACCCCGACTGACTTTAAATGGCTGGTATCAGGTCTTTGTCGGCGCTAGATTGCATGTAACAGGAGGTTCTCTTCGGGGAGGACGGGGAGTTAACGGTGAAGCAGCTATCGCAGGTAAATTTATGGGATGAGGTTCTTAAGTTCATTGCTTTTAGCGATACTTGTGATAATTGCTATTCGATAAAATCTTAACCATTCTCTTCTCAATTATAATTATGTTATGGAAGTATTGGACACTGCTGCTGGAGTTTGGTTAGATAGAAATGGACTGGTGACTTCTTCACGCTCCATCAAGGGGCAGAGTGAGGTTGATCCTTCTTTGGAGCTCATGCGTCGTTGTCGTCATGCAGCTGCATCTGTTGGTGTTCGTGTATATATTTATGGTGGTCTCAGAGGAGGTACTGTCTGTTATTACTTATCAAAACTTGGATTATCTATCTCTTCTAAAACCTGGACTACATTATCAAGTACTTCCTCCGTTCTGCAGAGTGTCACCTTTTTTTTGGAGTGTTTTTGGCTCAGATTTTACAATGTGCCAAAAACATATGTACAGATTATATTATAATAATAACATTCTCGAAATATTTTTGTGTATTATATTTTCCACTATACTGAATGCAATTGAAGATATAAAATGTATGCATGTTGTTTGCACATCTTACACTTTTCGGCGAATCCTCAAATCCCAGGGAATTCTGAATAAAGATTCGTGGATTCTTCTAGATTCTTATGAGGGATTCTTCCGTATTTTTTATAATGATAAAATTGAAAATATTACTAGTACTATGTACTATACTAACTAATGTGATGTTTTTATATACTGAAACTATTTGAGATTAGTATATATTTTTTACATTTATCATGAATTAATATTTATTAGTATTGAAATTTTAATGTATGTCTGTATGTAGAAAATCTATTTAACATGTAAATATGTGCTGAAACCCCGAATTCCCCATTTTTGGGATTTGCAAAACTGCCGAATTCCCTTGAATACAATTTCTTGCTTATTAGATCTAAAGTCATTTTTAGTAACTTTATGTAAAACAATATGGAATTTTTTATATTAAGTTGATGAACAATTTCATTAACTAAATGGCATTTAAGAATAATAGGTACCAGCTTGCTTTTGGAAAAGTTAGAAAGAGGTTGAAGGAGAAAGATTCAGTTAGTTATACATCCCAAATTCATTATGGTTAGGTCACGTCCTTCCAGCTTTAAAATAGAAAATATTTCAAAATTATTCCTTATTATCTACTTGACTGGGTGACTCCCAAAACCTAAAGTGGACTCACATATGGCCAGCAGGGTTGTGGCCGCCACGGCCCGTATAGGGTGTAAATGATAACCTTCATGTTTTTTAAATTAAAAATGCCCCGATTTTTTTAGAAGAGATTCCCCTCTTTGGTAGTCAACCTTCATTAACTACAAAAAGTGCTCAGTTATTTAATTGACATATTTTTTGTGAATTGATATTTATTTCCGTTAAATCTAGTTTTTAGTTATCCTCAAAATTAAATCCCCCAGTCTATTGTATCACCATTTAATACATATTAGTGATAAAAATCTATTACTTTCTTCAATCAAACAATACCAGGGGGCGTCCAATCACACAGAGGAATGAAAAGAAGTATCAATCCAGATAGCAAATGAGCTTATACTTTTTAAACTTTGTTTTCCTCTCTTTTCTTTTTCTTCTGTACAGCTGACTCCTCTGAGCAGAATGCATTCTGAATTTTCATTTAATGCATTTCTCTCATATTGTACTGTTTTTTTTTCAAAATGCTTTGTTGTGTTAAAGTAGTATATTGTGGAAAACAAATCCTTTCTTAATTAACTCTGATTGTATTTGTGTGTGCCTTGAAATTGTATTTGGATGAGATGCTTCTAAAATTGTACTGAATTAGTAATTACACATTCTAATGATGTGAACACCACTAAATTTTTTCCTTCTTAGTTGGTTTGCATTTTGAATGATTGATGAGGCTTAGAATGGTAAATTCTGTGTGCTTCTTTCTCCTTTTGTTTTGAGAAATAACATGAGGTTTTACCGTACGAGGTGCAGATACGGTGTTAGACGATTTTCTCTTTGCAGAAAATTCGACATCTCAGTCTGACATCAATTCTCCTGCTTTAACTTCTGGGAAGGCCTCAGCTATGACAAGTCCAAGAATAGATCATTCTAATTCTACAACTCCAGATGGCAGATCTGAGATTAACTCTTCTGGTGGCTCAAGGTATAATTTTATTGTTATTATTTTTAAACTCTTATTTTTTGCTTTGACATAATGATGTGTGCATGTCAAAGGGTCTTAGCATTCTTCATGGATTATGGGTGAGCTGGTGAGGGTGGCTAACTATGTAATTATATTTAGGGTTACTTTAGGTTTTATTGTTTTAATTTTTGCTTTAAATTTTAATGTGATTCTTAGGTGTCTACTGTCTAACTTAATTTGGTTATTTGGTATCTACATTTTAGTATAAATTGGTTAAGGTAATAAGACTTATTTCCTTAATTGAATTATTTGTTCTAGTGATAATTATGGGTTTTTATTACTCCTATGTAAGTGTTATATTATAATCTCCACAAGTATAATGGAGTTCAATTATTTGAGAATAAGCCTGCTGATCCTTGTCGAGGGTGAAACACTTTTCTTCTTCCCCTTTTCTTATCTCTGTGATTGTAGTCTACCCAATTAGTATCAAAGGTAAAAGCCTGAATTTGAATTGATTCAGTCATTGGTATCGAAGGACTCTTACCGGAATCCTTGCCGTCATCATCATGCCTGCTGTGGCTTGCGAATCATTGCTGCTGTGTTTAAGTTACAGAAACCATAAGTTGCTAGTAGCAACCTGAAAAGAAAGGAGTTTGGCTACAGGGTTTATCTGATATTTCTTTTATTTTGATCCATATTTCATTCTATTTGACTATCTAGAATTAAATCATAATTTTATTTGAACCCCCTACCTAGCTCAATGATTTGTGGTTCAGCCTGATCTCAGCCCATAGTTATTCTTTATTTGAAGTTAAAATCCCACCCAGCCGATTTGTGGTTCAGCCTGATCTGTTAAAGTTAAGCAAGTACTTCTGTAAAGTAAATCAGGCCCATGCTATTTCATTGAAACCAGCAAATAGCCCATGATATCAGCTATCAAGCAATTAAATCCAGATTAAGCCAGTTAACCATTACAATTGCTCAGAACATTTAATAATCATCCCTACTCAATATATCATTAATCAGCTCAATGTTCACTTCTCAGACCAGCTCAATTTCTTTTGAATTCAGCTCTTCTTATTGTTGAACCCACTCTTGGACAGGCCAACCTGCAACCTGCCCAAACCCATTAGACAATGGCAAGACAGAAACCAAAATATTCTCCATCCTCTCTGTCTGATTTTCTCCAAAATTTTTGTTTTGGTTTTTGTTTCCAATTTCTGAAATCAAGAGCAAAAAAAGTGGGAACAAAAACACACTTAGGGACAGAACACGAGAATGTTGCTTTTTCAATTTTGGGAACATGCGTAACCATCAAGACGCTAATAAATTCCAGCCATAAAATCCTCTCAACAATTTTTTTAAAAAAAACTCAAAAATATATCAGAAATCTTTTGGTGTCTTTTATGCTTGAAGAAGATTCTTCATTGGAGTCCATATTTCTTCAATCAATCTTGGGTAATAAGTATTTGGCTTTTCTTTCAACACTTTAAAACTAGAGGACGTATTAATTAGCGAAAAATAATAAAAACAAAAAACTGGAGGACGAGTTTCTCACAGTGATGGGGACTAGGGAGAATGATGGGGAGGCGTGTCAAAGGATCTTAACATTCTTCATGGATTATTATAAATTATGTAATTAATTTTGGAAACAATTAAATTTTTGAATACCAACAAATTACATTATATACTATAGGGTTAGTTTGGAATCTATTGTAGTAATTTTGAATTTATTGGGGTTATTTGGTGTCTAGCTTAATTTGATTATTTGAGTATGTTTGGTATCTACTTATAGTATATAAGTTGGATTAGGTAATTAAAATTATTCCTTAATTCTATGTCACCAACTCAATATGTTTGTATGGAATTTCGACTCAGCTTCCTAATAATTGTGCGCCATTCTCTTTTGCCAGCATGGACAGAAATTCTATGGAAAAACTGGCTGAGGCTTCTGCTGCGGAAGCTGAGGCTGCAAGTGCTGTCTGGCAAGCTGTGCAGTCTTCACCTGGCACTACTGAAGAAATATCTGTGTTGGATGACAACTCACAAGTTGCTGAGACCACTTCAGAGGGTAGTGACACTGAGGCAGATGTTCGCCTTCACCCTAGAGCTGTATGCATCTTCTAGACTTGTATTGTAATAGAGGATTCCATTCATCAAGGTTTCTATTCATAAGGTTGATGGTGTTTCTGATTCTACAGGTGGTTGTTGCCAAAGAGACTATAGGGAGCCTAGGTGGAATGGTAAGGCAGTTGTCCTTGGATCAATTTGAGAATGAGAGTAGACGAATGGTACCATTGCATAATGACCTGTCATATCCTACCAAAAAGTTCATGAGACAGAAATCTCCTCAAGGCTTGCATAAGAAGGCAAGAGCAGCACAAACTGCTAGAGTTCTTCCTTTCTTCTTTAATTGTCCCTGGGAAAGATATTGATTATTCTCTGGTTCATTAATTATCACATTTTTTCTTGGCAGATTATATCTACATTGCTTAAGCCTCGAAATTGGAAACCACCTGCTAATAGGAGGTTTTTTCTCGATTCTTATGAAGTGGGTGAGCTTTGTTATGCTGCTGAACAGATCTTTATGCATGAGCCAACAGTTCTTCAGTTGAAAGCTCCAGTCAAAGTGTTTGGTGATCTTCATGGACAATTTGGTGACTTGATGCGACTTTTTGATGAATATGGATTTCCTTCCACAGCAGGAGATATAACGTAAGTTTGAAACTGAAGTTTATGCAAACTATTTCCTTGTATCTTATTTGTTCTAACTTAACTGGATCAGTAAAGGAATTCCAGCTTTATGAGCTTATGCACCTCTGATTGTAAATAGAGAAGCATAACTCAATATCATGGCAACGTTCATGCACAGGTTCAACAGTGATTGTGGGTCTATAATCCCTAGCTCAACTTCCTTCTGACAGATGTTTAAGACAGAAGTACTGCTAGGGCTGTAGGAAATGCCCCTGTTTATACGTTTGGTGGGTAGGCAAGCAATGGAGAATTGCAATTTGTTGTCTAGTTTCTAAAACTTTACAAAAGCCTAACTATTATGTATGTATGTATGTATGGGACTGGGGCTAGAAGGCTTTTTCAGCCGGTGCATCTCTACCCGTTCAAATTACAATTAACGGCCAATGTTAGACTTTCACAAATTCTGTCCGCTATTTAGAGTAGCAGACGGTTTGTAAACCAGCGAAAAGACTTAAATAACCTTGTTATGTAAGTTGTTCCGGATGGTGGTCCAGCGCTATTCAGAATAGCGGCGAGGCTACAACCGCAGCGTTACACCCTCTTCAATTAATTCATGGAACCAAGGCAACTGCTCTGGTGGTTGGACATGAAATTCGATGAGAGCTATGAGGTATCAAAATTTGGTAGTTTTAAATTAGTGTGAACTCTCTTGAACATCCAAAAAAACATCTAGTATGGATCTCTCTGATGACACTGATCTTAAATAAGTATTTACATACTAAAATATATCATTACCCTTGTTCCTAATCATCTTTCTCTTCCAATACCTCCCAAAGATCTATCATTCTGTTTGATTCTTGCGTCACAGAAAAATCTCTCTGGATTACATATTTTGGTACTCTTTGGTGGGGGATCGCCCTCAAGATGATTGCATACTTTTTCACCTTAAATAAGTTCACTAAAAATTATATCCAACTCTTCGCTGGTATCCTCGGATCCTCCAATCCTCAACCAAACACTATCATCGACCGAAGGAGAAAGAAAACCAGATCTGCAAATATATGTGGTAACAGCCACAGAAAATGAACTTTCTTCTCAAAAATCTCAAACACACGAACAATAAATCAAACATTTTTCAGTAAATCTTCAACATGCAAATTTGGAACTTTTAAAAAAACCCACTTCTATTTTCATCATCAAGTACATTATAGATACCCATTATTCATATGAAAAAATGAACCCAGCAGAAGAGAAGCAAAACAATGAGCTGGGTTTGTTATATTATCCACAGAGTGCATTGTGATCTAAAAGAAATGGCACAGATCGTCCGCTATTCTGCATAGCAGAAGAAATTAATGAAACTCTAATTTTGGCCATTAGTTGAATATTTGGACAGGTAGAGATGCACTTGCTGGAAAAACCTTCTGGCCAGTGCTATACTGTAAATTGAGAATTTAAATGACAAGCTTTGTTAGCTTTCTTCAGATCTTGGGTGTTTAATAGCAAATCTATTCTATGTTTCAGTTACATTGATTATTTGTTTCTGGGCGATTATGTTGATCGAGGACAACACAGTTTGGAAACCATCACTCTGCTCCTTGCACTAAAGGCAAGCTTCTGCCTAGACAATTCTAGTACCTGGTTTCATTTTTCAGTGTTACTTCATTTGATGGTTTTGGCTTTTTGTTATAATATTCAGATTGAGTATCCTGAGAACGTTCACTTAATACGTGGGAATCATGAGGCTGCGGATATAAATGCACTCTTTGGTTTTCGTCTTGAATGCATTGAAAGAATGGTATGAATGATTATATGCTGTCATTTCTTCTTTTGAAGGTCTTTCGTGTTCTAATACTAGATGGATGTGCAGGGAGAGAATGATGGGATCTGGGCATGGACGCGGTTCAACCAGCTTTTCAACTATCTTCCACTTGCCTCCCTTATTGAGAAGAAGATTATCTGTATGCATGGAGGCATAGGGAGGTCAATACATTCAGTAGAACAAATAGAGAAACTAGAAAGGCCCATAACCATGGATGCCGGATCTATAGTCTTAATGGATTTGCTATGGTAAGATTTTGTTCATCTTCAGTTTTAACTTTTATTTCAGTACTATTTACATTATTTTATGTTTTATGTAGGTCTGATCCAACAGAAAATGATAGTGTAGAGGGTTTGAGACCAAATGCCAGAGGGCCTGGTCTTGTATCCTTTGGGGTATGTGTGTTATTATTCTCCTCAAGCTATGGAATGGTTGTGTGGGTTTATGTTTGTTTATCAGTAATGTACTGCGAGGATACCTCCTTTTCTTTTGGCTTGACTTTCTCTATATTTATTTCTTACAAGTGATCTTGTCTCAAAAATGCAAGTATTGATATCTGCCACTTGAGATCCAGAAATTATTGTTGGTGTTCCAGATTTCTTACTGTCTGATAATCCTAGTGGACAGTATATTAATGGTTGCTTCAAGAACATAGCCCTATCCTAAGCTCCTATCTATCTTTTCACAAGAAAAGGTTGTCTACAGCATCTTTGGACAAATGCACGTCATCTGTTCACCTTTGAGTAGTAAAACAGCATCCCTGTTGCACAATCTGATCTACATTGGTGTTAATTAAATGTAATACTATCCTAATAATTTCCTTATCATAATTCCTGCACAAGAGAGTGGTTGTCTCTAGTTGTGATGCAATTCTGTAACTGTTATTTAAATGTTCTCTCATTTTGAAATCAATATACTAATTTGTGGGTGAACTTTCACCTTTTAGTATACTCTGGTTGCCTTAGCATTACATGCCATAATGTATTGTCACTACTTGCAGCCTGATCGGGTCACAGACTTTTGTAAGAGGAACAAGTTACAGCTAATAATAAGAGCCCATGAATGTGTTATGGATGGGTTTGAACGGTTCGCTCAGGGGCAGTTGATTACTCTTTTTTCTGCAACAAACTATTGTGGTAAGTGCTAATAGTTTTGGTTTTTCTTCTGCTTAGGTGCTAATTTTCAGTCTAATTAAAGAATATGCTTACAGGGACGGCAAACAATGCTGGAGCTATACTGGTAGTTGGCAGAGGGCTGGTGATTGTTCCTAAATTGATTCACCCCTTGCCACCTCCCTTGCATTCACCTGAGACATCTCCAGAACGGGTCATGGATGACACGTGGATGCAGGTAAGATTCTTTAGGACAAATCTTACATCTAGTTGCTATGCTCCTGATTTGTTGAATCCAAACCCAAGTCATAAGAAACTCTCAACCCTCCTGTTGGTTCCTCATTGTTGAAAAAGATTTCCGACTGCTGCAGGAACTTAACATTCAAAGGCCACCAACTCCTACCAGAGGCCGTCCACAACCTGAACTTGATCGAAATTCACTGGCATATATATGACATCAATCAATATGTGTATTTGCAAGTTTTTTATATGGAAATCCCTGGTCTTTAGATTGTACAATAGTTCAGTTCAATGTCAATCAGAAGAATCCACCATCTGACACCCTACATGGAACGACGCCCTTCAGTATTTTGCAGGTCAAGTTCAAGAGAATCTTGTTTACATTATACATAGCTTGAAATTCTTAGGGGAAAAAATAGCTGTTAGAGGTCACCATTATTTTCTTGTATTGCTTTTAGAGTACTTGTATAATAATCAGGCCAGTGGTTGTGATTGGGAAGAGTCTTCTGCAATGAGGGGGTGATGGTCCCTCAAGTTTTGCGTGTTGTAATATAAATAAGAGTCCTGATATACATTGGGAAAAATTGTAGTGAGATTTATGATTGTGATGTATATGCATTATATGGGAAATGTAATAATTAAGAAGGGTTTTACTCTAATTTTTTTCTATCTTATCGGATACCTTAATAGCAATCCAACTTCGTGTATCACTCTATAAATAATAAATAATTAGATTTATCTTTGTTGGAACGAGATCCATTTTTTCCCCTTGATATGTTCTGATCAGTTTGATACCGAACTGATTTTTTCTTAACAATGGCGTTTTTTCTGGATTGGGACATTTGGGTACTTATTCTTGAGCTTTAGTATAGTTTATTGTTATTGAAAAAAGATATTCAGGACAAATCATGAAGTTTATGAATAATATAAACCTAAAAAGCTAAATAATTAAATTGAGAAAATAAGGATATGACGAAACTTGTCAAATAAATTATCTCATTAGTTTGATACGTTCTAAAATTGATTGGTAGTATTCTCTTAATTTTATTACCATAATTTAAATCTTTTAATTTTATTTACTTCTTTAATTTTATGGAAAATAATGATTGGTAATATTCTCTTAATTTTATTTCCATAATTTAAATCTCTTAATTTGATTTAGTTCTCTTAATCTTATGAAAAATAATTTATATGTTGAAAAATTTCAATGACGAATTAAGATTTGGACTGATGCATATGTCAATATTTAATATATATATATATATATATATATATATATATAATTTGTTATCAACACTCTAATTTAATTATATTTATCCATTAATCTTGATTTTGATGATCTTAGTTGATTCTTTAAATTATTTTATGTCATGCGAAATGAGAATCAAATTACCATTTTGGTCCTATGCATGAGGATAATCAAATTAATAAAATTAAATTAAGGCAATTACATTAAGGGAGAGGAATTAAGATAATTAATTACAAACTTAAAAGGAGCCAAAGTTGTAAATAGTATGAGTGAATGAGTGAATATTTTCACTTGAAATACGATATATTCACATACTTTATTTCACATGAATAATGTATAGATATCACATTTATTTAAGAAAAATATATGTAAATATAATGAAAAGATATTTTAAAATTCATATTTCTAGTAGCAAAGTAGAGATTCGACAAAATAGGGCGGAGTTTGAATGATCGAGAGAATGACCCACCAAAATGACCTTTAGTTTTGGTGAAACTTAAATTGTATTGCAGGTTGGTAGAAGTACCATGCGAAACTTCTTTCTTTTATTTTTTACTTTTTTTTTTTCTTAAAATCTTGCTACACCAGAAATAGTAATAATAATAAATATTAAAAATAATAAAATAATAAATAATAAACAATAATACAAACATACACGATTAATTAATTATCTACATTAACTACATATCTCAATCAATTAAAATTTTAATAGTATTATAATTTCGTATTATTAATTAATTACCAGAATAAGTGCAGATTAAGAGTTGGCCAATAGCGCATTATTGTTGTGTTGATGAGAAATTATGATTCGGTTGTACATGCATGTTAGTTAGTTGGTTAGTTAGTTAATTTATAGTTTATAAACTATTAAGTACTACTACATATATTAACGACTTACATTTGAATAATTTCCTATATAATTCCAAACCGCAGTTTAAAACGACAGATTCATGTGTTATCAAAATCCATATTATTTGGTCAAACTTATTTCTGCCATGACTAGAAGCATATTCTTAACAAATCAATTAATTTTTTTTGAAAAATAGTAATGCTCATAAAATATTATAAATTAGGTACGATTTAGATTTTACTTTTTAAGAATAGTAAAATTTGAACAAAAGTAAAAAACCAATATATTGAAGATTGCATTAAAAACAAATAATTGTTGTAGCTGAGTTGATTTGAACTCTTATTTATTTACTTACAAGTCTTGTATTAAAACTTCATAACCCATAAGTAACAATATTTTATTTTTAAAAAAAATAAGTTGCGCCCATATAGGCGAACAGAGTACCCACTCATGGTAGGTAGGGACCAAAATGACCCGCATTTTCATGGGCTAAAAAATTGCGGGCCATGACCCAATGTTTATACGGGTGGGCCTGGGCCTAAATGGCTAGGTCTAGTCAATAGATGTTGTCGAACCTCTACCTAATAGAAATTTATGTGAAAATATCATTTTAACATGTATTTTTTGATGTCATTTGACAATGGAATATTAGTTTTAATTTTGTTATTGTTGAGAGTAATCGTAAATTGTTATAAAACTTTAGCAAAGTATAAAAATATATTCTTATAATTACTGCATAAATTTATAGATAATAAGTAAGAGATAAAGAGAGAGAAATTCTTCAGATAGAATTCTTCATTTTTTTTTCATTCAGTAGCACTCCTTTATATAGGTAAGGATGAAGTCAAGGGGAAGGAAAAGTAGAGGAGAAGGAAGAGTACTCAAGTTCCTTCCTCAGGACTTAGGAGGGAATCTTGTGTATAACACTTTCCCTGATTCCCTACGATAGAAGATTATGTCTCATTAAAAACCTTGTTAAGAAAACCCAGTGGGAAAAACTTAACGAAGGAAAAAAGAGTACATATCTTTTACATAAATATCATTTAATTGACTGCCTCGTTAAAACCTTGTCAGGAAAAATCCATTGGGATAAAAATCGTGACTAAGGAAAAAGAGTACAGTCTTCCCCTCAAAAGAAATTCATTACTCCTTGATAAAATGTTGTCATAAGTCTTTCAGTCGACACATTCCGATCCTTTTTCGAAGTTTTTCAAACGTTGCATTTGGTAGCGACTTTGTGAATAAGTCGACTAGATTATCACATTATCGAATTTGATGTACATCTATATCACCCTTCTTCTGTAGCTCATGTGTGAATAAGAATTTAGGTGAAATGTGCTTTGTTCTATCTCCCTTGATGTACCCTCCTCTAAGTTGAGATAAATGCATTGCAGTTATCCTCATCTGAAATTGTAGGAATGTCTTTGATTGATGGAAATTCACATGATATTTGAATATGCTGAATAATTGATCTCAACCAAACACATTCTCTGCTTGCTTCATGTATAGTGAGAATCTCTGAGTGATTTGAAGATGTTATGACGCCCCCAAAATTAGGTATACGTCACCCATCTTGGGTCGCCACTTACGTGGTACATAAATTCAAATACAACTTAATAATACAACTGTATGCAAGTACAATACGACAAAACATAAGTCGTGAGTTTGAATACAAATATTGTCTACTAGAGATTATACAAACTCAAAAGGAGTCCTTATTACAATTATTATTACACTATTTCACGAATAGTGAGGACTACTAATGTTATCATCATCGTCCGGCTACTCCGTTCCCCGACTAGTCCCTCGCTACGCTCTCATTTCAAGAAGAAACAATAAAAGTAAAAGGGTGAGCTCAACTAGCCCAAAGGAAATATTATGACTAAGATAATGCGAGAATATATTATCGTAGCCTTGACATTCATTAAACCGATACAATATAACAACCATCAAGTTTAAGCTGCAATGAACAACCAATCCATTAAAAAGAGTCAGTAGAGAATAAAATCTACTATCTTTTATGATTTAAAAGGTTTTCATCACTTTTATCATTTGGGACTCAAACAATAAATAATCCACATCATTGAATCACCCCGCGCTACTTTCTGCCGAGGATATTATTTAGTATCACGACCACAATTATCCATACACTTTCGGGCCGAGAATATTTGTGTATTCAATAATGGTCATGATCATGCCAACAACTCATCCATCAATGCATTACGGGCCAATGAGGACTTTTACCACATCATTTATAACATTACTACCATGATTACAATCGAATAATCCTCGGTCATAATCATACCAAGTTCATCTACGCACTACTGAATACAGATGACTTTCAAAAAATATAAACATGAGGATGATGACAATTGTAAGACCCCAAATTATTAATAAATGAAATTTATTTTTCTCTATTTATTATTTTGAAATAGTAAGGTTGATTTGATTAATGTGGATAGTTATGGGTAAAATCATAAATATTTCAATAATGATGGTTATAAAATATTCATTATTGGCGGGGAATATTCGTTTGGTCGTGGAATATTCATACGACGTGCCGATCTTTTTATGGGCCCCATAACGAAAAGCGATTGGATGAAGAAAACGACAAATATAAGTTGTTTATAAATAGCAGGCGTAGTTATTCTTTATTATCTTGTTGGAATACGATTGGTTAAAACATATAATACGCATTGTTGAGCAAGAAGCACTGCAGTATTGCACCAATTATTGATTCTTACGTGAAGACACTACTTAATAATTGTTATTACGATAATTACTATTCAAATATTTTATTTTATTGATTCAATAATTCTTTGCGTTGATATTTTATATTATTGTTGTTTTTGATAAATTGTCATTACGGTATTTTCCATTATCTAACAATAATTCATATTATCCTGAATAATATTATTGGATAACATTATTGGCAATGTCTAGAAAGTTACATCTAAGGAGAGGTTTGGTCACCTAATTGCTTGCCAAGAAGGAGAGATCCTTATTGGAAAGCCCTCTTTCTCAGAAACGGCACAGTTGCCAAGATCTTTGTAATTCTGTAATATTATTTGTGAATAATTAATTATTAATTTATATGATGAGGAAATTATTGATTGTATGTGGATATATATGGAGAAAATTTTTAATGTGACAATTGTTAAAATTAATATTTTATCTTTTTACGATAAAATAATTTATTTAAATATATTATTTTAATAATATATTAATTGTGATATTTTATAATGAATGTGGGATATATGAGTATATGAGGAGGAAGAGTATTTTTGTGGCATTAAATGTTTAACACATATTTTGTATGTTGGTGGATACAATTATTGACCGAAATTTGATTATAGCCTGTAAAATTGGCCGTTTATGAATTTCGGTCAATTTTTGTTTGGAATTTGGAAAAACTTTCTTTTGCAAAGTTGTAGAGAATTGAATTTCCTATAGAAAGTTGAGAGATTCGAATTTTCTGATAAAAGGGCTATTTATTATGAATTATTGAAGTTCTGAAGCTCTGAAATAATTAATTTTTGGAAGTTTAAAATATTTTTAATATGAAAAACGTTTTTGGTGATTTGAGTGTGGTTCTTGCATGTGTTTTAATAGCTGAATTCAGATTCTTGGTGCGTAGGAAGTTGTGGAAGTAATAATAATATTATTATATTAAATTTTCTACTTTTGGTGTTCTAAAGCATTTTCCTATAAATAGGGTCTTGGGTTAAATTGAAAATCACACCAAAAACTCAAGTTTTCTCTCTATATATTATCGGTATTATTTTTATGAGTATTTTGAGTATACTTTGAGTGTTGCTATACTGGTGCAAGTTCAAGTCATAGCTTTATATCCTGAGTTTTTAACTAAGAAATCTTGTCTTTCGAGGTAAGGGATGTTATTTTATTCGAAAATGATATTATTTCTTCAATATCATTATCTTAAAATATTGGTTGGAAATTTTTATCAAATTTGAAACTTTTTCATATCGGGTTTACTATTCATGAGTTCTTATTCACGATTCTTATTCATGAGTTCTTATTCACGAGTTCTTATTCATGAGTTACTTATTCATGAGTTTACTATTCACAGTCTTCGTTCAACGAAGCGTGAAGATGTTTTTAATGAAATTTCTATCTTTTGGTGTCTGAGTTACTATTCACGCATATCGACACTTATTCACGATATCTGACCTTTATTCACGAATCTGTGACTATTCATTAGAAAAATGAAATTTCTTCTTTTTGTCCAAAATATCTATTCGGATACTAGCTTTGATTGTATCCATGTTTTGATCATTCTTGAATTTTACTACACTCGATTACTTATGAAGTATTTTTGAACTTGGATTGTTTAAAATACTTAATCCTTAATAATTGTTCTTTTGTTTCACTTTGGATTCGTTTTCCTTTAAAATATTTTTCATCATCCTCGGTCTAAATGATGATATTATTTGAATATCTTTGCCTGTAGTAGTGCAAAGATGAGCAGTGTTGAGATGAACATGACCGATCGATTAATATCTTTGGCCCGTAGTACAAAGATGAACAGTGTTTTAGATGAACATGACTAAATGATGAATATCTTTGGCTGTGTAGTACAAAGATGAATATTTGATTCAGATATATATTGATTGATGTTGCGAGGATAAAATATCGACGATTAACTTTTAAATTCATATATAGAAGATAGTAGTTTGCATTCTCTACTTAACTCTTGAATTATTATTTTCATTGCGAAGATTGATTTAAAACCGCTTGTTATCATTGTATTCTATTAGATTTTCCCTGTTGAAGACTAACGATAATTTGTTGTATATTATCTTAGTCATAATATACTTTTTGGGCTAGTTGAGCTCACCCTTTTCTCTTTTGTTCCATTTTTATTCTCAAGAGGCGAGAATGTAGCGAGTCTTAGTCGGGGTATGGAATGAAGGTTCTGTAGAGAGAGTTGTTTAGTAGTCCTCACCATTTTGTAAAATAATGTATCAATAATTGTGATGGGGATTTATTTATATTGTGGATATTATTATGCAGAAGACAATAATTGTATTTAAACTCACAATATATATATGTTGTCGTATTTTTGCGATAAATGTATTAATAAAGTTGTAGTTATTTCGCATCCATGTATTTGGCGACTCGAGAATGGGTTGGATGGAATGGACCTATTTTTAGGGCGTCACGGTTGGTATCGAGCTTAGGGATATGATCTCTGGCGGAGATCGGGAATAGAACTAGGAGGGGAGAGAGGTAAATCTTTATTTAGTGTGTCCTACCTAAGCTTATTTGTTAGTTGGTCGGGTATATAGGGATATTATGTGATATATTTATTTCCTTAATTAACCTTGTTTTATAACAATGTTTTGAGAATGTCAATCGAGAATATTAACAGTGGAGTAAATGAGATCGTGGAGATGTCTCATGACTTACCAACGAGGAGAAACGTCAACAGTGGCAATGTACCTCCTGTGAAACACACCACCGGAAAGCGAGATGATGAACGAGGATGTTTAGAAGCTTTTTGCGATTCATGCAAAATCGAGAATGAGGAGACTCGTGTTCAAAATCTGAGGAGGAAATGATAGCAATTCACGGGTGGTCACAACAAGCGAGTCAAAGAGTTGGGACCACCAGTTACGGGAAAGCCGGATCCGATCATGGCGGAAACATGGGTCAAACAAATTACCAAGATATTCGATGTCTTGGGATGCGGAGGAACAGAAAGTTCCATTCGCTACTTTTATGTTCAAACGGTGAGGCGATTCTTGGTGGAAATCACGTGAGCGTACCCATCCAAATTGCATTCGGCGTATGTAGGAGACATTTGAAAGCAGTTCAATGACAAGTACTTCCACGAAAGTATTTGTCATATGAAGGAAGTGGAGTTTATTAGGCTGGAAGAATAACAACATGGTGTCCCAGTATGAAGCGAAGTTCGCGGAGTTATCCAGTTTGCACCTCATTTGGTGGATAATGAGGAACGTATGGCGCGGATGTTTACGAGAGGTTTGAAACCCAAGATACGTCAGATATCTTATTTCTCATAAATTTTCTCTCTTTTCGGATGTTGTCAATGGGGCTCGATTGTTAGAAGCGAGATAACGAAAGACGTTCAACCGAGGGACCATATCCGTGATCATCTCAAAGATAGCGATCCATCGAATAACGATAACCAACAGAGAAAGAAGAATACGGACAAAGGCGGTAACCACTCTGGTGGTAATCGTGGCCATGAAAATAGAAAAGCGAGTGGGAGGAGATTTTAAAAAGAGGAGATTCAACAACGACCATATGAAGACGTCGGCAAAGAAGCATGGCCCGGTTCCAAGGAGGAGAAAGACCACCGGTCGTATATGTTACAAATCTTGAAAGAGGGACATATCGTCACCCAAACCGCCTGCCAGCAGTTTAAGGTATGCTATAATTGTGGAAAAGAATGACATATCGTTAGAGATTATACGATATCGAAACCCGATCCAGCGAGAATGGTGACTCGAAAAGGATGTCCCGAAAAAGTCAAAGTCAACGGTTCTGGAAGAAGCGTTTGTCTTGGCCAAATTAAATGCGAGGAACCCTAACGAAGTTAGCTTACGAGTTAGTTAATTATAAATTCTTGCGAAGTTTATACCTTACTGAATCTGGGTTTCTACCCATTCTTTTATCTCTCTTGCTTACGCTCGAGGTTTGAACTTGACTACGGAGAAATTAGACTTTGACTATTTATGGAGACTCAGATTAGGAGAAACTTTCATTACATCCGTTGTTTAGAAATCTTGATTTATTCAGGTTAGCACTATCACATTACCTGTTAACCTTATTTCTATAGAGATATTTGCTTTTGATGTGATTTTAAGGTTAACTACTCATCATGCCGAAATTGATTACTTTAAATAAGGTTGTTAGTTTTCATATTCCTAAGCAACCCGTTATTCGAATTTAAAGCAATCAAACCATTGTAGTCAAACATTTTCATATCAAGCCATGAAGTCATTCGTTTATTACGGATGTCAAGTTTTCTTAGTCCATGTTATGGATATGATTATAGCCTGTAAAATTGGCCGTTTATGGATTTCGGTCAATTTCTGTTTGGAATTTGGAAAAACTTTCTTCTGCAAAGTTGTAGAGAATTGAATTTCCTATAAAAAGTTGCGAGATTTGAATTTTCTGATAAAAGGGCTATTTATTATGAATTATTGAAGTTCTGAAGCTCTGAAATAATTGATTTTTGGAAGTTTAAAATATTTTTAATATGAAAAACGTTTTTGGTGATTTGAGTGTGGTTCTTGCATGTGTTTTAATAGCTGAATTCAAATTCTTGGTGCGTAGGAAGTTGTGGAAGTAATAATAATATTATTATATTAAATTTTCTATTTTAGTGTTCTAAGCATTTTCCTATAAATAGGGTGCTTAGGTTAGAATTGAAAATCACACTAGAAACTGAAGTTTTCTCTCTATATTATCGGCGTATTCTTGTGAGTATTTTGAGTATACTTTGAGTGTTCTTATCTGGTGCAGTTCAAGTCATAGCCTTTATATCCTGGTGTTTAACTAAAATCTTGTCTTTTCGAGGTAATGGATGTTATTTTATTCAAAAATGATATTATTTCTTCAATATCATTATGCCAAAATATTGGTTGAAAATTTTATCAAATTTAAAACTTTTTCATGTAAGGTTACTTATTCATGAGTTCTTATTCACGAAGTTACTATTCATGAGTTCTTATTCACGATTCTTATTCATGAGTTACTATTCACGAGTTCTTATTCACGAGTCTTTCGCTCACGAAGCGTGAAGATGTTTTTTTATGAAATTTCTATCTTTTGGCGTCGAGTTCTTTATTCACGTATCGACACTTATTCACGATATCTGACTATTCACGAATACTTGACTATTCACCGAAAAATGAAATTTCTTCTTTTGTCTAAAATATCTATTCGGATACTAGCTTTGATTGTATCCATGTTTTGATCATTCTTGAATTTTACTCCACTCGATTACTTATGAAGTATTTTGAACTTGGATTGTTTAAAATACTGAATCCTTAATAATTGTTCTTTTGTTTCACCGGATTCGTTTTCCTTTAAAATATTTTTCATCATCCTCGGTCCTAAATGATGATATTCTTTGAATATCTTTGCCTGTAGTGCAAAGATGAATGATTCTTGATGAATATCTTTGGCCCGTAGTGCAAAGATGAGCAGTGTTGAGATGAACATGACTGATCGATTAATATCTTTGGCCCGTAATGCAAAGATGAGCAGTGTTTAGATGAACATGACCAATCGATGAATATCTTTGGCACCAGTAGTGCAAAGATGAATATTTGATTCGAGATATATATTAATTGATGTTACGAGGATAAAATATCCACAATGAACTTTTAAATTCATATATAGAAGATAGTAGTTTGCATTCTCTACTTAACTCTTCAATTATTATTTCATTGCGAAGATTGATTTAAAAGCCGGTTGTCTATTGTATTCTATTAGATTTTCCCTGTTGAAGACTAACGATAATTTGTTGTATATTATCTTAGTCATAATATACTTCTTCGGGCTAGTTGAGCTCACCCTTTTTCTTTTTGTTCCATTTTTCTTCTCGGGGAGGCGAGAATGTAGCGAGTACTTAGTCGGGGTATGGAATGAAGGTTCTAGAGAGTTGTTTAGTAGTCCTCACCATTTTTGTAAAATAATGTATCAATAATTATGATGGGGATTTATTTGCGTGTGGATATTATTATGCAGAAGACAATAATTGTATTAAACTCACAATATATATATGTTATCGTATTTTGCACGACAAATGTATTAATAAAGTTGTAGTTATTTACGTACCGTGTATTTGGCGACTTTCGAGAATGGGTTGGATGGAATGGACCTATTTTGGGGGTCTCACAATCTCCCCTCCTTATGAAATTTCACCCTCGAAATTTACGTGCGTTACTGGTATCTTAGAAAAGGTGAGATACCTTGACCTCACTTCAAATTCTAACCCTTGAGGTATAACCTTTGAGTGTCGAATATAATCATTCTTATCCAAGATTTTAATACGTATCTCCTCATACGTTAAATCATCCGCTATCTCGTCCGGTTCTAAATTCATAATGTGGTTCGGGTCATCCCCATATTTACGTAACGTCGATACGTTAAAAACGTTATGAACACGCGACATACTTGGCGGTAAAACGAGTCTATAAGCCACAGTTCCTACTTTATCGAGGATTTCAAATGGGCCAATTAAATCGAGGGTTGAGATTTCTTCTCTTCATCGATTCTTGTTTCTAGAATAACGCCCTCTTGAACCTTATTAATTATTCACATTCATCAGCTCCGGGTGTGTAGCTTGAGCGGCTTTAACTTTATCGATTAAAGTCGATTAATTCTATTCGTATATTCGTTATCTTCACGTGGGTTCCTAGAGTCTTTAACTCTATCTTCATCATTTGTAAGTCGAATGCGAAATAGGTCTTTGTGTTAACAACATCGCACTTTTCATAACGTGATACGATCTTCTACTTTCAACGCGTCACCACTACCGTTCGCTTTCCCACGATGGTATTGAATGGTACGATCGTAATCTTCAATGAAATCGAGCCAACGTCTTTGGCGCGTATTACGTTCATTTTAGTTGAAGAAATATTTGAGGGTTTTATAATTGGATTTTGTCTTTGAAATCAATACAAAATTCAATTTCATGCTCTAGGGTAGGCTAAGAAGTCTTCAAGAATACGTAAGGAAATTTATTAACAATAGAAATATCATTCAAAATCGCGACTTTCATCCAAGACTTGGGTATCACGTCACATTGATACCTATCAACTTGCCATCGCTATTCACAAATGTCGCCTTTCTGAAAAAGTCCGCCTTTGCATTTCACACAAGGAAGTCAACAACGAAAGGACCAAGGAGCTCTTTACTTATGGCTTGATATGACCAATGATTGACTTTTAGTGATTTGGTTGCTTGAATTCAAGCATAACAAAGTTGGTTAGGAATATGAAAGCTAACAACCCGACGAAAAACATGATGAGTAGTTAACCAATCGATTCCTAAAATCACATCAAAGGCAAGTATTTTCAAAGAGATACGATCGACGAATAACGTAAAAGTGTTGATTTGAACAAGATTTATAAATAGTGGAGGTAATGAAGGTTTCTCCCAATTGAGTTTCAACAGATAAATCAAAATCTAACTTCTCCGGAGTTAAATTCAAACATTGAACACAACTAGTGAAATAAAATAAAGAGAATCCCAGAAGGTATCTAACACGGTATAGACTTCACAAGAGTTTTATGATTAACATACCCGTGATAATTTTATTCGGGTTCCTTGTCACGAAAAAAAACGCTCTCTCTTAAACCATCGGCTTTGACTTTTCTCGGGACTACCTTTGGTGCCTCCATCCTAGCTGAACTTGTCTTGGTGAACGACAAAAATCGGGCCAAGTGGCCTTCTCTTCCACAATTATAACATGATTTGACTGACATCGCGCAGCAGCTTTGACCGATGTGTCCCTCCCTCCGTATTTGAAGCATATGATAGGTGGTCGTTCTCCTTCCTTAACAACGGGTCTTTGGTCTTGACGTCTTTCCATCATTGTTGAATCTCCTCTTCTTGAAATGTCCATTCTTATTGTTTTGACCATGATTACCAATCAAGTGGTTACTATTTCGCATATTGATTCCTCTATGCTTATTGTCACCGCTTTGATGATCATTATCACCCATTATCATTTTACCGGATGCTCTCTTTTTTAGTTGCGTTGACTCGTTATCGCTTTCTACTAAGCGAGCCCTATTTACAATATCCTAATATAAACACGGTTTATGAGAAATAAGATATTAGGCGTATCTCCGCTTTCAAACCTCTTAAAACATTCGCGTCATTCGCTCCCTCATTATCGACCAAATAGGATGCAAACCGGATAACTTCACAAATTTAGCCTCGTATTGCGACACGGTCATATTGTTTTGTTCCAACTTGATAAACTCCACCTCTTTCATGTGACGAATACTTTCGGAAAGTACTTGTCGTTGAATGACTCTTGAACTTCTCCCAAGACATCTTGAGTCGCCAGTCAATTTGGAGTGCGTTTACTGATTCCCACCGGTGATCTCGCTTCTTCACGCATGATATAAAGGTGGCAAAAGGAACCTTTTGCTCCTCGGAGCATCCCAAGACATCAAATATCTTGGTGATCTGCTTTAACCACGTCTCCGCCTTAAGTGGTTCTGGCTTTCCCAAAAACTCCGGTGGTCCCGGCTCCTTGAATTGCTTAGCGGTGACCAACCGTGGGTTACCATTGTTTCCACCTGCATTATGGACATAAGCTACCTTCGCCCGTTGTTGTATGAATTGCTCCTTAAACTGCTTAGCGGTGACCGTTCGAGAGTTATCAGTATTTCTACCTTCATTTTGGATGAGTCATGTCTTCACTTTGTTGTTGCATGAATTGCGATAAAGCCTCCTCGACCATCCCATCATTCACCATTTCATCGGTGTTATTGTTTTCATGAGGAGTATTGTCCTCTGGTTGCACATTATCCTGATTATTGATCTGTGGAGACACAACGGTCTCCTGTGCTCCATTGATGTTCTCAACATTCTCGAATGCCATTTTCAAATACTGCCACCAAACAAGGGTTAATTAACATATCACATATTATCCCTATACTCTGACTGACCAATTAAATACCAAATAAACTTAGGTAGGTCATAGTAGCGAAGGAATTCCCGTCTCTCCCTCCTAGTTCTAGTCTCACATCTTAGCCAGGATCATATCCCTAAGCTTTAATACCAATTAACCGCGCCCCCAAAATCGGTATACGTCACCCATCTTGGGTCGCCACTTACATGGTACATAAATTCAAATACACTTAATAATACAACCGTCAAGGTATACAATACGACAAAACATAAGTTTGTGAGTTTGACTACAAATATTGTCTACTAGAGATTATACAAACTCAAAAGGAGTCCTTATTACAATTATTATTACACTATTTCACGAATAGTGAAGACTACTAATGCTATCATCTCGTCCGTCACTCCGCTCCCCGACTAGTCCCCTCGCTACGTTCTCATTTCTGAAGAGAACAATAAAAGTAAAAGGGTGAGCTCAATCTAGCCCGAAGAGGAAATATTATGACTAAGATAATGCATAATATATTATCGTAGCCTTCAACAAAGTTAAACCGATACAATATAACAACCATCAAGTTTAATCTGCAATGAACAAGCAATCCATTAAAAGAGTCAGTAGAGAATAAAATCTACTATCTTTTATGATTTAAAAGGTTTTTCATCACTTTTATCATGGACTCAAATTTTAATAAATAATCCACATCATCGAATCACCCTCGCACTACTGGCCAGGATATTCTTTAAGTATCACGATCATAATTATCCATGCACTACGTGTAAGACCCCTACTTATTATTAATGAAATTTAATTTTCTCTATTTATTATTTTGAAATAGTAAGGGTTGATTTGATTAATGTGGATAGTTATGAGTAAAATACGCAAATATTTCAAAATAAGCAAGTGGTTATAAAATATTCATTGTTGTTGGGAATATTCGTTTGGTCGTGGAATATTCAGATCGTTTGTGGGAATATTCGTATTTACTAAGCAAATAGCGACCATGTGTGGGCCCATAACGAAAAAGCGATTGGATGAAGAAAATGACAAGTATAAGTTGTTTAAAAATAATCAGGCGTAGTTATTACTAATTAATCTTGTTAAAATACTCGGTGGTTAAAACACAAGAGCTTTACGGTATTGCACCAATTATTGATTCTTACGTAAGAAGACACTACTCAATAATGGTTACGATAATTATCGCTCAATTATTTTATTGATTTAATAATTGCTTGCGTTGATATTTTATATTCTTTGTTGTTTCAATAATTGTCATTACACAAAGATTTTTCATTATCGAAGCAATAATTCATATTATCCTAATAATATTATTAGATAACATTATTGGCAATGTCTAGAAAATTACCTAAGGAGAGGTTTGGTCACCTAATTGCATGCTAAGGAGAAATTCTTATTGAAAGCCCCCTTCCCTGAACCGCACGGTTCACAATATTGTGATTCTATAATATTATTTGTGAATAAATAATTATTAATTCATATGATGAGAAAAATATTGATTTTATGTGGATATAGATGGAGAAAATTTTAATGTGACAATTGTTGAAAATTGAAATTTTATCTTTTTCCGATAAAATAATTATTTAAATATATTATTATATTTTAATAATATAATAATGGTGATATTTTTACAACGAATGTGGGATATATGAGTATCACGAGGAGGAAGAGTATTTTGTTGCAATAAATGTTTAAAACATGTTAAACATGCTCATGGACCCCATTTATCGATCGAAATTTGATTATAAACAGAAAATCGTCCGATTGTGGATTTTGTGTCAATTTCTGTTTGGAATTTGGAAAAACTTTCTTCTGTAAAGTTGTAGAGAATTGAATTTCCTATAAAAACTCGCGAGATTTGAATTTTCTGATAGAAGGGCTATTTATTATGAATTATTGAAGTTCCGAAGCTCCGAAATAATTGATTTTTGGAAGTTTAAAATATTTTAAATTGGAAAAACGTTTTTATTACTTTTTCTAGAAGGTGAGCATGTGGGAAATGCTAGGAGCTAAATTCTAAGAGGCGTAGGAAATTTTATTATAAATAATAATATTATATTAAATTTTCTACTTTGGTGTTCTAAGCATTTTCCTATAAATAGGGTCTTAGGTTAGAATTGAAAATCACACCGTAAATTGAAGTTTTCTCTCTATATTATCGAGCGTATTCTTGTGAGTATTTTGAGTATACTTTGAGTATTGCTATACTACAAGTTCAAGTTATAGTCGATATCCTGTTTTAACTGAAGATCTTGTCTTTGTGAGGTATGGGATATTATTATTTTTCAGAATGATATTATTTCTTCAATATCATTATGTCTTTGAAATATTGATCCAAAGTTTTATCAAATTTGGAACTTTTGGTGTGAGTTACTATTCACGATACTAAGACTATTCACGTATCTGACACTTATTCACGAATACTTGACTATTCATCTAAAAATGAAAAATTTTCTTTTCGTCTAAAATATCTATTATGGATATTAACTTTGATTGTATCCATGTTTTGATCATTCTTGAATTTTACACCACTTGTGATTATTTTTTGAGGTATTTTTGGACGTGGATAAAACAAAAGTACTAATCCTTAATCCTTAATCCTTGTCATTTTGTTTCACCGGATTCGCTTTTTTAAAAATATTTTTATCATCTTCAGTTTTAAATGATGATATTATGGAATATCTTTGGCTGTAGTCACCAAGATGAATGATTTCTGAAGAATATCTTTGGCCCGTAGTGGTGCAAAGATGAACATGTGTTTAGATGAACACGACCAATCGATGAATATCTTTGGCTCGTAGTGCAAAGATGAATATTTGATTCCGTATATATATTGATTGATGTTACAGGGGATAAAAGATAGATTGATGAACTTTTAAATTCATACATAGAAGATAGTAGTTTGCATTCTCTACTTAACTCTTCTAATGAATTATTATTTCAATGCGAATATTGATTTAAAATTTGTTTATCTATTGTATTCTATTAGATTTTTTTCCTGTTAAAGACTAATGATAATTTGTTGTATATTATCTTAGTCATAATATTCTTTATCGGGCTAGTTGAGCTCACCCTTTTCCTTTTTGTTCCATTTTTCTTCTCGGAGGCGAGAATATAAGCGATGCGAGCCTGGGGTATGGAATGAAAGTTCTAGAGAGTTGTTTAGTAGTCCTCACCATTTTGTAAAATAATGTATCAATAAATGTGATGAGGATTTATTTGAGTATAAATATTGTCTGTAAGATAATATTTGTATTCAAACTCACGCTTTCTTGTTGTAATAATAAAGTTGTAGTTGTTTACGCACCATATATTGACAACTCGTAATGGGTGATGTATACCTATTTTGGGGCGCCACAGGTTGGTATCGAGCTTAGGATATGATCTCTCAAGCGGAGATCGGGGAATAGAACTAGGAGGGAGAGACGAGTAAATCCTTCGCTAGTGTGTCCTACCTAAACTTATTTGTTAGTTGGTCAAGATATATAGGATATTATGTGATATATTGATTCCTTAATTAACCCTTGTTTTATGACGGTATTTGAGAATGTCGATGAGAATATTAACGATGGAAATGAGACCGTGGAGACGCCAGTACTCACCAATGAGGAGAACGTGCAACAAGAGCTTGCAATGTTCTCCCGTGAAACAACACCAATCGAAAGCGAGATGATGAACGAGGGATGTTTAGAAGCTTTTTGCGCTTAATGCAAAATCGATTTATGGAGACTCGTGTTCAAAATACGAGAGAAATGATAGCAATTCACGGGTTGTCACAACAAGCGATTCAAAGAGTTGGGACCACCAGAATTTAAGGGAAAGCGAGATCCGATCATGGCGGAAACATGGGTCAAGCAAATTACCAAGATATTCGATGTCTTGGGATGCACGGAAGAAACGAAGGTTCCATTCGCCACCTTTATGTTCCGTGGTGAAGCGGATCTTCTGGTGGGAGTCGTGAAGCGTACTCCATCCAAATTAGACTCAAAGCATGTCTTGGGAGACATTTGAGAACTATTCAATGACAAATACTTTCCTAAAAGTGTTCGTCTATATGAAGGAAGTGGAGTTCATTAGATTAGAACAAAACAACGATGGCGGTGTCTCAATGACGAGGCAAAGTTTGCGAGTTATCCGTGCTCACCTCATTTGGTGGAGAATGAGGAACGATGATGCGGATGTTTCGAGAGGTTTGAAACCCGATACGACAATATCTCATTTCTCATAAATTTTCTCTATTCGATGTTTAATATGAGGGCTCAATTGTTAGAAGCGAGATAACGAGTATGTTCAACCGAGGGACCATAACCGTGGATCGTACTGAGAGATAGCGGTCAATGTAATAATGATAACCAAATGGAGAAAGAAACAGACGGACAAAAATGGTAACCACTCTGGTGGTAATCATGGCCATAAAAATAGAAGAAGCGAGTCAAGAGGAGATTTTAAAAGAGGAAATTTAACAACGACCATGTGAAGGCACGACGGTCTTGCGTGAAAGAATCGGTTTCTAAGGGAGGAGAACGACCACCCGGTCATTATGCTACAAATGCGGAAAAGAGGATATATCGACCAAATTGCCCACAACAGTTCAAGGTATGCTATAATTGTGGAAAGGAATGACATATCGCTTTCGAGATTATCTGATAGCGAAACCTAGTTCAATGAGGATTGTGACTCAAAAGACATCGTCCTGAAAAGTCAAAGTCAATCTGTTCCGGAAGAGCATTTGTTGTGGATCGTCAAAATGCGAGGAACCCAAATGAGGTGATCACGGGTAAGCTATTTATGAATTTTTTGCGAAGTTTATACCTTACTTGATACCGGTCTACCCATTCATTTATCTCTCCTTGTGCTCAACATTTAAACTTGACTCGGAGAAATTAGACTTTGACTTATCTGTGGAAACTCCGCTAGGAGAAACTTTCATCACATCCAACGTTTATGAATCATGTTTGATTCAAGTTGGCACCATCACCTTACCGTTGACCTTATCTCTTTAAAGATACTTGCTTTTGATGTGATTTTAGGGATTGATTGGTTAACTACTCATCATGCCAAAATTGATTGTTTTCGTAAGGTTGTTAGTTTTCATATTCTAACTAACTTTTTGTGATGCAATTCAAGCAACTAAACCATTAAAATCAATCAACGTCATATCTAATCATAAAGCTATTCGTTTATTGAAAAACGGATGTCAAGCTTTCTTAGCCCATGTTATGGATTTGAATAAAGACACGCCAAATTTGAATAATATTCTGTTGTTATTGACTTTCCCGGCGATTTCTGAAGAACTTCCGATTACACCCCGAACGTGAAGTTGAATTCTTTATTGATCTTGAACCTGCATAAAGCCCATTTCTAAAACCCATATCGAATGGCTCCTATTGAACTTCAGGAGTTAAAGGTCCAACTACAGGAATTGTTGGACATCGGTTTCATTCGTCTAAGACATCTCCTCGGGGTGCTCCTATTTTATTCGTAAAGAAGAAAGACGGGGAGTATCGCGACTTTGTATTGACTATCGAATTGAACCATGTCACCATCAAAAATAGGTGTCCTCACCTCGTATTGATGACTTGTTTGACCAAATTGCAAGGGCACAATTCTTTTCAAAAATCGATCTTAGCTCGGATATCATCACCAAGATTAGAATCAAGGATATTCCAAAGACGCCTTGAACTCGGTATGGGCATTATGAATTCTTAGTCATGTCTTTCGGATGACTAATGCTCTCTATGACTTTCATGGATATGATGAACCGAGTATTCAAGGAATATTTGGATCGGTTTGTTGTTGTCTTTATTGATGACATCCTCATATATTCCAAAAGTCGTGAAGATCATGAGCACCATTTGAAGTCGGTACTCCAAAGGCTTTGTGAAAACAAACTATATGCCAAATTGAAGAAATGCGAGTTCGGCTCGAGGAAGTAGCATTTCTTGGGCACGTGGTGTCAAAACATGGGGTATCCGTGGACCCTGAAGATTGAAACAATACAAAGTTAGAGCAACCGGCCTTCGGTGATGTAAGACGTAGCTTTCGGGTCTAAATGGTTATTATCGGAGATTTGTGGAAGGGTTTTCTCGAATTGCTACTCCAATAACTCAAATAACTCGGAAGGATACAAAATTCGCTTGGAGCGAAGAATGCGAGAAGACTTTCCAAGAGCTTAAGAGGAGACTTATTTCGACTGCTCTAATAATACCATCCGGTTCGGATGGATTTGTTATCTATATAGCGATGCTTGAGGCAAAGGTTAGGATGTGTTCTCATGCAACGTGGAAAGTCATAGCCTATGCCTCACGACAACTTAAAGAGTATGAGAGGAATTATCCTACTCATGATCTAGAGTTAGCGGCAATCGTTTTCGCGCTAAAGATATGGAGGCACTATCTATATGGGGAGAAAGTGGAGATATATTGCACCGTAAAAACCTTAAATATTTCTTCACTCAAAAAACTCAACACGCGGCGGCAATGACGTTGGCTCGAGCTATTGAAAGACTACGACCACACTATTTCAATACCATCCCGAAAAGCGAACGTGGTATTGATGCGTTGAGTAGAAGATCATATCTTGGGAATGAGTGCGATGATGTCAAGTATACGCGTAGAGCCAACTTTAATAGAAAAGGTTAAGGTTGCTCAAGCCACCGGCTTTAACCCGATGAGTATGAAGAAGAAAGTACAAGAAGGAGCTATTCCAAGGCGAGAATTGATGAAGAAGAATACTTGAGTCCACTCTGAACTTTGTGTTCCTAACGACTCGATTTGAAGTACAAGATTATGATGGAGGCACACAATACACCATTTGTAATCCATCTCGAAGTACTAAAATGTATCGTGATCTTCGACATACATTTTGGTGGAACAATATGAAGAGAGAGAGATTGCAAAGTTTATCTCAATGTGTTTAACTTGTCAACGTGTAAAGGCGAAGCATCTAGTACCTAAGGGTCCGTTGCAACCACTTGATATTCTCGAAATGGAAGTGGGAACACATTACCATGGATTTCGTTCATGAGTCTTCCTACGGTTTCTCAAGGCATCAATGCTATTTGGGTTATTGTTGATAGATTAACCAAGTCTCCGCTCATTTCTTGCCGATCACGGAGACTTATTCCTCGAACGCCTTCTTTAGTATGACGTGAATGAGATTGTGAGGTTGCATGGCATGCATGTATCCATAGTTTCGGATCGTGACCCAAGATTCACTTCAAGATTTTGGGTTATCTTGCAAAAAAAGCTATGGGCACGGATTTGCGATTTAGTTCGGATACCATCCTCAAACGGACGGACAATCGAGAGGACTATTCAAACTCTTGAAGATCTATTAAGACTATGTGTCCTGAGACTTCAAGGGTAGTTGGGATAAGTATTTATCATTGGTGGAATTCTCCTACAACAACAAAGTTATCGACAAGTATAGGTGTGGCTCCATTTGAAGTATTATATGGACGAAAGTGTCGCTTCCAATATGTTGGGATGAGGTGGGTGAAGCAACATTGTTGGGACCCGAGTTAAGACGTATGACTCACCGAAAAGATCCAAATGATTCGACAACGATACAAAACCGGCACAAGATCGACAAAAGAGTTATGCGGATCTTCATTGAAAGGACGTGGAATTTAGTATAGGGGATCATGTGTTGTTGCGAGTTGCTCCATGGAAGGGAGTTACAAGATTTGGGAAGAGAGGAAAGCTCAATCCACGATTTATTGGTCTATTTCAAATTCTTGAATCGAGTAGTAAAAATGTAGCCTATAGACTCGCGTTACCTCCGAGTATGTCTCGTGTTCATAATGTGTTTCACATATCCGTATTTCAGTAAATATGTGAAAGACCCGAACCACGTTGTAGAGTTAGAACCCAGACGAGATAATAAAGACTTAACGTATGATGAGGTACTTGCCAAGATCTTGGATAGGAAGGAGAATGTCCTACGCCAAAAAAGGTCATACCACAAGTTAAAGTTCATGGAGGAATCATGCTATAGAGGAAATGACCGGGAATTGAAACGGAAATGAAAGCGAGGTATCCTCACCTTTTCAAACACCGTGTATCGTCGTCGCCATTTTCGAGGACGAAATTTCATAAGGAGGGAGGTTGTAAGACCCCAACTTATTATTAATGAAATTTAATTTTCTCTATTTATTATTTTGAAATAGTAAGGGTTGATTTGATTAATGTGGATAGTTATGAGTAAAATACGCAAATATTTCAAAATAAGCAAGTGGTTATAAAATATTCATTGTTGTTTAGAATATTCGTTTGGTCGGGAATATTCAGATGACGTCGACAAAGCGACATAATATGGGGCCCCATAACGAAAAAGCGATTGGATGAAGAAAATGACAAGTATAAGTTGTTTAAAAATAACTACAGAGTAGTTATTCAAGTTAATCTTGTTAAAATACTTTTATGGTTAAAACACAAGAAGACACTTACAGATTGCACCAATTATTGATTCTTACGTAAGAAGGCGCTTACTCAATAATGGTTACGATATTACTTATTCAAGATTTTTTATTGATTTAATAATTCTGCGTTGATATTTTATATTCTTGTTGTTTCAATAATTGTCATTACACAATTATTTTTCATTATCGAAGCAATAATTCATATTATCTGAATAATATTATTAGATAACATTATTGACAATGTCTAGAAAGTTCTGTCTAAAGAGAGGTTTGGTCACCTAATTGCGCGCCAGTAAGGAGAAATTCTTATTGAAAGCCCTCTTTCCTGAAATCGCCTCAGTTGTCGATATTGTGATTCTCAGTAATATTATTTGTGAATAAATAATTATTGATTCATATGATGAGAAAAATATTGATTTTATGTGGATATAGATGGAGAAAATTTTAATGTGACAATTGTTGAAAATTGAAATTTTATCTTTTCTCGATAAAATAATTCATTTAAATATATTATTATATTTTAATAATATAATAATGGTGATATTTTTACAACGAATGTGGGATATATGAGTATCTGAGGAGAAGAGTATTTTTGTTGCAATAAATATTTAAAACATGTTAAACATGTCAATGGGACCCCATTTATTATTGAAATTTGATTATAGCACAGTAAATCGTCTGCTTATGGATTTCATCCAATTTCTGCTTGGAATTTAGAAAAACTTTCTTCTGCAAAGTTGTAGAGAATTGAATTTCCTATAAAAACGCTACGATTCAAATTTTCCGATAGAAGGACTATTTATTATGAATTATTGAAGTTCAAAACTCAAAATAATTGATTTTTGGAAGTTTAAAATATTTTAAATTGGAAAACGTTTTTATTACTTTTCTAGAAGGTGAGCATGTGGAAATGCTAGGATCTGAATTCTAAGAGGCGTAGGAAATTTTATTATAAATAATAATATTATATTAAATTTTCTGGCTTTGTTGTTCTAAGATTTTCCTATAAATAGGGTCTTTAGGTTAGAATTGAAAATCACACGAAAATTGAAGTTTTCTCTCTATATTATCGAGTTATTCTCTTGTGAGTATTTTGAGTATACTTTGAGTATTGCTATACTGTACAAGTTCAAGTTATAGTCAATATCCCAATTGTTTCAACTAAGATCTTGTCTTTGTGAGGTAAGGATATTATTATTTTTCAGTAATGATATTATTTCTTCAATATCATTATCTTTGAAATATTGATCTGAAGTTTTTATCAAATTTGGAACTTTTGGTGTCTTGAGTTACTATTTACGTACACAAGACTATTCACGTATACGACAATATTCACGAATACTGCTGCGACTATTCATCGAAAAATAAAAATTTTTCTTTTAATCCAAAATATCTATTCTCGGATACTAGCTTTGATTGTATCCATGTTTTGATCATTCTTGAATTTTACACCACCAATGATTATTTTTGAGGTATTTTTGGGCGTGGATAAAACAAAAGTACGAATCCTTAATCCTTAATCCTTGTCATTTTGTTTCACTTTGATTCGTTTCTTTAAAAATATTTTTCATAATCTTGGTCTTAAATGATGATATTATGGAATATCTTTGGCTCAGAAAGTGCAAGATGAATGATTTCTCAAGAATATCTTTGGCCCGTAGTGCAAAGATGAACAGTGTTTAGATGAACACGACCCGTCGATGAATATCTTTGGCACAGTAGTGCAAAGATGAATATTTGATTCGGATATATATTGATTGATGTTACTGGGGATAAAAGATAGACGATGAACTTTTAAATTCATACATGAAGATAGTAGTTTGCATTCTCTACTTAACTCTTTTAATGAATTATTATTTCCATTGCGAATATTGATTTAAAATTTGTTGTCTATTGTATTCTATTAGATTTTTTCCCCAATGAAGACTAATGATAATTTGTTGTATATTATCTTAGTCATAATATTCTTTACTGGGCTAGTTGAGCTCACCCTTTTCTTTTTTGTTCCATTTTTTTTCTCAGGAGGCGAGAATATAGCGAGTACGAGTCGAGGTATGGAATGAAATTTCTAGAGAGAGTTGTTTAGTATTCATCACCATTTTTGTAAAATAATGTATCAATAAATGTGATGAAGATTTATTTGAGTATAGATATTGTCTAGAAGATAATATTTGTATTCAAACTCACAGTTTTACTGTTGTAATAATAAAGTTGTAGTTGTTTATGTACCATATATTGACAACTCAGAATGGGTGATGTATACCAATTTTGGGGGCGTCACACTACGGGCCAAGAATATTTGTGTATTCAATAATGGTCATGATCATGCCAACAACTGTCAATCAATGCACTACGGGCCAATGAGAACTTTTACCACATCATTTATAACATTACGGTCGTGATTACATAATCAATAATCCTCATTCATAATCATACCAAGTCCATCTATGCACTACAGAGCCACGTATGACTTTCAAAAAATATAAACATGAGGATGATGACAATGATATAAGAATTCAATAAAACAAGTTCAAGAATTAATTTATACAGACTAATAATGTCCAAATTGTCAACATGATCTTCGCTTTGTAGAGTAAAATTCAAGAATGATCGTAAAAATATTTCCACGAAAAGATCTTCGGATGAAGCGCTTGAATATATCAAGGATATTCCACTAATTTCATGGAGTATAGAAGTCAAAACTTTAACTAACCGAGTAAATTAAGGAATGGAATAATAAAAGAAATCACCGTGCATGCGATAGATCAAGCATGCAGACGTTATATTCCAATGAATAATAAATAATCGGAATCGTGTCCCATGCGAAAAGCGCATGCATGTGATATTCCAACGTAATAATAAAGATGGAATCGGTCCCACAGAAAAGCGCATGCATGTGATATTCCAATGTAATAATAAAGATTTTAATTCCCGGTCCGTGTAGAACCTTATGACGGGATATTCCAAATGAATGATAAAGAATGGAACAATGAAGAATTTCACCAAGTATAGGGTAACTTGGCATATACGAGTTATTCCAATGTAATAATAAGAATGGAATAACAGAAGTTCTCTTCATAGATAATAAAGAAATAATACTCCCTACGAGTACAACAAATAATATTCCCTACCTTAGAAAAATTGGATACTGAAATATTGAGGTAACAGACTTCTCTTCTTCCTTCTATAATTTCTCTCTATAATAATTGCTCTAAAGCTTTTGTGAATTGGTGAGAAATAAATGAAGAATGAGCTTCTATTTATAGAAAAATATAGTTTCGATAATTGCACGTTTTGAGGCTCGAAAAATTTCAGTACAATACTTCCAACTTTTCCTTTATTTATAATTTAGTCCTGCAAGTATTATCAATCTTGCACCAACTCCCCTATTAGTAAATAATGTGAATCAATAGTTCAATTATGTGAATCAATAGTATAATCATGTGAAAATACGAATTACAAAGATAGTACCTCCATCTATACCTTCATTTTTAACTTAGTCATGCAAGTATTATCAATCTTGCACCAACTCCCCTAATAGTAAATAATGTGATTCAATAGTACACATATGTGAACAAATAGTTATATAATCATGTGAATTAGTAGCAATTAATTGCTCATTTATCTGATAAATTACCCGATTTATCAATATAACCCCTAGACATCAATTATCATCGGAATAAATGTCGATTTTCACTAACACAAACAATTCCAACATAATGAAACTATTTTTATCAAAAATATAAATTTTGAAATTTTGAAGTTTGACTTTTCCCAAAAAAGTCAACTGTTGACTTTTTGACCACATAGTGAATCCCGAAAAATTTTGTGTTTATAGACTATTTTTACTAATTTCGTCGTTCCGGACTCAAATATCACGTCCGCGTCTCCAAATTCAACTCCGAACAATATTCATCATTAATATTATAAGTCACAATATTTATCAACCAGGTCGTTCCTATAAGACCCCAACTTATTATTAATGAAATTTAATTTTCTCTATTTATTATTTTGAAATAGTAAGGGTTGATTTGATTAATGTGGATAGTTATGGGTAAAATACGCAAATATTTCAAAATAAGCAAGTGGTTATAAAATATTCATTGTTGTTTGGGAATATTCGTTTGGTCGTGGAATATTCTTTCTGTCGGGAATATTCGTATGCGACCAGTAGCGATCTTTTGTGGGCCCCATAACTGAAAAAGCGATTGGATGAAGAAAACGACAAATATAAGTTGTTTAAAAATAACGGCGTAGTTATTATCAATTATCTTTGAAAGTAGTATGCACATGCAAGCCAATCATGTTTGATGATAAAGCATATACTTTGTAATAATCTTATTCATTTATTAATAAAAAGTATTAATTTATTAAAGGCTTTTAATTATCTACATGATGTTGTTTTATAATATGTGATAAACCCATAGTTTTAAGCAATGCTTTTAGAATAATGATGATGATCATTCTAATGAGATCTAAATTCTTGAAAGCTTAAAACTAAAATAGTTCCCAATCATTGGATTACTAAATTGGGGATTAGTGAATCCGGATAGATTGGTACATACGTTCTTACTTATTCGTTGGATGAGGATGATTGATCTCATGGTCATTTATTGTGGAGACACTAAAGCAAAGTATGTAGGTCTTTATTAGAGAATAATTCAACTGAACGTGGCTCATTAAGGAATACCTAATGGAGTTTTACTTTTTTGTCGATAGGAATTCTGTAGTGATAGTAAAGACAAGTAATCCTTGGACTTGAGATCATCATAGTGTCTTGTGTATGATGAGTTATACTTTGACTTATTCCGTAAGACCCTTTGGGTATATCAAAGGGTATCTTGGGTATAACAAGTTGTATACGTGGAGATAATATATGATCGATAAAGAATCTACCACTTCTAATAAAGAAGAGAATGTCCTATGTGATTCGATAAATGACAACCTAGTAGTCCTTGGCGGCGAAATGAAATTAGAAAGGAGTTTCTAATTTGCATTATTTGGAGTTATGCATTTAAGGATCGAAATACATATAATTAAATAAAATAAGACTTGACAAGAATTCCATGTCTTATATTTAATTGGGACATTGTATGGTGGAAGGATTGAATTGTCACGGTAACTATTTACTCAAAGGTTCTTTTATGATTAATGTTGAAATCTATATTATCCGGAAAGTGCGTTGATCGCTAGGAGAGGCTTATCCCTATTGTAGAATAAATATTATTTATTTAAATAAATTAATTATTTAATTTATTTATTTAAATAAGATTAAAATTGTTCTAATTGATTTATTCACAACCTGGTTTAATATGGAGAACCTAAAGGGTCACACCATAAAAGGAAGAATAGTTATTTAAGAAGTTAATGGCATAATCGTAATAATATATTATGTATATTTAATTTAATCTATGGTGATAGAATAAATTAAATAGCTTAATATTTATTATTTAATATTTTAGAAATATTAAATATAAATTAATAAGAGAGTCTTATTAATATTATTATAATTATTATTATTATTTTAATTTCTAAAAGAGTTTAGGAATTAATTTAATATAAGTACTCTCATTTATTCCTAATTTGATTAGGAAGGAAAATTAGTTAAAGGAGTTTAATTAATTATCCCTAATAAGATTAAGGAGCTTAATTAATTAAAAGAATTTAATTAATTAAATAAAACCCAATTCCTTAATTGTTAAGGTGGGTTGCTTACATCTATAAATAAAAGGAGTCTTATTATGGGTGAGGGGTTGTTGACTTTTACAACATAATGTAATAATTCAATTTGTTGGAGAAAGACGTTCTTTTCATAGAGATAGAAAACTAGGGTTTGAGCCAAATACCCATCTTCTTGAATTTTATTATTCCTTGGTGGATCACCTCTAGAGGCCAAACACTTGGGTGGCTAACGTTGATCAAAGGAAGGAATCTACCCGAGATTCAAGGAGATCGCGGAGAAGTAGGAGGTGAACTTCATTACTGAAGCTTTCGTTTCTACAAGGGTATGATTTCATAATTTCTTATTCTTCGTTTAATTAATAATTGTCGCATAAAGGGTGATCCGTAGATATATGGTTTGTAAAATTTTAAACTCGATTTTACACGCTTCGCTTAATTTATGCAATTTGATTGCATGCATACTGAATATTACAAAACTAACGGTGGTATCGAGCCCAAACCTTTATGCGAATTATTAATTATTTTAATTTGATATGTATATTGATATGTGTTTATAACAATTTAATTGGGCATAATTTTATTGTATAAAATTATTTAAAAAAACGCAAATTGTGATTTCGATTTGCATGATATGCTTTAAAAAAACTCTTTGATTAAATGGTTTCAGATGGTCCCGGATTCACGTTTTTTTTATATATATAACGTGATGCTTTAAAAACAAACTCCTTTGATGAATATTACGGGATTCACAAATCTTTATATTAACGTAATTTTCACTTTACATATATATATTATATATATATAATCAATTCATGAAACCAAAATCACGGCCCAAAAAATAAAAAAAAAAATATATATATACATTAGAGTTGAAATCAAAGGTGTTCGATTGATATGAATATTACGGTTAGTATTATATATTATATATTATATATATATATACTAACAAGTATTATATATTATATATATATATATATACTAAATATTATATATATAATATATATTCTGTTATGTTAAAATAAAGTCATTTTGATTAAAGATCCGGTCACTTGGGTCATTCTTATTATTTTGGGCTTAGTTTATTATATCGCCCATTATATAAATTATCACTTAATCCCAATTTTATTTATTGACCAAAGAATCATTATGCCAAACGACGTTGATCTATTGTGTTCCGCCACTTTCACTTAATGCATTTCCTCTATGCATTAATGAGGATGGGACTAAAACGACCTTTTCTTTATTGGGCCAGAATAAACAAAGAATATCTGAGGGGATGAAAGTAGATCGCTTACTTTTCTACCAAGGCATTAATGACCCAAGTAAGGGAAAAGGTGTCGAAGGTGGTGGGTGGCACGGTAAAACCTGGATAAAGGAACATGCACGGGCTAAGATCACATAAGAGGGTAAGTAATACGTACATTTTTTCATTAGAATTTTATTCTATCTCTCTCTACACTGACAATATTTTTCTCCATTGTTGACCTTGTGATCGCCTCAGATCGACTCTCACGCCGAGCTATCCTCGACTGGCCCGCCGCTGCTTTTGGTGTCGATTTGTTGAATCGCAAGGTGATATCGACGCGCTTCGTGATCGGGACGCGGAGAAAGATCCCGCGCTAACATCAAGCGCTAGAAGGAGGGGGCTGAGTTCTAGTGTCCTCGAATATTTTTCAATCACAAACCGTGTTTTGTTTCTACGCCAATATTCATGGTGAAGAGTAAACACCTACACTCAAGGGCGCCCGAGGGTCGCCAAAGTGAATCGACACCCCGAAAGTGTCTCATAAAGATCGCTTGGGGACCCAAAGCATAAGTGTTCATGCAAGCACAAAGGCCCCAAGCGATCCTCAAGATTTTCAATCAAGAAGATGGGTAAGGTTAAACGAGGTTAGTCTACCCCATCGATAAAAGATTCCGCCACCATTTAAACGAGTAGGCGGCACTTCGCCTAGAACTCGATAATGAGAAGACCAAGATGAAAAGGTTTCACGACAGCCAAGATGGCCGATGAAGCGGATAGAGCTATGGAAGTACTTGTGAAGCAACGACAGATATAGTGAACAGATGGCCCGAAATGACAGAGTTGAGAGATGAAAACTCGCCATAATCAAATCAAGAGCGAGGACACCAAGTGAAAAAGAACCTGCTCATTCAGTGACGAGAGTCTCGAGGCCGAAATCGAGAAAGAAGAAGATCCTCAAGCCTTACTCCTCAAAGATCGAGAGGGTACATCACCCCGCCGATTCTAAGGAGCAGGATCGAGGGAACGAAGAGGTCGGCCCAAGGATCGTAATTCAAACCACAAAGAGAGCCCTTGTTGTCAGACATTCTCGCCTTTAGTGCCCGAGCACAAACAAAGACGAAGCATATCTAGAGATTGTACTCCCGAGAGTCTACCGAGGGTACACCGCCTCAGAGATACTGGCCACCAAGAAGTCCTTCTAGAGTCAAGGTTCTGCATTGAAGAAACCTGGCCTACCTCATAGGAGAAAGGAGTCATCGAAAAAGAAGCATCGCCTCAACCGTAAGGAGTAGATTATTTGGTTAAAGAGTTAAAAGAACTTCTAAGCAAATTGGCAAGTACGAAAAGACGGCGACACTTCGAAAGAAGGAATCCCCTTTTTCTCATGGA
Source organism: Panax quinquefolius (assembly GCA_020205615.1). Taxonomy (NCBI): domain Eukaryota; kingdom Viridiplantae; phylum Streptophyta; class Magnoliopsida; order Apiales; family Araliaceae; genus Panax; species Panax quinquefolius. The sequence goes on along the minus strand of CM035162.1, from coordinate 6,720,264 downwards.
GATTCTTAGAGAAAAGTCGACCCTACCAAGAAGTCACCCCATATGGAGAGTTATGATGGATCGGGGATCCCTATGACCACAACAAAGCGCTCAATCGATCGATGGATTATTATGATTTTAGCGATGTCGCTAAGTGTCATACTTTTGTCACAACACTTTAGAAAGGATGCCCGATAAAGGATGGGGACTTTGCCTCAAATTCAATTTCATCTTGGGCGCATATGCAAGAAATTTCATGCTCGCTTGGCAAAGAATAAAAGAAGGGAAAACCAACTGTTCATCGCTCAGTTCGATAGCTTTTCGAATGAGTCTTTGGGCCAATATGTGAAGAGATTCCGTGAAGCAAGAGGGATGTGTGATGATTTTTGAATGATCTGCAAGCCGCTGGATTGTTTCGTAATGGATTAGATCTCGTCAAAATCGTAAAAGTTAGTGAAGAAGTTGATGTTTCATCACCCAAGAGTCTTGGCACAAGCCTTTTCGACAAAGTCAAGGTTATATCGTGGTAGAGAAGCTATGGATGCCTTTAAACGCCCCGCTTGCACCTACCAAGGAGACAGACGACGACAAAAATGATAAAGATCGAGAAAGAATGAGGGTAATAAAGACCGCCATGAGGGCGATCAAAAAGTTTAATAATTGAGATAGGGTGGAGGACGTCATCCGCTTCCAAAGACAACGAGTGAATAGAACGTACACAACACTTAATACGCATGTGTATCATTATCTTGGATCAAATTAAGAATCAACCTATTTTCGAACCACCTCGAGATAACATTAAGCCCGAAAAGGGAATTTCGTAAGTATTGTGATTATCATCAAGCTTCGTCATGATACAAACGATCGTGTTAGTTTCAAGGACTTTATTGAAAGGAAAGTACAAGCGAGCTTTAATTCAAGATGTGGTCGCTGTAACCAATCAACAAAGCAGGACAGTAGGGCTGCTCTCGTAGCTCAACCAGCCAAAGAAGTGTTACCGCTTCCCAATGTAAATTTCAAAGGCATGTGATAGATGTCATCACCGGGGTACTTCCGCAAACTCGCTGGAAAAAGCGCCGGTTATTTGGATTCTGGCCACGACAAAGGGCGTACCTCCCAAGATCGACAGACCTTATCCGAAGTTCGGTAATCTTTTTATCGATGAAGATTACCTTCGAAATTATCGAACCGCACGAGGGATCATTGGTGTCGATCGCATGCGGGGTTCTTGTAGATACGAAACGGATGATGGTGGATAATGGGTCTTCAGAGATATTCTCAGATGCCCACGCTTATCGTAGAATGCACCTAGATGGCCGAAAAGATGGAGTCGGGACAGAAGCCTTTATATGGTTTTAGTAATGACCTTGCTAAGGTGGGTCGAACTATTGAACCGCCAAATATCTTCTAACTACTTCAACAGTAGAAATTATTTGCAAATTTTATGTTGTAAATGTAGATTCTCGCTTATAATGCTATTTTGGGAAGGCTCGCTTAATTGCTTTGCAAGTCGCGACCTCTATTCCTCATTTCAAAATTAAATTTCCTACTACCATGGGGCTCATGAGGTGAAGGGGGATTTGATCTCGCCGTAAGATGTTATAGAAATGTCGTGATCACTTCGGAGTGGGAATATCAAAGGTAAGCATGCTATGGCAATAGAGATCGAACCTTTCACGTAAAGTAGTTCTCAACCATCGGTCATGCCAAATTAAGAAACGGAGGAGATAGATCTCATCCCGCAAAGCAAACAAAACTATGAAAATAGGTTCAAGATCCGCGAACCTCTCCTGATTTAATCTTATAAACTCTTGCAAAGCTATGTTGATATTTTCACCGGGAGCCTCGTGATACGCCGGGTAAAGTGGATATTGTCGAGCATCTACCGAGGTAGACCCGTCAAGAAGCCAAATCCGACAGAAGAGGAGGATTTTCGCACCGAACGCCAAATAATAATCGATGAAGAGATTGCAAAATTATCGCGCAGACTTCATCTTCTAGATCGACTACCCGCAGCGGATGGCAAATGTGGTGCCGGTACGTACAAAATGGTAAATGGCGAAGTCCGTGATCGACTATACCGATTTAAATAAGGCTTGTCCGGGATTTCTACCTTTTACCCCACATCGACCAACTAATCGATGCCACTTCGGGTACGCTTTATTAAGTTTCATGGATGCATTCTCCGTTACCATCAAATTTCCACGTAGAAGAAGATATACCAAGACTGCTCATTACGCATCGCTCGCATATGCTTATAAGAAAATGACCTTCTACTTCATTAATGCCGAGCCACATATCGTAGAATGATGAACCATGTTTTCGTATATCACCGGGTAGAATATGGAGGTGTATGTAGATTTATATGATTGTCAAAAGTATGTTGGTACATAAACATATGGATGATTTGAAGAATGTTTTCGCACAATTCACAACACAATTTGAGATCAATCCCACTAAATGCACCTTCTGGCCAGAGCCGCAAATTTCGATATCTTGTCACCGAGAGGAATCGGGCCAACTCGAGAAGATTCAAGCGATCCTCGAATATGAAGACTCCTCACCATTTAAAGATGTTCAACGTCCCGATCGAAGGATTGCAGCCTTTAAGGAGGTTCATGTCCAAGTCTACGGAAAGATGTCTACCGCTTTTCGATACATCGAAAGGGTCAAGAATGCAAAGACGCTTTCAATGGACTTCTGAGCGTGAGGACGCTTTTCGAGCATCAAGTCCTATTTATCTTCTAAGACCTTTGTTGGTGAAGCCTGCTCTCGCCGAACCTTTATATTTGTACTTAGCAGCCTAGTTCATCGCGTAGGAGCGCTTTTGGCGTGCGTGAAGTCAAAAAGCAAGACCCGGTTTTATTATGTAAGCCATGTCCTTCTGGATGTCAAACAAGGTACCCGAATATTGAAAAGTTTGCTTTCGCTTAATAACCGCTAGTCGAAAAGCTTAGGCAATACTTCCGTGGTAGATTGGTAATAGATATACAGATCGCCTTTTAAAGAAGATTATGGGTAAACCCGAGGTATCGGGAGATTAGCCGCATGGACGATGGAGTTGTCACAATTTTTCATTGAATATCATCCTCGAATCGCCATCAAAGGGCAAGCCTCGGCTGATTTTGTTGTTGAATGCTCGCTTTCGTCGATGAAGTTGTAAGCAGAAGATGAAGGATCGAATGTAGCAGCTTGCCGCTTCTTCAAAGCCAGGCGAGTTCATGGACGCCAGATGCAGATGGGTCTTCTACCACTTGACGCCAAATGAGCAGTATTATTCTCGACGAGTCCGAGGGATTCAAGGTAATGTGCCATCGATTTCAGCTTCAAAGCAACAAACAACGGTTTAGTATGAAGCGGTACTGCAGTTTTACTATTGGCAAAGAGTCTTCAAGTGCAAAGAATAATTATCTTTAGTGATTCTCACTAATCGTTAAGCAAATTTCGGGAATATGAAGCTCGAGGCCCAAAATGATCAAATATCTAATGTAATCAAGGAGCAACTTCAAGATTTCCAATCTTATGAGTTTCAAGGATCGAGCGTAATAACAATTCAATTGTCGACGCACTCTCCAAATTAGCCACTACGGATGTTAACGCCTTTTGATGGGTCGGTTTATTTAGAAACTTTGCAACATCCCTAGTGTCCATTATGAATCCAGAATGTGCATCGACCAAACCAACCACCGTCGACCCATATATAGAGTATCCGCAGATGGCGCCTTACCTTCTGGACGGATGCTCGCCAAAAAAAATTAAGTATAAAAGTGCTAATTTTGTTCTAATTGATGGAGATCTATTCAAGAGCTTTCATCTCCATTATTGAAATGTTTGACTCCATCCGTCGACTATGCTTTTCTGGGAAGACATGAAGGTATTTGTAGACTATACGGCGGCTAAAGTCATTAGCCTATAAAATACTTCGTCAGGATACTATCGGCCTACCATCTTTAAAGAAGCAACCGAGTATGTCAAGAAGTGCGAGAAATGTCGATCAACAAATTCGATCTCACATCATCACCACCGTAAGAGCTATACTACGATCTTATCTCCTATACCCTTCACCGTCTGGGGGTTGATATATCGGGTCCATTACCGAAAGCTAAAGGTCGTGTCACCATTATAGTTGCTATTGATTATATGACTAAGGTGGAGGCAAAACCACTTCTGGCCATAACTAACAGAATGCCTAAAGTTTATAAAGGAGTCAGCTGGTGTTTCGCCGGATTCCTAAGGTGTTGATATCGACAACCAAGCCAGCCAGGATCGAAATTTGAGGCATTCTTGAAAGAACTGGGATTCAACATAGAAAGACCTCAAAGAGCTCATCCACAAAAAATGGACAAGTTGAAGTGACCAATGTAACGTTGTTGAATGGAATCAAGCGTAGATTAAATGAAGCCAAGGCGTATGGCCGAGAGGAGCTACTTAAGTGTGTTGGGCTTATCGAACTACTCCAAGGACTACAACAGAGATTCACCCTTTAGATCGGCTTATGGTAATCGATGCCTTAGTTCCAGCTTGAAATTGATCTCCCAGTCTTCTCGTCACCCAATTCAGTAGAAATTTACAATGAGGAAGGGCTTAAGGCCAACCTCGATTTACTTGAAGAAGAAAGAGAAACAAATTTAACTGTGTCAAGTAAAATTTATCGTCAAGAGTGGCTAAGCACTATAATAAGGGAGTAAAATGTCGAGGTTTCAAGTGGGAGATTTTGTCCTCGTAGAAGCCAAGCATCTACACCTCGTAATATAGAAAAAGTCGATGCCAAACCGGGAAGGACCGTATGAAATAACCGGCGCCAAGCCGGAACTTATCGATCAAAGCATTAGATGGATCAAGAATTAAGAATACTTGCACGTCACGGCAAAGCTTAGAAAGTACTTTCAAGAAAATGATGTATGTATATGGAAGGTCAGAATATTTATGTCATCATCAATAAAAGATCCCTTTTTCTCGAACAAATTTTGTCTTCATCACGATCGATCGATCGGGTTGGGAGGTTCGGTGGACTCACCGCCATTCGATGGCGCCTTTTTCGCGTGTGGTCCTTATGAGTTTGTCGCCCTTCGTGGTAGTAAAACGCCATCGGTGTTGGGAGGTTCGTGGACTCACCGCCATTCGATGGCGCCTTTTTCGGCAGTGGTCCTTATGAGTTTGTCGCCCTTCGTGGTAGGCAAACGCCATTGGTGTTGGGAGGTTCGGTGGACTCACCGCCATTCATGGCAAATTTTCTTCAGCAGTGGTCCTTATGAGTTTGTCGTGCCCTTCGTGGTAGTAAACGCCATCGGTGTTGGGAGGTTCGTGGACTCACCGCCATTCGGTGGCAAATTCTTCTGTGTGGTCACTTAGACCTTTCGTGGCAGTGCCTTCGTGGTAGGCAAGTGTCATCTTTAAGACGCTGTCGCCCCTACGTGGTAGGTAATTGATTGTCACTTAGACCTTTGTCAGCCCCTTCGTGGTAGGCAAGTGTCATCTTTAAGACGCTGTCGTGCCCTTCACGTGGTAGGCAATTGTTTACACTTTAGACCTTGTCGCCCTTCGTGGTAGGCAAGTGTCATCTTTCGACTTTGTCAAAGTTCTTTCTCGGTAGTAAATGTCATCTTTTGGTTTTGTTATGCTTTTAGGGTAAACAAATTCCTAACGAAGCAGATATGTCTCACACTTTCTAGAATTAATAAGTATCCCTCTACTTTATTACCTAAAATTTTTCTAAGTGTCGAGTTCGTAAAACTTCATTCTTACACTTCATCCGTTATATGGCATGTTTAGTTGTTATCTAACAGCTCAAGTTCAAAGATACGAAGGGGTCAGTGCATTTTTCACTTAATGAAATGATGGAGTATCGCGATAATAAACCAAGTCATAAGGAATGAAACTATTTTCATTAAATATTTAATTTAATTACACTATTGACAATTTTACAGATATCAGAAATTAAAGATGTAAAAAACATAAACAAAGAACATCGCCTTCAGACTCCATCTTCATCTCAAGAATCGAGTAAGGATGGATCCAGATTGGTCAGCAGACAAATTTCTCCTTGCCACGACTTCTAAGAAAGCTCATAACTCTCTGAGTATATCTTCATTATTTCTCCATTAATCTCGTCCCGAGTTCCCAGATTTTCGTGATATTTGTTTACGGTCGCTTAAAATGGAGGCCCAAGGTCCCAAGAGCCTCGAGCTTCTTGATTTCCTCCTCAAGTTTGAGCCGCCACTACTCATGTGACGATTTTCTTCACGCCTTCCAACTTATGGATGGTCTTGGTCAAGATCTTTGCATCATCACCTTTTAGCTCCTCGATCTTTTCCATCCTTATCTCGCCTCCTCCAACCAAGTCAACGCTCATTTTCACGATTTCCTCGTACGAGCTTTGTCGACTTTTAATTCTTCCTCGAGGCCTTCACATCTCCTTTCGCTTGGGCTAACTCTCGCTGAAGACCTTCGCTTGTATGAAGAAGGCATTCATGTTGAAGTTTTCCTTCGCCAAAGCAGCATTTCAAAGACGGCATTTTCCTCCTCCTCAAGATCTCTTCTTCGCTTCACCAGAGATCTTGACGAAGACGTCCGAACACCGTGACCGGCCTCGTATTTCCAATATCATTTGATTAGTTTTCGATATATAAACATGCGATAAATTCGTAAGTAAAGAAGATACTCATTTACCTTTCGCCAAGTAGCTTTCATGCCTTCACTAAGTAGATTCCATTCGAACTATTCCCAAACCGATGATCGCTTGCTTTCACGAACAAAGGTGTTGAATAGTTGAATGGAAAATGAGCATCGAGCCTGGGGCCACATTGTTGGGGAGGCCATGGCTTCCCGATCAATCTCTTGGTTTGTTCTCTCGTGGGGGAAGGTGGAGGTTCTTCGCAAGAGGTGAGGGTCTACGGTACGGCTTCAGAGAAGGAGATCGAGCAGCGCATGCTGCTCAGAGTCAAGGCGAGGAACAGAGATGAACCAGGTGAAATGTCCGATGGTCGCTTTTTTTTTTGGAAAGGCGTGTGGGTTGGTTCTATTGGTTCATTATCGTGAATGTGGGTTTCGTGGATATGATTGAGGAGTGACAACCAAGAAGTAGGGACTCAAGCTCTTCTACAAACAAAGGAGTTATTTTAGTTCTTATTTTCTTTACATCGAAGGACCTTAGCCCTTGGCCGCAAAAAGGAATATCGAGAAGACTTCTCCTAACAGGATAGGTTCGAGGTCGGGGATCGGGATTAGTTGAGGTTGTTTGGGGGTTGCTTCGGGATCGTTTCGTGATCACCGCCGTGGTTTGCTTCGTCAGGGTGGTTTTGGTTCGTTTCATGGATCTTTTTCTTCGACGAGGTCAAGGTTTTCTTCTGGAATATTAGATTCGCTGCTCGAGGTTCGCTACCAAGGGAAGAAGTCGAGGATCGACAATAGAAGGGTTAACTCGGGAAGATCCTTCTACCGGGTGCTCTACACTTGATCAAAGATTTTCCCCGCCAAAAAATCTTCCAGATCTCTCACCCTCCAGAGGAGTCTGCTTTAATCGTAGATACCGCAAAAACCACACATCGTAATATGTATCACCTATACAAATTTCAAAAATTATATTGCGTAATTAATCCAAACTTACATTTGTGATTATATAACCAAGCTTGTTTGGTCGTAGTGTAAACTCCATTCCTTTGGAGGAATTTTCCTCAAGAAGTCCGCCATCTCCTCACCCGCTTCTTCTGATATATCACCAAAGTCACAGAGACTTGGTCGAGGTGGTCCATTCTCGAAGGGAAGAAATCTCAGCCCCGTGATGAAAAAACCACTTCGTGCCAACCTTTATCACCGGAAGGAGTGTTCATCAAAGGTCTCCTCTCGAACCTAGTATTAGGTCGAGGAGATTGCTTACTCAATACTTTGAAACCCCGCTTCTCGACCTACCAAAGAGAGAGAGGGTGAAGAAGATGTCAACAGAGGGAGTAATCCCAAGTTCGTGATGTATGCAAATGAATGCCGTGATGTGGATGTAGGAGTTGGCACTAGTCAAGGGCGGCCCACTCCTATAAACCCTAAAAGGGTAATGATGAAGACACGAAGAGGTAGTCGAACCCCTTCTCCGTAAGAGTAACCCATGACGGGCGACTCCAACCGTCTGGTCACCGGGTACATACGCTTCAGAGCAGGAGCCTTTATCAGATACATGTCGTGAATCTGATAACGACTCCTCGAGCACGCATATTTCCGATTCAAATGACAGAGAAACGAATGTCGGCATTAGGAAATTGTTCCCCGCCTTTGAAGAAATCAAGTAAGAAGAAGTCAAAGAAGGGTTTCCTCCCATAGTAGATGATCGAGGGTTAGAGCTCAACCTCTCGATTAGGGTTTGATCGGGAGAAACGATGTCAATGGAGTCGCACGCAGCGGGGAGTTCTGCTTAGAAGTTTCAAATACCATTGTTTCGATTTTGTGAAGCAGAGAAAGAAATTTGCAGAGAGAAGAAGAAAGCTCTAAGGTTCAAATTTTGAATTAGCGGGTAAAACCGCTTTAATTGGTAAAGTTTACCTTTTATAATCGACAACTGTACATTTGTAATTAAGGGCGTACATTTAATTCAATCGCAATGATGATGAATGGGAAGGGTTTCATCTGCTTTAGACCTAAATATCTTCACTTTCGTGGGCTTGCAGATCTATCGGGTTTCTCACTTTTGTACCGATGACAATTTGGGCTTTGACAAGTTTCACTCGGATCTCTTATGATTTTTCATGATGGTTACATCCTCGGCCTATAATTTTATAGTCTTTCATTAAACACCCCGCTTAATATAAGACTAGGGGTAATGTGTCAGCCATAATCCTTTTCTTTATCAATAAATTATCGGGCTCCTCCTCGATCATGTTATGTTAAGTCATGGTCGATCTCGTCACTGGGTCATTCTTATTATTCGGGCTTAGTCATTATATCGCCCATTATATAAATTATCACTTAATCCCAATTTCACCAAGAATCATTATGCCAAATGACGCTTGACTATTGTGTTCCGCCACTTTGTCGCATGGCATTAATGAGGATGGGACTCAAACGACGTACATTTTTTTCATTAGAATTTTATTATTCTATCTCTCTCTACTAGAATAAAAGTCCATAATCAATTCGGGTAGAATATTTTTACATATCTTATACTATATATATTATATATTATCTGAAACATGCTTGCGTGTTCATTAATATAACGCTTGTTGTGTCACCACAAGGCTATATACATTTGAAATGGGATCCTTATTCTCACTAGCAAATCTTTAATTAGATTTTCTTAGAACCATATAAGTGAGGTAATATAGTTTGAAGAAAATAGTGGGAGATACCAATTTAAAACAAGACCTAAAATTATTTTGGTAATTAATAAAAGAATGTATGTTAAAATGTTGTTAATTACAAATTCATTTACGTAATTTTAGAATGTCTAAAATTACTATCACTTTGCGAATCATATTATATCTTTGAATTAACTGCACCAAATTAAACGGATTGGTTAAGGAATTTGAGAATAGTTCTCATATAGTGAAAAAGCTATCTTATGTCCTTATACGCCTATCCCTCGCAATGGTTGCGAGAACAATGCCTCTGAGGAAGAGATTGCTACTTTTAGAAAGTGGCAAGATGATGCAAATGGCAATGCATCATGCTCGCATCCACGAAAGTAACGAGCTTGTTGTCGAAGATGAAACTATGGATGCTCCTCTTATATTCCCGCACATCAAGTAGTTGATGGTGAAGAAAGTAGGGGCGATAGATATCGAGATATCTAAGGAGCTCTTCCGATCTAGAATGGCCAATGACACCATTATAATACAGATAAAAAGTTCTTAACATAATCAATTTGATTGATCAATTAGGACAACCGGTTTTGTCATGGATGGAGAGTTGAGCCAAGATTTGATCTTGCACTCACTCACCTAACTCCTTTCACAATTGTTGTGAATTTTTCATATAAACAAGCTAGATATCGACTTCGTTGATTTGCTTAACATGTTGAAAAATGATGAGAGTCACTTTCCAACCAAGAAAACCATGTCTTCTTGGTAGGGCCAAAAGGATCTTCCGAAAAGAAGAACGATTCAAGAGAGGTAAATAGAAAGGCATAAACAAAGGATAATAAGAACAATACTTCACGGATAAAGAAAGGAGCTTGCTTCCACCGCAATAAGCTTTGACAACGGAAAGAAATCTGCGAAGCATCTTGCGAGCTAACCAAAAGAAGCTTAGTGAAGTTTCTACATAATCTGCTTTTGTTCATGATTGAAATAAATTTTTCTTTAAGTCAAGGTTCTACTTGGGTATTGGATACTGACTTTGGTTATCATAAATATAGATTTATGAAGGGACCAAGCAGGTGAAAAGTTAAACAAAGATAAGTAATCCTATGTATGGAAAATGAAGCAAAGGTTCTTTGATTAGCTATAGAAACTTATAGTTTAGCACTTTCTTACTGAGCAAATATATTAAGTCGATAAGTTGTTATTGTATTCCAATTCTTGTTAGAAACATTATTTCCATTTTATTGTTGACAATGAAATCTTTGGTATTATATTTAAGAACAATTGTTGTTCTATTTATAATAATAATGTTTTGTATAGAATCGGAATATTACTTAATGGATTTTGTATACTTGACTTACGTAAAAAATAATTTTACAAATTGAACAAACTAGTATAAGAAAAGGAGATGATCATTCAAAGAGTTGAATGTGTGTATTTCTTTGAAATACAAGTATGAATTATTTGAAAGGTTCAAAGAATTGGAAGTGAAACAAATTGACAATGTATTAAGATTCTTTGATTAGATCAATGAATAAATACTTGTCTGATAAGTTTCTAGATCATCTTAAATGGTTTTCTCATAATGGACGCCTCGATCACGCAATAATTGATTGATGTATTTGAATGGAAAAATCGTACCTTATTGGACATAGTGCGGTCCATAATGATTTTACCGACATTTCAAAGATCCCTCTGTGGTCATATCCTAGAAATGGCTGCATATCTACAAAAGGTAACCTTAAAATCCTATTGAAGACTCCATAAAAGTTATGGATAGGAGGATTCCTAATCTTAAGTATGTTAAGATAAGGGGTTGTCCAACTTATGTGAAAAGGTTTCAAAGGATAAGCTTGGGACAAGATTTTATAAGTGTCGATTTATGGGACATCCTAAAGTAAGTTTAGGTATATGTTCTATAATCCTACTTAGCAAAAGGTGTTTTTATGAAACACGTTGCCTTCTAAGATAAAGGTGTTTATCATTGAAGGGCTAGTGGGAGGATAATAGATCTTGAAGAGTTCAAGAACCACAAAACACTATAAGTCAAATAAGAGGAACACAGTAGATAGATCTATTTTACCACAACAAGATAATCGTAAATCTAGAATAAGTCATCAAGATACCTGGGAGGTATGGATTCATCATGGATGATGATGATGAGGTACGATCATGTAAAGATGATGATCTAGAGTTACATACGATGAGAGTAAGAGTTCTAGTGTGTACAAAAGGGTCGATTGGGAGTCGTCGACATTCCTAGTATTATATGTTGATATACTACGGATAAGGAATGACATACTAATGCTACAATCAATAAAAGCTAAAGTTGTCTAAATATTCCTCCATGAATGATTTGGAAGAGTATCTTAATTGGGGATATAAATCTATATAAATAGATTTAAGAGGATGCTCGACTTAACCCGAGGAACGTATATTCATTTGATCTTTAAAAGTCGTTTAGCATGGCAAACTCTAAGAGATGTCTCATGTCGATGAGCTATGGAGTGTATCTCTCTTAATAGTCCCCACGCACTCTCGAAAAGAGAGGTCGCATGAATGACAATCATGTATGCAATGAAATGTACGAGACCGATGTTGATCGGTCGTATTATGGAGAAGTTCACTATGAGTCGATGAAAAACATCTTAAAGTCCTTAACCAAGGCACTAAGGATGTGATCATATTCATGGCGGTCTAAATTAAAACTAGAGGGCTTAACGCACTCAAGTTTTTCGAGACGCACCAAGACGACGAAAAAATCCACTTTAAGGTAAAGGGTTACCTTGAACAAATTAGTGCGATGAATTGGAAAGGTTCCAAACAATGAAAGAGTTCTTTGGTTTAGTGATAAAGACAAAGTATATAGCTATAAATGAAGTCGCAAGTTGATTGTTTGGATTAAAAGTTCATTACGTAACTAGGAATAGTTCCTAAGTCTCGTCTTGGATCTAAACATGTGTTGTGGCACTTTCATTTGATTATTAGAATCATTGAAAGATGGGAAATCACTATCTGACGATAGTGGACTCTCATGAACAACATTACATATCCATTAACTAAAGCTTATCCAATAGCGGGATAATCGTCACTTAGAAGAAGGGTATGAAATACCATGGCGATTGGCTTTAGTGCAAGTGGGAGATTGAAAGTAGTATGCACACAAGCCAATCATGTTTGATGATAAAGCGTATACTTTGTAATAATCTTATTCATTTATTAATAAAAAGTATTAATTTATTAAAGGCTTTTAATTATCTACATGATCTTTGTTTTATAATATGTGATAAACCCATAGTTTTAAGTAATGCTTTTAGAATAATGATGATGATCATTTTAATGAGATCTAAATTCTTAGAAAGCTTAAAACTAAAATAGTTCCCAATCATTGGATTACTAATTTGGGGATTAGTGAATCCGGATAGATTGGTACATACGTTGTTTGCTTCGTTGGATGAGGATGATTGATCTCATGGTCATTTGTGTGGAGACACTAAAGCAAGTATGTAGGTGCTTATTAGAGAATAAGTTCATTTGAACGTTGCTTTCGCTAAGGAATACCTAATGGAGTTTTACTTGCACCGTCAATAGGAATTCTCAGAGTGATAGTAGTACAAGTAATCCTTGGACTTGAGATCATCATAGTGTCTTGTGTATGATGAGTTATACTTTGACTTATTTCTTAAGACCCTTAGGGTATATCAAAGGGTATGCTTGGGTATAACAAGTTATATACGGAGATAATATATGATCAATAAAGAATCTACCGCTTCTAATAAAGAAGAAAAATGTCCTATGTGATTCGATAAATGACAACCTAGTAATCCTTGGCATTAAGCGTAATGAAATTAGAAAGGAGTTTCTAATTTGCATTATTTGAGTTGTGCGTTTAAGGATCGAAATACATATAATTAAATAAAATAAGACTTGACGATAATTCCACGTGTCTTATATTTAATTGGGACATTGTATGGTGGAAGGATTGAATTGTACGGTAACTATTTACTCAAAGGTTCTTTTATGATTAATGTTGAAATCTATATTATCTGGAAAGTCGTTGATCGCTAGGGAGGCTTATCCCTATTGTAGAATAAATATTATTTATTTAAATAAATTAATTGTTTAATTTATTTATTTAAATAAGATTAGAATTGTTCTAATTGATTTATTCACAACCGGTTTAATATGGAGAACCTAAAGGGTCACACCATATGGTTGTGATTTATTCACAACCGGGTTGTTGACTTTTACAACATACGTAATAATTCTAATTTGTTGGAGAGTACGTTCTTTTCTATAGAGATAGAAAACTAGGGTTTGAGCCAAATACCCATCTTATTGAATTCTTATTATTCCTTGGTGGATCACCTCTAGAGGCCAAACACTTGGGTGGCTAACGTTGATCAAAGGAAGGAATCTACCCGGAGATTCAAGGAGATCGCGGAGAAGTAGGAGGTGAACTCGTACCTGAGGAAGCTCGTTTCTACAAGGGTATGATTTCATAATTTCTTATTCTTCGTTTAATTAATAATTGTACATAAAAGGGTGATTCGGGTATATGGTTTGTAAAATTTTTAAACTCTGATTTTACACGCTCGCGCTTAATTTGTGCAATTTGATTCACAAGCATACTGAATATTACAAACCCTAACAAATCTTCATTAAAATACTTGGTTGGTTAAAACACAAGAAGACACGGTATTGTACCAATTATTGATTCTTACGTAAGAAGGCACTTACTCAATAATGGTTACGATAATTATCGCTTCAAGATATTTTATTGATTTAATAATTCTGCGCGTTGATATTTTATATTCTTTGTTGTTTCATAATTGTCATTACACAAGATATTTTTCATTATCGAAGCAATAATTCATATTATTTGAATAATATTATTAGATAACATTATTGACAATGTCTAGAAAATTACATCTAAGGAGAGGTTTGGTCACCTAATTGCAAGCAAAGTAAGGAGAAATTCTTATTGAAAGCCCCTCTTCTGAACCTGCTCAGTTGTCAATATTGTGATTCTGTAATATTATTTGTGAATAATTAATTATTGATTCATATGATGAGAAAAATATTAATTTTATGTGGATATAGATGGAGAAAATTTTAATGTGACAATTGTTGAAAATTGAAATTTTATCTTTTCGATAAAATAATTATTTAATTATATTATTATATTTTAATAATATAATAATGGTGATATTTTACAACGAATGTGGGATATATGAGTATACGAGGAGGAAGAGTATTTTGTTGAAATAAATGTTTAAAACATGTTAAACATGTCGATTGGACCCCATTTATTGAATTGAAATTTGATTATAGCACAAAAAATCGCCTTGCTTTATAGATTTCGGTCAATTTGTATTTGAAATTTGGAAAAACTTTCTTCTGCAAAGTTGTAGAGAATTGAATTTCCTATAAAACTCATGAGATTCAATTTTCTGACAAAAAGGCTATTTATTATGAATTATTAAAGTTCAAGCTTCAAAATAATTAACTTTTGGAAGTTTAAAATATTTTAAATATGAAAAACGTTTTTTGTCATTATTGTGGGTCTTGCATGTGTTGGAATTTGCTGAATTCAGATCCTTAAAAGTGGGCGTAGAAATTATAATATATATATTAATATTTTATTAAATTTTCTGCTTTTGGTGTTCTAAGCGTTTTCCTATAAATAGGTGCTTAGGTTAGAATTGAAAATCACACCGTAAATCAAGTTTTCTCTCTATATTATCGAGCGTATTCTTGTGAGTATTTTGAGTATATTTTGAGTATTGCTATCTGCAAGTTCAAGTCATAGCTTTATATCCTGTTTCAACTAGAAGATCTTGTCTTTTCAGTGAGGTAAGGGATATTTTTTTTCGTAATGATATTATTTCTTCAATATCATTATCTTTGAAATATTGATATGAAGTTTTTATCAAATTTGGAACTTTTGGTGTCTGAGATTCTTTGTTCACGTGTACTGACTATTCACGATATCTGACACTATTCACGAATACGACCTTTATTCATCGAAAAATAAAAATTTTCCTTTTCATCCCAAAATATCTATTGTGGATACTAGCTTTGATTGTATCCATGTTTTGATCATTCTTGAATTTTACACCACTATGATTATTTTTGAGGTATTTTTGGACATGGATAAAACAAAGTACGAATCCTTAATCCTTGTCATTTTGTTTCACTGGATTCGTTTCTTTAAAAATATGTTTCATCATCCTCAGTCTTAAATGATGATATTATTGAATATCTTTGGCCTGTAGTGCAAAGATGAATTGATTTCGATGAATATCTTTGGCCTGTAGTGCAAAGATGAATATTTGATTCTAGATGTATATTGATTGATGTTACAGGGATAAAAGATAGACGATGAACTTTTAAATTCATACATAGAATATAGTAGTTTGCATTCTATACTTAACTCTTCTAATGAATTATTATTTCACTGCGAATATTGATTTAAAACTTGTTGTCTATCAGATTCTATTAGATTTTTCCTGTTGAAGACTAACGATAATTTGTTGTATATTATCTTAGTCATAATATTCTATCTTGGGCTAGTTGAGCTCACCCTTTTCCTTGTTGTTCCATTTTTCTTCTCGGGAGGCGAGAATGTAATGAGTACTAGTGGGAGTGCTGGAATGAAGGTTCTAGAGAGAGTTGTTTAGTAGTCCTCACCATTTTTGTAAAATAATGTATCAATAATTATGATGGGAATTTATTTGCGTGTGGATATTGTCTAGATGGCAATATCTGTATTTAAACTCACAGTTTATATGTTGTAATAATAAAGTTGTAGTTGTTTTTGTACCATATATTGACAACTCAGAATGGGTAATGTATACCTATTTTGGGGGCGTCACAGTTCCCAGGAAAGAGGGGGCTTTCCAATAAGGAATTCTCCCTATAGGCGCGCAATTAGGTGACCAAACCTCTCCTTGACAGAACTTCTAGACATTGTAAATATTGAAATTTATAATATGAATAATTTTGTCGTCTCAAGTATTGATTTAATAAAAAATATTTTATGCAGATGATACTGTGACAATAATTGATTTAATAATATAATAGATATGATGCAGCAATTACTGTAGCAATAATTGAGTATAACTGAGTGACTTCTCACGTAAGCATCAATAATCAATATCGTAAAGCTACTATGCAACCACGCCAGACATCGTATTTTTAACACCGGGTGTTTCAACAGTTAACGGAAAAACTTCCACCGTTATTTTCATAAAGTATTTTTGTCGCTTTCTCAATCCGATAATTACATTGTGGTGGTCCACCAATGATTGTGCCAGTTATGCGAATATTTTCTTTTAAAATGAATATTCCCCACCAATCGAATATTATATAACAACTTTGCGTACTTTGCAAAAATTTGTAAATATTACCCACAACTATAACATTATATCAAATCCACACCATAATATTCAAAAATATATTTCGAAAAAATTTAATCTTTATTCAAAATAAAAATCTGGGGTCTCACAGATGTAGCTGTCATGGTTTGCTTTGTGGATTTCCAGGATATAGCCGTGTCACAATATGTAAATACATAACTTTGTTTGTGATCTTCCATTATGTGGATCTCGATAAATATCCAAAGATCGGCATATCCAACCAATTGTGACGTTGAATTTCTTGGATAAAATAACCCAAGATCTATACTTCCACGGAGGTATCTAAAATGTGTTTGATCCCATCCCAATGTCTCTTAATAGAGAAGAACTCAGATCTTGCTAACAAGTTGACAAAGAAAAGTAATATCCTGGTCAGCAGTATGCAGGTTTAAGATATCATAAGAAAGCACCTATTGCACTTAGGTATGGAACTTCCTATTCCAAGAACTTCTTCTCCACTTTTTAGAGGTCAAATGGATCTTTATCAACTTCTAAAGATCGAACAACCATCGAGTAGTAGTTAAAGGATGAGCTTTATCCATATGAAAACGATCGAGAATCTTTTCAAAGATATGTGGATTGATGAACAAAAATTCCATATGCTAAATGCTCCACTTGTATTCCCAAACAGAATTTTGTCTTTCCAAGATCTTTCATTTCAAATTCATCTTTTAAATAAGTAGCAGTTCTTGTGAGTTCTTCAGAGTACTCACAAGATTCAAATCATCCACATATCTGAAGAATGATGGAAAATCCACTTTGTAATTTCTTAATAAAAACACATGGACATACTTGATAATTTATATATCCATCTTTTATTAAATAATCACTAAGTCGATTATACCATTATACGACCGCATCGCTTGAACCCATACAATGGCGTTGTAACTTGATTGAATATATGTGATTTTGGGCCTTTTGTGATTCACCATTTTCAATCCTTCAGGGATTCTCATGTAAATCTCAATGTCAAGTGAGCCATATAGGTATGCTGTTACAACATCCATTAGACGTGTTTCCAAACCTTCCATGGTTGTCATACCTATCAGAAAGTGAAAAGTCATCCATTACTGGAGAGTATGTATCATGATAATCAATACCAGGTTTTTGTGAAAACCCTTGAGCTACAAGTCGGGCTTTGTATCTCACAATTTTTTTTTCTCATTTCGCTTTCGTACAAATACCCATTTGTTTCCAACCGGGATTACACCCAGCGGTGTTTGGACTACTGGTCCAAATACTTTTCTTTTCAATAAAGATTGTATCTCAGTTTGAATAACATCTTTCTATTTTGGCCAATCTTTTCTTTTCCGACATTCTTCCACGTTTTGTGGTTCAGGATCCGTGTCAGGAATCAAAGTAATATCTAATGCTATAGAGAAAGCAAATATATCATCAATCATGACTTTGCTTCGATCCCATATTTTCTCATCATGTACATAATTTATTGAGATCTCTTGGTGTTTATCTCGTATCCCTTCACTGAGATTTTGAACCTCTTCTCGGGCTATTCCCACTCTTGGAATATGTGCTGCTTCTGGAGCGGTTTGTACCTCTTCTAGGACTATTTTCACTATTAGAATAAGTGCTACTTCTGGAGCGGGTATTCCTTCAGAGATTCCCTTATTTGCTTTTGATTTTCGTGGTACAGTGTCTTTTGCACCAATTGGTCTTCCACGCTTCTGGCGTGGTTTAGATTCTTCTATTACCTTATTCATCAATTCTCCAAGATTTTATTTTTCAATAGGTATTTCTATCTTTGCTGGAGTATTCACTGCAGGTGTATGTGACTTTATCACTTTTCTAGCATCATTAAATGCATCTGGCATTTGATTTGCAATATTTTGTAAATGAATAATTCTTTGAACTTCAATTTCACATTGTCCAGCAAGAGGATCAAGTGAATTTAAATCTGATGCATTCCATGATAATTAAGAGGGTTTTTTATTTAAAACTTTCCCTCCTCCTAATGGTGGAAATACAGATTCATCAAAACGATAATCTACATAACGTGTAATAAAAACATCTCCAGTTAAAGGTTCAAGATATCTGATAATAGAAGGAGAATCAAAACCAACATAAATACCTATTCTTCGTTGGGCTCCCATCTTAGTTCTTTGTGGAGGTGCAATTGGAACATATATTGCACTTTTAAAAACTCAAAAGTGTGATATGTTGGGTGTCTGTCCAAGAACTAACTGCAGAGGAGAAAATTTATGAAGACCCGTTGGTCTTACTCGAATAATGGCTGCAGCATGAAGAATTGCATGACCCCAAACTGAAGTAGGTAAGTTTGCCCTTAACATTAATGGTCGTGCAATTAGTTGAAGTCTTTTTTATTAAAGATTTAGCTAAACCATTTTGTGTATGAATATGAGGAACAAAATGCTCAATGGAAATTCCAATAGTCATACAAAAATCATTAAAAGTCATTGAGGAAAATTCAGTTGCGTTATCAAGACGAATTGACTTGATTGGATGATCTGAGAACTGAGCCCGTAACTTGATTATTTGAGCAAGAAGTTTTGAGAAGGCAAAATTTCGAGAAGAGAGAAAACAAACATGAGACCATCTAGTTGAAGCATTTATTAAAACCATGAAATATCGAAATGGGCCAGACAATGGTTGAATAGGTCCACAAATGTCTCCTCGAATTCTCTCTAAGAATTTTGGGGCTTCTTTATAATTTTTTGGTGATGGTCGAACAATTAATTTTCCTCGAGAACACGCAGCACAAGGAAATTCACTACTAGGAAAAACCTTTTTATTTTCGAGAGGATGACCAGTAGAATTTTCAATAATACGACGCATCATAGAAGTACCTAGATGACCGAGTCTTTCATGCCAAAGTATAAAGAATTTGGGATCTAGGATTTTTGGAATCATAATATTATGAGACTCAATTACTCTAATTTTCATAGTATATAATCCAGAAGAAATTGAATGAAGTTTTTCTAGGATATTCTTTTTTCCAGAAATAGTAGAAGTGATGATAAGATATTCATTATCATTCTCATTGGTTGTTTCAATGTGAAAATCATTTAGTCGAATATCTTTAAAACTAAGCAAATTTCTTCTTGATTTACTAGAATATAGATCATTTTTGATAAAAACTTGTGTCTCATTTGGTAGCATGAAACTAGCTTTTCCAAATCCCTCGATTAAATTTGATGTGCCAGAGATAGTTCCTACATTTCCCTTAGCTTTGATCAGTTGTGAAAAATATTTCTCACTTTGAAGGATTGTATGACTTGTTGCACTGTCTGCTAAACATATATCCTCCATATCCATTAAAAATGGTCTGACACATATAAAAACATAAATAAGAAAAGTTATATTTCAAATATAATTTTATTCATGAGAAACACATACCACATATAGAATGAAAACTAATAATATTATACATGCAGGATGTTTAATTAAAACAAGAAATTAAACGATATCCCAAAAGAAACTTTCAGAAGGTTCAGTAATATCAACAACCTTTTCCTCAATGTTGGTCATTGGTGGATTATCAACAATATTCAATTGATAATTAACAAAGTTTGTTTCTGCCTCCATTACTTTGTTCTTTTGAGACTCCTGGAATAAATTAGCCAGATGCCTCGGCGTACGACCGGTACGCGACCAATGCCCATTCATCCCACACCTAAAACAAACATCTGGTTTGTTCTTTATCTGTGTTGCATTTTCTTTATTTTTACCCAACTTAGACACTTTCCACTTCTGGTGACCTGAATTGTCACGGTTCTGGAATTTATTGTTATGATAGCCTCATTTATTCTTTCGTCCCTAAGGCTTCTTATTATATGACCATCTCTTGTCACGTTTATTCTGCTGGAATGACGTCTTTGTTAATATCTGTGAATGGGGTAGCACCGTTGGTTGGTCAGATTTGATGGTTTTTCAACAACAATTCATTATTCTTTTCTCGCAATGAGGAGGATAGACAACAAGTCACCGAATTTTGTGAACTTACTCGCCTATATTGTTGTGACGAGAATCATGTTCTTTGGGATGAAAAGTTGAGAGCGCTTTCTCTAACATTTGGGATTCGTAAACCGGATCTTCGCCTGAAAGCCAAAGTAGAGGTTATTCTATAAACATTGGAACTATATTCCATGATTGATTTGTAATCTTGTAGCCTCAAATTAAGCCACTCAAATTTGGCATTGTGAGAACAACCAATTTTTGGTGGTCAAATCTTTCCTTCATTGTGTCCATAAAGACAAAGGATCTTTGATCGTTAAATACTCGATCTTTAATCCTTCATCAATACGGCGACGAAGAAAAATTATAGCTTTTTGCATTTTGTGCTTAGAAATAGTCAGATGTATTCTTGATTTAATGGTCTTTTCTAACTCATTTGCACTAAGGTGCGATTACGTATCAAGTGCCCAAGCCAAATAGTTGTCTCTCGAGATTTTCAAAATAGAAAAATCTATTTTTGCCAAGTTTGCCATCTATATTGGATTAAAACACAATTTTATTATTTATTAAAACAATAAATAATTGCATGTATGATATAGAAAAATAAACTAAGTCACAACCTCAAGTGGTGATAAAATACAAATATAAATAATATAAATATTCTTATATTTATGTTATTAGCATATTATTTTAGTAAAAAGAATATACAATCGTTAATGTATATACACGTATTATATATCAACAATAAATATATACAAAAATGCAAATGAATCTTCACCCGACATGCGGTAGTTCGCATAGACAGATTATTCCAACAGAATAATAAATAATGAAATAACAACAGAATAATAAATAACGGAACCAGGTCATGCGTAAACGCAAAGACATGATATTTCAACGGAATAATAAATAATGGAACCAGGTCATGCGTAAATGCACGCATATGATGTTCCAATGAATAATAAAGAATGGAATAATGGAAGATTTCACTGGGTATGCATTGGTCAGATATACATGTTATTCCCACAAATTAATAAGCGGTAAAAAGGTTCCCACCAATTCTTGTATGATCAACAAGGATAGATGGTACCATTGTAAATAACAGGATTTAATGGCAATTATAAGAATAAAATTATATTATTGGTGGCATAGCCAAACCGGTAATATAATAATAAATTACAAGAATTTAATTTTACCATCTCAGTTGGTCAGAACTTCGTGCTGATAACGTGTTATAAAACTTTAACAAAGTATAAAAATATACTCTTATAATTACTGCATAAATTTAAAGAGAATAAATAAGCGATAAATAGAGAGAAATTCTTCAGATAGAATTCTTTATTTATTTTTTTCATTCAGTAGCACTCCTTTATATAGGTAAGGATGAAGTCAAGGGGAAGGAAAAATAGAGGAGAAGGAAGAGTACTCAAGTTCCTTCCTCCGGACTCAGGAGGGAATCTTGTGTATAACATAAATGAATTATTTTATTACTATTGTCCAATAGTATAGTGATTGTATGTAAGGTGGGACATCGTTTTGAGACTTTTTGATAAATCAAACTTGTGAATGACTAAATAGACTGAATGAGCTGATTAAATGTGAATGAAAAAATTATTTTTTAATTGATTCGTTTAAAATAATTGAATAATAATATTTTTTATTTTAACTTTTTAAATTGTTTAAAAATATATATTTTTGAAACACTTTTTAAGTTGTCTCGTATTTTTCATGTGTTCAATATATACCCATACAAAACCATAAACAAGATGGGTAATTAATTTAATTCCAAAACATAATTTTATATTACATGATACTTTGGCCACTTACGAAGGGATAATACTTTCACAAATGAAAAAAACTACTGCTCAAAAGCCGCACCAAAATCCATTTACACAAAATCCGAATGTGGAGATTATAGAGAGAGTTCGGAAAAGGAAAATTCTTGCTTCAACGTGGATACACTGTCAAAGCTACCGTTCGGGATCCCAGTCAGTCTTTTCCTCTCTCTTACACACAATTTCGTTTTTGTGTTTTACATGGGTTTGGTAGATCTGGAGTTGTATATCCCAATTTATGTGTAGATCTTCTCTCTCTTACACACAATTTCGTTTGTGTGTTTTATATGGGCTTGGTAGTCTGGGGTTGTATTTCCCAATTTATGTGTAGATCTGGAGTTGTAATGGATCAGAACTCGTTCAATCCGTAAACATTCATTCAGACGAGTGACGACTAGCTTGGCTATTCAGCCGGAAAATTATGGCTTATTCGGTCAGTTGGAATTGGACCATTCAGATTTTAAAAATGATAATCAAACAGCTCAGATTTAGAACCATTCAGCTTATTCAGACCGAAACAAACAGGGCCGATTCATTATTCTCATATTAGACGATATAAAATTGTTTAGCCAAGTTAACTCATATTATTTGAATTTAATTTTTATTGTTATTGACATGAGAAAGTTCTGGTATTATTTTCTTATTAGATAATTAATAAATTATAAGCCTTTGACTTTCTCTCAAAAAACAGGAGAATCTATGCAGAAATATCATTTTTTATATATGGAAATGTACAGTTTTCGAAAAAAAAACACATAAAATTTAAGAGAATCGGATTTCTGCTTTGAGCCTATCCAGGCTAGGCTCAGGTTATAGATTAGGCAACAGTGGCGCATATTAGCAGCCAGCCTAGAATCCAACGGATATTTTATCCCCTTTTCCCATCAATTTGGGTCTTCCTCCATCTAATTCAATTCGAGTTATTCTTAGCAAGGTTAGCTCAGTGTTAAGAAATTTTGCCATTAAACCTAGGTACTTCCCCTAATGTTGTTTTGAAATTTTACTGGTTTTGTTTTATATATTCTCAGTTTGTTCTGACTTAGGTTCAGATACAGAAGAATGAAGTCCTCCCTGGACGAATTTGAGCAAGTGAACCCCAAGGTAAAATGGTTTGATTTATAGTTTGGCTCCTTCAACAATTTATCAGTATAGTAATTTTGCTTAAAATTTCATTTTTTTTTTCTCAATATGGTTCTACCTCTTGTAAAAGTTGGGAAGTGATATTTCCGCGATTAATAATGAAGTTTCCACGAGGTCCTCGTGTGCTAGTGGACCAAATATTAATTGAAGAGGATCTTGTAGAAATAACATTGTCCTTTGCTTGTGGAAATGTCAATCCTTTAAAAGTTTTGTTAAGTTATGGACCCACACCATCGAAGATGGCAATGGGGCAGGACAGTGCCAATCTTTAGATGATCCACCACCACACCTGCTTCAATGCTACTTGCACCGGCCTCAATGCTTCTTGCACTGGCACCGGTTCAATAAATTATGACACCACTGACCAGTTTAATATATGAATCGCACGGCCCATAAATTTAAAACTAAAAGACTATATATTAAAACAACTTAATTTTTATTTATAATTTTGAAATGCACCCTATAATAATGCACTAATCAAAATAGTTTACATATCTTAATTACAACATCTCTTATATAATTTTGGAAAAATACCTATATATTCAAGGGCTCAGTGTCCTGCCGGTTCAACACTAAACCCCAGCACTGCGCCGCACAGGTCTTGGTTTTATTTTTTTGCATACCGACAGTGCACAGTCCAAGCCATCGGTTCGGGGAAAAGCCGGCCAGTTATGGTTTTCGGTTGGTTTTGAGTCAAATTGCTATCCCTAAGTCCAAGAGTTATGTTTGAAACAAAGGGCAACTCAGAAATCTAAGTTAAAACTAGGGTAACATAATTTTTAGACAAATAATTTGGGATGGAAGGAGAATGTTGTTTGCGGTCTTTACTGTCATTTGGTATGAAAAATTTATGTTAGTTTTCTTTGATTCTTAATTTTTCTTGAACTTGTAAAGGGCACTAAGTTACGTTATTGCACATGAATAATTATTGTGGATATTATTAACAGATTTGAATGGTGTTACGCAGATAAGTACTATAATAATTTTGGGTTGATGTTATACTGTTTCTCTGTCTTTTTCTTTTAATTCAACTTTGTTTAATTTGCTAATATTTTGTGGACAGGCCATTAACTTAATCTCAGCAGTGCAAATTTTGAGTGGGCTTAATTCTGAGGAGCTGTATGAACTCATCAAGGACTCTCAAAACAATAGTCTTCGGTTCATCATTGAAAATGGATCATATATTCAGGTTAACATTTATTGCCTTTTTTATATCATCATTTCTGACTTAAAAAATGAAATAAAAACCAACATCATATTATTATTATTATAATAATAGTTATTGTTATACTCTTCTCCCCCTTTTTCCCAATCCCTTTCCTAAGTGTTTCTGTTTTAAATGTTTCAGGTTGATGTGGAAGACCTTACTAAAATTCCTAAACACCTTATTGCGAAGATTATACAGTCTAATCTAGATGAAGACTTTTTCAGATACGTGTTGTCCGGAATAAGCCTCTTGCGTACCTTGTATGAGATTGCACCTCGGCACTCCAAACTTGAGCAGGTTATTGCAAGTTCATTCTTATATTTATATTCTTAAAGTAGTTAGGACAAAAAATTGTTTATGGTCAGGATTCCGAGCTGCACAGATGTAGAATGTATGAGGTTATTAACTAAAAAGATGGATACTTGTCTATCTAATATATAAAAGCTGGAACAAAAAGAGCCCTCGTGTTAGATTTTATTAAAACTACTAAATACTTCCAATTTAAATTAAAATATTTTCTTTTTCTATGTCAGATTAGAAGAATTTTACTCTAGCCCAATCAAAACAATCTATAGTAATATAAAATTCTAAAAGTTTCAAGAATCTTGGAACTCCTTACAGAGTTCAATATTCAGTTGAAATTCCTTGTATGAAAATGGCATTGACGAGTTGGAGTAAATGCCCAGCCATTTCAAGTTAAGAAGATGTGAAAGCATCTTTCTCTCTATACGAACGAAATGGTGCGTTCCGAGGTGTGAAGTGGGAGAGAGGGGAATAGGATAATAGTCTCTGACAAGGGCAGAACCAGAAATTTATGTTTGGGGGGGTGGGACCAATTTTTTTTTTAAGAACATAATAATGTTAATAAGTATGTTCATGAAAGTATAGGCAAAACAATTCTAGTGAAAATGAGACTCTATCAATGTGGCACTCCACATTCTTTCGTTATCCTCAGTATAGATTAGTAACGAACGAGAATTCAAGGTCTTCAACATTTGTGATTGAAATCAAGGACAAAACAATGGAAGTTGATAGAAAGAAATAAATATTTTTGAGGTATGCTAGATTGTCAACTTTAAAATTTTCATCACTATTTAGAAATTTTTTTTTTGAAAAAATGGAGAGTAATTGAATCGTCAATGTCTACAAATAAAATTTACTTAGGATCAAAATCAAATGTAATTATTTTTCTGAAACAGAAGGAGTAATTGATTAATGAATATAATAAATAAAAATAGTTTAGGAGTTGGAATAAATGACCAAAATTCCCAATTTAGAACTAAGAAAATAACTAAAAAAAACAAGTTGCCTAGACGTGTTGACTTTTGTGGAAAGAGTGACCAATTGGTTTGTCGATGTATATATATATATATATATTAGAAATGGAAATCTTGTAATTATGGAAGGGCAACATATATAAGGGTATAAAAAATTGGGGTGGGGCCATGGCCCCCCTAGTTATGCTGTAGTTCCTGACGTTGGTATGCCGTTAGTGGCCACCCCATGTAATGGCTACCAAAAGGACCATGTGGCTTGGGTGAAGGCAAAGTTCTATGTTTTCAATTTCCAGGTCTTCCATCTTGCAAATAAGGCATATCTTGTCCAGTCAAATTTTTTTATTCTGGAATGGCTCTTTTTGGTCTCTCTTTTCCTTCCTATCAACACACCTAGGTAGGCTTTTGGTACTTCGTATCGGAGTGTGACATCAGCTCACATCTGTCTCTCTTTCAGCGAAGTAGAAAATGAGCTTTTACCTAGCCTATGGTTTCCGAAAGGTGTAATGAATGGCGTCATTCCTAGAGCTCCTGCTCCCGCTAAATATATATTTTTCTAGGGTCACCAAACTAACTGTGTATTTGAATATATAAAGAAATCTTATAGGAATCAAGGACTCTAATTAATATTTACTAAAGAAATCTAATAGTAATTAAAAAATCTAATTTAATATATTTACTAAAAAAATTAATAGTAATTAAACACTCTAATAGAAATTTTATATAGATTAAACTTTAATTTATAGGTAAAAACTTTTCTATCCTTTTAAAATTACTTGCAAACACTTGGTTAAATTATTTTTTGTATGCAATTTTAGTATTAAATAAAATGAAGAAAATATGCAAATAAATTTCTACGTGCCTTGCACGGGATATTTAACTAGTTATTTGATAAAAGAAGAAAAATAGATGTATGTTCTAGATCATAGAAGTTTTTCTGGTTAAATAGGTATTCATCTTCATAAATCATGTATTTAGGTGTTCCTTGCGTTTAGGTAGCTCATCTAAATTGAACGAAATAGTCTTCTTGACAGGTGTATCGACTGATCTTCATTGTATACTATGAAGATCAGTCTATACACCTGTAAAAAATTTCCAGTTTTGAATAGGTAAACTGTGGTCTTCTACCTGGCTCTTTCTTGCTTCTTTTGATTATCCTTCTATGAAGATATGTAGGCCTCTGAAAGCACAGGATTAATCCTATTGGATGCCTGCTGCCGTCCCTTTTCTCTGTTATCTATAAAAAGGTAAGCTTGGCCTGCAGGAAATTCTCACTGGCATTCAGCAATAACTGTGATATGTCTGGAGTGGGAATTGCGTTATTACTCTGTTGGTACATTAAATATGGATGTACACCTCGAACTAGACCCTAGATGCACCGGTGGGAGGTTCATACAAATAGAAATATATTCCTGGCATTATTAACTAGTCCATGCAGATTAGTTCACAAGATATTTTCATCCCAGTAATTAACTTTGTATTTTCTACTATTTTGGTCCCATAAGTGTTGTGGCTATTTTGGAGTTTCCATCAATACTGAATTTACTTATTTTACTTTTACCTTGGACAGCAATGGAAGTCTTGTTGTCCCAGAGTGTTCTACCTGGAGACATTTTCTTTTTTGCTACCCATTACTGTAAATCACTTGTCTGCGTATCCCATGATGTCGATCTTATGTTACTGTGCCAGAAAAAAAGTATACTTAGAGAACTAAATATCTAATGGTTCATGTTTGTAATATTACATATTACCTTATTTTGTACATGGTGATAATCAGCTTTGTCTTCTCTCTGTCTTCATTACCTCACTAACACACGCACAATGAGTTCGGTAGACTTCTTACTATATGGGAGGTAAGTCGTACTTAAAAATTTGTGATATCTTTTTTGCAGATATTGCTCGATGACATCCCCTTGTCAAGACAGTTGTTGGATCTGATCTTTTATATAATTATCATGCTTAATAATTATGCACAGGTTTCCTTTTGTTTTCTCCTTTAAGTTCTTATTTAAAATCTAATGACTTTTACATTTTTTGTTAATACTGACACTTATGTCTTCTGATCTAGGAACGTCAACCTTCGACTCATATAATCCTTTTACATTCCACGCTTGTGGCTACCAGTCTACGCCTATTAAGAGGATTTGTTTCTTCACATTGGCCAGAGCTTGTTAATGTTCTAGTTCATCATCCTAAGGTCAAAGTATCTATTTTTCTATTTCCCCCCCTATTCTTTTGCATATATCATTTTGTGTACAAACTTGCTGTCTGACAAAGCTCTCGGTGACAGGTTGACAAATTTATGGAGGCTGTTTTTGCTGCAGTTCGTGTAGACATCGAGCTTCTTCAGATCAAGCTGTCAGGTCAATGTATTGATTCCTGTGTGAATTCAAGTCCTGCTGCTGAAGAACCAATTATGCATCTTTGCCAGCAGTGTGAGGCTTCTCTACAGTTTCTTCATACGTTGTGTCAACAAAAGATGTTTCGAGACCGCCTTGTGAAACATAAGGTTTTTGTTTAAGACTAATATTTTTTCATATACTTGTCAAGAGGAGTATTAATGTATTATTGTTTCTTCTACTAGCTTTATATAAGCTGAAATGAGCATTTTGTTGGTATTGATCAAGTGGATGCAGAGTAACCTGTGTACTCGGTGGATTTAAATCCTCTAAGTGCTACAGTGTATAGAATATAGGCAAGAAGTGGAAGTAAATTTCACCTTTCTTCAGATTCAGACCAGAGTGCCAAAATCTGGATAGGGTTGGTGGAGTGAAGAATACTAGGCAGATTTTCTTAATTACTACAATTTTTTACTATTTTCATGTAAGATTTGTTCGGTAAGGCATATATAGAAAAGTAGGCAACATTCTACT
This sequence comes from Panax quinquefolius, assembly GCA_020205615.1. Lineage (NCBI taxonomy): Eukaryota > Viridiplantae > Streptophyta > Magnoliopsida > Apiales > Araliaceae > Panax > Panax quinquefolius. The sequence continues at coordinate 6,691,321 of CM035162.1, read as the reverse complement.
TTTCTTCAATGGCATTGATTGATGCCTTATGATCTAAAATTAACTAACACAATTTATTTTCTTGTATTTTATTAGATAATTGAAGGATTTGAAACTAGAATTCTGTATTCTTACTCCATGAATTAAGGTCTCTCAGTTTTGTCTTTTAGTTTACTACATTTATTTGCACCTTTTTCAGGAATTATGTGGAAAAGGTGGCATTCTCTTACTGGCTCGAGTCGTTTTGGGCTTAGACATACCAACATCTTTACCTGAGATGAAAAATGTTGCTGGGGCTCTATCTAGAGTGAAGTCCAATGTTTTATCTATTGTAAGTCAATGTTATTCACGCGGTCTCATTTAATGAAGACATTTGGCTGGCTACTTAGGAATTCTTGAGAATCTACTGCAATATTTCACAGTATGATATTTTTGTGAATGAATGCCATTTATTGAATCAGCTACAACTCCTCTTCTGCAGCTGTTGCACCTCTGTGAAGCAGAGAGCATATCTTACTTGGATGAGGTTGCAAGTACTCCTGGAAGCTTGGGTTTAGCAAAGTCTGTTGCATTAGAGGTTTGTTTGCCAAAATAATGTAATCTAATGTTCTCCTAGGAATTAGGATATGTATGTTTTCGTACATTATGCGTATTGTTTAGCATAGCTTTGGTACACAATCTGCTGATGCATAGGTGCTACATTTTCCGTAATTTCTTTTTCTCTATGCTTAATTTAAATCGACATATGAAGATATTGTTATCTGGATTTTCTTGTTTTTACATTGACAACTCCTGAATGAAGTCAAATTTCAGGCATGCCTATGATTTCCAAGTTTCGACTCATGTGTTGTGTGGTAAACCATTTTCGTGAGTTACATTGGCTATTATAAGCATAGTTGTCACCTTGCTGTTATTTAATGGTCGCGGCCTTATTGGAGTTGTCATATATTGCCAATGTTTCTATCATCTCTAAAAGCAGATAGCTTATATGACACTGATGTGTATATGTTGCAAATATAATTGATGTTAAATACTTTAGCAAGGAAAAGGAAACATTCAAAACTCATATTTTATGTAGTTATCTCTAGGGTTACTTTATGGATAAATTACTTAAACATGTCTTTGGATAAAGTTGAATTATTTAATCTATTTTAGGGCTTTGTCTGAGTAGACACAAGGATAATTGAATAGCATATAAATATTCTTTGGCAAAACTAATGATTTAGTCACTGTAGTTGGCAAGTTTTACTTAATACACCACTGAATTTTTAATTTTTTAAATTATCCCATTAAAATAACTATTATTTTGCAATTGAATCATTCTGTTATATCTGAACTAACGCCTGTTAAATTCTTTCAACCATTATCCTATGTGGACTTGCAAAAAAAGAAAAAAAAGAAAGGAATATGACATGACAAATTACCGAGCAACCAATTCTTTAAAAAAAAGAAAAAAGAAAGGAATATGACAATGATGATTATGAATGATCCCCCAGAACCATCACCAGAGAGCCACCATGGATGCCATATCCAACTAGAGTAGCCTAGATCAAAAAATTTGCAGAATCCGGCTAACAACCAAATTGCAGAATCCGCACCTGGGATTAAGATTGACAGCTCAGATTGATCGACTTCCTCATTGTGCGGCATTGATGGCGGTTTGAATTCGGGTTAGGGTGGAAGAGCTGTTGCGACAGGGAGAGGGAGAGTTGAGAAGACGCAGAGGACGACAGTGGCGCGGAGGACGCGGTGGAAGACGGATGCGTTGGTGCTAGTGCTGTTAGGCTTGAAGGAAGAGGGATTCGGGTTTGGTGATGGGAATGGGTCGGAGTTGTTGTTTGCGGAGCAGAGGGTTTCGATGTCTTTTGAAGGAAAAGCTTTTCAAGCGAAAATCAAAACAAGCCATGATTTCCGACTAATACCGCTGACTATTACACCGGAAAATACACCCAACAAAATCCAAAAAGCAAATAACAGATGAACTGGCTGGGCACAAAACATCTGAAAATAAAGCTAATGAACCATACTACTCGGATCTAAATACTTAGATCCACAAATGACCGGTGATTCCGATTCAAAACAATAAAATAGATAATCAGTTAAACCCATAAAGTCCGACTGAAAATTCAATAGTAACAGACAAAACCCAGATCTGAGCAACAAAAAAAACAAAAAAACATGAATCACAGATTTGGAAAACACGTGGACAACATAAGACATCCATGGTCCAAAAAGAACTATTATCCAAAACACAACCACCAACAAATAACCCTCAAGATCTAACACCCCAGACCGAACCACCACATTAGATAATAACACCCATTCTCCACATCCTTTTGAGTATCACCAGGTTTTTCTCCATCCGATAGTCCAGAAATTCAAGTGGTGGGCCGATGAAGACGGAGACGGAGGTCTGAGTTGTCCAGTGTCAGTGAATGCTTGTGAAACCTTGCTCAATCTGCGGTTAAAGAACAGATAAGGATGATGAAGATAAGCCATGACATTTTCTTTTCTTTTTTTCTTTTCTTTTGCACGTCCATGTAGGATAATGACTGAAAGGAACGACCGTCAGCTCAGAGATAACAAAATGACTCGATTGCAAAATAATAGATAGTTTAATGGGGTAATTTAAAAAATTAAAAGTTCAGTGATGTATTAAGTAAAACTTGCCAACTACAGTGGCTAAATCATTAATTTTGCCAATATTCTTTTTTAAGTATTTTATTTAATACAATTGGTTAGATAGATTCATTATTAAGCTGTTCTTGACTTCTTGGTCTGTGGGAATTGCCGAGTCGTACAAGGATGACAACTTCTTTGTTTATCATCAATATTATTGGGGATTTGTTGATGTTTCCTCAAGCTTCACAACAAGCTTCCTTTCACATGAGCGTGAAATTTACTATTCATGTGAGAGCAAGTTTGTGAATCTCAGTTTAACTTGTAGAATATCAATTACGTATTATTGACAGTGCTTAGGAAACCAACATAAAAGGGTTTAGATATTTTAGAAACTTGTATATCAATAAAAATTTCAAAAGATGCTGCAAGTTATGAGATTTATCCCTGTGAATTGCATGAGCATTGCATAAGTAGTATTGACTTTGGGTTGAGTAGGGCGGCAAATGCACATCAATTTCAAAATACAAAACTAGATAAATTGGAATCAGTTTAATATTTTTTTTGAATTTGTTGAATTGATTCATTGCAAGATCTACAAAATTGTAGATCTTCTTGAATAACACTAACTATGAACACTTTTTACATACGGTATTTGAACATGTGAGGACGATAATTTTTTTTGGATGTATAATTAGGATAATATATGTTCTCTACTAGGATGTGGTGAATAGTACAATTTTATTTAATTAATATTTTGCATATATTTATTACCATTATTCTCCCTCTTCCAGAACATATTTTTTTTAATAAATTTTTTTCTAAGTTGTATGTTTGTTTGATGTAACACTTTTCTTTGTCTCTTTGATAATTAAACTTGTCCTTTAAGATAGAAAAGGAAGATATTTATATATTATCGGCAGAAGAGGAAAGATATAAGCAGGGATAATGATCAACTGAAATTGAACAAAAGGCCAACTAAAGTGCTGCCATTTAATCCCTTTGAAAATTTCAAATAGGAAAAAAGGCTGCTAATTTCTCTCATTTTGGTCGATCACAACGATGCTAAATACTTATAGATTATAATTAATAAAAACTATCTTTGCAACGGGATGTATTGATACTTAAAAATCTTGGAATTCTATTAAGAATAATTGTAAAGACACATCATATCCAAAGCATCTTAGCACTTTAGTTTTGCTGATATTAGCTTTTCAAGTGTATTGCTCATAGTTTAACAATTGCCCAAGAAGAGTATAATACATGTTAAAAAGAAGGATTTTATTTCCAAATACTATTGGCCTAATATCCTATAGTAATAGTAAATATCAGCATCTTATATTAGATTTGTCAGTCTCGAAAGTATATGTACTTCCCAACACTGTATGTTATCGCAAAACAATAGCAAAAGAGAAAACGAAAGAAAAACAAACACAAGACACAAAATTTACGTGGTTCACCCAAAAACATTTGGGCTAGTTCACGGTCTACGGCTGACAGTTTCACATCTCTTAGAAAATCCGTCCATTTATATAATGAATATAAGTAACATTTATTCACCAGAAAGTACAAAATTACCCCTCTAGATTTAGGATGGTGGTGCTGCTCTCGGACCCCCGCTAAATTATTTGTTGCGACAATCAAACGATGATTACGCGTGAGGGCTTTTTGAATAACTTTACAATCACCTTTGAATTAAAGTGTGGATCAGGCTTTACCAATAACAGTTAGATCTCTTAAGGCCTCTTCTAATTGGACTGAACTACCTGTGGAGACATTAGACAACATGTGATCAATACTCGTGCCACGATCTCTCTTCAATCAATCTTTCAGGTGTATAGCCTTATTATGTATATAATTGATCTTGAATAGTACATAATTTTCACACAAGTCTTGTCCACTTACAACACCCAATCAATATGTTGGCATTTTTGAAGCCGAGTCCCCTTATCCTAAAGTTGGGTTAAAGAAGTTCTGACACTTGGACACATACCTGAGCCCATGTACCATAGTTTATTTGGCTCTTTATTTCACAATATTTGTTATGCTATAGTTTATTGAGAAGGATAGAAGAACATAATGCAAAACAAACAAACACTTCATATTATTAAGCATAAAAGCTTCAACTTGTGTAAAATTGCATATATGTTGGCTATCAATGTTTTTCTGATGTCAGCATGCTCACCTAGCGGCTATGCATTCATGTCTCAGCATGTTGATATCTTTGTACAATTGAGGAGTAGAACTTTGCTACATGTGCCTTTTGGTTGTTTATTTCCCCAACGATCACAATCTCACATATGATATCAAGTCACAAGACGGGTGTTACTTTTTTTTAAGAAAAATGTCCATTCTTATATTGGCATAGCTTGCATTTTTATATATTTTTTGAATTTCCAAAGAGAGAAGCCCACTAGGTCAAGGGTTATGTCTGCTTCTATTCCTTTTCTTATGTTGCCTTAGCATGATGTATGGTAACTTTAGCTGTGTAAATATTGACCATCGTCAGTGTGAAAGTATAAAACAAAAATTGAAACCAAATTCCAGTGTAGAGTGATCTCTTGAATTTTGGGAAGACATTGAATATAAGGATCAACTCTAAATCAGAGAACCAAAATAATTATATATAATTCACTAAAACACTCGAAAGTTCAAAATGGAGTCCTAATGTGTCATTGGTTAGGCTATGACACGGCATCTCATGTTATCGGTGTATTGTGCTACAGTGATTGCATTGTGTAATATAGTTAATGTATCATTTGATAGATTATCCCCTAACATTCCAAACATTAAATAAAAATATACAAGATTCCCTGTAATCTAAAAAATCGGGTCGTTTCACAGATCATAGTGACGCACGCTATCATATGGTCTACGTATGATACAATTTGATATTAATCTGACCTACCTAACAAAATGTTAGTTATATTGATTTGGACATAATATACAGATATTTCTACATTTTTAATTATATGTTGTCTTAATGGTGCATACATATACAGTCAAACATAAATTATGTAGAACAAACATATACAAAATCGTACTGGTTTCATGAGTTATACTGTATGTATCCCACCTCATGTAACTTAATAGTACAGAATTTGAATAAAGCAAATAGAAGACAACACCACACTTCATTGACTAGTTAGGAAAAATAAAACTGAACTATAAACTAACTTCAATGGGGAAGCTATAATATTCTCTTACACTTTGTGGATAATGGGACTCCCACATGTCTTGCCCCAGAGATATATTTCTGTTTTTGGATTTTAGAGAGTTCTCACTAGATAGCTTTTGGTTCTAACTGAATGTTGCCTGTATAATGGTTGTAGGGGTTGTTCCACTAGTAGTTGTTTCAGGGTTTTTTTTTTGCACTTCTTGTAAGCCTTTTTTGTGGTGGTTCAGTGTATTTTTGTGATTTTCGGTCCCTCTACTGGGTCTTTTATTTTCTTAATAAAAAATAACTACAAAAGAAAAAGAGTTAGGCCCTCACTCTGTATTGCTATCGAACATAACTTTGGCAACACTATATGGAAAATTTCCAGTGTTATTGATCTTACATCCAGTAAGATCTTTTCTTGTGCAAGAAGATTTGATAATTGGAAATGAGTACCAAGTTTGTAGGGGAAGTCATTTATATCAGTGAAAGAGGAGGAAGTAAAAATCTTAAAATTATGGAACTTGACAAGCATTAATGCATTATAAAGAACAAATAATGATGAAGGTCTAGGTATTAAGACCTTATCTATTGCGATGTTAGTAGGGTAGACTAGACACATCTCATTTTTATTGTACTTTTTGCCCAAAGAGGCTGGCTTGGATTCAAACTTGTCTTCATATAATACCTTTTCTCTTTGAATTATATCTCAATTCCAACAACAGTTTCTTTAGGTATCTTACAACTTAAATTCCTCAATGCAACGGTTCATTGACTTTATATAAGACCGTGTATATAAATCTGAATGATGTGTATAGCTCCGTCTGTCCCATGATTGCCTACTTGGAGCTTGCTTTAACTGCCTAACTGATTGGTCTTGAATATAATTCTTGTGGATTAGGTTCTTGAATTACTGAAGACTTTTTTCGATGGATATTATAAAGAGCCAAGTTCTTGCTCGGACAAAAATATCCCAAAGGGGCTTTTGCAACTTAATGCAATGCGTCTTGCAGATATCTTTTCAGATGATTCAAATTTTCGATCTTACATCACAATACACATTGTAAGTTTTTCTCCACTACCTGTGGATTTTCATGATTCTGTACTCAATATACTTGCTTCCTTTTACTTATTTTTTTCAAAAAAATCTTGCTTTGAATATGTTATTCTCCTTTTTGATGTTTTAGCATTTTTTGATAATGTCATTCTCCTGTGGCTGGGAGAAATCATTTATCTTCCTTATATATACGTGCTTACCTCCTCTTCTGTATAACTTGCTTTTGTAAGGCTTGTGACAGTTATTGTTCATGTCTCTTCAGACTGAGGTTTTGACTGCACTTTTTTCACTCCCACACGGAGAGTTCTTATCTAGTTGGTGTGCATCAGACCTTCTGGTTTGGGAAGAAGATGCTGTGCTGGAGTATGACCCATTTGTTGCAGCTAGATGGGTTTTAAACTTTCTCACATCATCAGATCTATTAGTCACGATGAGTTCCGAATCCACCTTCATTCCTTGTAACATGCCCCGGGCTTCTTACGCGCATCAAAGAACATCATTACTGGTCAAAGTAATTGCAAATCTCCATTGTTTTGTTCCGGACATTTGCAAAGGTATATGCTTTAGCCAAGATCTGCCTGACTAAACCTGATTATTCTGACCTGTTTCCTGTCTGTGTGTGAGAATCCCTTTTGTTTTTGGTGGTAGGTATGCTTTCATTTGATCTCTGTTTTCTTTTTATTAAAATCAAGCCTTTTCTTTGAATTCATCAGAGGAGAAGGATCTCTTCCTTAACAACTTTTTCCAATGTTTGCGAAAGGAACTTCCGAACTTATCAGATGGAATTTCCTCCAACTCTGCTGCAGAAAAAGGTCTCGCTATTAGCAGAAATTTGTGTAAGTATTCCTCTAATTAAGACTTTAATTATTTAAATAACATCTATATTTTTATTCCCTAATGACTGACTTGCATGTGAAGGTTCCTTGTTGAGTCATGCTGAATCTTTAACTCCTAGCTTTTTAAATGAGGAGGATGTGCAACTTTTAAGGTGATTAAATATTGACCATGCAGTACTTATTTTTGTGTAATGTAGTCCTGGAAAATCATTCATCATTTGCTGGAAATGGTATGATGACTTTTGAACAGTCCTTGCAAAACCAACATGCTTACAAACTGATAGACTAATTATTATTAATTTTCTGATAAGCAAAAATATATTCAAAGAGGCACCAAGAGGTGACACCCATGTACAAACATAGATACAAATAAAAGCAGGACACAATTACATCATATCCCAAGAAAGGCAATAGTCACATTCCTCGTTCTGCCGAAAGAAAAGTAGGCTCAAGAATGTGTTTAATGTGGTCAACTGAATATTCCGTAACCTCGAAATATCTTCAACTTCGTTCCCTCCAAAGCACTCACCAAAGGCAACGTTGAACAATGAATCGTGTCCCATTTAGCATGAATCCTATTGGGTACCTTAGACCCCTTCCAAGCACCTAAAAAATCCACCACTGAATTAAGTGCGACTCACATCACACAAAAGAGATACACAATCACACCCACAAAAGCTTCAAAAAATCACAATGCAAGATCAAATGATCAGCCAGCTTCCGATTCTTCTTGCATAGATGTACCGGTTTACCACACACGTACCCCTCCGCAATAGCGACTCTTATTTCAAAATTCTCCTGGCACTGTTGTCCTAGTGAAAAAACAACTTTATTCAAAACCCTATTTTTTAATGTACCTTGTACATGAAGAGACCTATAAATAGATTTTAGAGAGACATTACCACTATAGTGACTCTCCCACGGCTTTAGAATCCTTGCCTCCTCCAGAAAGCCCATTTCCACCCACAAGATCCAAATACCGTCAATCCTTAAAATGCATCCAAATGAAAGTTGCCAAGGCAGCTGCCTGTTAACTGTCAAAGCATCCAAATTTATCGGTTGATAGTCCAAATTTTAGATGTTGGAAGGAATGGACTAAATACAAATTTCTTTTTCTCTACACAAATTGTCAAGTAACCAACTCATCTAAAAATTTAAGCGACTAGAATGAGGCCCCAATAATGCATATCAAGCTACCCCCCGCGCATACGTTGGAGAGACAAATTAAATGCATATGAATCATTAATAAATATAAAGGGTAACGTGCATCGGGAAAACTTGAACACGACCTTCCACAACATACACACCCATATAAAGGGCAAAGCGTAGTTGTGAAGTATCGAGTCCTTGCACATCCAGAGCTCTGATGTCATGTTAAGTAACTAACTCGTTTGAAAGCTTAAGGTGCTAGAAAGATGACCCAATAATGTATATCAAGCTAATACAAACCTCTAAGTAGGCCGTCATTTTTTCCTTTTTTATGTCCTTTTAAAAAAAGAAGACAATCTTTTGACTTTTGGTTTTTGTTCTTTTTAGTTTTTTGAATTTATGTCGTAGGCATGTTTTCAACAATAATATTATTTTTCATTCATTTGACCAAATGACATCATTTCTAATTCTGGTTCAAATCCTGATAGAAGTTCTTCAATTTTCTCTTGCAAGGGTATTCATAACTCAGTTAGAACCACTAATTAGTACTCCTGAATTCAAAATGAATCAAGTTCAAGTAAGGCCTTCTTCCTTTCTCTTTCATTATCCTTACATTATTGTTACTCTTTCTTTGCTGTGGAACATCTTTTTACTTTTCATTATTAATAGTTGTGGTGAAATTCTCATATTCAAATTGGTCAAACTATGCTGCTGGAGGAAATTTAGGAAAACAAACTTGAGAGGTCAATATCATTGGACAAATTATCAAAACTCAATATCAGTGAACATCATCAGGTGAATGCCGGAAGTTTAATTTATTTAACTTGCAATTGATGCTCACCATAACCACTTTACTCCACTTTCATCGAACAAATTTATTTTATGTTGCCAAAGGTTGGAAATTCATGATACAAGACATTGTTGGTGCTTGTAAAACATTAACTTAGGTAAGTTTCCCTTTTTTAGGTAGGTGAGTCATCTTTAGGACTAATAAGAGCTGTGGTTTATTACAAATGTAAAACCCCACCAAAATAGTCTTCATTATTATGTTTGAAATCACACGAGTAAGCTGATTCTGAAATCATCTTAGGATTTACATTATGTTGGTGTATATTATTGTCTTAATGTAATACACAATCTGAGGATAAAATTTCATTTTAATTAGGAGGCTCAAAGCGCAGGCGGATACTACTCATCACCCCTCTCTAGAAAAGCATCTCCAGATCATAATAACAGAAGTGGTAACCTGAAAGAGGGCATTTGGAAAAGTTCAGCACTCCAAGAAGTAGACCAGTTCTATGTCAGGGGCAAGGCTATAGATCAAGCTGATGATGAATTGAGGGAATATAAGACAAGAGATAAAGATAAACCTGGTAAGATCGCAGCTAGAGGTTTGAGAGAGATTGACAATGATACTCAAAATGTGGAAACAAGTGGGTCTGATTCTAGCTCTACACTGGGCAAGAATTCCATTGATCAAATCAACAATGTCCAAGAGGACGAAAAGGCTGAAACTATTCAGCATGCAGAGAAGCAGCGAAGAAAACGGAAAAGAACCATAATGAATGATAGACAGACCACCCTAATCGAGAAGGCCCTCTTGGATAAACCTGACATGCAACGACATGCAGCCTCACTACAATCGTGGGCTGATCGATTAAGTGAACATGTATGTGATGTGATATAAATGAACTTATAATTATTCAGTTATTTATTAGACTGTGTTGTCTTCCCTGAGAGTTCTGAAATGTCTTTATTAGGGTTCTGAGGTTACGGCTTCCCAGCTAAAAAATTGGTAAGAAAGTCTTTCCATATTCTTTCAGTTTAACTTATTTCTCTTTTTGTCCGCTTTGTATCCTATTAATTGCAGTCAAATTTGTGAAATGAAACAAGATATTTGAATCTTGTTACTTGTTGCTTTGCAGTTTCTGGTTAGAATATTCGGACGTTTCTTTCCTAATGTAGTGCTTATTCTCTCCTTTTCATATTGGTCTACGTGAATCCCATTGCTTAAAACAAGAAAGTTGTCTAAGGGTGTCATATTTATGTACTAAATCTCTCTAGATCTTGTCTCTAAGGTTGTTATGTCTTGGCACTTTTTTGCTCTTTATTGTCCCCAAATATGAATGGAATGGCTATAGGATGACAGTGATGCCGAAGGCAAATGAAGACACAAATTTTGATTTGGAAGCACAAGAAACTTTTCACCAATGAAGTACATGATCAGTTGAATTTATTTAAATTTTGACCTAGATGGCATGGAGCAGCTCGTCTTATTAAAATATAAAGTGTTTAGAGAAAATATTTATGATTGTTAAAGGTGAATTAAGTTGTATCCTAATTCATCCTCCAATGCTAAAATAATTCGATTTTGTGGTGAATTTCCCTACTTCTTAGTTCTTTTTATATTCTATGGATTCAACAGGCTGAACAACCGGAAAGCTAGGCTCGCTCGTGCAGCTAAGGATGTTCGAGGAGTATCTGAAGGGGATAATCCTTGTATTGACAAACAAGGTGGGTCAGGAATCAGACCCCTCAATGACTCATCCGAGAGTCCTGTGGAGGATCGTTATGTCCCATTGGCTCCACAAGTGGGTCGCCAGGATGAAGTTGGGGGAAGCATGTTAATAACTGGGCGCAACGAAAACTCTGGGCGTGTAGTTGCAGAATCGGTTGATTTTTCCCCTGCGGAAGGACAATATGTTATGCTTGTAGATGAGCAAGGTGAAGAGATTGGCAAAGGAAAGGTTTATCAAGTGCACGGTAAATGGTATGGAAAAAACTTGGAGGAGGAATTAGGGACATGTGTTGTTGACATTATTGAGCTCAAGAGTGAGAGATGGGCAAGGCTTCCACACCCATGTGAAGCCAGTGGAACCTCGTTTGATCAGGCGGAGAAAAAACTCGGGATAATGAGAGTGTTGTGGGATTCTAACAAACTGTTCATGTTGTAGCTGTGATGAATTTCAGGAAGTGCCTCCTGCTTGAAAAGGTCTGGTAATTCTTACTGCTGGCAGGCTGTGATTCTGCATTTAAATTCACAGTTTGCATTCAATTTATAGACCTTGTAGAAGTTGAACACTTGGAGGCAAGTAGCTTTACTGTCTACTTTTATATATTCTTTATTTATGCTTGATCTGGGCACTCCATTATGAACATCTCAATTTGTATATAGGGGATCACTATTTCATTTATATATGAGATCAATGTATATCTCAGTGAATTCTGTTGCGGAGGATGTATTTTATCCCCTTTGTCAGTCTGAGTTCATCAGTTGATACTCTGAGTTTATGAGTTGATACTTGTTTGTTGAATATTGCAGATTTAAGGTCCACCTGGTGGATGATCACACAGACAGACTATTCAGAGTCATTAGGCAGCCAGAGAGAAGTTGGTTCTAAGTTTTGACAATGAGGCTTACTTGTAAATTGAACAGATTCTTGACCAAGTAGAGGTTCAGTCAGCTCAACGAAGTGGCTGACCTTGGGCGAAGTCATCCAAATTTGTGATATGATGGCCTCAGACTTCTGTATTTAATCAACCTTAAGCCAGGGTGCTTTCTATCAAGAAAATGTAGGGGGTGGTTAATACATAATGCGCGTGTATGCTGAGTGAAGGAGAAAGGTTACTCAAGGACAGGGAATGATACAGGTGAGTATTCCCCTTTACAATTTGATAATCTCTGAAACTATCACATCATCTTCTGCCCAAACCTTCCGAACACATTCTGTATGCAACAATGTTACTGTCACATAAAAAAAAAGAATTGTATAATACTTACATGCATGTTTTGGGTTCTGCCTGACATGTGGGGGCAGCCTTTTATTTATGGTTTTGGTAATAACAACAGCGGCCTATAAAACTATACTCGGAAGAACTAGTAGTAGTACTAGTACTAGTACGAGTGTATTTCTAAATCCAAAATGAGTTATTAAAGAGCTTACATTTCTTTCACCAATTTTTTTTTACAAAACAAATGCATCTATTTATTATTTTTGAAAATATATTTACTTTACGAAATTGTGTATGCCATTAACTTGTTCATTTTACTTTTAATTTTCTTATTTCAATGTTCTCTCTTTGAAGGGATATCATGCAAGTACATGAAATATATAATCAAGTAATTTTTATTTTTATTTTTAATTCACTTGTAACCTTTAATTTTAATATAATTAAAGACGGTGGAGCACCATTATAATATGTTATATAAAAAATAGTCTTTTTGTGCGGCTTATATATGATTTCTAATTATTTTTATTATTTTGAATCAATATTAGAATGAATCTGAACTGTGTTTGTACTTTCTCGTCCAAATCAATTGGAATTAGAATGAATTTGAATCGTTCTTATGTGTTTTTGCCCAAATTCAAAATAAATTTTGTTTTATTATATAAATTATTGCAAAAATTTGTATGTTTTTATATTTTATAATCCCCTTTACATCTGTACGATATATTGTTAAATGAATATCAAAGTTATTGTTTATTTGAAGTGATCCGACTTGTTGACTATTGTTTTGAAACAAACAATTAGTCCCCCTAGTTACTATAAACAACTATAATTACAAAAATTATTTAGTAAACATTTTTTTAAAAAAATCTTTTGGGCGTTTAGCTTTTGTCTTAGGGTTCTTTACATAAATATACAACAATTAGAAAGTAATTACACTATTAGTACATCAACAAAATAATTACAAAAAAGAGTGTAATTAGGATCCATATTATAAAATTGTACAATTCATATTAATAAGAAAACCTAAAATCAAGGAGAAATAATTGACATAATTAATAATTCAAATTCAAATATTTGGGATCTAATAACAAAAACAAATTCAAATTCAAAATAATAATTCAAATTCAAATATTCTTCATCTCCCTCACATATACTTTGAAATAATTGTTAACAAATAAATAAATAATAAATAAAATATCTGAACATGTAAATTGGGCTCTGTTTCAGTTTTTACTTCTTTCTTCCCGCCGGCTTCTCTTCTGCTATTCCGCCGCTACACCACCGCGAATCTCCGTTGTCCAAAACGCCAACGAGAAGAAGAAGAAGATTCGCCCTACAAAAAGTTTTAAAATAAATAGATGTAACTTTTAATGTTCTGAAATTTTTTTTATGACTATTTTGTTATTCGTAAATACTAAAATGGTTACCTTTATATGAATTGTTGGCTATCAACTGCATCACATTTAAACGAGTTGATAACTTAATAAAACTGAATTGGTTACCTTGTTCTGAAGGTTTGGCTACCAACTGCACTATGAAAAAACTGCAGGTGTGGATGTGAATTAGTTACTTTGGTATGAAGGTTTTGTTACCTTGGTATGAAGGTTTGCTTACCTTAATCTGAAGGTTTGGTTAGCAACTGCACTAAAAAAAAATTGAAAGTGTGGAAGTTGATTGGTTACTTTGATATGATAATTTGGTTACCTAGATATGAATGTTTGGTTACCATCATATGGCCTCTTGCGGACATTTTCTGTCAACTGACCTCTTTCGTCATAACCAACAATACCAACATATTATCACCCTGATGACCCAATAACACCAAACCATTAGATGAACCAAAAACACAAGATCAGAGGGGTCTTCCAGGTACATGAGAACCTTTATGGACATGTCAGGTCCAAGCCATTGTATAAAATCACTGCAACCCTCCATTTAACTGAATTATTGCGCAAATTTGCTACCCTTAAAGACCTAGCTGCAATTCCAGAAATACAATTAAGGAAAACAGCAAACAATACGCCGAACAATTACGCGACGCGCGCGCACATACAAAGTAAAGGAAAGACATTCCCATCCTTTCATAATAATAAGAATATGCACTCTTATACCCACAATTATAAACGATTCTAATCACAATTATAAACGTAGGGATCCAATTTCTAAAATCAGAGACTTGGCGAAAAAAGAAAAAAATAAATAAATACAGTGATCAGAATCTACAATAAATAAGAAAGCCTTTCGAGACAACATACATGAACACGGAAAAAAAGGAACGGATATATATATATAGAGAGAGAGAAATAATACGTTGAATGAAGAAGAAGGGTGATGACTAACTAATGCAGTTGTTCTAGATGGGGGGAGAGAGAAGAAATCATGGGGATAACTAATCCCTAAATTAAGGAATCTTAATTGTATATTAATTCCCTAAATTAAGTAATCCTAATTGCACTAATATTATAAATAAATATGAAATTGTATTAATTCTGTAAATATTTTATGAGTACACTATTGTTGTAATTATTTTTAAAAATGTAATATAATATGTAATTCATCCTTTGTCTTATTAGTCCCACAGAGACAAAGCTCTTGGGTTTTATCCCATTCAACAATCGAAATAAAAAAAAATCTGAAAATATAGCCTATTTTCTAAATTTAAGTAGCCATTCGGGGTTTGATATGTACTGATTAGTCGGCTAGACTGAATTTCAGTTTTGGGCCTTGTTAGCCCAATGGTCAGCACTAACCCTTAAGTTTTGGTACAATCAAATTAGCAATTGTATGGGTTGGCCTTGATAAATAAAACTATAGAATATATATTCATAAGGTAATGTTTGCGAAAATTTGATTTATTGGTATGGGAAAATTAATATATTAAAAACTAACAAATGATATATATAAATCGACAAATATGATGATTAAATGAAATTATAACTAACGTGAAACTCGTTATCATGATTCTTAAAAATTACTTGGAACAATTTACCCTTTTTAAAAAATAAATCTCTGTCACGTAAATATAAGTTTCCGTTTACGAAAGTAAAATTGCTTAAAAATAACATATTTGTGTCAAAAATATAAATTTCTAATATAAATACTTGTAGCAAACATGATACCAATACATATTTGATACATCCAGATAGGATTAGGACTGTAAATAGGGATGTTAGTACTATTTGAATAGGTTTTGGAGGGAGATGAAATAAATAAATTAAACAGGTCTGCAAGTGTACAGTTTTTGAATAAATCAGAATCATTTTGGTTGGGACTTGGGACCCGGAAATACAATAATTAATTAATTAATTGAAGAATTTACCTATGGAAATCATAAAAAAGGACGCTCTTCAAATCTCATATGGAGAGAGCAGATTCTCTGTCCTCAATTTTTCTGTTTCTTTGTGTCCACCCGCTTATATTTTGACACATGTCCTTTTATTTAATTTTAAAATTAATTGGTATTAAGTAAGAGATTAAGTGTCAAAATATAATTTGAAGGACACAAGAGAACAGAAGAATTGGGGACAGAGAATCTGCTCTCCTTATATGGACGCTTAGTCTCCATCTTTAAAAGACAAAAATGCTTTTATTTGATTTGATAAGTTTGACTTTTCTCTTGGTAAATGTTACGGACTTTTTTGTACTTTCAGAGTAAAGTTTGATTTTTTCTACTTTATCATTGAACCAATATATCCGTTGCTTACTAGTTTTAAAAGGCGTAACGTTAAATCGGTGCAATGATTGACTAGTTTGAATCGAAATCGATGTAATTGTTAATTTGAACCGGTGCAATAACTTGAATCACTAGCTATAACCTTTAAAAAGAGTGTACTTGATTCAAATATTTTCAAATTGAAAATGTACCTTTGCAAAAAAGAATATTTAGAATCCTATAAATATAATTAGAAAACTCTCATTTACATATGGAATTATTTCACAATAAATGAATGTTCCATAATTCCATTAAGGAATTGTGGGTTTATTATTTACTTCTCTATCTCAAATTATAGTTTTGAATTAAATATTATCTTGCACATAGTATTTCATACAAATTAATTTATGGGCATGTCTTATATTGAAATACGGATTCATTGTAATCTTGTGTAGTTTATATAGGGAGCGAATATTGTCTTTAAGGAAATAGATTCAGGCATCACAATTATTATTTTTTAGAATTTCGACAATGTCCTAAGGCGAAAGTTCCAACGTCATCCATGTAAATTTATTTAATTTAAGGCAACAAACTTTATATTCTATAATACTTTTTAATTAGTTTATAATATTTACAATTATATTTGACAAAATTAAATAGTTCACATTATATTTAAATATTAGAATTCACCAATTGATTTTTAAAAATATTAGCATATAACTTTTTTGTTGGAATGACGAAGTCGTAATACATATTAAAAACTAGGGTAATTATGTATTGTAGTAATAATAAAATACCTAAACATATATTATAAGGCATGTGCATGAAACTGGAATCCAATCTATTGAAGAACACAATTATAAATAACTTACAAAAATGTATTTCCGAAGAGTAAAGGAGTACACTGTTGTGGAAATTTCTTTTGTTTTTATATTAGTATTACTTAACAAATGAAAACATATTTTCATTGATTATGTCATTTTAACAAAATAGAACGATAGGAGTCTGGTGTTTAAAACAAAATACAAAGAATTTCAGCTAAAAAAATAAGAAAATTAAATTAAGTAAAACGAGTAATATATATATATATATATATATATATATATATATATAGAGTAATCTTCTGAATATAAATTATTTTACAAATATTTTTATAAATTGTTGATGTGACATACTCCACCTCAACATATTGATCAACAAATTGTTTCAATATAGTTTTTGGTTCCACACAATATGCTGAGGTGGAGTATGTCACATCTCAAATTTGTAAAATATTTATAAAATAATTTGTGTTTCTAGCATTACACTATATATATATGTGTGTGTGTGTGTGTGTGTGTGTGGAGACTGATCTATTGACAACGTTGTCAATTTAGTATTAGACTTGCAACGTATCGCGACCGTCCATCCAAAAATTGAATGGTTAATAGGGTTTTCGTCTGCAGTTTAATACTACAGATGGGCAGATGACCAAACTATCCCTCTTTTACAATTTTCTCTTCCCCAGTATTAAATTGTGGACACCAGGTGTGACGCCCCCAAAATTAGGTATATAATCACCCATCTTGGGTCGCCACTTACATGGTACATAAATTCAAATACAATTTACTAATAAAATCGCTGTAGGTATGCAATCGACATAAATCGCGTGAGTTTGAATACAAATATTGTCTACTAGATATTATCTGAACTCAAAAGGAGTCCTCATTACAACTATTATCACACTATATCACGTAATAATGAGGACTACTAATACTATCCTCTGGACCATTACTTCGCTCCCCGACTCGTCTCAAAATTATGTTACCATTTCACGAGAGAATAAAAAAAAAGGTGATTTCAACTAGCCCAAAGAAGAAATATTATGACTAAGATAATGCGAATAAATTATCATTAGCCTTCAACAAGCATGTTAAGTCGATAAAATACAATAGACAACCGGTTTAAGCTGCAGCTAGATTAGAATCCATTAAAAGAGTCAAGTAGAGAATAAAGTCTACTATCTTTTAGGTTTTAAAAGGTTTTCATCAATTTTATCATTTGAGACTCGACTTAATAAATAAACCACCACATCTAATCATCCCTCGTATTACTGGCCAAGGATTTTCATCAAATTATCAATGGTCACGATTATACCGAATCACCCCGGTCATAATCATACCAAAAACTATCCATCATGCATTACAAGTGCCACCTAATGAGGACTTTTGTCACATCATTTATATCAAGTCACGATTATACTGAAATGATCCCCAGTCATAATCATACTAAGTTCATCTATCGCACGTAAGCCAAAGATAACATAATATAACACGAGGATGATGACAACGACATAATAATTCAATAAAACAAGTTCAAGAATTATTTAATCCATGAATTATTAACGTCCCAAATTGTCAACACGATCTTTGCTTCAGAGAGTAAAATTCAAGAATGATCGGAAGAATATTTTCATGAAAAGATCTTTGGATGAAACGCAAATATCGAGGATATTCTACTAATTTCATGGAGTATAAGTCAAAGTTTTAACCAAATTTGGGTATAATAAAGAATGGAATAACAAAAGAAATCACCATGCATGCGGATTGCATGTATGAAAAGTTATTCCAACAGAATAATAATAATCGGACCAGTCGTGAAATTCACAATTGATGGGATGTTCCAATGAATATTAAAGATGGAACCAGATCCGGTGTAAAACACACGAGATAGGATATTCCAATGAATGATAAAGATTTTAACCAGTCCGTGTAAAACACACATGCATGGATGTTCCAATGAATAATAAAAATTGAACCAGTCCAGATGTAAAACACATGCATGGATGTTCCAACAGAATAATAGAAGAATGTCACCAAGTATAGGGTAAATCATGATATCAAAGTTATTCCAATGTAATAATAAGCATGGAATAACATAAGATTTCACCAAGTATAGGGTATCTTGCCATGATATGTAAGTTATGTATAGGGTATACCACTTTTTACAAAAGTTATTCCAATGAATAATAATGAATGGAATAATGTAAGTTCTCTTCAAGAAAAAGAATAACACCCTTACCGTAAAAGAAAACTGAATATAGAAATAGTGAAGTAGCGAGAATCTTCTTCTTCTTTCTATAATTTTCTCTCTATACTTCTCTCTATAATTTCTCTCTCTGTAGTTTCAATGAATTAAGTAAGAAAATAATGAAGGAATGAGCTTCATTTATAGGAAAATGGAATGCATAAGAATTAATCCATGAACGGTCAGTTGATTTACTTTAATCGACGGTCCATATTTAAAGAAAAATCTTTTAAATAAAATATAATATATTCTATTTATATAAAATATTTCTTATATGCAAACACTTTATCTTAATACTATGCAAAACACTATCGCAACACTATGCATAATAAAATATAATATATTCTATTTATAGAATAACTTTAATAAAGTATTCTATTTTATATAAAAAGATGTTTCGCTTTTATTACGTTAATAATACGAATAAAACAAAACGTCATTATCGCTATAATAATTCATATTATTAATCGATGATAATGGAATCAAACCGAACGACTTCTCACATAAGCATCAATAATCAATACTTGTGTTACTATGCAACCACACGACATCGCATTTTTACTACTGAAAGTAGTTCAACAAGAACTACTCAGTAAAACTTCCGCCGTTATTTCAATAAAATATTTTTGTGCGTTTTCAATCCGATAATAATTTTATTAGGGTCCACCAATGATTGAGCCGTTGTACGAATATTCCCCGCTAAACCGAATATTCCCCACCAATCGAATATAATATAACCACTGCATACTTTGCAAAATTTATAAATACTACCCACAACTATAATATTATCTTAAATTCACACCATAATATTAAAAAATTATTTCAACAAAATTTAAATCTTTATTGATAAAATCGGGGTCTCACACTGTGTAATGCACCAAATGGTCAACTGAAAAACGTTTGTAAATAAGTCTTGTCTGCATTATTAAACTGCGGATGCCAAATTCAATTTTTTTTACTTTTTAAGACTGGTCAATTCTAACAACTCTTCAAAACAGATAAATCAAAGAAGGTGAAATTTTAATTTACCATATTCACCATTGTCATTCCTGATATTATGTGTTAGTTTCTTTGAATCTTTTTTTTTTTGCTATACCGTATTTAATATATAATATCGGAATGAAATCATAACTTCTCATTTTTATTTTTATTTTGAAGTTATTTTTTGAATCTTAATTGGAGGCAACCAAAAAGTAACATGATCGTAACATTGTGTAATGATGAAAAAAGATTGCAAAAGCTCACAGGTTTTGTGCCTTTTTGTTTATTGTGAATATAAACTTTTTTGCCTGTTTTGATCTATTTTAGCCTTATTTGATCTATCTATTTAGAAGAGTTATTAGAATTGATCGGAGTCTTGAAAATTAAAAAAAAATAAATTTTGCATCCGCAGTTTAATACTGCAAACGAGACTTATTTTCAAATTATCGTTTATAGTTGGCCACTTGACCATACCTAGGGTCTGCAGTTTAATACTGTGGATGAAAATATTTACAATGAGGGGCATTTTAGTCTTCTGTCTAGTCCGCCGTATTAAATTACGGAATATTGAAAACTAAACTGTGACGGTCCCTTTATTTAACTATTCAATCTTCGGATGAAAGATCACGATATGTTGTAAGAATAACATTAAATTGACAACAATAACTATGGATAGATACTATATATATATATAGAGTCCGGTTCCAGTCCGGACTCCCGGACGGTACTAAAATACAGACTTTTTTTTTTTGCTTTTTTTTAAAAAAAACAACTATAAAAAAGTTTAATATTTTATAGAACTGATTTTTTTTCATAATACAGTATTTTGGGCGTTATTTGGATACATATAACAAAATAGTCTGTACAGACTGTACAAACATATTTTGTTATATGTATTCAAATCATACCCAAAGCACTGTATTATAGAAAAATTTCAGTTTCATAAAATATTAAAACAATTTAGTTGTTTTAAAAAAAAACAAAAAAAACAAAAAAAAAAGTTTGGACGGTACTAAAATTCGGGTGTCCGGACTGGAACCGGACTCTCTCTCTCTCTATATATATATATATATATCTAACAAAATACAACTTATTTTGAATTTCCCGCTCACCCTATAAATTATCTGAGCTGTCCAAAGTTTGGGATAAATCACACCGTACACATAGTGTCGGAGGCACGAGACACATCCTAATATATATATGGGTTCTTTACATAAGTATACAATAAATAGAAAGTAATTACAAAAAAAGTACATCAACCAAATAATTACAAAAAGATTGTACATATTACAAAAATAATACAATTCACATTAATAAGGAAACCTAAAATCAAGGATAAATAACTTCCATAATTAATCATTCAAATTCAAATATTTGGATCTAACAACAAAAATAAATTCAAATTCAAAATAATAATTCAAATTTAAATATTCAAATTCAAATCTTCATCTCCCTCACATACACTTTGAAATAATAGTCCGCTACACCTCACATACTCATGGTTATTGAAATAACGTCAGCACCTTTAATGCAGTATAATCCCAAAACACCATCTACATGAAAAAAGTAGACTTCAAATTAAGAGAACAAGTGCTTTTTCCTTCTTTGCAGTGTTATAGAAAAGAAGTTGCCAAGAAATAATAGGAGAGAATGTGAACAACAAGTTTAGATTCCAAATTCTGCATAATAACCCCATAAACAGGATTCCATTCATCGAGTATGATACCTCGATTTGCTTGGTTAAGCCTTTTATTTTAGAAAAAGCGGAAGGAGGAGGTGGAGATGGCGGTTCGAAATTAGTTATCTTGATGCGAAAGTTTGGCAACCAACCGCATGAAGGTTTGACTACCAACCGTGTTACATGCAAAATAAATTGGTAACCTAATAAAACCGAATTGATTACCTTTATGCAAGGTTTGGCAACTAATCGCATGGAGGTTTACTACCAACTCGCATTACATTCAAAATAAAATTGGTAACCTAATAAAAGCTGAATAGGTTACCTTAGTATGAAAAATTTGGCTACCAATGCATCACATTCAAAATAAATTGGCAACCTAATAAAATCTGAATAGGTTACCTCGGTTAAATGGGCGGAGGTGGTGGA
Organism: Panax quinquefolius; assembly: GCA_020205615.1. NCBI lineage: Eukaryota > Viridiplantae > Streptophyta > Magnoliopsida > Apiales > Araliaceae > Panax > Panax quinquefolius. Next base: position 6,668,986 of record CM035162.1, on the reverse strand, counting down.
AGCGGTCATAATGGAGTGCAAATGAGGAGGTGGAGATGGCGCGAAAGGCGACAATAATAGAGGTGGAGGTGGTCATAATGGAAGTGGTGGAGGCGGATGAGGCGACCAAAATGGAGGCGTGGGAGGAAGTGAAGGTGGCGGAAGGGAAGAGGACGGATCGGAAGGAGATGGCGACAGATTTTCCATGACCTACTAATCGGGGCGAGCAGTGAAAGTGACGATTTACTATATATGGTTTGGTTATATATATATATATATATATATATATATATATATATATAACTGCGATTGTTATAGATGAAGATAGAAGTAGTTTACAAGATAACTAATCCATAAATTAATGAATCCTAATTGAATACTAATTCCTTAAATTAAGGAATCCTAAATGCACTAGAATTATAAATAAATATGGAAGTGTATTAGTTGTGTAAAAAAAAAATTTTATGAAATGACTTTTGTTTGTAATTATTTTTAAAATGTAATAGAATATACGAAATCACCCTATATATATATATATTGATAACACAAATGTCAAAAGGTAGGTACAACTGTTGGAAATATCTACTAGCTTGGAGGGCCCAATATCAATTGGCCCATTACCATTCTCTCCAACAGTCAAAAATGGCCTACCACTTTTCCAAAGCTAAATAAGAATTTTTTGTATGGCATTAAATGGCTGCGCACTAATTTTGTTAGTATCAAACGAGCCTTCGGCTTTCGTCAATTAAAATGTCAGACATGTAAAAGTTGAGGGTTATATTGCTTCTTCTTTTTTAAGAGTCAAGTGAATAAGATAATTAAAGATATTATTTGACCGGATGAAATTATTTTAAAATGTAAGAGAATGATGGTCATAATAAGAATTGAGCCATAATCAAATTGAAATTAAGCGTGAAATTTACTTGAGAATTATGTTAAAATAAAATATATTAAAACAAAATATCACGATAATGGGTGGGTAAGAATATTTTTGTCTAAATATTTTTTACTACTTGTCGGAATGCTCGTTCCGACCACTTTTTGTTGAATAAATTTCTTTTTGTAGTAAGATATAGAACAATAATATTTCTGTCTGAATCGAATGGTTGACCACTCTTTCCTTAAGACTATATTCGCTTCTTTTTCTTCTGCAGGGATTCTTTATGAATTAATCTCTCAAAATAAGACAGTCCCAAATTTTATTCTGTACTAAAATTTGTTGTGTAGGAACAAATCTAGTGCTAAACTATAAACTGAAAGAAGAAAATTATAATAAGGAAAATATTTAGAATGATAATTTTCCTAACTTGAGAAAGGATTAAAACTTGAGAAGAATTGAATGATTTTTAAGTGTATTGAATTTGATGGATTCCTGATCTATTTATAGGTTTGTCGTATCCCAATTATTGGGATATGAGGTATCCTATAAATTGGGTCGTATCCCATTTATGGAATAGGTCGCATCCTATAAATTGGGTCGTATCCCAAATATCTCGTTCTGTATTTTTGAATCGTATGCCAACTCCAACTCCAAATATTACTGTTGCGTATTTTTGACCCAACTCAATTTTGGCTTTCGCCAAATATTACCGTTATTCCAACTTTCAATCTTAAGATTTGCATTAATATTATAACATATAATATATTTATTATATACTTTAGATAATGAAAATATCCAACATTTTTAAGATAAACAAAAGTTAAAATAGAGTATTTTGTCAAAATGAGTGTTATATTCTAAATTTAAGTTTGTTCACCTTAGGAGGAGGAATGAATAGAATATCCAAACTCAGCATGGCTTGAGCACTTACAATTCTAATTAATTCTTTAGTCAAACTAATTAGGTAGTTAAGGCAATTATTATTCATTTACATAAGATCCTCTCTCTCTCCCTCTAACATGTATAAATTCTCTTATTATTCATGTGAAAGAATAATAGATTTCATAAATGTGATGTGAAAAGTGTTTTATCTATCTATATTTACCCAAATAAAAATGTAAAAGCATCTCCAACATACTCTTTAATCACTTTGGGATGTGAATCACATCAGAAAAATTATTTTCAACGGTACTGCCACGTATCTCAACAAATATTTTCCTTCACTCTTCAAATCTGTAACCTCCTTCCACTCTCTAAATTTATAATTAAAGGCTAAAAATATTTATTACGCTTGATGAGTTTGATGTATAACTTATTAAATTGAAGAGACTGATGATGCACAAAATATAAAAGTAACAAATAGTACTCTTCAAATTAACAGTAGATTAAAAAACATCAATTTAAAGACTTTGTTTTGCTACTAATTTTGGAGATGCTAAGAGAGCAATGGCAATTCTTGAAATTGTACGGTAAGGTTAATATAGAAAAACTGAGGATAAAAATAAGTACTGGTAGGCAGGTAGCAAATAGGAGGACTATACAAAATTTGAAATGAGTGGCCGTTTGAAGTAGAGAGGAATTCGAGAGCTTGGTACTTTGGGAACTTCAAACCAACTTCAATGCATTAACTTAACCCCCATAGATAATAAAACAACACATACTTTCAAATCACTTCCACTCACCCAGTGTGTGTTTTTATTTTCTTCCGGAGAGAAAATCTTAAAATTTTTTAGAGAGAAAAAAAAAGAAATGACGGGAATGGTGATGATAACAAAGGGAGGTGTTGGTGGTGGTGGTGGGGGTGGGGGTAAAGAATCAAGAAGAGCTGCTGCTGAAGAGGAACAAAACCAGCTCTCACTTGTGGCATTACTCCTTGCAGCTCTAAGGAAATCCATGGTTTCTTGTAGAGTGCTAGATCAAGGAGGAGGGGGAGATCAGCTCAGCTCAAGATCCTCCTCCTCTTCAGCTGCTCTTCATCACATGGAAATTGGATGGCCAACAAATGTTCAGCACTTGACCCATGTTACATTTGACCGGTTTCATGGGTTTCTGGGTCTACCTGTTGAGTTCCAAGTTGAAATCCCCTGCAGAGTCCCCAGCGCAAGGTTGGAAATTTCATCTTCCTTTTCTTTGATTTGGTGTTGTTACATTTCAAAATCTTGTTCTGGGTTTTGCTTATAATTTGATTTTTAATTTTTATTTGTATACCCGGTTCAAGAAAATTTAATTTTAGTCTTTGACCTTTAGATCTGCTTTTAGATACAGTGTATATGGACTATGGGGAGAGAAAGAGAGATGTACTATACCATTGGCGTTGAAGGTTGAATCTTTACTGCATATATGCCCACTAGATTAAGGCAGATGAATTAATTTTTAGTTGCAATGTAAGAGTATATAGATTGAAAAGAAATTAGGTCACTAGATTTGGGTTTTTGCGTTCCGTTTGGTTTATGAGAAAGTATGATTTAAGTGGAATTTTGGGTGTCTTTAGTTTTTATTTAGTCGTTGTCCATAAAAACATAATCTTTACTCAAGTAAAAGACTATCTAACCAACTAAACAGGAAGATTGCCGAAATGGGGTCAAATAGTAGCCTGATTTTATTCAACTGTTAAATGATAAATCTGATTTTACTGAGCTGTTTAATAAACATGTAGTAGTATCTCAAGTAATTGTGCTAATTAAGCGGGTTATCTCATGATGTTTTTGTAACTTATTCACTATTCTATTTACGGAACTATTTGCAGCATTTTTGAGGTTCCTAAATCCTAGGTCTTTTGCCAAATTACCTCTAACTTAAATGTTTATACCCGTATCTAGATGGTCATATATTACAGATTTTGTTAACTTAATTCCTGAGAGTTTGAAGATCTAATAGCTTGAATTGTTTTTTGTTTTTTTTTTGCTTTATTATTTTTCAACTTTTGATCATTTCATGGACCAACATCCATTATAATTAATGTAGAATGAACTTCTAATATTTGGTTTTGTAGTGTTAGTGTGTTTGGCGTCTCAGCAGAATCAATGCAATGCTCTTATGATTCACGAGGGAATAGTGTTCCTACAATACTCTTGCTAATGCAGGAGAGGTTATATACACAAGGAGGCTTGAAGGTAAAATTTATTAACTTAGCATGATCATATTGTTAGCAACAGAATTTTTTTTGCAAGACTTTTCTAATTGAGTTTCTTTGAATGGTTTTGTAGGCAGAAGGGATTTTCCGTATAAACCCAGAGAACAGCAAAGAGGAACATGTAAGGGACCAGCTCAACAGAGGCATTGTGCCAGATGACATTGATGTCCACTGCTTGGCAGGTCTAATTAAAGCCTGGTTCCGGGAGCTTCCTTCTGGTGTGCTAGATGGACTTTCCCCAGAAGAGGTCTTACAGTGCAATACAGAGGAGGAATCTGTTGAGCTCGTTAAACAACTACAACCAACTGAGACGGAGTTGCTCAATTGGGCAATTGACCTTATGGCTGATGTTGTTGAGCAAGAGGAATCCAACAAAATGAATGCTAGGAATATTGCTATGGTTTTTGCCCCAAATATGACTCAGGTAAACTATTCAACCTTTAGTCAGTCAAAGTTTACAAACTAGCTTGTTTAGTTTTTCGATGAAACTTCGTTTGAAGAAGTTCTTACATGTTTGTTTTCTGGATCAGATGTCTGATCCATTGACAGCTCTGATGCATGCGGTTCAAGTGATGAACTTGCTCAAAACCCTGATAATGAAAACACTACGAGAGCGCAAAGAGACTACAACAGGAGGGTATTCGCCAATGTCGTCATGTTCGTCTGATAGGTAGACCGATGAGGAAATTGACAGTCAACAAGAGATGAATACTAGCTGTGAGCTGAGAGGACCGCCATCGGACCATGACGAACAAGTTGATGATAACACCGGCAGTGAAAGCGAAGATGAAGTTGAGTCACTTGGTGAGATAGAAGAATGCTTCTTGGAGCACTTGGATGATAATGAAAACACCAAAAACAATATTAGGGAAGAAGAATTAGGAGACTCGCAAGTAGAGAATGCAGCAAGTCCTAGAAGTGGCTCTACCCTCAATAGGGAATCTGCTGTTTCATTATGCGATATAAGGATTTCTAGTTCTCGTTTGAGCACTAGTGATGGAGAAGACTCGGGATTAAGTTCAATAGAAACCGAGTTCAAGGTTGACACGAAGAGCTCATCCAAACTATGTGAAATCAACTATGATGTGGGTATGGTAGACAAGTTAGTGGATTCATGTTTCCGCATGCCTTTGTGCGTTTCAAGTAGATATGCCTGACTGTTTGACCTCGTCTAAACCCATGTTTATTCTGTAAATTGTTAAGGTAATGTCATTTGGTTTGGTCAATCAGGGGAGTGGTTTGCTGCTTGTGTTTTATTTTGAGTATTTCGTTCAGCTCGGGGCTGAACTTTTTCTTGTTGGCTTTGTTGCCAGTAGCAGAGGATTTCCAACTTTGACCAAGTTTAGATTTTCACCGAGTTGTGTTTCAAAGATGTGGAAAGAAAAATCAAGATTGATGAATTTGTATCAGTGCCATTTACAATTTGAGTTATTTATGTTCGAAAGCTTCTTCCTTGAGGTGGTTGGTTTAGTACTGAAGTCTAAAGTTACACTTGATTTTTCGAAAAAAACATTCATTTTTCCTATGATGGAGATTATGCTTGAAACTGCCCTGCCCTGCCCTGGTTGGATTACTATCAAAGTCTAAATTTTATTTCCTATGAATGAAAGAGATATGCTTGAAACTTGTAAGGTTTGATTAGTACCAAAGTCTAAAGTTATGCTTGAATTATTCAAAAAACGCATCCTTTTCATACGGTAGAGATTATGCTTGAAACTGAGGTTGGATTCTTTGATGTCAGTTGGTCCAAATAAGAATATCAACTTTGGAAAGATCCTTGATTCTATGCCTTGTTATCTTTTTTTTTAGAACCTCTTCTATAAAAGGATACATTTCATGTTAGGGGCCTAGGGCCTGGAGCGGTTACAGAGAGAACTAAGGGGTTAGGAACTAGGGGAAACCGGGGGAAGGGGTTAGGAGAGGGAACTAGGGAAAACTTACATTCAAAATAGGTAGCGCTCGATGAATTTGACTTTTTGTTGAGGGATAGACTCAACCTATGCCTTGTCTTGTTTGTGGTTCATAATTTGTAGATGTGTTAGCTTCCCCAACCAAAACTCATTGCAGAGGTTGCCATTGATTTTATTAAACCAGAACTTGAAGCTATTTCAGTATTACTTCATTGGTTTCTGTAATGAAAACCATGCAAAGAAGATTACTAAAAAGTATCCAGCTTTTCCTTCAAAAGATTAATGAAATTAATTTCTTATGATAATGAGAAACTCCATATCATGAAGGTGACGAACATAAAGAAAGCTTCAAAACAAAGGAGTAAAAAACTTAATAGTAGCAATTTCCAAAGTTGAACAGTTCATTCCTTCCTGATAAAGAATTTAACACAATAAATAAGTATTCAACTGACATCAACTGTAAGGATTGAAACGAAGAAACAGTAATGGCATATCATTTGACATATATGTATGTACAGTTGTTGGGGTTTGTGAAGAAATAGAGATCTCAAATGACTTAACCAAACCATTGAAACTAACATAAGAAAGTGCTCCAGAGCTTGGAAGAACTGAAAAAAAACTGAGATTCTTGACCCAAGCAGAAACAAAGAATATTAGTTTAGAGTAGTTCAGTTCCATCTTTGAAGATTTAGTAAAAGATCAACTTACCAAACAATAAATCTACAAGAAGGAAAAAGAAAAAGAAGCCATAAAAAAGCATTACTCAAGCACCTAAGCAAGTATCCCAAAATAGTTTGTCCTTCTCCTCTTCCTTCACTGGCTCCACCGTAGAAACCTTAGACTTGTTCTTATTCTGCTTCTGCTTCTGCTTTTGCTTTGAAACAACAAATCCCATTTTCCCACAATTCCAATCTTGATCAATGGCACCATCATCATCTTCGTCGTCGTCATTATAATATCTATAATTAGGATTATAACCATCATAATTCGCGTGTTGGTGCTCTTTTTTCGTGGAACATTGAGCATACTCTTGATCTTTTTTCTTGCACTTTTTCTTGGGACATTTAGGGTAATCTTGATCTTTTTTCTTGGAACATTGGGCGTATTTTTGATCTTCATCTTGATCATGATAATGATCATGATGCTTACAATCACAAACACTGTCAGACAAATTAGAGCAGCAAGATTGTGCATCATCAACCTCGCAAGTTACCTCCATATTGTCACCAGTACTTAACGAAGCCATATTAAGATCCGAATTAGCTTCCGAATCTCCGGTAGACTCAAAGAGCAAGAAAGGAGAAACATCAACCACATTATTCCAGTTCCAATTACAATTCCAATTCCAATTCCTCCCATCCATCTTTCTCTAACCACCCCACTTTTTTCTGTTTTACACAAAAAAAGAGAAGAAACTATTCTATCATAATGTGAAGGTTATAATGAAACCTTTGAATGCATATATATATATATATATATATATATATATATAAAAAGTACTATATATGCATGACTTGCAAGTATTATATATATATATATATATATATTAAAGATAAAGATTAAGGAGGAAATTAAGAGGTAAAAGGGTTGTTTCAAACTTGAAAATTGTGTGGCCTGGCCTACGTTTTTTAATTATCCTTTGAAACTTTGAGGAGGAATTTGAGACTACTGACTTGGTTTGAAGTTGATGTGGAGAGATGAAATGTTATGGACCGCAATAACATGTGTATGCCTATCTATCTTCTAGAAGGGGTGATGTTCAATGAGAGAGCACATTTATTTATCCCAAGCCAAAAGAAGTAAAAGGACAAAACAGCCTATTTCTTCTAGAAGGAAAACTAGACTTATTTTCTGTTCACGTGTACAAAGGCTGAACAAGAAAGTGGGTTTAACAAACATTACATTACATTTTTTTGTTTTGATAGATGGAATTGGACGTTGATATCATAATCACATCTCTTCTTCGATTATTTATGAATTCTTATCAGCTGCCTGCAATTAAGCAAAAAGGGAATACAACATGCCCTGTCTTAAGCATATTCGTAAGCTATATGTATATAGTTAAGGCAGGCACAACAATTAGTTGGGGTCACCATCACCATCATGAATCGATTTCTCCACGTATCTCTTATCTATATAATAAAATATAAATGATTTTGAATTTTTCGTCCATTCTAACAAATCAAATACAACATGCCCTGTGTTTTAAAATAAATCTCATAAGTCTATATATATATATAATATATATATATATAGTTAATAATCAAATATTACTTGGGGTCCTCCATTACAACACTAATATATATTTTTTAAAGTAAATTAATTAACTTAAGATATTTTTAAACTTAAAAATAACATGACCTCTATTAATTTTGATAAATACAATCACAAATTTTAGAAAATATTATTCATTATAAAATTTTTATTATTTCATAATTTCTGCTAAAAAAAAAATTGGTATAAACTCCCACTATTTCGAAGAAAACAACTACCAAAGAGGAAGGACAGAAATCAACTACTCCAGGCACAAAGTGAGGAAAAAAAGAGAAAGAAACCACTACACACCATTACCCGCCCGGCTTATGAGCGCCATCTAGCTAGCGGCAATTAAAAGATAGACAACTTTTTTATGACCTAAACACACACTAATAGGCTAAAGAAATATGAATAACATAAGAATTACTTATGGCTTAGTACGTATTTGACATTTGACAGAAGAATAAGTATGATGTAGGAACAAGATTCCTTTTTCTTCTTTTTAGTGCTTATATTTTTTTAATAATAATAAGAGTTATGTTATGTATTATGATAATATATAAGATATATTAGTAAGAATTATAAGAAAGTTTTACTTATTACACATTTTTTTAAAAATTTATCACTAATACTTATCCACATAATCAACAATTTTTTTTTGATATATACATTTATAATATATATATATATATATTATTACCTTAATAATAATGTATAAATATAAAAATAGCTAGTACTCCTTACGATCGATATTCTTCTAAGCCATTTTATATGACGTGGTCAATAACTGGATACTTTAATGGTAATAAAATAATTCATACACGTTACGTATCCCTACAAATATACTGGAAGATTATTTTATTTTATTTTACTTTTGGAAAAAAATAATATAGTCCATCTGTGACTTGGTGTAATCATATACTAGTAAAAGAAAAGCACAAAAACAAAAATAACATAATTAGGGTTAGGGTTAGGGTTAGGGTTAGGGTTAGGGGTGGGGTGGGGTGGCATGACTTGAACATTAATTTATGGAAACACTTTTCAGCATGCATCTAGACTAGAGTCTCCTAAAAATGAAAAAATTACACGTGAATTTAAAATTACTCTTTTTTAATGTTTTAACTAACAGTACCCCCGCGCGTACCATTGGTACTAACAACTCAAGTTTGACCATTGAGTTTTAATACTATTCTCTGTGTCGAAAGATAAAAGTTCTTATTACTATTTTGGTAGTCTCATGTTAAATGTTTATTTTTTTTTAATAATTAAATTTTTACACACTTTTTTCTATTATGCCCATATCATTAAATATCTCATACTTTTCTTATTTTAATTCTCTCTCTATATTTAATGACATATTATTATGGACAATTTTGTCATTTTATTCCTCTTCTTAATATGCGTGAAAAATTCACCAGGACTTTTATCCTAGGATGGAGGTACTAGGGAGTAGTATTTACGATCCCAAAATAAATAGCATTTTGATCGAGTCTTAATTGGTATAAAAAGAAGAAGTTATTAATAATTATTATTGAAAAAAGAGAGAGTATTTTTCAATTCATTTATATAGAATAAAAAAATAGAAATTATTATTTATTTTTTAATTTCATGTGGAAAATAGCTACGTACGTACGAATTACGAATGACATGCCGAGACTGAAGCAAATGGTGGGCAGTAGTCCAGAATTACTTTTTCAGCTTTCGTATGAATGAAATTATTGATAGAAATTAAACCTCAAAAAAGAAAGTAGGGCATGAAGTAGTAACAGTCCCTGGGATGGGCTTCCAGATCGAAAGAAAGAATAAGAATGGAAGGACGGACCACCTTTTCTATGAATGACAATTGGAGTATATTATATACTACTGTATATCAGCGAGAAACACGCAAAAACAAGATTTGTACGTAATATAAAAATCAAAGCCTAGCTAGGCCTCCTCCTTTGGAATTACTAGTAATTTGGTTGGGACTTAATTGACAACAGATCCTCTGTCTCTAATTTTTTCGTCTTTCTATTTAAATTTTGATATCTAATCTCTTACTTAATATTAATTAATTTTAAAATTAAATAAAAAAACAAGTGTCAAAATTTAAGTGAGAGACAAAAAAAATAAGAACAGAAAATCTGCTCTCAAGACACATGCATATATAGATAGAATAGAATAGAATAGAATTATCTAAATACTAGTTAACTATGTAAGGCCTACTCTATTAGAAAATCTCAAACCAAACATCAAAAATCAACTCAATCTAGATCATTCATTGTAAAACATAAAAACAAAAATCTAAATATCAATATTCTCCTCAACACCCACCTGAAATTGTGTTTTATTACTACGTACGTACTATATATTATTATTGTAATGGAATGGTGTGGTGTGGGGGTTGTTGGTTATGCTCCAAAATATATGATTTTTTTCAAGGTCTCATATCATCTATTGTCTCATGTTGGCTTATGCTTTGTAACATGGTTGAGGAAAGAGGAATGGGCTCTCGCACATGAGGACGACTAAGGAATTGGGCGAGGCCAAGCTTGCTTCTCGGACTTTCAGTCAGAAAACCTTAGTGCACGCGATACGCCCGCGCAGGAAGGGGGGTGCCAATCTCGAAAAATTATGCTTTCGCGAGTGCACCCAGGAAGCCCTTTGTTTTGCTTAAATCCCTTTTATCCTAAACCTAAATACCTTAGCCGTTTTTCATCAGTTTCGTATGCTCTCTTTAGTAACAACAATATCACAGAAACAGAACACTCTTCCTTCTCCTATTCTAAATTTTGTTCGTGTATTCTATTCTGGGCAATCCACAAAGACAAGTCCATAGCCTTCTTCTGCGAGTACACACAATCGAAGGCTTGCCGTTGAATCCTGGAGGGTGAACGCCGTGGAGCTCAACTGTACCGGTTCATATAACCAAATGAGTAGGAATCACTTTTTAGACGAGAGCTTTACTACGCCTATAAACTTTCTTCCATATACCAAATAAGTTGTTCCAATTTTTCGATTTGTTAGTCTTGTTAATAAGTCGCTATTTCTTGCCCTTCTTTATTAAGGTCTTATTGCATCAAGTTATTGCAATACTACATTCATTATTGCTAGTGCTACTGCTATTTTTCCAACAATCTAAAAAGTGACTCAGTTATTAACAAGATGATGAAATCTGCTTTAGACTTGTCTAAAATTGAACGTTTTGATGGCTCTAATTTTAAGAGATGGTGTGAAGATATACTGTTTTATTTAGAGACCATGAATTTGGAATATGTGTTATACATGGATGCTCCTGTTAGTGTTGTTTCGGTTAATGATGTTGTTACTCCTACTGCTGTTGAAACTGTTGAAAAATCGGATGTTGATAAAAGAGATTTTGTTAAGGATAATCGCACATGTCGTAGATACTTGTTGCACTACTTGTCCAATTCATTATTTGAGATATATTATCCGTATGAAAGTCACGAAGAAAATTTGGGAAGCTTTAAAATCAAAGTATCTTGTAGAAAATTTCGACTTAAGAAATATGTTGTGGGAAATTCTTAGATTTTAAGATGCAAGATGGAAAATCATATTATAGATCAAGTTCATACGCACTCAAACAATTGTGGGGAAGTCATTGGGGAAGGAATGAAAATATGCGAGAATTTCCAAGTTGCTGTACTCATCGAAAAATTACCACCCTCGTGGAAAGATTATAAGATGAACCTTAAACATGAAACTAAAGATTTCACTATGCAGGAACTAGTAACTCACATCCATATTGAAGAAAAAAACAGAGCTAAAGAAATGGGAGATGTAGTTCCAAATCAAACTGTCAAAGCTAATCTCGTGGAACAAAAGCCACAATGGAAGAGCCAAAATTATCAGTCCAAAAACCACAAAAGGAAAAATCAAAAATCAATGGGAAGAAATGATAATAGGTATGACACCCCCAAAATTAGGTATACGTCACCCATCTTGGGTCGCCACTTACATGGTACATTAATTCAAATACAACTTACTAATATAACTGTCGTGTACAATACGACATAAACTTTGAGTTTGAATACAAATATTGTCTACTAGATATTATACAAACTCAAAAGGAGTCCTCATTACAACTATTATCACACTATTTCACAGAATAGTGAGGACTACTAATGCTATCCTCTGGACCATTACTTCGTTCCCCGACTCGTCCCAAATATATGTTCTCATTTCAAGAAGAAACGGTGAAAGAAAGGGTGAGCTCAACTAGCCCAAGAAGAAATATTATGACTAAGATAATGCGAGAATAAATTATCATTAGCCTTCAACAAGTGTTAAACCGATAAAATACAATGAGACAACCAGCTTTAATCTGCGGTTGAATAAGCAATCCATTAAAAGAGTCAAGTAGAGAATAAAGTCTACTATCTTTTAGGTTTTAAAAGGTTTTCATCAATTTTATCACGAGACTCACTTTTAATAAATAAACCACCACATCTAATCATCCCCTGTATCACTTGTCAAGGATTTTCATCAAATTATCAATGGTCACGACTATACCGAATCACCCCAGTCATAATCATACCAAAACTATCCATCAACGCATTACAGCCACCGAGGACTTTTGTCACATCATTTATATCAAGTCACGATTATACCGAATGATCTCGTCATAATCATACTAAGTTCATCTACGCACGTAAAGCCAAAGATAACATAATATAACATGAGGATGATGATGATGACATAGTAATTCAATAAAACAAGTTCAAGAATTATTTAATCCATGAATTATTAACGTCCAAATTGTCAACACGATCATCGTTGCAGAGAGTAAAATTTGTAAGACCTCAAAAATTTTAAATAAAAGGAATTTCCTTTATTTTGAAATAGTAAGGGTTGATTTGATTAATGTGGATAGTTAAGGGTTAAATACGCAAATATTTCAAAATAAGCAAGTGGTTATAAAATATTCATTGTTGTTTGAATATTCGTTTGGTCGTGGAATATTCAGATCTTGTCGAGAATATTCGTACGTACTGCGCTAACAATGCCCATGTGGGCCCCATAACTGAAAGCGATTTGGATGAAGAAAACGACAAATATAAGTTGTTTTAAATAATCTGGCGTGGTTGTTCCAAGTTAATCATCATTGAATACCCGTATGGTTAAAACACACTAATACGCGTTGTTGAACAAGAAGATACCTGTAGATTGCACCAATTATTGATTCTTACGTGAAGAAGGCACTACTCAATAATGGTTACGATAATTATCGCTCAAAGATTTTATTGAAGTTAATAATTAACATGTTGATATTTTATATTAACATTGTTTCAATAATCACATTACACGATCTTTCATTATCGAAGCAATAATTCATATTATCCTAATAATATTATTAGATAACATTATTGGCAATGTCTAGAAAGTTCATGCAAGGAGAGGTTTGGTCATCTAATCGCTACCCAAGAAGAAGAAATTCTTATCGAAAGCCCCTCTTTCCTGAAAGCGCCTCGTCACAATATTGTGATTCTCGTAATATTATTTGTGAATAATTAACTATTGATTTATATGATGAGTAAAATATTGATTTTATGTGGATATAGATGGAGAAAATTTTTAAAATGACAATTGTTGAAAATTAATATTTTATCTTTTCTCGATAAAATAATTCATTTAAATATATTATTTTAATAATATATTAATCTGTGATATTTTTACAATGAATGTGGGATATATGAGTATATGAGGAGGAAGAGTATTTTTGTGGCATAAAATGTTTAACACATGTTTTGTGTGTTGGTGGACACAATTATCGACCGAAATTTGATTATAAACAGAAATAAAATCACCCGTTTGTGGATTTCGGTCAATTTCTATTTGGAATTTGGAAAAACTTTCTTCTGCAAAGTTGTAGAGAATTGAATTTCCTATAAAAACTCAAGAGATTCGAATTTTCTAATGAAAGGGCTATTTATTATGAATTATTGAAGTTCAAGTTCAAATAATTGATTTTTGGGAGTTTAAATTATTTTTGTTAAGAAAAACGTTTTTTGTATTTTTTTGGACATCATTAACATGTGTGGCTGGTGTTTTGACCAAAAGGTGGGCTAAGGAAAATTTGTATAATTATATTAATATTATATTAAATTTTCTTCGCTTTTGTTCTAAGCGTTTTCCTATAAATAGGGTCTTAGGTTAGAATTGAAAATCACACCGTAAACCCAAATTTTCTCTATTTCTCTCTCGATATTTTGAGCGTATTCTTGTGAGTATTTTGAGTATACTTTGAGTATTGCTAGATTTGCAAGTTCCTTCAAAGACTATACCCTAGATTCTAAATGTAAGACTTGATCTTTCGAGGTAAGGGATATTATTTTTTTTGTAATGATATTATTTCTTCAATATCATTATCTTTGAAATGTTGATCCAAGTTTTATCAAATTTGGAACTTTTTCATGTTCTCAGTTACTATTCACGGGTTACTATTCATGAGTTACTATTCACGAGTTATTATTCAGCGGAGTTATTATTCACGAAGTTACTATTCACGAGTACTATTCATAAGAAGCGTGAAGATGTTTTTGTGGAATTTCTATCTTTTGGTGTTCTGAGTTACTATTCACGATATCAAGACTATTCACGATACTCAAGACTATTCACGTATACCAAGACTATTCAATCGAAAAATAAAATTTCTTCTTTTTGTCCAAAATATCTATTCGGATACTAACTCGATCAGATCCATGTTTTGATCATTCTCAATTTTACACCACTGCGATTATTTTTGAGGTATTTTTGGACGTGAATAAAACAAAGTACTAATCCTTAATCCTTAATCCTCATCATTTTGTTTCACTAGATTCGCTTTTTTAAAAATATTTTTCATCATCTTCTTATCTTAAATGATGATATTATTGAATATCTTTGGCCCTGTAGTTCAAAGATGAATGATTTCAAGAATATCTTTGGCCTCAGTGCAAAGATGAATGAAATGTTGAGAGATTTAATACGACCGATTGATTAATATCTTTGGCTGTAGTGCAAAGATGAAATGTGTTTAAATGAATACGACTAATCGATGAATATCTTTGGCCCAGAGTGCAAAGATGAATATTTGATTCTAGATGTATATCGATTGATGTTACAGGATAAAATATTGATGATGGACCGTTAAATTCATAGATTATAGTAGATTTCATTCTCTACGTAACTTTTCTATGAATTATTATTTCACGCGAATATTGATCTCGAAACTTGTTGTCTATCAGATTCTATCGATTTTTCCTCGTGAAGACTAACGATAATTTGTTGTATATTATCTTAGTCATAATATTCTTTACCGGGCTAGTTGAGCTCACCCTTTCTTCGTTGTTCCATTTTTCTTCTCAGAGGCGAGAATGTAGCGAAGTACTAGTCGGGTATGGAATGAAGATTCTAGAGAGAGTTGTTTAGTAGTCCTCACCATTTTGTAAAATAATGAATCAATAATGTGATGAGGATTTATTTGAATATAGATATTGTTCTGAAGATAATATTTGTATTCAAACTCACGCTTTACTTGTTGTAATAATAAAGTCAGAATTGTTTCGCATCATGTATTTGGCACTCGTAATGGGTGTTGTGTATACCTATTTTGGGGGCGCCACAACTTGGTATCGAGCTTAGGATATGATCTCCTGGCGAGATCGGGAATAGAAACTAGGAGGGAGAGACGAGTAAATCCTTCGCTAAAGGTGTCCTACCTAAGCTTATTTGTTAGTTAGTCAAGATATAGGGATATTATGTGATATATTGATTTCTTAATTAACCCTTATTTTATGACATGATTTGAGAATGTCGATCGAGAATATTAACAAAGGAGTAAATGAGACCGTGGAGATGCCTCAGACTTCACCAACGAGGAGAACGTCTGTAACAGTCGGTAATGTTCCTCCCGCGAACAACACCACCGGCGAGATGATGAACGAGGGGATGTTTAGAAGCTTTTGCAGCTCATGCAAAATCGCATTTATGGAGACTCGTGTTCAAAATACGAGGAGAAATGATAGCAATTCACGAGTGGTCACAACAAGCAGCTTAAAGAGTCGGGACCACTGTAATTGGGGAAAGCCGGATCCGATTAAAGTGCGAGACGTGGGTCAAACAAATTACCAAGATATTCGATGTCTTGGGATGCACGGAGAACAGAAGTTCCATTCGCCACCTTTATGTTCCGCGTGGCGAAAGCAGACATCGGTGGAATCAGGAAGCGACCCATCCAAATTTGACTCAAAGATGCCAGCGGGAGACGTTTGAAATGCAGTTCAACGACAAGTACTTCCCGAAAGTATTCACTATATGAAGGAAGTGGAGTTTATTAGACTAGAAAGGTAATAACACGACGGTGTCCCAAAGACGAGGCGAAGTTCGCGGAGTTATCCGTGTTCGCACCTCATTTGGTGGAGAATGAAGAACGATGACGCGGATGTTTCGAGAGGTTTGAAACCCGGCATACGCCAAGATTCTCATTTCTCATAAATTTTCTCTATTCAGATGTTGTCAATGTGGCTCGATTGTTAGCTTGAGATAACGAAAGTACGTTCAACCGAGGGACCATAACCAGATCATACCGAAGATAAGAAATATCATCGAATAACGATAACCACGGAGAAAGAAGAATACGTGACAAAGGCGGAACTACTCGGTGGTAATCGTGGCCATGAAAATAAAGAAGCGAGCCTGGAGGAGATTTTAAAAGAGGAGATTCAACAACGACCATGTGAAGACGCCGGCGCCTATAAAGAACTAGTTTTAAGGAGGAGAACGACCACCGGTCAGATGTTACAAATGCGGAAAGAGGGACATATCACCAAACCGCCTGGCAACAGCTTTAAGGTATGCTATAGTTGTGGAAAGGAAGGACATATCGCCGAGATTGTGCAGAATAAAACCTAGTTCAATGGGGATTTGACTCAAAAGATCGTCCCGTAAAAAGTCAAAGTCAACGATTCCGGAAGAGCGTTTGTCGCGATCGGGTTAAAATGCAAGAACCCGAACGGTTAACACGGGTTAATCAATTATAAATTCTTACAAGTATATACCTTACTAGATAATCTGTTCTACCCATTCTTTTATCTCTCTTACTTTTGCGCCAACGCTTAAACTCGACTCGAGAGAATTAGACTTTGACTGCTCATGTGGAAACTCCGTTAGAGAAACTTTCATCACATCCACTCGCTTATAAATCTTGCTGATTCAGTTGGCACTATCACATTACCCGTTAACCTTATTTCTATAGAGATATTTGTTTTTGATGTGATTTTAAGGTTAACTACTCATCATGCCAAAATTGATTATTTTCGTAAGGTCATGTTAGTTTTCATATTCCTAAGCAACTCGTTATTCAAATTCAAGCAATCAAACCATTGTAGTCAAACATTTTCATATCAAGCCATGAAGTCATTCGCTTATTACGGATGTCAAATTTTCTTAGTCCATGTTATGGATTTGAATAAAGACACGCCGATTTGAATAATATTCTCGTTGTTATTGATTTTTCCGACGTATTTCTGAAGAATTTCTTGGCTTACTCCCAAAGCGATATTAAATTTTGTATCGACTTTGAACCCCAGATAAAAACTCATTTCTAAAATCTCATATCGAATGGCTCCTATTGAACTTCGTGAGTTAAAATTCAACTATAGAATTTGGTACTGAGCCTTTATTTTGTGACTTCCTTTGTGGAATTCACCTGCCGAACTCTCTATAGGGACGCCATATTCGCGTGCGATAGTAAATCGATAGGTGTCATTGTGACGTCTTATCCAAGATTGGGATATGAGTCACAAATTGAGAGCAACTCTAAGTCGCTTATCGAAATACGTAGCTTTACAGAAGCTTAGTTGGTTATTATCGAGATTCGTTGAAGGATATTCTCGAATCGCTATTCCGTTAACTTAGCCGACTCGAAAAGATACAAAATTGTATGGAGCGAGGAATGCGAGAAGATTTTCCAAGAGCTCAAGAGGCGACTCATTTCGGCTCATATTCTAACCATACCATCCTCGAAAAAGCGAACGCGTGGTAGTGACGCGATGAGTAGAAGATTATATGCGGAACGAAAAGTGCGATGATGTCAAGTATACGCGACAGAGCCAACTTTAATAGAAAAAGTTAAGGTTGCTCAAGCCATCGACTCGAGAAATGATGCGTATGAAGAAGAAAGTACAAGAAGGAGCTATTCCTAAGCGAGAATCGATGAAGAAGGAATACTTGAGTCCACTCTAGACTTTGTGGTTCCTAACGACTCGATTTGAAGTACAAGATTATGATGGAGGCACACAATACGCCATTTGCAATCCATCTCGGAGTACCAAAATGTATTATGATCTTCAACATACATTTTGGTGGAGCAATATGAGGAGAGAGATCGCGTGGTTTATCTCGAGATGTTTAACTTATCAACACGTAAAGGCGGAGCATCTTGTACCTAAGGGTCCGCTGCAACCACTTGAGATTTTGAAATGGAAGTGGAAACACATTACTATGAATTTCATTACTAATCTTCCCAAGGTTTCTCAAGCATAGATGCGATTTGGGTTATTGTTGATAGATTAACCAAGTCTACTCATTTTCTTACCGATACGAGAGACTTATTCCTCGAACGCCTTTCTCGTGATGTACGTAAATGAGATTGTGAGATTGCATGGCATGTCAAGATCCATAGTTTTAGATCGTGACCCAAGATTCACTTCATGATTTTGGGTTAGTTTGTAAAAGCTATGGGCACGAATTTACGATTCGGTTTGGCATACCATCCTCAAACGGATGGGCAATCGAAAGGACTACTCAAACTCTTGAAGATATATTAAAACTCAGTGTCCTAGATTTCAAAGGAAGTTGGGATAAGTACTTGCCATCAGTGGAATTCTCATACAACAATAGTTATTAAACAAATATAGGCATGGTTCCATTCAAGCATTATATGGACAAAATGTCGTTTCCAATATGTTGGGATGAGGTGGGTGAAGCAACATTGTTGGGACTCGAAGTTAAGACGTATGACTAATGATTCGACAACGATATACAAACGGCAGCACAAGATCGACAAAAGAGTTATGCGAATCTTCATCGAAAGGACGGGAATTTAGTGTAGGGATCATGATTGTTGCGAGTTGCTCCACGGAAGGGAGTTACAAGATTTGGGAAGAGAGGAAAGCTCAATCCACGATTTATCGGTCCATTTCAAATTCTTGACCGAGTAGAAATGTAGCCTATAGACTTTCGTTACCTCCGAGTATGTCTCGTGTTCATAATGTGTTTCACATATCCGTATTTCAGTAAATATGTGAAAGACCCGAAACCACGCTATCGAAAGTTAGAACTGACGAGATAAATAAGAAGACTAAACGTATGAGGAGGTACCTATCAAGATTTTGGATAGGAAGGAGCATGTCCCACGCTAAAGAAAGGTTATACCACAAGTTAAAGTTTTGTGGAGGAATCATGCTATAGAGGAAATGACCGGGAATGGAAACGAAAATGAAAGCGAGGTATCCTCACCTTTTCAAAACACGCAGACGTCGTCAATTTCGAGGACGAAATTTCATAAGGAGGGAGGTTGTAAGATCCCTAAATTTTAAATAAAAAGGAATTTCCTTTATTTTGAAATAAGTAAGGGTTGATTTGATTAATGTGGATAGTTAAGGGTTAAATACGCAAATATTTCAAAATAAGCAAAGTGGTTATAAAATATTCATTGTTGTTTGGAATATTCGTTTTGGTCGTGGAATATTCGTCTTTTCGGAATATTCGTATTGACGACAAGACAATGTGTGTGGGCCCCATAACTGAAAGCGATTGGATGAAGAAAACGCAAAATATAAGTTGTTTTTAAATAACTGCGTAGTTGTTGCTGCTAAGTTATCATTGGAATACCCGGTGGTTAAAACACACTATACGCCGCGTTCAACAAAGAAGATACCTGCGGTATTGCACCAATTATTGATTCTTACGTGAAGAAGGCACTTCAATAATGGTTACGAATTAATTCGCTCGAAGATTTTATCGAGTTAATAATTGCCGTGTTGATATTTTATATTCACGTTGTTTCAATAATTGTCATTACACAATCTTTCATTATCGGCTAATAATTCATATTATCCTAATAATATTATTAGATAACATTATTGGCAATGTCTAGAAAGTTCTGCCTCAAGGAGAGGTTTGGTCATCTAATTGCATACCAAGAAGAAGAAATTCTTATTGGAAAGCCCTCTTCCCTGAACTCGCCTCGTTGTCAATATTGTGATTCTCAGAATATTATTTGTGAATAATTAATTATTGATTTATATGATGAGTAAAATATTGATTTTATGTGGATATAGATGGAGAAAATTTTTAAAATGACAATTGTTGAAAATTAATATTTTATCTTTTTCTCGATAAAATAATTCATTTAAATATATTATTTTAATAATATATTAACTGTGATATTTTTACAATGAATGTGGGATATATGAGTATATGAGGAGGAAGAGTATTTTTGTGGCATAAAATGTTTAACACATGTTTTGTGTGTTGGTGGACACAATTATCGACCAAAAATTTGATTATAAATTTTGTAAAATCACCCGTTTGTGGATTTCGGTCAATTTCTATTTGGAATTTGGAAAAACTTTCTTCTGCAAAGTTGTAGAGAATTGAATTTCCTATAAAAACTCGCGAGATTCGAATTTTCTGATGAAAGGGCTATTTATTATGAATTATTGAAGTTCAAGTCTCAAAATAATTGATTTTGGGAGTTTAAATTATTTTTGTTAAGAAAACGTTTTTTGTATTTTTTGGACATCATTAACATGTGTGGCTGGTGTTTTGACCAAAAAGGTGGGCTAAGGAAAATTTGTATAATTATATTAATATTATATTAAATTTTCTGCTTTGGTGTTCTAAGCGTTTTCCTATAAATAGTGTCTTGGGTTAGAATTGAAAATCACACCGTAAACCGAAGTTTTCTCTCTATTTCTCTCTCGATATTTTGAGCGTATTCTTGTGAGTATTTTGAGTATACTTTGAGTATTGCTAGACGGTGCAGAGTTCCTTCAAAGACTATACCCCAGATTTCTAGCTTAAGACTCGATCTTCGAGGTAAGTGGATATTATTTTTTTGTAATGATATTATTTCTTCAATATCATTATCCGAAATGTTGATCTGAAGTTTTTATCAAATTTGGAACTTTTTCATGTCGGGTTACTATTCATGGGTTACTATTCATGAAAGTTACTATTCACGAAGTTACTATTCATGAGTTACTATTCACGAGTTTACTATTCACGAGTACTATTCATGGCGTGAAGATGTTTTTGTGGAATTTCTATCTTTTGGTGTCTGAGTTACTATATTCACGATATCTGACTATTCACGATATCTAAGACTATTCACGATACTGCACTATTCAATTTAAAAATAAAATTTCTTCTTTTTGTCTAAATATCTATTCGGATACTAACTCGATCAGATCCATGTTTTGATCATTCTTGAATTTTACACCACTCGCGATTATTTTTGAGGTATTTTTGGACGTGAATAAAACAAAGTACTAATCCTTAATCCTTAATCCTCACATTTTGTTTCACTCAGATTCGCTTTTTAAAAATATTTTTCATCATCTTCGCTTTTAAATGATGATATTATTGAATATCTTTGGCACGTAGTTCAAAGATGAATGATTTCTGAAGAATATCTTTGGCACATAGTCAAAGATGAACAGTGTTGAGATGAATACGACCGATTGATTAATATCTTTGGCCCAGAGTGCAAAGATGAACAGTGTTTAAATGAATACGACCAATCGATGAATATCTTTTGCCTCAGTAGTAAAAAGATGAATATTTGATTCTAGATGTATATCGATTGATGTTACGGGATAAAATATTGATGATGGATCGTTAAATTCATAGATTATAGTAGATTTCATTCTCTACGTAACTTTTCTATGAATTATTATTTCATTATGAATATTGATCCAAAACTTGTTGCCTATCAGATTCTATCGATTTTTCCCATCGTCAAGACTAACGATAATTTGTTGTATATTATCTTAGTCATAATATTCTTTATCGGGCTAGTTGAGCTCACCCTTTCCTTGTTGTTCCATTTTTCTTCTCGTGGAGGCGGAGAATGTAAATGAAGTACTAATCGGGTATGGAATGAAGATTCTAGAGAGAGTTGTTTAGTAGTCCTCACCATTTTTGTAAAATAATGAATCAATAATGTGATGAGGATTTATTTGAATATAGATATTGTCTAGAAGATAATATTTGTATTCAAACTCACGCTTTTTGTCATTGTAATAATAAAGTTGTAGTTGTTTCGCATCATGTATTTGGCGACTCGAATGGGTGTTGTGTATATACCTATTTTGGGCGTCACAAAATTCAAGAATGATCGTAAGAATATTTCCATGAAAAGATACTGGATGAAACGCAAATATCAAGGATATTCTACTAATTTCATGGAGTATAAAAGTCAAAGTTTTAACCAACTGGGTATAATAAAGAATGGAATAACAAAAGAAATCACCATGCATGCAGTGCTTTCAGATGTATGTGTTATTCCAATGTAATAATAATAACGGAACTGTGTCGTGAAATTCACAATCGATGTGATGTTCCAATAGAATAATAAAGATGGAACTGCATCCTAAAACACATATATAGGATATTCCAACAGAATGATAAAGACGGAACCAGTGTCCGGTGTAAAACACATGCATGTGATGTTCCAACAGAATAATAAAGATTTTAACCAGTCCTGTAAAACACACGTATGGATGTTCCAATGTAGAATAATAAAGATTTTAACCAGTCCTGTAAAACACATGCATGTGATGTTCCAATGTAATAATAGAAGAATGTCACCAAGTATAGGGTAAATCACAGATACAAAGTTATTCCAATGTAATAATAAAAAATGGAATAACATAAGGATTTCACCAAGTATAGGGTATGCCATGATACAAAGTTATGTATAGGGTATGCCACTTTTATAAAGTTATTCCAATGTATAATAATAGTGAATGGAATAATGTAAGTTCTCTTCAAGAAGAAAGAATAACACCCCTCACCGTAAAAGAACCTAATATAGAAGTAGTGAAGTAGCGAGAATACTCTTCTTCTTTCTATAATTTTCTCTATAGCTTCTCTCTATAATTTCTCTCTCTAGTTTCAATGAATTTGTAAGAAAATAATGAAGGAATGAGCTTCTATTTATAGGAAAATGGAATGCATAAGAATTAATCCATGAACGGTCCAGATTGATTTACTTTAATCGACGGTCCATATTTAAAGAAAAATCTTTTAAATAAAATATAATATATTCTATTTATATAAAAACATTTTACTATGCAAATACTATGCAATACTACGCAAAACACTACGCAAAAACACTATGCGCAACACTATGCATAATAAAATATAATATATTCTATTTATGTAATAACTTTAATAAAGTATTCTATTTTATATAAAAGATGTTTCGCTTTTATTACGTTAATAATACGAATAAAACAAAACGTCATTATCGCTTATAATAATTCATATTATTAATCGACAATAATGGAATCAAACCGAGTAACTTCTCACATAAGCATCAATAATCAATACCGCAAGCGCTACTATGCAACCACACTTATTATCGCATTTTTACTACCGAGTAGTTCAACAAGAACTACTAGAAAACTTCCGCCGTTATTTCAATAAAATATTTTTATCGCTTTCTCAATCCGGCAATAATTCCGCATTGGGTCCACCAATGATTGAGTAGTTATTTAATAATATTCCCGCTAAACCGAATATTCCCCACCAATCGAATATAATATAACCACTTGCATACTTTGCAAAATTTATAAATACTACCCACAACTATAATATTATCTCAAATTCACACCATAATATTAAAAAATTATTTTGACAAAATTTAAATCTTTATTGATAAAATCTGGGGTCTCACAATAGGTTCAACAACTCCAATCAAATTCAAAAACCTTTTACCAAAGGTCCTTGCTTCGTATGTGGCAGACCTGGCCATATTGCTATGAAGTGTCACTTTCGCAAGGGGCAAGATAACAAAAATAATAATTCTCAGCCTAAGCCCCAAGCGAACTTGGTTGAATCCGATGATGTTATCGTTGCTGTTGTCTCGGAAGTAAACCTTGTTGACAACTTCACGGAATGAGTAGTAGATACCGGGGCTACTAGACACATTTGCGCGAATAGAGATGTAATCCTCAACTACGAAAATGTGACTAATGGAGAAAAGGTTTTTATGGGTGATTCTCGAGCCACCAATGTTGCGGAAAAGGAAAAGTCTTACTAAAATTAACTGGAAAACCATTGCCTACAAGATGTACTTCATGTGCCCGATATTCGTAGGAATCTTGTGGTCCGGGTCTTCAGAGAACAAAGTCGGCATTAAACTCAGTGTTCGAGTCCGATAAACTTGACTTACTCAGAATGGGGAATTTGTTGGGAAAGGCTTTTGTAATGGGAGTTTATTTGTACTTGATGCTTCTGCCGAATTGAATAATAAGAATGCTTCTTTTGCTTATATTGTTGAATCTTTGATATGTGGTACGCTAGATTAGACACGTGAATGTAGCTTCTATTAAAAAGTTGAAACAACTTGAACTTATACCTAATCTTGCAAATACCGAGTTTAACAAATACGAAATTTGTGTAGAAGTAAAACATGCTAAGAAACCTTTTAAAAGTGTTGAAAGACAAACCAACTACTTGAAAGTTAATTCACAAAAGATCTAGCCGATTTTAAAAATACTACGAAGTAGAGGTGGTAAGAAATATTATATTTCTTTTTGTGGATGATATGTCTAGATATACTCGAATTTATCTACTTTCCTCTAAAGATGAAGCGAAAAAAATGTTTATTAAATATAAAGCGGAAGTTGAAAATCGCTTAGAAAGAAAAATTAAAAGACTTAGATTCGATCGTGGAGGTGAATATGATTCGTGAAGTCTTAAAAAATTTTGTGAACTAAATGGAATAATATATGAAACTTCTCCTCCTTATTCTCCACAATCCAATGGAGTTGCAGAAAGAAAAAATAGAACACTTAAAGATATGATGAATGTTATGTTAATAAGTTCAGGTTTACCTTCTAATATGTGGGGAGAAGCTTGTCTTTCTCAAGAATCATATTTTAAATAGAGTTCCACATAAAAAGTTAAACTCTACACCATATCATTTATGGAAAAATATGCACCTAATTTGGGGTATCTTAAAGTGTGGGGGTGTCTAAATAAAAGTAGCTATACCTAATTTAAAAGGAATAAAATTGGACCTAAAACAATGGATTGTATTTTTATTCGATATGCATCTAATAAAGGTCGCTTATAGATTTTTGGTAATTAAAGATGCAACTAATAATTATCAAAATAATTCAATTTTGGAAACAAAGGATGCAGAATTTTTTGAAAATATATTTCCAATGAAAATTAGAGATGAGGGCAATCCTTCTTCTAGTGAACCTCTTAAAAGGAAAGATAAAAACCCATGACTGTGATCTACTAGAAGTAAAAGACAACGCTTTGAGAAAACTTTTGGTCCGTATTTTATAACCGCTTTTGTAAGACCCCAAATTTTTATAAATAAAGATGAATTTTTCTATAAATATTATTTTTGAATATTATGGAATAAATTTGATATAATGTTATAGTTGTGGGTAATATTTATAAATTTTGCAAAGTATGCAAGTTGTTATAAAATATTCGTTTGGTCTGGGAATATTCTTTTGTTAGGAATATTCGCATAATGGCTCAATCATTGGTGGACCCCACAATGTAATTATTGCCTCGGATCGAGAAAACGACAAAAATATTTTATAAAAATAACTACGGAGGTGTTACCGTTAAAACTGTTGAACTAATTACCCGGTGGTAAAGTACGAATACGCCAGTAGTTCTAAGAAGACACTCAGATTGATTATCGATGCTTACGTGAGAAGTCACCAAATATGCTCAATTATTGCTATAGTAATTGCTTGCATCATATCTCTTATATTATTGATTCAATTATTGTTATAAGATCATCCGTGATAATATGTTATAGTATTAAATTAATAATTGAGACGACAAGTTATAAATGATTAATAATTGTTGAAAGATTAAATATGTGTTGATGAAAAAAAAATGATTTGTGGTAAGTTTGATTATTTTATGGGGGCTCATATGTCATCATCTAAGAGTCTCTTCACAATAAGAATTTACCTTCGTCAATAGTAATTACCCTTGTGAATAGTATTTACCTTCGCCAATAGTATTTACCTTCGTTAATAGTAATTACCTTTACCGATGTCGAACCACTTGTCATTTCACATTACAAAGCCGAACCACTTATCGCTTCACATTACAAAGGCCAAACCAACCGTCAAGTCACTCATTTTCACACGGCGGTCTTTAAGCTTTCAGAAATCTTCTATAAATAGAGGCCTAGGGCTTCATTATTTTCACTTAATTCATTCAAGCTATATAGAGAGAGAAGTATAGAGAGAATAAGAGAGAAAGAAGAAGAGTATTTTGTTACTACACCGCCGCAGATTCAATCTCCTACCAAATGTAAGGGGTGTTATTCTTTCTTATTCATGAAGAGAACTCGTTGTTATTCCATCGCTTATTATTCTCATTGGAATAACCTCGTATACGCTGGTTTACCCTATACTTGGTGACAATCTTCTATTATTCTCATTGGAACATCCGTCACAGTGTTTTACACCTTTGGACGGTTCCGCTCTTTTATTATTCTCGCTGGAACATCCTGCTCATGTGTTTTATAATCAACTCGGTTCCGCTCTTTATTATTCTGCTGGAACATCCTCGTCATGTGTTTTACACCGACCCGTTCCGCTCTTTATTATTCTGTTTGAATATCCTATCTCGTGTTTTACACCGGATCCGGTTCCATCTTTATTATTCTCATTGGAACATCCCGCTTGCAGAATTTCACCCACGACCGTTCCGTTATTTATTATTTTGTTGGAATAACCATGCTCTGCGTGGGCTTCTATCGCATGCACGGTGATTTCTTTTGTTATTCCATTCTTTATTATACCCAAATAAGTTAAAACTTTGACTTCTATACTCCATGAAATTAGTGGAATATCCTCGATATTTCATGCGTTTCATCCAAAGATCTTTTCATGAAAATATTCTTCTAATCATTCTTGAATTTTACTCTACAAAAAAGTATCATATTGATAATTTGGACGTTAATAATTCCGTGATAAAATAATTCTTGAACTTGTTTTATCAATTCTTATATCATCATCATCATCCTCATGTTTATATTTTTTAAAGTCATCTCATGGCCAGAAGTAGTGCATAAATGGACTTGGTATGATTATGACCAGAGTGTAAGACCCCAACTTATTATTAATGAAATTTAATTTTCTCTATTTATTATTTTGAAATAGTAAGGGTTGATTTGATTAATGTGGATAGTTAGGGGTTAAATACGCAAATATTTCAAAATAAGCAAGTGGTTATAAAATATTCATTGTTGTCGGGAATATTCGTTTTGGTCGTGGAATATTCAGATCGCTTCGGGAATATTCGCGTATTTACTGACCTTGCCCATGTGTGGGCCCCATAACTTGAAAGCGATTGGATGAGGAAAACGACAAATATAAGTTGTTTAAAAATAATTGGCGTAGTTGTTACCAAGTTATCATCGTTGGAATACCCGTGGGTTAAAACACACTAATACGCTGCGTTGTTGAACAAGAAGATACCAGTATTGCACCAATTATCGATTCTTACGTAAAGGCATTACTCAATAATTGTTACAGAATTATCGCTCAAAGATTTATTTTATTGATTCAATAATTGTCATATTGATATTTTATATTGTCATTGTTTCAATAATTGTCATTACACAAGATTTTCCATTATCTGAGCAATAATTCATATTATCCTAATAATAATATTAGAAAACATTAGTGGCAATGTCTAGAAAGTTCTCGCTTCAAGGAGAGGTTTGGTCACCTAATCATTGCTACCAGCAAGAAGAGAGATCCTTATTGGAAAGCCCCTCATTCCCTGAAACCGCCTCATTGTCAATATTGTGATTCTCGTAATATTATTTGTGAATAATTAATTATCGATTCATACGATGAGAAAATATTGATTTTATATGGATATAGATGGAGAAAAATTTTAAAATGACAATTGTTGAAAATTAATATTTTATCTTTTTCTCGATAAAATAATTCATTTAAATATATTATTTTAATAATATATTGATGGTGATATTTTTACAATAAATTCATGGGTTATAAATAGATGAAAGTGAAGAGAGAAGATAAATTGGAATCATTTAATAATTGTAAATATTTTAATGTATATATATATATATATATATATGTATTTGTGTGTGTGTGTGGAAGAAGTGGTGGGGTAAGAGAAGAAAGGGGGAGAGAGAGAGTTAGTGGAGAATTATGGGAAAGGAAGAAAGAGAAGGGAAGAGAAGGAAATTAGAAAACTTATCCAGATGCCGATTTTGGTCATTTTTCGCTTGGAATTTGGAAAAATTTCTTCAGAAGTTGTAGAGAATTGATTTCAAAGTAATGGACATAAAATTCAGATTTTTCCGATAACCTATCTATTTTCTATGAATTGTTGAAGTTTCGAAAATAAAATGATTTTTATTAATAAAGGGTGGGACCCACTTGTGTTTTAACACATGTGGGCTGCTATTTTTCCAAGATGGCAGTTTGATTTTCAAAATGGTTGGCTTGACAATTGAGGTGGCGTGGAAGAAGAATAAAGAATAATAATATTTTATTATTTAGTCTCCTTTTCTAGCGTTCTAAGATTTTCCTATAAATAGTGGCTTTTAGTTAGAATTGAAAATCACACCGTAAACAAGTTTTCTTTCTCTCTAGATTATTGAGCGATTTTTGTGAGTATTTTGATATTTTGAGAGTTGCTATTCAAAGGTAAGTTTCACAAGACTATATCCAAATTCAAATGTAAGACGGTTATTTTGAGGTAAGGGATGTTATTTTCTTCTCAAATGATATTATTTCTTCAATATCATTATCTCAAATATTGGTTGGAACTTTTATCAAATTTGAAACTTTTTCACGCTTGGGTTACTTATTCATGAAGTTACTATTCACGAAGTTACTATTCATGAAGTTACTATTCACGAAGTTACTATTCACAAGAACTATTCATGAAGCGTGAAGATGTTTTTTGTGGAATTTCTATCTTTTGGTGTTTGAGTTACTTATTCACGATACTGCAAGACTATTCACGATACTCAAGACTATTCATCGAAAAATAAAATTTCTTCTTTTCATTCTAAAATATCTATTCTCGATACTAGCTTTGATCAGATCCATGTTTTGATCATTCTTGAATTTTACACCACTATGATTATTTTTGAGGTATTTTTAAACATGGATAAAACAAAGTACGAATCCTAAATCCTTAATCCTTGTCATTTTGTTTCAATCGATTCGCTTTTTTAAAAATATTTTCATCATCCTCGCCTTAAATGATGATATTATTGAATATCTTTGGCTCAGTAGTGCAAAGACGAATAATTTCTCAAGAATATCTTTGACCAGTGAGTGCAAAAGATGAACAGTGTTGAGATGAACACGACCGATCGATTAATATCTTCGCCCCATAAAGCAAAGATGAACAGTGTTTAAATGAATACTGACCAACTCGATGAATATCTTCGGCCCAGAGTGCAAAGATGAATATTTGATTACGTATGTATATTGATTGATGTTACAAGGATAAAAGATAGACGATGAACTTTTAAATTCATACATGTAAGATAGTAGTTTGCATTCTCTACTTAACTCTTCTAATGAATTATTATTTCACACTGCGAATATTGATTTAAAATTTGTTGCCTATCAGATTCTATTAGATTTTTCCTCGTTGAAGACTAACGATAATTTGTTGTATATTATCTTAGTCATAATATTCTTTATCGAGCTAGTTGAGCTCACCCTTTTCCTTTTTGTTCCATTTTTCTCGTGAGGCGAGAATATAACGAGTACGAGCCTGGGTATGGAATGAAGGTTCTAGAGAGAGTTGTTTAGTAGTCCTCACCATTTTTGTAAAATAAAGTATCAATAAATGTGATGAGAATTTATTTGAGTATAGATATTGTTGTAAGATAATATTTGTATTTAAACTCACAGCTTTATTGTTGTAATAATAAAGTTGTAGTTGTTTCGCATCATGTATCGACAACCTCGTAATGGGTGATGTATACCTATTTTGGGGGCGCCACACGAGACTATTCGGTGTAATCATGACCGTAATGTTACAAATGATGTGGTAAAATCCTCAAAGGGATCAGTAGTAGTGCATTGATGGACGATTGTTGGCATGATCATGACCATTAATGAATACACAAATATTCTTGGCCCGTAGTGGCATGAATAATTGTGGTCGTGATACTAAAGAATATCCTCGGCAGTAGTAGTGCGGGGGTGATTCGATGATGTGGAATATTTATTAAAGTCGAGTCTCATTTATAGCAAATGATGAAAAACCTTTAAAACCTAAAAGATAGTAGACTTTATTTTCTACTTGACTCTTTTAATGGATCAGATATTCCGCCGCAGCTTAAACCGGTTGTCTATTGTATTTTATCGCTTAACATTGTTGAAGACTATTGATAATTTATTCTGCATTATCTTAGTCATAATATTTCTTCTCGGGCTAGTTGAGCTCACCCTTTCTTTCACCGTGTTCTCTTGTGAAATGAGAATATAGCCGGGACGAGTCGGGGAAACGAAAGGATGGTCCTCAAGATAGATTAGTAGTCCTCACTATTCTGTGAAATAGTGTGATAATAATTGTAATGAGGACTCCTTTTTGAGTTTGTATAATATCTAGTAGATTTATATTTGTATTTAAACTCACGCTTATGTCAGATTGCATACCTACGCTTATGTTAGTAAGTTGTATTTAAATTCACGCACCATGTAAGTGGCGACCCAAGATGGGTGATGTATCCCTAATTTTGGGGGCGTCACAGCTTTCATTACTGAAGATGACCATAAAGCTTATGAAGAAGCAAT
Organism: Panax quinquefolius; assembly: GCA_020205615.1. Lineage (NCBI taxonomy): Eukaryota > Viridiplantae > Streptophyta > Magnoliopsida > Apiales > Araliaceae > Panax > Panax quinquefolius. The sequence goes on along the minus strand of CM035162.1, from coordinate 6,637,768 downwards.
GAAATCTATTGATGCAAATTTTTGGAAGGATGCTATTAATAGTGAACTAGAATCTATTATGTCTAACCATACATGGGAACTAGTTAATTTGCCTAGAGGATGTAAACCTATTGGATGTAAATGGGTGTTTAAAAAGAAGTTAAAAGCTGATGGGTCTATTGATAAATTTAAGGCAAGACTTGTAGCAAAAGGGTTTACTCAAAAGGAAGGTTTTGATTATTTTGACACTTACTCACCAGTGACTAAATTAGCAACTATAAGAATTTTAATTGCTTTAGCTTCTATTCATAAATTGATAATCCACCAAATGGACGTTAAAACTACCTTTTTGAATGGAGAGTTAAATGAAGAAATATATATGTGTCAACCTGAAGGTTTTGTTTTCCAGGTGAAAAACATAAAGTGTGTAAACTTGTAAAATCTTTATATGGTTTGAAACAAGCGCTAAAACAATGGAATGACAAATTTAATAAAACTCTCTTGTCTAATAATTTTGTGACAAATGAATCTGATAGTTGTGTCTATAGTAGATTCAATGAAAATTGTGGTGTGATTATTTATTTATATGTGGATGACTTGCTAATATTTGGTACTGATGAGAAAGTTGTGAAAACTACTAAAGAGTTTTTATCTTCTAAATTTGACAGGAAAGATTTAGGAGAAACAGATTTGATTCTTGGCATGAAAATAAATAAACATGCAAATGGTTTAGTTTTATCACAGTCTCATTATGTAGAAAATATTCTTAAGAAATTTGACTTCTTTAATGAAGAGCCATTAGGAACACCTTATGACTCTAGTATGCATTTAAAGAAAAAATAAAGGGAATGGTATCGCATGAGTTGAATATGCTAGAATCATTGGTAGTGTAAATGTATTTAATGAACTCACTTTCGACTCGATATCGCATATGCCATTAGTAGACTTAGCGAGATATACACATAATCCTTCACTAGAACATCGGAATGCATTGTCACGACTAATGAGGTATTTAAAAGGAACAGCTTAATGTAGGTGTACATTTTACCGGTCATCCTAGTGTTTTGTAAGGATATTGTGATGCTAATCAGGTATCTCGATAATGATGAAACAAACTCCACTAGTAGTTATGTGTTTACTTTAGGTGGAGGAGTTGTTTCTTGAAATCTGCTAAACAAACTCAGATCGCTAGATCTACTATGGAATCAATTTATTGCTTTAGAATCAAGGCGGTGTAGCAGAGTGGATAAGGAATTTATCGCTAATATACCATTGTGGTATGTTTATTCCTTCTATTTCTTTACATTGTGATTCTCAAGCAGCTATTAGCAGGGCAATGAACCATGTTTATAATGGAAAACAGAGACACATTCACTTGAGACACAATATTGTACGAGGACTGATCAGTAATGGGGTTATTTCCATGAAATTTGTAAGGTCTGAAAAGAACCTAGCGGATCCGTTTACTAAGGAATTGAATAAAAAGGTAGTCCAAGAAGCATCCAGAGGGATGGGACAATTGTCAATATCTTGAGTAAGTAATACGCGATGGAAACCCAACCCATGTGATTGGAGATCCCATGAATTGGGTTCAATGGGTAACAACAAGTCACGTAATTACTTAATTATAGCACTACAATTATTTATATCCCTTCTTGTGTGCATGTGGTGCTTACTGACAAATTGTGAAAGGATGAATCGTTTAGATTCTTAATGAAACTCATAGCCCCTAAAGGGTGGTGTATGTCAAGATACACTTGATGGGTTCACCTATATAAAGGTGGAAGTGTAGGCCGCTTCCTATGAGAGTCCTTGCAAACTCTCTAGAGCCTTTATGAAAATCTGGGACATGGTGCATGGCCTAGAACGCGCCTAACCGCGGACTTGTGTGGATTCAGGATTTAAGATATGTGTACAAGCTCAATTGATTGTATCACAAATAATAGGTTCAAGAATATAATTCACTTATAATCTACAATCATGAGCTTGTTCCACTAAGTGTCGATTCAAACCCATAAGGTATCGACGTTATGTATCTAAAATCCATTGCCCTTCTCACTTCTTTTTAATTTTTTTTATCTTTGATAATTTTGGATCATGTGGGGGATTGTTGGTTATGCTCCAAAATACATAGTTTTTTTCAAGGTCCCATATCATCTATTGTGAAAACATTCTTTGGGTATATTAGCTCATGTTGGTTTATGCTTTGTAACATGGTTGAGGAAAGAGGAATGGGCTCGCGCACATGAGGACGACTAAGGAATTGGGCGAGGCCAAGCTTGGTTCTCGACTTTCTATTCGAAAAAACCTTAGTGCGTCATGCGACACGCTACGCGCCGCAGTGGGGGTGCCAATCTCAAAAATTAAGCTTTCATGGTGCACCTGTGAAGCCCTTTGTTTTGCTTAAATCCCTTTTATCCTAAACCTAAATACCCTAGCCGTTTTTCATCATTAATCCCCAACGTTCAGTAGCGTAAACCTTATTTATTATAGCAACGTTCCTTTTTACGTTACTGAATCTTCATCTTCTTCTTTCCGTTGCTTTCCAGCGTTCCTCTTCTTCTTTGTCTATAAATAACAGTTTCGTATGCTCTCTTTAGTAACAACAATATCACAGAAACAGAACACTCTTCCTTCTCCTATTCTAATTTTTGTTCGTGTATTCTATTCTCTTAATCCACAAAGACAGTCCATAGCCTTCTTCTTCTCCGAAAGACACGCAATCGGGCTTGCCGTCAATCCTTGAGGCGAACGCCATGGGAATTTCAACTGCATCGGTTCATATAACCAGTGAGGGCGGAATCATTTTTTAGGACAAAAGTTTTGTTACGCCTCGACTTCTTCCATATACCAGCTAAGTTGTTCCAATTTTCTGATTTGTTAGTCTTGTTAATAAGCTGCTACTGCACTGCTATTGAGCTGCTATTGGTACTGTTATTGCTCTGCTACTGCTTCTGTTATTGCTAGTGCTACTGCTATTTTTCCAACAGGGGTGGTGTGGGGCGGGGTTAGTTTTTTGATTATCAGAAGAACATTGTATGTATGTATGTAGGTATGTATTGCATTGACCACCAATAGCAGGTGTCACCATCTACTGTCTTAAGCCAAACACCAAAGTAAGTAAAACGTGTAGCCTAGCCTGGCAAAGCCGGAGTCATGGACTTAGTAATTGTGGCTTGTGGGGCACTTGGTTGAGATGTTGTATATATCTTCTCCAAATTGTCGGCATGCGTAATTACATGCCATAATATGTTATGTCACACTTCCTCAATTCCTCCCCAAAACGGGACTCCCTATTTTTGATCACAAACCATGCACTCAACAATAACCACAAAAATTTATGAAAATGAAAAAACAAACTCTTTTTAAAAACAAGATCAGATGATTAAATTAGTTTAACCACTTTTTTCTTCAGCTCAAATTTGAAAATCATGTCAAACATATAGATGCATAAATTAAATGAAACGAGGGATAATTTAGTTGTGATTAAACAATCCCGTGACAGTAGATCATCCGAGAAAGAAAGCATAAATATATATATGGATCTGATTAGTATGAAGTTTATTTTTGAATAAATTGATTAATTGGCCAATAGAATTCTGTCACACATAGAGTCTCGTCTACGTGTCAACACTTTATTGATCAATTGATCAGTTTACTCAAAAATAAACTTCATATTAACCACTTCCTATATATACAGACCCTTGGATGCCAAAGAGGAACAACCCATCCATGTCATATCTCTGTGTCCAAAGAAAAATCTTAGTACTACCTCCGTCTCATAATAAATATATTTTTAGCTAAAATCACACATACCAATACACAAGCTAAAATGACAAAAATACCCTTAATATATTTTCTTTGAAATTGAAGAGTTAATGAGTGTCATTTAATCAGAAGTGATAGTAAGATCTAATAAATACCATTGAATGCATAAGGGCATATATGAGAAAATATTGCAAAAATTGTATTGAAGTTCTAACACATCACTTATTTTAGAAAAAACTATTAAGCCTAAAAAAACACTTATTGTGGGACTAGTACTATCTTTCAATAAAAAATATGGATAACAGAACAGTTGCAACAAAGAAAACTGAGTATTAATTAATTCACATTCAATCGCCTGCCAAAACACGCACATAAATGTAACAGCCATGCACAAATTAAATATGGTTACCTATTAATCATCCCATAAAATTTCCTGATTCAATCACCATAGATAAGTTAATGTCAATTTCACCATAACTAAATTTTTGAATCCGGTTAGCATAAAGTTTAATTTTTGATAAGTTGATTAATTGAATGATAGAATGATGACACACATAGAATCTCGCATGCGTGTCAGAATTTTATTGACTAATTGACCAACTTTATCAAAAATAAACTTCATACTAATCACTTCCCAAATTCTCTATATAGGGTCCCCGGCTACTCCCAACTTAAGACCTATATTTCCACTTTCTCATGCCTCCGACTATTTTTTATTTCCCAAACTTTCAACTTCAGTCAATACTTTAAAAATAATGTTACTATAACATAAAAATAGATTACATAATACTCACATACACACATATATATTGCGAATTTCACATGTTAGGCGAGTGCCAACAGTATGCATGTGCATTTGTGAGTATTATTTTAACTTTTTTTATATGATAGTAGTATTGTTGATACTTCAATACCAAAATAATAGTAGTATCTCTTTTATCTTCATTTGTACATGTAATCATGCAAATATATTAATTCATCCATTCTAAAATATAACATCTTTAAAATTAACTTAACTATTTTTAAACTTAAAATTAACATAAACTCATTTAATATTAGTTAATACAATATAAACTATATAAAAAATAACTCATTGTAAATTTATTACTTTATAATACTTTTGAGTTTAAAAAGTCCTAAACTAATTTTCAAAAATCAATAATAATCTTATAATTTAAAATGGAAGGCATAGTATTTATTTTTAGATGAGAGAAGATGCATCATATATATTTTTAAATACTCTACGACACATCATATATATTTTTAAATACTCTGCAATTGTACTATTCATTTGATCTGCTCAGAATCTGGGCAAAAATAAAACTTCGATCCGATTCAATTCCCGTATTCTTCTTTTTTACATAAAAATACATTGAAAGAACATAAATAGTAATATAAAGCACGTAAAAAAGAATATACGGAGCAAGAAAAAAAAATATAATTTCTGGTGCAGATGAACAACATATACGTGTACAGTAAGCAAATACAACTTCCGCCAAGTACAAGGCTGGAAAAGAGCAAAGAGAATAAATAGATAGATCCTGTATGTTGACATGAATATAAAATTGAATATGAGTGTATATGAATTTCATTTAATTATATTTTGATTCCTAATAATGGATAAAAATATAAATAAATAAAATTCAAATACATTCATATTCAATTTATATGTTCACAAGAGCTACGAATGAATTTGTGCCAATTATATAGTGCCTTTATAAGTAATATTATCTAAGTCAAGAAACACTTGAATAAAGCAACCCACCTCTGAAGAAGATTTAAGGACCCTTCGAGAATAATCTGGAAGTTTGATGGATTCCACAATAGTATGATTGTTGATTAAAGAAATTTGATACACTTAACAAGTCATCAAGGCCGGTGCACGCTTGTAGTGTCAAATTCAGCTGACATTAGATCTGGCAAAAAACATAGCTTTGGGTTAGTTTTGAATTACATAAAATAAATTTGGATCGGTTTTGAAATCAAAACTATATTACCTATATTTAATATGGGTTATGTTTCAAATTATAGTTTCACTAAAATTTTAATTTAAACGATTATTTAATTTTTTTTTAATCCAAATTAACCTATTTTTCAAATTATAATTTTACTAAAATCTTAATTTTTGTTATACTAAAAGAATATTATTTTAATTTTTTAGGGGGGAGGGAGGGGGAGGCGGGATGGTTGGGGGTGGGGTGGAGAGAGTGGGGGTAAGACCCCAACTTTTATTAATAAAAATTTAATTTTCTCTAAATAGTATTCTAAATAGTTAAGTGATAATTTAATAAATGTTATAGTTATGGGTGATATGTGCAAATTTTACAAAGTAAGCAAATTGTCATAAAATATTTGTTTGGTCAAGAAATATTTTTTTATTGAGAAATATTCGTACGACGATGCAATTATTGGTGAACCCCACAACGGAATAACCGTCGGATATAGAAAGCAACAAAATTAACGACAAAACTTTTACAGTTAAACTGTTGAAATACTCGGTAATAAAAGTACAATAATACGCGTTGTTGCATAGTAGCACACAATATTGCACAATATCTCTGATTATTAATTTTTACGTAAGAAATCAATCAGTATTTCGTTCAATAATTGTCACAGTAGTTGCTGCATAATATCTCATATTATTGATTCAATAATTGTTACAGTAACATCTGCACAATATTTTATATTATTAAATCAATAATTATCACAGCACAGTAACTCATGTTATTTGATATGATATTATCATTATTGACAATGTTTAAAAACTTTTGTCGAGGAAAGAGCTTAGGTTATTTAATTGTGTGCCAGTAAGAAAAAATTCTTATCGAAAAACCACTCTTTTTTGAAAATAATCTAGTTGTCAATATTGTGAGTCTATAATAATATTAATAAATGTTGCACAATTGAAAATATATGAATAATTGATGAATAAATTTGTATTATTCTATTTGATTTTGAAAAATATGAAATTTAAATAGTAGCCCCTCATCTACCAAAACTTACAAGAGTCACGTTTTAAACTTTGGCAGATAGAATTCCCTTCACAAAGGGGAAGTTTTTGATTGACTAAATATTTTTTTGTCCTTTTAATATTGATATTCCCTTCACAAAGAGATAGCCTCTGATTGGTTAACCTTTTAAGTAACACGCCCAATGAAGGATTCAATTAAGACCTAGAGCACTAATAAAACATTATATAGATATATAATTGCAAAACCTTGCAATTGAGTATAACAACAAAATCTTATTTGGCCGCATTAGTATCATAGAATCAATATACCTGCAAATTTCTCAGCATGTTTTATCTACCTGCATAACTGCAAGCATAGTTTTAATACCTTTCATCATCAATATACGTAATAACAATAGCCCCAAGGGTTGATGACTGATGAGATGGTTGTGAACCCAAATTGAAGGTGGCAATCTTAAGCACCGTCATATTCATCCCCTAGGTACAACACCTCGAGATTTCGTCCATCTAATATGGAGGCATTTTGGATGGAAGACAACATGGGTTGCCAAATATGAGTTGGATATTGTAAGGAACTCAAATACCTCTTTAACTCAAACAGGTAACAGATAAAGAAGATTCTCAGTCCGTGTATTGCAACGCTGGGAACATAACAATGTAGTCCTATAATTCAGGGGACACTTCAACATAAAAATATTAAAAGACAAAACAATCACTTGAAAATTCAACACTTCAAATTTAAATTACCTTTTCATCATTGTGGTAATGCCATGACAAGTCAGCCAGAAAAGTTGAATGAATAATAATAATAATAATAATAATAATAATAATAAAAAAAAAAAACAAAAACAAAAACAAAAACAAAAACATACTCCGCGCACACAAATGCTGATGACCTAGATTTATCACATCCAGAATGGGCATGGTAAATGGCTGTGACAGTGAGACTATGCAATCATATCAGCAGATGACAGATGCAATAACCAAAGTAAAACAGAAAGCGATGAAAATACTCGGTAGACATACATTACCTGAGGATTCACTGCACGAGAAAACTTGTCTTCAACAGAAACAAGATGACCAAGCACTTGATAAAACTTTACACCTCAAAACACCCAGGTTAGGGCACTGCTTTGAAAGGAAGAACTCACATGGTTTGCTACTCAAAATCTTTGATCTCAAAGTCAGGTCACATATAATTGGAGAAAGGTGACTGACAGTCTTGACACAGAAGGAAAAATGACAAGGCAGAACCCCATGAGCTCAAACAACACCATGCGGAGAACAATTCACGTACTTTCATCATAGAACAGTTTCCCTGCCCAAATGACATTCTCAACTATAACGAGAGAAGAAAAGAAAAAGGAAATATATTGATCATTGAAACAAGGTTAAAAGAACAAATTTTGATGGAGGCAGAAAATGAGTTTAATGAAACCTTGGAAGAGCTATACCACAAACAGCAGGACTCGAGAGAAAAATCAATAAATTAATCATCAATGTCTAATAGAGTTCCATGTTACAAAAAATAACAAATTACAATGGCACAGATTTGACCAAGAATTACAGTATCAGGGGCTTGAATGCTGTGGAACTACAAGTAGGAAGGAGTAGTGCATATGAGAACCGATTTTCTCATATCCGGCCCACAACAGCTGAGTTGCAATAACTCCCTCATATTTAGCTTGCATGTGAGCACATATGACACAGATATCTGCTTCCTTCCGGAGCTTACCTCCAAATCAGTAAGGTTTGTTTTGCTTGTTGTCTCTTTTAAGTTGAACCTTCAATTTTTTACTACCTAACTGGCAACCATTCATCATATTAATGGCAGATTCCGCAGCTGCTTGTGAGTCATAACTGACAAATCCTGCTATGGAAGGCCGGTTAGAGGCAAAAATATTGATATCACTTATTTCAGACTCAAAAGGTAAAATAATGAACCCCCTACCAAAACATTTACTGACTCCAGTTGCTTTGTCAACAAAAACTTTGGCACTCAAGATGCTACCAAATGGTTGAAATGCATTTGCAAGCTCTTGATCACCAAATTCTTGAGGAATGTGATATATAAATAAATTAGCACCAGGTGGACCTGTGTTCACATCACATGTTTTATCATTGGGTAACATAAAAAAAATATACAAGAAAAAATAACAACATAGAGACTAACAAAAAACGACCTTCAAGCTGACCACCAGAACTGGTGGTGACACTTGAAGATGCTGCTGGGTGACTGTTTGCAGCGGCAGGCGGTAAAGGACTCGGAGGACTACTCAATGGTCTGTTATTCATCATTCCCCCATGATAGGCTAAAGGATACTGAAGCCCAGTAACTGCTGGATAAGCGGAGCCCAAATAACTAGATGGTGGCAAGGTATAGTTCCTTGGGGCCATACCAGGGGCTACATCAAGTGAGACTGAACGCAACACATTTCCTCGGTTTACTGGAGAAAGCATATTGTGGAGAGCATGTTGATTCTGCAATGGCGGCAGGCGATACTGCATGAGACCATAAGTTCCAGGAGCCTACTAAGACACAACAAATGTTAATCCAATTGTACATCTAGTATAGAATGACAATATCAAAACAAGTGGGACACAACAAAGCAATTAATAATGAAAACTTGGGATGAAAAGCACACACAAGAGAGATCGATAAAGTACATAAAGTAAGTAAGTAACAAACTTTAGATTGATAATTACAAGGAAACAAACCTGATACCCATATCCATTATATGGGGACATGTAGCCCATAGGCACCGCTCCAAACAATGTTGAGTGTTGTGGGAAGTCGGCATTTGCAATATTGGGAGCCTGTGCTTGAGATTTCTGATCCCTCCGAGCTTGCCTCTCCTTCTCAGTGTCCGCCCACTTGACAACCAACCAAACAGTTGAGCCCTAATACACAAAATTACAAGATTTGGTTGACTTGGTGAATTTGTTCACTTAATTACAGGATTTTTAATTATTTGAAACAAATAAATAAATTAACTTGTTAAAAAAGATAACAGAATAAAGAAGGCTTTGTCTTTCAGAACTTATTGCAATCATGCCAAATAAACTATGGGCACTGTAATGAACATGTGAACCCTCATAAACTGCAATTTTTCAGATGCAAGCTATATGACAGTGATTGATGAGAATCATGAGAGGGTTTCTGGACAATTGAGAAATATGCTGGATGGATCCAATAATTTCTCGTGGAGCTTGACAAGTATAGCCATGTGAACATGCCGCAAACGAGAATCTATAATGTAATTTTTGTAAGTTCAAATCTTAGACGATTTATACAGAGGACTCAGGACAGAAAAATTGGTACAGTGTCTGAGTCTAGAGATAAGCTAGAAAAATTATTAGCAGGAGTCAGTTTCCCTCCCTACCATCATATATTGCACTCTGTGGACAGTAATGTGCAAGTATTTTATTGCCATTGCAAGAGACTGACAAGGCAACAACATAAGAACCATTTCAATCAATGATTACGCTACACCTATTTCCATGACTCCAATCAGATTAACTACATACTGCTAGATCACAACTGTAAGTATTGGGAGGCGAATGCCTACTGGTCTGGGTAGGGACCCAAGCAAGCATACAGGCAGGCATAATCAAGCCAAAGCCCATTCAATGTCCCCATGAATACATACTAAATAAAACCCATGCTGCAACATAAAAATGTTTGTTTCCCATCAAAAATAAAAAAGTAAAGACAAAAGGGAGGCGAATTTTAGTTTGGATGTGGTAAAAATTAACTGAAGTAAAAAACAAATCATAGAAATTAGAAAGGCAAAAGGGAAGGTTGGTGGGCGTATGTATAACAAACTGTAAGTTTATCAGCATAAGAAACAGTGTTTCCTAAAAAAAATTGTACTCCTCAACATGTGCATTCTAATGCAACATATTTCCAATTCATCAAATAAAATATAACAGTCATAAGATGGATTGTGAAGGTGAATTAACCTAAATAAAGATTAGATTACTATACATTCGTATATCCATGCATCAATTACAATGTGAGTTAGCTCGAATAACGTGTCACAACACTTTCAAGTAAGAAAAGATAAAAGTTTTAATTCATAACGCTTCACTTAAAAGTTATTCCATCTTTAGAACAGTATATTGAAAGACACTTGTGACAAACCTCCATTTTGTGCTTCCCATTAAGGAACTCTATGGCAGCAAGAGCCTGTTCTTTTGTCTCATATTTCAGAAAAGCACAGCCTGTGTAATTAAGATTATTAGAAATCCAATAGAAAAATCTCATTTGTGGACAAATACAGGCTCTAAGGTTGAACATTAAGTAAAATCATACAAAATATGAATTCAAGGATGTAAGATATGTACCATTGCTCATTCAGCCATTCTTATATTTAAATTTATTAACAAAAAAGAAACATGTACCTTTGCTTGTTTGCTGAGAACCTCTCAAAATTTGCAAGTCTTTTATATCCCCAAATTGAGAGAATAACTCAGATACTTCAACCTCGGTAACATTTTTTGGCAGCATACCAACAAAGAGTTTGTGTTCTGGAGAAGAGAAAACAGAAAATTAACAAACCAGATTAAATAATACAACAAAAATAAGATGATAAAATAAATGAGTACATCAGTCTTATATATAGCATGAGGCTTGCACAAACATAATTTACAGAAATCATATTAAGGTTGAAATATGTATCACAAAAATGGAAATAATATAAGACCTAGTCTTTCCAACTCGCCATCTGCATACTTCACTTGCAACGGGCTAGATGCCTGAATTAAACACAACAGTTCACCTTAAGTCAGAAAACTAAAAGTACATGTTACATTGTAACATACTTTTATACAACGTACAAAGCTAAAAAGTCAGATACCAACTGCACATACATTTGAGTTTCTGACACTTGTAGTAGTTAGTATATTTAAATATACATTTACGGCAGACATTGTTGCTTAGCCACATGCTTGATAAAATCAGGTTAAACCAAGGTAAGGCTGACTTGGAATTTTATTTCTGTGATCATAAAATGGCCCAAGTGCAATCACACAAATGAATTTCAATTTAGAGGAGAAAGTATAAGATAAACTCCAATTTTACCCTAATATTTGGCTTTAAAATTTAATACCATACCAATATAATTATGACACAATTACGCGTGCTATAATCTTTTTCCCACGTAATAACTTTGACTTGTGTACTTGAGCCATTCTCTGGTGAACAAATTCTTTTTGTACTTACGCCATTCTTTGGGGGACGGAATGAGTACTTTCTTAGATATGATAGAATAGTTCATATTATAATGAGTGGCCCACATGACAATTAGACGTATCACAAATTTCAACAGCCCTTGACCAGAGTATTTCTTGGCATGTCATATCTTTTAACCAAGTGATAGCCATTCTGGTGGTCTGTACCTCAACATTTTTTAATTAGAAACAGTTCTTTGACAAGTCTTGTTAATGTGTTATGAGTTATAGACCATAGAGTTCATTGTATTCATCTTTACAAGTTTAGCGATTGTATTTGTTCCATTATACTTGCACTTGTAAGGATTAACATAATAGTACTACTATCCTGTTATGACTTGTTTATTCCTAGATTAATTACTTGTGTAGCTTAACAACTAAAATGCAGTCCTGATGTCCTTTGATCCTTTCCATTTCAGATGTCCTGAAAAAATGTCACCTTTGAATTTCAACAGTGTAACATCTACAACATTACTAGGGGGTCAGGGGGTCATATGACCCCCCAACCCTGGAATCTGAAGCATGTTAATATTAGTTAAATTTGATCTTTGTTATGAGATGGTATTAATTCATTTGTTTTCTCATGTCCTTCCACCTATAATAAATTAACAATATTAATATAAGATAAAATAATGTTAAATAAGTTTGATAATTAATTAATTAATAATGCACTCATTTGTCTTACTGATTTAATCATACATTGGTATCAATTTTTTGTAAATGAGAATAACTTAATTCATTTTCTTGCTTTGAGTGGCTCTTCTCAATTGTCTCCAAGGAAGATGACCATAACCACAATACAAGGTTTTAAATATATAATATTATAATTTATCTATAAAAGTAGCTAACGGCTTTAAATACATACATATATATATATATATTAATTTCCTCTAAACTATGGGACTATTAATCAGACTTTGAAATTTTTAGTCAACTGATTAACTACTTTTATAGATAAATTACAAATTATAATATTATATATTCAAAACCTTATATTGTGGTTCTGGTCATCTTCCTTAGAGACAACTGAGAGTAGCCATTCAAAGCAAGAAAATGAATCAAGTTATTCTCATTTACAAAAAATTGATACCAATGTATGATTACAGTAAGACAAATGAGTACAATATTAATTAATTAATTATCAAACTTATTTAACATTATTTTATCTTATAGTAATATTATTAATTTATTATAGGTGGAAGGACATGAGCATTGGCGTAACTAAGGGGTAAAGGGAGTCATATGACCCCCCAACCCTGAAGCATGTTAATATTAGTTAAATTTGATATTTGTTATGAGATGGTATTAATTCATTTGTTTTCTCATGTCCTTCCACCTATAATAAATTAACAATATTAATATAAGATAAAATAATGTTAAATAAGTTTGATAATTAATTAATTAATATTGCACTCATTTGTCTTACTGATTTAATCATACCTTGGTATCAATTTTTTATAAATGAGAATAACTTAATTCATTATCTTGCTTTAAGTGGTTCTTCTCAATTGTCTCCAAGGAAGATGACCATAACCACAATACAAGGTTTTAAATATATAATATTATAATTTATAATTTATCTATAAAAGTAGTTAATCAGTTGACTAAAAACTTCAAAGTCTGATTAATAGTCTTATAGTTCGGATGAAATTAAAATATATATATATATATATATATATATTAGGCTTGGCAAAATATGGTTATGGGTTGGTTTTGGTTTTCAAAATATGGTTATGGTTCCATTTAAGAACTAAAACCATATTAATCATTTTTAATATGGGTTATGTGGGTTGGAACCATATGATTATATTTCAAATATAGGTCGACCCATATTTTAAATTTCAAACATACCATTATTATGGTTATGGGTTGGTTTTAGTTTTCAAAATATGGTTATGGTTCCATTTAAGAACTAAAACTACATTAACCATTTTTAATATGGGTTATGTGGGTTGGAACCATATGATTATGGTTCAAATATAGGTCGACCCATATTTTAAATTTCAAACATACCATTATTATGATCCAATTAAATAAATTATTATTAGATATATCATTTCTACATAATCACTAAATATTAATTTTTTTAACAGGAGGGTAGGGTGGGGTGGGAGGTGTACACATAATCGCTTAATAAATTTTTTTTTGGAGGGAGTGTTGGGTGGTTTGGTGGGTGGGTGGGTGGGTGGTGTATACATAATCGCTTAATATTAAATTTTTTTTGGAGGGAGTATTGGGTGGGTGGGTGAGTGGATAGGTAGGTGGGGTGGGGTGGGGTGGGGTGGGGGTAGAGGGTGGGCGGTGTATACATAATCGCTTAATATTAATTTTTTTTTCGAGGGAGTGGGGAGTGGGGGAGTGTGGGAGTGTGGGGTGGGGGTGGGTTAGGGGTGAGTGGGTGGTGTATACATATTATTTTTTTTTGGGTGGGGGTGGGGGCAAGGGGTGTATACATAATCACATAATATTATTATTATTTTTGGTGGAGTTGGGAGGGTGGGGTGGGGTGGGGTGGGGTGGGGTGCGGTGGGGGTAAAGGGTGTATACATAATCACATAATATTATTTTTTTTGGGTGGGTGGGTGGGTGGGTGGGTTGGGGGGTAAGGGGTGTATATATAATCACATAATATTATTATTATTTTTTGGGTGGGGTGGGGTGGGGTGGGGTGGGGTGGGGTGGGGTGGGGGGTAAAGGGTGTATATATAATCACATAATATTATTTTTTTGGTGGGGTGAGGGTGAGGTGGGGTGGGTGGTTGAGCTTCTTGAATATGTAAATATGGGTGAAAAGAACTTTTAATTTGGATTTGGAGTAAAATATGGGTCGAAAAATGGTTAACCAGATTGGACCTATATTTCTTTTTAAAAATATGGTTCCAAACTTTACTCAACTCAAATAAATAAAAATAGTTAACCAACCCATTTGGTTCCAATTAATATGGGTTGACCCGACAGTATATAATATGGGTGGGTGGGGGGGGTAAGGGATGTATATATAATCACATAATATTATTATTATTTTTTGGGTGGGGTGGGGGGTAAAGGGTGTATACATAATCACATAATATTATTTTTTTGGTGGGGTGGGTGGTTGAGCTTCTTGAATATGTAAATATGGGTGAAAAGAACTTTTAATTTGGATTTGGAATAAAATATGGGTCGAAAAATGGTTAACCAGATTGGACCTATATTTCTTTTTAAAAATATGGTTCCAAACTTTACCCAACTCAAATAAATAAAAATAGTTAACCAACCCATTTTGTTCCAATTAATATGGGTTGACCCGACAGTTAACCAACTATATTTCTAGGTCTAATATATATATATATATATATATATATATATATATATATGTATTTAAATTCATTAGACTCACAACTCAAATGTTAACAAGGGTTGGAATAGGATATTGTGAAATACTATGATTGAGTAAAATTAATTTGAAAGAAGCACTCCAAGAGTTAATAAATAAATTTTTTTTACTGATGTATTTTGACCCCTTCTAAAAATGTTCTGGTTCCGCCACTGGACATGAGGAAGCAAATGAATTAATATCATATCATAACAAAGATCAAATTTAACTAATATTAGCATGTTTCACGGGGTCATATGACCCTCTGGACCCCATAGTTCCGTCGGTGAGTCCAAATGTTGACTTCTTTACCACCCACACAAATCACCATAATCTATATAACAAAATACAAATGATTTTGAATTTCCTGCTCATCCTAATAAATCATCTAGACCGTCTAAAGTTTGGGATAAATCCCACCGTCCATAGTGCCGGAGGCACGGGACTGTTGCTAGTGTTTCATATATTTAGGAAAAAAATGATTTAGAAAGTGTACTCTAAGACTTGGACCTTAATTACCATTAAATGATGGCCTAAAATAGTCATAACGAACTATTATTAGTAACTTGAACAACAATTACACAATGCATTTTATTAAATTCTGTTATTTTTTCCAATACAATTAGATTACTGAAGAAGATCTGTAAACAACTTACACCAGGTAGAGTTTTCTTATTGTGACACGCATTCACCGCCTTGTCAGCTTCCTCCCTAGACGGACATATAAGAAAACAACACCCTGCGAATTACTTGCACCAATTTAGGGTTTCACACCACCACAATTCACATATTCAAACAACACGAATATCAATCAACACTCCTCGGTATAAACTGCGCTCGATTCGCGCATTGTGATCCGGAATTACTAACTAAATTAACAAAGATTAGAGAGAAAAGTAAGAGAGAGAGAAAGTAGACCTCGTGAAGCTCGTGTAATCTTGTCTTTGATGATGTTGACTTCGTCCACAAGCGCAAACTCTTGGAACAATTCGACAAGTTGCTCTTCCGTCATTTGCTTCGGCACTTGTCCTACGAACAACTTGACGCTCTCTTCGCTGTATCCTCGCGGTTTTCGCCCTTCCGCCATTAATGCCGTTTCTCTGTCCTCTGAAGTCTTCGCCAATTCCTCTGTATTGATCTCTTTTATTTTCTCTCTTTTGTTTCAGCGTTGAGTCTGGGGAAAATGGGGGGACTTTTTGTGTTGAGAATACTATTATATAATTGGACTTTAATAATTGACCTGGTGTATGTGTTTATATACGGAAATGCCATTATTGATTTGGTACACCTGGATTTCTTCAAGTGGGAAGTCGGCGATCAGTGTTGTTACTCGGTCTCGGTGTAATATGGACAGAAGACGCGCTTGGCTGAGTAGGGTGGACTGATGTAATATGGAAGTACTACACAAAAGATGAGAAGGACCTCGTAAAGCGTATACATTACTGACATTTTTACCCTTCAATTTGTACCATAGTTGGGCCAATGGATCTCAAAGTTTAGATTTTGGGCCATCAGGCTTAGATGGTGTTTGATAAAAATTAAATAAATCTGAATCTGAATGAAAAAAATTATTTGATATTTGAATGATAAAATTTTATTATTTTATCCCCTCTTAAAAAATTCAAAATTGTTATAAATTTATTTAATATTACTTAATATGTTAATATATTTTTTTAATTTTTAAATTTATTAAAAAAAATTTACTTCATTCAAATTTCTTTCATTCAATTCATTCAAATTTCAAAAAACTGACTTTTGATAAAAACCGAATAAATCTGAATGAGTTGAATCTGAATGAAAAAAGCTGTTTGATAATTGACATGTCTGAAACATCTGAATGACAAAACTTTATTATTTTACCCCCTTTAAAAAATTCAAAATTATTGTAATTTTTTTTAATATTACTTAATATAATAATTAATATTTTTTTTTAATTCATTCAAATTTCTTCATTCAAATTCGAAAAATTTGATTTAATATTCAAATTCAAATCTAAATTTTACCGATTCAAATTAATTAGATAAAACAAACGACCGACCGATTCAAATTATTCAAATTCAAATTTCATTCAAATTTCTAAACAAACACCCCTTAATCGTTCAAATTTCGCCTATCTTAACGATTCATCGTTCGCATAAAAATAAACGCCTAATTTGACCGATTCAATTATTCAAATTCAATTCAATTCAAATTTATTCATCTCTAAATAAACACCCCCTAAATCAATAAATTCGACCATTAATTAGACTAATGAACCATCAACCGGATATGTTTTTCGATTCGATCAACTGTGAGTTTGAAAACATTGGTCGGGACTTGGGAGAATATTAGTTACATTCACATTTTTACCCCTTCTCTTTTGGTACTAAATTTCCCTCGCTATCTCAGTTTCACCAGTCTCTCTGTATCTCGCTCTTTTCTAGGGTTCTTCCCAATCGTTAATATTTTCTTCGTAAGTTTTGGATCATACCCAACCATGCCTCGGTACGCTGAATTTATCTTATTTTCTCATAATATTCCTGGGAAGTGAAAGGTTTTTTCTTATTACTAATTTGTTTTCCTTTCTAATTGAATTTTTTCCAGGTACTATTGTGATTATTGCGACACATATTTGACGCATGATTCAGTAAGTCATCCTCAAAATTTGTTTTTAACTTTTATTGTATCATTGTAATTAAGATGTAAATTCAATTTGCTTAGTATACACCAAACAACGATTCATGAAATTCAAGCACTTAAGTTCTTATAGTTTTAGCTTTAAAATTTGTGAATTTCCTGTACAGGGCTTTAGAATTTCAGTTTACAGATGTTATCTGTGGTTTCCTTTGGTTTTCATTTTGATTTGAAATGGTATTGTACTTGTAATTCTGAGAGTTGAGGTGAGCATTCTGGGTAGATCTTACCTAAATTTTTATGCAGCCATTAGCTTCGTTTTATTGTTGTAATGTTTATTTTTTGTAACTAAGAAGCTTGTGATGAATTCATGAATATTAACATTTGGAGTCATACATTTCCTCTTGATCCTTCCAAAGGTTGTATAGCAAAAATCTGCCCTTGTCATCATTGGTCTTCTTTGGTATTTCACGATATGTCGTGAAATAAGTGTCATTTAGTTGTTCATTTTTATCTTTTATCTATTATGGTATTATCCAATGAAGTATTTCCCCTAGGCCCGCCCTATCTTTGGAACTCAATGATCCTCCATCGTTTTTCTATGTTTAAAGTTTTTTAGTACCATTACCACCCATGTTTTCTAGACGCTTGCAGCTGTGGAAGCCTAATAATTTTGAATCTGAGGTTGCTCATTGTTTCTCTTTGTAATTTTAGCCTTCTGTTTTCAAACAGCACAACGCGGGATACAAACACAAGGTATTGCGTCTGTCTTGTGTCTGTCTTTTTTTGAAGTTATAGTGCATCACATCATAATGAGGTGTCCTACTTGCTTACTCTGCAGGCAAATGTGCGAGATTATTACATGCAATATGAGGCACAACAAAACCAATATTTGATTGACCAAAGAATTAAGGCACATCTTGGGCAAACTGCCCCCTACCAGCAAGTTGGTGCAGCTTTCAACCAGATGAGACCTCGTCTACCTGTTTTACCTACTCCTATGATGCCGCCAATGCATGGGAACCCACTGCCTGTAAATTCACCATTAATCCCTGGAATGAGGCCTCCAATTTTGCCTAGACCAGGTAAATTAGAACATTTTATTCATGAAAATCATCTACATCCCACTTTATGACAAATATATGTCTTTGTACTAATTTGTGTGTATATGCGTCTTTGCTCCTTGATTTACTCTATACTATATTGTAACCTATTAGTTGGATATCTGGTTTTCCTCGATGGATGAGACTAGACATGTGAGGAACACTGAGATCGAATATGTTGTGATAAACCATCACATGAATTATTGGTGCCTTTCATTTATAGGGCTGCCAAATAATCTGTCATGGGGCTTCTTCGGCTCATACTTAATAATTTGTCTGACGTGTATAGAGCGGAACTGAACATGATGTGTGGAACTAACACTATAATTTAGTTTAGGAACTAAAGCTTATTTTATATGTTCTGGGATATGTTAATAGGAGTAATTAGCCTCTATTGTGATATATATACCCCAAGAGAGTTGGATGAATTCAATGTATTTAGATATTAATTTAGGAATCATTGCTTAGTTAACACAGTCGGGATATAAGTAGTGGAGTTCCCATATGGTTCTCAGATTCTCTATTGTTGTCCATAGGAAAAACATAGAATGGGTTTCTGAGTTGTTGAGTGGACTTCTTTTTTATATCTATGTCACCAATCTAAAGACATGGTAGGAAATATATAAACATATATATATATATATATATATATATATATATATATATGTTTATATATATTAAAAGGTTTTAGTTGGCTCCAGTGCGGTGAATTTAAATGGATGAGAGAAATGCCAGACCTGCAAAGTGGGCATTTTTTTGTCAATTTGAAAATCTATGACATGCATTACAATGTGTTTAAGCTCTTGGGTTGAGCACTATATTTGGGCATGTGTTTTTAGTTCAATTAGTGTATTGCTGCACTTGTTAGGTGTTACGTACCAACATATTAAAAGACAAGAAAGCGTGTTGTTGGAAAATGATACTCAAATATGGATCAACAGTTTACCTTTAGATTATTTTCTTTTCATTTTCTCTTTTGCTTGAAGGAATTAACAGTCCCACTGCATTTGTTAACTAGGAAGGTTTTAGACACATCCATCATTCAGTACATCAAAGATATCATAAATCAATAGTTGGCATTCACTTCATTGTCAATTATCACGCATTTAATCACTTCATTGCCAATTATCACACATTTAATCTCTATGACTATGGTGAGAGTATTAAGTGGCCTTCTCATGGACATGGTAATATTAATCCTTCTAGTTTTGTCCTTGATTTTCGTGATTGTTGGACAGGTTATATCTCTGCCCCAGGTATGCCCCAAATGGCATCAGGGCCACCTGGTACTCCTTCCTTGCCCGGTCAAGTTAACGGACTTCCTAGGCCAATGACAATGAATCCCCCACCAATGGTTCCAGGGAGTACATCTGCTTCTAGTGGAGCACCTCCAATGTTTGCACCAGCTATGTATCAATCCAATCCAGCAGCACCAACTAGTGGAGGTTTTGATATTTCCAATATGAATACCCAAACCCAAGATTCTGAGGGTAGTCATTAATCTGGTGAAAACTTGTGCTGGGAATTTCAGAAGTGTAGAATGAAGGAAATGCCGCATCTTGGGTGGCGAATGTATCTTTTGATAAAGGGAAAGGTTCTGAATAGATGATCGAGTGTCCCAATTCAAAAGCCTAATAAGAAAACTTTATTTGGCTATTATCTGACAAATCTGTTCTGTTCACGTATTTCTATGAGTGGTGGCTCAAACTTATTTCCATTTTAATTTCATACTCTAATCAATTGATGCTAGTGTACTTACTTTTCTTATTTTTGATCACCTTGTGGTCGTTACATGATGTAAATTGCACATTATGCAACCACGTTCCAACCTGTTGGACAAGGCGACCTAAGAAGTTGGAAATTGTGAGGCTGGAAACTTTGAAAAGTCTCGAGTTGGTGTCTCTATCTTGTGGTCAGATGGTCAGGGTAATGTGAGGCTGGTTGGATTTGATCTGTTAAAGAGTTTGCACGGTTAAGTAGGTTCATTTTTGTTAGGGAATCGGCAGAGTTGTATTGTGTTGCTCACATTCTGCTCAAAACATAATGTCACAAGACAAAATGACTTCAGGATTTCTCTCCACCGTGTCTAGTTGACACAAAAATGGATGAATTCAAGGAAAAGAGGGGGTGGCCTATTGGTTAGGTTTACTGGTTTAGTCAAAACATTAATTGAAGGTTAACTGCAACAGTCCCTCAAAGTTATACAAAATTTTAATTTTGGTCCTGAAGTACCTATTTTCTCAATTGTATACTTTCAAGTTTAATTTTCTTACAAAACTGTTCCCTTTTAGTACTCAGGTGAAATTATTTCGAACATGCATGTCAGGTCAATAATTTCACTAGTGTTAAAAGGGTACAGTTTTGCAGCCAATAATTTTACTAGTGTTAAAAGAGAATAGTTTTTTAAAAAATTTAAACTTGAAAGAACACAATTGAAAAATTAATACTTTGGGACTAAAAATAGAATTTGTGAAATTTCGAAGGACACTTTTGCAGTTAACCCTTTACTCCACTGAATCTATATCTTTGAAAATAGTGGAAGTCCATTTTATCATCCACGCTTGCTTGCAATGTAATGTTTAAATCTGATATCTGATTGGAAAGTGGCAACCTTCTAAAAATAATGAAATGTAGCAAAAATATGAATCATTTAGGCCTTAAAACTTGTGAAACAACTTTGTAATGCCGAATTCATAATAAAACTGTTGATTCCATAACATTTCCAAATTCATTTTTCAGCAAGCAGACGGCTATTTCTACTACCAGCAAATAACAAGTCATGCTGAATTATCAGTTAAAGCTACTTAAATCTAAAATAAATCGTGCTATGTTCCTCCAAACTTTCCAACTAAAGAATTCGAAGCAATAAAAATGTTACAATACAGGGAATAATTTAGCAAGGAGATGCAGTGTACAAGTACAACAATTTGCAGTCCTATTATTTCGACAACAAGAACATTCTAGGGAAACAATTGCTATCCCCGAGCTCTACAGTAAGTTACGAAAAAGTTTTCAGGTGCTGCACAGTGACTTTCGAGAATACATGTAAAAATAAGTAAAGAACACTTGAGAATACAGCAAGTAAGTTGAGCATAAGTTTTCAGTTGCGAATACTTGAGAACACTTGGCAACAGCAGTTCAGCGATATGACACAGAAGGGCCTGCAAAAGAATACCGAGAAGAGACTGGTGTAGATCTAGATTCAGGCTCATCCCCAAGGTGGTGGTATGCACTGGAAGCATATGTTGGATACAACCTTTCTCCTTCATCAGGAACTACTCTACCGGGATTGCTTCTGTTATCATTTACATAAGTATCTCTCCTTGCCATATTAAAAGACTCTGGACCAGCCACTGACATTGGGAGTGAAAGATACCGATTCACCAAAGAGGTGGTGCTGTAGTGGTAAGGATTGTACAGATCCTCCGGGTAACTGTCTAAAGGAGGTTTATATTCTGTGGTGGCACTCCTTTGAGGTACCTCGGACCGACCCCTAAGGCCGTAAGTTCGATATTCTTTTTCACTGAGAAAAAGCTCATCAGAAGAAGTGTTCCTTTGAGGCTGCTCCCTTTCTTGATTAGCTTTGTGAGGATCCAAAGCAGTAACCGAAAGAGCAGCTGCCGGGTTATGTCTTTCACCTCGAAGCCCATAACTTCTATATTCTTTCTCAGAGAGAAAGAGTGGATTAGGAGAAGCTACATCGCCGGGTGGGATATAGTGCTCTAAAATCTGCTTTCTTTCATGATTTAAGGGTATATGATGCCCTGCCGCTTTGCTGCTAATATAATGATCTCTGTACAATCTTCCAACATGAGCTTCCTCACCTGGAAGGGGTGCTGCTGCTGGTAGGGAGCGGATATTTGTTAGAGGTTCCTGAGCAGAAGAGTTTGCATCTGAATGAAACAATTGGACAGGCCGAAACAGGTCTTTTAATCTCTTTACCTACATGATAAGGGGAAGACAAATAGATTACTAGGAAGCTATGATTGCAAAATTGTAAGGAAAACAGAGCACTAAATATGAATATTAAAAACCAATTACATAAAAGAGCTTCTCACTTGCTCAAAAGTTAACTCGGTCTTGAATTTGTGTGTTTTTTCATCATAGTTATCCTTGATTGCCTTCTTAAATACAGTTTCAGGTAGTGGCAAGCAGTCCTTGTGAACCTGGAATCGAACCTGCAAAACCAATTTTCAGTAACATAGAGTTCCAAAATTCTAACAAAGCTAACCAGGGGAATGCAAATAAGGACAGAAAAACAGACCTGAGCAGGGAAGGCTCCACCAAAAGCTGCTGGTTCAAGTTTCATGCCACCAACAGAAGATGCCTTGTAAATTCCATACAAAAGCCTGAGGTCGAAATCATAGAGGAAAAGCTTGAGGCCAGGTTTTATGCTTGTTACAACCTCTTGTTTGTTTGTTGGAACACCCATCACTTGGTAGCGGAAACAATCTGATTTAGTTTTTCTATTGCACATGAAAATCAGTCCACCAAGATTTTTCTCAGCCTTTTGATCCCTCTGGTTACTTTCTTCATGCTTTTCTTTGATTCCAGGTTGTGAACGCGGAAGTCTCACATTCCTTGAGCCATCTTTTTCACTATCATTTTTCACTTGTATCTCTCTTTTATTTGTGGTCTTTTCACTGTCATCTCTGCCTGTAACTTGATCAGTAATCTTTACTCCTTTCTCTCGTGCCGACTTCTGATTTGTAGACTTCTTCACAATTTGGTTTTCAGGCTTCAGAGACTGTGGAGTTGTCTTTTCAGAAAGTAACAGTGGTTGAGCGGATTCAGCAACCTTTACCATTTTTTTCTTACCTTTTCTTGGAATCAAAGCCTTCCCTGCCAGAAAAAGATTTCGAGTGAGGGTGACGAGCTTGATGCATGAATATTATATACTTACACTGTCCCCCTTAAAGAAGAATTCTGACATAAAAGAAGCTTACATACAAAAATACTATGTAATATAATAATTCTAAAACGATAATTTAACTGATATTTTTCTGACACAATGATAATTGATGCTGATTAGAGGTGGATGGGTTGAGCTTCATAAATGAGTTAGATATAGATGGGCTATAACAGTTATGAGGTAAACCCATTAAATTGTAATTTTATTTATTTTTTTAACAGTTCTTAATTTGGTTTGTTAACACTTTCCGGAGTTGGGTCAGACCAGCTTCCCTCACCCCCCCCCCCCCCCCCACCCACCCACCCATCCCACCCACCCACCCAAAAAACTCTCCCTTGATGTCTAGAAGGCATCTAACAAGAACTCTAAATACTCCCATACCCAACTAATTCTGTATAGTACTACATCAAATATATACTCCATATTCTTCAATGGGCAATTGATAACCTATCTTCTATTGTCCCACTACGGAATTCAATATGAATAATTATGTAAGCTTTATCAAACAGAAAATTTCAAACATTAAAATGATAGTTTTAAATGACAACCAAAAAAATATAAGCATAATTATAATCATATACTCGTGACTCGTGAGAAATCCAATAGGCCACACTATATTATGTCACATGTCCACCCCTAATTTCCTTATCTTTCTAATCACAAATAGAAAAAAAAAAGTAAAAAAAAACAACTACCGAAGCCACCAGTCTTATACCATATGAACTCTAAACAACAAATTTTTTCTCATCCAAAAACCAAAAGAACAAATAAAAATGGCTAACACAATTTTCCAGCCAACCCAAATCATGTCAATCCGAACCACCATAACGTTATCATTGAAGCACTTATTTCCTTCCTCCTCACACTTCCACTTACCGGTTGTACCATTACTTAATACAGTCAATCATGGTGAGAAAGGAAGATGATGATAAGGAAAGACGGAGACAGTTCAAAAATTAATTCTCAGGTGAATAGCCACCCAACACCAATTCTGATACAGTCAGTTATCCAGCCCACTAGAAGAATCTCCCAACACAGGTATCAACCATGCAAAAATAGATAAAACACTCCGAAAACGGAAACACCATTATCTCAAGGAAAAATTGTTTGGCTATGCTGCCTACAAAGAGAGATAGACAGAGAGAATACCAGAACATGACAAGGGGTAAACTTTGATATGCAAATAAGGTTGCCTTACATGTGTCTTTGGACATAAAAATAATTATTTTGAGGCTATTTGTAGCTTGGGATCAAAATCAGAAAGCAATGAGCTTTTACAGAATCCCAGAATGAAATATATACAACAAGTGCATTTGATTTTCAAACTACATAATCGAGTATCAGACTCTCTCTAGTATGTGAATCATCTTTAAGCATAATTATTACTTAATAGTACCTACCAACCAAGCATTGATCTTTAATCAATAAAATAACCTTACACGTGTCTACTACCCTTCTCTCTTAGAGCATCTCTAGCAGCTAGACTATTTGATGGACTATATTTAGTCCATATGACATCAGCAAATGTCCTTTAGTCTTCCATCTTTCCAACTATCCCGTGAGCTTCTCCAATCTTCTTCCACTCTCCCATTTAAATATAATTAAAATTATAGTCCATGAACTATCAAATTCCTAGATTTAGTCTGGTGCTTCAAATATTGTCACATACTATATTTAGTCTATATTTAGTCTAGGGTTGTGCTGCTGGAGTTGCTCTTAATGCTTCTACTTCTTCTCTCCATGGGCTTTAAATTGCTAATGGTAAAGTTCCAAAATTCTATACACAAACTGTTGAATCAATTTACTATCTCTACATATTTATGACAAAAGGTTAGTTGAAATATTTTCTCTAATTCTTCATCTTAATCACATCGAATAAAAGCACACCTCGGGATCCAACTAAGAAAATTGAAGACTTAAGAACTAAATATAATCAATGCATCAACAAATAAGAAAATCACGAGAAAAACCCTAATAACAATAATTTAGGTCAAAGTAAGCTCTAGAAAATACAATGAGGATTTCGGATCACTTCACTAACCTGACATAAAACTGACGATGATGACTAATTTTACCGCCACCCGAGAGAGAGCGAGAGCGAGAGCGAGAGAGGAGAGCGATGAGAGGGATTTGACGGATTTCAGTACACAAAACAAACTAGTAGTTTTTGATAATAAATTTTTAATCGTCACCGTTCCATATCTTGACATAATCATATATTTTGACATTGAAAAACAACACTAGTAATTTGGATGTATCTCACAAATAATTATATTATTTTAATAGATGTAGACCAAATTATGTCATATATATATTTTCTCTCTCTTCATTTTTTTTCAAAAATCAAGACAATTAGAGATGTGAACGAAATTAAAACCACATTCTCTTTTTCTTTTCAAAAAGTTAATTATTTAAATACTATAATTTTAAATTTTTGAATAAATAAATCTTTTACTTAGTAATTCATGTATTTAAAAGATTTTTTTATTTCTTAGTTAGATATATATATATATATATATATATATATAATAATTTTATATAATTACCCAAAATAATCATTCATGATGCAACAAAGAGGATAACTCATAAATTTTATGGTTAAAAAAGTAAAAAAAAATTTATGATTTTAAATAAATAATCTTCTAATTACTAAATCCTGTATTTAGGAGATAGATAATATTTTTTTCTTATTTCGTAGTAAGTTATATGTTACATTTATATTTATTTTAATTACTAACTTTGTAGTATCAATTAAAAGATACATTTAAAAGACTAAATAAATTTCTAATGCTGAATATATAAATTTAGTAATTCTAATTCATAAATTTATATTTTAATAATTTATTTATATATATGCAACAAATAAATCAAAATCATTAACTTTATGTCAAATTACATTTAATTATCAACTTTTATTTCAATAAAAATATATATATATATATATATATATATATATAATCTATATATATTAAGTTTTATAAACTTTTTCCTCAAAAACTTTATTTAAAAATAATATACTTTCTGAACAAGTATCTCAAAATGGATAATTTTTATGTCATTTTTAATAAGTATAATGCATATCATTTGGATTTTGTCATTTCAATACAAGTAATAATACTTTCTAAACATATACTTTGTTTGTCAAATTATGTAATCTTCTGCTCAATTATATATGATAATATATGTCAAATTACATAATTTTGTATCAAACTTTTATCCAAATATATGTATGTGTAATCAGCATGTCAAAACGAGTAACGCTTGTGGCATTTTAGTAACTTTTATTTCAATACAAGTAATAATAATTTCTAAACATATAACCTATTTTCAAATCATATAATCTTTTCATAATTATGATAACACATGTCAAATTATGTAATTTTTATACTAAAATATTTTATTCACGTGTGTGTATATATATATATATATAAATGGAAGAATTGACAATTTTAAAAGTTATATTATATCTCCGATCGTAGAAGTGAAATCACTGATAAATATATTTTGTTAGTTATTGGCTTCACTTACATAGATATGTATAGATGGTAGAGTCAAATCGTTCTACGATGTTGTGATAGTGACTCAAAACTTCACCTTCATGCTTTTTTTGATATATGGTTTGTGTGTGTGTGTGTGATCAAGATGTCATTACACTTCCAGCTTTTGATCATTTTAGTAACTTCTTTAATAAATCAATTTCTCTGTAATTTGAATGAATGACTAAAATTGTCACATAGAAAGGAAAATAATTAAATAATGATATTAAATCGTTATCAGGCATATTGTTTGGACAGACTTTAAGGGTATTTGTTTACAAATCTCCTATAAGTTTGAATTTGAATAAATTTGAATCGGTCGGTCATTTGTTTTTGATGCGAATACTTTGAATCAATCTCGAATGGACGAACTAAAATGGCTAAGTCATATTTTTTTAGCTGAATGGTTGAATGAAGTAAAAAAAAAATTAAAAAATTAATTTTTTTTTTAAAATATTAACTATTATATTAAGTAATATTCAATAAATTTAAAACAATTTTGAATTTTTTTCAGAGGGTTAAAATAATAAAGTTTTGTCATTCAGATGTTTCAGACATCAATTATCAAACAACTTTTTTCATTCAGATTCAACTCATTCACATTCTGATTTAGCTCATTCATTCAGTTTTTATCAAGTACCCCATTGGTTTGATACCAGAGTCTTTTCTGCTTAGGAAAATAAATACAAATAAAAAACTTGTATATAATTTTATTAGGAAATAGGAACTTACCAGATTATGTTCATCCGGTAAAATCGGCCCGATTACCTCTCAATTGTTGTATTACTCAAATTTAGGTATTGGTATCTTTGAACCGTTTTATACTTTCATATACATTAGTTATTTATATTGTAATATTTAATTTAATATAATTATTATTTTATTATTTTCATTATTATTATTTTTATTAATATTAATATTTTTTATTATTATAATCAATATTTAATATTATTATTAAACCTGTAAATTATTAATAATAAAAATTGAAACATATAATAGAAATCCAATTAATTAAATAATGATATAAAATCGCGGACCAAAAACAGGCATCAGAAATATCGATATATACAGACTTTTTTTTAATACTAGAGTCTATTTATAATGCTTAGGAAAGTCCAGTACAAATAAAAAAACTTGAAAAAGTTTAATTTTTTTAGGAAATAGGAACTTAAGCATATGTATATGTGCCCTGGTGCACATCAAAATCATTTTAAATAAACACAAAATTTCAATATTTGTTGTATATGATTTTGCTTGCTGGTCACCTGAACAAACTTACCGTGGCTACAGTGAAAAATGGTTGTAGTTTAATATAGTTCATTATTTTAAATAAATTGAAGAATTGACCAAAAGAACACAGAGATTTGCACACACGTGTGTGTGTATTTATATATATATATATAAAATAAAATAACCGGATGGTAGGGATGTCAATTGAAAAACCAAAAAAGAACACACACACACAAAAATGAACTGCTTATAGTTTTATTTACAAAAATGATTTTCAATCCCCAAAATCACAGGTCCACCACAAGTTGGCAGTAATTAGGTCTTAGCTGCAATCAGAATGACCAAAAGAGAAGACACCAACCAACCTAGTCCTACATTGAGCAGCAGGAATGACAAAAAGAGAGAAGAAAATCACAAGGACCTATATATATATATATATTAACATTGAGCTGCAGGGTCTTTGCGTTTTCTTGAATAAACTATACTGCAATTCCTCCTGACATATTTTGTGAAGAGTTGATGTCTGTAAAAAGAAAACAAAGCTTTTATTAGAGAGATGATAATAACGATCTAAGACTCATTCATACTCGGAGAACTACCCTATCACTGGCAGTTGCAGCACAAGCATAGTTAGTTTACAGTTACATGTGTGTTTTATTGTTATACTGACCAGACCTCTTGTAATCTAGTTTCTGGGTAACTATCCCAGTTAGTAGAAGCTCTGAACTGTAAATTGCCACAGCTGTAAATGTGAATGGAAATTGGAACTTGTAAGTGATCACTAGTCATCTCAACTTTAATTAAAACCTGAAAATGAATCTATACCTTCCTCAAGGAGAGGCACGCAAGTTGAATAATCTTGTTCACTAGAAAGGATCAACATATCATCTAGGAGCAATTTATCCCTGGTTGCACCTCTCTGAATTTTCTCCACTGCCTGATGACCACCATATTATCATAATCTCATTTTTTTTCACCACGATAGTAAATCATATTACATGGAAACCACATTGACATTTGAAAAATTAGAAAGAATAAATTAATTAACTCGCTTAGTCAGCAATTAAATAAAATGAAAAAGCGACGGTTACTGAAGATGCTCCCAATTTTGAGGACATCTTCCATGGATTGGAATATCTATTACTCGTTCACATTAAAAGTGTGTCCTTTCATACTAGATATGTTCCCCTATAGATGATACCTAGAAGAGCTTTACTCAACTTCCACAAAATCAAAGACGATGGCAGAATTCTTTACCTGACCGTGAACTGCCTTCACCAAGCTTTCAATCATTTCTTTAGAAGGTTTCACATTCGGAGTAATAAAGACTCTTCGACCCTGGTGGTCAGTAGCAAATATATTGTAAGACACAGACTCTTGAGCAAATAAAAGCATTTTGGAAGTAAGTTAGTTAGTACCAATTTTGAGCAAGCAACCAGAAGCAAACTTTCAAAACTACCTTTAGAAGTGGTTGCTGTCTAGCACGAGCCAAGGAAACAGACATGTTAAAACCAATTTCCTTCTCCTTTTTCGTATCCCTCAGGATGTACTTTTTCTCATCAATAACACAACTAGCTTGTGCACAGGTCTCCAGCCATAAATGTGTTACCACCGGTTTACCAAGAGCAATGGCTTCCAACATGTTCCTTGTCCGCACAAATCTGTCAGTTATGAAATGTGTAGCTTCTGAACAACATGACGCTACAGATATGCCTAGTCGTGCCAGGATCTGAACGTTAAAAAGACAGTGAGCATATGATTTAATATATGTAATCATAAGAAAAAATTAGAGAAGAAGATAATTTAAAGCAACTGAAGAACCTTTCTTTGCTGCTTTATTATGTCATCATCCAAGCTCTGGCTGAACAAGACTTGAACATTTGCCATATTCCTTCGTCTTCTCAAATCTTTGGACACAAATTCAGGTAGCGATTCAGCGAACCCTAATCTACTAAGCTCTTTCATGAGAGGCGATCTTGAGGAGCTCTTCTTGAGCAATTGCTTGCAATTTTCAGCGCCCTTGTAAACAGGTAGGGGATTGAGTTTTGCATTTGGTAACTCTTCAAACTTTAAATTCTCTCCTGCACCGTCAGCTGACGACATAAGATTCACATCATCTAGTTTACCAGATTGACATGAGGCCTTGACATCATTCGGACTTATATTACTCATTTGTCCATCTATGAGAGCAAAGTCACAGTTAACATCTACCAAATTCGATTCACCAAAATTTAGCCTAGAAAATCTTTCCACGTGTTTCTTTTCTGATGTAGGCCGAAGTTGGCGAGTCGATCGTGCTTTCCTGTTTACATGTAAGATGAGATGAGTGGCACCGGAGTTCCCTTCTGACTTTTGATGAATTTCAACAGATAGCATATTGCAATTTTTACCATGAACTAATTTAGATGGAGCACAACTATCACTTGCTTCTCTTAAGTGGTGTGGCACATTCCGAGGTGTTCTTTTCCTTTTTGGATAGGTCCAGAAATCTAGCTTTAAAGGGCTGGTAGGGGCAGCTACAAATGGATCAGTGTGTGATTGTTGATTCACGTTGCTGTTTGTAGCTTCACAATGTGTATTAGAGCCTAGCTTGGGACATTTCTTTCTCACGTCCAACACTCGGAACACATCAAAATGTAACTTACTCTTTCTTCTTCTTTCAAGGACATCAACCTCTTTAAAGCTATTCAGCCTTTCTCCAGAATTACATGGTGGATCCTCAATACTCTTCGGAGAATGCGCTGACGAAGACCGCCTAGTCTGGTGTGCAATGGGTGAATAAATCTCAAACTTCCCTCTTTGTTTTCCTTTGTTATGCAAGTCACGGTTAACAGATTTTGACAAAATAAGATTTCTATCAACCTCTTCGATATTCTCTCGATCAGTAAGAGGCATTCCTCTCGTCATTTTCTTTTTAACTGATAACTTGTGATCAAACTTGCTTTTATTTGCATCAAAATGAGATGAACAAAACCTATTTCTGCTTATTTTGTTTCTAGGTCTCTTTGTTCTCTTTGATTGTTTTGCAATGACTTCTGGACCAGATCCCTCATGAAAGGAATCACATTTTGATGCTTTGTTCATCGTTTCACCTTTTGGAGAACCTTCAAGCGACTTTTCTGGAGCTCGAGGAGCACAAGTATTGCTATCAGAAGGCGGGGCATGTATTAAGGTTTCCATAACCTCAGCAGCCATCTGAGTATCAAAGCCAATGTCAAACATGTCCGATACATCCCTTTCTATGCCATCATTTTCCAGCTGCTGTCCCAAAGATTCTGCACCAAACTGTTTATCCAACTCCTTTATGGAATTTGTATTACTTTTCATCACAGTGGTTTGTATAATCTCAGGAATCTCATTACAACTGAGTGCCATTGGCATTGAATCTCTATGATTTTCATTTGTTAATGTCCCCTGCAACTGCACTATACCCTGTACACCAAAATCTTTTTCTTTCTTGAAGTTCAGATTCCCATCAACCTGAGACATTGAAATAGATCTCTGCCCATGGCTCTTGCAACTTGAGACAACTTCCTTTCTTTTTCTTGAGAAAACAACTGTCTGATCATCACATTTGTTGCCAGACCAATCAAAGCTTCTGGACTCCCCATCAGTGGTTCTAAGATTGGCTCTCCTTGCCAAAATTTGAGATCCCTTTCCACATAAAGTAGGAGGTGATGCTATCCTAGTAACCTTTCTTCTTTCGACTTCCGGAGAAAGTTTACATCAATAACTGATAGGTAGTGATCCACAAAGTCAAGTGCATTAGCTTGTGAGGGTTCTCCAGGTTCTTGAGATTCAATGTAGCTTAGCGATGCAAACTTATGATCACCAGTCACCAACAAAATATCTTTTCCTCCATCCACGGCCTCACAGTTACTTGAAGGTACCTCTTTTTCAGCATGTGCATCTCCTGTTGATATTTGCCACACCATATCGCTGCTCTTGATTTCATCCATAAATTCACTTACTTTACCATTGCAGTCCCAATTCATATTGTCTTGTGCACCTTCCTTTACAAATCCATGAACTGTTACTTGATTTTCTACTCCATCAGCTTCACTGCCCTTAATATGCTGTTTCAGATAGATGGAGTTAGGCCCATTATGACTTCCTATATCAGTCGAACAACTTCTAATTTTGCTACCCCGTCTCCTGAAATATCCTGAGAGATTACAGAAAAGATTATACTCTTTAGTCAGTAAAAAAAACCTCAAATTAAGAGAAGATGATGTTCAACAATAGAAGAAGTGGTTCAATAATGACAAAAGGGCATGTGTGCCAGAAATCATAGATCTTGCTTAACTATAAAAAAACTAAAATCATGAAAAATTCTCTCTTTCAGTGTGGAGAAATACACAAGTAAAACAGAAGTTCAACTTAGAAACACTCTTATGCTAACTACTCGGTGTTTGGAACCAAAAAAGATCCTCAAAATGTTGAGACTGGAGAACAAACGTCGTCTTTAAATTTTTTTTTTGCATTTTCTTGAACCTTCGAAGAAACAGTTGTGTTGTATGATTGTATCTTAAAGGCAAAAAGATTCAATCTACAAGGTAATATTTAACCTTAAACCATTTTATCTCAACATTCTATTTTCTCTCCCCAAATCAAGAATTTTCTAGACTAATAATCTAAAGAAAAGGACACATCTAAAGAAAAGTTATAATGAGACTTCAAAGTCCAAATGAATACACTAGAATATGTAGAATATATCATCAGCTTCAAATGGTAGTAGTAAAATACCAACCTGCATATGACTGTTTAGCAGCTGGACTGATCTGCCTATTCTCCATGCCTACTCTGTCACTTACCAAACTTCTGTCGATTTTATCAGAAGGAAGCTCATTCACGAGACACACCATTTTGGTTCTTTGAATTCCTTCATCATCACTGTCCAGCACAACTTCTTTGTCAATGTCAATATCCATTTCCTCAGAGTCAGCATCGAGATTCTCCAATTGGGGTTCTACTGAGGGACTTTCCGGCACAATAGTGTCATCAAAAGGCATTGTGTCTTGATATCCATCCTCAACGCTGACTTTGGGTTTATTCCCTGTATGGAAACAAAACAACAGTCCATATAAGATTGACTGCATCATATCTGACTGATGTGACCTCCCCAAATACAAGATTAAGCCATGAGAAAAAAGAAAACCAAAAAAAATAGTCTGATTGTTCTTGGTTTTATAATTTTAACATTTATATGAGCCGCGAAGGTTTCATTTCTGTAACGTTCACTCAAGTCTCCCCACTGTAGGGTTAATACATAATAATCCATTTTTTCATTCATCTTGACATCTCATATCAAGTAGTGTGGCACTGTGGCTGATCTCTTTTTCTAATTTAATTCCAAACATAATGGCCTCATTGGCTGGTTACTTTCTAGAGTATTCTTGGTGTCAATCCAAACAAGGAGTCAAGACCAAAAACTGCTAAGCTTGTCAAAACAGTCCTTTCACTACAGTTTTGACTCTAAGAATGAGGAATGTGTTATTATATGTTGTTCAATCAAGCATTCTGTAACCTTTCTCTCCTTTTTTGTCATTCTCTATAAGTAATCCAAACAACGATTCAGGATTTTGTCAATCAATGTCCTTCAATTTTCCTACTCAATCTCAAAATGAGATTCCATTTTATCTTTTCAGGACATCCAAAAAGATTCCATTTTCACAATTAATCAATTAACCAAATCTCCTTATATTCAACTAGGTTGTAATATTGATCATGTTTTTTTA